>CP031827.1:0-2400000 GCA_008728235.1 Lichtheimia ramosa | reverse complement strand
CGACTTCACAGTATTCGCTTGCATATGAAAAGGCGAGTGTGATATTCAATACAGCAGCAACATTATCAGCCATTGCAGCCGTACAGAACCGAGCTGAAGCCGAAGGACGTAAGAGAGCATTCAACTACTTTCAAGCAGCAGCTGGCATGTTTCAATACATCAACGACAACTTTTTGCATGCACCATCCCAAGATTTACATCGTGATACAGTCAAAATGTTGACAGAGTTGATGTTGGCACAGGCACATGAATGCTTCTTGGAGAACTCGTTACGTGAAAAGAAGAAGGATAGCTTGATTGGCAAACTGGCGAGTCATGCTGCTTGGGTCTATGGCAGTTTGATTGATGATATTCAAGAATGCATTGCTCGTGGTGTTGGTGTAGAACGTGCTTGGTTGTTGGTCTGTCAAGTGAAACACAAGTATTATCAAGCTGTTGCTCAACAACATCGTGCTGCTGCTTGTGAACAAGACAATGCGTATGGTGAACAAGTAGCTCGTCTTTCAGCAGGTGAAACAGCAGCCAAGGAAGCAAGCAAGATCGCCAATGGTGGTGGATGGTCAGCTCTGGTTCAATCAAGTACAACTATGCCAGCAGATACAGTATCAGTGCTTCAAGAATCATGCAAAGCATTAGCAGCATCATTAGCAGAAAAGCATACCATGGCAGCACGTGACAATGATATGATCTACCATGACAACGTCCCCAAAGAATCCATCCTCACTCCCATTGATCGTCTCAAGGCTGTGAAGACTGTTCCCATCTCTGAGCTATATGGTCCCAATGAAGCAAGCAGAGTCATTGGTGGTGACATCTTTTCACGCTTGATTCCTCTCAGTGTTCATGAAAGTGCATCCATGTATTCAGAAGAAAAAGCAAAGCTGGTTCGTGCTGAAGCTGAACGATGTGATCTCGCCAAAGCAGAGCTCAATGCATCTCTTGAATACATGCGTTTACCACGTTCCTTGGACAAGTTCAAACATCCACAACAGCATGGAGCCAAAGCTGATAGTGCTATTCTTGATACATTTGCCATTCCATTACCTGAAGCACGTGAATGGGCTGATAAGATTGCTCAAGAGGAATCCAGCAGTAACAGCACCACTTTGAATGAATTGATTCAGACATTGGGAGGTCTTAAATCTCGTGCATCACAAATGTTGGATCAGATATCATTATCATTGGATCAAGAAATGCGTGAATGTGAATCTATGCGAGTAAGTATACTTTTATTTGCATCAAGAGGACATTTTATTGAGACCACTTTATAGGCAAAATATGGAGCTGACTGGAGTCAAGAGCCTTCAGGTGCTTACACTGGTGATTTTCGACAAGATTTGAGAAACCATCGTGAATCTCTTAGCAGTGCGTCTCAATCAGATACTCAGCTTTTGCATGCATATGAATCAGTGTCAAAAGACGTGGATATTCTCAAGCAAGGTGGCAAGAGCAATGCATTAGAGGCTGTTTTTGCAGAAAAGATAGCCAATCTTTTTGCCGAAAAGCCATCCAACAAGGCTGATAGTCTCTTGGATTTGGAATTTGATGTCGGGATTGCGAGCAAGAGTATGGAAATCAAAGTGAAGCGTGTGGAGGATGCTTTGGATAAGTTACACAAGATCGAGATTGAGCGACAGGAGACTTTGCAGGACTTGAAGGAGAAGGTAAATGGCACATGTGGAAAGAAGGAGTGATTAACATTCGTTTATACATGTAGGCAATGCAAGATGACATTTCGCAGCTATTGGTATTGAACAAAAAGACTGTCAATGTCGAGCAACAGATCTTTACTACCGAGTTGGAAAAGTTTCGTCCACATCAACAACGTATTGTTACATCGATTCACCAGCAACAACAAGGAATCCAAGAATTGACTGCTGCATTCAAGGCACTTATGGAAGGAGAAGATGCACAGAAGCTTCAATCACGTTGGGATGCTGCTGAACGACAACGTCGCCTTGTTATGGATCGATTGGAGCAAGCTTATAGTCGTTACTTTGAGACTAAAAATGGAATAAGGTAAAAGGATCAAAACAATGGCATGGATATGGATGTGCTAATATGTTTTACATAGAAAGGGAATCGAGTTTTATTCCAGTTTATGCGATGTGATTGAATCCCTTGCCAGCAATGCCAATAAGTTTACTGCAGAACGTGGTCAAGAACGAGACAAGTTGGTGGAAAGGATTGAAAGTACTCGTAGCAGCAGGGAACAAGAAATGCTCAAGGAAAAGTTGAACAAATACACCACTGCTCCTACACCATCAGCCCCAACAGTACCTCAAATTGATACCAGCCCATCAGTCACCCAACTGGTTGATAAGACTCGTGAAATGACCCTTGGTGGAAACAATACCAGTAACATGTATGGCCCACAACCAACAGCATCTCCTTTGACGCCTTCAACATATTCCACTCAATCACAACCTTATTCGACTACTTTGGCTCAACCAACAGCTTATACCAATTTTACAATGCCCCAGCAACAACAACAACTTCAACAGCAGTACCAGTTGCCCCAATCCCAACCACCAGCACAACAACAACAACAGCAACAACCAGATACATTACAACGTGCTCCATCTTATTCTTCCAATCCAACAGCTTCTTATCCTGCATTATCGACATCTTCTTATGCACAAAGTAGTCCAGTTGCACCTCCTCCTATGCCACCAAAGGAGAATTTCAATAGGGCACCACCATTACAGACTATGCCATCCTATCCACCCAATAACATGTATGGCAGTACTACAATGCCTGTTCCAATGTCGCCATCCACACCAATGATGCCACAACAACAGCCAGCACCACAATCATATTCTCAACGTTATCAACAACCTGCTGCATCGATACCACCACCACAAAGTACTCCTACATCTTATTCACTCGCTCAACAACAGCAACAACCACCTCCACTTCCAAGTAAACCACCCCAGATGCAGACACAACCATTGTCATCTCCTGTAACTTCAACAGCACCAAGTTATTATCCAATGTTATCGTCCTCTGCCATTTCTGGTTATCGACAGCCACAACAGCAGCAGCCAAATCCTCCTCCAATGCCGCAACAGCCACAACAACCTTACATGAGTGCTCCTCCTCCTCCAATCAATATACAGTCTCAACAACCTTTATCTGGAGCACAACAACAACCACCACTACCAGCAGCTCCTCCTCAGTATCAACAAATGCAACCACCAGTAGGATACTGGCAACAACAACAACAGCAGCAACCTAATCCTTCTAACATGGGTCAATCATACAATACCACTAATGGCGGATCTCTTTTGGATTAGTTTTTCTTATTGCTAATACAGTTACTTCTCTATTGGATTACATTTATACACCAGTGATGATCATGAGAAAGTGTGAGATCTAGTCTAAAATGACAGGCCTGTGCGCAATAGGAATAGGTGACACAAAGATGATCATGTCAAGCTTGCAACTTGTCACAACCCACTTGATTCCCCGCTTATAACTTTAAATGAGATGTACATGATGCTTGATGCATCTTTCAAGAACCAAAAGTTGATACAAGATAGTGCAGGGATCAATCAACCTTTAAGATTATTGAAATGAATAGCACATCTTACCAAAGTGTGATGATACTTCTTGTGTATTCTCTGTGTTGTCCATAACCTTGGTTAACGACATTTACCCCTAGATTCGGGACCTACACCCCCCAAAAGAAAGAGTATATCCTACCCAGCAAAAAGAAAGGATGAACAATGAACAATCCAGTGCCCTTTTTTCTTTTGATCATTGTGGAGGCAGAGATCCAGTGTTGTGTTATTCATTATGAAAAACTTGCATCGATTGACAAGTGTCATCTCCTCTTTCTCTCTTTCTCTCCTAACGCAGCACGAGAATCCGTCAAGATATTTATTAGCCTGTCAACACAAGCTAGTCAGGTAAAGCTACTTTTTTTTCTTAAGTACTATTATCACCCCTCCTCCTCCTTCTCCTCATCACATCACTATTCCTTTGTACGCGCGGACATCCTCATCCGACTATTGTGCAACCATGATGCTCCAAAGTAACCACATAGACACACACTTTAAGCCGATGTAGCAAGCACATTTTCTTTCACTTTTCACATCAATCACCAGCATGAAGCATGGTAATGAAAGATTCTTTTTGATTCAAGAAATGAGAGAGAGAGAGAGAGAGAGAGAGAAAAGGTTCACAAAAAAGGGGGAAGGGGAACAAGGAAATAGCAAAAGAAAGCCTGTTGTATATGTGATAGATATACAACACCATGTTTCTTTTACTGTGTATTTGTCAAATGCAAGTGCATATGATGCACAGTAGAAAAAGGGAGAAGTCAAGGAGTGGTAGGGATGAAGGTTGATGTGTGTGGTGATGATGGTGGTGGTAGATTTTTGAGGAAACAAGGAGAGTGGGCGAAAAAGAATAAGATCAACTGATATAACATATACGTTTCTCTCTCTCTCTTTCTTTTCTTTTCTCTCTTCTTTTGCTTTTTATCTTTCCCATACCTTTATTCACATCCATATCACTTGCATAGTCACTATGGGCTGCTGTCAATCCAACGAAGTGCATGATGGCAAGGCACGCAACGAAGAAATTGAAAACCAGTTAAAACGCGACAAACTTAACATGCGCAACGAAGTCAAAATGCTGTTACTCGGTATGTATCAACATGACAAGAGATCTTGTTGTGTGGCTGACTCCACACTTTAGGTGCTGGTGAATCTGGCAAATCCACCATTCTCAAGCAAATGAAGTTGATTCATGATGGAGGATATTCACATGATGAAAGAGAAGCGTTCAAGGAGATCATCTTTTCAAATACAGTGCAATCAATGCGTGTGATTTTAGAAGCCATGGATAATATGGGTGTGGCACTGTCACACTCGTCCAACCGACACCATGCTTCTATCATTATGGACTTGCCATCCCAAATTGAGCGTGATTCCCTTCCACAAGAGGTGACACAAGCCGTCAAGACACTTTGGAAAGATCCTAATTTGATTGGCGTTTTTGAACGAAGCCGTGAATATCAGCTGAATGATTCTGCCAAGTAGTAAGTAGATCAATCTATACTTCTATTTGACTTTTGCTAATGTGTCTATAGCTACTTTGATTCCATTGATCGTATTGGTGACATGAATTACGTGCCTACAGATCAAGATGTGCTTCGATCGCGTGTCAAGACAACTGGTATCACTGAAACAACATTTGTCATTGGGGATCTGACTTATCGCATGTTTGATGTCGGTGGACAACGATCCGAGCGTAAAAAATGGATCCACTGCTTTGAAAATGTCACAGCTATCATTTTTTTGGTAGCCATTTCAGAATATGATCAAGTGCTGATAGAGGATGAGACAGTGGTAAGTGCATGGAGGATTTGATGCCATCCAAGATAATAATGTATATTCTTTCATCTAGAATCGTATGCAAGAAGCATTGACACTCTTTGATTCGATTTGCAATTCACGGTGGTTTGTAAAGACATCTATCATTCTCTTCTTGAACAAGATTGATATCTTCAAGGAGAAACTGCCAAAACATCCACTTGCTGAAAGCTTCCCTGATTTCACTGGTCCAGAAACATATGAAGCAACCAGTGATTACATCTTGAATCGATTCGTCTCCCTTAACCAATCCGACTCTAAACAAATCTATACTCACTTTACATGTGCTACTGATACACAACAAATCCGGTTTGTCATGGCAGCAGTGAATGATATCATTATCCAAAACAATCTTCGTGAAGGTGGCCTGCTGTAGATACCACCCCCTTTCTTATATTTCTCCCTCCAAACTTAATTGTATCCTTGATCCTCCTTCTCATCCGCTTCTTTGTCATTCCGCCTATTAGTAGTCGCTCCTAACAAATCATAAGCATATGAGCACACTTGCACACTCGCATATCAATCTCACACACCTCTCTATCTTCTCCCTTGCATATCGATTCTTTTGTATTGTCTATCATCTCTATTTTATTGCTCAAAGAAAAAACACAGTCATGAAGTCATCTATAATGGGAATGTGTGCTATCATACACTGTATTGTGGATTGCTAGTAGATGTGATGGAGCAGCAGGAGTCGTTTAAATTAGCCCCTTTTCCACGATCATTCTATGAATAACGCGCCTTACTTCAAAAGTATAATTAGGCGTTAAGGAGAGACTGATATGCAAAAGCAACCTTGAGAGCCACCAACGACATGAACCACTCGTACAGAGACAACTTTTTGAACAATAACAAGATATATTTCCTCCCACGTGCATATATCCTTTGAACTTTACTAGCTAAATCGATCTACGCTACTACAGGTTGAACTGGGTCATACATGTTTACGATGGTGTCAACAGCGTGGTTGCTTGATGATGAAATGATCCTTGCGCCATAGTGGCAACATTCTTGCATATGGTACTTGACAGTGAGAACACGCTAGAGCCTTACTTTTGATCCTGCTGGTAAGTTCATCTGGAAAGCATGGAACATATAAAGAGCAGTTTGCTGTTTCATGAGCACTGACAGCCATAAATCGATTGGACAAAGTGGAAATTCCATCAAAGGTAGTCTTCTTGCTGCATTGATCCAATAGGTATACGTGATCTTCTCTCCACGACGATGCACATCATAAGACAACACGAATAGATAAATTGGATGCCATTGGTGACGAAGTTGATTGTTGCATGGTGCATGAGAGACATTGCTTCGTGACACAGGAATGATGCTGGGTAACGAGAGTGGTGATGTAACGGGTCAAGTCTTGACGACACCAAAATCAGATTGCTTTACAGTATCGACACAAAGTACAAGCATATCAGCAGGAAGTTTTAGGCACAATGAAACCATATCCAAACCTTCATAATCACACAAAGACACAGAACCATATTGGGAGTCGTAATGTAATGACTGAATAGGAAAACGATACGCGCCATCAGGATCGACATATTGGGCGTGTTGGGAAAATGATGCACGCCAGCAGATAAAACAATACTTGTATCACCACTGCCAGAAATGGATGAAATATCGTATCTTCATGAAAAGCAAGGCTTGTTAAACAACAGTGATTGATTCGTGGATCCAACGCTATAACTACCAGTGAGATTCATGTGCTGTTATCGTCACAAGTGCCATCCAGAAGTATGCCCTTGGTTATATAAGCGAGAGAACAACAACCTACTAAAAGACTTTAGGGGCACAACGTCAAACTCGAACACTAAAAGTGTCACAGGGCTTGAACATACGTGTCGTATCGGATTGAAGCTGGAGTCATATGTAGATCGTGGGTACCTGCTTGCTACATGGCTGAAACGTATCGCCATTGGACTGGAGTCACCATCAACCACTTATCGTGTGCCATGCTCACCCATTGGCGTCCTCAATTAAGGAACTGACAGCAGTTGGTGCAGTGTAGTTGTCAATGGAGTTGCTCTTGTAAAGTGAAAGCGAAAAATATAGGTCTCTTTCTTTGTTCCTCTTGTCACCCCGTTGTTACATTTGGATCTACTTTTATGTACATTAGCAATCTATCGAATATGCCTAGATCAATAAAGCACAATACATAGTTAACATGCTACCATGGCGAAAGAAAGTGTCATGTCTCATTTATGCAACTCCAATTGCTGAGCTCAAACAGCCAAAAGCCAAATATGTTGTTATTGCATGCTTCGTTGTTGAATGGCTCTAGAGATAAGACCAATCATGCCCATGCAGCATGTCAGACTATGCGTGTGTAACCATCACCTGCATCCTCGTCTCATCATTGATCTGTGAGTTCGATCACCCTTTCATAATGTTCCACAAACATTTTTTTCTACGTCAAAGGTGCTGTGACCAGATACGGCATCTCCAGGTCACGATAAAGATTTAGTCTTGTCATGCAAACAATATCGGGCCGACTATACATCCATGATAGATTTCCTTTCTTATATTTAATAGTTTCAAGTGTCCTTTTCTGATCGGATCAACATCTGCGCTTATGAAAGTATCAATTATTGAATCGTGGATGAGCACACATAGGCCAACATGATACTAATTGCTCCATATAAGTGATTGTAAATGCAAGGAGTGACTCTGTAAGAGTGCCATGTGATAGATATTCATGTTTGGTGATGCAACATGATAGCATTGATATCCCATGCTAAGACTTTCATTGTAGTGCACACGATAAAGAAATGTGGGATCTTCATACGTATACCTTACCATGTATGTATACGATTTAGCATAAAGAGACAAGTATTGCGTAAAAAGCTACTACATTGAGTGAAGAAACGGCAAAATGCCTTCCGAGCCGAAGTGCTTATTGTGCCACCTTAACTTGATACTTTGACTGTCAATCTACTTTATGTATCTTGATACGATCTATAAGCCTTGTCAATGAATCAGAATCAGAAATCAAAGTGCTTTATACCTCTCTTGTTCATTCTTGATCACGTCGATCTTTTTAGTTACAAGCATGCATTGGAATATTGTTTGATGTATCAGATCAGAAAAGTGCTGGATGATCTGGATCCGATTGTTGCAGCCAGATTAACTTGTCCGCAGCAGGGACAACCTGCCGCAGCATAAACCAAATCAAGGAATGGTGTACAATGCCCAATAGCGTGTTTTTATCACCCCCACTTTCGCTCAAAATCTTTTACAATTCCCGAGGTGCCGCAGCAATTCCTGATCTATAACACTCTTGGTGAATGGATACGATATGTCTACCGGTCCCGAAATTCCCGGCAAGTGTTACATAAACACCCATAGATCAGGCTTTCGCGCTAATATATAAATATGGCTGGTTTTCCCATTTCTTCTTCCCGTTTCACAGCCAACAGATCATATCATATCGGTGTCCTTTTACTTACATAAACATACATACACACACACGTTATTCATTCTCTCTGACACTACATATCTTATCACTGGATGGAGAAAGCAAACCATAGTGATGCTGCTTCTGCCACAGGCTCCTTAGATACCATTGGTGTCGATGAACGCCCTGGAAAGAGCAATTCCTTTGGTGAGCCTGACGCCAATGCTGTTTCTGTTGAAGGTAATAGTGTATAGAAACAGAATCTCAATTTTGGATCTGACATAATTTTTGATCTACAATAGCTGCTATTGAAGAATACAATGAAGTGAAGCGCGAGTTATCAAGAATCAGTCGCACAACCACCAACACTGATGCCAAACTTGAAGAAGGAGACAACACTGAAGAATTCAATCTTGATGAATTCTTGCATGGGATGTCAAATCAAGCTGCTCAAGCTGGTACCAAATTCAAGCAATTGGGCCTGATCTGGAGAAACTTGCTTGTGGAGGTATGTATTGTCATTCACATTCTTTTCTTCTTTACAATTTACTTATAATGTTTGGATCATAGGGTCTAGGTGCTGATGCACATACTATTCCCACCAACTTTAGTCGTGTGAGCCTATTGTTACAACCATGGAAGCTATTTGGTGTTGGTAATAACGCCAGCAAGAAAACCATCCTCCGGGGCTTGAATGGCTTTTGCAAACCTGGCGAAATGTTACTTGTTCTAGGTAGACCGGGCGCAGGATGTACAACACTTTTGAAAGTCCTTGCTCTTCAACGTGGATCTTATACACGTATTGATGGTGATGTCAGCTATGGTGGTATTGATCCTGATACATTTGCCAAGCGTTATCGTGGTCAAGTTGTCTATAATGAGGAGGAAGATCAGCATTATCCTACTCTTACGCTTAAGGAGACATTGCAATTTGCCCTCCGCACCAAGACACCTGGTAATCGCTTACCCAATGAGACAAAAGTCGACTTTGTCAACAAGATCTTGTATCTCCTTGGCAACATGCTTGGTCTTACAAAGCAAATGGATACATTGGTTGGCAATGCTTTTGTTCGTGGCTTATCTGGTGGTGAAAGAAAACGCTTATCAATTGCTGAAGTCATGACGACACAATCATCCATCGTATGCTATGACTGTAGTACACGTGGTCTGGATGCAGCATCAGCTCTTGATTATGTGCGATCTTTACGTATCATGACCAATGTATTCAACAAGACTACCATTGCAACATTGTATCAAGCATCCAACAGCATTTTCAATTTGTTCGACAAGGTTCTTTTACTTGATGAAGGCTACTGTCTCTATTTTGGACCAATTAGCAAAGCTCGTGATTACTTTGAAGATCTTGGCTTCTATTGTCCACCACGCAAATCTACACCTGATTTCTTGACTGGTCTTTGTAATCCATTGGAGCGTCAAGTGCTACCTGGCTTTGAGGATTCAGTGCCAAAGTATGCCTCTGAATTCCAAAAATGCTACTATGCATCCGATATCTACAAATCAATGATGGCTGAATTGGATGCCTATGAAGCCCATATCCATGAAGAGAAGCCATCAAGGCGTTTTGAAGAAGCAGTCCATGAGGAACATCAAAAACGTGCCTCCAAGAAGAATCCTTACATTGCATCGTTTTATCAGCAAGTCTTAGCACTTACGATTCGTCAATATCAAATCATGATCAAGGACAAGCAATCATTGATTTCCAGCTTCTTCACTGTTCTTATTCAGGGTCTTATCACTGCTTCATGCTATTTCAATCTTCCTTTGACTGGAACAGGTTCTTTCTCTAGAGCAGGAGCCTTGATGTTTGCCATGGTGTTTGTAGTGCTCGTAAGCCAAAGTTCACTGGTAGCTTATCTGACTGGTCGTCCTGTATTGGAGAAGCACAAGCACTTTGCCATGTTTCGCCCGTCTGCATTTTATATCTCTCAAGTCATCATCGACATCCCATTCGCTGTTGTTCAAGGTAAAGGTGTATACACTTTCTAACAGATATGGTGCTAACCTTTCTTTTTGCAGTCCTC
The DNA here is from genome assembly GCA_008728235.1 of Lichtheimia ramosa. NCBI lineage: Eukaryota > Fungi > Mucoromycota > Mucoromycetes > Mucorales > Lichtheimiaceae > Lichtheimia > Lichtheimia ramosa. Next base: position 2,389,174 of record CP031827.1, on the reverse strand, counting down.
TTATTTGAAATATGCTCATACTTTATGATGGGTCTCAATCTGGATGCTGGTCGCTTCTTCACCTATTTCTTGCTCCTATTTACTTTGATGTTGACCATGAATGGCTTCTTCAGATTCTGTGGCATTGTCTCTACGAGTTTCTTTGTTGCATCGCAATTGACAAGTCTTTTGCTCATTTTGATCTTCATTTACACTGGATGTAAGTTCTGATATGATCTAAAGACAAAGTGCTCATCAAACCATGTAGATTTCATCCCATTCGATTCAATGCATCCATGGTTCTTTTGGATTTATTACATCAATCCACTAGCCTATGCATACAAAGCAGTCTTAATCAACGAGATGAAAGGCCAAGTTTATTCATGTGAAGGCGTTGGCAATGCAGTTCCTTATGGTCCTGGATACAATGATTGGGCACACAAAGTGTGTACGATGAAAGGTAAGAAGAGCGCGTTTCTTTTTCTTTTGTTTGCACTTTTCTCATTATCCTATCTATAAAGGTGGTGTCTCAGGGCAAGATCATGTGCTAGGTGATGACTATCTGCGAAGTGCGCTCAGCTATGAACCCAATCTCTTATGGCCTGACTTTTTGGTTCTTTTGGGATTTGGATTGCTGTTTATTGTTGTCAATTCTCTATGTATGGAATACTTCAGTACTAGCAAAGGTGGTGCAGTGACCAAATTATATCTTCCTGGCAAAGCACCCAAGCCTCGTACACCTGAAGAAGAAGATGAACGTCGTCGTCGTCAAGCTGATATCACTTCCAAGATGGATTCTATCAGTACTGGCACTACCTTTTCATGGCAAAGCGTCAATTATCAGGTTCCTTTCAAGGGTGGTCCACTTCAGCTTCTGAATGATGTATCTGGTATTGTGAAACCTGGTCACTTGACTGCATTGATGGGATCTTCTGGTGCTGGTAAAACCACATTGCTTGATGTATTGGCTCGTCGTAAGACAATTGGTCAAGTACAAGGAAGAATGTATCTCAATGGTGAAGCTCTTTTGAGTGATTTTGATCGTATCACTGGTTACTGTGAGCAAATGGATATCCATCAGCCTGCTGTTACTGTACGCGAAGCATTACGATTCTCTGCTTATCTTCGTCAAGATGCTGATGTTCCAAAGCAAGAAAAAGATGACTATGTCGAACAAATCATTCAGTTATTGGAGATGGATGATATTGCTGATGCTCAGATTGGTGAACTTGACCATGGAAGTGGTATCTCGATTGAAGAACGCAAACGTCTCACTATTGCCATGGAATTGGTTGCCAAACCACAGCTGATCTTTTTGGATGAACCAACGTCTGGATTGGATGCACAAAGCTCATACAACATTGTCCGCTTCATTCGCAAGTTGGCTGATGCAGGATGGCCTGTGTTATGTACCATTCATCAACCATCTGCTATTCTGTTTGAGCATTTTGATCATCTTTTATTGCTTGTGCGTGGTGGCAAGACTGCATACTATGGTGAGATTGGACCAGATGCTAGGACTATGATAGACTACTTTGAATCCAATGGTGGTCCCAAATGTACCCCTGACGCCAATCCGGCCGAGTACATTCTTGAAGTGGTTGGTGCTGGTACTGCTGGTAAAGCCAAACGCGATTGGGCAGAAGTGTGGGCCAATTCCAAGGAAGCAAAAGCACTTGAAGAAGAACTTGAACACATCCACAACACTGCTGACCAACATCCCAAACGTAAGGCTCTTACATATGCAACTTCGTTCTGGTATCAGTTCTACATGGTGAACAAGCGTATGGCACTTGTCTATTGGCGATCACCTGATTACAATATTGGCAGATTCATGACAATCATGTTCATTTCATTGGTGAATGGCTTTACCTTTTGGAAAATGACATATTCTTCTATTGACATGCAAAATCGTATCTTTGCCGTGTTCAATAGCTTCATTATGGCCAATATGCTGGTACGTGTATGTCAAATATCGGAGTCGACTTTACTAATATTCATGCCATTGTAGATCATCCTTGCCCAACCCAAATTCATGGTCGAACGACTTTACTTCCGTCGTGAATATGCATCTCGCTTTTATGGATGGATGCCATTTGCCTTTGCTGCTATCTTGGTCGAAGTTCCATATATCTTTGTGTTTTCTGCTTTCTTCATGTGCGGCATGTATTGGACAGCTGGCTTGGTCAACACATCTGAAGCAGTTGGCTACTTTTACTTGATGCTTGTGTGAGTAACTTGTGATGATCCTATGCTTCCAATTCATTAGACTAATGTTCAAACAGCTTGTTTGTCTTTTGGGCTATTACTTTAGGCTTCCTTATTGCTTCAATTGCAGAGAATCCTACATTGGCCGCTATTATCAACCCCATGTGCATATGTATCCTCATCTTGTTTGCTGGTTTGATGCAAACTGTATATGCTATGCCACACTTTTGGAGTGCATGGATGTATTGGCTGAGTAAGTTATACCTTATATTGAATGTATATGCCGTGATATTGACCTTTGAATGTGCTTATAGATCCCTTCCATTATTTCATTGAAGGCTTAGCCGTGAATGAATTGGAGAATCTTCCTGTGGAATGCACTGAAAAGGATTTTGTCAAGTTTACACCTCCACCTGGTCAGACTTGTGGCGAATATTTGACTGACTTTTTCAACAATGGAGCTCTTGGATATGTCGCCAATCCAAATGACACTGACACAGCATGCCAATATTGTACTTTCAGCTCAGGCAAGGAATACTACAGTACTTCATTCGGATGGGATGCTGCCAACAAATGGCGTAATTTAGGCATTGTCGCTGCATTCTTTGGTTTCAATGTCATCGTATTCCTGATACTTTGCTACTGGAAACGCAAAGCCAGACGTTGATGATCATGTCATCCATCCTTTTGTATGTAGTATTATATGTTTTGATTTCGTTGTATCTTGTACTAGTCTAGTATTGGTTAATAGAGATTACATTCATGTACACTTGTATTTCTTATTGCTGGAGGATGCTTGGCTGCTCAAATGTGTATTGCTTAGTGTGGAATTCAAAGATACATGATTTATGATCAATAGAAAGTTGTTGAATTAGACTTCATATTCCAAACAAGTGCTTGTGTCAAAGCATTTAGAACAAGCAAGTGCAACTTTGATTTGTATTCATCCTTTCTTTTGCCCAACAATATGCTTTAATTGGCAGTATCTCTTAGCTGATTGACTTGTGGCACTACTCACTTACACCTTCCATCATACGTGTTTCAACCTGTGACACATTACAATGTCATCATCACGATTGACTTAGAAGAATGCCACCATTGTTGCACAATGTTGGCTGTATTTTACCGGGTATTCACCAAGCCAAATCAGTCAAGTTGACACACCAGCTATCTTCCATGTTGCTCATTCACCAGTCAGTGGCTCCATACAAACATTCAGAACATTCTTCACATGGCGTTGGATAATCGATGCAAGTAGACAATGATACTTGATGTAACAAAGATCCTGACAAAGTACCAAGAAAGACATTCAACGCATCATAGTAGATTACTATACAAGAAGATGATCACTTTTATCCAAATGAAACTAGCCTAAAAGGCGTCATTGTATTGGTTCTAATCGTAATGACTGTGTGCAAAGTGGGTGAGTGGGTAGGGGTTACACTATGCTAAGGTGGCTGGTGGTAATGAATCTAAAACCAACCAGCCACTCTTGTCAAGGAGTGGGTCGCTGTTGCTTTGTTTTTCTTTCCTCATCGATCGGCATGTCGGCAGCCACTTCCAACAACACATTGCAGGTTCCCAGTATAGAAGTCCAATCAGCTTCTCAACGAGACGACGACATGTCTACTCCAACTGTGAACAGCACCAGCAATGCCACTTCCAATGCTGCTACAGCAGCAGCAACTCCAACTACTGCTTCGCCAAGTCCAGCACCTCGACAAACAACCAATCGACCACGAACCTTTTCCTTGTCATCGTTGGTTGGCAAGACACGAAGAGCTTATTCAGTATCGTCAGCTTATCCTCCTAAAATGATCCACCCTTCACTTGTACCTTCCAGCCTTAAAGCCAACACTACGTCTACCAGCAACCAGTTGACAGTTGACAATGATATATGGTTCCACGCCAAACATGTGACACCCACTCAACGACGCCATTCAGTGGCTGCTGCTCATCGAAAATATGAAGACTTTCAGCAAAAAATGGAAGAAGCACCTCTTTATGTATTGGTGTCAACTTATTTGAACTACTTGGTGCTCATTTTACTTGGTCATTTGCGTGATGTGATTGGCAAGGTGTTCAAACGTAAGGAGTATGCCCATTTACGAAACAACCAGGTAAATAAAAGCGATCCTTATCATTGCTATATACTCATCATTTACATATGTTAACAGGGTTATGCTCCATTGGTATCTGATTTCGATTCCTTTTACACACGCCGGATGTATATGCGGATTCGGTAAATATCCCAATGCAGTAATGAGCTTGATCTTCTTTTGGTAAACCTAAACCTTACATCATTCGTGTCATGTGAACCATTCTCTAGTGATTGCTGGAATCGTCCTATCACTGGTGTGCCTACTCGTAAAACACAGGTGTTGGAACGAGAGACAGATGACTTCAACAAGACTTTCAAGTATGTTTTTGGGATACATTATGTATATTATATATTGACTGATGATGATGGTCTAGACTGACTGGTCGCAAGATTGATGCTCTTAACTTTGCTTCATACAACTATCTTGGATTTGCTCAAGCAGAAGGACCTTGTGCTGATGCCGTGGAAGACACTGTGCGTGAATATGGTATCTCATGTGCAAGCACTCGCACTGAAGCTGGTACATTGGATCTACATCGTCAAGTGGAAGCTCAGGTGGCTCGCTTTGTTGGAAAACAAGATGCTATTGTCGTGTCAATGGGATTTGCAACAAACTCGACTACAATCCCCTCGCTCGTTGGAAAGGTACATACATTATACTATTTGGCAAGGAGATAGAAGATCACTAACGTGTCTACTGTTTATTTAGGGATGTTTGATCATTAGTGATGAATTGAACCACAGTTCTATTGTTTTTGGAGCACGTTTATCAGGAGCATCCATCCGCGTTTTCAAGCATAACAACATGGGTGACTTGCGTAATCTTTTACGTGAAGTTATTTCTCAAGGTCAACCACGTACACATCGACCATGGAAGAAAATCCTTGTGATTGTTGAAGGTCTTTATTCTATGGAAGGATCAGTTGTCAATCTGCCCGAGTTGATCAAATTGAAACGCGAATTCAAGGTAAATCTTGGTAATGTTTTGTCTGATTTGTTGACTGAATGCATGTTGGCTAGTTTTATTTGTATGTGGATGAAGCGCATTCTATCGGTGCTCTTGGCGAACATGGTGGCGGTGTTTGTGATTTCTATGGTAAGTTGCTATTGCATGCATCAATAGACTGGATGTCTTACGAGAATGATAGGTGTGAATCCGAAACACGTTGATATCCTTATGGGCACTTTTACCAAATCATTTGGTGCAGCTGGTGGTTACATTGCAGGCGACAAGGTGCGTGAGTCAAGAGAGAAATGAATGTTCGCGCGAGCTGACCTTTTATTTTGTTCTGAATAGGCAGTGATTGACCGTCTGCGGCTCACAAACCATTCTTTCCTCTATGCAGAGTCAATTACACCGCTTGTCACTCAGCAAGTCATCACCAGTTTGGGAATTATCAGGTACATAGTACGATCAGCGGAGGAACCGAGTGTGAAAGAAAGGGAAAGGGAGTGAAAATATTGGGAGGATATGATTGTCGGCATCCCTATCGGAACCTGCATGCTAACGGAGATGATGATGTTCTTTGTTTCTTTTCCAATAGAGGTGAAGATGGTACTGATGATGGCCAAAAACGTATTCGACAACTAGCAGACAATGCACATTACTTTGCATCAAGGCTTCGTGAGATGGGATTCATTGTTTATGGAGATGAAGGAAGTCCTGTTGTGCCCTTGCTTTTATTCAATCCTGGAAAGATCTCTGCTTTTTCGCGCGAAATGCTCAAACGAAATATCGCTATTTGTGTTGTCGGTTATCCCGCGACTCCTATCATCAGCTCCCGAGCTCGTTTTTGCGTATCAGCAGCCCATACCAGAGAAGATTTAGGTAAGAAGACATTGCAATGGGATTTCATCATGATCGATTTTGCTGATTGATACATTCATAGATCATGCTCTGAAGGAAATCAGTGAAGTAGGCGATCTGTTGATGCTCAAGTTTAAGGAGCGTAGTTAGATGCACATCCTTTTTTCATCATTGTTGTTTGTTCATCTTCTTGTTACTTTACCCTACATTCTGTATATACTCTAATGTATCTTTAGAATCCTGCTTTGTTCCTAATATCATGCAATAATACTTTTATCATTGGATCTGCTACCATAGTAATCATCAATTGGAGAATGTATAATAGCTCATGTTGCTGATTGGATGTTACAAATCACGTATGATGGCGTATTTTTCAATGTTCGCGCGAATGAATGATATACCTACTACATGCATTTAATCATGGATCGACAAAGAAACAACCAAAAGCGAATATGCAGTTGAAAAACAAAGAAAGTACCGCTCTTTTTTCAGATCACATGTTACAACAAATCACGGATGGCAAGCGTTTGGGAGCATAAGAGATACAAAACGATGACTTGCAGGCAATTTTTGGGGGGTGTGTTGTAGTGGCCAAACGTGGGGTGATGTCAGGCACACGGGGACACAAATCAAGCAAGAGCCACACCCAATTGGGACAGCTCATCCTATTTGAAGATGGTTACACAGTAAATGGCAGAAACACACATAAGCTTTCGCGCGATATGATTATATTGGGCAAAGGATTGACCCGGCGTAATGCTTACATCAAACCTATAGTAGGAGTGAAATGGGGGTCAACATCATGATGATCATCCTTTTGCTTCTATATCCATGTTCATCCGATCATTGTTGTAGTACGTCTGTCGTCAAACTGTAAGATGCATGGACCATGTGTTTTCACTTTATTGATCCTTTGTTTCTCCTATGCGTACTTGTATACTCCTGGTTACACCAAGCCGTGGTTTTCGCGCGATGTAAAAGTCGACACAGCATTTGCTAGATAATAGATAATGCTCACTTGCTTCTTTCCTTTCATTTATTAAAAAAGACCCTTCCAATTCTTGCAGCTACCCAATATTGTCATTCTCTATTTATATCCCCATATAAAAAGAGTGCTTACAGCTATAGAGAGATATGATGACCGATCCTTTATCGGCGGCTAATAGCCACCATCATCATCATCATCATCATCCACCTGGTTATAGTAGTAACCAGATACAACGTAGGACCCATCAACCCAGAGTTGTTATGGGAGGACTTGACACTCGTCTTTCTGCATTTCATCAAACATCATCTTCTTCACTTTGTCGACGATCATCTTCTTCCTCTATTTCATCAACCAACTCATCCGATGTTGACTTGCGTAAACGAATCAGGGAGATTTATCAAGATTCTTCCTTGGACAGCCAAACCAAGGCTAGAAAGATCCAGGTATGGTAATATCTCATATATATATCTCGTGTACATGTATACACGTATATGTACATCTGATCAAACCATCATTGTGGATGATGATCTAACAAATGAAATACTAGCGCCTCATGACAGCATCAGCTTCCAATATGAATAAACCAGATCCTGAAGCATGGTTGGTTGATCCTCACGAAAAGACATTTCATGTAATGGATAATAAAAACATGTATGAAAGCATAAAGCTCATGATAGCAAACATATCTTTATTTAGGACAAAGGACAAAATGTTCTCGGATGTGTACATTATGCTCGTAAAGCCAAGATCCAAGCTGCCTGTTGTAACGAAATCTTTCCTTGCCGGATATGTCATGATGAAGCAAAGGATCATCCTATTGTTTGGTAAATTGATACATGCGTGTTCTAGTGTATGAACTATGACTAAACCCTGGATGATGCTTCTTATAGGCACGAGACGAAAAACATGTTATGTATGTTGTGCAACACCCTTCAATCACCTGCCAAGGTGTGTGGCGAATGTAATACAGAGATGGCTCGGTATTACTGCGATAAATGCAAGCTTTGGGATGATAGGCCAAATCAATCCATATTTCATTGCGATGAATGTGGCATTTGTCGTACAGGGAATCCCGAGGATTACTTTCATTGTGCAACATGCAATGTATGTATGACCATTAGCATGAAGAACAATCATAAATGTATCGAGCGCAGTCTTGAAAGTGATTGTCCCATTTGTGGAGAATATATGTTTACAAGCCGAACTGCTATTGCCTTTCTGGTAAGCCATTGTTTTGACTCTTGTGTCTTATTGTACTGATACAAAGATTCATCATGTAGCCTTGTGGACATTGCTTGCACAAATCATGCTACACTGCTTACAGCCAAACTGCATATCGATGTCCAACATGTCTCAAATCCATGACTGATATGTCAAATTACTTTCAATACCTTGACAGGGAAGTAGCACAACAACCTATGCCAAAGGAATACAGCCATTATATATCTCGTATCTTCTGTAACGACTGCGAGACACGTTCCGACACTCGATACCACTTTTTCCACCACAAGTGCACCCACTGTAGCAGCTACAATACCATTGTTCTGCAGACAGATAAGATTGCTTGATACTTTTTCAGGTTCTGCTTCCAAAATTTGTCTTTGATATGTTATATTTGCTTTTCTTTGTATGCTAGATACCCCATCATCATCATTCTTTGTTACCATCTCCTCCTATATCGATCCATGTACCATATTCCACACCACTATTCTCCTGTCCTTTAAAAAGTTCGTTCATGTTCACTATGCCCACTTGTATAAGCTCTTAGATATAAACTATATTACATGAAAATAAGATATAAGCTACATGGTGGATAGTGCATGTCAAGGAATAGCGTGATTGGCTAATGTCGAATTTGGGTTGGCTGGGTGCAAGTGTGTGTGAGCTCAGGCGATCGCCGCCAAAGAAACCAAGGCAACGCAACAGCAGGGACCTCCTCTTTCCTCACGATCCAATATGGGTAAGAAACCAGAATCCACATCATCCATCTTCATCCATCATGTTGATGTATTCATCCTTTGAATGTCGTATTGATCCATCTGTCATTATCTAGGTATTAGCCGTTCTTCGTTGAGCAAGTGCTCGTAAGTAATATTTTTTCGTATTGGGTACAAGTATCACTCACATGGACATGCGACTTTAGCAAAACGGGTGCCAAGCGTACTCCTTACCGCAAAAAGAGAAAGTAAATATCGTGGACGAGTGAGATTGGCTGGATCGATGAGAAGAATAAGTGACTCATGGGTTGTATAGATTCGAGTTGGGTCGTCCTGCTGCCATGACCAAGCTTGGTGCTAAGCGTGTTCACACTGTCCGCACCCGTGGTGGCAACTCCAAGTTCCGTGCTCTTCGTTTGGAGTCTGGCAACTACTCTTGGGGCTCTGAAGGTGTTACTCGTAAGACTCGTATCTTGACTGTCGTCTACAATGCTTCCAACAACGAGTTGGTTCGTACCAACACTCTTGTCAAGAACGCTGTTGTCCAAATCGATGCTACTCCTTTCCGCCAATGGTACGAGAACCACTATGCTCTTCCTCTTGGCAAGAAGAAGCTTGCTACTTCCAAGGCTGAAGAAGTTGCTGCTGCTGTTGCTCAAAAGTCCAAGAGCGTTCAAAAGAAGGTCGCTGCTCGTCAACAAAATGCTGCTGTCGATCCTCTTTTGGATGATCAATTTGCTGCTGGTCGTCTTTATGCCGTCATCTCTTCTCGTCCTGGTCAATGTGGACGTGCTGATGGTTACATTCTTGAAGGCAAGGAGCTTGAATTCTACCTCAAGAAGATCAAGGTAAGATGATAAGAATATGGATGATGGATATGGATATGTATACTGATATTGATTGTTCTTTCTTCTCCTTTGTTACGCTCTATAGTCCCGCAAGTAAATGCTTGTTCAATAAACGCAACATCCCACTACATGCATCGATTGTATAAATCCCAAGTTTGTTTGTCTCTCTTCCATAGTATTGTTTATTCAATTATTGAGAATCTGATGGATAAATCTTTCACGTTGTTGCTGTGCAAACAGAGGATTTTGTTCCTTGTAATCGATGGATGGTCGAAGCAATACTGTAAAGAGTTGTACTAAAGTGAAAATAAATCAGACATTGTGGACAAACAAGCCATTTACAACTTACCAATCTGTGCTATACGATCTTGACGACATGATGAAGGTGCATATTTGATAGCATCTTTCAGGAAGCTGGTAATATACAGGAGAACATTGAGATGGATGTAAGGCAACCTGTCTTTGAACTAGTTCCAAAAATACACAATGTTAGATGTCAGTCATCATCGTGCATAGTCATGATGTATCTATATACCTCTGATAACGCCTCGGCACTTTCTGCAGCTTTAAGTGCTTGTTTATACATGCTGGTTGGGATCACTGGTTCTGGTAGACATTCAAGGAACGCCACAAGCACATCGATCATTGAATTTGCACCTGTTGTATCATCATCTTCTTTGGTATCGTCCTCTGAAGAACGCCCACTCAATAGGACATGGGTATCAAATTGCTCCCCAGTATCAAGACAACGACGAATATAGTTTGACACCACACGATCACCACTTTGCAGGAACAATGACTCCTATATCAATAATAGTAGTAGTTAGACACTATAGGCATAAATGATAAGTGTATACATACAAGGCACAACATGTTCTTGTTCCATAAGAAGTTTAGTAAACGCCATAATTCTTTGGGTAGTGTCGCTTGTTGTGGAGAGGGTTCAATGGATTGTTGTTGCTTCTTGGACTTCTTGTCAGAAGGTGCAGTAGCTGCTTCGCTGACAGGCAATGTCATGAGTGCCAGTTGATCCAAGTATACGCCAAAACATGTAGGATGATAGGTGCCAGAGACAACAATGAAGAAATCCTTTCCATTCTCCAGACGTAATACAAGAATGTTGTCAATCTTTTCTGTGCCTTCATTAAATGGTGTCGAAATAGTAGGATCTATCAATATTTCAAAGTGAAGCACCACTTTCTCGCCTAATAATGCCATGTTAGTCACCACCACTTGTAGTAATATGGAATGGATCACATACCAGGTCCAAGGATACCAGACATAGGGTGAACATGCAGCCATGAAGGACATGCTTCAGTTTCATCCATCTTGGGAATAAATCGGAAAGGCGCCAGCACCTGTCCAGTGTTTTCTAAGATGAGAGTGCGTTCCTTGTGCTCCATAAAGTTGACATCGCCAAATTCAACAAAGGAAGAGGAGATTTGTCCCTTGGTGATATTGTCCTTGGTTTCTGCCAATTGTCGTGCTAGTGCTGCTTTGGTATCTTTTTGCTTCTTGCTGTCGATTTGTCGGATCTGATAAGAGAATATATGCATGTTACTATAAATGATGGTGATGATGACATGAATGCTTACCTGCAATTCCATATGTGCATACACAGGTTTGTGATCACTTGACATCATTTCCATGCAATTGTCATAACGCAGAAGCTTCAGGGATGGCACACGTTCTTCCTTGGTCTCGCTTGACATGCGTGTTCGCTCCTTTTTCCACAAGATACGATCTGTCCATGAAGGTGCACGTCGTTTTGCACTTGTAGATAGGATAAGTTTCAAGAATCATGTATGCGTATGTATCGTATAACTCACCTTGTATCATATTGATTGGTTCCAGCATCAAACTTGTATGTGGGGAGGAAATCAATGTCGCCTTCATCAAACATAGGGAATGCTCTACCAGCTTTTCGTTCAATAGAAAGCTGAATCTGGTATTAATATTGATATGATCTCATAGTATCATGTTTCCTCTTTACCTGGTCATAGTCCATCAACTTGGCGACTTGTTTACGCTCTAAGCGAGATTTGATCTCTGGCTCAGTGAGATTGATTCGGTAATTCAAGTCTCCCAACCAGATCAGGAAGCTACATGGATGCATTAATGCCATGTGATATTCCAACAATGAAATCCACTTACTCAGAATGAAAAACGGATGCCGTTTGTGACCAGTCCAATTTCACGCCTTGATTGTCAAGAAATGAGATGCCTTCATCACCACCATCATTCCAAGAATGATCAACATAGGATAAGAGTGGATCTTGCTTATGCGTAAAAGTCAATCTCTTGCATATCTCGGCAAAATCTTGATTTCTGCGATCGACTTGGTCTGTGAAAGCTGCCAGATGCGAACCAATAAAGCACATATAGCTGTCATAGAAACGCAAACGAACACCTACACCACCTTTGTTTCCCTGTTTACATGAAAAGAGTCAATAAGATATCACGATTTGTCAATGTAGTTGTCAAACTTACAATCATATTCATCAATCCAACTCCCACATAGTTTGTCTCCACTTCAGAGATATATGGCTGGTGCTTCTTTTTGGCAATGACAATGATAAGTATAGTCACGAGCTGCTGCGTGGCGACCTAAAGTATATCCCATATGTATTGAGTCATCATCTCCTGAATAAGGTCATGAATAGTCACCATTACCTTGTAATATTCATCACTCCTGCTTCCCAAAGCATCGAATATTGCTTGAACCCAGGCATTCTCTTTGGTAGGATCATATCTGATATACGCATCTTTGTTGGTTTCCATTTCTTGTAAGCTATATGAAAAAGGCAATTGCATGAGCCAAAGTAGTCATGAAAACACAGCGAGCTATTACAAACATACCCAATGACATAGAAATCAGGATCAAATTCTTGCTTTGAATCGCCATGATCAAACAGCCATGTAGTCAATGATTCTGTCGGCAAGCTTCCATGCACATTCCAGGTTCCTGCAAAGACTCTAGTAACATTCCTTGTTCAATCACTGCCTTGATATCATGCATTTCCTTCAAATTTACCTTGCTGGTTCTCTAGTAACAAACTCGTTTTCTCTGTCCATCAAGCGAGCATTGATCCAGTGCTTTTTGGCTGCCAAAGCAGGCACGTGATTAGCAATCTTGGAAGCAGCACGTGAAGCGGCACGTCGTAAGCTGACAAATGCTTCTGATTCAGTACGTTGCATAGGCAAGACTTGAGGAAGACTGCTGGCAGGGCGTGGTCGTCTTTTGATCTTTGGCTTTTCTTCAACTATGAATAGCAAGTCAATTTGAATATATCACATTTGATCCTTTTGATCCTTACCACCAAACTTGTCATAGGCATCCATCCATCGATGGCTGTTTGATTCTTTGGAATATCCATTTTTCTCTTTATATCATATCTTGTTAGTAGTTGCATGTGATACAATGTAAATCATACTTACTTGCAGTCTCTGTAAAGGTACGCAGCTCATCCAGTATCATCATCATGTACTTTTTCTCGGAAAAGTTGGCATAGATCTCCTTTCCATTGGAAGCAAAAGTGACCAAGAGACCTGAATTCAAGATGAATGAGTGATATTGGACTGGACATTTGGATCGTTTTGACATGTTTACCTGAAGAAGAGTCGCCCGAATCTTGTGCTACATTGATTAAATTCAATACTGTTTAGTCCACAACTACCTGACAGCTGATAAACGATACCTTACCTTTCACGTATTGAAAGTCTTGATACACAGGCAATGACTTGAGAATAACAGCTGGCATGTTGTCGGATTGTGTCTGTAGTGCCATCAAACTATGTTCATGTGAGAGGGACGTTAATATGCAGGAGAAACTGGAAAGTGAGCTTTGGAGTGAGTTACCAAGCCTCATCGGCCCGCGACACGATGGCAAGTGTTTGAGTAAACGAACTGGAATGGCCAACAGAACGACTATTGTTGCTAGAGCAAAGTTCAATAGGAACACAGTGTCTATCCAAAGCATTGTCGTTAAGGAAAGAACATGAGAAAGAAGCATCTTGAGCATAAATGTCGCGAAGAAAAGGATATGCATTGAACAGCGTCCGGGCGAATGACTATTCTCTTGAGCGATTCGGGCGTGTCGTTCTCTATGACTGAAGGTTGCTTTTCGTTACTCGGTAACGTGGTATCTTTGGATGGTTTCACCATGTTGTGGAAGGTCTGTAAAGGATGTGCACCAGCAGCGGATATTAAAAGGATGTTGCACGTGATTGATGTCGCTATTGTCTTCAGTAACGTGAAGTGACGCCATATCAGAAAGCTCAAGAAGAGAGACACACTACCAAACTATTCATGAAAACGATATGTAGCTAAAACTGATATTTTATAACAATGATTTCTCTTTTTAAAGTGAAAGTGACAACAAAGCCATTGAATAAGGTAGTGATCAATGCAGGGTGGTGAATGTAAGAGTGGGACTTGAAGTAGATGAAAGTAAAAGCAGAAATGAGACTGTGGAACGTGCTACTGCTTTCTAATAGGGACCAGGATAAGACAAGAAAAAGTGATGATGATAACTAATACTGGTCACGACAGCAGTGCAAGAGCAGAATATGATGAGACAACACAAAGAGAATAAGGAAGAGAAGAATCAGATAGCACCAAGGCAACTGACTGAAGCCTTAATGTTGAAGATGAGCTAGATACAAACAGGATAATGACATGAAGAGGATGGCTAAAGTACTGAAACAATAAAACAAAAGTAAGATGAAATCAACAAGTCGAAACAGGGACTACATGTCAATTATGACAGTTGAATAGTGTAAAACAGGGAATGCAATAGAGTAAGGGATGCAATACATCAGTATCAAGGATTCATGATGATTGAGGAAACAACAGTGAGTGAGTAGGGTACATGCCAAAGGGAACAAAGAGCAATGTGTCATGTGACCGGACAATTGTGATTCCGAAAGGCTGATGACGTTTCTCAAATGTTTTGTACAGCCGATTGGATATTTGATTCGCCTTTTTCCTCTTTGCTGCGGTCCAGCCTTCTTTTCTCGAGCACAAGTAAAACTGTCGTTCGATAAAGAAACTCGCAACCTGTTCTTGTGCCATTTTCTTGATTGACGAACACTAAACGACATCGACACTCGCCTCATCTATCCTTTATCGATCTTCACCTTCAAACACCAAAATCGACAAAAAAAATACAACACCCCATCTACTTTTTACAGCTTTCGAATCGGTTGACGCGAGAAACGTTTTTACAACATGAGTGGACACCCATTCGCCTATTCTTCAGCTCCAGTGCGACGTGTTGCAGCAGTGCAGTTTGGCATTCTGTCTCCGGAAGAGATCGTATGTTTTCAGAGTTCAGGACAGCTTTTGACCCATTGGCTCTAATTGCTGTTTGCAGAAAGCGATGTCTGTGGCCAAAGTCGAGTTCCCAGAGTTATATGATGAAGGCACACAAAAACCAAGAGTGGGAGGTCTCCTTGATCCACGTATGGGAACCATTGATCGTAACTACAAGTGTCAGACTTGTGGTGAAGGCATGGCAGTTTGTCCGGGTCATTTTGCACATATTGAGCTTGCAAAGCCTGTCTTTCACATTGGTACATGTTTTGAAGCCTTTTTTCCCTCATCTTTGTACTAATCGATATCAATAGGTTTCCTGACAAAAGTGAAAAAGATTCTAGAATGTGTTTGCTTTCATTGTTCCAAATTGAAAGTGGATGATGTAAGCTGTTGGTGATGTGATGGAATGGTGGTAAAGCAAGCTAAATATATCTATCTTAGTCGAATCCACGCTTTGTTCGAGCAAGAAAGATCCGAGATCCAAAAGCACGTCTGCGAGCAGTATGGGATTTGGCCAAGACCAAGATGGTTTGCGAGGGAGGAGATGACAATGATGATGGCCTTGATGATCGGGAAGATGCTGATGGCAAGCGCAAGCATGCACATGGTGGATGTGGATACAAGCAGCCAACGATTCGCAAGGATGGTCTCAAGTTATACGCACAGACAAAAGGCAACTCTGGTGATGACACAGCTACAGAAGGAAGACAACAGCTCACAGCCAACAAGGTCCTTCAGATCTTGAAGAACATTTCAGATCAAGATATTCGTGACATGGGCTTATCTGACGAGTTTGCACGACCTGAATGGATGATCATCACTGTATTGCCAGTACCACCACCACAAGTGCGTCCCAGTATTCAAATGGATGGCACCAGTCGAGGAGAAGATGATTTGACACACAAGCTTTCTGATGTTCTCAAAGCCAATGCCAATGTTCGAAGATGTGAATCTGAAGGAGCACCAGTACACGTTGTGCAAGAATTTGAACAATTGCTTCAGGTAAAGAGAGAAAAAAGATCTCATCAAGTACCGTTACTCATCTTTGTCACAACTATAGTTCCATATTGCCACTTACATGGATAATGATATTGCTGGTCAACCCCAAGCTTTGCAAAAGTCTGGTAGACCTGTAAGTATTGCTCAATCTATCACATCAAAAGCATGATTACTAATCTTGATATCAATAGCTCAAATCCATTCGTGCAAGATTAAAGGGCAAAGAAGGTCGTCTTCGTGGCAACTTGATGGGTAAACGTGTCGACTTTTCAGCACGTACTGTCATTACTGGTGATCCAAACCTGGCTCTTGATCAAGTTGGTGTGCCACGCAGTATTGCACGTAATTTGACCTATCCTGAGATTGTTACACCATACAACATTGACAAGTTACAAGCACTTGTACGCAATGGTCCTTTGGAGCATCCAGGTGCCAAGTATGTGATTCGTGACACTGGCGAACGTATCGATTTGAGCTACAGAAAGCGCGCTGGCGAGATACCCCTCCAATATGGATACAAAGTCGAGCGTCATATCAATGATGATGATGTCGTCATTTTCAATCGTCAACCTTCATTGCACAAAATGTCCATGATGGGTCATCGTGTTCGTGTCATGCCTTATTCAACATTCCGTCTCAACCTGTCAGTCACTACACCTTACAATGCTGATTTTGATGGTGATGAGATGAATTTACACGTTCCACAATCTTTGGAGACACGAGCTGAAGTCACTGAGATTTGTATGGTGCCAAAGCAGATTGTATCACCCCAATCCAACAAGCCTGTCATGGGTATTGTGCAAGATACATTATGTGGCATTCGCAAGTTCACGCTTCGTGACACGTTCTTGACAAAAGATATGGTGATGAATATCGTCATGTGGGTGCCTGATTGGGATGGCTATATTCCACCACCTGCCATTATCAAGCCCAAAGCCATGTGGACTGGTAAACAAATCCTTGCCATGGTGATCCCCAAGGGTATCAACTGTCAGACTTTCCATTCCACTCATCCTGATCGTGAGCACACTTACATTTCACCTGGTGATACACGTGTCATTGTTGAAAATGGCGAGTTGATCTGTGGTATTGTCTGCAAAAAGACTGTTGGTACAGCCAGTGGTGGTTTGGTCCATACTATTGTCAATGAACAAGGTCCTGAAGCAGCCAAGAACTTTTTGACTGGTACACAACAAGTTGTCAATTACTGGCTTTTGCAAAATGGCTTCAGTATTGGTATTGGTGACACTATTGCTGATCGTAATACAATGGCAACCATCACCAATGTTATTGCTCAAGCAAAGCAGCGTGTGCAAGAAATCATCATGACAGCACAACAAGATAAGCTTGAAGTACAACCTGGTATGACATTGCGTGAGACTTTTGAAGCCAAGGTGAATCAGACTTTGAACAAGGCACGTGATGATGCTGGTAAAATGGCCCAGGAGAATTTGAAGATTGACAACAATGTCAAACAAATGGTGTTGGCTGGTTCCAAGGGTTCTTTCATCAACATTTCACAAATGTCTGCTTGTGTTGGTCAACAAAACGTGGAAGGAAAGCGTATTCCTTATGGCTTCCAGTATCGTACACTTCCTCATTTCTCCAAGGATGATCACAGTCCTGAAAGTCGTGGTTTCGTCGAGAATTCATATCTACGTGGCTTGACGCCAACTGAATTCTTCTTCCACGCTATGGGTGGTCGTGAAGGTAAAGAAACACAGAGTTGTTTTTATTGCATTGTTACTGATTCTTCATATAGGTTTGATTGATACCGCTGTCAAGACTGCAGAAACTGGTTATATCCAAAGACGTCTTGTCAAGGCACTCGAAGATGTCATGGTCAAATATGATGGCACTGTGCGTAACTCGTTGGGTGATATCATTCAAATGGTCTATGGTGAAGATGGCTTGGATGCATGCTTTGTTGAAAAGCAAAAGTTGGCTACCATTGGCTGCTCAGAAGAACAATTTGTGGAACGCTTCAAAGTGGATCTTGCCAACAAGAAGGGATTCAGAGCTGGTACGCTTAACTACAATGTTCTCAAGGCTGTGGAAAACAATGAGATGCTTCAGAATCAATTGGATCAAGAATTCGCTCGTCTAGAAGAAGATCGACATTTGTTACGTGAATACATTTTCAAGGATGGAGAAGATAAATGGCCATTGCCAGTCAACTTGCAGCGTCTCATCACCAATGCTCAGCAAATCTTCCATATTGATCCTCGAAAGCCATCCGACATTCATCCTCTTCAAGTGATTGATGGCATTTCATCATTGGCTGATCGATTGCTTGTTGTTCGTGGAAATGACAAGATTTCTGCCGAAGCTCAAAAGAATGCAACATGTCTCTTCCGAGCTCTGTTGCGATCAACATTTGCTGTGAAGCGTGTCGTTGAAGAATATCACTTGACATCCCAAGCCTTTGAATGGTATGTAGTAGTATATGTTTATCTTTTATTCAACTTATTGCTAATGTGTGAATGTATCTATTAGGATCCTTGGTGAAGTTGAAAGTCGTTTCCAAACTGCCATGGTTGCTCCTGGTGAAATGGTTGGCACGATTGCTGCACAATCTATTGGTGAACCTGCCACTCAGATGACTTTGAACACTTTCCATTATGCTGGTGTATCCAGTAAGAATGTCACTCTTGGTGTTCCACGTTTGAAGGAAATCATCAATGTTGCCAAGAATATCAAAACACCTCGTCTTGAAGTCTGGTTGGATGCTGAACGATCTCGCAACATTGAATTGGCCAAGGAAGTCCAAGTTCATCTTGAGCACACTACTCTGCAAAAAGTCACTGCACGTACTGAGATTTTCTATGATCCTGATCCTCGCAACACTATTATTGAAGAGGATGCAGATTTCGTGGATACATACTATCAACTGGAAGATGACAATTCACCTGTTGTTACTCGTGTTTCACCATGGTTGCTTCGTATTGAATTGGATCGTGGTATGATGGTCGACAAACGCTTGAATATCACAGAAGTGGTGCAAAGAATCTCTGAAGAGTTCAAGAGTGATTTACACGTCATCGGCAGTGATGACAACTCAGAGAAGCTCATTATCCGCTGTCGTGTTATGATGGATGAGAATGAAGAAAAAGGCATGGAAGAAGATGAAGGCCGAGCTGAAGAGGATACATTCTTGCGTAAGCTTGAAACCAGCATGCTTAGCTCAATCAATCTTCGTGGTATTCCAAGAATTCAAAAGGTGTATATTGTTGAGCGCAAGGATACTCGTTTGAATGCCAATGGCAACTTTGACACAGTGACAGAATGGGGTTTGGATACTGACGGCATCAATTTGCAACAAGTCATGTGCCAACGTGGTGTTGATGAACGACGCACTTATTCCAACAACACTGTTGAGATCATGGAAGTCCTTGGTATTGAAGCTACTCGCAAAGCATTGCTCAAGGAATTGCGTAACGTCATTGAATTTGATGGTTCTTATGTCAATTATCGTCACTTGGCATTGCTTTGTGATGTGATGACTAATCGTGGTCACTTGATGGCTATCACTCGTCATGGTATCAATCGAGCTGAAACTGGTGCTTTGATGCGTTGTTCTTTTGAAGAGACAGTGGAAATTCTTTTGGAAGCAGCTGCAGTTGGTGAATTGGATGATTGTCGTGGTGTTGCTGAAAACATTATGCTTGGTCAATTGGCACCTTTGGGTACTGGTGAATTCGATGTCATGTTGGATGAAGATATGCTCAAGACTATTCCTCATGATAATCGTCAAACTATGCCAAATGGTGTTCCTGGAGATGTTGCAGGTTTCACTACACCAGGTCCTGGTTACATGACTCCCAACTTGGGAACACCTTATGATACTCGTTCACCAGATTGGGTCGACTTTTCACACCCATCGTCACCTTCAGAGCCAATGTTTTCACCTATGGGCAATACTGGTGCAGCTTCACCATCTGGTGCTAGTCCTTGGCGTGGTGATCTTAGTCCATATGCAGCAAGTCCTGGTTATTCACCTACTTCACCTGGATATTCACCATCGAGTCCTTCGTACATTACATCTCCTGGTTATTCACCTGCATCACCAAACTATTCGCCTACGAGCCCATCTTATTCTCCAACTTCACCAAGTTATTCTCCAACATCACCAAGCTATAGCCCAACATCACCAAGTTATTCTCCAACTTCGCCTAGCTATAGTCCAACATCACCAAGCTATAGTCCTACGTCACCTAGTTACAGTCCAACTTCACCAAGCTATAGTCCAACTTCTCCAAGTTATTCTCCAACTTCTCCAAGCTATAGCCCAACTTCACCAAGCTATAGTCCAACATCTCCAAGTTACAGTCCAACTTCACCAAGCTATAGTCCAACATCTCCAAGTTACAGTCCAACTTCTCCTAGCTACAGCCCAACGTCGCCAAGTTATAGTCCAACATCTCCAAGCTATAGCCCAACGTCACCTAGCTACAGTCCTACTTCTCCAAGCTATAGTCCAACGTCGCCAAGTTATAGCCCAACATCACCAAGCTACAGCCCAACGTCGCCAAGCTATAGTCCCACATCGCCAAGCTACAGCCCAACTTCTCCAAGTTACAGTCCAACATCACCTAGCTACAGTCCAACATCACCGAGTTACAAGAACAACAACAATCGTTAAATGAAAGATATTACAAATAGGGTGTTCAGGATATAAACAGATAGCATAGGATTGATGGGGTAAATAAAAAAGTGGTTCAAAAGCATGTAATGAAAGGTATGATAATGGGTAT
This sequence comes from Lichtheimia ramosa, assembly GCA_008728235.1. Taxonomy (NCBI): domain Eukaryota; kingdom Fungi; phylum Mucoromycota; class Mucoromycetes; order Mucorales; family Lichtheimiaceae; genus Lichtheimia; species Lichtheimia ramosa. The sequence goes on along the minus strand of CP031827.1, from coordinate 2,368,236 downwards.
TTCATTGTATTTGTCGTTTTACACTTTGATTAAACTAGTGACTTTAACACTACCATCTATACTACCAAGCAAACAAGCATTTGATGCATTTGTCCAATCAACAGTTGTGAGCTTTTGATGCATGGGTTGATAGCCGAATCGTAAAGAGGGTTGACCATCTGATACTCGATAAATGGTTCCTTGTGTTGTTGCAGAGGATGAAGAAGAAGAGCTATTCTCAGATGTGGGTGAAGCTGATGGTCTAGATGCCGTGGCACAAAGACAAAAATCGGTATCAGCGCTGAATGCTACCATTTGTGCTCTTGGCGTGATAGAAAGAAGTGATTGTGTAACTGTATCATCAGCGGTAATCAAAGGAAGGCGATTGGATCGATTTGAAGAGATGGATAAACGTGAAAGTGATGAAGTAGATGGATTGGATGTTGGACGTGGTGGTAATGCTGCTGTTGCATTGCTGACACTGGCTGATACTGATTTGCGAGGATATGCTGCTGGTGGTGGGAAGTCTGCCAATTGATGTGTTGATAAACTTGTGCCTGGTTTATGAATCGACCACTGTGTCAATTGTCCTGATCGATCAATGCTGTATATCGAATTCTCATCAAAGCTAAATTGGGCAATGCATGATGATCGTCGTGAAGGATCCTTCCATTCCATAATCGATTTCATGGTCCGTACATCTGACAACATTTTAAGTGAATACTTTCATGTCGACATCGTAAGTCCTGACTTACCAAAGATACGCATAAGACCTTGATCATCAGCAGCAACCAGCATTTGGCCATTATGATTCAGCTCGATGGTATTGATGTTGCCATATTCATTCTCATTCTCAGGTTCAAAGCAAAATGATCCCTATTAGCCACTCATTAGTTATATGTCACTCCTCTTTTTCATCGACTTTAAACACTTACAATAGAATCCATACTCTTCATACTCCAAGCTACCAGTGTTCCTGGTTGTGTGCTACCATCAGATGCCATCTTATTTCCTGATGCATAACCGACAAACATTGGCTCGACAGGACTGCATGACAGTTGGGTGACCCTGAAAAATTCCAATTTAGTCACCTAGCATCATACCAAAGCACAATAGCAACACTTACCAAGGATACTTTCTTTCAACAGAGAACTCCTGTACAATAGACTTGCTTTCAACATTGAAGACACGAATCGTACCCATGTCAGTACCCAAGAATAGCTATTAAACAATGTCAGTAAAACATGTCTCCCATCACCATTTATCACTTACAAATCGATCTGCCCTTGCTTCCCATTCCATGGATAAGATAGATGATGCATTGTTGTTGATCTTTAAGGGATTGAAAGTAGATTGCCCCTTGTAACTCCATATCCTAATACTTTCCAATCAACAAAGGCTTCCAGTAAATCATCCAGACATACCTGACAATGTTATCCATATCGCAGCTTGCAATCAAATTGCCTCCAGCAGAAAACTTGGCGTGTGTAATAGCTGAAGCATGTTCTGAATATTCATCTTGACTCACTACCACAAATGGCTCATCTTCGACAGTGACAGCATCAGTTGTATTGACACCATTTTGATCCAAAGTAGTCGCATTCGCTGGTGCTAAAGTGTTGTCTTGTTTTGATCTGTGTGTGCCGTTGGCTGCCTTGATATCATTTGTCATGGATGCTGCTCGTTGGCGTATAAGAGTGATGCCGTCAGTCATTTCTCGTCGAGTGGTTTCTATCTAGAATGAAGTAAGAATGATTGCAACTTATTTTGTGATTAGCATTACCTCGTGCTTTAGTTTGGCGATTTCATTCTCTCGTGCTTCTGCTGTTGCTTTTAGGTTGTCAATGGTGACCTTCATATTCTCAATCTCGGTTTGCTGAGCTTTACGCTGTACTCGATCCATGTTCAATGTAACTAATGCTGGTAAAGCTAATATATACAACATATATCAATGAGACTGCATGTGTAGAGTAGAGACGATACACTTACGCATATGTTGAAATGTAGTTGCAAGAAAGTTGTGAAGTGAAATCATGTAGTTGTCGGTCCATTGTTTGGTGAAGAATGTTTCAAATGTCGGATCTGCAGCTGGATTCTTGACATAAGGTAAAGCTGGATAAAAGAGCATGAATCCAATACTATTCTCAAAAGACTTGTAACTTACCAAACCAATGAGACCACTCTGGCTTGCCATGTAAATCAGCACCAAACACATCAAAAAACTCAATGACCTTGTCTCGTCGCTTGTGTTGGATGGCTAAAAAGGAACCTTTAAGTCTTTTGGTCTGCATAAACTTGTCACTATGTTACATACCATACACCAGGTAATGCCTTAAGAGACAAAGTTCAAACTTGTTGACAGTACGCTGGAAACGACTATCTAACCGAGTAAAAAAGCGTAGATCGAGATAGCGATAGTAATCGATCAGCCGATGGATATCACTGTTGAATATGTAACCAAGTAGTTCTTCGAGTATCTTGTCCACCTATCTTCACCTTTAGCTATGTCTATCCTTCAGTATTACCTAGACGCGTTTACCTGAAAGCCCTTATCCTTGTCTCCTCGGCTCTCATTCTCAAGTGCTCGGTATGTGTTTGTAAATCCGCGATACTAAAGGAATGCATAGATTAGGCAGGTTCCAGGATAAACGCGGCATCAAGAGAAAGGCATCTAGAAGGACACTTGCCAGTAAATATTCCTTGACAAGCTCATCCACTTGGTACAATGAGTTCATTGCGACACGTTGAAAAAAGCAGGACCGACAAAGTTGAAGCAGCAGCAACCCCTCTTTTCCTTTTTCAAGCGGCCGCCAAATTCGACTTGCAGAGTTGGATGGATTCTTCTTTCTTGTCTCAACACCACCTCTGGAGCTGCCATTCCTGCTATTACGACAACAGCCCTTCAATGCACCTATTCTATTAGCCAATGAGTAGCAAGGTCGAGATTGGCTTACGAATCCATACCAGTGTGTCCATACAGTCGCGTCTGCTCTTACAGTACAGGTTTTACTCCAAAGTACAATATCAACAGTGGCCGTCAATGGTCCAGTGAATGTGACGACGATATTGGCTTCCACAAGGTATCAGCGAAAGATGGAGTGTTTCTATATGTGTGCTTTTGCAGAAAGTGTTTACTAGTTGCAGTTGTAGTCAAGGTGACTTGTCGCTCTTTTTTCTTCAGTTATGCCGCTCCACGCTTGGTGCAACAGGTACATTCAAAGCTCAATCTTGTATTAGAACTTGTTTCTGACGTTTTAGCTTGTGTAGACGTCAATATTAGCTTTCAGCGATAACCAACAAGGTCTTTTTATGTTGCTCACGCATCACGTATCATATGAAGAAGGCAAGTAGAATGACAAAAGTTGTTGTTGGTCAGGCAGTATGCAACTTTGGGCATCATCATCTTCTTGGGTTCGACTCCCAGCCTGTACCTAATAGTGACTATTTAACTTATTTGGATAGGATGGATCAGAACAACTATGAACTTGGGGACTATGATCTTCTTTGTCATGGATCGAATGTGCCCTTGGATGAAATTCGTGCTCTTGGATGATGATTTGGTTATGTATGCTTGAAGATTGCTTTATTTTGACAACGCAAAAGACATCGACAGACATGCATGGTTCTCTCTTCCAAAGATGCTGTTGATGGATCCCTTATCTTGGTGTCATTCAAAAGGTGCACACAAGATCCTTCTTTTCCGCTAGTGTTCTACAAGATGGTTCTCATGATCAAGACTACAAATGGCAAATGTAGCTAGAAGCATATCCAATTTCATTTGGCTAGCTAGTCGAATATGTACATCTTCCCTTTTTCCTTGTTGATCATATATAGCCGAGATAGTTTCATCATCAGTCTGTTGACAAATACATTCAAACCAGCATATATAAGGTCCATATAAGAAATGCATAATCATGGCTCTGCTTTTATTGCATAGTGAAGACATGTTCTGCTTGCGAAGTGGTCGCATCTAATGGCAAGATCTTTGTATACATTTTCAGTGCCCTTGGATCATACTATTCTTTGTTCACTGAAATTTGGGAAGTGGACCCTTCGTAGATGGCATCATGTCAACTTCAGGGACTGATAAGATGTGTCTTGTCAATCCTGCTTGACGAACAAGTTGCTTCAATCCAGTGACGTCGATAGCTGATATTAATGTACTTGAGACAATGCTGCTTACAGTGCTCATCAAATGTGTAAAGAAGCACACATGTCACTCTAAAGCATAACAGTAGCCTGATCATGACAAGTCTTTTTTGCATGGGAATGATGTTGTGAGCACAACAAGTGATAAACGATTGATAGAACACCATGGTGACATTGTTTGGTTATGGGCGTGGCAGACTATGCTTGAACAACCATCACACTTGAAATAAAGGACCAGAATTATCCTGGTTTAGGCACTTTCTTATCACTTTACCAATTCATGCATCTCTTTTATCAGCTCATGCATCCACCTTATCAATTCATGCATCATCACAGCATATCACTCTTTCCTTGAGCAATTCACACGCCCATAAGCCTTAAAAGAAGATGTTGTCACGCATCATCATACTTCCACACACCTTTCCCTTCAATTGCTTATATAGTCAAGCCCAAGCCATGTAAGAATCAGGATGAAGATATCTTCCTGCAGCGCTATGAATCGAAGCTGATGGATGTAATAGGGTTCATTATTGTCCCACTGTCATTGTTGACTTGGTTGTCATTGTGATATTTGACTCTCGTAATATGGCAGACCATTGCCAAGGCTCTTTCACTTTCTGACCCTGCAGATGACATCCCTTGTAAGTATTACAAAGTCATGGTTGATGTGATGTGTTTAATCCTGATGACTGATCTTCATCATTGAAATACGTAGCTGTTGCCTCCGCCACAATTGCTGCAGTGTTTAGTCGATCGCTGTGGATGTATACATGCAATCACACCAGATTAGCATCCACTAGCATGAACCACTGTGGCTCATGCTTTTGTTCAGCGCTGAGCACATGAGTACAACTGCAAACAGCTGCAATGGTAATCATGACTATCATGTCTATCATGTTATTGATATGCATCTATAACTAACAAGCTTGACTATAACAGCTCCTACTCCTGCTACTTTTGTTCCTTTGTCACCAGTTCCAGTCCCAATGGATCTTGGTAAGTATCATTTTTTATGCTTCAAGCTTGGCATGTAAACATCATCATATTGGCTGATGACTCACGTATTCATATGCATATCACATTTCTTCTCATGTAGATACTTACCTGGATGTGTTTAAGAAGTTCAGATTGGTGATATGGTATACCCGAAGACGTAGACGACACAAAAAAAGAAAGCATTACTGGCTACACGCTACCTTTCTGATAAGAGAAAACTTGGCACAAATAGTAGAATGATCCTTACAGGTGGCATTCTTCCCAATCCATAGTGAACATATCGTTACAATGAGCCTATTTAAGGGGTTATGATTCAATGAACCATTGTTAGATAATGAAGAACTGCATTGCAATCATTTCTAAACTGGGAGATATGTATGGGGTTTCATGAAAGCTTGATGCTTATGGATTGGGTTGATCTCCATGTTACTAAACGACCTGAAAGGATTGTGGTAATCGAAATAGAATTCAGTGTTAAGAGGAGTCAGTCATGATAGTAATAGATCATGATAAAATGTCTTTACTGTTATGTATTCTTTCTTAGCAAAAAAGTGTAGTCAATCTAAAGCTGTTTGAGAAAGATGGATATATTCATATAAGACATGAAGGTATAATACAAGGCAGTGTATATATGTGTGACAATATGGCTATTTAGCAGGTGTTCAAGCCCTGGATGGTGGAGATCCCAAGGTGCGGCATTTGAAAAAATCTGTTTACTTGGACAGCTCTTTGCTGCGCGTGTTGTATGTTTTCGACAGCTTCATGACGTTCCGGTCGCTTATACATCGCGAAGGCTGGAAGTCGCAGACGTTAATGTTCCTTGCTTCAGCTCAAGTACTATGTCGCAATTGTCTTTATCGAAGGTTTCCAGTAACAGCCATCACCACAACAGCACGTAAGGCGCGCTTTTCAGTACTCGATCTGACCCTTTCAAGGGCAACCATCAGAACAACAACAACCAACACACGACAATCTCGACCTATCTTATCCACCAACAGCAGCAGCACCTTTCGTATTCCCAACCTTCATCATAGACGTACTCTTATTATCCAGTCTGGCACTACAACACAACACACTTCTTCAGAGCCAGTACAAGAACTACGACTGAAGCTATATAAGCGAACAACACCACCATCCAATGGGAAGAAGCACTCACAACGTGTTCGAAATACCATTGCAAGGCGTATGAAACGACGACGTATTGTCGAGTTGTACGATATGATTCGCAACAATCCGCTTTTGTTGGAACAACTGACATCGGATGACGTACGTGCCATGTTGTCAATACTCATGCCTCGTCCTGATGAAGAAGATACAACACTCGCCTTTAGCGTCATGGATGATCTCTATACACGACGTGCAGACTTATTTTCTCACAGAGAGTACGATTCGTTAATATCACTCTATGTGGACAATGGCCAATTGGAAAAAGCTGAAGCACTAGTACAACAGTGGATGAATGAAGATCATTTGGTTTCAGAGAATGTGATGGCTATTCTAGTAGCTGGATTGGCACGTGATGGAAGAATGACACATGCAGAAAGTTGGCTCAAGGAGATGCAAGTACGTGGATTTACGACTACGAATCGATTGGTTGTACGTGCCATGATTGAAGGATGGATCAAGCTTGATGATTGGACCAAGGCTGAACAAGTATCGATGCAATATTGGAATTTGGATCTGGTTGCTGGATTGGATTTTTGTGGCAAACAATGCGTGAATGAATGGCGTTTGGCAGAAGCAACCCGTTTTCTTGGATACAAGTTACAACATGGCATGGGAGGTGAATTACTTGCTTCAAGAATTGTCACCAAGTGCTTGTACACATTTCGAATGAAGGTGGCGACACGTTTGTTAGTGGAGACTTGCAAATACCATGATTGGGATGCAGCACGAGTGGTGACCGAGAAGATGCTTCATTTCTATATCCAACGCAAAGACCATGGCAATGCAATGCGACTATGGGACTTAACACATGATCTACCAGGAGTCATGTCAGCAGAACAACATGCCCAGTTAATGTCAGCTTTTGCAGCCAGCAGTTATCATGAACATCTGATGAAGGTTTATCGACATGTTGCGCCTCGATACCCGGGAGTTCTTTCTGTGGATGTATACAACAGTTGCTTAAAGACTTTGGTTGAAACCAAGGCTTATGATTATGCTCTTGAAGTGTTTTCCGACATGAAATCCCACATACCTACCGACGCCATGACAAGGAATACCTTTTATGCCATGTACAGCTTATGTGCTCAGACTGGTCGTGTCAAGCTGTTTCGTGAATTGTTATTGATGGCAGGAGAGATCGACATGGAACTGGATTACAAGACAATGAATGCTGTTATGGCATGTTACTTGGTGGCAGATGATGTTGGATCAGCAATGCAAGTCTTTGAAACTATTACGTCTACACATGGACCTGACTGTATTGATTACAACCTTCTCATGCGTGCAACAGCGATCAATGAAGGCGAAAGTGTGGATCTATCAAAGCTTCTCAAGGTGCTGCAATACATGAACAAGCTCAACATTGAACCTGATCGAACCACCTTTCGAACATTGCTCACTATCTATCGTGGTGGAGATATTGAACGTCAGCTCTTTGATCAGCTCTTACAGGATCAATACGCCACTCGTAAAGATGAGATCTTCTTGAACAACATGGCTCTTACACGTCTCATTGAAAGCAAAGGACCTGCAAAAGCAGCTGCAGTACTATTGCAAAACGACAGACGTCATCTCTTTCCATCAGTACCTGAAGATACACCCATTCACACCAATGGCTTGACTTACAAGTTGATTATGGACGCACTGGTGAAATCACCACGAGGAGCACATATTGCAAATCGGATTTATCTTGACATCAAGAGTCGTGGATGGCTACCCTATCAGCCTGTTTATGAAGCATTGATCATGTGTTGGGCAAGAAAGGGTCGTTTACAGCGAGCAAGACGCATCATGCAGGACATGGAAGAGGATTTGCATATCAAACCGGGTGTCAAGGTTTATACCATGCTGATCGATGGCCTTTTAGCGAACAATCATACACACCATATCCAAGATTTGTTATCAGAAATGCAACAACAAGGAGTACATGTAGATGACACACTCTTGGCTCGTTTGGAAAAACATGGCCTTGACAGTAATATGATAGAACAATGTAATAAAGTCTCATGAGATCTTTTTACAAGCGAGCTTTAATGTATATAGTACCTTGTTATCAATTAAATCTTGTATACATTGACAACCATATTTGAACACATGAGTTGGATACTATAGGAGATGTGAGCAACGTGAATCAATACATGAATACCAATAGTTACAAAACCAGTCAGATATGTAGAGTAGTATGTATGACATTCTCTTTCTCCTTATGACAGTGATGCGAGTCTTTATTATGTTTGGTTGTCATTGTTCAACATCCTTTGATTTGCATGTCCCACTGATTTGAAAGGAGCTCATGTTGCATTGAACAATGTGTGTGTGTGTGTGTGATGGCTCATTATTGAAAGTGTGGTATGCATAGCAAGTTGGATTCCCATTTTGGTTGTATTATGTACTGCTATGCAGTAGTAGTAGGATGCTGATTCACATGTGCGTCCAGATGTAATCTCATTTCCCTATTTCTTATGTACCTACGCTGAATATAAGTCTTTGCAAGGAGTATGCGCATATCAAATAGAAGAAATGCACAGGGCAATGTAGTAGTGCACGACCAATGCATCACTTTCTCCATGTTGCATAATCGATACGACTAATGTGTCATTTCATCACCATTATATTAAAAAGTAAGCTTATACAAAAGATAGGAGATAGATCAATGTATTATCAGTAGGGATCAAGAAATGTCAAATACTTGAAGACTCTTGTGTGGCAATGAAATGAATGAATGATAATTTGTATCGGCATTCGGTCTTGTAATCGCCGTGTGCACGGGGCTCCATTTCCTTATTAGGAGTACAGCTGGTTCAAGGAACAATGCCTTTTTACTTCCCCTGACCCTTATTTACTCCCAAGATATCCTTTTTTCCCGGCATTGGTATTTCGTGTGATTGTATGTGTGCGCTATTCTAATCCCCTATTGTAATGCATAAAGAGATCCACAAGCCCAATTCAGATACATTGAAGAAGCTATACTGTCGGATATGACATACAATCCCCGCTCCTCCTTGTTCTACATACTTGAAGAAGAAGATGACTCTCCCACAGTTTCATCTGTAAATATCATTGAAAAAGACCCTATTCATCAGAGAAACCCCCTTACTTACTGTATGGAGCGATAAAAGATCATAAAGAGTCGTGAAACCCATGCAGGTTGACTGACATAAGGAGTTAAACATTCAAAAAGTCAAAAGGCAGGACACATTGCACATTGCTTTTGTCTTTGAAAGGCCGCGACATTATCTCTCTTTCTCTCTTTTTCTTTTTCTTTTCACTGTCAAAGCATGCAATACTATTCTCCACGTACGTCAACTACTATTCGAGACTCAATGCGCAATTCCACCGACTATACAATACCACTAGCTGAATCTGCACGTTCCTCATCAGTGGTAAGCTTGATCCAGTACTTTATTGATATGCCATTCTCGCTCACATCTTATACTTGCAGCCAAGTGTTCCGCCTGAACGACGACCCAGTCAAAGCAGCAACTTGGACAATCGACTACGACAATTGGAAAAAGAGAACGAAGAGTTGACGCACTCGAATGTGCGCTTACTACGTGCCAATCGTATACTGAAGCTGGATAGTGACCGAGTTGTCGATGAGCAGGTCAACGAGCTCAAGGAAGAGATTAAGCACTTGAAATATCAAAATGTACGACTTCAGCGAAGCAATCGATTATTACAAGAGGATCTCAATCAACATATTGTAAGTATTGGATAGGATGAATTGGGTATTCAATGCTGTGTTTAACTCGGACTTGTATAGATGGAAAAGAATCAGGTGCGTGAAGACCAGATCAGGAATATGAAGACTGTCGGTCCCGAATATGAATATCTAGTTCAAATTATCAATCTCTTATATCGACAGGTAAAGTTTCCTCTACAAGTACCGACGCGTTTTTAATCACACGAAATTCATGCAGCTACAAGGAAAAGCAACATGCGACAAGACCTGCTGTTTTACTGATAAGCCTTTAAGTGAAGGATTCTCTGTGTTGACTTTACCACCTGATGATAGTGATGAACAAGAAGCCAAACCACAACACATTTGTCGACCATCCATTCGATCACACATCACATCTGGAGATCTTGCTGTTGCCAGGGAACATGAGAATAGTCGATTACGCCAGGATATTGAATCAATGAAAGCCGATCGAGATGCATTGGATCAACTGATACAAGAGAAAGAAGAGGATATACAAATGCTCAAGAACGAGTTGCAGATGAAGGATACCATTGTTTCACAACTGGAGAAGGATTTTGAGCGTATGGAAGTGGAAGTTGTTGATCTTCAAAAGGTAAACAAGGGGAAATGATGAAGGTAAAAGTGCTGCAGCTAAAGAAAAGGTGACTAAGTAATCTATTACAGGAATGGCGTCACTCTGATCGATTCAAATCATCATCCTCGTTTTCTGATATTCACGCATTCCCGACTCCTCCACCAAAAGACAGTCCAGCTTACAAGTTACCAATGCCTACCACCAGAGAATATCTTGCTGAAGTACGGCAATGAAAGAACAAAGATACCAATTATGTAGTAGACCTGTAGATAATAACAATTCCTCTTTGTGAACAACATCATTTGCCCTTTTTCTATTATGCTGCAAAAGCTGTTTTGGTTACAAAAGTATAATATATAGCAACATATCTCGGCTAGTTCCGTCTTACACTATAATAATTGGCTGTAACACAGTGCTACAAGTGAAAAGATCGACTTTATTCAAAGGGGAGCATTTGGGGGGTTACAGTGGCACTTTTTATCAGGGGAAACAATGAGCCAATGGGAACAAAGGGCGGCGTCACGCAGCGTAAAAAACTTTGCTTTGGTTGAAAATACCCGCTTGCTCTTTTCCGCCCATCTCTATTGTCGTCATTGGTCATTGTCCCTTTCTCGAGAGCAGCGATTGCACAGTAAAACATCGAGTAGAGCAGCAAACGCCCTCTCTTTCTATTTACTGGTTCTCACCCTTGTCGGCCGACAGAGGTCTTATCTCTATCTACCCTTCAAGCTTTTACGGCGAAACCTCTTTTTTCTTGGAGCGTTTGACCCGTAATCTCTTTTTATCTCTACAACGTCGTCAGTTCAGGCTTTATTGCTCAGAATGCAGTTGCGATTGGAGGCAGTACAGCCTTACACTCTCTTTCCGCTCAATAAGCCGACTTCGTTTGTGAGCAACCCAACACGACAACATTGTATGTTTCCACCACCACCACCGCCACTTCAACAACACCATCCTTCTTATTCGATTGCCAAACAACAGCAACATCATCATCGACATCCATCAGCCTTTGAACCGGTTATAACTACACCTACACAAGCACCAGTCAAAGTGGATACGATTACTCAAGTGGCTGATTATGCGGCATCGATTGTGTACTTGATGTGGCATGGGCGGAAAAAGACAATGACCAACACTTGCCATTATCGACAGCATTACACAGTAGATGCAACAAAGCCCAGCGCTGCATTCAAAAAGTTTTGTTTGCAGGTAAGCTTATATAGCAAAAGTATTAACATGGATGACTCATCACTCTTGTGTAGTTGTTGACTGCAACTCAGCTGTCCCAAAATGCTGTCTATCTTGCTCTTAACTACGTCTGTGCTTTGTTACGGACTAGTCCTAATATTGAAGGTGCCGAGGGTTCCGAATACAGATTATTCACAGTGGCTCTCATGTTAGGTAAGTGTAATTCAATCTATCATCTCCTTTATCTTTACTAATCATACGATAGCCAACAAGTTCTTGGATGACAGCACTTTTACAAACAAGACGTGGTCTGAAGTATCGGGAATGAAGTTGCATGACTTGAACACCATGGAGGCAGAATTCCTTGAAGTCATTGGCTATGGTCTATTTGTGCGTCAAGAAGAATTTGACCAATGGAAACATGCGGTGGAAGGATGCCGTATCCACGTGGAGAGAATGTCGATGGATGGATATCAGTATTATCTTGACAATCTTATTCAAGCTGTCTTGTTATCGTTGGGTCTATCTGGTCATCAGCAGCAACCAAAACAACAACAACAACAACAACAGCAACAACGACATGTTCCTCCTCCTTCCACAACATTTGAAGATGATAATAGACGACGTTACAAGGATGCTCTAGAACAACAAGAACGAGCTATTTGGGAAGCTGCTTTGGAAGCATCACGTTTACAAGTAGAAAATCGACAACGTCAGCATAATCTCTATTTGTACGCCAAAGCACATGCATTGGATACTTGGGGTCCTCCAGAAACACCCACGTTGCCACGACGTCAAACAGCACCTCCTCCTCCCATCAGTCGTCAAGGTAGCAATTGCAGCAACAGCAGTACTAGTTTGCTTCCTCCACCATTGTCATCAACACCTGATCGACGTGCTAGTTTCGCTTCATCCATGATGCTACCTACTGCTGCTGAATACTTTCATGATACAGCTCGTAAGGTGGACTTCTTTCAAGCTCCAGAGCATCTTGATACACGTGCATCCAAATACGAATATCACTATCCACCCCCTGGTTTAGTGAAGGATCCATCGTACCATTGGAATCATTCTCATCCTGTCAGTTGGTCTTATCCATTACCAGAAACTCCAGCTGTTACTCCATCTTGGTGTAAGGATTTCCTTTAACTCTTTTACTTTCTTGATCTTTTTATCTTTCTTTCTTCCTTCTCTATCTTATCCCAAATTATGAATCCACCCCTTTCCTATAACCCATCTTCATACATTATCCTCTTCTTTCAACCCCCACCCCAAATCACCCTATCCCTTTCTTTGCTGTATTCAAAGCATTGTTACGCGGTTTGTTCCAAGAGGCGTTTTTTTTCCTGATTGGAGTGACAAGTTCTTTTCCTCCTCAGCTTTTTTCGCCTCAGGCCCATTGCTTTTTTTTTTACCAGATCATGGTTTTTTTCCTCAAACAATAAAATGGCCAAAAAAAGGATATATATATTCTTGATAACGAACATGCTTATATTACCGAATGCAGGTATATGTTGATCCTTTTACCCTTTTTACATGTCATCCACGTACAATAGTAACTAGAGTCATCCACCACTTGTCCTACTTGATGAATACAGACCTAATGTTTACACTATGATAACATTGCCAACATGATGGATATGCTATGTGATATCGGCAACGTACTTTTTGATCATCTTACCCTTTTCCCCTTGAATGAGCGACAGGTTTGCCACATATGCCCCTGCGTCTTAAATGCAAGCAATTGTTGTTTTATTGGAAGTATAAGAATGACAAGATGAAAGTACATATCGTTATGTGAAGAAGAGATTACAAGAGGATAATGAGCTATTACTGCAGAAAAGTGTAAAGAGTCAACAATGGATAAATGCATTTTGCCTATTGTGGAAAAAGTGCCGTGATGAAACCCGGGCATTCATGTCGTTACACTGTGGCACACACACCAAGTGACACCAGATTAAACGAGCGCGTTGATGTATGTAGCTTCTATTGCTTCTTGTAAAAAGTCTCTTTTTCTTTTCCTTTTCTCCTTCTCCTTGGAATTTCACCTCCTTTGTGAATCGGGAACGACTACTTGCAGCGACTTGCTTGATTCTCCTTGTTGCTAGAAAGCACCTTCTATGCGACGTGGTCATAACTCTTCTCTTATCACATTTCAGCATGAAACATCTGCTACTATGGATATGGACATCAATGGTCGTGGTTGTTATGGCGCAACAGGGACAATGGGTCATACAAGAAGAATTCGAACTTGACGTTCACCGGTTCTCTCATATTGTGTCTACTCATCTCTTATTCGACCATGTCGACACGACGTTGAGAATGCTTTCACGTACCATTTCGAATCGCTTTCGGGAAGAGATCCAGATCGACACCATGGAAGACAACGACACAAGGTGTCTGCCTCTTGACGTACAACTGCTGAAGGGACAAATTAGTGGAGCCATTGGATGTAAGTAACTCAAATTTGCCTCGACCACCAAGATAGCTCATTTGCCAATATTAGCTTTTATTGAAGACAAATTGCCGAATGTATGGAATGAACATGCCAAAGCACTAGACAAGCCTTCACTTGAATATCTCATTGAGCATGTTGCACGCGACTTGTGTCCTTCCAATGTTGTCTTGAATCAATGTCTTGCAGAACATGGTCGACAATTGCTATCCTATATCAGTCATCATATTGAAGCACAACTTGGCACTACCATCAGCCATATTGTACAACATGACATTCCACATCTCTTTCAAACCACGCAGATTCAAGTCGCTTCTTTGCTTACCCATTTCAACCATCCTGGCTGTCATCTAGAGCTCAATCATTCCAAGTATAACAATTCTGCATGGCTTGATCTTGTAACTGATCTGATTAGTCATGATGTCAAGGATTTATTGCATGACGTGGGTCGTATTGAAGACTCGGTGTACCAATTTGCCATTTCGGCCAAAACATCCTCATCCCCAACATCATCATTGAACCATCGTTTCATAGATACCCCGCATACAATGTAAAACTCCAATGCATGAATATATTATGTTTATATTTGAACACGTAATACAGTACACTATAGAGATGCCTTTTTGATAGTGGATGATGATGATGGTGTTGATTGTTCTGGAACATTGACATTCTTTTCCAATTCAAAATCCTCCATACGACCACGAATATAGATACGATGACGATCACCAGGTCGACCAGTGGGTTGGCCATGCACCAAATCAAGATAGTACTCGTCACCAGGATAAGCCAGGAAAGTATGATAACCACGATCAGACCATGTAGGATCATTTACAGGATTGTGTTGTGGCATGACTGTGGATACATTGCCATTGCTTGTACGAAGAGCACCAATACCAGCATGAGCAGTCAAATTCACGTGATCTTGGATTGGCACCATAGATTCCAAAGAATACCATTGAGGAGGGAATAACACAATACCACGTTGACGCCATTGTTCAAGTGCTTCCTTGGGACTAAACCAATCCAATTGTACTGTCTCAGTGCCATCTGCTTGAGCCACGCTATCGGGTGTCCATACTGTCAAGAAAAAGTGGGTATTGTAACGTCGTTTCTCAGCTCCAGGTGTAATCCAATTGGCAAAAGGTGTCAAACGATCCACTGCAGGTACCAAACCATGTGTTTCACATAATACCTTGAATTGTGACGCATCATTATGCACTCGTTCACGCCACACATGCTTGTCTTGAATCGACGTGGCTGGTGGATAAGTCAATAACAGCCCTGATTCTTCAAATGTCTCTCGAATAGCACAGATCTTGTTGGTCAGTCTAAGAACATCTGTTACAAGTTGTATCCTTACACGTGCTAGAGTACATACTCTGGTGTTGGTTGCTGTTTCAATAAAGGCTGCCATAACGATGCATCATCGTGCTTATCCACAACACCACCGGGAAATACATGTGCATGGATGAAACTACTTTTGGCGTTGCTATGTAAAGTCATATTAGAAAAGAAACAACGGCATACTATTGTGTAGACTTTACCGTTTCATCATAAGAACCTTGTAGTTGTAGTCATTGGCGTTATTGGGAGCAGCGACAATAAGACTGTGTGCGTCATGGACAAGCCAATTAGACTCCATTGACTACAGCAAAGGAATGCGACTTACGTTGCGGAAGGACGAATCTCTTTAGCAGTGGCAGAAGCGACAATGTCCATGGTACGAGAAGAAAAGCGTTGGGATAAAGATAAAGAGGTGTGTGCTGACAGAGGACGAGATCTCCTTAGTAATGCTGTAGTGCTGAGAAGCATGAAAATCGATGCGTGGGGAAAAAACCAGACAATCACATTCTCAGGCACCACTCATTTCCTCGTGTGATTTATGAGCTGTCATCCAAAATGCGGATAAAAGAATACCACTTGCACCACATCAGTCTATTAGAATAGCATAATATAGCTTGAATAAATGACCTAGTTGCTTAACGATGAAATGACTTTTTCTCCCAATAACGTAAGGGATTGTAAAAGGAGAAGCCAAAAGCCAATGAAAGAGGAATGCCCAAGTCGCCAATACGTTTGGCTATTGGACCAATATACCATGGCTGATCTGTAGCTAACATACCAGCTCCAAAGGCAATAATCAATGTCACTATAGCAGCTGCACCTATAGGTAACTGGCTTGGATCATTCCAAGATTCAATGTTGTATTTCCTTGATCGAAACACAAAGTGCTCAGACACGAGGATTGTAATGTAACCCATGATGCAGTATGTTATGAGAGGTAGAAAGATTTGGAGAATACGTACAAGGTTCTCAGCACCAAACACAGCCAAGATAGTGATAATAGCCATGTTGATTGTTGCCAATAACCAAGTACTCCATGGCACAATTGTTTGGATTTCAAGCGCCATGTTGTAAGCACTTGGTACCACGTGTCCTACTACATTAAATGCGAACACCACAAGTAGTATTTGACCAAACCAATCAAGAGGAGCAAGCACATCAGCTGCTAAAGCACCAGAGTTTCCTGCTTCATTATGGTGTTGTTGTGGCATCCAAGTAGCAGCAAGGACAAATGACAATGTTTCTATCAAGATAGTTGGAATAACACCTCCTAAATAGGAAAGGATGCCAACTGCATATGTGTTGAATGTGGTGGGCTATGAATGATGCAAAGAAATTTGAGCATAAAGGGACAAAGATGATAACACGACATACCTGTTTTACAGTGAAATCACCCGCTGCTAATGGCCATAGTGCTGTTGCTGAGTATATAAGTGCAAAAAATGACATTACGGCTGTGGATTCGGCTTCAGGATTAGAAAGAACAGAGCTAATAGGACCAGCTCTTGTCAAACCAAGTCCATATAGTAAGCCGAAAGCAGTCCACATTGGAATCCATAGCCATCGTTGAAGACTATGAATAAGCTTATATCCAACCAAGCAAATAATCCACGTTAAAGCTGCAAGAATTATAACACCAGCCCACATTGGTAACACTGGTTGTCCTGTATCACCCATGGCAGCAAAGAATTGTGTTGATTGAATGATGTTGATGATCATCCAACCTGCATTATTGATCCAAGCAAGAACTGAAACAAGTTTCCCGCCATGGTAACCAAAGCTATATCGCACAAGCACCATTTGTGGCAGACCAGTCCGAAAGCCTAATGTACTGAAAAAGGCACCTGTAAAATAGGCCATTAGTCTCCTTTTATTGACATGTTCCCAATTTATACCTGGTAGTGAACAAATCATGTTGCCAATAACAATACAGACAAAGGCTTGCCAAAACGCAAGTCTATAGAGCTGCCAACCAAGCATACCAAGCAAAACGTAGGCTAAAGTGGTGCTGACAGAGAACCAGATTGTAAAGTTATCCCATATTCGAGTGTGTGGACGTTGATCAGGGGGGACAGGTTCAATGCCTTGATTCTCCATTTTGAACATCTTCCAGCAACTTTGCCTTTTTTCTCTTTGTTCATCCTTGTCTTCTTGATGTTCATGAACATGTACTTCAATCATGTTTACTGATGAGCCAGTGAAAGAAACAAGTCAGGTGGCAAAAGTTTTTGAAGGAGCATTTACACCGCACCCTGCAGCCCCTTACATTAACTCAAATCGTATGCATGAATTGCAGTAGTTTACATAGAGTCAGATGTAGGTAAATACACCATGAAATACTGTCAACCCGGAAATATCTGCATATGGGATCCATAAACACTACTCATGCTTTTGTTTGCATGGCACACGCATAAGTATACATGCTTTTCAGCATGATGCAGTAGTAAAAAGTATATAATGTAGACGTGCTTTCATCATCATCCCACTTTGGATCTTAAATCTGAAGCAGTTCATGGGAGTTACCGGAGTCAAGCATCCACAAACAATGACCTAATGACAATCAAAGATGCCATCCCATTACACTTTACACTTTATACATCATCGTGCTTCAACGCGTCACAAATATGCTCTAAGAGATGGTGCAACCTTATGATGATGTTGGTGGAATGTGAATGCACTGTATCACTGTCAAGTTGTGCTTCGTGCGCACATACTCTCGTATATCACAAACATGGGCGTTCTATGTAAAGCTTTATTCATGAACACAAAACAGCTGTGACACGGGGTTGTGTAGTTGCAAGTCTACTGTTTCAGAATCAACGGAGCAGCAAAGAGTTCCCAGACAACAAGGAATCTTGCACTGCACAGAATGCATATATAGCCAAATATAGTCTACACGCGTTGCATCTTTTTTTTTCCACATACCACTCCTATGACTTACTATAAAAGCTATATAGACAACACACACATTTATCTTCCTTCTTTTCTTTGTGCATTCTCTTTTTCTTGTCATGAAATCCAGGGACAACAATATGCAAGACGACCAAATCATTGTAACGCCTCCATCACCACCCAGCTCATCATTTATGCATCATGACGACGAAAAGCCCAGTATTGATGATGCCACTGTCATTGAATCCTTATCCAGCTGCCAAGATGATATCAATCAAGCGCAACATTGTTTAAAGGAACAATATCGACGTGGTGTTTTACTACGTTCTTTTTCGGATCCTGCACCTGCACTTAACAAGGCTAATATCATGGATTGTCATCGGCTGGCTATTGAAGCATTGCAACACTTATATGTGGAAGAGCGTCGAAGACACACAACATTGGAGAAAGAAGCTGATATTGCAAAGGAACAAGTAGTCAAGGTAATTCGTGTATTGTCATAAATGAAGAGACAGGGATGATGTTAACATGTAGTGAATCAGTTACAACAAGAACTAGCATATCAAAAACGTCAACATATGGCTGAGAAACGCAAGGTAGATTGATAATGGTAGTCGCCGAGTTACATCATAAGTCTAAAGGAATATGAATCATGTAGTGGCAAAAGGATATGGCCCGGGTATATGAGATGGCTGAAACAGTGTATGAAATGTCATCACCAGCAGCACAGCATCGGAACCGGAAGCAAGCAGCATCGACACCTGTTGAGCTGCAGAATAAACTGTACGACATTCTTGCCAATACTATGCATCTTCAACAACACCCATGCACCTCTCTAAACTCGCGTGCTGATGATATTTTCCCTTCTCATTTTCTTTAATCCCTTTTATCCACACCTTTTTGAAATAAAAAAAAGTATCTTCTTGAACTCATTGTCTCACTTCCCCCATATTGTTCGGATCTTGATACACAAAAGTGTTTGACACTGAAGAATGTACAAGGTCAATGGAGTGAAAGTGTCCCATTGGTGTCTACATGGAAACAAGTAGGTAGGTTTCACGGCGAGTGGACAAGTCCGAAACAAAAAAGCTAAAGTCGGCATTGTCTCGCGCACTCTATCTTTTCCCTTTCCCTTTTACTTTTTTTCATGCTACAGTCATTTATCAAATCAGTGGGACTAGCTCCCTTGGATGCTTATGTTGAACCACGTATATCGATAGGAAATGCTGTATACGATCATGAATTATCCACTGGCAACTTTACTGTGCATATGGATGCACAAGCAAGAGCTCTTATTATCAAGAACAACAAGGGTCGAGTCATTTGGAAATGTAAAGCATGCCATGCTATTTGCATTACATAAATTCTCACGCTTCATGAACTATAGCACTTCACAACATCCCTTTTCTTTTGTCAAGTCTCGGTGATGATGAAATAAGCACTGAACCCTACAATGATGCTCTTTACAAGGTTGTGGAACATGACGAGCACATCACCCGACTTCAAACCATTACGCGTATTGAAACCAGCAATAACCAAGTGCGCATCTATGGGGGACTGGGTACCAAGATATCACCAGCAACGCATTTGAATTACGAGTTTATTCTTGAAGAGCTATCACCAACACAACTTCACTTTACAGCACGTATTGTCAGTCGAGATGCACCCATGGCCAATTATCAGCGACTCATGTTGGTCTTTGAGAGCCATAAGGATGAAGACTTTTATGGATTTGGCGAACAATTCACTTATGGATCACTTAAAGGACACAAAGTTCCAATTATGATCAGGTATGTGTGTATATATGAATGCATGATGATGACATGGTACCAACAACAACAACTGTATTTCAAAGAGAACGGGGTCATGGTAGAGGAGGACCACAGGTATGTTTGTGTAACAACTATAGCGGCATATGACTCAATCATGATAGGCATCTTCTTTCTTCAATTCTGCAGTCAGCTTTGTCGAAGGATACTTTGGTGGTGATGATGTCTATTGCAGTTCGACTGTATCAGTTCCACAATACATCACATCAGATCGACGTTGTCTATTTCTCGAGACATCCCAGTATACAAGCTTCAATCTTACTGAACCAGATCGTGTCACCGTGCGCATTGACGCTAGTGAAATGGCAGGTAAAGTAACCATTTTTATCAGTGTCACATGCATTACTGACAAGGAACATAGGTCGCATTGTGGATGGTGAAACGATGTTGGATCTCATTACCGAATATACATCCTATTGTGGCAGGATGGCACCATTGCCTGATTGGGTGAATGACGGTGTTGTAGCTGGTATACAAGGAGGCAGTGACAAGGTACGACAAATTGTGCAACAACTAGAGCAACACAACACGCCTTTGGCAGCTGTATGGATTCCTGACTGGTGTGGACAACGCGTACAACAATTGACTCCCAATGTGGCATTGAAGCGTTTGTGGTGGAATTGGGAAGCTGATGCGACTGCATATCCTGATTGGCAAGCACTGGTCAAAGAGCTCACCAACGACAAGAACGTGCGCGTACTCAGTTATATCAACCCATTATTGTCGTCCACTCCAAAACCAGGTACTCGACGTGATCTATATCAGGAAGCAGCCAACAGTCAATATTTGGTACGAGGACCTGATGGACAGAAGCCATACCTTGTGAATAGTGGTGGTTTGGAAGCAGGATTGTTGGACTTGACCAATCCAGAAGCAAGAGAATGGTTCAAGGGCGTACTGAAAGAACAAGTATGGGATGCTGGTATTTCTGGTAAGGATTGAAACATATTTGATGCACGGATTGATTTAACACCATGTGAAAAAGGAATGATGGTGGATAGTGGTGAAGAGCTTCCTTATGATGCAAGAAAGATCCTTCTCAAGGAAAACAAGCCTCCAAGCACATATCACAATCTCTATGCTGAAGAATGGGCCAAGTTGAATCAACAAGTAATCAAAGAGCTATCGCTTCAAGATGCTGTCTGTTTTCATCGAGCTGGCTTTACTCAATCTCCACAATACATGTCATTGCTGTGGACTGGTGATCAGAATGTGTGCTGGGATCAAACTGATGGATTGAAAGGTGCCGTGGCTGCCATGCTTTCAGGTGGATTTTCTGGTTTTACACTTACACACTCGGATATTGGTGGCTACAACAGCATTGAAGGACAATTAAGAGGTGCTAGTATGACACGATCGCGCGAGTTGCTTTATCGATGGATGGAATTGGCGGTATTTTCAGCCATGTTTCGGACACATGAAGGTATGGAAAGAAAGAAAAAGTCGCGTTGCCTATATTTAGCTCATGCATACTACTCCACAGGCATACTTCCTGAAAGAAATGCTCAGTTTTATGACAATGATGGTAAGCGTTCACGTCAGGAATCAAAGACTTTACTAACAAGTATCACTATATTAGACACTTATACACACTTTGCGCACATGGCCAAATTGTATGTTGCTCTAGCTCCTTATCGAAAGAAGCTTATGCAAGAAGCTCATGAGAAGGGGTGGCCTATGATGCGTCATCTTGTATTATACTATCCACACGATGCCACTGTCAGACAACTTTCCTACACGCAGTTCTTGTTTGGATCCGATCTTTTGGTAGCACCTACCTTATCGCCTTCAGCATCCTTTGTCAAGGTCTATTTTCCTCAAGATTCTCGCAATGTATCATGGCGTCATGTTTGGTCTGGCAAATACTTTGAAGCTGATGCAAGTTACAAGACAGTGGATACACCCCTTGGTCAACCTGCCATGTTTATCAAAGAACCACGTCAAGATAATGGGTTGCTGAACAACCTGGTGGATTTTGCAAACACCTATTGTGATTACGTAGCCAATGTAAAATAAGAAACATCACTTTTTTGTAAATATGATCATGTTGATTGTGAAAATGCTGTACAAGAGGATTTATTTGCAATGGATAAAGAAATGAGATGGTGTTGGTCTACTTGTTGACAGATTTCTTCAACTCGTCAAGATCCTTCTTGAGTGATTCAGTTTCTTTCTTTTGATGTTCAAGAGCTTCACGCAAAGCACGGAGCTTTTCCTCATCCTATATCATCCATGAATATATTGATAGAATGACGCGTTTTCACCTATACTTACGTGTGAACGAGCCCATTGGTTTTCAACAGCCTTTTCCTTGTCACTGAAACCACCACGGGAGCTTACAGTGGCACCTTCACTACCACCGTATCCACCACCATTGGAGTAGAAGCGGCACATGGTTGCACGACGAGTAACAAGACGAGTAGAGACGCGAAGCATGGTTTGTTTTTAAGAGAGAAAGTGTTTGGAAGAAGAAAGAAAAGTGATGTGAAAGGTTTCAAATTTACACAAAGAAACGAAACCTGCATGCCTCTTTTATAATCGCAGCATCCAATCATAATGTCTGCATGCCGTGGTTGTCATCTGACCGCGAGTGGGAACAAACGTGTTTATGGCCTGATTCACCCAACAAACAATCACTACACCGCAACACTGCATATTGTGCTTGTTTGTTATCTATTAGCATCACACACTTTCTGTATATGTTTTCTCATCAAGGCTTATTCTAAAAGTGTTGTCAGTAGTAAAACAAGTCGCATTATCATCATCATCATGCTGCATGTAACATTGAAGAGACCAAGACGCCTTATCGGCTCTTTGTTACCCGAAGCATGGTCCATTGTACTACCATTTCCATCCTCCACGGATTGGTACCACGACTTGAGCCAAATACACATCCTCATCCTGTCTTGTAAAGACAAATACATTTATAGATCATCAATCGCTATAAAGACACCTACTATTGACAAAGTCGAATTGCTTTAGAGACATCAGACATGGTATTTTTCCTGCATCATCAACAGCATTGATACAAGTGAGCTGACATGATGCCATGTATCACGCCACCCATCTTTGGATCACTGTACGTTTGTAATTGCATTGACGTAGTGGTTTTATTATTATGGTAGGACCACAAACCAATAGAAACATATGAAATCTCTAGCTATAAATGCTGTAATGTCATGCATGGATGAAAAAGAAGGATGCTTGATCCATAATGTGCTCCTTGTATATTCTTGATTAGCAGCTTTACTGCATTGATATCCAAAAACGCGTCAGGATACCGCGGAATGACAAAAAGAGACGTGCTTCTTGTTGTTCTCTTTCCCTCCTCCTTTTTTTCTCTTGCATAAACATGGCCGACAGCAGCGAACAGCAAAACAAGATCAACACTCTTTTGGAAGAAGGCAATCGGTCGTTATCCCTTAACGATTACGAGACAAGTGTGGAAAAGCTCGGTGAAGCATGTCAGTTACTGTAAGACTCGTTGTACTCGATCAGCATTAGTGTTCTGTTCCTGGGGACATACACTGATACAGGTGACATGTTGATACGATAGTGACTCCATCCATGGTGAATTGGCTCCTGAAAGTGGTGATGCCTACTTTGCATATGGCCGAGCTCTCTTGCAACACGCTATTCAACAAAACACAGTACTGGGTGACTCCAAACGTCAAGACGAAGCAGCAGCAGCTTCCGCAGTAGCATCAGAAACAAAACCAAGTAGGTTGAATAAGATAAGGACGATTAGAGTTGCTTAAACAATCTTAATAGAGACTACATCCAACGCCAAGTTCCATTTTGAAGATGATGAACAAGAAGAGGAGGAAGATCAAGATCAAGACGAGCAACAAGGCGATGAAGAGGATGATGAAGATGATTTTCAAACTGCATGGGAGATTCTTGATCTGTCACGTGTGATTCTTGAGAAGAGCGATGACAAGGAGACGCGATTGAAGTTGGCAGATGTGCATTTATGCCTTGGTGATGTGTCAGTTGAAACAGGTAAGTACACATCATGCAGAAAAGGGAGATATGATATTCAATGGATGCAATGGTAGAAAAATTCGATCAAGCATTGCCTGATTATCGGAAAGCTTTGGAGATCAAGAAAGAATTGTTGGATCAAGGGGATCGTCAGTTGGCTGAAGCACATTACAAGTTGGCATTAGCACTTGAATTCTCAACAAATGAAGGAGACCAAGCTGGTGAAGAGATCAAGAATGCAATCCAGGTGCTGAAGAAGCGAATTGAAAGTATACAGTCTGACACTACCAAGGAGGAGGAGGATGTCAAAGGAAAAGGAAAAGCTACATCCAATGATGACAATAAGGAAGTCAAGGAGATCAAGCAATTGATTGTTGATATGGAGGAAAAGGTAAGTCAAGCACAAGTGCAGATACCGACAGCATGAAATGCTCATTCATATCTTCAAGGTGGAGGAATTGACAAGTCGCCAAGAGAAACAAAAAGAAGCAGAGGCAATGCTCAAGAGTTTCCTCGGTGCTGGTGGACAATCTGCAGCTGCATCCCTTAACACAGCCACTGTCAATGACCTTTCATCCATGATCAAGCGCAAATCAAGCAACAATTCTGATGGAAACAGCAACAAGAAGCAAAAACAATAAGGTCGATGATTGGATGGATCGAGAGTATGCATGATATGCGGGCCATAGAAGCATCCTATTCACTTGTTTTGCTGAAATAAATGTTTGATCTTTCTTGAGAAGAATCATAGCTATTTAGAAGTATGTACGTAGTTGATATGATCATCATTAAAAGCGATTGTTATCATGGAAATGACATGCTAAACAGCGGACATGATTCAAGCATTGGATCTTTGTTCTTGACTCCTAAATTTTACTTTGAACCATGATTGTACTATGTGGAAAAGAAAGCGGCCTACAATGAGCCTATGTACTCTTTGTTCTCTCTTTTGCCATTATCTTCTCAATCCATTATGCAATCCGTATTACAACTACATCTTCATTATAGACCATTATGGATTCTCCATACAACAACGTCATTCCTAATGCGTTGATAGATATGCCAAGATAATGCTCAAATTGTCGCTCCTTCATCACAATGACAAGAAAAAACAAGGTTTATTCATAACGAGACTAGGTCGGCTATGTCGATAATTGGGATATGAGCAAACTGTAATAAGGGAAAACGGGACAAGCTGTCAGTCTATAGGAGGTACATACGTATTGTTGATAGGATGTCTGAAAGTATGCTAGACATGCAAGATGGAAGAGTGATTAGACAAGAAATGGCTCTTCAATGCCGAGTATACTTGTGTATCAAAGTGACGCCATAAGAGTAATGAGCAGAGATAATCATATGGCGAGCTACAATCGTGCATAGTACATAGAGAGACTTTCGCCACGTATACTAGCATACACGGCATCTTGAGAAAGGATCGAAGGTATCTACTCATGTGACGATGATATTAAGATCACCACTCAAAAGATCAAAGCGCCCATCTTTGCTTCTCCTTTATTTATTGCATATCTTTTTCAAGTTCATTCTCTATCTCTCTTTTACATGTCTATGAAAAACATCTTCTCTTTCATTTTCCTCCTGGCATTGGTTAGTACCATCACTCAAGCTGCTGACACTTTGCCTGAGGAATCCACTACCATCAATGTCGAGGAGTCATCCAGTTATTCAACAGCTCAATTCTGGGGACAAATTATCGCCATCATAGCATTGGTTATATGTAGTGGCATTGTTGCAGGTATGATTCATCATTATGGCCACTGCCATCCAATGTCACATGGAACTCATGATGATCAATATACGCCTTCCTCCCTGCGTATATGTAGGATTGACACTCGGTTTGGTAAGTGGATACATCTAACTTTGACTTCAATATGTTGAGTATCCTCCTCTCGTGACCATGCAAGCTGCAACAGGGAGAAAGGGGAGATTTCAACGTTATCACAATAACAGCGGTGACTCAAATGACATGCTATTACTCCTTGTCAATGTAGATGTCTCAGGATGTCACCAATCTCGCCATATTATCTGCAGCTGGTACACCAAAACAGCGGAAATATGCTGCACGAATCATGCCGATCCGCAAAAACGGCCATTTGCTCCTGACAGCTTTACTCCTCACTAATACAGTGTTGAATGAAACCTTGCCAGTTCTTATTGATGGCCTTTTTGGACAAGGCAAGCCATTATCATCCCATCATCACGCCATGTTCTTCTTAACCCAATACGATCTTTGACTATATAGGATATCTGGCTATCATTCTATCGACTGTGCTCATTGTTCTCTTTTCGGAAATTATACCGCAGGCCGTTTGTTCTCGTAATGGTCTTGCCATTGGTGCATTTTTTGCCATACCAGTTCGAGTATTGATAGGCTTTTGGTATATCATTGCATGGCCTATATCTAAAATTTTGGACAAGTGTCTCGGCAAACATCATGGCTTTGTATATAACATCTCTGGTAAGAATAGCCATCACATCCACATGCCTACACTATTCACAATCATGTATATATTCAGAGCTCTGTGAGCTTATCGGTCTCCATAGCAACAATCCAAATCATCTGCATCCAGGACCACTTGATCAAAGCACCACGTCAATACTGCAATGCGTATTGAAAGTATCAGAAAGGAATGCAGGTGATTTGCTTTATCATTCATCTTCAAAACACGAATGCATTCTGTATGCGGATGATGAAATCGATAATGCATTACTGGGACGTGTCATTGCAAGTGGATATGCTTCTCACCCTGTATATGATCGAATACTTGACCAACAAGAAACAAAACAACAAGTCGTGATTGGAACAATCACAACCAGCAAAGTAAGAAAGAAAGAGAAAAGGAGGATGCAGTTATATCCTACAGCACTTTTTAATCCACATATTGCCAAATCAGCTGTTTTCTGTGCTTCATCACAATCCAGACAAAAAATGCATCCGCAATTTGACGTTGGATCCTATCATCGAGGTACCAGCATCCACAAGAGTTCCAACGCTTTTACAACTACTCCAACATGAGCCATGCAAGTAGACCTTTATCTTTGCAATATGAATTGATGATTAACCTTGTCATGTTTAGCACATGTGGCACTTGTGACATCAAGTATATGTCATACCAAATCTAGAGCAAGCCATGACAGCGACGAATCACTTGAATCGTTATCCACGGCTCACCACAGCAGAGATACCAACAACAGTAGTGCAAATAGAAAAGAGTCATTGGGTATTATACGACTAGAGCATGTCATGAACCACTTGCTTTATACATCAACATCAGCGACGACAAACAACAGCACCACCACTGATACATGCATCGAGATTCATGATGAAAAAGCGGATACAGTACTCTATAAGAGTCATGTTACTGAGCACCAGCTATCCTGGAATAACACCAAACAACCAGATCAGGTCTCAAAAAGCACAATCACATGCAGCAGCAAAGCAAGTAGCGAAACAGTCATCTCCAAATCGTAAATTGTATCGTAGACTATTAAGGAACCAGGCATATCAATACCACTTTTTCATGAGTAAAATCTTAAAAGGAAATGGAAATTGATCAGGGGTTTTGTTATGAGAGGCGTCGATTTTCATACCATGTTTCAATTTCTCAACCCATGATATCATGCTTTTGTCAGAAAGAACATGGGTTGTGCATGCATCTGGATATATAAATGTGTCCCATTGAAGCGATCCATGACTATTGTATCTCACTTTACCATGAGCAACCGAAACAACAATCATCCCACCCACCATCATACTGCACGTTTGGGCACTGTAGCACACACTGAAGCTGCCCTTGGCACAGGCGTTGATTATGAACGAC
The DNA here is from genome assembly GCA_008728235.1 of Lichtheimia ramosa. Taxonomy (NCBI): domain Eukaryota; kingdom Fungi; phylum Mucoromycota; class Mucoromycetes; order Mucorales; family Lichtheimiaceae; genus Lichtheimia; species Lichtheimia ramosa. Next base: position 2,340,134 of record CP031827.1, on the reverse strand, counting down.
CCAATGAAGGTGAAAACCAGTGGCACGATAATGTTCAAGATGTATTCAAGGAAAGACATTCTCAACCAAAGAGAGCACAACATGAATCCCGAGGACATCGTATCGATCGTGAGTTGGCCGAAGAGGATCGTGAAGAGATCGCAGAAAAGGAGAAGGCTCGTCAAGATCGTTAAAGTCATGTATATAGCATTGTATGATACGCATTAAAGCATTTTGTATGACAAGATACTAGATCAATCTCAAACTGAACGCATGGATGTATAAGGGATAGTGGTGCAGTAAAGGGATCATGTACATTAGGAGAAAGTGGCAAGTGCCATATAACTAGTGTGTCTTGTTATCTCGAAACAGCTTTTTTCAAGATCACATCACCCTTGCATTGTCCTTTCACTCAAATGACAGAGGCGGATAATACTCATTCATCCAATTCTTCCACTATTAATGATGACTACCTTGGTGAGCAACGTCATATCACTAGCTTACATGTCATTTCTTTAGTACTCATCAGCTTTATATAAAGTTTTGACCCAAGAACAGACAAATACAGTGAAAGAAAGGAAGGAGAAGCAGGTGCTAAAGCCATCCATATCTTCGAGAAATGACCAACAAGAAAGTCAACATAATGTAGCCAAAGTGTCTAATACATCCACACTAGCAAGTATTGTGTAAGTGATCTTGTTTCTGGCTAAGGGGATCACGATATGCATACCGAGAATAATCTGATTTCAAATTTATGCAAAAGATGTGTTGTTGCAGGTACCGGTGCACTCGGTATTCCTCATGCATTGAGCCGGTCTGGATGGATTGGCTTACTCTTTCTCGGATTAAGTGCGGTGATGGCTCAATTTTGCGGATGTCTTTTGATTCGTTGCTTGTATCATCGACAGTAGCGTATTATAAAATGATGTATGATGTAATAATGGCAAGACTTATCGCGATGACTATAGGGGACACAGATTATCAGGCTTTCCTGAGATTGGCCATGTCACATTTGGACTACCAGGACGCATTGTAGGGATCGTTTTTTCAATGCTACTGCTGCTCTTTACTCCCACGCTCTACATCATCTTGGCAGGAGACAATGTATCACGACTTTTAGGTTCTGCAGGTGTTGTAGTGAGTCGAAAAGCATGCACTTGGATTGTATCTGCTATTGTTGGCTTTCCTTTTGCATTGGTGCGCACCATGCGCGATGTATCTTTTATGAGGTAGATCAAAAATTGGACCATGCACTTGATCGACTAATATATAACAATGTAGCTTTTTTGCTTCCATGGCGACAGTAGGCTTATTATTTGTGATTACATCTATATCAGTATCTACTATCCATGAGAAATCTAATATGCAGCATGATTGGGCGAATGCTGGTGGTATTCCTATTGCATTCAGCACGTTTAGCTTTTCATACTGTGGAAATGTCATCTATCCACATCTTGAATCATCCATGGCTGAGCCATCAGATTGGCCCAAGGTTTTATTGGTGGCTACATTTGCTGTCACAATCATGTACGTAACAGTAGGCTTTCTGGCTTATCTTGCATATGGTGTGGAGGTGCGTAATCCAGTATATGACAGCTTGCCACAAGGTAGAGTATCAAGATAAATGCATGGTGAATACAATAAATGTTGACGTGTAGAGAATCATAGGATCTGCACAAAATGTAGCTATGATAGTAGCTACGTTGCATGTATTATTGGCAGTACCAATGTATCTGTATGTGCTTACAGTGGGTATTGAGTCTTGGCTTGGTGTTAGCTATCTTCAAGAGCATCAATATCAACAAAAGCAAGATCAAGATACCGCTAGTTTGGAAGATCAAGATACGATGGGTCAACAACGGCTTTCATGGATGAGTCAACAACGACTATGGCTGCAGCGACACGCGAAAGCAACACGAATAGTGCTTCGAACAGTGGAGATTTGCTCATGTGCAGTAGTTGCCATGCTCACACCTTACTTTTCGGACTTTATGACATTGATAGGCACCATTGCAGCTGAATCACTGACATTTGTCTTGCCATGTATATTTTGGATCAAGCTTTCATGGCATGACAGAAACACTTGGGAATTGGTTGGATGTGCGCTTATAGCTGCTGTTGGTATATTTTGTGCAGTCTTTGGAACAGCTGATGCAGTCAAGCTCTTTTTAGATGACATTCGACAGTCATTGTGATGAATGCACTATCTCCGAAACCGCCCTGTCATGTTCACATGGTCGTGTAATAGTTATGCAATAATAAGGATGATTATTTGATTTTATATAACAAGCAATGTATATATGAATGTGGTGTTTCTATAGTGTTCTTGATATGCTATTATCTATTTGGGTACAAGTAGAACAATCAGGGGATGGGTGGGTGGGATTGCTGCAGTAGAAATGGCGATGATCACTTTCACATGATTCACAGCGATCTAAGTTAAAGCATGCAACTCGATCTAGTTTAACTTGTTTCTCTTTTACTCACACATACATTACAATATGCTCTTTACGCGTACTCGTCCTTTGTTCAACAAGGCTTTTATCAGTGCTCACTTTTCCACCAGTGCTCGTCAACTGAAAGACATTCGCAATGTCACTGTCATTGGTGCTGGTCTTATGGGATCTGGCATTGTGCAAGTGGCAGCTCAAGCTGGTTACAAGGTGACCATGGTGGATACAACCGATGCTGCTTTAGAAAACGGGCAAAAGATCATTGGCAACTCTATCAAGCGTGTAGCGCGTAAAAAGTTCGCTGAAGATGCCACCCAACAGCAAGCCTTTATTGACAAGGCTCTAAGCAACATTACCACCAGTACGGATGCTGTCAAAACCATTGGTAACACTGACCTTGTCGTGGAAGCTATAGTGGAGAACATTGATGTCAAACAAGCACTTTTCAAATCATTGGATGCTGTGGCTGATAAGGAGACCATCTTTTGTACCAACACATCTTCTCTTCCTGTCACCAAGATTGCTGAAGCTACTTCACCTGAACGTCGTCAACGCTTTGCTGGTTTGCACTTTTTCAATCCAGTACCTGCTATGAAACTTGTTGAGATTGTGCGCACTGAAGCTGTCACTGATTCTGTGTATCAAGACTTGGTTACATTTACCAAAAACACTGGCAAGACACCTGTAGAGTGCAAGGATACACCTGGGTAAGATTCACATAGCATATAGAAGTCGAGAGTCACTTATAGTGTTTGATAGTTTCATCGTCAATCGTTTATTGATTCCTTACATGATGGAAGCATTCCGTATTCTTGAACGTGGTGAAGCAAGTGCCAAGGATATTGATACTGCCATGAAACTGGGTGCAGGTATGCCCATGGGTCCTCTTGAATTGTCTGATGTAAGTATTATCAGTGTATCAACTAGTGGACATATCATTGATGGTGGATCTATTATAGTTTGTTGGTTTGGATACTCTAAAGTTTATTGTGGATGGCTGGGCCAAGGAAGGATCCCTTGACGATGCTTATGTCAAATCATGTGTTATTCTCGATGATCTAGTCAGTCAAGGACATTTAGGACGTAAATCGGGCAAAGGTGTTTTTGATTATTCAAAGTAGTTGTGATAGATATTGTATTAAATGACTCTTTACATGATATGACATGATGCATGTTTCCTTCTTAAGAAAGAATGACGGGATTTAGTGGATGATGAAGGGGCAACAGTGTCTTCTACTTGTTCGTTTTCTTGTACAGGTGCACTGGCGACAAGAACAGGGGATAAAGGGGGATCGGGACCTTTTGGATCTTTACTGGTGGATGGTCGTCGTGATGGTTCTTGTGTTGATGTTGGTGTTTCATGATGGTGTTTGCATTCGCGGTATAACTCGTAAAAGAATAAATATCCATCTCGACTCAATTCTTCATAGATGGCTTTCTCATCTTGGGGACGTAATGGCTTGACACGTTCACTAATAGACAAATCATCTTGGATATGATATGAGTCACAAGACATGTATCAATCATCATGTTGAATAAAGACATACCATGCTTAAGCCAGTAATCCTGACCATCCTTGAATGACCGGGAATAAGCAATGTAATGACCAGAGAATGGAGCATGCCCTTTGTGACAAACAGCACTGCGTAAACGCATGACACCTTCAATCTTTTGGCCACAGGTATCACAAAGAGGATCATCAGCATTTTGATTGAGGAAGCGATTGAAATGAATGCTAGCAGGAACAAGCACCCTTCGTTGATCTTTGGTGTAAGTGCCTCGATTGGAGCAGCGATAGCGTTTCAGAATGATGGGTAACACCATACGAGAGTCTGGAAATGATCCACGATTCTGGGATTTGATTTGTTCACCTTGCTCATTGATGCCACTGTAGAATGGAAGTAATTCCAACACTTGCCAAGCATTCACAGCAATCTCTTCCCTTCGTTCTGTCAACTTGACTTTGGCAATTGAAGACATGCTGGTCATACTGGTAGGTGAAGCTGGTGCTGAATTGGAACTGAATTCATGCCAATCAACCTGTCGTCTAACACCTGTAACAATACTGCTGTAAAAGTGATCAAGAAGGATATTCTCTAGTCGAATGACTTGTTCATGCGAATCCATTGGCATAGAAAGTGATAACACTCGATCAGTCGTCACTCGATCATCATCCACATCCTTTTTGGCTCCATGAAATAATCGCATCTGGAACTATAATCATACAATGAGCCTGCATCCATCATGAACAACCCCCTGAAAAGAAACTTACCGGAAGATAAGGCAGATCAAATGCTTCAGTCAGAAACAGTAGCAGCTCACTTGCATCTTCTTGTCGCCAAGAACCCCGTTCACTTTTGCCATTCCATCCTGCAGATTGCAGTGCTTCACGTAGTTGCACAACAACATGTCTTCGTACCAACTGGCCTTTACGCATCGTGTTGACAAAAAGACGTAATGCTGTTTGTAGTGTTGCTTTTTCAGGTTGGTCGGAAGAGGTATCATATGTCAATAGAGGGTCAAATGCCTAGACAATACATCCTTAGTCATAAAGAAATAAAGGAACACTGTGCACCTTGTATCAACTTACCATAAGTGAGATGAACATGGCAAATAGTAAGGCATCAATATAGCAACTGGTACCACCATCGTTTTCAGCACCTAGCATGGAGCTACCTGGCTCAGGTGTGGTATGTAAAAGTCCATGGTAAGCTTCTTCGTAATGGTCGAGCTCGATCATGGCATGCTTCAAGTCCCAAGCATTGGCAGCGAGTAAGTCATGGATATGCTTGTCTTCCAGTTGCAAATGGAAAGTGTGTTCTGCATAGTCGGCTAAAGAGGACATGGAAGATAGCTGATCTCGGGACAGACCGTCTTTGCTGAATGCAGCTGGAGCTTGTTTCTTTCTATGCTTGATGGACCATCGTTGTCGAATACTGTGATAAGAGAATGGACGTTGCTTGGATTCCTTTCTCGGTAGCTTCATTGGCTTGCATCCTCCACTCGAGAAAACGGGAGTCAAGGAGATGGCAAAAGGAATGGTGAAGGGAAAAAAGGAAATAGAGAGAAAGAGTGAGCCCCACACAGTGTTCAAGACGGGGAAATCAACCCTTCCTTTTTAGGATTACTCACATTCATTCATGTATTACATCATCTAAACATCTGTATCGTAAACATGTAATCAACAATGAATACCTTCAATCTTCATAAGGTCAATAAGTGCTGTTAGCATGAACAAAGGATTGGATGACAAGAGAAATAGAGTTTGATGAACCCAAAAACGATGCATCACCTGGTCTATTACCCCGCTCCATTGTTTATGGAAATGTACTCTACCATTTTTGGGCATTGTCCATGGTAACATTAATTGTACACATTGAAATAAAACCATTCTTACTGCTCGAGTGAGACTTGGTCTGAGCTGACATTCATTAACATGAATTGCTATCCACTTGGTCTTTGTGTATCTTTTGCAATGCAATCAGGATTCGCATCTTGTAGAGAAAGTCTTCTTACATGATATGTGCTTGTCTTTGCTATGGATTACAATAAAGCCAATAGTGTTTCTTCAATAATGTGGTTTCATTCACTCAATCATTGACTGTGCTGCGTTTCGAAGGGACAAGGAGCGTTATAGCTTTTACAGTCAGCTTACACTAGCTCACTATTCTTGAGCCATCATTCAATGCATCAAGTAGTGGTACCTGTTAGCTTGAAATAGCTGAGAAGTGGATTACATTTTCCAATGAGCATGCCTTTCTGATGATGAGATCCAAATGAAAAAGAAATGACAGGTCAAATTGATGGATGTAGTTATACTTTAGAGATGCTTGTTGTCACGCTTCCCTAATTGGAATGTCATCCTGACCAATGCATGAAATAAGAGGAGCAACTACTCTCCTAGTGGAATAAAATGCACTTGGTCTTTCATTTGGTGGATGTTTCATCCTTGTTGTCATGGAACTTTGGCCATCATGATCATAGTTGTCAGTAGTTGGGTCCCAAAGACTGGGTTTATTCTGCCATAACCTATATCTTGATTGTCAAGGGAATAAGTCATCACATGTCTTCAATCTACATTGACAAATAACCAGTGCATCCAGTGCATCCGGTAATCAAAGGACATCTACTTATATCATTTTGTACAAGACGACTTGTTGGCTTTGGAGTTGTATATATGTAGCAACCAGTGCATATGCGGAAAAGAATGTACACACATGACGTAATTCTATGAGAAAGATAATGATGGAATGCTTTAACTGCATTCATCATGGGACATGGTGCAACTTTGAATGCAAGACTGAAGTTTCATTAGTAAAGTTGCGCACAACATTAAACATGATTGATGTTTGGCTAGCGCTTAATCACGTGGATGAGCTCTTAATCATCATTGAGCAGCAGCTGCAGCAGCAAGTATTTAGCAACTTATATTAGAATCGTCCAGCGTACACATGAGCATATGACCACTATAGTTTAGCATTTGCTGAGCAACAACAAGGATCATGATGACATTGAATATAGTTAGTGGATGTATAGGAATATTAGTTTGGAACCTTAGTGTATCTTGGACACTCTTATGCAACAAGAAAGGAACAAGAAGAGCAATGATAGTAGTGTATGGGATATAAAAGAATACATGTAATGTGGGAAAGGGGTCACTATATGCATGAATGTTGCACAACACAAGCATAACACCGTGCGCACCGGCAGTGTGGGTACCCAGGAACCACGTATCATTAAGATCGGAAAGGAAGACGGGGGAAAAAGGCGATATTGACTGGTCTATCATGTCTCTCTCCTTTCTTACTCCAATCTGCCGAGTAATATTATTCACATGGCAGAACGGGATGATATCTCATGAGACAATCGGCTGATAAGCCAATGTTTTATTTAAAAACGAAGTGAACTCGATTTTAGATTTCCCCATTTCTCTTTTTCTTTTTTCCCCTACAAACACACACATCTTACTTTACACTAGTCAGCATGCCTTTCCATCGTATTGCGTTTGCAGAAAGCGTGATGAGCGAGGATAATAGTTCAGTTTCGCCAGCACTCCTTTACGACGAAATGGACTTTCCACCGCTTCAAGATGGATGGCAGTTGCTGAATCAAGAGGATGCTGACGACGATAATGACCATCATCATGCATTTGTGCACAAGGTGGTTCCACAAGAATGGGATTGGCAGTGTATTACCAAAGAACATCGACCTGCTTTGTATGCTCAAGTAGCCAGTCGTGCTTTGGATGATTCCGATTTCTCCACCACTACTACTTTACCTGTTATTGCAAAGCCAGCTCGTAGACGTTCCTCTTTGCTCCGTAAAACAGCAGCAGATGTATCCACTACCGAATCCCAACACGACTTAGGAGATGAGCTCCATGGTCAATACAAATCGTCTCATCGTCGTCTTCGACGTTCCATGAAGCTTTCTGCAAAACAACGAACACGTCGTCAACGTTATACATCATCTGTTGTATTTGATACAAGTCATTCTAACATGGTGGAAGAACAAGGTCGTAAAAGACGTCAACGTAGTGCTACCAAAGGATCATCCACTTCGTCATCCAACAAGAAAAAGATAGCATTGGAGCAAGGACTGGATTGGGTAGTGTCTTTTCCTTAAACAAGTCCATTCTCTCCCTTTGCAGATCTCACTTATCACTGGCTCCTCCACACACACACACATACAATCAATATATCTATTGCGTATCATTCATCAACCTTCTTTCAAATATACAAAACTTTGGGATAGTTGTTTACATCTAGAAAACATCTTATTATTGCTTGATGTCAAATATGGGGTGGGAAGCAGATCAGGTGCATGATAGCCAATAAGAATCATCATGACTTTTACAAGATCAAAGAGAAAGATACTAAAACCAGCAACACTACCTTTCATGCATCATAAGGGAGGTTTGTCTAAGAGAGAGGAGACAACATGCAGATGGTATATACTATGACAGGATACAAAAATGCCCCGTCACTGGCATTAGAGAGAGTAATTCGGTTGATGTGCATGATATTGCGCATATTGCAGATGAAGGATTCCTTTAAAGGATTAGTACTATCAATCATCAATACCTTTACAAGTATTTCAACTTTCAGCATGTAAATTGTTGTTCCACGCTGTCGTGTTTATTAGGAGAAGAATCTTCTTCAAGGCGTATCAATGGGGGCGTAACAAACGCACGAGCGCCAAATGAGGCGTGTATGCCAAACATTAACCTTGTATATTATATTACAATAAAGAAAAGAGCGGCGTAGATATGTGTTGTGTGTTACTGTTTGGAATTTGTTTATCTGTTTCGATGTGGAGGTACTTTACAAACAAATGAGATAGAGATGTGCATATGATGAGCAAAAAGACAACCGTGAGGAAAGTGTGTTCTGCTACTATAAAAGCACCACTGCAAGGCAGTTCTCCGGTTGCATCACATTCTCTTTTTTCACAATCTATCATGGTCAGTTGTCTTTTACATGCTTTACCACCTGTCACTCCGACACATCCTCTTATCAACACTGAAAGCATGGATGAAAAACAAGACATTAAAAGTACATCCAATACTACGAGTGCATTTGATGGGATCATTCAGACATTGATGGCGATCATGTCCATCAACTATAATAACAAGACCAATCTAGTATCAAGGACAGTGGCGTTGCTCAATGAAAGAAAGACTAGTTTGATTCCAGGCACCTTAATCAGTAACCAGAGCACACTGATCTCTGCAGCAGCCACTTTTTTTAAGGCGAGGAATCCTTTGCCACCACCTGCACTACAACAGCCACCACTTTGGTCATACACACATTCTCATGTGAGAGATGTACGTATCAATTCTGATGAATTGCGTATGCTTGCAGTCGAAAAGACCATGATGCGACGAGCAAAGATCGTACGACCCTTGCGTAATAGGCAGTTTCTGACAAGACGTCAGGATGACTTTGTTTGGGGAGTCAAATCAAGTCTAAGGTACTCTTTATAAAAGAACCTTCTCGCTATGCATATTCTTCAATGTATTGTAAATTGTATCATATCATCTCATTGGCATTATCCATAACAAATAAAAAGTTCTCATTTCACTCTATGTTGCATGTCGCATGATTGGATCTGACGTTCAAAAGCTATTGTGCATCCCTTCCACCGCTGAATTACTCCTCTTGTCTTTACTACTACACACACACGCTTGTCTTCTACAATATGAGTGCCAAGCTCCCTTTCCAAAAGAAAGCTGGTTTTCGACCCCAATTCAATCGCAACAACAAGTTTGGTTTTGGTGACGACGACGAAGACCATGATGAGCAAGATCAAGTATCGATGGTCACTGGTTTTGAAGACAACAAGTTGCAAGAGTAAGTACTTTATTTTTCTTTCTTATGGTGCCAAGGAAGACCCAATCTACTCTTTGATCCTTGTCCTTTTCCCCATTGCGTCGGTTGGTCAGTTGACTGATTGCTTTACTTCCGTCAAAGAGGAACCTTTTTGGCTTCGTTTCTATCCTTGCTGCGCCCAACCAACTTGATATATTCACATACATGTTAACGCATACATCCTCGCATCCTCTTTAAAGATTGAATGACAAGACTGAGGAGACGCCTTTGACTATCACACCTGTCTTCAGCGAGAATTGGCGTACTAAACGACGAAAGATCTTTGTTCCTACTGGTGCAGCAACTCAATCATCCACACAAACAGCACAAACACCTGAAGTGCTTGGTCAACAAAGTCAGACATTTGGTCTTCAAGTCAAAAGCAGATCAACAACAACAGCAGCATCCACAGAGGATATTCAAGCATCAACACAAGTTGCAGATACAACAGTGGAAGATACAACAGTGGAGGAACGAGTCAAAACCCTTGATGAACAAGCTGCTGAAGCATTAATGAAGGGTAAGTTCATTACAAGATGATGTACAAGATCCTCTTTTTAATCCAATGTATGTATATTAGAGGCAACACAAGATGAAGATGAAACTGGAGAGCGTATAGTGATCCCAGCCAAAGATGAGACTGAAGCTTTTCGTGAAGATGTGAAAACACGACCTGATGAAGCTACCATGGAAGATTATGAACGTGTTCCAGTGGAACAATTTGGTGCTGCATTACTACGTGGTTTAGGATGGAAAGAAGGAGAAGGCATTGGTAGAAATAGAAAAAACATGCCGTAAGTAAAAAGGATTACTCCATGTGTCTAGATGTATACTGATATCCATCATCATGATAGGTTACCCAAGCCATTTGAACCTGCCAAACAACGAGAAGCATTACTTGGTCTTGGTGCCACACCAGAAGATGCATCCAATGGAAAGAAGAAGGATAGACGCAGTGCATATGTATACAAGGAGACAAGCTTATTCAAGAAGGTGGCAAAGAGAAATCTGGAAGAACGTGATGGTGGCAGCAGTGACACAAGTGAAAAGAGCAGTTCACGAAACAGCAGCAAAAGTCGTCATCGTAGTCGTAGTCGTAGTCCAGGACGTAGTAGTCGTCATAGCAGCAAAAGTCGTCATCGTAGTCGAAGCCGAGATCGCCATAGTAGTAGTAGCAGTCGTCATAGCAGCCGTCATTCAAGCCGTGAGAGGGATAGTAGTCGACGAAGGAGGCGATCACGCTCTAGAGACTCTTATCGTTCTAGTCGACGTTAATAAATATCCCTTTTTTTTCCTTTTGTGATGTTTATGCTGCGCTTGTTAAAACTTAAAGTCGTCTTGGATGGTTGTTGCACCAAATGATCGGCAGATTTGGTATGTGCGCATCCGCTTGCTAGGAGATTAAACTATTTTACCGCTTCATGGAAGATGAAATCACATCCATTCCTGTTATATCCAATAAAGAACTCTCTTTCTCAATGAACAACAATGTCTGCACAGCTCAAATGATCAAAACTAGGAAAGTTCACAGACTATGGTGCAAAGTAGCTTAGTCATTGTATTTGTTTGAACACAAGAAGTATATCCGGAAATCCTGTCAAGGACCGAAATCATACTAGACCAACATTTTTCTATTCCCACATTGTCCGACTACGTAACATTTACCCAAATGAATGTATTCAATCCAGCAAGTGTGTATAAAGCAATGTCATTGTCAATTGTATTCAGCCACACATGTGCTCGTGTACTACAGATAGTGTATGATGGATCTATAAATATGACAACTCCTGACGCGAGCCAGCAGCTAGCTGCCTTTTGTCGGGATTCAACCACCACGTGTCACGGAGAACAGCAAACTAATATATAAACCATGTTACATTGAAGCTTTTTGCTCCTGTTTTTTCTCCACAATCCCTGTATCACTTTTCATTTTGTCAAACCTTACCATCTTGTTTTTCCCCACACATGACAAAAGATACCATAACATCCTTAATTGTGGTGCTGGAAGGAAGCCAGCAGATCGAAAATGATGGAAAGATCATTGTATTCGGCAATGGAGCCAGTATCGACACTGTGCGTAATTTGGCTATTGAGAAACTTGCCATTGCGCGCAATATCCCACTTGCCGATATTCTTTTACGTGATGGATCAGGCAACATTTTGGATGGTATCGATCAAGTGCGTCAACAACAGGTTGTCTATGTTGGCATTAAAGGCAGCATCAAAACAACAATCCCAGGTCCTGTCAAATATCCCTTTACAGGATCCATTCGTGAGATCTTGCCAGAGCCGTAAGTCATCATACACAATTACTGCTTGAATCTTAAGCTCATATGCTGTATATATAGTACACGTGGATGGATGCGAGTTTTTGACAAATATGGACCAGTAGTCAACTTGAGCTTGTTTGGCACAGAAGTTGTAGGCACCAATCATCCAGCTGTAGCCGAATTGTTTGTAAAGGAGTCAGAGTACTTTACAAAGAAGATTGGATTGAATCTTAAAGAGATCAAGGCATTTGGCGGACAAGGTTTATTTACAACAGATACTGATGATGATGATTGGAAACTAGCACACAAGTTACTTATGCCTGCATTCAGTCCACGTGCTATCAAGGTAAAAGGGAGAGTGTAAAGTGTTTCATAATGTCTGATTTATACAATTTAGGCTTATCTTCATGAGATGGGAGTAATTGCCAAACAAACAATGAAGGCACTGGAGCAATATGATCCTTCAGAAAAGGTGGAAATCTTGGATTGGACCACACGTTTGACATTTGAAACGATTGGTCGATGTGGTTTTGGCTATGAATTTGGTCTTCTAGAATCGCGTGATGCACCTCCACATCCCTTCATTGATGCTATGGGATATTGTCTTAATCATGCTGTGGAACGTACGCGTCAATTGGGATTTATCAAGCATTTACCTTTGGAACGTAATCGTAAATTTAATCGATCCATTCAGTTGATGAATGATATTGTGGACCAAGTCATCAAGGAACGTAAGAATGGACCAGATGCCAAGGATAAGGATAAGGATTTGATGGGGTTCATGTTGAATGCACGTGATGAACATAATTTGGGATTGTCCGATGAGAACATTCGATACCAGGTTGTCACTTTTCTTATTGCTGGCCACGATGTAAGTCGTATACACGTCTTATGACCTTTATTTAACTATGGACACTATAGACAACAGCCAACACACTGGCATGGACACTCTATGAACTATCACAGAATCCAAATGTTGAAGCCAAGGTCTTGCAAGAGATCGCCAATGCTGGCATAACCCATAACGAGATCCCTACTGTTTCTCAGATAAGCGAGCTCAAGTATATGCACCAGGTGCTCAAGGAGACATTGCGCAAGTATCCTCCACTACGTCAGTTGGGCAAATATTGCAAGAAGGATTGCATCATTCCTGGTGGATATCTCATGAAAGCTGATACGGTGGCTCTCATTCATGTATACGCTATGCACCACAACGCAGACGTTTACAGTGATCCAGAGCGATTTGATCCAGATCGTTTCTCGCCTGAAGAAGAGCAAAAGCGATCACGTTTTGCTTGGTTACCCTTTAGCACTGGTCCTCGTAGCTGTATTGGAATGGCATTTGCTCTTCAAGAAGCCAAGGTCGTCTTGGCAATGCTTTTGCATCGATTCAAGTTCCACTATGGTATGCAGATATATCATTCATGTTGTCATAGCATCATATTCATGCAATTCCCTTGTTAGATGGACCTCCTGTTGATTTTGATCCTCAGATGGCAACTGTCAAACCCAAAGACTTTTTGGTCAACATTCAGCCACGTACTGATATGCCAGCAGCCAACACATCCACCACCACTGCAACTAAGACACAGGACGCTTCATCATCAGCTCATCCAGCAACCAAAGTCTCCATTCCTCAAGTGGATATCAATGCATCTCGTACAACTGATGTCAAGCTGCCACCAATCACTTTCCTTTATGGCTCACAAACAGGCACAGCTCAAGATTATGCAGCTCAACTTGCATCACAAGCACGTGGATTTGGTTTTGACAAGGTTACATTCTGTGAAATGGACAAGTGGAATGTGCTAGAGACTGGCAAATACAATCCTTCTTCTTCTGGTGATCAGGAATTGGTGGTGATCAGTACAGCAACTTACAATGGCCAGCCACCTGATTGTGCTGAACGCTTTAATGCATTCATCAACGACAAGACCAAGCAAGAAGGAAATGAGGATTTGTTAAAGGGTCTTCAATTTACTGTTTTTGGCGTTGGCAACAAGAATTGGCGTACTTATCAGGCTTTTCCTCGCAAAGTAAATGAAGGATTGGATCAATTGGGTGCTGAACGATTCTTTTCATGTGGTGAAGGCAATGCAGATAAGGATATTGATGCTGATTTCAATGAATGGTAAGCTTAAAAGTGGGACATGACTCTATAAGAAATGACAACTCACTTTGTATTATAAGGTCTGCTCACTTCTGGGTTCACACATTAAGTCGATTTGGTATTCCACTTTCTGAAAGACAGTCTTTGGTGCCATCTGCAAGCAGAGGAATGGAAAAGCAGCATGTCAAGGTGAAATTTGTCAGTCCTATGGATGAAGAAAAATGGGCATCAGGCGCAAAGAATTGCAATGGCGAATACAATGCACACATTCTACACAATGTTGAGCTACAACAACCAGCATCCAATCGCAGCACACGTCATATTGAGCTCGACATTTCAAAACTCAAGCCATTATATGAGGATGGATCATCTTATGTTGCTGGTGATCACTTGGAAGTGATGCCAGAAAATGATGCTCGAATGGTAGAAGCAATTGCTGTCAACTTTGGATGGGTATTGGATTCAGTATTTGAAGTGGATGAGACAAGTCTACAAGGCGTATCACCACGATCACTTGCAGCATCAATCCATGGTCCTTGTACGATTCGAAATGCACTTACTTATTATGCTGATTTGACATCACCACCCAGTCGTACCATGTTGGCTATCTTTGCAGAACAATTGAGCAGCACATCACCTGAAACAGCAGCAGTATTCCACAATCTTATCATGCCTGACAGTCCTGATTATGCATCCTTTATTGAAAAGCATCGCACCATTCTTGATCTGCAAAAGAGCTTTCCACAAGTGAATCAATTGGATCTTGCACAATTCTTGACAGCTGTTGGTATAATGCAACCAAGGCGTTATTCTATTGCGTCATCTCCTTTGGCTCATCCAAAGCAAGCACATCTTACTGTGGGCGTTGTTCATGATGTACTCAAGGATGGACGTGAATATTATGGTCTTGCATCATCCTACTTGTCACGTAGTACTAAATCATTGACTTTACGAGCTGCATTGAAATCATCCAAGAGCACATTTGGCTTACCTAATGATCCTTCTACACCTATCATCATGATTGCTGCTGGTACTGGTTTATCACCCTTCCGTGGTTTCTTGCAAGAGCGTGCTTATCAACGTGACCAAGGCGTATCTGTTGGAGAATGTGTCTTGTACTTTGGATGTCGACGTCATGATCATGACTTTATTTATGCGGATGAATTACAGAATCACGTCAACACAGGCGTATTGACACACTTGCATACAGCATTCTCACGTGAAAATCAGCCATTCAAGTATGTCCAACATCAATTACTTGAAACTGCCATCCAAGTGTGGAGCTTGTTACAGAAAAAGAATGCTTCGATCTATGTGTGTGGTGCTGGTGCCATGAGCCGTGATGTGCGTCGTACTTTTGCTACCATGGCAAAGAGCTTTGGTCAAGTCAGTACAGATGAAGAAGCTGATGCCTATATTCAAGACCTGATTGATCAAGGCCGTTACAATGAAGATGTCTGGGGTTAATTTGATACAATTTGATATTCAATACTGTAATGAACAACGTACAATAATATAAGCTTTCATCATCATTTCTTGCAACATACCACTTGATAACGATCCCCATTTGCACACTAATAAACAATCTTACATATCGTGATGCCATTTGACGCCATACAAGGCATTCCTGGTATATAACAGTTTCTTCATGGCTCTCTGCCTTTTCAGTTACAGCTACATCATGAATAAAGCATCACATGATCAACATGCGTGAGATATAAAACCAACAATGACAAAATGCAATATGAATGATTAAGTAGTGGTAGTAGTACAAGATGGAAGAAGATGGGGGGGGGAAGGGTTGGGGAATAGAAATACAAGTGTCTGAAACAAAGAGAACATCTAAAAATTCATCAAAGGGGTTCGTTGACTGCCTTT
The DNA here is from genome assembly GCA_008728235.1 of Lichtheimia ramosa. Lineage (NCBI taxonomy): Eukaryota > Fungi > Mucoromycota > Mucoromycetes > Mucorales > Lichtheimiaceae > Lichtheimia > Lichtheimia ramosa. Next base: position 2,324,074 of record CP031827.1, on the reverse strand, counting down.
GGGGTATACCAGTAATGTTGCAACAAAGAGCCCAATGGTGATACCTACACAGATGCTATTGTTAGCATGACCTGATTCAATAACGCATGCTCTAGAACCTACCAATAGCCGATTCAATCATTGCCAAAGCAAATGCAGCACCTGTATTGCCAAGATACGATGATGTTGAATCGTCACCACCACTACTATCGAATATACCAAAGCCAGCCTTGATGCCCAAACTTCCTGGCACAAGAAAAAACACACCAAGTAACACGGCATCAAATGACATTTTGCCAGTGAGCTTGGTAAGTAAGTTACCAATAAGGCCTACTGAAAAGGCAGGTACCACTTGAAGCACCTGAGATGGAGCACCTGCATGACAGGACAAGAGATAATTCACCACATAACCAACCACTGCAACAAGTAGCATGATAGGCCATCTGAAAGGACGTGCTCGTACATAGATACAGTATGCTATGGCAAACAATGGCACCAGGAGAATAAAGAAGCGTTGATCAATACGTTGGACATCACACGTCGTCAAGGAAGTGGCGTGAGCACATTCTGTTGAAGTATGTGCTGTGCTTGGATCAATCGTGATGTATAACTCAGAACCCATTGCAACACCATATCCAAGCAAGAACGAATACAAAATTGCATACACCATACGCACCACACCGCTCACTAATTGCCTAGACACCAATTCGACTACTGATATGGCCATGGTGTATCCTGGGAGAATGACAATAAATGATGCAAATGCAATGGGCGTAAAACAAAACGAGTACTGAGTCAAGGCTGTTGGGAAAACTGCATGTATCAGCTGATGTTGAGACATTTTTTGGTATGCATATGTAACTTTACCTCTTGCAACAAAGCCGATAAGGATACAAACAGTGATTTCCCAAATGGGTTGAAAGCTTTGGATGCGACCGGTAAAAAGCTCATATATAGCAAGCACCACTATGGACCATCATGATCTATCAGTAAGTCAACCTGCATCCTTGATGCATCTGGAAATGTATACAACTTACTTGCAAGACCTCCAGCAATCAAGGCATCGTACCAGTAACCACCAAAGAACAAGAGACATCCACAAAAGCTTGCCAAGCTATAAATGATCAAATTGAACCATTTTGGATATAAGCCAGGCTGATTGGTAACCCGATCAATAAACTCAAGAGCTTCATCCACAGAGACTTCACCGTGGGAAACAAGTCTTTCCAATCGGTAAATCTCGCCGAGTTTATGCATCTCGAAATCCTGCACTTGGCGGATAAAGTGCGTTTCAGTGGTATGTGTGCTCGGATCAAAAACGCTCATAAACATAACATTAGGCACATAAACATATTCCGCATCCACAAGTAATGTATCTGAAACTCGACGCATGATATACTCCAATCGATGAGCAGGACATCCATACAGCATGAGTGACTTGACCAACTTGCGTAAAAACTCTTGCTTTTGCAAGATATTGGCAATTTCAAATGTAATACGCACACGATCCTCCAATGTAATAGGCTCAAATTGAGAAGCAGTTGTCAACATGCTATCGACTGATGAACGTCGTGATAATGAAGGCGTCTCAAGTTTCCGTTTCTGAAGGCTGGGAACCAAATGATTTGAAGACAGCCAACTAGCTGGTCGATGAGGCATTTTAGGTCGTAATTGATGTCGTCCTTCACCATGAGCACCTTTCTATAGTAACAAATCAGGTCTATTTTATGACTTACATCATTTATGACACTTACTCGTCTTGCTTTACGTTGTTGCTTCTTGAGCTCATATTCTTGTTCCTTTTGTCGTCGTTGTGCTTCCAATCGCATCAAACTTGATAATACACTGCCACCAGCATTAGGTGTAGCTACTCCTGTTGTTTTGCTGGTTGCTGTGCTACTGCCTTTGTCACTGAACTTGTCATCAATATCATCTTCAGGCTCATCAATATCATGATTGATCTTTGCTTGATAACGATTCACAGGTGAAGTAGATTGACGTCTTCCTCCACTAAGGCTTAACATACGTTCCACAAGTGCTGCTGATTCAACAACATGCTCCTGGAATCGAACATGACGATCTCTAGCATCTCGATGATCCAAAACAGCATCCACTAAGGTATCGGAAGAATCATTCAAGTCGTCATCATGTTGTTCTTCAGGTGCAGGAAGTTGCTGTTGGGTTGCTTCAGAGCCGCCATCATCATCATTCTCTACCACCAGCTCTGGAATGTTAGGACAGGAGCGAGAGTGATTCAATTGGGGTCGACTGGTAGGTTGATCCATCCATATAATATAAAAAGTAAACAATAAAAAGAAAAGAGGATAAAGATACAGATTTGGTGTCAGAATGGCGAAGAAAAAAGTGGAGTTGTGGATGAGTACTAAGTAGTTGCCCCCAATAGGCAAGTTTTGGTCGGCGATTTTCATACCATCGGTTGCCCATTCGTTCTCTTTCACTCCTCCTTCATTCCACCTGGTCCGCTTTTTATCCTTTTTCAGTTTCTCTCTATTAACAACCCCACAATACACTCCACACGCTGCTCATGCATTTGGTATAAGATGGGATGATATAAACAAATGCAATATGCATGTACTACTAGAAATTCCCCTCCTTACCAAATGTGGATCATGCGAACAAACAAAGTAAGGTCAAAGAAACAAGTGTCAAAAGGGAAAGGGGAAAAGAAGAAACAAAGAGTCGTGCTGTCAAAAATAGATCGACATGAGCTGCCCGGCACCACCTATACCCAACATACACACACAGGGCACCTTGTGCATTGATCAACACTCAAACAAGCACCGAAATCAATTCCGAGATGCCGCAAGTTTTGCTTGGAACTACCACATCCAGTCGCATGGATAGCATTCCATGATGATAAAGGAATCGATACAATGATCGGCTTGCGGAAAGGCAGCCGGGAAAGGAAGCTTGTCTTTATGAAACACAATGTACCATTATATGCAGATAATGAGCTTCGAGAACATTATCAGAAGATGTAAACAAGACAACAACAACACCATGTGATGAATGTATGTGCCTACTAATACTATTACTGAATTACTACAGGAACCAGAGATAGCTTACATGCAAATAAACACATTGCATTATATGAGAGACAACAATCACGACTAAAGTCTTTATTGTAGTTGATCAAGTGCAGTGGTTGTGATTGAGAGTCGGAGCAGGTCCAGCATAAACCTAACGATTGTGTGATTTGAAAAACGTCGCAGTACACACGTCATAGTTCCTCAGTGGAACAATAGCAATGAATATCACACTTTGAGAAAGACCCGTAGCCACTATAGAGACTTGATTTAAATAAATGAAAGGAGAGGAATGATTCATGTGGCGTGTAGTTGCCACACAAACACCAGTTGCCTGTTTTGAGATGATGGGCGGAGGAGATTCAACCCGCAGCAGCAGTAAAAAGCGATGCTACTTTAGCATAAAGGTCTCTCTTTTACTTTTATTAACCCAATTTATCACTCTTTTCCCCCTCCCACTACACCACTATCATGAGTCAGTGTGCAGACCCAGCTGATATCATTTCAGTAAGTGTATATAGCTCTCATTCACGCCTTGTCATTTGACAGCTTTCTTTTCAAGATCCAAGACGACGACGACGACTTTATGGACGACAATTCCATGAGTGAAGACATCTTTGGTGACTCCATGGGAGACTCTGGTATGTACTCTATAACACTTTATTCAACTATACAACTAACAAGGGATACAAAGAAGAAGAAGACGACAATGACGATGTGTGCTTTGACACTGAGGATCGGCGCGAGAAGAAAGCATATGAAGTGGACTATGTAGCACACAACACCATACACCTTCGAAGGATACAGAATATACAGATTGATCAAGTGGTCAATATCTTGGGTAAGTCAAAGTATACGTGTATGGATGATATTGGTGTTGATTGTAGGATGATGGAATAGGCTTGGCAACTCAAGAAGCAGCCATATTACTGCGCTTTTTTCAGTGGAACAAGGAGAAACTCTTTGAGCGTTATACCGATTCACCAGAGAAAGTACTTGAATCAGCAGGCTTAGTGGATGTTATGGAGAAAGATCAACAAGTGGCGCCAACATTACCTGCAAAGCGTGTCAAGAACAGCTTCACATGTGAGATTTGTTTCGATGATGATCCCGATATGGAAACGACAGCTCTTTCATGCGAACACCGATTCTGCAACACCTGCTATGAACACTATCTTCGACAAAAGATCATGGAGGAAGGCGAATGCAGAAATATTCAATGTCCCCAAGACAAGTGTAACAGGATTGTGGATGAAAAGACTGTATCATCCTTGGTAGACGAGAAAGTCAAGTCAAGGTATGAACAACTGCGCGATCATGGCTGCGGAAACAATCCAACTCATTGTGTACTACTTTAGATATTCAGAATTATTGGATCGTACCTTTGTGGATGACAATGGTGCCATGAAATGGTGTCCAGCCCCTGATTGCGAATATGCCATTGAATGCCATATACCCAGCGTGTCTTTGAGCTCGATTGTACCAACTGTAGAATGTGGAGAAGGTCATAAATTCTGCTTTGGTTGTGGATTGAGTGATCATCAGGTAAAGTAATGGACAAGGAATTCAATTCAATGACTAACATGTTCTCTTATATTAGCCATGCGTCTGTTCTCTGGTGAAAAACTGGTTGCAAAAGTGCAAGGATGACTCAGAAACAGCCAACTGGATCTCTGCTCATACAAAGGATTGTCCCAAATGTCAATCGGCGATTGAAAAGAATGGCGGCTGCAATCACATGACCTGTCGAAAGTGTCGTTATGAATTCTGTTGGGTGTGCATGGGTAAAGTAACGTTGATCATCATCATTTGTCAATTGGTATATTCATGCTTGTTTCATTCTAGGTCCTTGGTCTGAACATCGTTCACAATATTATGCTTGCAACAGATTTGATGAGCGATCTGCTACTGCCGCGCGTGAGAATCAGGCAAAATCACGAGCAAGTCTCGAGCGCTATCTACATGTAAGTTATGACATTACAATCCATGATCATCTCTATTGACATCGGCTTATCTAGTATTACAATCGCTATGCCAATCATGACCAATCAGCCAGACTTGACCAAGAGCTATATCGAAAGACTGAGCAGAAGATGGAGGAAGTGCAGCAAAACAGTGACTTATCATGGATTGAAGTGCAGTTTCTCAAGAAAGCAGTGGACACAACCGTTGAGTGCCGAATGACATTAAAGTGGACGTATGCATTTGCATTTTATTTGGATCGAACTCATCAAACAGCAATATTCGAAGTGAGTATAAGGAAGGATGTTTATAGAATGACTAACTAATAAGATCTACTTTAACTAGGACAACCAACGTGATCTAGAAATGGCTACTGAGCATCTGTCTGAATTACTGGATAAGCCGCTTGAACCTGAAAGCATTGCACAGCTTCGACAAAATGTGCTTGATAAGACTGTATACGTCAAACATCGACGAGATATTCTACTTGAAGATACCTTGAAAGGATTACAAGATGGACGATGGACTTTCTTTGTGGACATTGAGTAGTCTTCTTATACACATCATATCAAATATATCCTTCGCTTTGCTTGTTTAGCCTATAACAGCCCCTTGATTTCAATCTGCGTCAAGCAGAGTGTCTGTATCCTCTTTCCTTCCAGATCCACAAATGACAGCCTTGCGCAATGCCTCCAGCAAAATAAGACGAGAATTGCCAAAGAACTGGTCAAGGCACATTGCACAGAGTCGACCCATGGCAACAGCAGCTTGCAGACAGGCAGCACCAGCAACAACAGGAACAGCTACTGTCAATCAGGAGAACAGCACATTGCAACAAACACAAACCGAGATTGAGCCTATCAAACCTACGCCTGTAAGTTTAGACGAGCTCTTTGGCGATATGCCTCCCTTGGCGTATCCAGACTCTTTCAAAGTGGAGTGTTTATCCAATCCTGAAGCCATGAATAAGCGTATTGCAGAGCTAGTATGGTATGACAAGACACTAGTAAATTTAATGCGTGGATAACTGACTGAATTGTAGTCAGGGCGACACATTTTATGGATTCGATATGGAATGGCAACCCCAGTTCAAACGAGGTGGCAAAGAGAACAAGACAGCTTTGATACAGATATGTAGCAGAGATACCATTTTACTGTTACAAGTATTACGTTTAGAATGTAAGCCATTGATATCATTGACTAGTATCGTGTATTCTTATGTTCTTGCTTGTAGATTTACCAAATCAACTTGTCCGATTCTTGAAAACAAAGACCTTACTCAAGTCGGGCGTGAATATCAAGGGTGATGGTCGCAAGTTGGCACGAGATTTCAAGGTGGAATGCAACGCTTTCGTAGACTTGGATCGCATATGTGCAGTTCTTTATCCTCAAAAGCGACCCAGATCATTACGAGCATTGACAGGTTACTTTGTAAGTTTGATTCATCATGGAGAATGTCATTTTATCTCATGCATGACAGCTTGAAAGGAATATGAGCAAGTCGAAGAAGATCCAATGCAGTAACTGGAGTAGGCTCAATTTGACACCTGCGCAAGTGAAATATGCAGCCAATGACGCCTATGTAAGTAGCATGAGATGACTATTTTTGATGATGATGATGATACTGACTCTCTGTACAGGCATCTTATGCAATCATGAGTATTTTCCATAAGCAGCTCTTGGCTGTAGGCAAGTCAATCACTGATTTTGTACAACACCACGCGCATGAGCAGCATAAAGCACAAGTGAGTAAGCAGCAATACATCATGATTGTCACTCTAACTAGATGTCGGTACTGTAGGAAAACATTGCCATAGAGCAACAAAAGGTCACCCAACAAGCAGCAATCACCTCTTCTTCAAGATTCCCTTCAAGCACTACCACCATTATCCGCAAAACTACCACTTCCAACACATTTTCCTTTTCACGTAGCAACAATAGTAGTAGTAGTAACAGTATCCCCAAAACTTCTCCACGACGACGTGAAATCGGTCTTCATCAAAGTAAAACGCACAATAAGTAATCATGGCCAAATGAATTATCAGTTAAGCTTATTGTTATTAATCTCAATGTGGTTGTTTAAGAAAAAGGGCAAAGTAGAGAGAAAAGAAAGAGGGTTTAAGTGCAAAGTATTGAAATATACAATCTACAAAGAAGGAGGAGTGGATGGGGAGGGGGAAAGGAACGCTTCTATACATCGGGCCGAACCAAATTAGAAAGAAACAATTACATAAAGAAGAGGAGAGAAGAAAAGGGAGAGATGTTGGAGGAGAACAACGGCAGCAAGAGGCAGAAAAAAAGTATAAAGAGAAGATGAATAAAGAACAGTTTCTACATGATAGTGCATTGACAATAAACGACATCTTGTGGCCCGTTTTGTGGGCCCCAGTCAGGTGTTGCACTATGGGGATCGGTGGTATTGGATGGATTGCCATAACTTGACATGGCGACAGCTGGCATTTGTGGTAGTCCTTTCAGAATTTGGCTCTTGTCCATGGAATGCCGACACTCTGGCTCTCTTTTTTCTTCAGGTACTGATGAAAATACACTTGATTAGACCTGATTCACTTGTTTTGTCATGGTTACTTTACCTGTCGCTTCAGCCATGACGCTATCCTTTTCTTCGACTACTTGTTGCTGCTGATTGTGTTTCCTATCTTCCCACCTTTTCAAGTTTTCTTCCATTGTCTCGACAGTAAACGATATTTCTATACTCACTCCCATTAGTATGAAGCTTTTGCACATATCAATCATTGATACATACCATGTGTTACATTGGTAACACTCTGGAACAAGTCCATTGCCACATAACGAATAAATCCAATCTGCATATCCTCCAACACCATCTTGTCACGATCATTCATGGGTTGTACAGGCATTCCCAATTGTCGTTCCAAATCGCCTTGACAAGCAAATTCTTGAGCCAGTAATTCAGCCCACTTGATAGCTCGACGAAAAGGTCGTGTCTGAAAAGACATTTAGTTCACATGTTGTCTTGTTCTTTGTCACATCCAATACTTACCACATTACTTATATCGGCACATTTGATCAGTGCACTACAGAGTAGTATCCGCTCTTCTTCCTGCGCTGCAGGATCCAACGACCTGACATCTTTCAATCGAATAGCCTGTTCCTTGATCCTGCTTACGTAATCATTGTGTAATGACATGTCTGTTGCAAGAATGGTCGCTACTACAGTCTTTCGAAAGTCTATCATTGATCATCAGTCTATTGCTCTCTATGCATATTGTATCAATAAATATACCTTGATATTGACTTGCTGATGACAAACATTGATCAATGCCATGCTTTTTCAAGATCTGGAAGAGTGTCATGGAGTGAAAGCTCTCAAGAACTGATCGATCGTTGTATAGCAATGCCAATGGAGTAGCGGAGTTCACCTGTGATAATGATGATGGTGAGAATGTAAGCTTGGCCAAAGGAAAAAGGAATGTACCATGAACATGTTATTGACACCAGGATGAGCTGCATCATGTCCCAAGGCTGCAATCAACAGGGCAAAGACATCGTTGGGTCGTAACAAGTCTTGTGGCCGAGTCACTTGGTTGGGAAAAGGAACAAGTCCCAGTTTGCCGAGAAAGTAATAACAGCATTGCAAAACGTCGACGGCATGAGCAAAGTTGTGATATGGATTGCCATTGTGATAAGAGACTGAAAGTTCGACAATGAAATCATACAATTGATCTATCAAATGGGTCATGTGAATCATGTGTGTATATTTGATTACCTAATTTACCTTTGGATATGGAGATATGAGCCATTTCTGGTAAATTCAAGACGCGTTCAAAGATCAAATAGGAACAATGAATCAAATCATCATGATCCACATCAAAAGGGCAAAAGTCCCAACTTTCAATCTTGTTTCGTAAAAAGGCAGCACGATGATCGGATATATGGGTCACCTGACGTGATACAGAAGGTGCATAGATTTCCATCATAGTTTTGGAAAGTCTATTTGATGAATTAGCTAGCCAATCTTTCATATCTCTTTGTTCAATGACTTGCATGGAATCTTTGGTAGTGGTATCTGTCAAACGATGATGTAACAATGCTGTAGGCTTATGTCGGTGCAATTTCTAAATAGGAGTAAAGCTGTCAATCTTGTGGATCTTGTTGTATTTGATGAAATAGTTACCAAAGGCAATGTCCTTATTACATCAGCACGCAGGGGTTTGATCAGATATTCCGAAGCACCTGCGTTGATACAGCCGAACATGAAATCAAAATCTTCGATCGTGGAGCATACTAATGAACTTAAGTGTAAGCAGATAGGATGTTGAATAGGTGTTTCATAGTTACCAGCGACCGAGATGTTGGGAGTAATCATTTGCATAATCAACGCGGATGCATCGTCGGTATTGGTGTCGTTTGAGAAATCAATCAGACAAATAGTAGGTTGTTGTTGCTTTTGAATATGCTGTAATGCATCTGCAGGGCTTGTGTGGACTGATACTGCAGGGAGAATGGGAGATAAAGAACAATAAAAATGGACACAAAAGGAGAATATACATGTTGGAAAACGAACAGGACGACGTCATTAAAGATAGATACCTTGACCAAAGACTTTTTTGAGTATAGAGATGTATTCGGGACTATTGTCATCGTCTTCGTCGTCGTCAAAGAGTTGTATACGATAAGGTCGAGTGTTTGAGTGGTCAAGTACGACAATGGAGCAGTGTGAAGGGTCCATTGCTAGCATTCACTCAAGTTTTCATTCATGTACTGGTTGTATATGTGTCTCTGTTGTGTTGTTGCCTGGGTTACTATACTGTGTCGCGACAAGTGACAAATTGGAGAAAGAAAAGAGTGTGAGGATGGCGAGGAGACGAAAAAGAAAAGAGAGAAAGAGAGGAGCGATCGAGTCAAGTAGACAATGAGGAGTAGGAATAAAGGTAACAGCGACTGTCCAAAAAAAGAGGGAGTGACGCAAAATTATAAAGTGTGTGGTACCAGTGCAAGAAAGGAAGAAAGAGAGAAAGAGGAAGAAAGTGAATAGAGTGTGAGAAGAGAGAGCGATGTGTGTATGTGTGCGTATGGTGTGTAAAACACAGTGCGTCCTCTCAATAAGAGCGTAGTACGAAACCTTTGGTTGGTTGAAAGGGGGACAACTGAAAACTTTAATCCCTTCTCCACCACGTGGTATGGTTGATGTGCAGTGGGCTAATTTGATCGTCGTCTTTATCATCTTGTTCTTCTTGTCCACTGATTAAGCCCTCATCATCTTCTAATTCTTGTAACCATCCCTGCACTTTATCCATATTGTCATCTGTTGTTGTTGCAATCTCCACTTTTGAAAACGCTTTTGTCATTGTATCCATACAATCATCGTCGTCATGCTCAAAGATCGTCACCTGTTCATCTGGTATCAATGCAATCCCTTCAGCTGATGCTTCAAAGGCGGTATAAAATGTTCTTGGTGATGACATAGTTGCCATATACATAGGCGTTTGTGTACCAACACTTCGTTGCTTTTGGGCTTGTTGATCATGTTGCTAAGATAAACAGGGTAAAAATTGTCAATGCATCGTAAGCGTTTCCCACTCAAGCACTCCCAACCTTATCCCTCCAGTGATTCTCTTTTCCCTCTCCTTACTAAACCATATTACTCTATTCTCCTTTTCCCATACCTCTCGTTGTGCATCTTCTAAATGAAATAGCCTTAGTTTGAGATCAAAGTTTTCCTTTTTCAGATCCGCAATCATCTACACCAGGTTGGATATGAGTACATGTTATGCAGCAAGTATTCCACGTCTCCTTAATACCCAATGTACTACTCTTCAATGTCGTTTGTCTCTACCCCTTGTCATTACTGAAAGTAATATGACATTCTTACCTTTTCAAGCTCTTTAAATGGTACAGTCTTTAATCTTTCCGTCACATGTTCACCTGACTTGGTCGAATGATTGGGTGATACCAAAGCTGGCTTGACAGTCTTAATATTAGGTGGTTGTCCCAAGGAGCGTGCTGAACGACGTCTTTCTATCAAGGATGGTCCTATCGATGGCTCCAAACAATAGGTCATGGATATATTCAAGTAAAGGGAACAAGAAGAGATAACGTTTTTTTTAGAAAGAAAAAACTTACCGAAGAAACAAAGCAGACGCTCTCTTCACATCCCAACCGAGATATCTTGCCGATGTCAGTGTGGAGGAAAAGACTATTTGAGCAAATAGGCCAAGTCTTTGAAGCACCCCAAGCCAAACGACCACGTACAACTCACGACAGCTACTACTTTGTTTGTCCCAAATGCGATACCAACCAGCTTATACCATGCCAGAATGGAGTCCACTGCTCATCCTGCAAGTTGACCATTGAAGTCGAATGTCAAGATTTGACCTTAGACTTTATCCAGCATATGCTTGATATGGTACGCAGCGATCACAGGTAACACGCTTATTACACAAACATCCCAAGTCTTTATTACTAACAGTACAATCAAGTACATGTAAACCAGGTGGTAAGGTCTCTGTAACTACAATGGCTGGTGATATGGTCTTTCTCACTTGGACATGCTCAGATTGTCAGCAACTGGAAATCTTGTTATAGTTAGTCATAGTATACCAAAGTAGGATACATAGGTTATCAACTCTTTATGTATATATAAATGCTTGATTAAAGATAAACGACTTCTACCATCGAGTACCACTACTATGTCCAACGCCAGGAGTGGATGGATTGAAACTTTCACTCATGACACCATCTCCAGCAGGATTGTAAGTGAACCCAGCAAATTGCTCTTGCATCGTCCTTGAAATATGTGATTCATCAGGTGCTGATTCATTTGGCTCTTTGGATGTAAACTCGTCATCGAAATTGGATGTATCAAATGCACTTTCAATCGTAGGCTTAAAAGGTGGCTGTACTTTTTTCTGCTGCAGTCTTCGCCAATCAATGCTTGCAAAGAAAGGATGATCCTTGATTTCTTCAGATCCATTATTGCCTAATCGCTCATCCGGATCACGTGTAAGAAGCTAATGGTAGAATACATTTAGTATCCAATTGCATGATACAAGTTTTCTCTGACTTACTCCTCGCAATAAGCTCTGTGCATCTGAAGACATATCATCAGGAAATCGCAGCTCATCCTGAAGGATCTTGCGATACATTTCATTGGTATCTTGATCATAAAAGGGTGGAAGACCAGTCATCATCTCGTATAACAATACGCCAAGTGTCCACCAATCCACTGATTTTGTATAACTTTGTCCCAACAATAGCTCAGGTGCAAGATATTCTGGTGTGCCACAAAATGTGTTGGTTCTCTCGTCATCAGTCATGTTGAGCTTGCATAATCCAAAATCACATAATGCAATATGTCCATTATAATCGATCAGGATGTTCTCTGGCTTCAAATCCCTGCATAAACAAAGACTGTCAGTTCATCAATGAAATCTTCGGTTGTTTAAAAGACATTACCGATAGATGACATTAAAGTCATGAAGACACTCCAAGGCACTTAGTAGCTCAGCTGTATAAAACCGAGATCGCTCCTCACTGAATTTGCCTTCCATTTGTAAATGATGGAATAACTCTCCGCCATTGACAAAAGCCAGTACCAAATATAACTTCTCTGGAGACTGGAATGCAAACTTGAGCGGGACAATGAAGGGATTCCTCACTTGGGCCAAGACTGTCTTCTCTGCCATCGTGTGTGTCACTTCAGATCTTGAAATGATGTGTGATTTGCGTAACACTTTCATAGCGTAGATACGATTGGTATCCTTCTTGCGCACCACATACACCTACACAATCCTTCATCAATATATAGACCTTTGCATGGCATGTCAGTGTTTACCTTTCCAAAGCTGCCTTGCCCAATGACTTTAAGAAGCTCAAATGAATCAATGGCAATACGTTGGCTTTGCTATCATGGATATACATCAATCAGTAAGGGCCTATCCCATTGAAAAGTGTATGCTTACTTGAGCTGGTTTATAGCAAAGCTGTACGTGGATAACACCAGTACCACCTGTGATCTCCAAAAACTGATCCTCCACCTTGTTGCTCTCGAAATTGGGACGCACTTTAACAAAGCCAAGGAAACAATCATTGGTACCTCTTGCAGGTGTTCCTTCTTGAGTTGATTGGCGCATATAGATAGATATGGACATTTCTGAGCTCCGTGACACATCACTAAACAATTCTAGTCAACATCATTATCCTCTTTTGATCTATAAAACACTTACAAGTGAGCTCGATATTGATAGATTGGATTGGTGGCATCTCCTCCTAAAGCATCCACAAGGAGTTCATTCCTGTCAAATTCCAGTACAACATAAGGTAGCCACCAATTTTGTTTCCTTGTCAACGAATCTCGATTATTGGAAGCTGTACTACGTGCTGGTGTTGCTGTATTACGGTCGATCCCTTCAGGTAGCGTTAAACCTTGTGCATCGCATACACGAATAAGCAGGACACCCGATTTGGGTTCAGTGCGTTGGGATGTCAAAGGTGGAGATGACTTGGCAGGCGGTGCTGGTGGAGGTGGAGTTGGAGACGTTGCACGTTGTTCCTTATTTTCTGTGTATTGTTGTTGACTTGTTAAAACGTCTTCTTGTCAAGGTCAATGAAGAAGTTCAACTCACTCTTTGATCCTGTTAGCCAAGAGTTGATCATGGGTGCCAAATGGTGAAGCTGTCCAAGTGAAAGAAGCCTGCTGGATCGCACTTTAAAAGTTTATCCTTTTACAACCATTCTTTGTGTCACTGACAACACTTGGTGCTGCTACCACCGATGCCTTGGAGACTTAACAAGACCACGCATACAGATAGATATCACCCAATCCCCATCAAAACATAAAAAGTCAATCATGTACACATTAGTAAATCACTTTTGTCCTATTCCCATCTCTACATATCCAAGCATCTTGTGATCCCAACTCTTGCTTTAGTACATTGAACAACAACATCTACTACTACTACTAGTAATAAGCGCCTGATCTTGCATAATTGGCATTGCTTTCTTCTTCATGTGCAGGTCCAAACTTTGGTGGAGGCAATTGGTACTTTTTCATCTGTAATACACCACGCCCATTGGGGATGATCCTTTGTAGATCTTGTCGAGAAGGAATCGATTGATATGCCACCTAGATTTCAGCATAAGACTACAATTCATATAGACACTTGTACAACTTACAGTATCATTGATCATGGTATAACGTTGCAATAGCTCAGACACTGATTCTTCTTCTTTAAGAGCTCTTCCTGCCACAGCTGATTTCCTTAAATGGGGTTTTGCTAGACTTGAGTGCTGGATAGACCGTAAATCCGCCTTGCATTCTCGCATGAATCCCACAGCTTCACCCATTTTTCTACAAATCGATTAACACACGTGCTTCATCGTGGAAAATCTAATTGAATAATGTGGATAAGATACTTGCTGGTTGTCGTTGGCATCCATGGCAAGAAACTTTTTCCCCATAGCCTATTGGAATACATGTCAGTAACATAGTCAATGCATACAGTACACATACGCTTACCTTGTAGAACTGAACACCATCATAGATATACTTTTTCAAATCCGTTGACACCTCTTGAGCACCAGCAATCGATGATATCAAGCCGTAAGCCATCTCATATTCACCAGCTACCCCAATATAAAGCTTTGCAACCAATGATTTTGACACTTGACCAGCTAATAAAGCCTTATTGATTGCAATATACTGTGCATCTGCTAAAGCCATCCTACAGAATCATCCTATCAACATTCCATGCTTACATGCAATAGTGCCAGACATAGCTTACTTTGATAATGCTGCTGGTAGCTCCTTGATCGTTTCGACAGGTCGGTTCTCTGGTGATTGGCGCCACTTGGGGATCACGTCATAAGCAATAAAATGAAACACGCTGGCTGCTATATTCAATGCATCTGCTGCCTATCAAAGATAGAGTTAAAAGATGACAATAAAAGCACACTTGTTCTTACCTTGTTATATTGGGTAGGCGATGAAGATCCTTCTTGTACTGTCTTGAGAATATCATGGCTTTGCATCGACCATGCATAGGCATAAGTCATCAACACGAAAATAAGCTCATAGTAGATTCCACCACATACTATCCGTGGTGCATTGCTTCCAGTGTGAATGATGTGATCGCTTAGTGTAGAACGCCAAGACGTTTCTAATCAATATGGTTGAATCTCGTGATGCTGTCTAAAAAGGATATTCTTACCGATATTCTTCTTCAACGTCAGGTCACCCGATTCGAGGCAGTTCAGTATACTGACGAGATATGGCAAATAGTCTTCAATAGTCTATATCCAAGATAACCGAGATTTATATTGCTATACACATGCTCAAAAGCACTAGTTGACTTACGTTGAGAATGTGACGATAGTCGCGTGTTTCTTGCGAGTCTCTTTTAAGGTCTTTAAGTACTGTTCTCAGTCGTCCGCGTTGTGCCGTTGCGTCAGAGATTTCAGTTGAATACGATCCCACACTCTGTAGAAAGTCCACAAAAGACATTGCACCTGTCGTAGGTAGAGAATAAAAGTAGCTCATTGTATTGACGAAATGGTTGACTTGGTAACGAGAGAAAAGGGGAAAAAGGAAGTGAAAGAGAATGTGTGAGAGCTGAATGACCAGCAGGAACCGGCTGGGTTAAATTCACCTATCCTGGACTTTGATTTATGGACCTACAGCAGTGATAAACGCATAGTGACATATGATGCAACTAGTCCTAATCCTTCCCAAAGACAAATATGTACATGCAGTTCATCAGATCATAGCTGTTATGAAATACTACGCTTATATGCATGCAATAAACCCAGTTTACCTTTTCAAAGCTGCCGATGTTGTGCCTTGTTTTATATACTTTATCCTTCACCTTATCAACAATGCAACCTTCTTTTTATTCACCTTGCACATACTTTGATGGGATCAATCATATAGTGAATGCGAGCTAAAAGGAAGGATTCGACGCTTCTATCTAGACATACTTATGCCAAGCTATCATCCAAGTCATCGATTAATTAGCGTCTCTTGGCAATTGTACGTTCCACTCGTAGTCAAACAGAATGTACCCACCGTATCATTATGATCTACTTGCGTACCTATAAGTAGATCAGAATAGAAAATTCGGCTTGTGCTATTTACACCATCCATGTCAGTCACTAAATCACAGAGCAGAGACACAATGACTTACCCAAAATTTTGTCCACATATGGGTACATGGTCACCATCAGTGGCCAGTACTGGCCCCAATGATGTTCGTTGGTTCAAATGGTTCAGCAAGTTGATATGCTGTTGTGTACGCCCCACGCTGAAATACTGGTAGAGGCTTGGAATCTTGGGACATCAACATCGATAAACCTGACAAGGCAATGTTGTTTGCACCAGAAGAATCACGTCCCTTGGTGGTTTGATTACTGTCAAGTCGAAGTGGACAACGAGGATTTCCACAATTGACAGCACCCTTACAACGCCTAAAAGTGCCATCCTCCTGTCGTTGCCACTGTAGTTCGACACGATGTAAACAACTTCCACATGTCTTGGTAGTATTGAATTCATCTATCACCAGCACGTGATCATTCTCAGGACAATTCATTCTCTGTTGCATCTTCTGTTGGCTTCCTTGCCGTGAATGTCCCTTGATTCGACTGTTTCTTCCTGTCCATGATCCATAAAAATGCAGAACACTGCTTCTCTGCTTCTTGTTGGTGTTGTCAGTGGCCACTGCTTTCCTTCGTACACGTGAGCCGAATTTGGAATAGAACCTCTTACTGCGAATCTCTCGCGTTCTGGCTTGCTTTGCTCTTTTCTTGTCAGTGGTCTGTATATTCTTCTTCTTTCTCCACTCCCTCTGTTGTCGATGTACAGTCGAAAATACGCGATCGGAAAGGACACTAGAAGTGAGATTCAGGACAGCAGCAGTAACTGGCTTGCTTGCTTGATCTTGAGATTGCTGGGCTGGTTGCTGTCTTTCAGTGGAAGAATGAGAAGCTGGTGCCTTTGTTGATGTGCTGGTGGTTGGTTCCACAGGCTGCTGCTCAGTAGCATACTTCTGGATCTTGTCAATCTGTTGTTGTGGTGACACCAATGCAATTGTTGCAGTCGTGACGATCCCAGGGTCAGTCCCAGTCAATCCCAATCTCCTTTCTCCTTTTACATGATCTTGAATCACATTTGTTGCCTTCTATAAATCTAATGTCAGTCCTTGTTATGAATAATACAACAAATATAATGATACATACACGTCTGGGTTCATCTTGCTTTGTTTCACGTTTTGTGTCTTTCAAATACACTCCTCGTTGCATTTCATACAGCTGCTGCGATAGTTGGCTACTTCTTTCTTTCAATGAATCCATCTTCAAATAATGACTGTTGACTTCTTTTCTTGCATTCTGGAGCTCTGCATACAATAAACCATCCCAATTGCCACTCTTCTTCCCTTGTCGAAACTGTCTGCCCTTGTCTGCACGTATTCGTTCAAGCTTGGTTTGCTCCTTCCTTTCTTTGGACAGCTCAGAGCGTACTTCTTTCAATTCCTTCTCCAAGACTTTAAGCTTATCATCATGTTCAGTCTTGTGCCTCTTCTTGCGATCATGATCATCTTCAGCTTTTCTCTTGCTAACACCACTGCCACTCGACTTGCGCTTCTTCTTCTTTCGCCGTCCATGATGTTGCTTCTTTGATGTTGATGGCTTCTGCAGCTTGATCTCCACCATTCTGGTCACAACTTTCTTCCCAACAACTCTAACACGCCATCGATCCACATAAACCAGTCTCCAATAAGGCTCAAGACCACGACGCTTCAGGAACTGCTTCATCTTGTCCACATCAAAGAAAGCTTGGAAGAGTTCTTCCTTTGACTTTCTCGCTTGATTGACATTTGTAATGAATTCCCCAGTGTCTCCAGAAGGTATTTCATATCCTTTGCGTAACAACTGGTATAAAGATGCAGCACTGAGTGGTAATCCTCTGGATTGAGATGATTTGGGTGACAATTTCCACTTCTTTTGCTGTGGCTGAACAAGAGATACAACTGTATTGGTAATTGTGGCGATTTGTATGGCATTGAATACAGATATATCTTCAAGCGCATCCTTCTTTGGGATAAAAGGATTCAGAAAGTTGGCTATATCAGCTGCTGCACGAGCTTCTTCATCTGACAACTCAGTTCCTTTGAATGCAAGTTTGCTGACATCCTCAGCTGTGAAGGCATCACCATCCTGGTCAGAGTAAAGTAGACGTTTGATTATTGCCACCAATGATCGAATGGTCTTGGCTGTGGATTCTTTCTTGTCAGTCTCCTCTGAAACTTGATCATCACCATCATCACCATCTTCATCTTCTGCACCCAGTATGTAAAGAGGATCAAAATCATCATCATCATCATCAGATTCTATTTTCAGTGCTGTTAGATACGTAGATCAATGACTTTGAATAAGCTTGGGCTTTACATACCTGGTACAGTTGAACTTGTGGACTCTTTTGACACTGATACATTCAAGACTTCCTGCAGCCTTTCATACAGCTTTGTGATAACCTTTAGGCGTTTGCCTTTGATGACAGCTGCACCAATACGCCGCATTATTGATCTGATGGTCTGCTTTCTGTAACGTGTTGTTGTTGTAGCTGTAGTTGTAGTTGTAGCTGTTGTTGTTGTTGTTGTTGTTGTTGTTGTTGTTGTTGTTGTTCTTGCTGTAGCTGTTGCTGTAGCTGTTGCTGTAGCTGTTGTTGTAGCTGTAGCTGTTGCAGTTGCTGTAGCTGTTGACTTTTGCTTGCGTCTAGCAATATATCTGCGCAATCTCTCAGGCGCCAGTCGCACCCGTAACAGACCAAGTAAGCATACACGAAGATCACGTTCAAATCGAGATCGACTCCACATTTTCTTGAAAGATGTTGTGAACTCTGTCAGCATATCAGATACGGCTTGATTGAACCAAAATTGCTGATGATTCTTGTCTGATTGATCAAGCTTGGGAATCAAAAGCCTTCAAATCTCCTTGTAAATAGATCTTTCTTTTGCTTCATTGACAGAATTGGCAACACAACCAGATAATAGATTCGAAAAGTGCTCATACTCGAATAACTTCTGGTCTTGATACTTGGACGTGTTGCTTTGAACAGGAACGACAGCAATAGCTGTTGAAACACCCTCTCCAAAATCGAAATCCTTGGCCACGTCTTTGATGTCAATCTCACTTGAAACAGGCTGATCATATCCACATAGCTGATTGAGCTCTCCCTTTGATAACATGTCCACTAACTTGTCGACACACGTGCTCAGAGATTGAAAATCCATTGCCAGTCGAGACTTTTCCTCTTCAAGTATTCGCTGGATATCATCAAAAGCGACATCTGTTCTCAATAACGCCTTCAAGGACATGGTAGCTGTCTCAATCTTGGTTTCCTGAATTGTCTTTTTGTTGCCTTCTTGTTGTCTACTGACATCTTGATCATCACCAGAACTACTTCCACTGCTGCTGCTGCTGCTGCTGCTGTCACTGGCTCTTTTCTCCAATCCCTCCTCTAATTCCTTTTGCTGATGTTGGAATGTTGTCACGATATTACGATATCTGCTGATAGCATCGTATCCATCAATCTTCTTCACGTTTTTACTCAACCAATTTGCTGATGGATGCTTGTCTGTGTCATCCCCAAACAAATCGTTGTATACGGCTTGTTTGACTGAAGGGAGATTCTTCAACTTGAGCTGCTTTTGGAAGAATTCATCAAACTTCTCATCACCATCCACCACCTTCTGCTGGTACAAGTTGCTGACATGTCTCTGAAGATGTTTCTCCAGAGTCGATGTCAGTTGTTCGTTGGTAATGTCAATCTTCACAGGCGCCTTTTTTGCTTTTGCTGAACCAGTGGCAGCTCTTGAAAATGCTGGTGGTGTTGGATACGACTTGATCACAGATGATGTTCTTTGGGATTTCTAACATGGGTGATTTGATATGAGTATTTGAATATATGTCAAATGACTAAATAAAGGAAAGTCTTACCAATGGTACATTTGTTTTGCTTTCATCAACACAGATATTGAACCATTGAGAAGTACCAGCATATGAATCCACGTGGTGTAAGACTGCAATGCAAGGACGTGATTGGGGCTTCAAACGTGGCACTTGTGGACTGATCAAACGTGGTTGCATTCGAGTTGAGAAATAAAAGATATCCACTTGCGCGAGATTGCTGATAGCGAAGACAAGTTGGTCACCATGAACTGGGAGTGCTGTGTCCCCAACTATAAGATTGATCGCACTCGTTGTGCTTCCGTTGAGCATGGAAAGCACTGTTGATGCACAATCATGCGTATCTGTAGCTGCCTTCTCCACACGTAATCCCATCTCTCTTAGTCGTCTCTCCTGTTCCTTGAAAACTTCATTGGTGCCAGGAACTTTGTTGAATTCAGTCGCATTGGCACACCTGGCCTTGAGATCGGCGACATTCTTGGGAAACACCTCCAAAGTGACAGGGTACTCTGCCCATTTGTACGTAAGAACACCATGGATAGGTTGTTCATTGGAAGCTTGTTCGTGTGCAGACATCTGATAAACAGGTTTAGTGTACACTTTTTAGTGTGACAACATGCACTTACAGTACGAGAACAACTGCGAGAAGAAGAGTCTGTGCTGACAACTTTGATGCGAACATGGTTTATGCATACCAGGTCAGCTGTCATCTGTGATCCTTCCACGAAATCACGTGACTATGGATGGTGTCCTGTTCAACAGCGCATACCCAGCCAAACCACCCCACCCATAAAAAGACGACTTCCATTTAGCACCATAATCCCATAAAAAAGATGCAATAGAGTGATATAAAGGGTTATTGAGAAAAGACATGCTTTATTCTAGTAATCAGATTCATGTGTTCTATAACAAACTTTTGATCAATGTCCCATCGCATGACAGCTGATAAAATACATTGGGATTGAAGTTGGAGTTGTGATATAGCTGGTCAGTGTATTCGATCTTGCCACTGTATCAGACCATTCTGGGCGGGGGGAAGCTGCATTTCTTCCCAATACCTTCCATACGACTACACATATCCTTAAGACTCCAATGGACACAAAGCTCGCATCTCGCCTTGACATTCTAGCCGATAATACCCTTGCTACCGTCTATGAACGTAATCGGTTACGGGATCTCAAGTAAAGTCATATCAGGCTCTTGTACTTGTTTGCCAAGACCAACTCATCGCTTACTTTTCCAGGTTGAATTACGACAAGTACGAGACACAGATACAAAAGAAACTGACGCAATTGCGAGATGGGCTCAAGACATTGGAGGAACAACTTGCTGCAGAAGAAGAAGCCGGTGTTGCGTAAGTTGACGCTATCCCTTATCCACATGGCACATAATTCTCCTCCCACCCACGTTTGTGCATGCATATCAACTCAACATGTGTTACATAGGGATACCAAAACCGATGAAGATAAGCTGGTGGAGCTTCAAGTCAAGGTAGACAAGCTGGATGCATTGATGGGTGATGCTGATCAAGCTAGGTAACATCAAAAGCTATCATGGGATCATGTAATTGTATTCATGATAATGTTGATAGGGAAGCGTTACTTGGCAACAAACGAGGCAAGAGTGTTCGATTCTCACCAGCAAATCAGATGGAAGTGGATCCTAGTGATTTGGAAAATGGACAAATATTACAATTGCAACAAAGGATCATTGAAGGTTTGAAAGAAATAGGCAAGTAATGAATAATGAGGACTCACGTGGATCATTAGACCAAGATACAAACTTGGATCACTTGTCAGATGCCATTCGAAGGCAGAGGGAACTAGGTCTCTTGATTGGCGACGAATTGGATACACATGCACAGCTGATCGATGAAACACATGAAATGGTGGATCGCACTGATGCAAGACTGCAGAAAGCAAGGAAAAAGCTCAACTATGTCGGTCGTAAAGTCAAGGATAATCGTAAGCAGAACACAGATTTGGGTTGTCTCTTTATTTGGCTAACAACAAGGCTGTTTATAGGTTCCATATGTATTGTCATTGTGCTTATATTTGTGTTCTTTGTTTTGCTTGCATTGTTTCGATAAGATAGAGTGAAAGAATTGAATTAAGACTAAAGCTGCAGCATCTATGCTACACCATTGTTGTGCCCAAAAGGAAAATGTGTTACATGTTGACAACTTTGTGGCGTTAAAAGAGCCAAAGAGATGAGAGACTTTGATAAAAAGTGGCGGGAAAGTCAAACACGAAACATGATACACACCACTACCCCCTTGACAACCTAAAAAGCAATTGAAACTTTGGTGTTGTTACGCGTGACCTGTGGATGAATGTAAAAATTGCAATATTAAAAGCACCAGCTGAGAAAACAGCATCATGCTGACATGATACATAATTAAAAAGGACAAAAACAAGAAAACAGAACAAGAAATAAAAAGATGTCAATACATGGTCATCCCAAATGATGGTGACAAAGGGAGGAGTGGAGAAGAAGGGGTGGATGAAGTGATACTACTAGCACTGCTACTGCTGTTACTGCTTCCAAAACTGTTTCTTCGAGAGAAAAAGCGAGAATCAGTGCGTGATGATGGTATAGGTAGCTTAGACCAATAGTTGGAAAATGGCATATCGTGGATATAAGTGCATCGGATGCCATAGGGACAAGCTCCTTCAAAATGATAAGCACGACAGATTTCAGTCTTGTATCGCGAGTGTCGTGGTGCGTTTCGTAGCTCTGTGGATCCATGAGCATATCGACACTTTTTGCCGTATCTGGATATATTATGAAATGGCTGATCAGCGTGGGTGGATTATACATGTACGTATCATCGTTTACGTGCCTGCAGTAACCAAGCTCGGTCCAATTACGGCAATATTCAGTCTTATACAAAAGGACCTGCTTCGTAGGTGGTGACTGATGTAGCATCATGCCAATGGCTGTCAAGTACCAATAAAAAAGAATCAAACAGAAGAAAACAAGGTTGGGGAAAAAGTCGAAAGTGATAGCTGTTTATATATCTCCTCAGCTGCTTCCAAACAGGTAACAACGTTATATCACGTCTCCCGCCAACCCCTGAAGGGTGGCAAATTGCGTTTCGAAATGAAAACATGTCAGAGACAAGTTCAGAAAACAATGACAACCGCCCATCCACTTAAAAGACGTCGTTTCATACCTCATTACACAGTCAATGAGCTTATGTTTCATCATGGTGACTCAAATTACTATAATCAAGAGCATAACATTGGTATCTTCTTTTATCCATCATCACATGAAAAAGGCAATGGTTTGTGTATTGAATGATATTACATGCTTTGCTTTTGCAACGTTTTATAAGCTTTCAAAGTCTTCTATCATATAGGACTACCATTACAAAAGAGAACAGATACATATACCGAGAGAGAAATCCTGATACGTCTTGACGTGTTTGGATCATTATCATACCACATAATATCGCTTGATGGATTGTAATCAATGTTGAGACTGGATAAGCTGTATCAATATATCATCGAGTAAGTCATCGCGCCAGTTTGCATTGCTTTCGTGTTTTTGGAGAAATCTGAAAAGTTGTTGTGAGTTGTAACGCTGATTAGTGTATCAAAATGTTGTCGTCTATAATGTAGTAGGCGTTGTGAAATCGAGTGATGATAGGCCATTGACAAGCCAAGTCGATTCAGTTGCACATGATAGTTGACCATTGTCCTTCACGAGTTGCCAGCCAATGTACCAGGTCGCCATTGTGAGCTGAACATGTTGCCATAGGCTTACTGAAATGACCAAGGTAAACCAAACATAGTTCCATCACGTGCAAATGTCTTCTTGACAAGGCATGATTGCATTGGTCCTTCCATTGGGCTCTTGATGGAAATCACTGACTACTTCTCCACCATACTACTTGATATTACTCTTCATATTGGACAAACCTTGCTAACTAAACAAGATGTCAGTGGATCATTGTATGTAATATTGCATGTTTGTTTCAATCGCACTTACAAAATTCTCGTTGGTGTGCAAGCAGGATAAACCTACAATAGCCGAAAAGCCGAATATCCATCCAGAGCCCGTTTTGACCAATAGCAGAAGGAAATAGCCACTTATAACCTTGCTTCTGACCTTCATGGCATGACAATCCCATCGTTCAACGTTTACCTTACACTTTTAAAGAAGTCAGTCGTGAGCTTTTATGATCATATTAGCAAGCATACAACATACCTGTAGTACTTGATAAGCAATTCATGCCTCTTGCAGGGCACAGGATTCATCACACACGTTAGTTCTTCATATATATCATCCTTGGGATTGTTGCCTATGCATAAAGTTGTCCTTGGACCACGAATATAGTAGCAGTGGTATCCATCATGCCTTGCCTTGCCTAAAGTCTTGAATATATTATCCTACCCTTAAGTGGCCTAATCAAAAATTACGCATTAGCATTGTCATTACGTCTCTAAATGAATGATTTGATACATACCATCATAATGCCAGAGTCCTAAGTCGATATGCCATGAAACAAGTCTTGGATCTATCATAGTGGCCATAGTAAACTTGGTTCCACATATGCAAAGACCATAGTCAAAACCAGATTTCTTGAATCGCCTTCGTCAAGTATGGAATACAGGAGCAGTTTTGACACTGACTTGAACACGCTATGCTGACAAGACATCCTGTGGATCGGTAGATTCACTTCTTGAACGTCAAATGGCAACTGGAAGTTTTCATATAGGTCAACCATTTATGAATGAAAGACGTTAACTTGTTGCTTGTATACTTGCTTTGAGCCTGAAACTTCCATGATTGCTCTTTGAGCACATCATTCACAATGAGCGAGACTTGAGAATGCAAAGCTTTAGAAACACACGATCCACACTATAGTCTTGCATTCACCATCCTAAAGGTCTTGAACGCACCATCCAAAGGGTTCTTGAACGCACCATCCTAGAAGCCTTGTAGTATCATCCCAAAGGTTCTTGAGCGCACCATCCAAAGGGTTCTTGATCGCACCATCCTAAAGATTCTTGAACGCACCATCCTAAAGATTCTTGAACGCACCATCCAAAAAGTCCTTGAACGCACCATCCTAAAGGTTCTTGAACGCACCATCCTAAAGATTCTTGAACGCACCATCCAAAAAGTCCTTGAACGCACCATCCTAAAGATTCTTGATCGCACCATATCCTAAAAAGTCCTTGAACGCACCATCCAAAAAGTCCTTGAAAGCACCATCCAGAAAGTACTATCCAAAGAGTTCTTGAACGCACCATCCAAAAAGTACTATCCAAAGAGTTCTTGAACGCACCATCCAAAAAGTACTATCCAAAGAGTTCTTGAACGCACCATCCAAAAAGTACTATCCAAAGGGTTCTTGAACGCACCATCCTGGAAACCTTGTATCATCCCAAAGGTCCTTGAGCACCATCTTAAAGATCCTTGAACGCACCATCCAAAGAGTTCTTAAGAAGCACCATCCTAAATGGTTCTTGAACGCACCATCCAAAAGGTCCTTGAAATGCACCAATCCAAAAGATCTTTCAAATGTCAACCATGATTCATGGGTCTTGTGCAAACTCTCGTAGCACAAGCCAATGTACCAACGTAAGAGGATCATAGGATACATGCATGGTAACCAGAGCTTTGTTCTTGATCACACCATTCTGCAGCATAGGACACATTGACAGTCATGGTTTGACTCATTTCTTCGATGTAGTCCGGAATCATGCCATCTCGCTTCTCATCCCATTGTGATAGATAACATATAAGCTCAAGTAATATTCAGCCTTGTGATCTGAAGTACATCTTGATCAAAGTCATATTATACAAGACAGCATGAAAGTGAAGTGTACAGGCAATGGTGACTCGATCAGAACGAGATTCAGATACAATGCTTTGTGCCAAAGAGCCTAGCCATGGAGAAGACCTTAAGTTGGATCATATAGACCATACAGTGAACCAATGACTAGCATTCCAAACACAACTGCTCACAGGAACTTGATAAAACGCTTCAGTATAGCTCAAAGAGACAACCAGTCCAAATAAAGATAAAAGCACATTGACGTATTGGTAACAAGCCAGACGCAGATGAATGATACGTCTCAACCAGAGCCAATGATCCCAATTATCAACCAGGATATATACATGTGCAGGTGCAGGTGCAGTAGAGTCTCTTGATACCCAACCAATCATTGAAATAGATAGGCAAGCTCATTGTGTGCAAAACAGGATCATGAAATAAAAGGAGCATGAAATGAAAGGAGCAAAGTCACCCTTAAGCTCTCTTGAAGATCCACGAAAAGAAAACTTGAGGAGGTGAGACTTTTGAAAGTGTCAATAAGGGGATAAACAGATACAAAGAGAACCACGAATAAAACTTGAGGACGTGGCGTCTTGAAAGGATGTAGATATGAATAAACATGAACAAGGCTCGATGAATACTGTCATTGTTGTATCAAGAGATATATTATGTAGGCTGCATTAAGGTGTGTTCTTTCACGATAATAGCGCAGCTATGATATTGAATAGGTGTAACACATGACGACCATATCCATTGGGTTGTCGACATCAAGGGAAGAAGCACCTGGAAGCAATCTGACTAGAAACACTTGCACCAGAAAGATAATAATATCCACTTGGATCATCGGCAAACCAGCAATGTTGTCCCACTGCGAGATGAATTGTATGCGAAAAAGTCAACGACAGTAACTGGACGTTGATTTGAAGAATAGTGTAAAAAGATATCATTTGCTAGCTGTCGAAAGACTGAAGATGCCACTCAATATTGTAATCGCAAAACTGACCGATTCACTCCAAAGAACCACTCCAAAAGATGTTGATCGCAAGACTTAGGTCATTACAAGCATCGCTGTGATAAGGAATGTTGTTGCATGAAGACACAGAGAAGAATATCATTGATCACAGGCCCAAAGACAACGCATGCAGCCTTCACAGCATTGACTCAGGTATCTATGCACTTGCACAAAGATGCGTTGGCCCAAAAGACAGAGCTTCCCAATAAGGAATTGTAAAAACAAGAACCATACAGAACATCCACTCATTATATCTATACATAGCAAACAATGGATGAGTGAATCTGCATTCTGACTATGTGTGAGCAATGATAATGCATACCTTAACAATAGCACACCCCAAAGTGCTGAAAAATGAAGACCAACAGGGTAAGACCCACGGGGAATACAAGCTGGAGAAAAAGTCTGACTACCAAGCTCACATAGCCCTTTGGCTAACGCACCAACAATGGTAACACTTCATCATTGAAACTGGCAAGAATAGTGTCGTCAAGGAAACGAAAAGTCGTTGAAGGACATCATGCTGGATTGAAAATGGGACATAGAAAAACACTGTTAAAGAATTTTTCACCGATGGGAACCACACCTTTATATAATTTTCATGGCAGTTCATGATTGGTCGTGTTTCCCGAAAACCCCCGATAGATTATTCCCTATTTGGAATGGCGTGTGACCCAATGACATAGCCCTATTTGATCAAGTGTGTGACTGGATGGAATGGGCGCATGATGGATATGGTCTCCTCATCAGCTGATGGTGATATAATAACGCAGCACAACAATCCAAAGCTCGTGATGTGCCAGTCATATGAAGGTTGCTCCTTGTACCACTCCAATCGTAAAAGGCAATTGTTTTGCTCTTCAATTGACACACACTGGTAGCTGTTGCAGTCTTAAAAGTCACCAAACCAGAATTGGTAGTTGAACAGGGAGCAATCTTAGCTGATTATGTTGGATGTTCACTTGACATGAATAAAGAGACATGGTTGAAATGAAAGTGATACAAAAGACAATGCTGTGTAACAAGACGAAAGAAAAGGAGAAATGTGTATTGTCGGATGAATGCTATATACATGATGGTCTTCTACTACTGCCTGCTATTGATGTTTAACCCCAAACATCTTCATTGTAACGTCCTTGATCAATCAAGTCTTGAATATAGGCATCAGCTTCTTCATCTGTGTTGACTTGACCAAAGCTCTTTGCCATAGTACAAAAAGTGCGACGAACATCACGGCTCATAGTACCAGCACCACAGACATAGATTGAAGCATTGGACTGGATCAACTTCCACACTTGGATGGCATTCTCAAGCAACTGATGTTGGACATACTTGATAGGTTGACCTTGACGTGAAAAGGCGACATGCAAACCTTTAAGAACACCACTGTTGACGTATTCTTGCATTTCATCAGCATAAATGTAATCCTGATCTTGACGACGACAGCCAAAGAAGAGAACAGAATCACCAACATTTCCATCACCATTGGCATGTTGGAAGGCACGTTCTTGCAAGAAGCCACGGAAAGGAGAAACACCAGTACCAGCAGCAATCATAATGATAGGTGTAGAAGGATCAGCAGGCATGCTAAAGGTGCTCTTGGATGATTTGAGAGCAGCACGTAAAGTGACAGATTCGTGACTACGAGCCAAGTAGGATGAAGCCAAACCATAATATTCACGACCATCCTGGAGCTTATCATGGACAACACCAATAGTCAAATGAGCTTGTTTGGGATGAGCCAAAGGAGATGACGCGATCGAATAACGCCTTGGTTGCATGCAACCAACAGCTGCCAAGAATTGACCAAGGTCCAAGCGCTTCACTTGTGGATAATGCTTTTGAAGATCAAGGATGGTGCGATGCTTTTCGATAAAGGAAGCATATTCAGGACTGTCAGGCATGATCAGCTTACGGAATGCTTCAGCTGTATCAGGTGATGTGTTGCTCAATTGTTCAGCAAAGATGGATAACATGGTACGAGTAGGTGGTGATGAAAGATCGGCATAGTAGGTAAGTGCATTGCGAATACTGCATGGTCCACGGATCGATGCTGCAAGTGATCTTGGAGATACGTTGCCAAGTGATTCATGATCAATCTCAAAGACTGAATCCAATACCCATCCAAAGTTGACACCAATGGCTTCGACAATCTCTGGATCATTCTCAGGGAATACTTCAAGATGATCACCAGCCATATACAGTTGTCCATCTTCGCAAAGTGGCTTCAATGCAGAAATATCAAGTTCGATATGACGTGTGCTTCGATCAGATGTAGGTTGCTGCAATTCTCTGTTGCGAAGGATCTCCACATTGTAACTGCCATTGCGATTGATAGCACCTTCTTTCCACTTGTCTTCATCCATTGGACTGATAAACTTGACATTGACTTGTTGTGGCTCCATGCCTCTGCTTGCAGATGGTACGACAGATTGATTCTCAGCAAGTGAAAGACCAAAGCTGCTCAATGCATGTACCCAAAAGTGTGCAGACCTAAAAGACAATGAGTTAGTCATAGAGATAGCAAAAAGATATTCAATAAATATTACCATTCATTAAAGTCTGCATCCATATCCTTGTCTGCATTTCCTTCACCACATCCAAAGAAGCGCTCAGCACCAAATTGCTCAAGTGTTTCATTGACTTTACGAGGGAAAGCTTGATATGTACGCCAATTCTTGTTGCCAACGCCAAAGACAGCAAATTGCAATGATTTGAGCAAAGTCTCATGTCCTTCCTCTTTGAGCTTCTCAGTGATAAAGTTGCTGAAACGTTCAGCTGAATCAGGGGGTTGGCCATTGTAGGTTGCTGTGCAAATAACGACAAGTTCTTGAGGACCAGATTCCTTGGGCTGATATTTGCCAGTATCAAGTACATTCCACTTGTCCATCTCACATAAAGTCACTTGTTTGAAACCAAAGGAACGAGCTTGAGATGCAAGTACAGAAGCATAGTCTTGAGCAGTGCCAGTTTGTGTACCATACAAGAAAGTGACAGGAGGAAGCTCAGCAGCAGGACGTGCAGCAATTTGTTCAGCAATGGATTCAAAGTGTGGAATAGTGGCCTTGGGCTTGTCAGCTTCCTCTGATTGAGTGGTCTTGGTAGGAATAGGAGTAGCATTAGGCTCAGGGAAGTCAGTTCGTGGTTGAATGTTGACAAAGAAGTCAGTAGGCTTGGTAGTTGCCATCATGGGATCAAAGTCAACATCGGGACCATCTACGTATCACGGATAATTCCATATAAGTATAAAAGTAATATGAAAAGAAGGGTGTAAGGAAAATAATACATACCATAATGAAACTTGAATCGATGCAAAAGCATGGCCAACACCACCTTGGCCTCCTG
This sequence comes from Lichtheimia ramosa, assembly GCA_008728235.1. Taxonomy (NCBI): domain Eukaryota; kingdom Fungi; phylum Mucoromycota; class Mucoromycetes; order Mucorales; family Lichtheimiaceae; genus Lichtheimia; species Lichtheimia ramosa. Next base: position 2,294,001 of record CP031827.1, on the reverse strand, counting down.
TAGGGCAAATGCCATACCAATGCATGCACGTGGACCAGTGCTAAAGGGTAACCAAGCAAAACGTGATCGCTTTTGCTCCTCTTCAGGTGAAAAGCGTTCAGGATCATAACGTAAGGGATCTGGATAAACTTCTGGGTTGCGATGCATAGCAAACAAGTTGACTGAAACAGGAGTATTTTCCTTGACGAGATATCCACCAGGAATGATGCAATCCTTTTTGCAGTATTTGCCAAGTGCACGTACAGGGGGATACTTGCGCAAAGTCTCCTTTAGCACTTGATGGGTGTACTTGAGCTCACTGACTTGTTCAATAGTAGGAATCTTGTCATGAGTGATACCAACATTGGCGATCTCTTGCAATAACTTGGCTTCAACATCAGGATTACGTGACAACTCGTACAAGGTCCAAGCGAGAGTATTGGCAGTTGTCTACAATAATAACTATCATTAGTATTCAATCCTGCATTATCCCATGTATTGAATCAACTTACATCATGGCCAGCAATAAGGAAAGTGACAACTTGATAACGAATATTCTCATCTGAAAGACCAAGCTGATGTTCATCACGTGCATTCAACATGAATCCCAACAAGTCCTTGTGCATATCACCAGCATCAGGTCCACTCTTACGTTCCTTGATGACTTGATCCACTGTATCATTCATCAACTTGACTGATCGATCAAAATGACGGTTCTGCTCAAGTGGCAAGTGCTTGACAAATGACATTTGTTGTAATCTGGCAACAGCATGCTTCAAACAATAGGACATAGCATCAATGAAGGGATGATTGGGTGTGTCCTTGGATTCAAGCAAGCCAAAGTCATAACCAAAACCACATCGGCCAATGGTTTCAAACGTCAAACGTGTGGTCCAGTCCAAGATTTCCACCTTTTCTGAAGGATCGTATTGCTCAAGTGTCTTGATAGTCTGCAAGGAAATGACACCCATCTCGTGTAGATACGCCTATGCATAAACGGTAAGTGTCCAATGTCTCGTTCTACTGAATGCACCACCATTGCAAGACTTTACCTTGATAGCACGAGGGCTAAATGCCGGCATGAGCAACTTGTGTGCTAGTTTCCAGTCTTCATCGTCAGTGTTGGTTGTGAACAAGCCTTGACCACCGAAAGCCTTGATTTCCTTCAGACCACCCGACAGCTTTTTGGTAAAGTATTCAGACTCCTTGACAAACAACTCAGCAACTGCTGGATCATTGGTACCAACGATTTCTTCACCCATCAGATTCATATTGACCACTGGGCCATAAGTATCAAACATACGAAGCCAACCAAGTGTCCTTTATAAAGGATTAGCAAGCTATTGATATGACAGTGTTATTCAACTTACATGTTGGGTAATAATTCTCGAATAGAGCCAACAAAGGGATATTTGAATGGACCAGGAATCACTTCTTTGACACGATCTTTCAAGTCAAGATAGATCACTTGCTGTTGTCGTACTTGATCAATGCCATCCAGCATTTTACCAGAAGCATCTCGCAAAATGACATCTCCCAAAGGGATATTCTTGGCTACACCAAGCTTTTCCATAGCAAGATTGCGTACAGTATCAATACTTGCTGCAGAGCCAAAGTTGATAATCTGGCCATCCTTCTCGACGTCCGTGTTGGATGATTGTAATACCACAATTAGTGATGTAGTTGTTTTTTCAGACATGATATAAAGATAAAGAAATGATCCAGAATTCCTACAACGCGTTCTTTTATATATCAATTCACTAGCCATGGCAAAGGATGGTCCGCTTTCCGAGAAACGGATCGGGCATTGTGAGCTGCAGCTGCTCTGAGTACTAAAAAGGGAGTAGTGAAGATAATGGGACTGCAAAAAAATCCATGTTTTACTTTTTGCTCAATATCAAGGTGAATCAGTATGAAATGTCATCCAAAATAGACAATGAGCAGGTGTTTAGCCGATCATTTATCCGCATAGTGGCGTACTGGATTATGTTATCACAATCAATAAGCATGTTTTGACTATTTAGAGCGCCGGCAAATCTATTCTTATCCAATCTCCTGCAATATGGAGTTGCTGACCCTGTATTTTACTGCTTTGTCAACCGAAACTTGACACAAACCAAGATTATGGAATAAAGCCGACTTTGCTACTGTTGTGGCGTCTCGATCACTCCACGTGGATGGTAGTGCGTGTCATTATGCACAAAGCCTTCTTTGTACAACTCTTTAATGATCCATGCAAAAAGGTGTCAATGATGAATATATGGTTCGACTTTATTACTTTTACAGTCGATATGCATTGGGGGAATTGGAAGTGTATACTCGGTTACAAATGGCATTAGACAAGGATGATGGGGGAATATAACTTTGAGAAAGCAAGTACGCATCCATTTTAAGCGCCATCGGTTGGTCCTTCCTTCTCGTTGCCAGTGTGCTCATTACCAGTGTGCTCATTGCCAGTGACTTCGTTTTCATTAGGTTCGTTTTCATTAGGCTCATTCTCATCGCCAGTGACTTCTTCAGGTTCATTCTCATCGCCAGTGACTTCGTTCTCATTTTCTCCTTGCTGCTGACCAGCAGTTCTATGATGACCAGGAACAGGAACACCAGCAGGTGTCGTATTCGTATCAATGGATGCTGAGGAAGTCTTGTAAAGGGTTCTTTTGGCATGTTCACCAGTGGGAGCAGCTTGCACGGAAACAGCAAGTGCCATCAAAGCAGCCAAAGTCAAAGTAACAAAGCGTGTCATGATATAAAATTGAATGTATAGTGATGATAATAAAGAACAGTGTCAAAAGGACCCTCTTTTTATATTCTTCATTTGCTGATCTCCTTTTACGAATGCCATGTCGATAGAGGGATGATTGACAGCCATCCAAATTTTGATCTTCTCTTTGCATAATTCAAAGATCCACATTGCCCCGTATGCAATCCATGACTTTCGAATACAAGTATGTAGTTTATAATGTAACCCCTGCTGTCATGTATACACTTGTACAGTAAATTTTGATGTATGTATGCATACTTGTAGCTCCTGAGAAAAGAAATTTCCGTCCAATGTCGGTCTCGGACAATGTATGCAGCATTTATCATCCTCATCATCCACTTACTGAAGATCATGATGTGTATGTGTCACCTTGCTATGTCAATCAATCCTCTCTTTTTGTTTTGACTTATAGCCTTATGCCAATCACAATGTCATATCTTATTGGCACACATACACAAGCATGATGCTTGCAATGATGGATTTGCAATAGAAAGACTGGATGCTGCAACATGCTGCAACTCCTATTTCTTTACTGAGACGGCGTAAGAGATGCGTATGGTAGAGGCGAAAAGAAAACTTTGAGATTATAGTGTATATGCAAACGCAAAAGACCGCTATGGACAAGGCGTTCCCTTTGACTAGCCCCTTTTGAGGGGCGCATGTAGTAGTGGTGAGAGATGACTAGTGGATACATGTTCGTATCAACATAGCGGAAGGCAAAACTTTATGCAAAGCGATTTTACGCCTTTAGGGTGAAGTAAAAAGGAGCTTGAAAGGTGTTGACTGGAGGAGATATAGACAAAAGATCTTTATGCTCACAATTACATATGTCTCGCTTCATGCAAAGAAAATGAGGATGGTTGGGTAAACAATCTACTATCCATCACACCACCTTCCACATTGGGTCGTGTTGGTCGGTGCGTGCTTGAATACCATCCAACATGACTGCAAACATCATGCATCAACATTGCTCGTACTGTAATGTTGGTAAACAATCTCATTTCACTCGACGTGATGACTTTTTCAAATGGAAGCGAAAAGGCGAACCCCTGCGTGATGCAAACAAAAAGCAGTTATCTCTCTTTCTCTCGCCTTCTTTCTATCGGATGATGTTGGTGATGTATATTTGTTTTGACTTGTTGATGCAGCAACCAAGCACCTATATTTATGTCAATAGACACATATACAAAAAAGTAAATGCTCTTCTGATTCGTCCAAATTCAACATGATGTATATCATTGCTGAAGCAAGAGCAATCCTATCTGGCACATGAGACAATCTTTTGTTTTCTTTCGAGTAGTTCAATATGCACGATCGCGCGGACCAGCAATCAAATGACACTAAGCGACACTGTACTCAGATACTATAACAATAGTGGCACCAAGCAACATGTTGTAGTGATGACCAACAATGGACAATTGATAAAAGACATTATTGTAGCATTCATTTTAAAAAGTGTCAAGGATATACAATGGTAAAGAAGAAGGATGTGTAACAATCAAGTGATGATAGGTCACTGCCAAGAGAAAAGCGTGTCGAATTGACTTTTATGCTTCAGTGGAAGGTGCAATTTAGATAATCCAACCAATATGGGAGGGGTTAGAGTGAATTCACTTTTTTCTTCTCTCTTCTCTTTTTCTTTTACCACGAGGACACTTGGACTATTGCCAACATGTCGACTTCATCTTGGGAGTCTTATTTGACGCCTCAAGAACAACAATTCTTCAACCAATGCTTTCGTGCTGCAAGTCGTAGTCAAACGGGTCTAGTCACTGGTCCAGAAGCTGTACGCTTCTTTGCAACTTCGGGTGTTCCCAACCAGATTCTCTCGGATGTAAGGTTACAAGAGGTTCAGTATAGATAGTGTACTCATCTCGAGTGTTGGGATAGATTTGGGAGACGGCTGATCGTGACAATCAAGGCTACTTGACACCGGAAACCTTTTCTATTGCACTAAAGCTTATTGCATGTACTCAGCATGGCAAGGAACCACAAAACCCAGTATTATCTACTTGTAAGTATCTTGGAGCAGAGACAATGGGTGAATGTATATGTGTATACTCATTATGCGCATACGACAATAGCTGTACCACTTCCGCAGTTTGAAGGATTGGATTCAGAAGTGGCTAGTCCTCATGTTGGTGCAACTGCTGCTGCTACAGGACCTGCTATGACAATTACACCTGAAGAACGTGAAAAGTATTATTCCATTTTCCGTGTACATCAACCAGCAGGAGGAACTTTGGATGGTGCAAGTGCCAAGAATATCTTTATGAAGTCAAAGTTACCAACTGAAGCACTGGGCCAAATTTGGTAAGGATTGGAAGAGGATGATGAATAATAAGAGAGAGTATGATTGACTGATAAGACAATAGGAACCTTGCAGATGTGCGTCAGACTGGTAACCTTAACCAAGCTGAATTTGCGATTGCTATGCATTACATTGCAAAGCTTATGGATGGCACAATTTCAACACTTCCATCTCAACTGCCGCCAAGCGTTTATGCAACGGCTGCAGGTGACAATCCTCCTGTGCAACCTATTCAACAACAGCAGCAATTACCACCACCACAACGATCTCAGACAATCGATTCACTTGGCAGCTTGGCATTTTCATCATCCACTGGTGTTGATCAACCATCCAATCAACAACAACAACAATGGAAAATTACACCACAAGAGAAGATTCAATTTGATGCATTCTTTGATAAGATCGACACAAAGAGAACTGGCTTCGTTCAAGGCACAGATGCAGTGGAATTCTTTACAAACTCTCGTTTACCTGAAGCTGATCTTGCACAAATCTGGGATTTGGCTGATTCAAGTCAACAAGGTCGATTATCACGTGATCAGTTTGCTGTGGCAATGCACTTGATTCATAAACGACTACGTGGAGAACCATTGCCCAACACTTTACCTAATGCACTTTCATTTCCACAAGGAGCAAGTCCTGCTATGGCACCAGCAGTTGCAGCGCAGAGTCCTGCAATGATGCATCATCAACCTGCTGTTCAATCACCTCTTGCTACCAGTAAGATATTATATTGTATTGGAAGATATGGTTTATTTATTAACACTTGTTGAAATAGATACATCACCATTTGAGAATCAAGATCTTCTTGGTGATTTTGGTGACAATGAACAGCTCACACAAGAGACAAATCAAGTCAATCAGTTACAGAATCAGATGGCAGCATTAAAGACTTCGACTGGACAAGTACAACATCAAAAAATGGATGCTCAGCAAACACTTGAACAGCTTTCCAAGCAAAAGAAAGAATTACAGGCACAATTGGCTCAAGTACAGTTGGCTCATGAGACTGAAGTGAAGGAGTTACAAGAATTACAGCAACAAGTGGAAAATGAGCGACCAGGATGGATGCAAGCACAACAAGAACATGATGCTGCACAACAACAGCTTATTACAACACAAAATGAGATTGCTCAGTTACAACAAACATTGGAATCCAGTCGTGCTGAAAGTGAACAACTTCGAAAACGGGTGCATGAGATTCAAGATGAGACTGCACAGCTTACTACTCAACTCAACAACTTGAGATCACAACTTAAACAGCAGGATATGATGTTGGATATCAATCGTCGTCAAGTAACAGCATCAGAACAAGATCGGGACCAAGCCAAACGTGATCTTGAAGACTTTAAAGAAGAGCGACAACTTTCAGATGATGTAGTGGAAGCAGCAAAGCCAAAGAAGAAAGAAGAATCACCTCAAGTCGCTGCTGCCAGTTCTCCTGCTACAGCACCTTCAACCAATATATTTGATATGTTTGCAGCAAAGCCAACTGACAAAGATGACAATGGAAAGAAAGAGGGATCACCAAACGACTTTGACGCCATTTTTGGAAATATCCAATCAAGCAAACCAGCATCCCCAGCTACACAAAGCAGCCCATTTAGTCCTTTTGATCCTGTTGGCTGGGCAACACCACCTGAACCAGCAGCCATTAGTCCACCATCCAATACAACTCGTGCAGCAAGACCAGCTCCTCCTCCACCGCCACCACAAAGTAGACATCATCGAAATACGTCAGATGCAAGTCATACAACAGCATCCACCACCACTTCTGTTACAAAGAAACCTCGTGCTCCACCTCCACCTCCACCTACTGCTCAAAAGTCAACTGACAAACCAGACAATGACTTTGGTTCTGCTTTTCTACCATCGACTAGTACTGACAATAAGACGACATCACCACCTGTGGATGATTTTGATGCAGCATTTTCTGGTCAAATGAGCAATGCACAAGTTGTACAACAAGCTGGCAATGATTTTGATGGATTCGATGATGCCTTTGCCTCCTTTGACAAAGAAGCAAAACCAAGTGACACCAAAAAGACCAATACGAGTGATTTGAATTGGGCCAGTAATTTCGGTGGATTTGACTTTGCAGAGAGTGATACAAAGGGCAATGGCAACAAGGAGGATGATTGGGATTCTATCTTTGGAGGATCGAGCACTAAGAATACCGCTGCTGCTACATCAACAACAGCAACAGAAAACAAGGACGACAACAATGAGAAGAACGTGTTTGGATTCGAAGATGCATTCTCCAGTAATGGCTTTGCTGCTACTGCTACAACACCAACAAAACAGGAGCTATCATTATCAGGAGACAATAGCAATTTGGATGAATTGATGAAAATGGGCTTTGAACGTAAACAAGCTAAAGAAGCTTTGGATCGATATGACCAGGATCTTGTTAAGGCAAGCAACTTTTTGTTAGATCAGAGTAGTAAATAATGGTCCCAATCCATCTCCCCCTTTCTTCTCCACATAGTACGTACCATCACCTATCCTCTTCATCCACATTATTGATCTTGATTCTTTGTCTCTTTGTCTCCCGATTTCATTACTTACTTGTTCTCAACCACCCCCTTTTTTCCTTGATCATCTCCTTTCCTCGTTATCCAAGCAGATAAAATATGGAAGAACAACGCGTGCATAAGTTAAAGTTGCGTGCATTATTGTACATTACCAAATAAGTCCATGCTTTCTTCTTTATTGCTATTTACTACCCTTGCATTACCCTTCCTCTGTGCGTCCACACAAACAATGGATCCCGCGGTATGTACACAAGTTGCATTGGTAACAAGGGACAAAGTTAAAGGAGTAGACTATGTGTATTGGTGGATGTAGTTAAGGAGCCCTGAAGTTCTGTTTCGTCGGGTGATTGCATGATAAAAGTGGTTCCCATCGTGCTCCTTCATGAAAAGCATAGTTGGCGATCGCTGTTTTTACACTTTCTATCAAACACGACTCCCTTTCAACCACGCTTTCTTGTTTTCCTTCCTCTTTTCTCTCTCCTACTTGATCATATAAAAAACATATCACCTTAAGTGTTTCTCTTCGTTTCATCTCCTTCACTTTCTTATACACATAATACCATGGATCCACAAGCATCACAAGCTTACACATCCATGATGAAATTCACTATGGATGGTAGACCTTATATCAAGGTACATATAACACCAATAGGCTATTTGGATGAAAAACCAACATGTTTATATGATAGGACATTCATGATTTGTTTGGTGCTCTGATGGTGCAAATTAGCATTGGAACGCATCGATATCTATTCCGCAACTATCACAACACATTTACATCCGAAGATGCCATACAAACTTTAGGCAGCTTGCGTTTCTCACATACTGTACGTGTGCCTGATCCCAATGATGCATCACGATTCTTACGCACGACGACTACGACGACTTTCAATATGGCAAGAGATATGGCTAAAGCGTTATGTCAACAATTTGTATGGGCTCGTTTGTTTGAAAATGCAGTGGATCCACAAGCACGATCTTTTCGTGATCGTGGCATGTGGCAGCTTACACCAAAAGGCATCTTTTTGGTACATGATTTCTGCCAACGCACTGAGATCGCTGCTGAAATCACCAACAAGCTACATGATATTGCTGGTTTTCAATTGGTGCGTATTGAACGTAATACTGATGATGATCAAATGGTGCTGAGTCGTCCAATGATGAGTATCCTCTTTCGTATCATGTTATCAAGTCTTCCTATGCATGGTGAACGACGTAACAACAATACCAATACCACACCAGCTACAAGTAGTACAGGTCCCAAGCGTACTGAATCTATGTCATCTGCATCTTCCTCCACTTCTTCCAACTCTGGATTTCAAGCCCCTTTTTCCATGTCATCCCAAACATCTTCTGTGATTAGTGACAGGTTATTGGATGGCAATTTACTTGCATCCGCCACATTAGCTGTACGTCGTACCAACAAACATGCTGTTGGCAACAATAAGATGCGACTTTTATTCTCTTCACAAATGTGCTGCGATTGGTTAACAGAGTCATGTACCTTGGCCAATCGAGATGAAGCAGAGGAAATTGCCAATAGTCTTCTCAAGTATGGATGGATCGAGTTTCAAAATGAATCCAAGCATCAACAAGCTGTCAATGCATACAAGTCTCAAATGCTACGTGTCACTGCAAGTGGAAAACAAATTGTGCAACAGATGGATGCAGCTGCTATTTATGTGGAAAGTGATGGCTCTATATTACTGGAACGCAATGCTATGCGTCAAGGAAGCATTTGTTCTACTACTTCTTCTACAGCTGCAGCTGCAGCTGCAGCAGCTCTGGATGCACAACATGGTCGACTGAAACAAATCCTCGATGATCCTCACTTACGTTCCTTGTTTAAGGACTTTTTGAGTGCCAATTTCTGTGAAGAGAATCTTGATTTTTGGATTGATTATACCACTTTGCGCCGCAAATGCCGTAATCAAAGTCCTGCCATGCCATCCCAGAACCAACGTGATTTGCTGGATGATGCTTACAGCTTATGGAAGATGTATTTGGCACCCCATGCTCCCAGTGAACTTAATGTCGATCATACTTTGCGACAGGAAATGGATCGTTTGGTGACTACCATGGAGAACAAAGGATCTATTGGTCATCATCTTCATAGTAATACAGCCCATCTTCATGCTGCCACTCCATCACAGAGCTTACGTATGATGCTGAAATGGTTTGATCGTGTGGAAGAACATATTTTACGTCTCATGGCTTCGGATTCAGTACCCAAATTTGTAAAAACTTCAGTATATCAAAAGGCTATTACATCCAAGGATCTCTACTTGACAGCTGTGCCATCCCCTGTCGCCACTACCAACACCACCACTACTGAAAGCACTGTTGCATAAGGATTGAGCAATCCCAGCTGGCATACATCCTTCTAAAATAGCCATATACATATAAGATACCTATATTAGGCTTTTCCCCATCATAATCACCAGTGTCATGGCCATTACACCTGGCTTCCCACCACTATCGTGTAACTTAAAAATAAAAAGTCTCTTGTCAAGAAAAGCATTTTATAGTACATGATAGACGAATTAAAGATTAATATGAATCATCCTCCACATGATCAAAGCTGGTAATCCATGGGTGTTCCAGGAGTTCTTTTGCTGTTGGACGCTTGTTGGGATTTCGGATAAAGCATTTTTCCAAAAAGTTCATGCCAAGTGCTGATATTTGAGAACAATCAGGTAATGGTGGCTGTCCAGTGACTACATGATACATGACTGACCACTCATTCTCCAATGCACTCCATGGTCGACGTCCTGTCACCATTTGGACAATACAACAACCAAGTGACCATATATCCATGGATCCCATTCTGCCCTTGTTTCCTCCAGTGATGACTTCAGGTGCCATGTAAACAGGTGTACCAGCAAGCGTATTGTTGTCGAATGATGATGTTGTTCGATTAGCTGTCTTTTGTTGACCTTGTTGTGCCACTAGTCTTTTTGCTGTACCAAAATCAGACAACTTGACAACGCCTTGATAATCGATCAAGATATCTAAGTAGAGTCATCATCAGTATCATGATCAAGAATGTTGTTGGATACATACTATCAGGTTTAATGTCACGATGCACCACGTTGTTTTCATGGAGATAGGCAAGTCCCTTTAGTAATTGATGTGCATAGTCCACAATGTATCTTTCATCCTGAATACAGCCACCATGTTGTAATAGTGACTCCAAGCTCCCATTTTCACAATACTCCATAAATATATACACCTTGTCACGATGCACTTCCATGCCATGATACTGGACAATGTTGGGATGATTGAGCATATCCATGACTTGCATTTCCTCCTTGATGGTCTTGTGAAAAGAAGATAGCGTATCTGAATCCTGGAATCGTATTTCCTTGACTGCCATCATACAAGAAGTGTCCAAATTGATAGCAAGGTAAACTGATCCAAATGTGCCAGCACCAATGAAACGTCCTTGTTGCCATCGAAAAGAAATACTGGATGCTGAAGGTGCCAAATATAACATGGATCGATCTTCTGGTTTCTGATCTTCTAATACGCGCCCTACCAATTTGTTTTCTCGCTCATATGCATTGCGTGTCTCTTCAAGCATACGAATATGTCTCATCCATTCATTGTGTATAAAACGCATGTTGACTGCTGCTGCTGCCACTGCTGCTGCATCTTCATCTTCTTCATCATTCTGATGATGTCGTTTCTCAGTGCTGTGTGATTGACGTCTTCGTTGTCGACGTTGTTGTTGCACCATTCTTCTTCTGCGTTGTTCAGTTGTCCAGTCATATTCTCGCCATCGTGTACCAAGCACATCAAAATGAGAAATCAATAATGTGATACATCGTGCTACGTCATGTTGCAGATGCATAAAGTCATTCTCTTGAAGCATAAGCACATTGTTTCCTCTTGTTACCACCTGCGCAAAGTCAAGTGCTGTCACAGCCCATCGAAAAGTACGGCGATCTGTAGGTGTACATTCATTGGTGATAAAAGACATCCATCGAATAGCCAATTGAAGTAGCTTTGTATCCAGTTGATGTCGCGTGCTCTTGTCCAGAAATCGAGATGCACGCATGCATAAATCACTTGCAGCAACAAAACTTTCTTGCACAAGATCGGGATCAGCTCCAGGTACATGAATGGCATCCATGTTTTCAATATTGGCATGTGCTAGTCGCAAAACAATGTTTTTGACACCAAGGAGCTCTTTGTTGATGCTATTCAAGTTGGCTTTGTGTTCTTGAATCACATTCAGTATGCTGTTGTTGGTGCTACTTGTTGGCGTGGTGACACAACCAGACATGCTGTGTAAAAAAGCTGACTTTGCAGAATTGAGTCGGTGGTTCGAAATGATCCGTGCACGATTTGCTCCAAGTCCCATGGTCACATATGGCATTGGTGCTCGTTGTACCCATCCTTTCCACACAATATCTTGCCATAACGAAAAGGCTACAATATAATCTTCTGGTGCTGCTGCTGCTGATGATGATCCATGGTCACTGAGAAAGGATGACTGAATGATGGCTGTAATTGCTTCCTGGCGTCCTGCAAGTGTTGGTGATGCAGCAAGATACACACGTTCCTTTTCAAAAGTTCCTGTGATCAACAAGCAATGTCCACTTCGTTGAAGAGATTGAATGAATGCGTCGCAGTCTTCTGGGTTGATAGCATATTCTGTGGCGTTTTCAAATTGACTGAGGAAGAATCTATGACAAAGGATAATAAGAGATAAAGTCAATAAAGATTAAGCAATGCCTTACTTTGAAAACTGTAACAATTTACGTGTTCTTGTCCATAATGCATGAAATGTCTCTTGTGAGCAACAATAGTCTTGTTGGGGCTTGGGAAAATGGGTGGAATAGTCCTCAATGAGATCGACAAGTAGCGTATTTGCCACTAATGCACTAGAGAAACCATCATAGGATATTAGCCAGGTGTTCAAGTCATGCTTTCTTTTTCAACTTGCCATATTTGTGCACTGCATTCAGCATCCACTTGATCAATTGAACTGCATACAGTGTATCGGATATAATCCCATTCTCGTTCCATAATATCACATTGGCGTATGGTGTTGCCTTTTTCACTCTTGAGTCTCCAAGCGATCATTTTAAAGTATAATCGCACTGAATCATGTAACACGGTGGTATCCATAAACTTTGTTTCTCCCATGAGATCCCATCCAGGTGCAGGACTTGCCAATTCTTCATATTGCACTTTCACACGACATGCCAATGTGAGCAGCGATCGATAATCTTCCACCATGGTATCAATGACTGTTTTGGGTGCACTTTGATCATGACTGTGATCCTTGTATGTCAATCGCAACTTGAGAGCTTCTTGAATCAGCAATGTAGGAAAAGTAGCAAGTTCACGTAGTCTGGACATGAAAGATGGCAAATTCATCTCAACAAACAATGCATTGTTGGTGACAATGGTATCCTTGGATTTGACAAGCAAGGAATGAAGTGCTGATAATGTGCGTTTGTTGAAGGTGTCTTGCAGTGCACTTTCCTTGAGAAGACGTTCCACGAATGTATCCTTGGGTACCAATGATCCCATCCAATTCTCCAAGATACATTTTTGCATCCTTAGACTATGTGTTGTTGTGTACCATGCATTCAAAGCATCAAGGCGTTGTTGGCATTTGGTAGTTGCGTAATCAGGATATTGTTGAACAAGATCAGCACGAGTAGCAAAAAGATTCTCCACTCGATCCACTGTACGTAATGCACCTGCTACTTGGTCATAAGGTTGCTGCTCTTGTTGATCATCCACACAGCAGAAATTGCATATCATCTTGATAACATCGTTCATTTCACGTCGACTATGATCCAGAAATCGACGTTCATCCTGCAATGTATGTCCACAAAGCAATGCACGAATTGAAATCCATATCTCTGCTGTAGGCTTGGTTTGCTCTTTGCTGATCACTGTGAATCGTTTCTTTTCTGATTGTATCACTTGTCCCATCAATACTGAATGAAGCATTTGTTGCCACTCAATTCTTTCAGTCGATCGCATATACAATGATTCACTGTCATTCTTGTCTTGTTCTTCTTCTTCAGTGGTGCTGCCATCATGAATATGATCCACATCATCATCTTCTTCTTCATTGTACAAGATATCCAAGTCAACGTATCCTCCTTCCCTTGCTTCACTTTCACCCTTGAGTATCAATGGAGGAGGAGCTCTGACATAATGGGCGGTGGCATGTTGGGTTTCAGGCCAATGCAATGCTTGAGTGGTTGCCATGTGGAAATGAGAAAAGAGTTAACGCACGGACCTTGTTGAGAAAGGGATGCGGAAAGGAAACCTTGCATATGCCGCAGTAGCTGTAACAGCAGCGCAGGATGACTGGATAATGAGTTAGACCATGAGAGAAAAAAAAAGAGAGAGAGATGGATCATGAACGCACGTGTCCAATGATCAATCTAAAATGGTCATTCACACACCCACTTGTATAGAATTGCTATGACTGTAGTTACTTTTTTGAAGAGGAAGGACAATGTAACCATGGATTTAAACACTGCATTAATGATCAGCGGGAGTCTTTGCACCACCATGCCACAATCTTCATTGCATTTGCTTGTAGTATGCATACAAGATAACAGGAATGAAGGGGACAATGATCACATTATCCTTATGGGATCTTCTTCTTCTTTATCTCTACTGTGCTTCATTGTACATGTACTTCTTTGCTATGCAACGTAATATTGGTTCCATACGTAATGTCCAGACTGTTGGGAGATGATAAAAAGTCAACGTAGTGATGGTGTAACTTGCTTGAAAGGTGTTAGCACCGAATATGATGTAGTACAAACTCTATTCTCTTTTTCTCCTTAGGATTGGCAGTCAATCCACAGCAACTATAGAATCCAGAACCTCTGCTACTACTCCTTTACTGACATGTGAAGATCTATCATACATGCTTCAGTTATGCTCATTGTGAAATAAAGTCATGTTCCTGACATATGCATAGGTTTCAAGTAACAGGGGTGTCTGTAATGCGTTGTTCAGGAACGAAACAATGGTAGATTAAGCAACAAGAAACAGGACCAATGGATTCATGAGTTTCTTCCTAGTCGTAAATCATATGTAACACAGCCAACTACTGAACGATAGTGAGACATTTGATTGTGTTGGGTGATGAGAGACAAGCTCTATTGTTTACGTGTTTGATGGGGCAGTGAGCAGCATGTGAAGATGCCGCCATTGGTATAACTTTGCCAATGAAGCAAAACAACTTTACTGTAGGTGACACAAATGGAAAGGAAACATTGTTGATCTTGTTGAAAGTTTAGAATATTGGTATGCAGCGACGATCTATGAGCAGAAACAACAGCACCAGCAAAATAGTCTAAACAAAACAGTATCCGATACTACTTATTTAGAAGCACATTGTTGCAGATATTCCAGTGATGCAGCACTTGTTAATTATGAGTGTTCAGGCAGCGTGTTACCTTTGTCCTACTATCGCTCCGCTTACTTTTTGTGTTTCCATGAGAAAGATGTCCTTGGGTTTCTTTCTTGTTATTATTTTTCCCTTTTGGATAGTGGATCACTTTTTCCTTTCTTCACATTTCATATCTCTTGTTTCTCCTCTGTCACTGAACAGAGCTGCTTCTTCTTCCTCCCCACCCCCGTGACATTCCTTGCAACAATACTACTACTTGAACCATGCCAGAAGACATCGTTTACGCGATCCACGATTTCGTGGCAGAGAATGAGGACGAGATCACTTTCCATATTGGCGACTCTATCACAGTTTTAGAAAAGGATGACAAGTACATGGATGGCTGGTGGCAGGTAAATGGCTTTATTTTATGCTGTTCTAGAATACACTTGACTAAAGTAGAATGAACAACAGGGTCGTAATGCTCAAGGTCGTGTTGGTCTTTTTCCAATGAATTACACATCTACCATGAAGCCTTCAACAAGTTCAACAACTGATTCTTCTCCACCAACAAGTAATTCAAGTCGACCTACTAGCAGTAATGTGACTCCTGATGAATGCCAAGAGAACAAGCATCATGTTGTTACCGAGACACAGCCAACGACTACATTTCATCCTCCTCAACCAAGTGAATCCACGACAACCAGACCTGAAGAGTGGTCAGTGGATCAAGTAGCTGATTGGCTTAGATCTGTTGGGCTTGACAATGTTGCTGGTCAATTTGTCGGTAAGCAAGAATGAGCCATTGACATGCCAAAAGTAGTTACACCATGTATATAGAACAAGAGATCTCGGGTGATATTCTTATGGAACTCAATGGTGATGCTTTGAAGGAGCTTGGAATCACTGCATATGGACGACGATACAAAATCATGCATGCCATTGACACATTAAAAGCCAATCATCATCCACAACAATCTATCCCACCCACAACAATGGCGCCGGTATCGCCAATAGCAGCTCCAACAACAGCAGAAAGCACCAACAGCATGTATCAATTCCCACGCAAAGCACCTATGCCTCCACATGATTCATTTTTGACAGTCTCGCCTACTTCAAGTTCTTCCATGAGCCGATCCAACACTTTTCGCACTGTTTCATCCAAAGTATCCAGCTCTTCTTCCAATGGTGGTAATGTCACTAGCACAACAACCAGTATCGACAAAGCAAGTCAGCCTAAAACAAGCTTTGAGAATAACATTATGTTATCTGATCCATTCCCATCTGCATCTGGTATGCAGGAGACTACTACTACTGTAAGTGACTTGTATGTCAATTGAAATGTCATTTTAATAGTCTTGTGTATTATAGATTCATCCAATGGATTATGGCATCGGAAGGAAGTTGTCTGTTGCACAGTCTGTGTAAGTATACATGAATCATTTAAGGACTACTTGTTAACATATCATAATAGACGTCCGGCTGAGCCGAGTGCGTTGTCACGTGCATCAGCTGATGCTTTCAAGGCACCTGATTATGAAGGCTGGCTCCATAAACAAGGTGACAAGTACAAGACTTGGAACAAGCGATGGTTTGTCTTGAAAGGACCTAATCTATTTTACTTCAAAAGTCCAAAGGTAAGGAATGCATTGGCAATGATGAGGATGATAAGACTTAGATATTTCATCATAGGACACTCGTATGCGAGGCATCATCCATTTACGTGGATACAAGATTGTTCCAGATGAATCGATTCATGCAGGGAAATACAGCTTCAAGGCACAACATGAACGCGAGCGCACATTTTACTTTTATACTGATACCAAGGAGTCACTTCGAATGTGGATCAAGCTTCTTATGAAAGCTACCATCATACGTGATTTTGCTTGTAAGTGACATGAACCTATATCATGATGTGATTATTGATACAACAGTATTACTACAAAGCTCCTGTCATGTCCTCCAATCATGTTGCTACTGTGCCTTTGGATGTAGCTCGTCAACTACGACCAAGACCTCCTTCCATGTTATTGAACAAAGCACAACAACAGCAACAGCAATATCAACATTTCGAACAGCGATCCCATCATCCATTATCATTACCACCTTCTGCACCTTTACCAGCAACGCCATCCATGACCATGGAACCACATCCTTCTACTGAATTACCCATGGTGATGGAGACAGTACTAAGTGATGACGATGAAGATTTGATAGATCCTCTTCAACATCGTATGAGCCATCATCGTCAAGGCAAATGGGAATCAGCAGACGAGTATATTGATTGGGTCAATGAACATATTCCACCCATCCAAGATTTATCAGATGCCTTCAAGAATGGCGAAGCCTTAATCCTATTACTGGAAGCACTGAGTCACAAGACTGTACGAAGACCACAAGTACAACCAGGAACATCAGCAAACATGATGGCTTTGGATAACATTGTAGCAGCTTTCAAATTTATGGGTCGAGAAGGTGTCGTTGTGGATGGCAAATACACCATTAAAGGTAGAATGTTACACAGAGTGATTTTGGCTCACTGACTTTGGCTCACATTTTATATTATTCTAGATGTGTTTGCAGGCGATCAAGATAAGATCATGGATATGCTGGATGCCATCATTGACTGGGCAGAAAAGAATGGATTCAAATCCACTGTTGCATAGCATATTTTACACACACAACATATCATTTCCTTCTTGTTCATCATCTTTCTCATCGCATAAAAAAAGTCATTTGTAGTATAAAGAAGACATATATAACAGGGTCCCTTTTATCATATGAAGGATGGTAAAAGTGAATAGTAAACTAGATGTGGCGTATCATAAAAGGGCGTAGTGTGCGTGTGTGTTGAAACACAAAGGATAGGTGCGTGTGTTTCAGGTGTGAGCAGCGAGCGTTGCTATACGTCACCAGTTTTGCTTTCCGCGCGCGCCTTTCGATCGAAGAGAGAGAGAGAGAGAGAGAGCGCCAAGTGTGTGTCCGTTTGACTTGCTGAATCTCTTCTTTCCTCATCCCCTTTTCTGCATTTGAGTTACCACAACCTCCTTTGCTTATTCCTGTTTCCACTTTAAGATACCTTTTACATAAAACACAATATGGAATACTGGTAACGTTATTGCTTTCTCATCCCCAACACTTGTTTTTTTTCGCGCGTGTCCATTCATGTGTCTTACTCTTACTACTCTAGTCCCGTTTACGCACCTTTCTTTGGCTCCATGGGCTGCACTGCTGCCATTGTCTTTAGCTGTAAGTTGAAACAAGTACTCCAATGGGCATCGAACACTTCTTTTACTAATCACCTTGACTCTTAAGGTCTCGGAGCCGCGTATGGCACTGCCAAATCTGGTGTTGGTCTCTCTGCTATGGGTGTTCTTCGTCCTGACCTTTTGATCAAGTGTATTGTCCCCGTTGTCATGGCTGGTATCTTGGGTATTTATGGTGTCGTTGTCAGTGTCTTGCTTTCCAGTGGTCGTAAGTAAACATGGATAAGAGTGTAAAGTAAGAGACTTACTAACACTTGCTATCCTAGTTGCTTTGAAGCAGACCTTGTTTAGTGGTTTTATCCAGTTTGGTGCTGGTTTGAGCGTTGGCCTTTCTTGCTTGGCTGCTGGTATTGCTATTGGTATCACTGGTGACGCTGGTGTTCGTGCTACTGCTCAACAACCCAGAATGTTTGTCGGCATGGTACGTGTATTGACCAGATGCAATGATAGCTCTATACTTACTTTGTCTCTATTATAGATCTTGATTCTCATTTTCGCTGAAGTCTTGGGTCTTTATGGTCTTATTGTTGCCCTTATTTTGAACACCAAGGCATCCGGCTCTGAAAGCGTGTGCAACTAAGTTATTAGTGATTCTCTTTCATGACATTGCGTTTTGAAATAAAAGACTTGTGTTGCTCATTTATTCATCAATGGATTGTATTGACTTTAGGGAACAAAGCGTTCTTTAATCACAAATGTCATATTATCCGAGCTACTGGTTACAAATACCTTATACAAGAAATAAAGCTCATCTCTGTGCTTTCAAATGTGCGTATATCTTTCAAAACATAGTCTGCTCGTGGATGTCGATATATTACCACTAGTATCTTTCCTTTGTAATCCATATGACGAGCAATTCTGCTTATAATACATGTCTCAAAACACCTGTTCATACCATTGTAAAAGGGATTGCTAAAGGCATGAATGACCAAGAGCGTTATTTTCTACCTGTCTTGACGCCTATACATCAGACTTTATCAACTGCAAATGAAACAATGAGTACTTGTCAAGATCCAACTGGTGCATGATCAAGTACATGTGATAGACTCTGCATTTAGTGCTGGGATTTTGGATTTCCAACAACGCTTATCTCTTGCCACGTTTGTATTGCACCTCCTCTAGCAACTCCTCCATGAATTTCGACGAGATTGAAGAACAGGTACAGTCTTCTATTCTTTATTCAGTCAACTTTAAAGGAATAGCTTCTAATGTACCCATGTAGGATGGCATCCGCTTCTCCTGGAATGCATGGCCCTCATCGCGTGTTGAAGCTACCAAAGCTGTCGTTCCTGTGTCGTGTCTTTATACTCCTTTAAAAGAACGCGACGACTTTATCGAGAATCCTATCTGGTATGAGCCTGTCATGTGTAAAGCACCTTGTCGAGCCATTTTGAATCCATATTGGTAAGATGTCATAGCAGCCGTGGTAGCATTGGATAAGCTATCTAATAGAATTGTAGTCAAATCGATGTACGTGGCAAGCTTTGGATATGTCCTTTCTGTCTTCAACGCAACGCTTTTCCACCTCATTACAAGGATATCTCCAATACCAATCTACCAGCTGAATTATTGCCAAAGTACACTACCATTGAATACAACTTGAATCGAGTCACCCAAATCCCACCCATCTTTTTATACGTCGTTGATACTTGCTTGGATGATGAAGATCTTAAGGCTCTTAAGGATGCCTTGATTGTAAGCTTAAGCTTACTACCTCCTTATGCTTGGGTGGGTCTTATCACATATGGTACCATGGTATGTCTATGTCATGTATGTTCTCTTCCAATGCTAATGATGATCCATAGACCCAAGTACATGAACTTGGTTTCGCAGATTGTCCAAAGTCATATGTGTTTCGTGGTACCAAGGAATATACTGGAAAACAAGTACAGGACATGCTTGGTCTAAGTGGTGCTTCAGTAAGACCTGGTCAACCTGCTACTCGTCCTGGTCAGCCTCCTCAAGTCAGTACAGCAGCTAATCGGTAAGAGACAATAGGATTATTTGTATCATGATATATTCATTTAGTTGTTATAGATTCTTGCTCCCTATCAAGGATTGTGAATTTGCCTTGACTTCTATTCTTGAGAATCTGCAACGTGATCCATGGCCTGTCGCCAATGATAAACGTGCTCAAAGATGTACTGGTGTTGCCATGGGTGTCGCTGTTGGACTTTTAGAGGTAAGAACAAGGCATAGGACACAAATCCATGTTGATATTGATCTATTTTTTCTTGTATAGACTACATTCCCTAATACAGGTGCACGTGTCATGTTGTTCAGTGGTGGTCCTGCAACTGAAGGTCCTGGTATGGTTGTTAGCAATGAGCTTCGTGAACCAATTCGATCACATCATGATATTGACAAGGAGACGGCCAAATATTACAAAAAGGCAATCAAGGTAAGATAGCAAGAATGGGTTGTGAGACAAGTGAATATACTAACAGCACTCATTCGACTAGTTTTATGAAGGATTGGGCAAGCGTGCATCTACCAATGGTCATACAATTGATATCTTTGCTGGATGTTTGGATCAAATTGGTCTTTTGGAGATGAAATCCATGGTCAACTCGACTGGTGGCGTCATGATTCTCGCTGATTCCTTCAATACAGCCATTTTCAAGCAAAGTTTCCAAAGAGTGTTCCAAAAAGATGCACAAGGTCACTTACAAATGGGTTTCAATGCTACATTGGATGTTCAGGTAAGTGATTGACAAAATGGATGAATCATGTCATGCTGATCTATGTTTTAGACAACACGTGAGCTCAAAGTGTGTGGATTGATCGGTCATGCAGTATCAGCCAACAAGAAATCGACCTATGTCGGTGAGACGGAGATCGGCATTGGCAACACGTCGGCATGGAAAATGTGCTCAGTTACACCAAAAACCACCATGGGTATCTACTTTGAAGTCGTCAATCAGCCTACTGTGCAATTACAACCTGGATCACGTGGATTGATTCAATTCATCACACACTATCAACATTCGAGTGGCCAATTCAGACTGAGAGTGACTACTGTAGCTCGCAACTTTGCTGAAGGACAAAGCCCTGAAATCGCCAATTCATTTGATCAAGAAACAGCTGCTGTACTCATGTCACGTATTGCTGTATTCAAAGGAGAGATTGATGATGGTCCAGATGTGCTGAGATGGCTTGATCGCATGCTGATTCGCTTATGTCAACGCTTTGCTGATTATCGTAAAGATGATCCACACAGCTTCCGCCTTTCAGAAAACTTTTCGATTTATCCCCAATTCATGTTCCACTTGAGAAGAAGTCAATTTCTTCAAGTCTTCAACAATTCACCTGATGAAACTGCTTTCTATCGGTAAGTAAGGATCTTGACAAGCTATCCATATCACTAAAACAAGATGTAGTCATGTCATCAATCGTGAAAATGTCGACAATTCACTGATCATGATCCAGCCTACTCTTACGTCCTACGGCTTTGACAGTCCACCCCAACCTGTTTTACTTGACTCGATATCCATCAAACCCGATGTCATTCTTTTGTTGGATACATTCTTTCATTTACTCATTTTCCATGGTGAAACGATTGCTCAATGGCGAGAAGCTGGATACCAGGATCAAGAAGGATATGAAAACTTTAAGCAACTTTTGGAAACACCTGTATTGGATGCTCAAGATTTGTTGATGGATCGATTCCCTGTACCACGTTACATTGTCTGTGATCAAGGTGGCTCACAAGCTCGTTTCCTCTTGTCCAAGCTTAATCCATCAACTACCCATGCTTCCAATTCTCCTTATGGTGCTCCACAAGGTGCTGCGATCTTTACTGATGATGTCAGTCTTCAAGTGTTTATGGAACATCTTAAAAAGTATGTATTGCATCAAAGAGAATTGGTCATTCTTTATTGACATATCATTCTTTTTAGATTATCAGTGGCAGGAAACTCGTAAACGCGCTTGGATGGATCAATATGTAGTTCTCCTTTGTTATTCCCCCTTCCCACCCTTCACCTTATACAACATTCTAATTCAAACGATATCATACCTAAGAATACATGTGGTCAATAATGGGAGTGGCTGTGTCAATGATAATCTTGCTTAGATCACAATCATGCATTACCGCTCGTCTTTCTTCCCGCTGAATGTTACTTTTGGGTGCATGAATGAACTCTTTGTTTATTGACGAAGAAAATGTAAGCAAACAATACAACGCATTCCCCATGTTCTCTAACTATATCCTATCTTCATCCATTCCCTCTTCATGCAGCCATCTTATCCTCGTTTGGATACTTTTCAACACGCTTTGAACCTTCTTGAACATGACATTGACAACACCATCAACGAATTGTTACGATTGGACCGGCATTTACGTCGTTCGCAAGTGCTCTTAGTGTTATACAGCGGCATTGTCTGGATCGTTTATGTTGGATACTGCTTCTTTGCTTTACGCCATGCTCGTTGGGACACTATCATATTGGGCGCGACACCTGCTATTGTCAGTCCTTTATGGTAAGCATGATTGTATTGGTACATGACTTGTATATGAATCATTTACCTTTTGTTCTTTGATAGTATTTGTTTTAGCCAGAGACTTGTCGAATGGTGGTTCAAGCAGCATCAGGGACAAGCTCAAGCCAAGCTAGCATGGTTAAGAGCAAGATACAATTCCAAGCTCAATGAATTGAAAGTCAACGTACCATCAGATCATCCAATTTTGGAGTTATACCAAGCATCGTCAGAGCGACCAGGTCATCATGCATTGATATGCACCTTTTGTTTTGCTTATAATGGCCTGGCAAGTCATCCACAAAGTACGCGTAAGTGATATCATCCCATGCAACAAGGGTTTGGATAGTGACAACTGATGTAATGGATAGAATACGTGTGTCCAAAATGTCTCAAGTTCAATGCTGCTCATTCTACTGGCGATGCTGGTGACATGGTGAAAGAAGAAGGCTCTATTGCATCAAGAGTGAAAAGACGACATATAAAGAGTCGGTGATCACTGTGCAACTTGCCTGGATAGCAAAATTGACGCAATCTGCCCCTTCCTTTTTCGTATATACATCTGCATAAATACATTTCCTGCTCTCTCTTTTTTCCCATTCTCTCTCTCTCTTTGTTTCTTTATCCTTCTCATTTCAACAATGGATCACGGTGGACATCATGATATGCCAATGGATGATGATATGTGTTCAATGAATGCAAGTATTGTTTTTATCACTTTATCAGGAGACTAATGTTTATTTAGATGATATTCAACTGGCAAATCAAAGATGTGTGTGTTGTTTTCCAATGGTGGCACATTCGAGGTATTCCTAGTCTATTGGTATCATGTCTGGCTATATTTGTTATCGCTACTTGCTATGAATATGTGCGAGCCAGGTCCAGTGCTTTGGAACAAACATGGCTTCATGTCAATGCCAAGAAGCGTCAAGATGATGGAGAATCTACCATGACCAACAATGTCGATGAAACTACTATGTTATTGGAACAATCAGGAAGTGAGAAACCAAGGTAAAGCCATGGCGTGTGAATTACAAAGAAAAGGCTTATCTGCTGTGTCACATACTAATCAGTGGTACCTGATCCTTGTGCCTTATAGACTCAGTCGTCGTCAACACACAGTGCTATCAATACTTTATGCATTTCACGTGGCGATCAGCTTTTGGCTCATGCTAGTATTTATGACGTACAATGGATTTCTGATGTTGACAGTCATCCTTGGAGCAGGCGTTGGTTACTACCTTTTTGGAAATGGATACCTTTCAGCGAATCGATCCGTTCAGTGTCATTAGTGTTATGTTCATCGTACATTTATATAAACATATTGTTTGCTATTGTTATCGTCTTAAAAAATTGGAAACAGGATGCCAGCCAGGAGATGGTCAATTTTCAAACTCGTTCCCGGGACAACAACATGTTTGCTGCAAGTGTTAGCCGTGCATAACGACGTCAGTCATCTCATACACTACTCGATGAGCCATGATTACTGTACCAAGGGGTTTCAATGGTAACTACTCTTCTGCTTGTAGTATTCGGGTTCGATCATACCTCCTTGCTCATCTTTTATAAAACTTGCCATCAATACTCTTTGTTTCTTATTCCTTTCTCTTACAATAGCCGATGACAATGGAACATCAGCATGAAGAAATATCTGAAGCAACCATGGTCTCGCCATCTACTTCTTCTTCTACTTCACTCTCTACAACAGGAGCCACTAATCATGGATCACAACATCATGCATATTCAATACTTACCATCCATGATGAGCCATTACCACCTCCACCTCCACCAATGACATTCATGTCCTTTGTTCGATCTCGCATGGCTTTTCGACCACCAGTTCCACATGATCCTCGTTTATTTTCAGCAAGGCAAAAGCGTTGGATTCTTGTATGCTTGGCATTTGGTGGATCACTGAATGGCTTCTGCTCCACTATCTATGTATGTGATGGATGATGAGAAAGAAACAATGAGGAATTGATGCATTTATGATCTATAGTTTCCAGGCATTCCAGAAATCACTACTGAATTTGGTGCATCCGATATTGAAGTGACACTTACGACATCCTTGTTCATGTTATTTGGTGGCATTGGCGTAAGTTGACCCAAAACTAAACTTTAACTTGTGCATGCCACTCAACATGTTAAAATAGCCAATCATGTGGGCGTCCATGTCTGATTACTATCATATTAGAAGGTAAGTTTATGCTTTCCCCCCGCCAAAACATGCTTCAATCATGTCAACAAGATGGTTTATTTGAATAGGTTTCTTTATCTTGTCTCACTCCTGATTTTCTCGGTGGCGTCCGTGGGATGTGCCATATCACTTAATGTGTATATGCTTATCATTTTACGATGTGTACAATCTGTTGGAACATCAGGCAAGTCATAAGGATGATGACATGAAGGGTTTATATTCATTACAATCCTATTGCAGTGACAGTATCGGTAGGTGCAGGCACAGTATCCGATTGCTGGGAAATCACAGAACGTGGCGCTGCATTCAGTATCCTATTCATTGGTCAATTTTTCGGTCCTCTTGTTGGTAAGTTGATAGACATACATATACGGCATTGGATGTTTGTTAACGTGTTTGCACTTTAGGACCTATTCTGGGTGGTGGACTTACTACTGTGCTTGGATGGCAATCTACCTTTTGGTTTTGTGCTGGATATGGCTTATTCTTGTTTGCTTTTTTATTCTTCTTCCTTCCCGAGACATATCGCATGGAGGGAAAATGGGCACCACTTGATGCAGAAAAGAGACAACGTGTACAACAGAATGGCTTGTCAACTACTGAAACAACAACAGCTACCGAAACCAGTACCAACAACCTAACAGTGGATGAAGAGCAACACGTGGATATCGGTAGCACTATTGCAACAGCATCTTTGACTGGCATGTCACCTACACTGGATACGCCTATATCAGATTCTTCAGGACGCCTACGTAAACTTAATCCAGTGCGCAGTGTATTTCTGTTACGGCATCTGTTTGTGTTGATGATTGCTCTTGAAACTGGCAGCTGTTTTGGCACCATGTTCACTATTGAAACAGTGATTCCAGACCTGTTCGCAACGACTTATGGCTTTGCATCATGGCAAACAGGTCTCAGTTACCTTGGAGCAGGCATGGGCAACATTTTAGGATCTTTTGTATCAGGACGTGTATCAGATTATCTGCTTAAACGAGCACGACAAAAACGTGGCGGAGCACCGAAGGCTGAAGATCGACTTACTATTAATGCATGGTATGTTTTGGTATCCAGCAACTTGTACATGTAGACTTATGATGATTAGGCCTGGTGGTGTGGTGCTGGTACCATTTGGTGTGCTTATGTTTGGATGGGGAGTCAATGCACAGTGGATTGTATGGATACCGATATTGGCATTTGGTGTAGTCTGCTTTGGAATGAGTCAAGTGTATGCAGCAGGTATGGCGTATCTTGTCGATTCAATGCCAGGTCAAGGTGCATCAGTGACAGCTGCATCCAATTTAATGCGGATGAGTATGGCAGCTGTGCTGAGTCTTATTGCACAACCAGTTGTCGAAGCGATAGGCCCTGGATACCTTTCAGTGCTGCTTGCAGGTCTCAACATGTTTGGTATGTTTCTCTTTTTCGTTGTCAAGATGAAAGGACAAGATATGCGACGTTGGGCTGGCTTTGGCGACAATCATGCATAAAAGTGAACCCCATCTTCATTTTGTTTTGTTTTCTGGTCATCTACTATTCATACCACTTCATCATCATCTACTACCACTTACTATTACTATATTGGATTTCACCCATTCCATTTGTAATATACATGTTTACTTTTTTTTTAAAGAAATGATGACTCAGCTTGTGAATGATGGCGTATACAGTGTTTAACCACCAATGCACCACAAACTACAACACATGATCAGCTGTCGGTGAATGGCAATTGGTGCATCAAAATACAAACTGCATGTTTGGGAGATATGAGGAGAAGAAACCACGAGCAATCTACCTCCACGTGCTTTGTTTATATTAGGATCAAAGATGCGCAGCTTTTGATTGATACTACACAACATGAAAGCATGGATATAACAGAATATGTGGAAAGGATCATGTCAGAAAGCTCTAGTCTTACTTTGTGTTGCCATATCAACAATATAGCATCAATGTGCCACAACAGTCAGCGATCAATTTTTTCAAGGGACCTCCCATCGGTACTTTGTGAAAAGTGAAATCCGATTGACATGTCAAATACACCTCGATAATATAGGCATGACATTGCTCTTGACCTTGCATTGGATTACTAGTAGCATAACATTAGTCATGACTCGATAAATGTGTATCATTGCTGTTAATGATGAAGTCTTAAAGTATGACGCCAAAAGTGCATCACTCTTATGCTGTACAGTACTCTACGTTGAGGAGAATGGTAACACATAGATATGCTAAGCATGACTTTATCACGTTCTGTGAGAAAAATGGATCGTCTACGGGACATGAGACTTAAGACTCTCACACTTTTGTGCGGAGTCATGGCTATAGTAGGATCAAGAAGTTGATCATGCGACATGTGAGCAAAGAATACAATCAACAACCACTTTCTCGTGTAGTCATAGTGCTCATTGTTGTAAAAAGGCCATGTTTCCCCAATAGGGGATCTCAAAATACACAAGGACGATCTACACAGTCAAAACGACCCGATCAGCTTGTCCGGGAACGGAAGGCGGTGTTCCGCTGTCATGCGTGCTTTTATTTCCACATTCCGATGTGCAATTTGGTAAAAAGGGATGTGAAAACAAGGCTTACAATCATCCATCACGTTCTTGCACAATCCCAACTCTCATATGACAAAAAAGCATTTGCTGTGCGTCTTTTGACAAGGAAGTGCCACCAAACAAACGAGCAGCTGCGCCAATTTCCAAGACAAATTAGGTCAGATGTCGGATTTATTTGGTATACAGCAGATTCTCCTTTCTATAAAGCTCAAGAATCAACGTTGAGCCAGGTTGGGTATGTTACTTGTGATGATATATATATAATAAGGGGAGATAAGAGTAATAAACAAAGGAATTGTTGTTCTTATATACACGTCCTTCAGAAATATGGCATTCGAGGATAATAATATGGCTGCATCATTGTTGGTTGATAGTAATTGGAGTAGTATGGGTATGGTGTTACTGCTGTTGGGTAATAATAGTCGTAAGGCGAGTAATAGTATCCATATCGGCTCCCAAACAATCCTCTACTCCTTGGACGCCACTTTATCTCATGTCATTAGAAATCCATATACACTATCCATTAGCAAAGACACTCACTGCACTGAGATCATAGTCGTAATAGCCACCCATGCCCCCGTACATGGGATCATAATCGTACCAATAAGGATCATAAGGATTACTGTATCGATTTCCCATGTGGATATGATAGATGTGATACACGTGTGTTATGTTGTAGTAGGAATAGAGATATAGAGAAGAAGAGAAAGAAAGAGAAAAAAAAAGACCAGCGGAACATGCTATCCGCGATTGAGAGGAATAAAAGTCGCCACTGACGTATCACATACAAAGACTGATTACGCATCATCTGATACTTCGAAAAAGGCAAAAGAGCTCTTTAAAGAAGCTTAGTTCACGACCATTTCAAGTGTTAGGAGAAAGCGATCTCAGCACTACACATGGCTTCACGTGGTGGCTGACATGATAATTACACTGGAATCCCATGCATCGATCTGTAAAAGACAAGTCTCGTGTTGATGGATCACTGTGCTGTATTTACTTTGATATCAAAATGCATCATTAACGCCCACTTTTTTGTTTGTGAGAGCTTGTTGCTCAATTGACACAAGTAAGGATCGTTTTGTTCAGAAAGCTGAAAGCTTGTTGACATCATCATCCACCACATGTTTTACCAATTGCATGCTTTTGTTGGTGATCACGAGATTGTGTATATTCATAATCATTGGGTAGGAAAGTGGATGGCTATCTATATTGAATAAGCGGAGAAGAAGAACAAAGAGGTACATATGAAAGGAGGAGGAGGGGTTCTCTCTTTGTTTTGACGGCTCCATTCATGGTTACACCCATTACCATAGCAGTTTTCCCGCCTTTGTGTTTCCAACGTTGCCCTTGTATCTTTCAATTCAAACTCGATTGTCATGAAGAATCACTACAGCAGGTATAACTTTTAAAGGATATGTGCTAAATCACCACCAATCAGCATCTACTTGGTCATAATATTCTGTATAATGCGGACTGATAGGTAAGCTGGAACATAGGCTGAGCAGTAAATTAAGATTGGTCTGTGTTGCGTGGCGCCAGCAGCAATTTGTCTGGATTGTGATACCGTGGCGGGGCTGATGGTGTTAATTGTCGTTGTCGCTTATAAAGAATACAATGGTATGATCAACTATGTGTAGCTGTTGGGTTGAGTACTGTTGGGAGAAAGATGTGATGGGAGAAATTGCATATGTCAAGTGTATATAGACCTTATCAAGGACCATGTGGCATTGTCAGGCAGCATAATGACTGAATGCTTTTTCATGCAGCTGGGATTTGCGCTGTTGTATTTCCTGATAATCTACTTTCACACTGTACTCTCTTGCTCTTCCTTTTGTCAACAATACTATGATAACACAAGATAAGATCAACGGCTCTTTTGTCTCTTTATTTCCTTTCGAAGTACTCGACGTTATCTTCAATCGCCTTCCATTCCGTGAATGCATCAAGTGCACCAGTGTGTGTCAATCGTGGAACGCATTTCTCTTCAGTTGGCCTGGACTTTGGTTCGAGATATCTGATCAATGTTGCAACTTTGAAAAGGATATGAAAGCATATGAGAAAAGCTTGCCTTGGGATCATGTCCAAAGATTATCCATTAAAGCCAGCTCGTTGGATTACCTATCATGTCATTTGCCAGAGAACGTTCATACAGGTACAAAGGGCAGGTGTGCTTGGAGATCAAAGCAGTAGCTTAATGATGATGTTATGTAGCTACGTTACGCGAAGAGTTTGATGCAAGAGACATCCGACGATTTTGTATGTTTGTTGGCAGTACCTTGACAACGCTTAGATTGGAACATGGCTTTTGCAACCCACTTCCTGAGATTGTGATTGATACCATATTACAGCATTGTCCAAATCTTCAACATCTCATTTACTACTCATCTTGGGATATCAATTTCATTCCTGTGGTTTCATTGGCTCCACTTTCAATTCATCAACATCCACTGGAGAGCTTGGAAATGGATTTCGACAATATCATCAAATTGGATGCTCTTCTGACCCAACGACTGATTCCCGTGTTACCCAACATGAAGCACATACGATTGAATTCACATGATCTTCGCAATGTAGGTGATGTACTCGATGCACTAGCACGTTATTGTCCCAGGCTGGAGACAACTATATTTTCAGACACCACCATCATCAACCCAGCTTCTTCTCATTCACTTTGTCTTCGTGGTGTGGATCAAATCAGATCTGAAGGACTTGCATCATTTCTTTCTCAATATGATCAACAACTCGATACACTTGATTTGCATCTTTCTTCAGACGACTTGGCTCGTAGTGTGTCATCTGGTCTATCATTACTAGGCCATGCTCAACATCTCAGAAAGATTTGCTTGACATCAGGCATGAATTGCTTCAAGACGCATGATGTTTGTGTTCGTTTGGTGTCACAATGTCCACAGCTGGAACAAGTATCACTTGCCCAATTTGACTTTCTTGCCGATGACGGACTACAAGCATTAGGCCAACTGGAGCATCTTGAATCACTATCACTTTCTGGATGTTTATTGGTATCACCGAATGCATTGGTGCGATTTGTAGAAGAAACACACAGCAAACATTGTTTACGCCAGTTGAATCTTGATTCCATGTTGGCATTGACTGATAAGGTGTTGGATGCTATTGGCAGAAATCTCGTCATGCTTGAGCGACTACAGACAACCCGATGTTTTTATATCAGTGATAGAGGATTACGATATTTTGTTGACAGCTTTTCAGGATCATCCTTGCGTGAACTTGTATTTGGTCAAGCATCTGCTATCCAACCTTGCTCCCTTTCTCGTGAAGCATTACTATATGCTCAGTCAAGGCTGGGTTCACAGGTGACCATCAAGGAAATCATTTGTTGATGTAGATTGATATCCATGCCCTTCTTATCTTTTACCCTTTTCCCATCACCTTCTTCATGCTTATGTACTATAGCCAGCAATGCCATAACAATGTTTTAAAGCTTATTCAAGCCACCATTCATATGTCTTATCATTAGCAAGCTGGATTTTGATGATACTCATTCATTCTTATTGATACTGTATGCAAACAGCCTATTTGTAATTAAGGCAAAAGACCAAAATGCTGTTGCTCATCATCTCCAATTGTCAATTACCATCTTTATTTGAAGATATAGTCTTATGCAATCCTAGTGATGCTACCATGCCAACCTTTAGCAGTAACACTTCCTTATATGGGGGATGCCGATGGTGATGTGCGTCATAGTATCAAAGATGCTCGGCGGCGAAACTTCTCTTCCGTTCTACAACAACCAAGTCCCCATTTCAACTCAACCATGGCAACGACTACTATCAAAATTGGCTACGGTAAGCTACACTGTGTGCAGTAAAGGATCTTTAGCTAAACCTATGTGTTGTTATAACTATAGTGCCCGAGCATTTCTCCACTCCTTTGTACATTGCACGCGACCAAGGCTTCTTTGAAGAGAACAGCGTATCAGTGCAACTTGTTTGCTGCCCAGGTAGGCTTGCTTTTATTACAAAGATGGTTATCTGTATGGTACTAAACTGGTTGTCTTTATAGGTGGTACTGGAGAGGTAAGAATGGACATGCTATTGTATAGGATTCACTATGAGTTGACACGCGTATAATAGATGACACAGAAACTCCAAAATCGGGAGATTGATCTTGCGATCGCATTGACGGAGGGACTTGTTGCTGGTATCAGCAAGGGACAAGATTGGTACAAGATTGTTGGTACTTATGTCGACGCACCTTTATGCTGGGCTATTTCCACTGGTTCTCAATCCAAGCATGGCTCCATTGATACATTGAATCATAGCAAAGTGGCCATTTCACGTTATGGTTCAGGATCACACATCATGGCCTATGTATTAGCTGATCAACAAGGATGGCTTGAAAGCAACAATTCCGGTGAATCGGATGTGTATGGCTTCAACGTACTCAACAACTTCCAAGCTATGCGTGACTCTGTCAATGATGGCTCATCTGATTTCTTCATGTGGGAGACATTTACTACCAAGCCATACCATGACTCGGGTGAAGTGCGTCGTATTGGTCAAATTACGCCTCCATGGCCTGCTTTCCTCTTTGCTGCTCATGTGGATCTCTTACAAAATCATGCTGCTGATTTGCAACGCACGCTCAAAGCTATCCAGAAAGCAACCAATCTCTTTATGGCTCAAAAGGAAGACACTTCTGTCCAACTGGTCATGAATATTCTCAATTACAAGGAAGAGGATGTTCGCAACTGGTTCAAAACTGTGTCATACGCTAAAGATCACAGCCATGTATCCAGCCGTGCTCTTCAAGTCACTGTTTCCACTCTTATCAAGGCTGGTGTCGTCAATGCACCTGGTCCATCCCCTGAATCCCTTTGTGATCTCCAAGTAGCCGTGCTCGAATAAATGTAACATTGTTTTCACTGCATGCAACTTTATAAATGATATGGGAAGGGGATAACATCTATTTACTAACACCACTAAGCTGATTAAGATACTCGGAACGAGATGTTGTACAATTCAGTGATTCCTTTTCTTGTGTAAAAAGCTCTTCATACATGATCTCTGCTTGTTGTGTCTACACATACCATCATTGATAAGGGATACTCCAACCATGTATACCTTGAACATTCACTTACCGTTTCATCATAATATACCACAGGCATCCAGTTTTCTTCTTCTGCATTCCGCACTGCCATTGAATATGCATTTCTCCGTGCAGGATTCTCCTTTTCAGTATTTTTCATGGATACCTTGAATAGAGTACATTGTGAGATTCACTTTGATACATCTTTACTCTCTCTTTCTCTCTCTTTTACCTGTAATGCTTGTGCCTTGGATGGAGCAGGTTTCTTTGCAGGAGCATCATCCTTTTCAATATCTTGAATGCGTTTGTTGGCTGCTTTAAACTTCTCATCAATCTTGTCAATGTATTTCAATGCTGGACGCATTTGGATGGTGCTGCGAACAGGTGTAAGATGCAATTCACCTATAAACCATATAGTGAGCTTTCTATACGTACAATACATGGATCACACATACCATCACGCATGGCTCCCACCACATAATTGGTTTGTGAAGGCACTTCTGTTGAGCTGAATGTCATACGATCCAACAATTCTTCTTCCTTTTTGGCAGTTGACGATCGACCATACATTTGCTCCTCTTCGTGTTCCTCCATACGCTTGTCATAGGCTGTCTTGATACTCTTGTCGTTCAAACCCATGGCAAAATCTTCACCACGTTCAGTACTGTAATAAGCCGATCGCGTATCCAGTGGTAGATCGAGTTCAACCATATTGGCATTTGGCTTAATACGAGCTGCTTTGGGTCCACTACGACTGTCGAATCGAATGCTACGCATGGGATACTGGAATATGTACATGTGCTTGGCCAACTTGGTATTCAGAAAGACAGGGATCTCGGTCAGCACCTCATCGTCAGCAGGATCGTGTTCTGGCAAGTTGAATTCGGTAGGTGGCGCATCAGCCATGTCGCTGTCAAAGACGGGTGCTTCACTTGACATGGTATCTTGTATATGGAGTGGAAAGAGAAAGCAGAGACAAATTTTGATGGCTGACATTCATGCGTATATCCACACTGATGCAATCTCCCAGTGAGTACGACTACAGTGTTTATTCATACTGACCATATTAGAAGATGTTGCTTAGTAACAAGACTGGGCCTGTGGCATCTTTAGCTAGATAAACGTTCAACAATAAATGTGTATTCACTGACAATCCAAAGGTCTCTTTATCTTATGATAGACTGGAGCAAAAACATATCGTCCAGTAGTAAAGTACCTTCAAGATTGACTAATACAGGTGAAGCAACATCTTTCAAATGAGCAGCTGTGTACTATAAAGAACAAAGTAGAGAAAAGCCATGTATTCATATCATCTGTTGTATTTGAACAATGAATTGTAACAAAAGGGGATAAAATGCTAAGAGAAAGAGCACAGATCATCTTGTACCCCTGAAACATAGGGTGCTAAAGTTTAAAGGTTGATGCATAAAGAGATATTGGATTGACAAAACAACGTGTATCCAAGTGATGGATAGTCGACAGATAAAGCAGAGTGCAACGTGCTTAAGCCAAATGGATTCAAACGCCGTATTGAGCCACGCGACCTTGAGAACACGCAACTTGGTCACCGCCTAGCACATTCTATTTTTACACTTTTCTTTTTCACGAGCAGAACATCATGGAGAAATTCAAGGAGGCAAGTAAACCCACATGTCACCTAGCTAGATGGTAGCTGTCATGGCACCTTCAGTATCAGATGGAACTAACATTGCACTTTAGAAACTTGCATCCCTTCGTAGTGAAGTTGAAGCTGCCCATACGCGTGCTGAGGAACTCGAAGCCAAGGTCCAGACGTTGGAGACTGAGCACAATGAAAAGGATGATCAGCTTAACGACCTTCAAGAGCGTGCCAAGCTTTTGGAAGAACAACTGGAAAAGGCTGAATCTGATCTTAAGGAAGCCAACGAAAAGTAAGTGTATATCGTGGTGATAGTAGTAGTAGTAGTCATAGTAACTCATTTCTTGTGATAGCTTCCGTGAAGCCGATTTGCGTGCTGAACAACTTAGCAAGAAGGCTGTGAGATTACAACAGGAAGTCAAGGAATGGGATACCAAGAACAAGGATCTCGAAGCTAAGCACCAAGGTGTCAAGGATGAATTGGATGAGATGGAACGCCAACTTGAAGGTGTTTAAGAGACTTCCTTTTTGTGTACATAAAGCTTATCAATGTCAAGCAAGAATCAATCACACTTTTTATTGAATGGGAAGGGAAAGATCAGGACCAGTGCCTGCAGGGACTACTTGGGTTGGGTTGATTTGACGATGGGACATGTAGTAATGCCTCTTGATGTGATCCATGTTCACTGTGCTTGCAACTAGAGGATGCAAATGATTAGTGTCTATTTGGGAAGCCCATGATGATGGTACTTACCACCAGGCATTTGATAAATGCGACGAGTCCAACGAAGAATGTTAGGATAATCCTTTTCAATCGACTTGATGTTGCACTTGAAATGACCATGGTACACAGGATCAAATCTGAAATAAAGGATAAGTCTCTCTTTCACTTGGCAAAATGATAATAACATACCGAACAATGGTGGTGAATAAGCGAATATCAGCTTCAGTGAATGTGTTCTTGACCAAGTAATCGGATTCAGATAAGATTTTCTCGATACGATCCAATGATTCAAAGAGTGGATACACATTGTTTTCATCTACAAGTTGTCTGTGTGAGGATGAATGTATTCATAGTAATACACGATTCGAGATCCTTACAAGCTTGTTGGGTAGTAGCAAATCCAGACTTGTATACGCCATTGTTAACAGTGTCATAGACCCAGCTATTCAATTCATCAATATCCTTTTGAAGAGATTCGGGATAATAGTTGAGCTTCTTCTTCTCATCAGGCAGGAGACTGTTGAATGCTGTGTTGAACATGCGAATGATCTCTGAACTTTCATTATTGACTAACATGGGATGCGTTATTGCTTGCTTCTTGATACAAATCCAATAGAAACTTACCAATGGTACCAGTCTTCTTATCCCACAGCACGGGAACAGTAAAACGACCACTATAGTTGGGATCCACCTTGAAATAAAGCTCTCTGATATACTGAGCATTGTTCACATTGTCTGGAATAGCACCTGGACACTCTTCAGGAGTAGAGAATTTCCTTTATGGATCAAGTCAACAATGGTGTTGCTCATATCAACCAATCATTGTTCTCACTTACCATCCCTTATCAAGCATAAGATAATCAACCACTGACACAGTGATGAATGGCTGTAATCCCTTGAGCTCACGAACAATCAATGTGCGATGGGCCTAAAGAATGGCACGTTAGGCAAAAGTGGCGCGTACATGCAAGTGTTACATACCCATGGACATGCAAGTGATACATAAAGATGATACCGATCACTAGAATACACTATCAGACAATGATCCTTGCTATCCCTTATCGTGTTATCCAACTTACGGTTCTGGAGTGAAACGACTACCAGGCTCATCGCTAATACAATCCCGGAAGCTGGAGACTTGACGTCTGAATTCACCATCCTTGGAAGCCCAGTTGAGAATGCCACTTTGCTTTGAATCTTGCTGCTGTTGTTGTTGTTGCGATGCCATTCTTGTATGAATAAAGCGTCGAGTTGGTTTTAAAGTGTTGGTGGTTGTGCGAAGTAAGAAAACGCGTTGGGAAAAGCGAAAGAACATGAAATATAAAGTAATGCTGGGGAAGGCTGAGCCATGGGTTTATTGCATGGATTACAAATGCGTTTGTCAGCTCCCAGTCAGCAAGCACGCCATTGTATGATACACACACTTTCAATTACTCATCCAACTATCTTCCTACATGACTAATCTTTATCCCAATACAAGATCATCTCATGTATATCAAACATTCTACAGTATAGCAGTAGTGACAAGGGGTAAAATGATCTACATTGGTTTTGCATGAATCTATTGCATAAGTGTGTAATATTGTAAAGAGTATGCATGCATGTCTCCTCCTCAAACCATACACGGCTTTTTGAGCCGATACATTTCTTGATGCACAGTCTGCTTGCTTTCTTTTCTTCTTCTTTTATAACATTCAATTGCATTTTGATCTTTTCCCTCGTAACTGTAAATATGGCCACCACGTCGATAGAAGTCTCCACACAATCCTCCAGTCCACAGCTATCATGGAACATGCCCAATAGTAATAGCAATAATGGCAGATCTAGTACGCTACATCTTCATGACAACGACAGTCGCCGTACCATCCAATCACCTTCTCCTACTGCTAGGAATAGTAGAGCATCCAGTATATACAATGAACTATATGACAAGATGTCCTTTGCAAGTCATTCCAAGAAGATTGCAGCCAAACCTTTCCAATTGTACACAAAGTATTCTCAATCATTACTGCTCGAGAATACTGCAAGTGTCGCACGTGATCATTTAGGTATGTAATTGAAGAGAAAGAGACAAGATCGAAATGCATTAGTGATATCAAGTGTGAGCTACGCGCACGGGCGGCACCAAATATTTGTTGGACACACAAGAATAACTCATTCTTCACACAGCAAATGAAAGAACATTTCTAGCGTGGCTCAGGACATCGATTTCTTTGATCACCGTGGGCGTAGGCAAGTTGTGTCAACAAGTGATTTTCTTTCTATGTAGCTGCATGCTTATTTTGCATTGTTTTAGCCATTACACAACTTTATAACTTGTCTTCAGAAGGTCAAGGCCATACACATCATAAACGACTGGGTCAAATTCTCGGCGTCATCTTTGTTGGTTTCAGCCTACTCTTCCTTTACTTTGGTAATGCACGCTACTTTCATGCTCAGCATGCCATGTGTAAAGGATACTTTCCAGCAAGTCGTGGTTCAGTGTTTATGGCGTCTGCTACAGTCTTGGGCGTACTTTTGGTCATGTTGGTGATCATGGTGATGGATCGTGCAAGCTGATCATGATGAGAAATATGGCAAATACAAAGTTAAGATTCAAACTGTTTATCGAATACCTTGGTTGATGTTTGTCAAATCCTTTTCTTTCTCTCTTTCTTTACAAATAACAACACAGGCACTCACGTACAACTGTTTCAGCCCATCAGTACTAGCGCTTGACTGTGTATAGTATGTGTAACCATGCCGCGCTTATTTTCAAAAGATGGCAATGTCTTTTTCAGTCACTACTATAATAGCTGACCCAGGTTTAGTTGTCACAAGCAAAGGTGCACAATGTGTCAGCTCATGGTATGGAAAAGGCAAGACTCTTTGAAAGCTGCTGTGCGTGGATAAGGTTACGCCACGGATGATCGATTCCGAGATGGCAAAGTCATGGCTACATAATGTGGGATTACAACAAAGTTTAAGATTGTGTGTGTGTGTGTGTATGTCGGCCTTTTCCGGCGATCAGTTATGTGCTGCTCTTTTCCTTGTCTGTGCTTTTTCCATCTTGACTATAGGATGGCTTCTTCTCGGTTCTAATGGCAAATACAGTAATACTTGATGCGCAGTAGTAATAAAATGAATCACAAGTTTTTAAGAAGCTACTGCTTTTACATTATGTCTTGTGTCATCCATGATCTTGTTCCGTGGTCTTCCGCTTCGTTGTTATCACCAGCATGGATCGGAGACATTGGAAGAGACGCACAGGTCCTTTTTTTACAATAAAACGAAGCATATGTTTATTTTGATAGTGTTGTTGATACACAGGATGAAAAGTTTCGTGTGTCAAGGAGAAAGGCTCTTTCGTTTTTGTTTATTCTTGTGTGCCAGTAATCTCCAGTCCCGACTAAAAAGACGATGATTATATAAATGGTGATTCAAGTAATGGCTATTATCATATCTTTTCTTCATTCCTCTCTCCTTGTTCAAAGCACCCTTAGTACTATGGCTTGCAAACATCATCGAAGCGTTTACTCAAGTATTGCACCTTCTACTCTCTTAAGTTATGGCTGGCCAAGGCCTATTGATACCTCTGGTGGTCAATGGTACGTGTTGCATTCTACCAAGCTTTGTAATAACGGTACTAATATGACTTGTCTTGCTTTATAGCACTTGGTGCGGTAAATATGGCCATCAGCGAGGTGTATGCCCATTTCTCAAGTAATACGAATTGTACCAGCTGTCGATTGACATTCAACATCCCATATATCGCTTTCTGCTCATTTCACTCAAAACATTTTGCACGCAACACTCACATTTGCCATCAGTTGGGCGCAAACACCAACATCACAACCATCATCTATCTCATAGTAACTCATCCAGCATGTCCTTCCTGAAAAAAGTCATCTATCTATTATCATTTCCTTTCTTCATCCAACATGTTTTACCATGTCTCTAAAAGTTTTATAAGAACAAAACACATTTATCAATCATTGAATACAATTTCGGCTTTGCATATGTATATTGTAGGATGAATAGGGCTTTCTACACTTTGACTTTTTAGATTTTTTGACAGACTGTGTACGACTGCAAGCTAATACTGAATGCACGCGTTCCACATGTGTCCAGGTGCCACAAACGTGATAGTGCTTCTTCACGAATGTTCAAAACATTCACGAGCAGGGCCATATTCATGTTCCCAGTGGATGGATCGATGTTTGTGTGAGTGGGATGTTGTATATGACCATTGTTTGTTTCCACACCAATCCGCAGAAGGATCCAGACCGCTTTTTGCTTATTTCTATTACTGTCGTCGTTTGTGTAAAGTGTCAAACTGGCATACATCGACATTGCTAATACTAGACTGATCCATAAATGACTAGACTGAAACGTCTTTGTTGGCGTCCCTCCTTCAACTTCTCAAATGACGTGGTGATTCTGCTGGATGAATTGAAGAAGCATTTCACACACGAAAAGTATGCTATACTCAGTACAGATATCTGATGTGAAGCCGATCCAAAAGAAAAAGGAACCATTCCCATGATCATGATAGGGTTGACATTTGACTTTGTTGTACAAATTACGCCCAATTCTTGATTGTCCTCCAGTAAAAAGTGGGATTGTCGGCTTGGTAGTGAAACAAAAAGAATAGGCGAGAATATTTCATGTGGCGTGTGCATGTTCTTCGTTAGATGAGTAGTATAAGATTAGCGTGGTTGCCATGTGTTTGTGTATTCTTGTTGCTTATCCTCACTACCTTGTACTGATATCCATCTTGTCACTACTGATCCAGGCTGAGCTGGGTGGTTGTGGAACATCTCCATCATGCTGCTCTTCTTTTTGCTGCGTGACTGAACTGACCTGTCGCCCTTTTGCAACCACTTTTTTCTTGGAGCACAAGCATTTCCCTTCAATACTTGTCCAACATGTCAGAGGCTGGCTCCAATCCCTTTGGCCTTTCCGAAGTCGAATTCGCCTTTTATGAGTTTGCAAAGTCCTCTGGCAAGGTAAGCTTCACCTTGTAAACTGATCTTGAGCTTGATTTACTAACACACGCGCTACCAATGGACCTTTAGGACGGCATCAAGTTCAGCGATCGTCCTCCCAATATGGGTGTCGAGGAAGCTTATGGAGCCATGAACTCGTTGCTGAAAAAGGTAATAGAGATATTGCTTGTATCTTGTTGCTAATGGTCAGTAAGCTAATATGGTAAACGATGATCATGATGATAGAATGCACTTGAAGTTGTTCAGATCAACAATGAAAACATGCTACGTGCTATTGACCTTAGGGAGGCTGAAAAGTAAGGGTTTAGAAGGATATGGTATGTATGAACAATATGCTAATCATGTGGGATGATAGGGCGAGTCGACTTAGTGATGAAGCACGTATTGTCTACAATGCCATTCGCAGTGCTGGCAACGAGGGTATCTGGACAAAGGATCTTAAGAAGAAGACAAACATGCACACCATTGTTCTCAATCGTACACTGAAAGCTCTGGAGCAAAAGCAAGAGATCAAAGCTGTCAAACATGTCAAGGTATGAAGGAGAAGACGATGATGAGATGTATGCTCTAAGACTTGCTTGTATTAGTTTCCTACACGCAAGATCTACATGCTGTACAATATGACTCCTTCAAGTGAAGTGACTGGTGGTGCTTGGTATACGGATCAGGAATTGGATATCGAGTTTATTGAGAGCTTAAAAACGGCATGTCTCAAATATATCACTGCACGAGTAAGGATGAATCAGTCATGGATCACAAGAGAGTAAATGCTAACTAGAATTGATGTAGAGCTTTCCTCGTGGAAATGAGCAAGTCCGTGAAGCAGTTTACAGTGCAGAACATGAACACTATCCTACAGCTGTTGAAGTGCGAAGATTCATCACCGAGTCACGTATCTCTTCTGTGGATCTTTCAGTCAAAGATATCGAAAGTCTTTTGGATGTTTTGGTCTATGATGGTGTCGTCGAGAAGAAGTTACCTTACATTGCTGGATTTGAAGATGATGACATGAGTGACGATGAAGGAGATGATGCATCTGTACCATTTGCATACAAGGCAGTACGTAGGACAGCAAGTCGACTTCCAACTGAAGCATTGACTGAAATACCTTGTGGCAAATGTCCGGTAAGAAAGAACAAAGGGATGATCATTTGTTGATTGAGATCTAATTTGCTGTAAAAGGTATTTTCTTTCTGTACACCTGATGGTCCTGTCAACCCTTCCAATTGCGAATATTTCAAGATATGGTTGGACTGGTGAAAAAGCAAGACGAAGCGATTCAGCACACATACACATTACATCTATATTACGCACATACACACATCAACCTACATGATCCTCCCAGCAATATATACAACAACACACATCATCCATCATTATCCCATTCCGCCAACAACAATCATTCCCTGTATACTTCCATTTTGCATTCCAATGTTCGCAAACAAAGTTTTAAGCACAACAATCCTTAGTGAGCTTTATTGTATTCGATCCGGCAATGTTTTTGGCTTAGCATAATGTGGAGAATGACAATGTTTTGATCCCGTGGTCTGAAATAAGATATGAGGATATTGTTGATGGTGTACTTTGTTGGCTTCTTGTTACCTGATCATCGTTATCAACACATTTGTCATCCATAAAAGTGGGTATCTTGTCGTCCATATCATCAGCAGGTGTAGCAACTTTGGAAATACGACGACGGCCTTCATGGAAAGAGGCACCAAGATGTTGGAGAGCTACAAGCCGTTCTTGGCCACCCATAGGCACGGGAGCAATAACGTGTTCGTCATCCATCATGAGAAAATGAAAAATAAAAGCTTTTTCTAAAAGTATGAATGTAGCTCGCATCATTTGAGCCAAGTTTCACAAGGGTGGTGGCGTCGGATAGCTAATAGAGTGATCAACCAATGTTACATGAACACTGTTTCATATCATCCATGTCCTCGGTGTTAAGCGTTCATGGTTGACAATCATCTTCATTTACCCTTGCCTTGACACCATCATCTCCTCCAATAAGAATAGCATGTATTCACATATCAGAAGAACGTAATGTATGCAAATAAGGTAACCATACTATGATGGATGAAGCCATATGGGAAGCAGACGACATTGGAACATTAGACAAACAAACAAATTGTCTGTGCATGAAGTAATCAGATGCTTAGCAATGTGGAAAAACGAGAAGCTGCAAACTTGAACCAGATGTGTATATGCGTATATGTATATGCTGCAGCATTATGCACAGCAAGATCTTGTTATGATGTTGTTTATATTATTAAGAATCCCAGTTTGCATTATACGACGTGTGGTATTTGGGTAAAAGGAAAAAGGAAACGAGATATGCGTTGTTGGGGTAAAGTAGTGCGGATTGAATGTATAATATGTGACAAGGAAGATGTGTGAAAGATGCTTGGGGTATACAAATAGTAGTGGTAGGTAAGGGGAAGAGACAAAGAAGGAGAAGTCACTGGTGAACCTAATTCCACCATCCCAAGAGACGCCACCATCCCATACCAATAGTAAAATAGATCACAATGTAAAACAAGGCGAGCTGAAAGCCGATAATAAACCATCTTGAGCGAGACACATAGCCTGAAGCATAATACATGGCAGCCATACCAGTCGAATAATTGGTCTAAGAAAAGAATGGACATTGAGTATATATATAAATACATGCATATGCAGGGAGAAACAGCATCGAAGAAACATACCATGCATCCACTAAGTGTACCAAAGTAAGCCAAGAGAACCGTGAGCAACATTGGATTAGCACCCAATGCATGTCCAGCGTCAAGGAAAGTAGCGACAAAGGCAACAATGTGTGCACTGAGTGATGAGAACATGAATGTGGTAAGGAAATAGGCAATGGCCAAAAAGGGGACTGGTGGAAGACCTAGATCTTCAATCATGTTGGAAATACGATGTCCCAAGAACGCCGAAGCGCCTGCATCCGATAGTTGATGTGCCATGGTAACAAATCCACCCAACCAAAAGAGCGTGTCCCACTACAGCATATGCAATGAGTAAATATAGTACACATTATGCATGTTCTCGTTCTTTTTTATCTTGCATCAGAAACACTTACGGCACTGGTGTTTTTTGAAATATCCTTCCAAGTCATGGTGCCCATATGCAGCAATGCAACAAGACCAAGGAGTGCTACCAATGTTGCATCCAGCTTGGTGTAACTCGACGTCACCCATAAGACAAGGCACATGAGAAGCACTAAGCACAGTTGCTACATTGTTCCAACAACATGAGTCAATTTCACTCTTCAACACATCATATTGCATATTACATACCCATTCTTTGGTTGACATACTGCCCATTTTCTCCAATTCAAGTTGTGCATGTTGTACAATGTTCATATTATCAGCTTGCTGAGCAGACTTACTACTGCCATTGGGAGTTACAGCATTGGATGAAGCAGTTGTCGAACCAGCGAGTTGCTCTTCATCATGATCATTCTTCTTGTTGGACATCATTCCACATGCCCAGTATAAGATTAATGGCAGTGCTACTACACATACCATGCCAGGAACAACGCTTCCTTTGAACCATGTCAAAAAGTCAAAAGTCATCTCTGGATACAATTGGGATGCTTTTGCTACTACAATAGGATTGGCAGCCATGCCTATATGACCCATTATCAGTACATGATGCAAGATCGAAAAGAAAGTCAACGACCTTACCAGTCAAATACATGGAAGCTGACAACAGATTGGAATGACTTCCGACTAACATTAAGAATCCGCCAACTTTGGGATTATGGGTTGGTGTGGATCCCAAAGTGGTGGCAATTGAATGTACTACTGGATGCACAATGCCACCCCCGCGTGCTGTGTTGCTTGGTACAAAAGGGGCTAGAAGGAGTTCTATAATGATGGAGTAAAGAATCAAGGGGTGATGATTAGCCTATTGCTATTGATATACTGTATATCATGCTTACCAGAGATCACAATAGCATATGCCAAACCCATGATATGCTTTCCAAATAGCTTGATCATGAGAAGAGACACACGACGACCGAGATGAGTGACTTCCACAGCCTTGCCAAGGTGAAAAGCAGCAAAAATGAGCCACACAACTGAGCTTGAGAATCCTTCCAATGAATGATGGAATGACTCTTTGGCACCATTACATTTGTAAATATCACCTGTAAGTGGATTCTCGGTTCCACACAAGCGACATTCGGTTGACTGACCAGTCAACTTGTCCTCACATTGAAAAGAATGAGTCATAGCAAGCAATGTTAAGCCAGATAACACCAATAATGAGATGTCGACAGATGTAGTAATCAATGCAAAG
Organism: Lichtheimia ramosa; assembly: GCA_008728235.1. Classification (NCBI taxonomy): domain Eukaryota; kingdom Fungi; phylum Mucoromycota; class Mucoromycetes; order Mucorales; family Lichtheimiaceae; genus Lichtheimia; species Lichtheimia ramosa. The sequence continues at coordinate 2,249,833 of CP031827.1, read as the reverse complement.
ATGCAGCTAAAAAGAGATATCAATATTAGATCATCTACAAGCTTGTTGGGTCCTTTTTTTACCTGACAAACACTGCAAGAAGCCGAATGGCAGTAGGAGTGAGCTCATCACTTGCAGGAACACCAAACCAAATAATAGCACCAATAGTGATTGAAGGTACCAGCTGTACAGGTCTGCTTTGTCGAAGTGCTTTCCATGAAGGTACCCATGCTTTTAACAAAGTCAATCCACCATCGTATAGGAAGCAGTTGCATCCATTGACTTACAACGAATAAAGCTATTCCAATCTTTATCATATTGGTTTGCTGTAATTGATGGCTGACCAGTCAATAGAGCAGTTTGCTCGTTATGGTGAGAAGATGAGCCACCAGTCGAGGAATAATAAGTTTGGTATCCAGCCACCATTCGCACGCTTTGTAGTGGTAGAGAAAGAGAAAAAGTGAGACAAGGAAAGACTGATGATACGGGAAAGAAAGAGAGAAATGATGTGTACAAAATGATCGACCGGAATGGATTTTATAAAGGTCCTTTGAATTATTGGGGGGAGCATTAACAGCAAGCATTAACAGCAGCAGCAGCAGCAGCAGGCGGATATCTTGGTGTAAAAAAGCGAGAAACTTGTGCGAGACACAAAGTGAGCAGGTACCGAGAGAGATTGGCTGTGTGTAGGTTTGATCAGGAGTCATGCGGATATTGAGCACTTTTGTGCCTGTAAGCAATTGAAATACAGAAAACGGCAAAATGACAGAGTTGCTCTTTTAGGCTCAAATAAGATTTCACTGCATCGCTCATAGCCATGATTACAATTCATTGCTGTTGCTCTTGCTTTTGACCCGCTTTAAACAGCAGCAGCATGATGCTGCTTCTATGCTGCTCCCTTACTCGGTCTCCCTTCCACACATCTCCTTGCTTAAGTGTTTCTTTTTTTCCCCTGGTGTGTGTACGTGTTATGCTTGGCATACATAAGTTATTGTTAGCTCTATCATCATAGCCAATACATAACAATGCATCATCATCATCATCAATCCTGCTGCTGCTGCTGTTGTGATCAATAATAATTGCTCTAAGAAAAGGGGACTCACTTGCATAATGTACGCACGTGGATATCATTCTTGTGCTTTGTGGTGTTACCATCACTTCCCACTACACCATTGGATCTGTCATGATGTCCCCCACGTCATGCGTACAACAAATGGATGATGATGTGCTTTTGTTCCCCGCGGGGGAGACCATGCGCAGTTGTACAAGCTCATTTGTCTATAAGGAACCAATAGGAAAGGGTCCATTTGTGATAAATCACTCACGCCCAAGACATACATGGCAAGACAAGGTGCTCGCATATCTTTATGGGCAGAATCATCATTTATCAAAAGGGAAAAAGACCTCGCTACACTTTCGAATCATCACATACATGCTTCTCCTGCTGTTCTTTTGATCCCATACTCCTTGATTCTCCCTTTCTCCCAAAAGCCAAGAAGATAAAAGAATCAAAAGAAGGCCCTTGCGCCTTTCTATTTCACCAACCCCTGCATTCAAGTCAACCAATGTCACATTTGAATATAAAGAAGGTGGCACATGTATATAACTGACGAGGGGCAAGAATGAGCCATGTGGGTAAAAATTCACGCAAACGCATAGTGATGACAAAGCGGAGAAGGAAAAGGGGTTTGCGTGCTTTATTGCATCATCGTTTTTACTTTGTTTGGAGAAAAGAGTCATCCACATACAAGATAAAGAGATCAAGGTAAGCGGAGATCACTATTTACATGCATTGTATACAAGACACAACCAATCAACCTTAAACTGTGAATTATATTGAGCTGGCATGACAATGAATATATAACAAATGGACGTAATGTCTTTTAATGCACATGACATCTCATGATCATTCTATTACTTTTGAGCTTGTCTATTCCAAGGCACAGGGATACCATAGTAGCAATGCAAGGTGGAGTCATCAACAATATGTTCAAGGTCCTTGGACTGATATTCTTGACCATTGTATACTGGATCAACAAAGACAATCTGACGAGTTTCACTTTGAATAGGGCATGTGACCCAAACAGTGTCATAATCAGGGAAATAGCCATCATGAAGAATCTCAAGACCAACACGAATAGTAGATTCTGTAGCTTCCATCCACAATTGCACTTCTGCAAAAGCACCGCCTGTTTCATGATAAAGAGTCTTGCCATCATCTTCAATCAATGTGAATGTTCGACGTTCACCAGTGGTAGTACGTTCAGGGAAGATTTGTACACGACGTTCATTATCAGGCAATTCATGAACGTGATTCATGACTCGACCAAAAGCAAGCATACTACCAGCCTTGACAAAAAATGGACATGCGGCATCTTCCAGGGAGCTATCAACTGATGCAGTTTGACCACCTTCAAAGTAACGACCACTTTGGTAATGATACCATGAAGCACCATTGGGCAAGTAAACAGTACGAGTGGTGGTGCCTGATTCAATCATGGGAACCACGAGAAGATCAGGTCCCAGCATAAACTCAAATTGTTGTTCGTGTGTTTTTGGATCCTCTTGGAAATCATAGAATACAGGTCTCACCATGGGTTGGCATGCACGATAGCAGTGGATCACATGTAATGAATACAAGTATGGGATCAGCCGATATCGCAACTGCATTGCTTCACGGATAGTCGGCAAAGTTTCGTCGTACTATTAGAAAATAGCCAACATGTATAAGCATTCATGAAAAGCAAAAGGTAATGAAATCACTTACCATCCATGGCTCAGTCACTGTGTCATCAGTATTGTATGAATGAATGCAAAATCTTGGCCACAAGATGCCTTGTTGTACCCAACGCACAAAGAGCTCTGGATCAGGCTTGGGACCAGAAAAGCTAGAGTCATATTATTAGCATCAAGACATGTATATATATATAGAATAAAAGTGATCTTACCCGCCAACATCATGTCCATAACCAGTAGGCATTGCACAAAGAGAAGCACCAGCACCCATTGACACGTTGTAGCCAATAGTTTTCCATTCTGTATTATTGTCACCACTCCAAGTTTGAGCAACCAGTTGTTGGCAATAAGGTACAGCAGAACGAGTGATGAGAAAAGGTCTCTCTGTAGGACGTGCTTCACGCAATGCGTCATAGGATGCTTGAGCCATCAATAAGGTTTGCAATGGTGTGCCAGCTTCTCTGCTACTGGTAGTCTTTGCTTCATTGACAACCAGGTTGTGGTATCCACTAGGTTTCACTTCACATGAATATGTGTCATTGTCATCAAGCATGGTAAACTCGTTATTGTCAAGCCATAGGTGATATCCCTTGTCAATCAGCTTGGTTTGTGCTTGTTGCTTCCAATAAGAATATCCAGCTTGACTTGTAAAGTCAATATAGCTTGCTTTGCCCATGGTATGTCGTCCTGCACGCCATTGCCACACTTCACTTGGTCCTTTACCATCATGTTGCCACACAAGACCCTTGTTATCTCTCACAGCTGCAAAATCAGGATGACTGTCATGCAATAGCCATGGCTTGATATTAGCAAAGATGTGTACACCTTGTTCACGCAATCGTTGAGCCATGCCTTCTGGATCAGGAAATCTTTCTTGATTCCAAGTAAAAACACATCGATCACCACTATCAGGCATCACTGTGTATCCTGATGACAAGTGCATACCATCACATGGTATATCATGCTTTCGACAATCAGCTACAAACTGCTCAATACGCTCTTGTGCATTCTCTGCATCTGCATAAGCCATGGAAGATGCCAAATATCCAAATCCGAAACGTGGTGGCAAATGACGTGGAGCACCTGTCAAAAGACCAAATGTGCGTACTACAGATTGCACTGATGGGCCATACATGACGACATATTCAAGTGGACCTTGTGTTTCAGCTTCATACACTGTGTATGGTCCCCACATCTAATTTATATGCATATAAGTGTCATGTTTAGTCTATCAATATGGATGACTTACCGCATCTAGTTCTTGTCCAAAGTCAAAAGTGCTTAATGACATGCTGGTGTAAAACATGCCATGTGCACGTGCACCATCGTGAGAAAGAGTAACATAGAATGGCGAAAACTTGTAAAGTGGATCTTGATTCTCTGCATCATATCCCATTGAATCCAATCTCTCCAAGCGAAAACGTCGACCAGCCAAATTCAAATTGCCTGTGCGCTCACCCAGACCATAATACTTGTCACCAGACATTCGTTTGCGATAATGATAGATCTTTCCACCACCATATGCATAAGCTCTTCTTGGCAAATCTTCTGCAAAAGTCTTGTCATCCTTCTTGTCGTGCCACGTAAGACGCAGGTAAGGCAACTCGACATTGACACGTATATCAGGAGTCTCCACTTGCACATGCTTGCTGTCTTGAGAAATGATGGTGGTATTGATTGAAAACAAGGGCTGTTCTTGTTGAATGGAAGATGGTACATCCACTGAAACTCTTGGTCTGTCAACAACAACACCATGGTCGGCTGTCAAATGTCTGACACGGATCACATTGCTTGCCACCACGTATAATTCTAGCACATTGCCATCAGGATTACGAAAAGTGACTGGATGCGGGATGCTTTCATCATGCGTATAGCCTTCTGGAAGTGTTTGTCTCATCTTGAAAGGAGGAAAAGATGAAACGGAAGAAAAGAAAACAATTAAATTACGAAACGTGTGGGAAGCACAGCATATTTGTACATTACCAAAGTCCCAGGTGACACACAGCTAAACTCAATTTCAATCCATATCATCAATAGACTCGGGATAACCGGGGAATATCGTAAAAACTCAACAATCTTTATCCTTTCTGTGTGAAGTGTACTAGAGTGAATAATGCAAATGAAAAGCAAGAGAAAGGGGGTACTATTTGTACATGAATGATAAAAAGGAGCGATGCTAATTTGGATCAGGATAAGGAACATGCTGTGATGGTTGTTGTTGAAAGGGTGGTGTAGCTTCTGCAGATGAATGAGGAGTAGAATGTTGCTGTTGCTGGTGTTGTGAAACTGCAGCATAAAACTGATTCATGGATGGTGGCATCATTGGCATGGGAGCATTTGACATCCATGTAGGTGGATTGGTTAGAGAAGGATCCATGTATTGTTGTTGTTGCTGCTGTTGCATATCACCCATTGAAGGAGATGCTGGCTGATCGAAACGTCGTCTTTTGGGACGAGATTGTTGATAATAGTCGTCAGGACCATCATGTACACGAGATCGATTGTTGATAGACTTGTTAAGCTCATCCTTCTTCCATTCAGGTCGATAGGCAACTTCTGGTTCTTCGATCGTCATTTGATCCTGCACAGCTTGACCTTGAAAACCACCCACTGGTGCTGTTACTAGACTTGATTTCTCATTCTCTGATAACTCGCTCAAGGGTATGATCGATTCGCCTAACTTGTAATCAAACATCTTCTTAGGTCCAAAGCCATATGCCCAATTCACCTAAATAAATGATTCAAAGATCAGTGACCTTGGTTACTACAGCAAACACAAACAACTTACTTTGACAGGTGATCCTTCCAATCGAAGATTGACAGTATCTCTCAAAGCAGCTTCAATACCAGCACGTGTTTCAAACTTGATGAATGCGTTAGCTTTCACTCTTGCTTTCCGCGTTACCTTTTTGTGTAACAAGAGATTAGTTGTAATTCCCATCACGGCATATTCTTCAATGAAATACTTACGATAATGCTACCCAATCTTCCATACTTTTCAAAGATCTCTGCAACATCTCTTTGTGTATATGATTCAGGTAATGCTCCCACGAATAATGTCCTTGTAAGCACTGGAATAGAGAAAAGATTAGTATGACATGGATATATATGATTCATGAAGGGATATACCTCGAATAGTGCCTGGTTGCAATGATGGATCATAAACAGGACCTGGAAGATGTTGTTCAGGATGAGCTGGTGGTAAAGGAGGAGGAGGATGACCCATCATATCACGTGAAGGTGGCATGGATGAAGGTGGTGGTGGTAGCTGTTCATGACGCATAGGACGTGAATCATCAGTATTCCAACGTGATGGTCTGGTTCTTGGTTGTTGTACATTGTTGTTGTTTGATTGAACGCGTGGATCCATCATGGAACGAGGTGGTGATTGTTGAGGAAATTGGCGAAGACGTGGATCATTTGTTGTAGCCATAGGTGGTTGTGGTGGTACTGGTTGTGCTGGCAAGCCTGCATTATTGATTACACCAGTATTGGTGGGAGTTGGAATAGGTACTGTTGGTGCTTGTGGTGCAGGAGGTGTAGATACGATACCACCAAGTAAACGAGCTAAAGCTGGAGGTAGTGCATTATCTTTATCTTGTTGCTGTTGTTGTGGTGATAAGGGTGTCGACGTTGTACTTGCTGAAGCGAGATTGGCGAGATTCCCACCTGAAATGGAGGAAAGTTTGGCAAGAAGAGAAGCTGCATCGACCACTGGTTCAGGTACTGACAAAGAAAAAAGAAAAAGGTTGGGTATCAGTTTGTTGTATTTGGATCACAAGCACTTTCCCCCCATCATCCGCCTTGTCTCTTTTTCTTTGATCTCCCACACTTTTGCAAATGCACGTGATTTCTGCTCACAAAAAGAAAAAGAATATGCACCTTTAGTTGATTGAACCGAGTCTACGTGATTGGGATGCTGAGTTGGCTGTTTATTTTGGCCGTAGTTTCCACTTGATGTCGCATAATCTTCCTTCAAGAATGATTGTCTTATGTAATCCACGGTTTCTTTGGTAAACACGCCATTCAGTTCCCAGATGTCGAGTGTCTTTTTCACCTTCTCCTATTTTATTCGATAGCATAAAGTGAAATGGCAATGCAAGAGATAAAGAATTGGATATAGAAAAAATGTCTTTGTGAGAAGCAATGTCCCAAGTACCTTTTGATATCTTGGAGAAGTACAAGCAGCAGCAACATCTCCCCACTCGATTATCGCAAGAGAGACATACACACATAGTCACATCATACAGGTATATATTCTAAGCATGCCACATCTTGGATACACAATGCCATACACACGCTAGTCAAACTAATCCATGATCCATCGTTGTATCGTGCGTAAAAGTGCGTTCCAAAGAGTAGAAGAAATGGCTGCTACTTACTTCTCCAATAAAGATATCATCAATCATACTAACCTTGTCTTTGCTTGAACATGGTACAAAGCATCCTTGCAATGCATTATCCTTCAAAACAATCGCAAATCGACGTAGATAAACCTCTGTGTCCACGGGATATTGACTTCCATCATCGGCACTTTTCTTCATTTGCTTCTGCACTGTGCGTGAAATAGCATCAACGACATATAATCCTGCAAGTCGATAGTCTGGTGGAGCTGTCTCAATAAAGCGAACGACACATTGAGCAATATAGTTGTGGTGCTATATCAACCAGTATTAACATCCATCGTTTTGTGTATCCGTATACGTGTTTCAGTCTTGTTGTCGTCATTGTTACCTTTGGATGTGAGATGGCCAAAGACTGCAAAGCGTTGATCTTGGAAGCAGAAACTGGCAACTTGGCGTCGAGAATTGACTTGAGCTCCTTGTCGAATAACGAACGGTCCCAAGAATCGTCCATGGCTCGAGTAAATGTGGTCTTTTGAAGTGAGAATGTGCGTACGGACTATAAACAAGGACAAAGAGCGTAATTGTAGGCTTGCCTTGCATCTCCGTCGGCTATACTCGATTCAATAAGCCACCACCAGTGCACTCAGCTTACAATGTCCCTGAATGACAATGCACCCTTTCCTCATTATCTCTCACAGAATGTATCATCTGAAACGATTAAGCTTGACAGCAAATGTTACTGCCTAACAAGGGTCATCTCTTATTGTGAATATGCTTAAAAAGTAGATTGAAGTAAATATCTTTCCTCGAGGAATCACATGTTGTGTGAAAAGATAGATGCAGCAAACGTCTTTTTTCTCCAATAAACCTTATCACCTGCTACATTCAAGATCAAACTATGTAGAAAAGTACTTGCTTTAAGCCATATATTGCTATACAGAGATAAAAAGAAGAAGCAGTGCTAGCTGATATCTTGTTGAGATTCAGATGATGAGATAAAGCTACTATAGAAAAGATGATGAGGATCATGTCAAAGAATAACATCACTTAGGCGCTTTATATTGCAACAATGGCTGCGGAAGAAGGCAGTGGCTGGTTCATTCATGCAAGTCCACCTATTAGAGAGCCAAAAAGTCCGAACACGCTTTCTTTTACTTGTATCATGTCCTCCAATATTGAACAACACCAGCAACGACAACAACAGGCACAAAGAGAAAAGAAGAGTTGAGAAATACTTACAAACGAGAGACCCCAGTCTTCACTTTGAACCACGATCAGCATTGCGCTACACATTGCAACGCGAACCTACCAGAGCTGAAGTACAAGAGCTGATAGCAAAACAGTATGAAGAAAGAAGACGACAAGGTCTCCCAGTCCCTAAATACGATGATCCAATGGATGACATGGAACTAGATACTTGAACCTATACTCGTGCTAAGAAGTAGTGTCCCATGAATGAAACATCACAACAATGCTCCCTTTTACTCTCCCCCTATGCTTCTTACTGTGATTATCCCCATCAGTATGATTGCTCATTATCAGTACTACAATCACTCCTCTCCTTGCTTTGTACATATTCAATCCAATGCCAAATACATCGAACGTTAGCTCGTTATACTAAGTTTTATGATATCACGTGCCTTGTGCTTTCACCAGTAATTTACCTTCTTAATATACGTCCCAACGTCAAACTTACTACAGAATTGGACTGAAAGTGTATATACGCTTATTACCTACAAAGACTTCCTTGGCGTTGGCTGGATCAGTTGTTGATTTCGCAGCTTCTTGGACTCAATATCCCAATACGCCTGATCACTTTATCCATCACAACTGACAATCAATTCACACGCCAAGTGCATCCACATAAAAGCAAGGCTATTTCATCAACGAATCATCACTTGTATAAGGTATATAGTGCTAGCGAATAGCTGGAATGAAGGGTAGTGTGGTAGTCCGTCACTTTTTAGTATGCTTTCCAACTCCGTTTTGGCTGGTTTCTGGTCTTGTTTATTATCTCCTTCTCTTTCACCACTACCTCCTCCCCATATCTTATAAACATGTTTGCTCGTACCCGTGCGATTTGTCAACTTACACGCCCTGTCAACATGGCTGCAACACGTTCCATTGCAATGTCAGCACCATGCAGCAACAACGACAACACTGAAAGCAAGCATGTCGAACGAGGTACTTACAGAGATCGATCGACCCTCGCTTTATTCTTTTGTTCACTCAACATTCGCTTCTTCTTCTTCAGCACTTGAACAACAAACTCTTGCTATGCTTCAGGATTATGTTACCAGTAAGGATAATGGCTTATTTTTCATCCATGGGATATTGACAACATCTTAAAAGAGGAACGAATGAAGTTCTCCAGTGAACAAGCACGATTCTATCAAAAGATGCATCGAGTGGGTGATACATATCATCCAGAGGATTTGAATGATGCACGTTATCAAGAACAACTTCGACAACGTCGTGGTCGACCTACCAAGCCTGATCAAGATCCATTTGAAGTACTTGATATTGATCCTCTTCATGAATACAAGAATGTCAGATTGCTCTCGCTTTTCGTTTCAGACATGGGAAAAATCTTGCCTCGGGATCAAACTGGTAAATCATGACATGTTTCTCTCTGATATAGGTATTGACATGATGTGCATCGGTAGGTGTGAGTGCCAAGAACCAACGCAAGCTTGCCAAGGCTATCAAGCGTGCACGAGCTATGGGTAAGACTATTGCATTGGGAGAGGAAGATGTTATACTCATTTCAATATTGCCAGGTTTGATGTCATGCACTTCCAGAGTGGATGAGAGGACTTTGTAGAGAATACACATGTTATATTATATTGCATCATAAAAGTTGACTTCATTTAGATATATCATTTGTCAATAAGCTTCAATAAGGGATGATGATGGACATGAAAGGGGATCAATGGATAAGGGATCATTGCCATTTAGTTTTTCGATCAAGTATTGTACAAAAGAGCAACCAGTAGGCGTTATGGTCTAGTTTCATTATTTGATGTCTTTGTATCGTGCTTCATGTGCTTGCGTCTAACTATAAAGGCTTGACCTTGTTCCAATAGTCAAGGCACTTCCTCAGCATTTTGGCATCAAAGGTGGGAGCTGCCTTCAAATTAGCGTTTTCTGTCTCAAAGATTGGCATACGGTGATCACCAATAAGATTGCTTTCATAAAAGGATAACAGCCTATATGCGGGATTGTCTTGATGTTTGCTCAAATCTGCTACCCATTCTTCTGGTTTGACAATATCAAATTGCATTCCACATGCTTGCATCGCTTGAAGCACGTCAGACCAGCTCACATGATTGGGATTCACAATATGGAACACACGTCCAGTCAATTGTTCAATGGGTGTATTGACTGTGTTGAGCATGATATCAGTGATACTGGATGCTGCATAATCGATAGGAATCCAATCAATCGTCAACTTGTTGAGATCAGGCATCTTTTTCAACATGGCACCACCACCAACTATCATCAATGGGAATTGTTCATGTATGCTCCACTGACCATTGACTGTATCAGCACACACTTGACCCATGCGTTCCACAATACATGGCATTCCTTTCTCTCTTGTCAGATAATCAAAAAGATGCTCAACAATATACTTGGATTGTGCATATCCCATTGGCATAGCAACGTGTGGATCCTCTGGTAAAGTTGTTTCGGCGACACGATTCACTTTGATGGCAGCTGTTGCACTGACGCTCGAGATAGTGTGAACATGCATTGGATTGTTAGGACGATGTGCAAACTTGAGAAGATTATATAGTCCTTGAATGCATTCCTTGTCAAAATGTGTGATGGGCTGGTTAAAGTCAACAAGCCATCCACATGCTTGAATGGTAGTGATCTCTTGCTTTAATCGCTCATATACTTCTTTCGACCAACCAAGGTATTCTGCATTCAAATCCATTTTCAAAGCTTCCACCTTGCCAGTTTTCAACAATGAAACATCCAAACGACGAGCATGGAAAGATTCAACAATGCGATCCATAAGATTTCCACTTGTTGGCGTAACACGTACAGGACAATAAATCTTGCTTACTTTGGGTGAACATATAAGATCACGCAAGATGAAGGCACCCAAGGCACCTGTAGAGCCTGTTAAGAGAACCACATGTTGCTCATCCCCAGTCTTTTGTGTATTGGTTGTGATACATGTGCCAAAATCAACATTAGCACGTGCAATGTATGATTCCAGTAATGCTTGTGTTTCTTGATATCGCCGCTCATCGTTGCTGTTTACAGTATTTGGTGATCTTAATGCAGTGGTAATGGCTTGAATGGATGGATGTTCATAGAGGAATGTGTTGCTGATATGACCAAAATCAGCTGCAATAGTGTTGCGTAGTTGAATGGCAAGTAGCGAGTTAAGACCAAGATCAAAGAGAGATTGTTGCTTGTTGCTTGCAATCAGTGCAGGGCTTTTCCCAAGAACAGTAGATGCAGCATGCACAAGCATGGATTCAATTTCTTGAATTGGAGCTGCACTATTGATATCCTGATTCCTTATGTTGCCAGTGCCTTGCATGAAATTGGTATACATCCTTTCAATGACATCTTCAAATTCCTTGATGGCACTCTTGCGCACGACATTTCCTTTGACAGTTGTTGGAAGATGCTTGTTCAAGGGTAAGATATAGATCATTTCAGGAAGAATAATGCTGTAGTTGGGTGCATTTGCATTTGCTTTGGCTACAGCTTCATGCACTATTCAACTAGATTAATACCATATCACTTTTAAAGCATCTAAAGGAGAAGATATGTACCTTGCTCGATAATTTCACTGGGTGTATATTGAATAGCTTGCTCATATTCAAGTTCGACTAGTGTTGCAGTGCATTGTCGACCTTCACCTATGACTGTGCATGATTTGACAATAGAAGCGCTGCAGATGTGGAATTCCATGGGTGTCGGATTAGTTTTTTGTGCGTTTTCCATTACAAGGATGTCATCTTTGCGACCTAAATGTCTCCAATATCCCGAGTTGGGTGGATCCTGGATGAATAAATCATTGGTGCCAAAGCCATCCGGTCGATTTTCAACACCAGTTGCTAAGTTAGGTGCTCCTGACTTGATGACTAGATGATATGTGCCTGCTTGCTCATCATATGGCTCAAAATGACAATAGTCCTTGATGATGTGTGATGGTCTTGTTGAATTCCAAGGAATATCATCACGAGTATCATCATTGAGGAAACTAATGGCAAATTCTAATGCAGCATATAGATCTTTGAGTAAAGTGAAAAGTCATCACTGGTTTATATTTTCCATACCAGAAGCTCCATAGCAGCATTGAAGTCGTATACCATGTGATGTAAGGAATTCACCTACATCAGGTCTTAATGGTGCACCACCAAACCTTGACAGCAATCATGCGTCAGCATATGACACAAGTCTACTTTAGATATCACTTACTGGATCACTTTGAGCTTCTTGAAAGGTGCAATATCTCCTGTTTCTTTGATGTATGATGCAATCTGATCCACAAGTACAGGAGCAAAATACACATAATTGACACCACATTGTTCAATTGCATCGACAACATCCTTGACTTGAAGTGGGAGAGGTGAATACACTGATGCTCCATGATGCATCATTGCACAAAATGCCTGAAAGATACCACCAATATGGAATCTAGAAGAATGCAGGAACACAATGGCGACATTTTAGCTCAAACTCAGCTGGACAATAGAAAACTACGTGCAGGTGCCTTACAAAGGAAATCCAACCATGAAGATGTCAGATGGCTCTAGTGTCCATGGAGCTTCACCGTATCGATGGGACATGTCATTTGTAAAGTGTTGGACATGCACAAACATGTATCGATTACTGAGCGGAATCAATTTTGGAAATGCAGTGGTGCCTGAGCTGTCGGTGTAGCAAAAAAGTTTCCCATGCTGTCAAGAAAGGGCACAAACGCGTCCACACGTTCTTCTAACATACCTATGAGTAATAATGACAATCTTTTCCTCATCCTCGGTAATGTATTGCTTATTGAGAATGTGCTCTGCATCCGGATTCAGTGGTTCTTGACTTAACGCCTCGATATCAAAAGGCATCAATGTCTGATAAGGGATCTGCACTTGATCTGCACTTGTTTTACCCGTGTCAGCATACTTTTCAGATGCCATCATGTAGCCTGCTTTCCCCTTGATAAGCATATTAGTAACGGCTGCCTGAGTGTTTCGTGGTGATAATGCTTGCAGCACAACTCGTAATTTAAGCAGGGCGATCATATAAAAGAGATAGTCAAGTGAATGATCAGCAAGTACTGCCACAGGCGCATCAAGATGACCAAAGGAAGATGACCAACGACAAGCAAGATTAGTGCTTATACGATCCACTTGTTCCCATGTCAAGGTCTTGTAGGTTGATCCCTTTTTGTAATAGATGCAGATACGATCACTGTTTTCCTTGGCTAATGTCTCGAAAAGATGAATAAAGGCGTGGTAATCTTTCCAGTCATAGACGGGACCATCATAGATCTTGCGTGCCGACATGGCCTTTTTGGAGAGGAAAAAACAGCTGGATATGGCTGAAGCAACTGTGTGTGTGTAATTTATAGGTATCAAAAGAACCAAAATGTTAATCTGTCTGTCACAAGTAAAGTTAGCACGATCAATCTCCCCATCATCCCGAAGCTCTCCGCATTCCGGACTTTTCGCTGTTTGACTCAATTTACCCATGCGATTACCGCTTGTGGTAATAGCGATCCACCAAAAAGAACTTATCATTCTGATGATCTAATAGTATGGCATACAAGACAACTGCCAAGATACATTGTGCATTTGGCATCATTTATGACCTTGGGCATCGGAATATGGGCTGATGGTTATCATATACTGCTCACTCGATTCATAATCACACTTGGATCTTTGTATGTTGGTTCTAATCAGGTGACCAGCACTACCACGGAAAAAAGAATTTGCATAAGTGAAAAAGTACCCTTTATTTCAGAGATGATCATAACGCGCTGTGAGCACAAACAACTATATTCCTAATAGCCGATTATATACAATAGCCTTAAAGCTTGCTTTAACAATGATATACTGTTTATTTGTAAAAGCCTATACTACGCCAATAGCTAAGATACTTGTTCATTAGATCGGGACCGAAAGCAGGTGCTTGCTTCAACATTGGTGCTATTTTGACTGTTTGCTTCGTTTCCCAGACTGGCATCAACATTGCTTCATCAACAAAGTTGGCTTCGTAAAAAGACATCAATCGATAAGCAGGATTTTCTTCATTCTCGCTTAGATCTTCAACCCATTGTTCAGTGTCACAGTATCAAATTGGATGCCAGAAGCTCGGATTGATTCAAGAACATCTTTCCAGGTGACCATGTTGGGATTAACAATGTGGTATACTTGCTCTGGGGGTCCAAGGTTGTCGTTTGCTGTTGTGAGCATGATCTGCATAATACTTGCTGCTGCAAAGTCAACTGGGATCCAATCAATCACCATATTTCCAAGATCAGGCATCTCCTTCATCTCGGCACCACCATCTATCATCATCAAGGGGTACTGCTCACTCTTAATGCCAGTAATAGCCGCGTTGTGTATCGCCACATACTTGGCCCAAGCGTTCAATGATACATGGGAACTGCTTTTCCTTGGATAAGGAATAGAACAAATGCTCAACAATATACTTGGATTGGGCATATCCCATTGGTATAGCAACATGAGGATCCTTTGGAGCAACTGTTTCTGGAATAGGTGATTTCATGGCTGCTGTTGCACTGACACTTGATATTGTGTGCACATGCATTGGATTGATAGGTCGATGAGCAAACTTGATCAGATTGTATAGTCCTTGAATGCATTCCTTGTCAAAGTGTGCAATAGGCTGGTTGAAATCAAGTTGCCAAGCACAGGCTTGATCAATGGTCACTTGTTGCTTGAGACGATCATAAGTGTCCTTGGGCCATCCCAGATAATCTTCATTCAGCTTTATTGATAGTGCTTCCACCTTGCCATCCTCCAACAATTTGTATCAAGGAAACGATCACGAAATGCAGGATAAAAGACGATCCATCAATTGATCCTCCATTCCACGTACAAGACAATACACCTTTTTGACATTGGAGCATTGTAATAGGTTGCCCAACATGAAGGATCCCAGGGAACCAGTCGCACCAGTCAAAAGAATCACGTGACCAGCAGCTGCTCTTGGATCATCGACTGTGGTATCGCATTGGACAAAGTCGTCTTTGGCGCGTGTAGTGTACTCTTCCAACAACTGTTGTGTCTCTTGATATCGCTCTTCGCTGTTGTGGACTGCATCGTTGCTCGAATGGAGTGCCTGAGCTGCAGATTCAATCGTTGGATGCTCAAAGACAAAGCTGCTGGGGACAGTACCAAAGCTTGAAGAAATACTGAATAGCAAGTAAGGAGTTCAACCCATAATCGAAAAGAGATTCTTGCTTATTGTTGGCCAATTTGTCCTCACTGACTTGTAACACTTGACTGGCAGTCCGCACCAGAAATGATTCAACTTGTGACATTGTCATGCTGCTTGTTGATCCACGTATCTATTTAATACTTTGATGCTGCAAAGAAGTAGAGCAACAGTTACAGCTGATACATCCAATGTCCACTGATGGTTATAGATAGTTAGCTTTAAGAGAGAATGATCCATATTGCTTTGTACATGCACTGCTGCTGCTTTATCACACACGGATAAATAAACTACTGTATGTGTGTGCGGCTGATCCGCCTACCCAAATATGTCAAATCCCTAAACCGCCCAATCACATCCATAATGGAAACCTGCTGAAATAAAGTAACTTTTTTTTTACAGATCAAAGGAGATGCATAGTGACGACATGGCTTGATTATGATGAAATAAGAGAACATTGCAAGAAAAACATGACAAAGAAGACATTGTAACGAAGAAAACAATGAACATACCATCAGCATACACAGGGATCCTGAAAGTGAAGGCAACAAGCTGATACACTGGATGCTTATGTCCCCCTTATTGAGCCAAATGTGTCAATATAACAGTGAGAAGATCCTGCTGTACCACTATCAGTGGTAGTTTCATATGGGCCCTAAATCGATCATCCGAAGCATCTCTCATTTAGGGATGAACGTTTCGTTTCCCTGGAAACTAAGATGATCCGCTGATATAGTTTCAGCTACCAATGTAATCATTCTCTTGGCATAGCATCCCATCAGGCTTTGTTGTTGTATTGTACTCACTGACAACACTGACATGAATGGTGCTGAAGTGTACTTGATGCTGTAGCTCAAGTTCTCATTCACCCAACAATCCGACAACAAAATCACATGCTCCTACTGCATGAAACCCTGCGTTTGGATTTAAAGTGTTCCCAAACTCAGGCTTTCGCGTCTGCGTTTCACTTCCTCTTTACTGCAGCAATATCGACACTATGGCTACGACAACACAATCGCCAGCACAAAGTCATTGGACGTACTTTCTCAATGGGATTGAACAAGCAAGCAATTGGTCAAAGACACTTATTCTGTTTTATTCGTAAGTGCTATCTAGCTTTGATGGTCCCAATCTAAAGGTGGATCGTATTGTACTTGGTAATAGATCCACTACAGTTCAACAAAATATGGTCAAAGCACTTGTCTTGAACGGCCTTATCTTTCTGGGTGGTCTTTTGATCTTGGAAACCTTTTATAACGAGCCTACTCACCGTTTCCTTGGTTGTTCATACGCGGTAAGAATAGGGAGGAAGGGTTTATATTGCAGGGTGGTCCATAAGCTCACTAGGGATATGCTGTAGAATTTGCTTGGATATCCAATGTACTTTTTATTACTGGCGATCAATGGCAAGTTCTACACGCCTATTGCAGAAAAGACTTTCCAGGTGCAAGCCAAGAACAATCCTCGTGTCAAAGGATCCACCAACATTGTTCAGAGCATGGCATCCACCATTTATACCGTCATCTTTTATATCAACTGTTCTGTATTTGCTGCTCTCTTGAGAATCTTTATTCCTCAAATTGGTACTGCTTTGGCTCTTTTGATGAATTGCGCTGTCATGGCTTATTATAGCTTTGAGTAAGTACATTGACATGCAAAAGTAGGATTCATGTCTCATTGTGAATCTAGATACAAGTGGCTCTACATGGGATGGACATTGGAACAACGACTTGTCTATGTTGAAGAACATTGGGCATTCTTTTTAGGCTTTGGTATGTATTACTGGATAGTGCGTCAAAGGAGAATGATGGATTGACAACAAAATACATCATAGGTATGCCTATCACTGTTTTGACATTCTTCTTGTCTACTCTTCACTCTGGAGCTATCTTTGGTCTCATTTATCCAAGTGTATGTATATACGTGATGTTTATTAAGGAAAGAAACTGATGATAGGGTGATAGTTTGTGATTATGGCCATGATGGCAACTCCCAAGCCTGCTTCTCCTTATGGACAACCACTAGCTTCTGGCAAAGGTGCACAATCTCACTGGATGCTCCCCAATCGTATTCCCATTTTCTTTGGTGTTCGCAAGCTTAATGATGCCGTGATTGCGCTAGTCAAGGTGTTTGGCGGTGTTCATGCCGCTCCCATTGTATCCGAGAAACAAAAGATGACCAAGATTGATTAAACAATGGTTCTTTTCATTCTATTTACACACATCTTCTATCTATACAAACAATGCATCTTGCTTGAATTTGGCATAAGCAGGGCGTTGAAGTGATTTCTTCGCAACTTCCACATCGGTTCTGATATCTCTAATAAGACCATCTGCAATAAAAAGTGTCAATGAAACTTTCCAATGCATCAATCGACTTGCATTTACCAAGTGATGGATAATTTTGCTCAGGACGAACGTAACCAAGAACAATGACACGGATGGCAATGCCATAAAAGTCATCAGGAAACTCATGAATGATATGCACCTCCTAATTACTAATGTTAGTATGTCATGAGAATGCATCCATGCTCTTCATCCATACCGCTGAACGCTTTTCATTTTGATAATAAGGGTTCCAGCCCAAGCTCATCACCATAGGATATACTTCCGAGTTCTTGTCACCAATTTGCACCCATCCATAGTAGATACCAGACGTAAAGTCAGTACACATTGCCTCGATGGCGTCGTCAGACAAGTTGGCTATAAGCAATATCAACACGCGTGTCAAGCATTTTGGTTGCCATTGTGTATATACCCGTTGGGATGCCTAGTTCCTTGGAACCCCTTCCATATCCTTTGACAACCGTGCCTGAAACGCTGTGAGGAAAAGGATGCTGTGGCACTTCTGGTCCAACAAGAAGTGGTCGATCGGGATTGATGGCAAGTGACATACTGTGTGAAGGGAAGAACGAATGCTGGTGATACAAACATCGTGGAAGTCAGTCGATCCTTGAAGAAAATGACAAATTCGTTCTGAGAGACATATGGTACAATTCAACCCACTCTTTCCTTATCACCCATTCATTGATAGTAGAAAGGTATTCTCTGGATACGTAGTAAGACATGAACAATGTAGATCAGGTACAAGTGATGGATTCCAAGGATCATCCAGGTTGTGTAACACAATGTCATCATCAAGCTGGAACTGGACTGGCGATCTTTTGAAAGTCAAGCAGCCATGGTAACGCTCATACCATGTTGTAGGTATGATGGAGGTATCAGTTTTTGCTACAGGTATCTCACTACATCTAATGTAAGTATAGGCTCTATTATGCTTATCTTGGGAGGACAAGTTGGATCGTCAACGCCTGAAGGCACCAGGAGCTTATGACTGATTCATATCAATGAGGAACTACCATGTCAATAGAGCAATAAAGTGATACAGATTACTTGCATATAATGCCAAATGTCACTCTTGTGTCAAGATAAACAGCATCCACTTTAGTTGTTTCGAAGAAAATGACTATCTATTCTATGATCCACTCACATTTAAAATACAATCACCATGGCAATGACTCCTTAAGTTGTCAGGGTGGCAGGGTGTTTTCGCCTCACTAGATAGTTGTCATGCATCACTCCAAGCTCTGAATGTTACACACAAATAATTTTACCAGCAGAGACACGACGCTTTTCCCTTGTTCTTTCGTTTTCTTCTATCTTTCCCACTTGTTCCACTTTCAAAATGACACAAAACAAATTCGTCAAGGAGTTTACAAAGGAAGAAACTGACGCCGTCACCAAGTTCAAAGCTTTGTTGCCTGACGTTCTCAAGACTGCATTCAAGAGCGAAAGTGAACCTGAGCCTTACAAGCTATGGGACATTGCACTCGATAAGGATTCCACCGATGAGCGTTTGGACGTCCTGCTTGTCAAGTTTCTACGAGCTAGGTAAATAAGCATGCATCACGTTTAGATTGTATATCAAACTGACATGATGCATAGACAAAATGACCTTGAAGCAGCTCGCACGATGCTTTCTGACAGCATTGCTTGGAGACGAGAGTTTAAAGCTGATACGATCCTCGAAGAAGAGTTTGATGAATCCATCTTTGGTAGTGTTGGATATATCCATGAGCATGATAAGGAGGGTCGTCCAGTATGCTACAACTTTTATGGTGACCTTGACCAAGAAAAGGTGTTTGGTGATCCCGAAAAGTAAATATTGATTCCATACCTGACAGATTAGCATCCATATCGCTCACACACAGGCCATATACTTTTATAGATTCATTCGATGGCGCGTGCAGTTGATGGAAAAAGGTGTTAAGCTGGTGGATTTTGTCAATGTCGATTCAATGATTCAAGTCCATGATTATAAGGGTGCATCCATGTTTGGTCGTACTGCAAACGCCAAGGCAGCTACCAAGGATATCATCAAGATCATGCAGGATAACTATCCTGAATTCCTGGTAAAGTCTTTATACTTGTCGACATGTCAAAATACTCATCACCTTTCTCATAGGCTACAAAATACTTTGTCAATGTGCCATGGTGGGGAAGGTATGTGCTCAGTGTTACACTGTGTCATGTTTACTCACATCTATCATGTTTCTATAGCAAAATCTTTAAGCTTATACGCCCATTGCTACCTGAAGCCACTTTTAAGAAGTTTGTCGTATGTTCAAAGTAAGTTTATCTTTCTCGGTATCAAAGCAAGTTGCAGGAATGTTCAAACTTTAAACTCTAGTGACGAATTGATTGACACGCTCAGTGAAAAGATTCCAAAAGATAATCTGCCAGCTGTGTACACTGCATCATCATCAGAGGGTCAACATGCTACTACTACGCCTAAAGAAGAACCCAAGGTACAAGAGAATCAACCCAATGAGACTGATGTGAGTGCCGCGGATAAAAAGGAAGAAGCGGAACTTTCGACATCTGCCAAGAATGAAGCAGCTGAGGAAGAAAACACACCACCCAAAGCAGTTGATGACGATGAGCCCAAGAAAGATGAAGAGCCTATCAGTAAAAAGGCTGAAAAGCAACCTGCCGTTGCTTCTGAATCTAACAACGCCTAAATACACTTTTACGCTCTTGCATATTACTATCACCCCACTCTTGCTTTACTATTCTTACAGTAGTCTAATCTTTATCTTAAATATATATAATCATCTTGGCTATATTACAATAACAAATGATATTCATGTCTAATACTCTTGGCTACTTTATATTTTGTGCATTCTGTACAGTGTTGAAAAGGGAGCTAGTTCGTCTACTTCTTCTTTTATCAAGTTGTGATGATGTTTGTTCAGTGTCAACCATTCTGTCAGCTTCGTCTGCAGTAACTTGATCCACCGTGATGCTTGTTTTAGGAAATACTCCACGCGCGTTTCCTCTGCTAATATTCATACCGAGACACCAGCCATCATCATACTCTGCGTAAACTTGTACAATGTCGCCTGGTAATACATAAATCTCATCTTCCAGCGATGGATTATAAGTCGACACCACTGTGTATGTACCCAATGGGACCTGCCCTAACCATGGATCATCAGGAGTTTGTCGAGATAATAATGCTGGACCAGCAGCAGCTGTTACTGGCATGGTTGGTTCATTGGCTGTGGAAATGGCATGGAAGTTGTTCGTCATTGGTGGTTGCTGTGGTTGCTGTTTTTGTCGTTGTCGTCGTAGAGCTTTAAATAAGAGGAAGCATATGATAATCACACCTGCTAAAACACCAACCACAATACCAGCAATAGCACCACCTGAAAGAGAAGAAGAATCATTGTTGGATGTTTGGTTTGCAGGTGTTGATGCTGTTTGAAGAGTTGGTTGGGAAGTGGATGATGCTTCTGTAGGAGGAGATGTCGCTGATAGCGGAGACACCACTATAAACGGCAGAGTTGTAGTAGTTGATGTAGTAGCTATGGCTGAAGAAAAGGCATGGATGCTTTGTGTATGGTTGTTGGCAAACGAAAACCCTGTGTCTACTTTCCATGAGCAAACAAGAACCGTATACAAGGAGATCGTACTCACCAGAAGAAGAAGCAGTGGATTCAATGACGCGCTTGAATAAGAGTCGTGCCTGAACTGAATCGTGCATTGTTGCCCTACTTTGTCAAAGACTGAATGGCATTAGAGGAAGGCAAGCGAGTGGCGAATCACGAAAGCTTTGCTGTCAACAGCTGCTAAAAGAGATAATAGTTTAAAAAAGATGCTACAATTGAGCTGGTGTTACATAATTAGAACATCTTTGTTCTCGCCCTGTTGTCTCTTGACGTGACACAAGCTCCCAATTACTTATAAATTATGCGCTTCGCCAGCAAGTGATCGATTACCTGTTTACTACTCTTGTCATCCTTGATTACATGCATCATGTCTATCTAGTATTGTATAGTTGTTTAGATAGGATCGTCCAATAATGAAGTCTGTATCTGTAAATAACATGCTGTAATGTAGTTGGGCATTCACACTGAAGGGAAGGACGTGTAGCTGTTGCCAATGATAAAGTTAAGCTTGGCTTTGAATGACATTTTGTGTAGAGTCCTTGTTGCTTGCTTGATTGAACTTAAATGGTGTGGATCGATCGTGGATAAGAGCAAGTGACATATTGGTACATGGATATAACATCGCATATCTATAGGCTTGGCTATATATACACTACCAGGTATTGCTATATCATAAAGCATAGGCAATTGATACGTAG
Source organism: Lichtheimia ramosa (assembly GCA_008728235.1). NCBI lineage: Eukaryota > Fungi > Mucoromycota > Mucoromycetes > Mucorales > Lichtheimiaceae > Lichtheimia > Lichtheimia ramosa. The sequence goes on along the minus strand of CP031827.1, from coordinate 2,227,697 downwards.
TATGCACATCCCTAAGATTACCAGGTACGAAGAGCTGAGTAGTAAATGACGTCAAGGCCATTCGCTTAAGAAGTGCTGTACAAGTCGTGAAAGTGGTCATAATTAATCAGGCTCTTATGAATGGCTACCTGCTTCAAGAGGATGATTTGCACAAACACTATCAATAGTAGTGTGTGTTGCACATGCTGTGATCATGTGATGAGTGATTGATTGCATTTATAGTCGTGATAGTGTTTATTATTAGTATAGAGCACTATTGATTGGATGATAAAGTGACACCTTGAATGGTCTGGCCAAATGATACAATCTAAATGGGTTTGGGGAAAGAGAGAGATGTCCTGAACATGCATAAATTACTACGCCGCAGTGGCATCTGACTGGCTACTGGCTGGGTCACGCAGTGAAAGAAGTCGCGGTGATTGCTTGTTGCGGCATTATTCCCAGGTTCCTCTTCTCCTCTACATACCCGATATCACCCATGAACCTTGGAGACAAGAGCAACAACGAATTGCTGTTCATCAACTTCAACCAGGACTTTAGTTGTATCTCGGTTGGCACCAAGACCGGTTACAGGATTTACAACTGTGAGCCATATGGCAAATGCTACACAAAACGTGAGCTTTATCTTTCACTCGTCCCCATTTCACTCGATTGACAATGCTACTTCAACCTTGTTACAGCTTCTGGTGGTACTGGTATTGTCGAAATGCTCTTTTGTACTTCACTTGTGGCACACGTTGGTGCAGGCGACGAACTTAATATTTCACCCAGGCACCTACACATTATCAATACCAAGGTGAGCACCCTTTTCTTGTGTATCTATCCTCATTTGCTAACTTGTCTATTCTAGAGAGAATCAGTGATATGTGAATTGACTTTCTCAACAACTGTGCTAGCAGTCAAGATGAATCGTCGACGCTTGATCGTAGTACTTGAAGAACAGATATTCGTGTACGACATCAGCAACATGAAATTACTGCATACCATTGATACCAGCCCCAATCCAAATGGTAAGTGGATCTCTCTTTATCTTTTATCAATGACTCAACTATGGTGTAGCTGTTTGTGCTTTATCACCTTCAAGCGAGAATTGCTACATTGCTTATCCATCACGATCAGCATCCAGCACTGTTTTCTCAAACAGCCAAACATCCCAACCTTATTATGTCAATGGCGACATTGAGATCTTTGATGCATTATCTTTACAACTTGTGAACATTGTTCAAGCACACAAGAGCCCTATTAGCAATATTGCCATGAATGCCGATGGTACATTGCTTGCAACAGCAAGTGAAAAGGTAAATCATATACTTCACTATTGGTAGACATATTGACAAGGATGAAATAGGGCACTGTGATTCGCGTATTCTCTGTACCTGGAGCCAACAAGGTGTATCAATTCCGCCGAGGATCTTATCCTGCCAAGATTTATTCAATGACTTTCAATCTCTCCAGCACACTCTTGTGTGTTTCAAGCGACACTGAAACTGTTCACATCTTCAAGTTGTCTACTGGTGCTGCACCTACTGCAAATGGCAATGGCAATAACAACAATGGATATGGTGGAGGAGGAGGAATGGTTGGATACAATGGCGATCAGGCACAATCTGATACACGTGGACGTAGTGGAAGTATGGGGTAAGTGAACAATACAACATGTGTACATATCATAGTTGTAACCAGATCAACTTTAGACAAATGCTTCGAAGGTCTTCTTTGCATATTGGACGCAACATTGCAGGCAGTGTAGGATCATATTTGCCAGAAATGATTACAGAGATGTGGGAACCTGCTCGAGATTTTGCATTCTTGAAGCTGCCAAACAGTGGTGTGCGTAGTCTGGTTGCATTCAGGTAAGGTGATAAGGCATGGCTGCTTTTGGAAATGTCTAATCCAGGATCAATATGTGTGTAGCACAACTCCTCAAGTCATGGTAGTCACTTCGGATGGCTTCTTTTACCAATACAACATCGATCTGGAAAATGGTGGAGAATGTGTTCTGCTTAAGCAATACAGGTAATGTCGTTTACTTTATGATTTGCAGTCTTGAACTGATAAAATGACACTATATATATAGCTTATTGGAATCCACTGATGGGATGAATGGCTCAAGTATCAATGACGATTAGTCTTAGTATATAATATAGCGCTCTGTTGGATCACTTTCTTTTCTCTTGTTCGCTTTGTATTGACAGTGTAAATAGCTTAATGGATCAATGAAGTGATGACATACTACAACTCCCACATTTGTCTAAGTTTTGTGCTTGTGAACAATTCAAGCGACACACAAAGTCACTGCACGTGATGTATATTCTCGCCACACATAATCCTACCATGGGCATATTTCGCAGTACATAGTACTCTTTAACAAAGACACCCCCCAACTCCAATACTTTTGTACTAGGGATATCTCGCCTTGTATCTACTCTTATCTTGCACCATGTAACTCTATCGTGTTTCCATGTCTCTTTTGTGACAACACTTGTCGGATCAATCCATTATCTTCTTATCAGTAGCTGCATAGAACTATCTACCCGATCCATCCGATATTGATATGGACATTTTATCAAAGTATGACATTGTATTACACATAGATGGTTGAGAATTCCTTTGTTCAAGAGCATATAGTGGTGGATTTATCCTCTGATATGGGATGTAAACTGGTTGACCAATGGGGAGAATGTCGGCATGCGACATGAGTCTCGCCAAAGTGGGATAAGCTTTGATGTATCAATGTCGTGGGAACCAAATCATGCTGTGTTATTGTTGGAGCTGGTTCTTTTTTCTGTGAATCAGAAGCAGTGTGGCTGCGCTCTTTTTGCGTAATGCAGATTTGTGATGCAATCTATAATAAGGACTGAGAAGGTTTTAGGTATATGTGTGTGTGGATAAAGCTGACGTGATTATGGGCTCAGCGTTTTATTACTTTTCACGGCATGATCTTTTTCGTTTCTGGTGACCAATTTCTGCGCATCTTGCGCAGCACTAAGATTCTGTGATGTTTGTGTGCGAGTTGTGTGGGACGTGTGTCATCTGTCCAGTAGCACAAAATCGACAACAAAGGGAATCAACTGCTTTTGACTGTTTTTGATCCAAGATTACTGCACTTTGTTTCTCAATGGCATTTGGTTCCATGATTTGACGTATGGCAGATCCGCATGCATACCGATCAATAGACTTTATGCATGCAAGCTCAGCAAGAAACTAAAGATCACATCTTGAAGAAATCCAAGAATCAAGTCGATCCCTAGATCAATCAAACTAGGTTAAGATCATTTTTCCTATTTGAACGCTCTAGTACAACAGGTTTGGTAATCACCAACAAAAGTGACCACGACACCCACGCATGTGCCCCCATGTAAGTGCCAAGAAGAAGGATGGCTGAACGGATGTGTATGTGAACATGGGAGAGTTATGATGTTATCAAGCACCAACACACCAAAAAGTTATGCATCCAGATCAATGCACAAGGATAGTATACCTTATTTACTAGTCAGCAGTGGTATTCCTGTCATCCTGGCTTAGCAATCTTGATATACTTTTTGATTCAACAGCATGCAAACATCCGATCAGGGAAAAATTGCTTGGTAACGTAGCCGTTTTATCATTCTGCCTTGTTCAAATCAGTGTGTGGGGGGTTACACATTGATCCTTTTGAGGCGTTTTGCTGTACTCACTCACAGAGTCATATGACCAATGCCTTATCCAGACTTTCCTGTTGGGTTATTTAATCGACCTGGTCTGTATCTGGTTACTGATCTGGTTCCTCTTTTATTTTCCTCTCACATACACTTCTCTCCATCTTTATCCTCTTTTTGTACAAGCATGGAAGAGAAACACCAAACCAGTTCTTCATCTGACAGTATCCATAATGATAAGGAATACTATACAGGCGATGTTGCTTCAGTCGAACAGCAAGAATCAGTCGAGAAAAAGGAACCTTACAAGCTTAAACGCACACTAAAGGCTCGGCATTTATCAGTAAGCATAAAGAGATCATGATCCAAAGCGTGCCTAACAATGTCGCATATAATAGATGATCTCGTTGGGTGGCGTCATTGGTCAAGGCTTGTTCTTGTCGGCTGGTGGCAACCTGTATCAAGGAGGTAAGATCAAATTGCATTACTTGCTTCACCCAGCTGTTCAAAATGAGCTTAAACAATCTTTTGATCTTTGCACTTTGTTATATAGGCCCTGCTGGTGCATTAATTGGTAAGCGCTCTGTCATTCACGTATATCAGTTCTCGTATTGATCTCTTTATTAGCTTATGCTATCATTGGCTTTATTGTCTTTTGGGTTGCATACTCATTAGGTGAAATGGCTACATATATCCCGGTATGTCGATTCTGGAAAGAAAAAGTGATGATCATACTAATATGGAGAAAAATAGGTTTCTGGATCATTTACTATTTTCGCCCGACGCTTCGTGGATGATTCATTTGGTGCAATGATCGGTTACAATTACTGGTAAGCCTGATTCCATATATGGCATAGTGTGGGAGCAGTTGCCTATGATGATTTTGCTAAGCCAAGTTAACGTGTTTTGCATTGCATACGTTTCAGGGCTTGTTGGGCTATTGTTGTCGCAGCTGAATTAGTGGCTTTACCACTTGTCATGCAATTTTGGACCGATGTTGTACCGGATGCGGCATGTAAGTGATTTATTTTTCACAATGTAGACATTCGCTGACACTTTACGCTGTCGATATAGGGTCTCTTATGTGGCTCGTCATCATTTTCATTCTTAATCTTTTCGGCGCTCGTGGATATGGTGAAGCTGAATATTGGTTTAGTATGATCAAGGTCTTGACTATTGTCATCTTTATCATTGTTGGTGCTTTTATCTCTGGCGGTGTGATTGGGTAAAGAGATTACATTAAGATTTTAAGCTCATTTCACGGCTTCCACTAATCAACCCGACTTCTTGGAATATCACAGTGATGAAGTTTATGGCTTCAAGTATTGGCAGAATGGTGGTGCCTTTCCTCATGGTGCACTTGGCGTTGTCAATTCATTTGTCTTGGCATCCTTTAGTATGATGGGTATGATATGAATCTACATTCTTACTTGAATTGCAAGCTCATTCGGATTATAGGCACTGAAATCATTGGTATCACTGTACGTCATTGTTGTGCGTGTGAAATAATATCTAAACTCCCATGTCTAACCTTTTTGATGTTCACATAGGCTGGTGAATGTAGTAATCCTATCAAGGTAAGGCAGAACTAGGCACACTTTTGTCATCTTGTCTCACCACTTGTGTCTTTTAGCAAGTTCCACGTGCCATCAAGACTGTTGTTTGGCGTATTGTCATCTTCTACCTTTTCTCAGGTATGCACTATGGAGAAAAGAAGCCACATGATGTACTGATCATTGCCATTATAGTCTTTATCATGGGTCAAATCATTCCTTGGAATGACAGTGAGTATTATCATATTCGCCATATGAGAAAAAGTGACTAATGGAGAAAAATGTAGAGCACAATCTTAACAAGGACAGCCAAGATGCAACTGTGTCACCTTTCACTCTTGTCTTTGAGAAAGGAAGTTTAGATGCTGTGGCACAAATCATGAATGTTGTCATTTTGATCACTGTAAGCCCTTAAACTACATCACTACCAGCCAATCGTGACATGGATCAATCTCTTAACATGTTCATCTAGGTGTTGTCTTGTGCCAACAGTGGTTTATATGTCTCTACGCGTACATTGTGTGCTCTTGCAGAGGAAGGCATTGCATGGAAGCGTCTTGGTATGTAAAAGGATGACAAGTTTAAGAGAAAGTGAGAAGGAGCAGGTAGACTAATTGCAACTTGCACACAACAGCATATATCAATAGATGGGGCGTACCTATTTATGCATTGACATGCTCAGCTCTTGTCAGTATTGTTACTTTTGTCACATCGCTTATTCCAGGTAAAGCACTGTATTCAGTGCTTACCAGCTTATCTGGTGTTGCTGGATTTGTCACATGGTCAGGCATTGCTCTTTCCCATTACCGGTTCCGCAAAGCATTTAAGGCACAGAATAAGGATTACTCTGTCATTCCCATTCGTGCTCCATTGCATCCTTTCGGAGATCTCTTTGTCATGATTGCATGCTGTGTCATTGCATTGATGACTGGCTATTCATACTTTTATCCCCCAGATGCTGTTGGTCTTGTGGGTAATTATGCTGGTATCATTATGTGTGCAATTGGTTGGGCCATCACCAAATGGTGGACCAAATCAAAGATGATTCCTCCTGCTGAAATTGATGTGGATACTGGTGTATCTACTCAAATTGGCAATTACGAAGAAGAAAAGCCTGATATCACTGGCAATATCTTCCAACGTACTTGGAAACGCCTCGTTATCATCTTCACTTAAACTGTATTGGAAAAAGATAATCATCCTACTGTAGTATTCCCTATATAACTCATATACTCTTCGCCTTTATTACCTTCTTGTTCATGTATCATTATTATAAACAACATGCTTGTGTTATATCATGAAACTTTTTATTAGGGCTCTAAAGGATTTACTTGGGAAGACGTGTTTGTAGTAGGATGTTCTAGTCATGACCGACATCATATAGTCTTGGTTCATTCTTAGGTCATACTTCAGCTTTATTAACAGCAGCACTGGTTAGTACGCTATCTAATCTAGTGATAAGGTCCAATCGATAGTCTTTATATGCTTCTTCTTCAAGGTTAAGAATGATGTGATAAATGGCATATCGTAACTTGAGAAGCAACCAATCCATTAGTCATCAGGTGTTGATTGTTGCATAAACCAATTGGGTCCGCCACATCCTGCCAATGAACTTTTCCTGCAAGGGATCAGGCAATCCTTTGTCCCACCTATCGAGACCGTCAGTTTGAATTTGTCAGCAGCCGACTGAAAAGCTATGGGACTCACTTCTTCCACAATAATGCCAACTCCAATGCGCGCCCAAGAACGAAAGCAGTTCAAAGTATGTCTTACTTTATATACAAATGCACTTACTCCAGCAATGTCCAGTAACACATATGCTTGTACAGACCGAATTCGCCGTCGAAATGACCTGCGAAAGTTGTGTCAACGACATTGGCAACGTGCTGAAGCAGTTTCCAGGTATGCTATACTTGCTTTTAGTTGATATGGTGATGATACTAAAGGCATGATATGATGTAGACATCAAGAAATATGATATCAATCTTGAAGACCAACGTGTAGTTGTTGAAGGATCGAGTATGTGTATTATACGTATCCAAGCTATCAATTCACTAACATATATGCATAGTGGCACCATCGAAGATATCTCGTGCTCTGAAAGAAACTGGAAGAACAGTGATTGTACGTGGACAAGGTGTTGCTGATGGACAAGGTCACTCTGGAGCAGCAGTTTGCATCTTTGATACGTATGGTGATGATCCTACCCAACAAATCCCCAAAGGAACACAAGGCTTGGCTCGTTTTGTACAAATTGATGAGGAGACATGTCTTATTGATTTGACAGTGGAAGGACTTTCACCTGGAAAACATGGCGTTCATATTCATGAGCTCGGTGATATCTCTCGTGGATGGATGTCAACAGGCGATCATTTCAATCCCACAGATGTTGATCATGGTGATCCAGAGCATGGTCACGTTGGTGACTTGGGCAATGTTGAAGTGGATGCCAATGGATGGGGTGACTTGGTAGTCGAAAGCAACCGTGTCAAAGTATGGGATATCATTGGTCGTAGCATGGTGATTACAGAGCGTCAAGATGATTTTGGCAAGGGCAATAACGAAGAAAGCAAATGGGATGGAAATAGTGGACCAGGTATCTTATGTGGTATCATTGCTCGAAGTGCTGGTGCTTTTGAAAACATGAAGAAGGTGTGTGCATGCTCAGGCAAGACTTTATGGGAAGAAGCACGTATCCAACCCCAGGATAAGAAAGTATCACTGTAGATAGTAATCTTTATTTCCCCAACCCAACATCATTTTCTCTTCCACATGCTATTATTGTGTATTTTTGTTCTCCTCCATATATTGTAGTCTTTGTGGAAATACACATACCATTGTATTAATGTCGTCAGTTGTCTTTGATGACGAAAGGAGCGTAGTATTGAAGGAGTATGAAAGTCGGGGTTGTAAGAACCTTCTAGCTATACGGAGCAAGAATGTTTTGGAGACCGACATATTCGCAGTCATGGATCTGAAAACTATAAATACGGGAGCATCCCAAGGCCATTTCTTTTTCTTCATTGCCTCTGTTCTGTAATCAGATCGGATAAATCTTTCGCCTTTTACTAAAGATTTCCGTGGCTGCGGAACACAAAGGAGGTTAATCACAATTTTTTGACCCCACTTGGGTTTATCCCAAACTCTCTCTTTATTGAAAATGAAAATGATAAATAAGACTTGGCTTTTACAAGGGGGAAACTTGTTGCTTAAACAACCGAAAGTTTATCCGTGTTGTACTTTTCTTACTATGCCATGTGTGTCTTAGTACCCCGCATAGAATGGTTTTACTTGGATTTAATATGGATCTCATTGTGCTGTTACACGTACAATTATCTCGTCATACACTGCTAAATGATGATAGTCTACATAACACTTAATAGGTGTTATTTCTCTCTTTCTCTCTCTCTCTCTCTTTTTCCCCTTTCCTCTCCTTTACATTTCCTTTATAGCATGTCATGGAGAGATTGTCTTCACCATCACCCAACAAAGATAGCCCATGTTTAACTGAACAGCAGCAGCATCATGATCAACAACGTCCCAAACTTAAAACATCCAAAACAGAACCTTTAAACAAAAGACGTTTGCCTAAATTCGAAGTGCCACGCTTTCGATCTTTAAATGATAATAGACGTCTTCTTTCTTTACGTCGACATCAAAGCACACCACAGTCACCCACTACCTCTTCCTTCAACACCGAGTCTTTATTGACTAAACCACTACCAGCCGTTCCACGACTACCCAGAACATCTTCCACCAACAATGGACTCTTGAACGCTGCTCATCCCAAGCATCAGCCAACACCATGGGTTACTTTACAACAGTATTGCAATGGCATTCGTAGTCGCTGTGCGACCTTATTACAAGACGACAATGGAAACGACACCTTGAGCTGGAATCAAGTTATGACTCTCTTGAACATGCTGGAGCACGCTTTGAAGCAAATATCAACAATGGCATCGCTTACAGAACATATCGCTGATATTGGAGCAACACTGAAAGAACTCGAGCATCATTGTATTGAGGAACAAGGCGATAAGATTGATATGGTACTTTAGTTTGGATTGCCTAGGGGAAGTGGTGATGGTGTGTGTTATCTAACGTGAGCTACTTGTTTCAAGATTCGCCAATTGGATGTCCTATTGACCAATTTGATCAAGGCTTCCGATGCAGCATCCACGTGTATTGTGCCGACTATAGCCGATGAAAGTCATATTGTGGAGACGTCTCAGTATCTGATAATCAACAACAATGACAAGCATGATGATGAACAACTGCAACAATCTTTACCTGATTATGCATCACAACATCCTGAATACATTCATCCTTGTGCAACATGGTTCCGGACTTATTGCGTTGGCAAGCCATATATCACGTTGATAGGTGATAATCCTTCAACCATCGTGGTAGTGGTGCATCATGAAGAAGAAGGAACATGTAGAATCATCATTCGTTCTACCTGCAAGAAGGCAAGTTCAAGAAAGAGAGGATCTAGGATTGGAAACAAGAGATTAACTGATATATTTAGTATGCTGGATATCATCTTCTTGAACACAATCAACCAGTGGAATCTCCTCGTGAAATAGTGAATATGGTGTGTCCCAGTCTGAATACTCGCGTTTTTCGATTGCTGTCAGCCCAAGAAACCATCTTAGTAGGCATGGAAAAGCAACTACTGCGATTCGAGGAAATGGGCGTATGTATCAATCATGCTATTCATAAGTGGATCATTACTTAGATGTAAACATGTAGATGCCACAACATTACAAGTTTGGTGTACTGCATGTACGCAAGGACCAGCATACTGAAGAAGAATGGTTTTCGAATTCTGGATTATCACATGATTTGGAGGAATTGCTCGATTTGCTAGGCGAACGTGTCAACTTGGAAGGATATTCTGGCTATGCTGGTGGATTGGATACAAAAGGTTGGTTCTAATTCTCTTCCCCAAGGCAGTGTACATGCTCATGTTACTCACACATGGATAACTATATAGCAGGTGAATCAGGAACCACGTCGTATGCATCATCATGGCAAAAGCATAACATCATGTTCCATGTTGGTCCACTGATGCCCTTGCGAAAGAGTGATACTCAACAAGTCCATCGTAAGCGACATATTGGAAATGGTAATAGATCAAGTCATAAGGCTGTATACATCAATACTAATGCCTGTTTGATAGACATTGTCTGCCTTGTCCTTGTTGAAAAAGATGGGGAATTTGATCCCAACAAAATCCGATCCCAGTTTTTGCATGTATTCATTGTTGTCCAGAAACAAGAAGAAGGATGGAGGTAAGCAAAGGGAGCAATTGAAGCAATTCAACCAGTGATACCTAATGCTCGTCATTAGGGTGCATGTCATTCGTGATAGCAAGGTTTCATACTTTGGTCCTGCTATTCCTAGCCCTGACCAATTGAAATCAGACAAGCTGAAGGACTTTTTATTGCTAAAAAGTGAGTTGTTGATAACACTATAAACCATATATGATGTATTGACCCTTCTGCTTTAGTGATCAATGGCGAAAATGCAGCCTTGAAGTCAGATAAATTCGCTATTCCAAACGACAAGGCACGAGATGGTATTTTGAGTGGCATGGTGACCAGCTTTTTACCTTATCAACAACCAATGCAGCACAAGAACAGTTCTGAAATCAATGTTGCACCATCAAAATCGGAAAGGCCTCGTTCAGCTGGTCCTTCAACGTGGCGTCCATCACTCGACAGTATTCCAATTCCACCTATTCCATCACCTTCACGTTCCACCATGCTACGTGATTTTAAGGAAGGTATTGCTGCAAGGCGCAGGCGTCGTAGCAGTGGTGCTGCAGTAGCAACTCAAACACAAAATCAGGAAAAGAAAGGTAAATGCCAATGATGATCTTTTGTGTTATCATCCACTGATCGTGTTTATCATATAGCTTCATCATCCAATGCTATACCTGTCAACACATCTTCCTTTGTACGTCGAATGGGACGCAACAAGAAATCTGATACCACCGTTACAGCTGTATGAGTAATATATTGACACCCTATCACTTAATCTCCTCATCCTTTACAATCACTGTTGCCAGTAAAGAAAGCCTCTTTGCATTGATCAAACATGATTTCATCATAACTTTACATCCATTTGTCACTATAACTATCATATCCAAGTGGATCACTTAAGAGTAAAGCCAGTGATAACAAGCTATATCTGAAAAGTGCTCAAAGTAAAAGGTCGTTCATACTTGTTAAATGCTTTATATCAAACGATGATTGTCTAAACTCGATATGTGCCTTAATTGATACTATCTACATACACCAGCTCGCACCAATCCTTTTGCATTGTCTTGAATGTATGCTTGCTAGGACACTTGAAGTACATATGCATGTGTCATGTTTGGATGATCAATAGTTGGTAAAAGTCAATCACCATCTTAAATCCTTGACGACCTATAATACAGTGTGTCAGTGGAACTTGACTGAAAAGACGAGTGATAAAAGCCAACTTGCCAGTGAATCTCCCTTCACAGCTGCAATGTAATCCAGGTCCAAGTGGAAGACATGTGAAATGTTGTTGTTATTGCATAAAAGTGGAATCTGAATGCCAGCCTTCAAGAATCACTTGCTTAGGTCTCGGTTGTAGGAACATGTCGTAACAGGTCTGGTGCATGTTAAAAACTCAATGGATGATGGTGTCAACGTGATCTTTGTTTGCTTTGGTAATTGGTTGTCCTTGGAAAGAACCATGGCGAAAGCTGAAGGATGTTGACATACAGTCTATAAAGTGCTTGATGAAGAAAGCGACCATGATAGGATTGATCCTTGTAGATGTCACCATCCTGACTTTGGAACTCTTCCTGGTGGACAGCTTTAGAGCAGTTGGAATAAAGATATGCGACAGCAAAGAGTGAATCCACAATGCGACATCTTTGAAGGATCGATAATGTTGTGTTGACAACGTCGCGTGGCTGCAAATCATTCCATTGATGTGTGATAAGTATCCAGAAAGCCGATCTGATCGAATACCAGACTACCACTTTATGCACCTTGATTAGTACCTGAAGATATTGTAGGATCGAGCTAACCTTTTTCTGTCTGTGCTTACCACTGTTTGCAAGAATTGAAACATGCGAAAGAATACGCGCGAGAGCTGGTGAAACCATGACAGACTTATCCAGTAGTAACTTGACATGACGCTCATGTAGCAATACCCATTCCACTAGCACAGGTCAAATGGTGTTGCAATGTAGTTCAAGTCTCCCATTTACATACAAATGGCACTGTCCTGTGTTGACTGCATTGGGATAGTTTCAAGAGATAGAAAGGAGTAGGAAGACGTGCAGAAGAAATGCATTGACGCGGATGCGGAGATCTGATCAGCTCAAATGCTTTGTTCCTCAACAACTACCATTCATTGCATATCACTATTGCCTGTCATTGCCAGCTATCATTTCCACTGCATCAGTGTATACATCATATGGTGTCTAAAAACCAGCTTCATCCAAGAAGATACTAGACTAGTTGGTCCCCCAACTTGCTCATTTAGATAATATTGCAATCATGATCATATGCTTATATAATAGACTAGTAAAGCTTTCAATGGCAATGACAATAAATGAAATGTCTCTTGTTGATTAAAGGACGTTTAAGGAATCACATGAGATGATACTTGAAAAATATATAGGAGTAAGACCACCTTGTTACTCAACGTATTGCTTTGTTTTTCTGGATCATGCGTAATATCCGTCTTCGTGTAACCTAAACTATGTGCGCGCATTGAGAAGATTTATCAGATCGTGACTTTTTATATCTCTCGTTTACCAGGTATTGTAATTATTAGCTGGGATGCTGTCGGTGTTTTGTACCATGGAAGCGCTCCAGATCGAGATGGTTCACATATTCCCTTGTTACCTCGGAATACTACTATTGTAGCCCATTCATTCATCTATATCACAGCGCGGAGAACTCGGGGATATCATCATTATAAATTGTTGCTCCATATCTATACAATGTCAGCTTCCCATGATTCGGATGGAATATATAACACAATGATCGGCTGTAAATGTAAGGGATCCTCTTAACGAACCACACTTGTGGCCATCGGGAGGATGAGCTGTCCTAAATTGGCATGGTAGATTCAGACAATGACCTTTAACGCGATAGCAATGTCTCTTCCGCATCATGTTCACATTTTGATCCATTCTTATCAATCTATGCCCATATGACTATTGAATCTCTTACAGGCTCACCTAGAATACATCAGCCGACGCGAATAAGATCTCAAGTAGTACCAGCTTTTGATCGGTAACTCCATCATCTGATAAGCACACCTAGCACAGAGAATCAAGAAACAACTTCTGTACCACAATGTATCCAGAGCTTCCTTGTTGATGTATATAATGTGTGGCTTCTCTTGTTGTATTTTGTTGCTGTCCTAATACCTTTACAAAGATTGGGTATACTCTATATAGATCACTTTGATCTTTTCTTTTGCTTACCAAAGACAATACCAAAATCCAGTAGTACCATGGCTAAGGACCACGAAACGATGGCTGAGCAAGCTACTGTTAGCGTGAATACTGAAAGCAAGGATGCCTTTGAATATGAGCAGCATGCAACTGAAGCAGTGATAACAAGTGGTTCTTCTTCAGCTTATGGACATCAAGCAACAACTAATGATTCTGCGTCAACATCTACAGCTGATATTCATGACAAAGAGCTTTCAGCAGGTGTTGCTCGCATTGAAGCAATGCAAAAAGTCTGGGGCAAATGGGGATATATCATTTTGCTTGCCAGTCTTGGTATTTCGCAATACATCTATTCACTGGATGGTACTACCACTTACATGTATTTGGCTCAAGCAACTTCAGGCGTTGGTGAACATTCCTTGCTTGGCACTGTATCTACAGCTGGTGGTATCATTCTTGCTGTTGGCTTGCCATTTATTGCAAAGATTGCTGATTATTTTGGCCGTGGCGAAGCTTTGTAAGCTTGAATTACATATAGGAGAGATTGTTTATAACATACTCATCATCATGTACACAGGGCTTTTTCGACCGTGCTTGTTACAATCTCATACGTCATATATGCTTCAGCCAACGACATTGGACAAATAGCTGGTGCACAGATCCTTTATAGCATCGGAGCCACTGGTCTTTCAGTATGTATTATGCATCAGACGCCTTCACTTTATGTTTGTATCTCATTTCCTCGCTTTTATTATGACAGATGATGACAAGTATTATCTTGGCTGATGTTGTTTCGCTGCGATTTCGTACCTTGTTAAGTGGTATCTACTCGCTGCCCTATGTCATCAACGTCTTTGTGGCGGCTGAAGTGTACAATTACATTATCAATGGCCCTGGATGGCGTTGGGGTTATGGTATGTTTGCCATTTTGATGCCGGCTTGTTTGCTTCCTGTCATCCTTACTGTGCTTTGGGGACAATGGCGAGCCAAAAAATTGAACGTGCTACAGGAGAATTACAGTCCAGAAAAGAGTTTCTTCAAGAATCCTCTCAAAGCACTCATTCGTAGTCATTACGAAGTGGATGTAAGTGATAGAACAAGCCATTTATATGCTAATGATTCTAATGATACTTTGTTCTAAATAGCTTCCAGGTCTTATTCTCATTGGTGCTTCCCTTGCACTTTTGTTACTGCCACTTGGTCTTGCACCTACCTCTAGCAATGGATGGCAAACACCTTCCATGATCGTCATGCTTGTACTTGGATGTGTGCTTTTACCAGTATTTGTTGCTTGGGAGCTTGTCTATGCTGAGAAATTTGGCTATCATCCTATTACACCATGGCGTTTCTTCAAGAACTACAACATTTCTGCTGCATGCTTTATCGGTATTGCTGATTTTGTCTCCTTTTACTTGCAGTACACGTATCAATACTCGTTTGTCTATGTCGTCAAGACAGAGTGGTCAGATCGTGATATGACTTACTTTACAAATACCCAAACTTTTGGCCTATGCATTTTTGGCACTGTGTGTGGTATCATTTTGATCTATTATCGCCGTCCAAAGTGGCTCCTTGTTGGTGGTCTCTGTGTACGATTGCTGGGTGTTGGATTGATGATTCATTCTCGTGGTGCGCTTGGTTCTGATGTGGAGCTCGTTTGGTGTCAACTTTTGCAAGGCATTGGTGGTGGTTTTGCAGCTGTATTAATTGTGCTTGTAGCACAAGCATTGGTGTCACACACTGATGTTGCCATTGTTACTGCACTGGTTAATCTTATTACAGAGCTTGGTAATTCTATTGGATCTGCTATTGCTACTGCTGTTTGGACTAGTCAAATGCCTGGTCAATTGGCTGCCAATGTCCCTACTACCAACCAAACACTTCTTAATGAATTGTACAGCTCTATCACCGTGATTGCTGAATACCCAAGTGAAGATCCTATTCGTCAAGGTGTCATCACTGCCTATTCACATGTGATGCGTAATCTTTGTATTGGAGCTACTATTGCTGCTGTGCCACCTATCTTGGCAGCCATCTTTTTCATTGATGATATCACTATTGGTGACAAACAAAACATGCTCGACAACCGTGATCTGACAGGTGAAAGAGACATTGAACAACAAAAGTCGAGTGACACAAACAAGGCTGGCCTTGACAATTAAGACTCGCTAAAAAGTATTTGGATACTAGTACAGAAACCCTTTATAGTCTACATATTAGATATAACTCTCTTATTCAATAATCCTTTCAATAAGTCCATAACTGATGATGCATGCATTTATGTCAATACAATGGGATGAGATGTGTTGTGCATATAGAATGATTGTATTCCATGGTATAATTGATCTTTAACTAGCTATTCTCTTGATGATCGGCTGATGAGGAGGATGATGGACCCATATATTGGTTGGTGAGAAAATCGAATTGTGGAATTGACCGTATGCCTTCATAAATGTGTAATGGTACCAAAAGCTTGTCCTTGGGTTGACTTTCTTGCTGCTGTTGTCGATTGTAAACGTCGATACCAGCATTAAGCATCCGTTTCAGAAAAACGCGCACCAATTGTGATATCAAGTTGCCAGTATAGATACGCTGTTCCATGGCAGCAGCAAGATCAAAATCTCGATGGGATCCTCGCAGGTTTCCTTCACGATCGGTTACCATATCATTCGCTACAACGCCTCTAAGCCTTAGTTGACCAATGACAGACCATATCCAATCGAGTTGTTGTTCATCTGTCGTCTCATCGGCAACCATGTCGGATATCGTTTTGATAATAGAAGCTCCAGCTGTATTCGCAGTTGATGTAGTGGGTGTCACATCAATATCCACATCCATGTCTTCATCTAAATAAATGACTAAATTAGTCACATGCCAAGATTGTTGCATGACTTGAAATATACCAGCTTCTGATACACGATCCCAGCCTTGTGGAAGTTGTTCCATCAGCGTATCAACACTTGAAAGCGAGCTCAATCCACGTTTCTTGATAGTGGCCCATCCTTTAGGACGCCATCGACAATGACTGTCATCGGTACCATGTCGATCACGTAAACATCCACAGAATTTACAATAGCCGAATCCTGTTTCACTTTGTGCTGCTGCTGTATTTTCTTCTTTCATATCCATATCAGATCGCTGGGGCGTATATCGATGTTCACGACACCAGAGTACGACTTGTTTGGTCGTCAGTGATGATGCTGCAGATCGTAATATATCATCCATAGTATCATTTGCTTGTTGTTGCACTTGTATCCGCATTAAATGAGCTCGATGCCACTAAAAAGTCATTATCAATCAGTATCAACAGCAGAATCATATCTTACTGGCTACTTACTTCCAATGCTTTCCTTCGACCCACACTCCAACAAAAGTAGGCATGTGTGCTTGTAGCACAGGTATAAGGTAAAGGTGCTGTGATGGTTTGTGATGCTATATATATCAAAGTCAAATGTCATGTCATAAGAACAAGAATGCTGGATAACTTACCAGGTCGAATGATGGGTAATCGTCGCACTGCATCTTTGAGTAATCCATGTAAAAGTGTCATCTTTTGCTTGTGAACTAGATAAAGTAACACATCTTTAGTTTTTGGATCACTTGAAATATCACTAATACTCTCTTACCATTGACTATAGGTGCAGGAGTCGTACTTGTTTCTGATGAAGGCGTATGTGTAGGCGTGGGTTGATTTCGTGGCACATTGGACTTGTCTTCAAAATCTGTGTTTCTATCCAATTCAATCTCGACAACACGTTCTCCACCAAGCATTTGTTTTCCTGAATGTGAATGATCCAACTAGAAATAATGTGTTAGTCAACAAGTTTCTGATACCAATGCTTCAATGTACAAACCTTGACATGATGAATGATATCCACACTCTTGTTCCTTCGTTTATCCACGAAGAAAAGCTGTACTCGGATTGGAAATTCACCCCAGCCAAGACGTGTAAGACGAAATGGTGGTTCAGTGACATCAACAACATCAAGTGGTTTGTAGCTTGGATGAAGAAAGAATCGGACACCAGTGACGAACTTGGACACTTCTTGCATCTATCAACAACTGTGTTGGAAATCACATGATCATGTTATTGTATCGCTTTTACCTGTGGAGGCTCCACGACATAGACCATCCATTTATGGGTGTAGTTCTTCAATGTAGGATCTCTTTTCTCTATTGAAAGCAAACTATTAGATCCATTTCATGTGTCATCGTATCAGTCATCCTTACCTGGTGGAATAAACTTGCTGACATTGCCTACTATAATCTGGCGTTTGATATAAAAGCGTGATCCAATGTCATCCACTGCTGTAGTAGGTACTACTGCTGCTGCAAATGATTCCATGGGTTGTTCAGGTGGTTTTTGATCTTGTTCAGATGGCTGCTCATTCTCTGGTGATGTTGTTTTTGTGGTAGTGGTAGCTGTTTCTTGTGGCGGTGGTGGTGGTGTTGATTCAGCAGTGTCAGGTATTGATTTGGATGATTGCATGGGTCGTTTTCCCTCTTGTTCAACTTGTTGCTGTTGTTGTTGTTGTTGCTGTGCGACACGTTCAGATTCCAAATCCACATCCTCTTCAAATACTTTGATAGTTGGTCTTTCTTTACGTTTCACCCTATATAAATGCAGATTAGTATAACGACTTGACTCATTGTAAACAGTGACTTACGGGACTGCAGGCACTGGTCGAGTGAAAGGTCTTAAGCGTACTGGATGATCGGCTGGTACTTCAGATTCATCCACAGGAGTACCACATCGTTGCATGATTTGTTCATAGGGACCAAATTCAAGGCCATGAGCGAGTCGACAATGGTTCAAGAATCCAATCTGATTTCCAAAATCATCTCGCTTGCATTCAGGACATGAAAGTCTGTCCATGGTGGTCAGTTATATGACATACAACTTGTATACCATTGTTATCCTACCTAACAAAGACACCATCACTACGTCTACCAAACAATGCACCTTGGTGACGTTGTCGTTCTGCTTTTCTTTCTGCCGGTGTCGGTAGATACGCTTGAAACATGGCATTGGCAACCATAGCAGCTGATCGTCGGGTATAGGGAGATGATGTATCCATAGTTGAACCTGCAGCATTCTCTGTTTTCGATATATGAGCATTCATGCACTTTATCAACCCTTCCTTTTGAACCTAGTACCATTGTTGATCGCTTGCTCAAGATCGCGCAACGTGTCTTCGGCTTTTTCAATTTCACGGCGGATAGCTGCTGTCTCGCGATGCTTCAGGTAGATCTCCAAGTTGAACTGTCGATCGATAATATCAGTGATCTTCTTTCTTGTCGCATCGTCTACTCCAAGGGCATTGTCGTATGAGTAACAGGTAAAAAGGAATGGTGTAGTGTAGGTTTATACCTTTGGGGAGGTCGTCGATCGAGCGCATAGTCGCGGAACAAGAAAGGGAGCACTTGAAAAAAAGAAGACAGCCCAAAGCGGATCTTTTTTCTACCTTGCACATCCCGAGACAAGTGTCAATGCCGCCAAGCACGTGCTTTTAGATTCGCCCTTTTTCCTTTCAGATGTACATTGTACCATAGTGTAGCATATCTATAGAGTGAATGACATTGTATGATAAACATTGACTGTGTATATATTACTTTGGCTGACAATGATCTAGCTGTTCCAACTACCGTTTCATTAAAGTATGGTACAAGCCAACAGCTTATGACAAGATGAATCAGTGATGCTGATATGAAATGAGTGGCACATTTACATCATTACGACATCCATAGAGCTTGAAATGTTGCTATTATGTAACAAAACTGGTAGTCCCATTATAGCAAGTAATGATGGAAGATCAAGAATCTGTCTTTAGCTTTGATCGACAAGTAGCTTTATGTAACTCCTTAATGTTAACAACATCACATGACCTATTTCTGCTGTAGTCATAGGGTAAGAATTGCCTATCGTATGACATCATCCTATGCTGTCCAGAGTAAGCAGAACATACATAATGTACTTTCTGCTGATGTTACCCATGTAAACATAAGGGGAATTACCATACGCAGTGATACATACTTTCTTGGTCAAGGTGTGTATCTACCTTGAGACGGCAGCGTGATCCGAGTCATGGAAACATCCATGTGACATAGCTGGTTTATTGATTTAGCCAAATGTGATTACTCATGAAAGTTGCTGAATACAATTAGACAGCCTTGACGCTACATTTTGAAGTGAATGTCACGTATGCAAGTGCATGCATGATCCAGTACTTGACAACTTTCTGTGCCATTGTTGAATGTTCCACCCTTTTTTTGCACCCTGTTTTTGGAAACAGATGAATGATGCAGCCTTAAAACAAGATACAAGACATGCATGTTGTACATTGTCGGCACTGTCAATTGTGTCCAGTAACACATGTTTTTGTGCAACACACGCGACCCAATATGTCAACTTTTGTGATGCTAGTAAAACATGGGCTGATTTCTAGTACTTGTTGTAACAAGGCACAAGTTTGTCATAATACACGAGCGAGAGCGATAGATATATTTTACATACAATGCAATAAATAGTGTACATGTGAGATTACAAGGAAAAGAGCAAATGATGAATGATGGGATGAATGTTGTTACAACAAAGCTATGTTCAGGAAAGAGTGGGTGTGGAAGAAGAAGCATATGGTCTTGGTGGTTTTTGAGCAACAATGCAATGCCAATTCAGATATGTCCTTGCTTTTCGCCATTCCGCAGGCAGGTCTGCAATATAGCTGTTGTATCGTTCATGGGTGAAATTCATCACTGGAGCCAGCCAGGGTGCTAAAGACTTTAGAGTAAACATGTAATGACTAGAAACTGCCTTTTCAAAAGGAGAATCATCCCAACCAAGTGGTAATGACTGAAAATGGCTCTCGACCCGTCGAAATCCATTAGCAACCAAAATAGTAGGGAGTCGTCGAGCAACAAAAGGATCTTGATGTCTTAAAGAGATGCCATAAATCACTGGATTCATGGTCAGTATCATCATCATCTCATGCATAAAAGAGATCACTTACATTTGTTGTTCATGTCGTTTTCAAGTTGGCGACTACTTTGTGTTTCCATATCCTAAAAGACAAGGTAAGCAATCGAAACAGTGATAAACATCCTTCACACTGGTACTTACAGGTTCACGCAGCTCAATCCAACCACCTGGTTTGAGCACACGCAAGTATTCCTTGACAAGGGGTTTCCACATGTGAGCAGCCATATCCCAGTTAAGATCACGTTGAAAAATAAAGTCGACGCTATTGTCAGGAAGTGGCAACTTGGGTTGAAAGCCTGGCATGAAATCAATCGCATGAAAATGACAGTTTCTAGGCTTAATGTCACGAGGATAATGTTTGGCCAAATCGATGCCGATAAAGGTGGAACGAGGAAATTCAGTAGCCATTTCCATGGTCCAAGTACCAGGTCCACATCCCATATCAAGTACAATGGCACTTTTGGTTTCAAGGTATTGTCGAATAGGTGCAGAAAAGTCTCCATCAAAAGCTGTGCGCCAAATATAATGCTGTGCCACCATACGATCTTGCTCGTGGATATTTTGTGATAACACATGGGGCCATTCTGACATGTCGTACTTGTCAGGTCCTCTGATTTGATGAAGTTCCATGTCAGGTTCTTTGGTAGATGCAAGTGAACTTAATATCCGGTTGACATCAGAGGATGTTGAGCTTGATCTTCGACGTACAAGTAATGGTGGTGCAGTGGCTGGTTTGCTTTGAATGGTAGATTGTTGTTGTTGTTGTTGTTGTTGTTGTGGATTGGGTTGTTGAAAAAGTGATGATCTTCGAATAGGAATACGTGTCTTTTTGGCAGCACCAGGAGCTTGTAATGAAAGTCGTTGATCGATCCATCGAATGATTGATTCAGTGTCAGGTCGTCGCATCGTTTTTGCACTTGATATACTGGGATACTTATTGTTGCTAGGCAATGCTGCTGGTGAACGACATGATGGTTTAGGAGATGATGTTGAAGGTAAAGCAGGAAGATTACGAGTTCTGTTGTTGCTGGTACGTGTGCTGCAAGTTGTATTGGTTGTGCGGATACTGGTGTTGCGATGAAGTGATGACTTTTGACGAGATTGGGTAATGCGTTTGTTGCTGCAGTACATTGGTGATGATGTAGGTAGTGATTTCAAAAGCCATGATGGTGATTGTTCTGCAGATATAACCATGTGGTGGGAATTATACCAAGGATCGGGTATATCCATAGGAAGCATGTCGTCAATGGGCTTCTTTTTGATAAGACTCTTCAAGAAACGTTCAGAATATCCACAATAAGGGAGATTGACTACTGGTTGATCAGAATACATGGGCATGATGGTATTGAGAAAGAAGGAATTAGGTGGAATCATATAAGTCTCAACTGATCTTTTATATACCTTATGTCCCAACTCCGGTGCCAAGTTTGCTATGCTCAACGACAAGGCTGTTGGCTTGTACCACTGTAACACACAACGACCGTGCTGCTCTGCTGTTTGTATGTTTTTAGTAGTGCTCATTTCCTCTTGAGTGCAGATGGTGTCACAAATCACTGCCGATCATCAACCCACCCCAATCCACTAACAAAGCAAAGCATGGTGATCAGCAATCTCTGGGTAACCATCGTCCAGCATGGCTCAATCCATTTTTATCTGTTATGAGAATGCGATAGTAATACGAATGAATAGTATGATAATGAAAGGATGTCTACTAATGTCTCCAGATCTTGAGTTGCTTGTCTTTGCCTCCACTAGCTACTTTGTCACCACCAGGACTCCAATCCACAGCAAAAACCTGTATACATGTATTAGCGTACGTCTTGTTGAAGCATTCAAAGTATCAATCACATACCTCGTCCAAATGTCCTGGAAGATCTAATTTGATTTTGAGTTTCTTAATGTCCCACACCTTGAGCGTGCTGTCTTTGCTTCCACTGAGTAACATTCGAGAATCGCTTGACCAACAAACTTGGTATACAGAGCCGACATGACCACGGAGATTGCCAATAAATTTGCCTGTAGCTCCGTCCCAAAGCTTGACAGATGTATCAAAAGATGCACTGGCAATGTATCTGCCATCAGGTGAAAAGCTGACATGATTCACGAGCTTTTGATGACCTAATTGAGAATATAAAATCAGCTGATGACTGGATTGTGTAATGCGCTCAGTCCACAAACCTGTCATTCGTGCAAGTGGTTTTTTGCTTGTTTCAGGCTCCCAAAAGAACATGGTAAAATCATCTGATCCAGAGACAAGACGTTCGGGCCGATTCCCCTTAAACTCCTTGTACCGCTTTAGTGCTGCTGCCTTGGCTGTAAAGTTCACACACAGGTTAATATCCAGCATATAATTAGCTTCTCCCCTATGTAATATACCTTCTTCTTCAGTGGCATGTCTCTTGCAAGTATGATCAAAAGGACCGGTTCTCAGAACAAAGTCTGTGTTCAAAGCCAATGTATTGACCCAATGGCCGTGTCCCTGAAGTGTCTTGACGAGCATGCCCTAAGTGAATGTGTAATGAATTAATTTCTTCATGTTTCAATTTTTCATTAATCAGTCTACTATAACTTACGCTTGAGTTCCAGACCTTGATCGTCTTATCTTGAGACGCAGTGTAAATCAGACCTTCACCACCCCATTTGACACAGGTGACAGCAGCCGTATGACCGGAAATGGACATCACCATTCTTCGTAATACAGTGTCCCATACACGTACAGTATGATCTTTGGAAGAACTGGCTAGTCGATTTGCCTTTGAATTTCTAACAAAGTTCAAAGTAAATTAGCATACCTATATTATATGCATGTCATTATTTTGATGATACTTACAAATGGTAAGGTTCCCATGCCAAACTAGTGATCCACTTTGTATGTCCACGAAGTCCATCACCAAGAGATTTCCCTGTCTTCGGGTCCCATAGCCGAACCTATGTGGTATCTTAGCAAACAATGTCGATCATCCCTTTTCTGCAATTACTTACTGTGTTATCCATACTACCCGAAGCAAGTGTTTTGCCATCAGGAGACCATGCAATCGATAATACCCAGCTCTTGTGTCCTATTTGGCACTTGTCAGATCATTGATCCATCCTTATTCTTCCTCCATTTACCTTTAAGAGTGAATTGTGGCGTTTCAGTATTGAGATCCCATATCCGTACAGTAGCATCTCCTATATAATACAAGTAAGAAAACAGGTATCGTGCCAATGATTATGAAGCTTACCAGATCCAGTTGCAAGCTTGGATCCATCTGGACTAAAGGAACAAGAGAGCACTGCCTCGGTATGACCTAAAAGATGATATCATCAGTTTTCTTTTCTTATCATCCCAAAAGTGCATTTTACCTGACAAAGTGGAAGTACAACGTGTGACAGCACGAACGCGGAAAACAGCTTGTGGTTGATATACAATAGTGATAGCGTCTTCTGTCGACTTGTCTTTACGATCCACCCATAAAGACTTTACAATCTCGTCTTCACCCACGTGAAAGGAGTATGGCAAAGGATCCTCTGACTGAAAAGAGTTGAATCTGTAAGCAAGAAGCTCCAAAAACAGAGATCAAGAAGGACGAACCTGGTTCAGTAGCTGATTCAACAACAACTCGAGTTGTTCTGGAGTAGCATCGCCTGGCAAGTTGAGAGGAGGACCTGTTGCTTCACCGTCAGCCGACTTGAATTGGGCTACAATCATGGTGCCTTCAGGCATGGGCTCCACAGTAGGGATCGCAGACTTCTTTTTTGCTGGCATCGATCAGAGTTATGCAAAGAGAAGGTTTTTTCGCTTGGTGCTACTCAGTCGGAAATGTCACAAAGAATTCCTGCTCGTCCCTCCACCTACCCGATAACGACATCAGGCGCTCTTTTTTTTTTACTGTCCTTATCCCAATCCTCCTCTTTCTCACACGTATTCATCAGACACTTTATGATGGACAATCGTTATCCTTGGACACAGAATCCATGTATTCAATCATTACCAATCGACACTGCGTTCTATCACGAACCTTCAGCCAATCCAAATGATAATTCTACTATCGAATTCTCGCATGAACATCCACAGCATCCTTACATGGTCATGACGCGCGCTGCTTCTCCAGTGGTATTTGGTCAAACCAATAGACGTCCTTTGACTATGGGGAATCCAGCTGTTCTTGGTAAGCTTGATCTAAGCTGTAGTAGTAGTAGCGTACTCTAACAACAACAACAACAACAACAACAAAAGGTCTTTGGTCATTTGCAACAGTGACTTTATTGTTGGGTACTTTTTCCATTTTCTTACCAAGCAAATCCAATTCCATTATATTCCCTTCAGCACTCCTTTTTGGTGGTATTGCACAAACTATTGCTGGGTAAGCAATCATTTGCTGAGACGGATATCATGATCCCAACATTGTTCTACACAGGTTTTTCGATTTGTTCTGTGGTGGTACACTTTCCAGCACTATTTTCATCTCTTATGGATGTTTCTGGACCGGAAATGGATTGATGATGTTACCAAGTATTCAATCATCCTTATTGGGTACTTATGCATCAGCAGATGATATTGCTCAAGCCAATGCTGTCTATCACTTTATTTGGGCCATTTACACTTTGATGTTCACTGCTATCTCTATACGCTTCAAGCATGGTACATTTGTTCTCACTTGGTGCTTAGCATGGGTCTTTTGTACTCTTTTCCTTACTGGCATGTACTATGTAACTGGCATAGAAGCTATCTTGCGCACAAGTGGTTAGTGTTTCAGTACCAGTAGTCTAGGATCACGGAAATGTACTAATGTAGTAATTCTAGGGATCTGTGCTTATATGGCTGCTATTGGAGCATATTACTCAGGCTGTGCTGCAATATTTGAAGAGCAAAATGAGCGATGGTGGGTTGGCGACTATAGTCTTCTCAAGAGATAGAAACAAAGACTTCTTTCTATACTCCTCCCAACTACTTTACTTTGCTAAGCACTCTATTTCCACAATCATCCATAACATTCAAACTGTCAACTGTCATAAAGTGTAGAGTAAATGAAGCGTAAGTGCATGTAAGACAATGATCTTGATACTACTTGTTTATAATGTCATGATGGATCAGTTCTCTGTTAAAGAATGTCACTACTTATATAAGGATAAGGGTATCAACTAGAATGCATGCTGCTGGTTTGATGAAAATCGGTAATCGCTGTGCCTTGTACCACCAACAGTTTGTGCGTGCACCTTTTCAATCCACGAGACCATTCAAGACTATCTCTTTGCCTTTCTCCTTTTCGGCTTTGTATGTCTGAAGTTCCCACCATCTCGATAACGAATCCAGACTCGATAAGTCAGGATCTCGCCCTGAATAGCCCCTTGGCTCCTTCACCCCCTGAATCGCCTACTGTCTTTGATGTCGTTAAGAACATGGAAGCACTCGATCGGGATGAGTTGTGTGAGAATGAACCTGAGCCGGATGTCCAAGAAACCCATCCTGACGACACACAAGCACCATCAGCTCAACACGACTCGCATACACCTGACAACCCGTCTCAACCGGTAGACCATGAGCAACAAGAAACAACAGATCAACCGGAACGGCAATCGACTTCCGGTAGTGTACCGACTCTTGAGAACCAAGTAGAGCAGTTGGCTATTGAACAACCACCACACGACATTCGCGAGTTTTATCAACAAAAGACTGTGTTCCTTACTGGTGCTACTGGATTCGTTGGCAAAGCAGTTCTTTGGAAGCTATTGTGTCTCGATGTGAAAAAGGTGTTCTTGTTATTAAGACCAGGACAACGCTTATATGGGTCAACAGGCAATCGATTGGAGGATGATGTGTTGAGTGATAAGGTAAAGGTTGATATCATGCAAAAGTAGCAATGTGTCTCACATTACTTAGGCATTTGTTTCACTTCGACGATCTATGGGCCCCACTTCATTTGATCGGATGATCAAGGACAAGATCCATGCTATTCGTGGTGATCTAGCAAAACCAGCATTAGGCTTGAATGACAATGATCGTAAATCCATTGTGATGGAAACCAATGTCATCCTTCATTGTGCTGCTGTAGTGGATGGTAGTGAGAATTTGGCCAATAGCATAAGGGTAAGTGATGAATAATGAAAAAGATTGGGATCACTGACAACAAATGACTAGGTGAATGTCCTTGGTACAATGGATATGCTTGATATTGCAAATGAATGTATGACACTGGCAGCTTTTATTCACATGTCACCATTACAAGTACAACATTCCAATCCTGCTGAAGATCATCTTTTTACTGTGCCTGGTGATGATGCGGATGCAATTGTTCAACGTATCATGGCTTCTACTCCCGAAGGTAACACAAGGATTCCATTGTCTCCATTCATCCGATTAACCATTCCCCATGGGCTTAGATATGTCATCCATTCTTGACTATTGCAGAGAAAAGTATCCAGATGGTTATCTCTTATCCAAATCACTAGCTGAGCATATGATTACGCGTGAAGTGGGAAGGATCAAGGAAAATGGTGCTTATCAATTCCCTATTGCTATCCTGCGATCAAGTCCCATTGGTCCTAGTGTAGCTGAGCCGCTTGTTGGTTGGGTAAGTGTTTCACATCATTTTGGATACAACAGGTTTATTAAGTAGTATATCTTTAGGCTGATGGAGTCAATGGAGTCAATGGTACTATCTTACTCACAGGTCGTGGTACACGTGTCATTCAAGCAAGCAGTGGCAATTCAGCAGCTGATGTGGTACCTGTCGATTATGTGGTGCGTATGGTGCTTGGATGCGCTGCAACTATCACTACACCCAAATCCGATTACAGACTTCCTTCATCCGATCCAGCCATAGTAGATCAAACAAATGGATCAACAACAACAACACCAGCAGCCGACAATGCAACAACACGAGATTCATCAGGATCCACGACTACTGCTGATACATCAAATCATCGTTTATCGACAACATCTACCAAATCATTTGCACGACAGGAACCTTCAATAGAACAATCCAATGTCTTTCCTTATATCTATCACGTATCCATGATCAATTTACGCTGCTTGACATGGCGAGCTGCCTATGAACCCATTCGACAGTATTGGACACAAGCTATTCAGACATCACTTCCTCCAGCACAACAATATTTTGCCACAGGAGTGGGTCTAAATCGTGCACGTACTATGATGAATTCAATTCGATCTGCAGCTTCTTCTTATATGAGCAGTAACAACAGCAACAGCAACATATCTGCAGCTGAAGCACGTGCTCGAAAGCGCAATTCACATCGACTTAGCAATTGTGTGGATAAAGCAACCAAACTTCAGCCTACGATTCGATCCTTGTACAAGAATGCTTCCATTTTAGACAACAATGCGCTCAGATTACGGCGTGCTCTTGTTTCCACTGAACTTGATCCTCACAGTCTTGTACCTGAAGATGCTGATCATGGTTTTTGGCGTAATTACTTGTTGAATGCCTGCTATGGTATACACTATTATGTGTGCATGGAGCCTGATTTGCGATTACCAGTACCCTTAACGGGTTGGAATTGTGCATTGGAGTCACTGGATGTACATGGTGATGATACTGTCAGACTGATTGATCGACCGGCTCAAAGCGTGGTGTTTTCTCCTGATCAAGTGACTCGACGTATTGCACGTATGGTGGCTCAAGTACGCGATGTGCTTAGCAGTAGCGCACCTGATTTGCAAGAAGATGAACGCTGGTTGGGTGATATGGATGATAGTTTGGATGACTGGAGTCATGATTCTGCCGTGTTTACCTTGGATAAGGATGCTAGAATGGTGCTTGGCAAGTGGAAAAAGAAAGTCGGCAGCCATGATGATAAAGTCAAGATTGTCATACTCAATGATAAACGTGTCAACAATGCCATCACTCAAGTAAGATACCACCAATATGACAATGGACACATGACTTATTCAGGTATAGATCACGCACAATGCAGGTGTAAACAAGCAAACAGCCATGAATGAAGCCAACGTAAGTGTGAAAAATCATGTTATCATCATAAGCTCATCAGGTTATTATTGTAGAGGATCCTTATGCGAATGAGTGAAAGAACACAATTGCAATTTGTTTGGTTTGCTGGCTACTTTCTAAAATCACTCTTTGACGACATGTTTGAAAATGTGCGCATTGAAGAAGACAGCATAAGACGTGTAAGTATATTCACATCATATACAAGGAACAATCACTTACCATGCATCTTAGATTCGAGCTGCAACTCTTGGCAAACGTGTCGTCTATGTTCCTGTGATGAAAAGCGCCATTGATCCTTTATTGGTGTGGTATATTGCCATTCGATATCAGCTTCCTGTTCCTGCATTTGCTTGTGATGAAAGTAAGTATCTTATACCTTATACCATTCTTGAATATTGACGCATCTTGATTTAGTTTTTGCACAGCTTGGTCCTCTTTCTGATATCTATCGACTATCTGGTGCTTATTATATCAAACGTGATCGACAAGAACGCTCTCCACTCAATTCAGCTGTCATGGCTGCCTATACACAAGTACTGTTACGAGAACATGGTGCTTTGTCTATGTGTATTGAACGAGCACGAAGTCGATCTGGCAAATACCAAGAAGCCTATGATGATGGATTGATTGATATGATTGTTGAATCCACGTTACAGTCAAATCAACCACGTTCACCTGCAGTTTCTCGTGTTTCCAGCATTGAAAACAGTCCACCTGCATCACCAGATACCCCTAGTTCATTGGTTGGTAGTCCAACCATGAGTGTGGATAGCTCCAATGGCAACATTCCACGCAAAGTGCATCGCGATGTATTCATGATACCAATCAATATCACTTATGAAAATCCACCTGAATTGGCATACCTTGTTGACGATCTCTTGGATCAGCATCCTGCTCAATCACCTGCTAGTCCTGGTGCTCAAGTACAAGGTGTAGTACGACCCAGTGAAGCCATGGACAAGAGAAACAAGTCGCATGAAAATGGTCATCATGGTCGTCGTAAATTTGGTCGTGCTCTTGTTGGTGTAGGACCCTTGGTGAGCGTTCAAGATGCAGTAGAAGATACACAACGAACAAGCAGGTAAACAAAGACACAACAAAGGATAACAAGTCATGAAAAGCTTACTTACATGATGATACAGTGGCTCTGTGATTGATCCAGCTGATGAGTCTGTCATTGTCAAGAAGATCATCAAACAAGTCCAAGAGAATCAACGCAAAGCACTCATTGTATCTCCTGTATCACTGGTTTCTGCTATTGTTCTTTATGGTCGAGCCACTGGTGGCGTATCATTTGGTATGTTGAGTGATATTATGCATCGAGTTGATGGCTTACCAAACAATGACAGGCAAATTGAAGGATATGGCAGAATGGTTACGAGCAGAAGTGATCTCTCGTGGCTATCAAATTGATTGGCAAGAGGGTGAAGATGTTGATTCAGTGGTGCTTTACGCTTTCCGATTGTTGGATGACAACAAGAACATCGTTATTGAAGGCAAACATGTTACTGATGATACCAATATCCGTGTGAATGACCATGCAGACAATGTGATGGCTCTTGCTTACTATGCAAATCAGGTACCAATTCTTGCCATTTATATATTCATGTTACACGAGTGCTTATTGATATGATGGTCAGGTCATGGATGTTTTCCTCTTGGATGCCTTCTTTTCAGTCGTTTATCTTTCTTTTGGCGAGAATGTTGTGATGGAAGATGAATTTATGGATCGTTTCAGATTCCTTGTTCAAATGCTGGAGCGCGAATTTGTTCTCTCTTGGGATTATGACGAGGTGAGTAAACAAGTATTTTGATTCAAGTTGATACTCACTTCTTCTTTGTAGCAATTCAACACAGTCTTGTCAGTTTATGAGAGGAGAAAAGTGATCAAAAAGTCAACTGATGAAAACGAAGTGGTTCGTCTTCACCTTGCAGCCAATATGGAAAGCAACTCTGTGCGATATGAACAACTCATGTTCCTTGCTTCCTTGTTATATCCCACCATTGATTCTTATTGGATTACATCATGCTCACTTTCAGCCTTGGAAGCCGTTCCTATGCTTCCTCGCAGCATTGTCCCATTACTAGCACAATGGATCGCCACTCACTTGATCACAGGTCGACGTACCATCTTTCGAGAAGTCCTTTCCACTGAATCAAGTCGTATGGCAGCAGATGTATTCATGGGACTTGGATTCTTAAATGAGATGCAAGCCAAAGAGAAACTATCACCTGATGCCCAAATCCTATTGCATGAACTTGGTATTCCTACATCAGAAGCCTTGATTGTACTTTCTGGCCAGAGCAATGAGACATCTCCACAAACACCTGTTTCCCCTGAAGATGGTGAAGCAATGATGGTAAGACATACAGACGCTGCTTATTATAGTATACCAACACCATATATAGAAAGCATTGATGGCACAAATCCAGATGAATCGAGCCAATTCCAATATGGCTGATCTATGTCAACAAATCGATTCTTACCGATTGGGATCCATGTCACAGCGAGAGACATTCCAAAACAAGCAAGTTTTCCAAAAATGCTTGAAGCAAATCAAGGGGATTCTTCAAGCCAATACAGGATTCGCAAAGAAACGACAGGTCGAATTACCAGAAAATGAGGAGAAATTGGTACAACTGGTATATGCTCTTCGTACTAGTAGCTCCTCAAACTTGGATCGGGCATCAAGTCAAGGAGGAGGAGGAGCAGCAGCAGGAGCAGCAGGCAATGGTCGAGCCCTTCGACGTATTTCTGAAGCATACAACTTGCGATATTAAGTTATTGTCACATATATAGTCTTGTATAATAGAAGCAATGGAAATAAACAAGTACTTTTTATTCTTTACGATACATTGGGAATAAGGGGATGACAATAAATCAAGGAGATGCAAAACCAGACACGTGTTTTTTCTTGGGATTGATTGCTATTGGAAGTTTTTACACCAATGTTCGTGACAAAACCGAAACACGTCGACACCACATTCAGAACAAAAGTCAGAATACCAGTGCCGGCGTAGTGAATCAGCAGTAGAACTGGTAGTAGTAGTAGTGGTAGTATGCACCATACTGGATACAGGTTTTGCGTTGTTGTACGTGTTTTCAGGAGACTGACAATGTCGAATGACAATATCCACCTCGTCGAGTGAATTACTGTGCTTGCTAAAGAGGATAGATGATGTAAGACACTTTTCTTGCATGATATGGTGACTAAAAAAGTGTGGGATCGAGTCGACCTATTTATACGTTATTGCATGAAATAAGGGGTCAATAAAAGAAAGGAGATCAATGATACTGCACAGGCGGAGGAACTTGTTTGCAAGTTAATTGGTACTATGCCCAGATGTCCGAATATGCACTGTATTGTGTCAAGTGATCAACTACATTGAATAGGCTTGCATCTTTATTAGTTGCATGCATAATGTAGTGTTTGCGTTGAAAGGATTAAAGATGTTGTATTAATGTGCGTAGTCAGATATGCTCTATATATGGAGGAGGAGGATGTGTGTGCTATGACGAAATGAAAGCAAGCAGCTGCTTGAAAGACAAATGATTACCATCGTAGATAATGGGTTGGGCACTAAATACATGGATCGTATCAGTGATGTTTTCAAAGTGACAAGATATACATGAACTTACAGCGTAACCTTCTGGATTCTTCTCCAAGTAAAACTAAGCAATAAAGGGTTTCAATATCTGTCTAAAGTGATCCTATAGCATGACTTACTTGATGGTATTCTTCAGCATCATAAAACACGCTTGCAGGTGTGATTTCAGTAACAATAGGAGTATCCTTGTAATGAGCTTCTTGTACTTGTTGTGTCACTTGTTCGGCAATTTGCTTTTGTTCTTCGGAGAGGTAAAAGATGGCAGATCGGTATTGTGTTCCAATATCTTCAGGGCCCTGAGCGTTAAGAGTGGTGGGGTCTAATATCAATCGATCGTAAATCTTATCTGTCAACATAGTAGCACAATGTTTCTTATCCTACCATGCATCTTGTAAAAGAATTCCACCAACGTTTCATAGGACACTTGGTTAGGATCGAACACGATCTCGACGGCTTCAGCATGTTGTGTTGTTCCCTTCTTGACCTGTATTGACATGACTAAGCGATCCCGACATGACTTTCTGCACTTGTTCTCGAGAAACTTACTTGTTGATACTCAGGATTCTCTAATTGACCACCTGTATAACCGACTCGAGTTTTGATACCAAATTGCTTAAAGTGTTTGTTGAAAATGTGCTCCACTCCCCTGAAGGTACAGCCTTGTTAGGCCATGATGCTTGTCATGTGATCTCCCTTTCCTCTTACCAGAAGCATCCAGCAGCAAAGATAGCCTTATCACTCATTTTGTTAAATCCCTTGGAGAAAATAAAAGAAGGAAAAAAGATGAATGTAATCGAGATGAGCGGTACAAGAAAAAAAGTATGTTGAGCTACCGAAGCAAGCACGCCATCGCCATTCCATCCAGCCACCATGCAAGATTATCAATCAATTCGTATTCCTCCACCACTCATTTCCATTGTATTGGATCTCATGTTCATGAATGATAAAAATGGGGTGTATTAACTTTATATTCAATGCTGAATCTCTTCTATTTGGGTGATTGTTGCTTTGAAAACTCGAGATATTGCTTTTGTCGTACATCCAACACGCGTCGTTTGTTGAAATATTCAACCTAGCAACAAGTCAATGATATAGAATATGGTAGTGGTGGATATCTTACCCAGCTTGCCAAACACGTGTCTTCATATAACTTTTTGCAATCGAGACATTCCTTTGCTTGTTGTGGATCCTTTTCAACAACAGCGGGATCGATAATATTCAGTCGATCGAGACATGCAAAGTATTCGTCGCGCACTTTCCAACACTGTTGACGTTGTTGTCGAGTAGGTGGTTTGCTTTCTTGGTTGGGCATAGTGTGTGTGGAGGAAGAGAAAAGGTGATCGGACTTTTTTAGGCTTGTTATCCTCTTCTGGCGTATTGCTGACATATTGACCTGTACCTGTACTTTATCGTCGTTGCATGGCTTTACTGTGTATGAGAAGGCTTTGATGATGCAAGTGAATGAATAGCATGAACTGTGTACAAATAAACTGAATATCTTTATAAACACTAATGATACAACAACTATACTATCGCCGAAAGAGTGTTTTCCCAACATTGGATTGTGTCTCTCGCTCAAGTTTGTACCTTCGATGTGCTTCTCTTAAATGTTCAGGTCGAATTGCACCAACATCTCCCCATTCTTCCATCACTTCACGTGCTAATCATACCAACCATCAATAAAGAACCAAAACTACAATGCAATGCTACTTACCTTTTTCTATGATTTCACCAACATATACTTTAGAGAAACCTGCCACTACAATGGCCATGGTTTGTGAACATTGCTGATTCAATACTTGACTGACCAGCTATAGCATCCAAAAGGTATCAATAATGAATCCATTGCTTCCTTCATCAGTCAACATACCCTGCGGACATTGGTTCGATTCAATGCTGATCTTCGATATGCTTCATAACGCTGTAACTGGTCATTGGAAAAGTTCTCCAGTAGTAACCTAAGTACATGGTTACCATGCCTATTCCAATAAACCATGCTTATGAGACGTACTTCATATCTTCCTTTTGTTTTTCCATTTGTGCTTGCATATAAGCATCCATATCTGCTGCTAATAAGTCTTCCTTATTCTCGTCGTCATCCTCTGCATCGGCTTCAGGTTGTTGCTGTGATTCAGGTTGTGTCGTGTTGTTTGCTTCTTCATTGTCTTCTGTGTTGGGATTGTTGGGTACACTTCCTTCACGATCGGTTTCTACTGAACCTTGACGAGACACGGAATGAGCTGTTGGCGTTGTGCCACTGTTACTAGAATTGCTTTGTCGTCTTGGTGTATTATTGTTGACTGCTGAAGATCTTCGAAAGGCTGCAGCAGCAGACGCAGCTGATGTGGCACGATGGACGGCAGGTGGACTAGTAGCGTTATAAGGTGAAGGATACATTTGGGAAAAGGGCGGAAGAAACGTTGCTGATAGTCGGCGTGTCTGGCGTGTACTTTAAAATAATGCCACCTCTTGAATTCATTATTGGAAACAGCATCAATGATAGTAGATATTGTATTGGATAATGGGCAATGACTGGACGTAACCAATCCAAGCATGAGCAGCACCAGCAGCATAGGTAGAGTTGTGAAACCAGATGTAGATTTTGATGTGCCAAGTGTCTTATTAGTAATCCCAGCTCATCTCTCTCTCTTTCTCTTATCTTATTGTAACAATGTCACCACCCTACTCGGAAGAGAACGTACCTAAAAACGCACCAGAGCATTGTCCTGTAAGTACTGCAACGACTACAATAGCAATCGAAGCATTGGACTCAATCTCTTTCTATTGACGACAACAGGGAACCGAAAGCGATCAAGCAGGCAAAGCTTCAGCATGTGAAGGTTGTCCCAACCAGAACATTTGTGCCACTGCTCCCAAAGGACCCGATCCCGGTAAGATTCAATACAAGAAGAGAATAGCTTGTATACTCAACAACTCCTTTATAGCTATCCCATTGATTACCAAGCGTATGGAAACTGTCAAGCATAAGATCCTTGTTCTTTCCGGCAAAGGGGGTGTAGGCAAATCCAGTTTCACAGCACAACTTGCATTTGCACTTGCTCATGACGATGATACCCAAGTTGGCGTGATGGATGTGGATATTTGTGGACCATCGATACCAGTGATTATGGGATTAATGGGAGAACAAATTCATCAAAGCAACAGTGGATGGCAACCTGTTTTTGTTCAAGAAAACCTTGGTGTGATGAGCATTGGATTCATGTTACCTGATAAGGATGATGCTGTCATTTGGCGTGGTCCCAAGAAGAATGGATTGATCAAGCAATTCCTCAAAGATGTCGATTGGGGTACTCTTGATTTCATGCTGGTTGATACTCCACCTGGTACATCAGATGAACATCTTTCAGTGGCAAGTTATCTCAAGGAAAGTGGTATTGATGGTGCTATTGTGATCACTACTCCTCAAGAAGTGGCTTTACAGGATGTTCGAAAGGAAATCGACTTTTGTCGCAAAGTTGGTATTCCTGTGCTTGGTTTGGTCGAGAACATGTCTGGTTTTGTGTGTCCCAATTGCCATGGTGAATCCATGATTTTCCCTCCTTCCACTGGTGGCGCTGAAGCACTTGCCAAGGAAACTGGAATTGAGCTACTTGGACGTATTCCTTTGGATCCAAGGATTGCAAAGAGTTGTGATATGGGCTTGTCTTTCTTGGAAGAATATCCTGATTCACCAGCATGCCAGGCATATGATGACATTATTGAAAGTAAGTTGATATGGCTGGATGACATTCATTGACTCACATCCTCTTCTTATTAGAACTACGTAACAAGCTTCCATTGTAAAAGACTTTGCATACCATTTCCTAGTGTACAGATCATTACATATTCTTTCTCTTCGTATAAAACTATTGTATTTACCTTATCTTGTCATGCCTTAAAAAGTATGGATGGTGAAAAGTAGGGTGATAGAGTCTAATAGGTATCCCATCACAGTCCTTCTCACAGGCGAATTACTGCTCAAACACACTGACTATGAGAATATATACCATACAAGACTCATTGAAAGGGATACAGTCAACTGACATAAAGACGACGATAAAGCAAAGGACACGTGGAAGTTTTCATTGATTGACAATCAGTGGAGAAAGCATTTTGGTGGAATACAACAAAAGAGATGGGTGATGATGATGATGTCAATATTATTGCTTATATGTGGATGTGGATGTGCATTGAATTGTATTCCTTGCAAGAAAATGTGATTGATTGACCTGGCAAGTAGCCAAGCAGAGTATTGTAGCTGCAAGTCAAAAATGCCGACTTCTTTTCTTTGGTAGCAGAGCTATCTTTTACTTGATCATCACTTCATTGTTAGTCAACGTCTTTCACTGCAGCAGCAGATCCAACAACTCCATATTCAGCATAACTTCATTCTGATAAGGATCTAAAGTCAAGTCTATTATTAAAGGGAGGCAGGGATCAATGTGCATACAATGTCGGGATCAGTGTAACATCCATTCAGTGATTAAGTCTACAGCAGCAGTGCTCTTTCACTCTCCTCGTTTTCTCTTTTCAACTTTGACAATGTCACTTTCAACTACTTTATTGAAACTGGATTGCTTACAACTGCTGACAGCACGTACATGGCACCCATGCAACTCATTTGCCACGATTGAACAACGACCAAGCAAAGATGCATACGCGTGTGTCCGTGCTCAAGTTCCTTGTCAAGCTTATTGACAACAACAATGCAGATTCGAGCCGTGGTTTCTGGTGTTGTATCCAGCAATAACATACATCAAATGGTTCTATTTCAGCATCAAGAAGACATGCATTGATCCCTATCCTTTCTCCATGCCTCAACAGCTCCAAGCTACACAGAGTATTGATTGTGACCCATCAAGGTACAAAGTGAATGAATCAGGCTTATCTAGAAAAGGCAGGTGGAAGAACAATATGGATGACTTGGTTAGATAATACTACATGATGTTCGATTTGACTGATGCTATATCTGTCAGCCATTGAATACGATGATTTTCAATCATGCATGAACTACGACACAATCTCGTTGAGCTGCTACAGGAGATGATCAGCAAAGTTATATCGACAGCAAACAAATCTCTTTCAGTCAACGTATATTGGATCCTGGATTGATTATGGTGGATGGATACAATCAAGTACAGTGATATTGCTATGCTTACATCTCGCGTTGTCGACATAAAGAATGGTATCCACTCTTGCATCAAGTAGCTCTCGTCTTGGTGCTATCACAACTACTGCAATACAGCGATTCAACCGATGCGTTGGACAAACAACCAGCTGACAAAGATTTTGAAAAGCACAAGAAACAGTAGATGAAGATTAAAGCAGCATATTCAAGACATGAATGAACATTCAAATAAGGGACAAGGCAAAGAGTATTACACGAATCATGTCATGTGGATCAGACTGAAGATGATGGATATTCGACAAGAAGCATGTATGATATGCTTACTCCATTCAAAGCATACAGCAATCCTTCCATAGTCCTGCATGGATGAGCAGAAAGCAAGTCTCGATTAGCTAGATACAATGACATATTGATATCCCTTTTGACTCTACTATATGATCTACCCATCTCTTATCTTGATAAACATCCACATTATCCCTGTCTTTACTTTTGATTATCATTACATACAATCTCATCTTCTCTAATGTGCATATGAAGTACAGGAACAACAACAAAATGAGCTGGCGGTGAGAAAGGATATCCTGCTTGAAAGCGTGCCTGCAATTTGGGACAATCAGTATCCAATGATCAAATGACATGGAAGTAAAGCATAAACAAGAGGAAGTCTTTATTTGTATCCCATATGTATGCAGTAGGTGTAGATCATCAATGTTACAGCTCGTCTATCAGACAAACTAAAGAGGAATACTAACTGGATACAACATCTGTTACCCAATTAATTGGGATCTTGTCATACCAAACGCATCACTTTATTGTTATTAAGAAGAAAGGTAGTTGTGGATGGAGATGTTACAGTGGAGGAAGAAAGAGGAGAATGGATATGATTGCCAAGTTGCACAAGGCAGTGAATCAGTTGTCAAAGACTTGTATTGGCGCACGGACCATGTTGTCACTCCCTGAATCAAGGGATATTGTAGTCTTAGGGATAATGTTTAGAATTGCTTATTGAGCCAAGAAATGGTGTAGGGGCTTCTTGTATGCCGTGTAGTATCCAAAGACACAGATGCACGTAACCGAGACGACAGAAGGGCATTTACAGCTGAAATGAAAAACGACACACTGCAAGGCAAGACTGTTGATACAAGTTACAATGCATAAGGCTACAACAAAGGCAAGTGAGCCAGGAAAACTGTAATCGTAAAGGCGTTTTCAAAACCAATGGCAACGTTCTCGATTCCAAAGCTTCAACAACAACACGCGAGATCCAACCACCACTCAAGTTCTATTGCAAACAGCAAGTACGTTTCAACATTGCAGAGTCCTTTATTGCTTAATTGAACGTCTAGATCGAACAAGTTGACTAGTAGATTGTCCTTTTCCTTTAGCGTACATCTTTTACCAAGGCCCAGCTTCAAGAAGCACTATAACAGCAGCCAGTTCAACAACACTATCACCATGGATACTTGTATAACACACGTAGATAAAGTGGTCAAGTTATTAGAGAACACACTTTTATTGATACATAAAGATAAACTAGCTTATATGGCTGTTAGTTTCCTTGAGCAAAGACCCAAGTACTCACAGGAATGACCACGTGAAGGTCGCCATAGATACATTCCCTCCTCTCCACACCTTCAGCATGTGTCAAACGAGGTGGTTGTCAGCGGATGGGGGGCCACTACAACCAAGTGGAGTTTCGCATAGACCTAGGAAATCCCCCCACAGGACTCCTTCACAGCCAACCATCACCAACTAGCAAGCTAGCTTTAAGTCTGATCAGATATGTGATTCGATCTAAGCTGGGTACCAATCTATCCACGACAGGGTACAGTGAGCCTGAAGGGACAAAGAGAAAAAATGGGCGCTGCGGATTCTCTGGGCACTTTTTACTTTTGAACGCGCTGGACTTGAAATTGATTTCAACTCCAGTCCTCAATTTTCTTCCATCCACTTCCAGGTGACGTGTTTGCTGCTCCCATTGAATGCTGTATGTGCCATATCATGATGGAAAAGCATAAAGTGTCAACATGTTCCTTGACAACAAGTGATACAAACAGGTGAAACATGGATGTTGACACAAGATCGCTTTATGCCGATGCGGAGAAAATGTCTGTACACAAGCGGCGTTTTTACTAGTACCAGTGTATCATTTGATTCAGTCACGAATAAATGGGATGGTCATTCAAAGTTTCATTATAGTTTATTATATTAAAGAAGTCGAATGAGATGTAAAGGTGACGGCTCTATACTTCGTTCATTTTCCTTGCTACAGACAGTGAAATGGGCTTAACTATTTGCTGAGGAAATCAAGTATCGGTATGAGAAGAATGAAAAAGAGATGTGATGTGCAGGAACAAAGGATAAAGATGACTACTGCGAGCTTATAATGGCTTCTTTTGCGAATAAGATGCTATGACGACTATTTACTCACGTGTAGTAATCTCTACTATTATGATGACAGTGTGCCAGTGTCAAATTTCATGTGTGTTCTGGTGTGCAGTGTGTACAGGCAGCGTAATTAGGCAGGGTTGTCCCAATGGCAGATTCAACTGGGACGGGCAGGTAATGGGATCAACTCGTTGGGATTTTATCTTGGGGACCGAGAATCAAATTTCAAGAGGACAACTGCTTCTCTCTTTCTTTCAAGCTCATATTCACTTACACGTACACGACTCCCATTGACGCCATGCATTCAAGGTATGTGTTATAAAGAAGCTCATGTTGTGTTGTTGTATTCATACAGTTGGGTACAATCATAGGCAACAAGTATTCAAGCGGACTGGGTGGTTGTAGCCAGACGTGTCGCTCTTCTGTTTCGTTGTTATGCCGCTTCAAGTTTGGTGCCTACAGGTACATTCAAGGAGCTCAATGCTGTAGCAGAACGTGTTGCATTAACCGTTTAAGCTTTGTGTAGACTTCAAGAACAAACGCAACAAGACTTTGGCTGTTTCTTTTGGTTTTGGCTTTGACTACTACACTATGGCTTTCTACTTCCACACAAACAAGGTCTCTTTACGTTGTATACGTTACCATGGTGCTATTATATATGAAGAAAGGCAAGTAGAATGGCAAAAGCTCTTTATTTTGTATGTGTACACTAATACAAAGTGATCAGGTTTCTTTTGGTCAGGCAGCATGCAACTTTGGGCATCATCATCTTCTTGGGTTCGACTCCCAGCCTGTACCTACAACTAGTGACCATTTGACTTGTCTGAAGAGGATGGATGAAAACAGGTATGAATCTGGGCTCGATGAAAGTGATGTTCATCCTTGCCATGGATTGATGTGTGTCTTGGATGAGATTCGTGCTCGTGGTTGGTGCCAGTCATATGGGTTCCTGCAGAATTGCTTCCTTTTGACAACGCAAACGACATCGAATGACATGGACGAGCATGATTCTATCTTTCTCTCTTCCCAAGATGCAAGATCCTTCTTTCCTGCTAGTGTTCTAGATGATGGTCCTCTTTATCAAGACAACAATGGTAAAAGTAGCTAGAAGCATATCCATTTTCACTAAGCCAGCTAGTCAAATATATACATCTTCTCTTGTTTTGTAAATGAAAAAGCTTTCTATACCATTCCCCAATGAACAGAACCCCT
The DNA here is from genome assembly GCA_008728235.1 of Lichtheimia ramosa. Lineage (NCBI taxonomy): Eukaryota > Fungi > Mucoromycota > Mucoromycetes > Mucorales > Lichtheimiaceae > Lichtheimia > Lichtheimia ramosa. The sequence goes on along the minus strand of CP031827.1, from coordinate 2,186,786 downwards.
TTAGTCATGCGTAAATGTTGTATTGATCTCTATTTATGGTATCTTGATGTATGGATGGGTGAAGAACAACAAAGGTAGGGTGCTATGTGTTCTAGTCTAGTGACAGTTGATCGCAGCTACCGCGTACACACGTATACCAGTCATCGTTCATGCATTTGCTATCATGGATATATGGACAAGGACAATCGATAGGACGAGCTACACACGCCAGTGTATCTTGACAAACGTATTGATTACAGTCAACAGCTACACGACAGCATATGAGTTGGACATGTCACATTAGACAAAGACTTGGATCTTACGTGGACGATGGCGAGAAGCTGCAGGGAATCCAAAGACGACATTTTCCTCATCCTGGTTATTGCCAAATAGCATTGCTTTCAAGTCTAAAGAAGCATGGGTGCCTGGAGTCAAAGTGGTAGTTGAAAGAAATAAAGTAGACAAGACTAGAGCTAAAGTACGCATTGGAGATGAAAAAGATGTATGTTTATTGATTTATGCAGAAACAAAACTGAAATACTGTCTAAGAGCATCGGATAAAGCTTCAGGCAAAGCATTAATGTCACGTAATACCATAAAGTATTGGAAGGGAAATGTTTCAAGATAGGGTCGCATTTGAAGAGTGAGCTTGCCATTCACAGTTGCATACTTGACATTGGTCATCTTGAGAATAGAATCTTTTTCAGGCTTGTTATCCACCACAATAAAGATCAACATGACTTGTTCATCCATAGCACGACGAACCAAACGCATCAGAGTATCATGATCTTCACAAATACCATCAGAAATAATAAGTTGTAATTGCCATAACTCTTGATTGCTTGATGACTTGGCAGCTTCAAATAATGAAAGAGATGATTCAATGAGCTCCTTGACTTGGGTCTTTTGTTGAGCAAATGTAAATTGTTGTAGAACAGATGCACCAGATTCTGAAGTGAAAGGTTGATCAAATGGATGCAACAATCGTACACGTTCACCAAATGATGTGATCGAGATATCGCCAACTTCAAGTTGAGAAAGAGCCTTGGAAATCAATGATAGCGTCTCATACGCAAGTTGTACAGAATGGGATTCAGACATAGACTTGGAATCATCCACTGAAATCATCACTTGATATTGACGTTTGCTAGGCTTGGTACGACGAAGCCAAATCTTGTCCTTCTTGAATTGACTGGCAATATAAGGAATGATCTTCTTCATATTGAGACGTTTGCCGGTACGATAATCACCCTTGAGCTTTGTTGCCAATGTTGGTTCCAAGATCAAACGTAATTGTTCACAAAGTCCCATAGCCAAATCATGTGTCAAAGTCTCATATCGTTGCCATAATTCACGTGCTTGATGAATGTCTCTTCCTTCTTCTCGCCATTCTGATACTGTTGTTTCCAATTCTTGTCGCATTTGCTCAATCTGTTCTGGATCAAGTGGTTCATGTGCAACCAAGGATTCATCCACAGTCAAAGTCTGGCTTTCATCAATGGCATCCATTTCACCAAGACGTTTGGTCACAACAGCTCCACCGCGATCTTCACGTTCACCATCAATATCCATTCTTTCTTGTGGCAATGGCAACGTGTCAATATTGGTTTGCTCCTCTTCATCTACATCCATTTCACCAGCATGTTGATCCTCATCTTGTGTTGTCTCATCCATAGCTCCCATTTGGATATCTTGCAATTGATCTGGCAGTGCATTACCCATGGTTTGCATATCATGGGCTTCTTCATCGTTCTTGATATACTCAAATGCTTGATCTTCATTGACTCGAGCTTCAGTGTCATCTTGTTTTTCATCAGCAGCTTGTTCATCCTCATCTTCTTCAGCATCAGCAATATCTGCAAGACGACGGCGCCAATCTTCTAATGCATCACCAAGACTACGCTGTGGATTGGTCTTGGATTCATTGATATCAGCTTCTTCTTCCCGCTCAGCATCTTCATTGGACTTGTTTGCACCTTGTTCAGCCATGCCTTGATTCTCCTTACTCTCTGGTTGTTCCTTGTCAAGATCAGCAGCATCAGCTTCATCATTCTCGCCTTGTTGTCCACCTCCTGTTGTAGAGCTCATTCTTCCAGTCTGTCCTTGGATACCAAACTGATTGTCGGCAGATTCTTCTTCAGTAGCAGCTTGCTCACGATTCTGTGCACCACCTTGCTCTTCTGCTTGCTCTTCATCTTCTTCAATGTTGCCACCCTTTTCACCATCACCAGTTTGGTCTTGCTTATCTTCAGCTTCTTCTTCCTTTTCTTCTTCTTGTTGCTCAGTATCCACATGTGCTGTTGTATCAGCCATTTCATCATCTTGTTGCTCTTGATCTTCCTTCTCAGCTTGCTCTGCTTCACCAATCTCATCAAGAGCATCTTTGAATTCCTCTTCTTCTTCTTCAGCAAGTTCATCACCACCTTGATCTTGCATATTGTCTTCTTGATCCATGTCCATGGGATCCTGGAATTGCTCTTCACCTTCGTTCTCATCACCTTCCATATTCAGATCTTCAGGTAACTCCAAAGTCTCAGCTTCAGGAACATCAACATTCATTTGCTCTCCAGCATTGTTTTCATCACCAGCATCATCTTCTTCTTCGCCTTCTTGATCGCCTTGTTCCTTGTCACCTTGTTCTTCCTCATCACCATTTTCTTGTTCTTGCTTGTCAGAATCCTTTTGATCTGGCTCTTCACCTTCACGATCAGGCTGTGGTTTTGATGAATCCTCTTGTTCTTCTTCTTCTTTGGCAACTATATCAGATTCTTGCTGATCTGATTTTCCTTGTTGATCCACAGTCTTGTCAGAATCCTTGCGTTCATCATGGGCATCATCATCACCCCACATCTTGTCATCCACTGCATCAGGATCCATATCATCAACATCGCCAATCTGATCATCAATATCCTCCTCTTCTTCTTCTTCATCCTCCTCATTTTCATCTTGCTGCTCCTCATCTTGTTCAATGTCTTCAAGTTCGCCTTCGAAATCATTCTCCATATCCATTCCCTTCTTTTCTTCTTTGGTATCACCCTTTTCTTGTTGTTGCTGTTCTTCATTCTGGGTACCAAGAACTTGTTCTTCATCTTCAATCTCTTCACTGACATCTTTGGTGCCTTCGCCTTCGCCAATACCAGTACCCATTGTCATGCCATCAGCATCACCTTCTTCACCTTCTTCATCAGCACCTTGGGGCATACAAAAGCCTTTACTGATAATCACTGTAAAGGAGTTGACGAGTGCATACGTCATTTTGGCCATAGCCTTGTGATGCACCAAAAAGCTGCCAAGTGTATGATCCACCAAAAGAGCATATTGTTGCAAGAATGGATAGGCTTGTTGCAATAACTTGATGGCATCCACAGAGTAACCAGTTGACAACAATTGATGAGCCATTTCAAATACATCCATACAACGTCGTGCCACCGTTTCGAGATGAAGTGCTTGGACATCAGTAAATTGCGTTGTATGCTCATCCACAATGTAATTGTCAGCCATGTCGGTGCTATCATTGTCGTGTTCATTGTCCTGATCCATTTGTACTTTAGGCTTTTGCTTGCTCTTGACAAGATCTTGAACAGAGACAAGAATGGCATCGATCAATGAATGAACCTTGTTACGCAAGTCAGCAGGATGCACATCAAGTTGAATGTCATTATTGTCATCGGTAAGCATGGGCTGGTGATCATCAATGGAATATAAAATGGCTTGAATGACATGTGTCATTTCAGGTACTTGATCCATCACATGATGAAGCTCTGTGCGCAAGGTGGTGTTGATTGTACTGATTTGTGTATCCATCATGTCACCAATGTCAGCTGTCAAAAGCGCCTTTGCATTGTGTGCCACAAGGTACCGTTCCACAAAGCAAGTATCCACGTGCCGCTGAATCTCTCGTAACTGGCGTGTAGTACCTTGCATAAGATCCATAGCTTGCTGCACATGTTGACCAAATTCACTTTGAATCGCAAGTGTCTTGATTCCTTCATCCACCATTTGTACAAGATCATCAATAAACATCTTATGATTGATCAAACGAGCACCCAAAGCTGTGTCGACTGGATTACTGTTTGGTGTACCACGTGTGAAAATAGCCAACTGGACAACAGCACCCTGTAGCATTTGGAGACGTTGTTCAAATCGAGATGCCACACCACGTTCCTTGGTCACCATCAAAAACATGTGCTCTGTAGCACTCATGGCACGTTCCACTTCAAGCATGGATAAATCTTTGCTGACTTGAGTAGTGCTGAGAGTGCGCAAGTGTGTCAAACGAGCCAAACTTCTGTAATAATAATCGTTGGCTTTTGTCCAAAGTTCCACAATTTCTGGTGCAAAGCCGCTTTCAATTTTCTTGATGGCATCCAAACCAGCAACATGTTGATTGAAAAGATATGCTGTGTTGCCATTGCGATCAGCCATGGATCCAGGACGTGCTTTCAAACCAAGACGTCTCAATTCCTTCAAAAAGTCCACCAAGGCCTTCTTCTTGAGCAGCTTTTGGTTCTTGACAAATGACTTGTTTTCATCAGTCATTGTGAGTGGTGTTTCCTTCTGGAATGTCTTGATTTGTTGAATAACTTCACTCATAAACGATTCCAAAGGCACATCGCCTTCTGTGTTTCCAGTGCTGATAAGATCATCACGACAGTAACGACGCATCTTGTTCAATGTGCCTTGCAAATCCACCAAATGACGTTTGACAATAGAAGAATCTGATTGCCAGTTAAATTCAACTTGTGGCACCTTGGTATCATTGCGTGTCCAAAAATCAGCCCGACCAAGTTGCTCAACAAAACCAGTGTTCGTGTCATTATAGCGCTTGTCGTCACCATATTGGAACATGGCATGCTCCTGGTTGTAGTTGGCAATCACAGTCAACATAGACGTTCCCAAAACTTCACGATATTTGCGAATACACTTGTGCAGTTGTGAATGTGTCTTTTGTGCACTTTGTTTGAGAGCGTAAATGTTCACATCCTTCCAACTGGCAATCTTGACAAAGTCTTTTAGCTCCTTCTCGATGGGTTTGCGTAGCTGAGCCAACATGGTATTGACATATCCTGTGAATTGGCTGTAATACAGAGACACATTGCGTAAAATGGTAGCCATGGTCCACTGATCTTGATCACCAGTAAGTTCAGCTTGCATTTGGGCTTGACGATAAAAGCTGTCAAGCATCTTGAGACGTGGTTCAAATTCAATGATAGAACAAGACTGGAAGAATTGATCGAGTGTCATGAGCAAATCACGAATCTTTTGTTCCTTGTCTTCAATAGCATCAAAGCTGGTATTATGCACAGTGTCATATAAGTGGAACCACCATTCAAAAGCAGAATTTTGGCTGTATTGCTCTTGAGCTGCAAGCAATTTGGGCCAGCAATTGAGCTCGAGTTGACGCCAACTGACAATGAGTGCTGTCAATTCTTCACGCTGAGCACGTAACGAGACATGTTTGGCAGCATAAGCTTCCCAATCTTCTGATTTTTGCAATAGCAACTCGATGCCGGTTAAGAACTTGGCGACAGGTGATAAGATGGAGAAGCTTAGTAAACGATCACAAATGTCAATCAAATGCTGCAACACTGCATGCTCTGGCCATTCTTGTTGGATCTCCTTGATACGTTCCTTGAAACGTGTGACAATTGGCTCAACACGCTTGGCTTCTTTCACATTTTCACATGTGTAAAAGTCGTACAAATCATCACTGGTCTTACTGAATGAGCTCTCGGCTTCAAGACGTTGAATAGCCCAAGCAGTAGCACGTAAATGACCAGCACCACACATGGCATCAACTTGACTATCAAATGCATAGGACACCATGGATGAAAGTTGACTTGCTGCACGATATGAACGTGATACTTCACGATCCCAGGATTGGTTGGTTCGCTTCAAATGATCAATATGATATGTATCAAAGATGATACGATGCAGCTTGCCAATGTACCACACATCGCTATTATCAAGTACAGATTCTTCTTCAACTTGTTCAGGCAATTGTGCAGAGGATGGCTCATCATCAGCTTGTTCTTGCAAGTCAGCAAACATCTCGTTGAAATCAGCAAAAGTCTTCTTCATATCCATTTGCTCTTGTTCCTCTTCAGTGGTAGGCTCATACTTCTTGGTACGTGTCTTGTACATTTGCTCCTTTTCTGCTTCCTTTTGACGCTTGTATTCCTGAGCCGACTTCCAAATGCTGACAATCTCTTCAAAGATACCATTCAAACAAGCAAGGTCTTCAAGAGAAATACGACCATGCGAATCGATCATCATCACCAGTCGTTGAAGAATAACAATCAGGATACCAAGGTAAAGAGCCCATTTACGACTAGTTTCAGCACGTTCAAAAACAACTGCTTTCAGCTTGGCAAGTTGAGCAGGTTGTGCAAGTGTAATCCAATCCAAATCGAGACTGCGTGCTGCATCAGGGCTGCGAATGAAAAGTTGCACGACATCGCTCAAGAATTCATCTGCCAAATTCTTCTTGCATCGCATGGACACCATTCGTAAGCCATATTTCACATCATCAACAGCAACGACAAGGGGTTGTGTGATATCTCGGTACATGGGATACTTGGCGTGGATACGATCGATAAATTGAAGAGCATTGCCTTGGATGAGACTTTCACGTTGCAAAGTGGTATCATTGACATTGTTGCCCATCAGTGTCTCCAACAAAGAATCAGCATTGTCTGCAAGAAGATGTTTTTGCAAGTAGGCAAAGTCCACAAAGATATCCTCCAGTTGTGATTTTGAAGGTCGTAACGAGAAAACAGTAGCGGATGCTGCAAGTGCACCATTCACTTCCTTGAGCTGTGTTTGTTCATTGCTGATGATTACATTCGTATCATTGCCAGTCGAAATGTCTTCAATCTTTTGACGAGTCTCAATGCTGATTTCAAGCAGCTGTTGTTTTTGAGCAAGAAGATTGACACGTAGACGTGGTTCAGCTGTAGGATCGACAGGATAATCAGGAATGTATGCTGCAATGAATGCAAGTCCAAGCAATGCACGTGATTTGCCAGCTGCCATGAAAAAGGTATCAACATCCTTTCTGCGATATTGCTCGATAGCGTCCTTCAATGATGAAATGGCTCGAATATAGTATTGGTTGAAACCAGCTGATTCAAGAGACTGCGAGATATCCTTCATTGTCACCAAAACATCGTCGTATACACCTTTGTCATCCTCAGAATACATGTTCTTTTGCGCCAAGGAGTGAGCGAAAATCAAGAGACGTTCAAATTGCTTGACCAATAAAGTGTAGACATCTTCCTTCAACACTTCAGAGGATGCAACCAGCAACTACAAATAAAACAAAGCATTTAGCATATCATTCATTTGTATATATCCATCATTGCTTACCTGATAAGCGATCGAGACGATCATGACGAGCTCTAAAGCTTTCTTATCTTGATACATGACATTGGTAGCCAGGAATTGTTTGAGCGACTTGAGTTGACCCAGAGCACTTCTGTAAGCAAGAGCCGACATCTTTTCGACGAATGATCTATAACACGCATATACAATGTTAGATTTCACATTCATTCTAGCACCAATAATAAAGACTTACAAGATGTTAAGACAAGTCAATGTTTGGACGGCTTGATATAAAATGGCAGGTCCTCCATCGAATGAAAGTTTCTATCAAGAGATAATCATCAGCAACAGGAGAAATCCAGTCATTCATATGTGTAACTTACCACTGGAGTGAATGATGGTTCGAGTTGATACAAGGTGGAGAAGAAAATGCTGGAACGCCAGAGTCGTTGGTGCCAGACATGTGTTGCATCATGTGTCATACCAGGAAGTGTCGCACGAGATCTCTCGTTGACTATTTCACGTCAATGAGAATCATCATTATTCACTCGAACATTCATTTATACTTACATTCAGAATCCAACATCCAGAGAATACGCTGATAAGGAACCAAATCCAAAGGTGGACGACTGCTCTTGTCAAGTACAAATCGTCTGAAAGCACCAATCTTTTCCAATAACTGTGTTCTCGTTTCCTAATGATATTTTAATATCGAATCACTGCCATCACGTATTCAAATCGGACTTACTTCTTCAGAAGAGTGTGACGACAAGAGGTAGAACGCAGCGACAAGATTCATCTCTGAAAGAGCACTTGCATGATCAAACATTGGTACCAAGGCTGTATCCCAAGATGTACGATTGAAGACTGTAATTGATTCTTGATCGCCATCCACTTGACGTTTCACGAGCTAATACCATAAACATAAGTATCAATCTTCGTGACAACCGAACATTAGCAGTCAACATACCTCTGGCAAATGTACCATGGATTTGGCCAGCTTCGAAGCATCTTTGTCGTCATTATTGTCGACAGCATATAGCGTTGCAACACCTTCGATGATAGTTTCTTTTGTTGCAGACTTTGTTTGCAACACCATATCCATTGATCTTGATTCGTCATCTAGAGAAGCAATGGATTAGATCAATGCCTAACGACTTTGTTGTAATAAACTTACCTTCACCAGGTTTGTAAGGATTCAAAGTGTTGTTGATGGTGACTAATGCTTGTTCCACGTTAAACAAACTTTCAGTGGCAAGAGTAGCAGGGCAGAAATGTTTCCAGAGAGCCTTCATTGAGCGTGAAGTCTCAAAATCAAATCCAGCCATGGCTTCATCAATGAGCTTCGATACAGCAGCAAAGCGAGAAAAGTGATTGTTCTGGATAAGCTCTTGGATAACGCGCAAAATGTTGAGATAATTGTCCAAACTGAGTCGATGAGAGTGAGAAATGTCCCAAGCATGGTCTCTTGCATCAAGGATCTTGACCAGTACGTCCATAGTCTATTTGCAACAAGTAAGACAACCAATCGATACATGAATTACTATACAAATACCTCATCATTAGCATTTTCATAAGCCTTTGAGCTCATCCAATCGGCAAATGCCTTGCGAATAGCCGTGAAGATGGGTAAAATTAACTTGACAATAGGATGCAAAAGCTGTGCCTCGCTCAAGCGATTGTCAACGAAGCAATAGGATTGTTGTAATGCTGTCATGCTTCCCACCTTGAGACGCATAGTGGATTTGGCCAAGGCTGAATCTTGATATTCAAGCTTGCAAAGTCGAGACAACAGCTGACGAATCTTGATCAAAACCTAAAGGACATTTGTATGAGTCATTGAAACCTATCAGATCATGTATATAATCACACTTACAACATCCTCGGTTGAAAGAATACGTTCTTGGAATACAGGATGATCGCGTGTTGCTCGAAGTGTATAAGCTGTGCGTTCCAACATTGCAGTATCGGCAATGGATGCATGTTCAGCCATAAATGTCAACCAACGTAATCTCAAATCAATGTCACTTGCTGAAGCTGCTTCAATAAAGTAATCCCAAGCAACATCCAAACTTTGAGTAGAGGCGATGATATCAGAATGTTGGGCTTGTTGCTGAAGTAAATAGATTGCATAAGCTCCTTGCAATGCTACTGTGGCCAATGCTGAATCATGTTCAAAGAAAGAGCCACCGACAAAGTATGGGCAATTGGTAGGTGACAACATTTCTCGCAGAATATCTTCCTTTTGTATAGCATCAAATAAGCCCTTCAATGACTCTGGAATTTCAGTGATATCGACAAACACTTGACGGAATGATTCGTATACTGCACTCTTCAAAGATTGACCACGTTGCAAGCGTTCCACAATATAAGTAGCAAGCATGAGATATTCTCTGACTGACTGATTACGACGTCGTGTTACGCTCTTGGCTTCTTGTTGCAGATCATTGAGAAGAACAGGAAGACGTGCACCACGAATACCAATGCCATTGGTAAGTTTGACAACATCTTGAATATTGGTATTCCAGTTTGCATTCACCAAAGCAATTTCAATACCACGATTACGCATAGCACGTGATAATTCGCCATTGTTAGGATCCACTGTCATGAACATTCTGAAATTGGGATGTGGCTTGATCACCTTGACATGGCCATCCACTAAACCACGTTCATTCACCATAAGCACACCATCATTTTCAAATAATGGATTGAGACGATCAAGGACTGAAGGATTGCAAAGATTGGCATTATCAATCAAAAGCCAATGGCCCTGCTCCAATGCATTGATTAAAAGACCATCAATCCATTCGAATTTGCCAGCCACGGAAGCTTTCTCCAGTTGCTGTAATGTCTTGGCAGATTGTACAGCTGATTCAATCAAGGACAAGGCATCATGATCCACCACTTTAGCTGCATTCTTGAGATTTTCCACCAAACAAGAGAGCAGAGTATAATCTAGACCACCCTTGCTATCTTGATGCATACTGTGTTTGGTCTTTAGTGTGAACCATGAATCATTGATCTGACAGATGGATTGCAGAGCAGCAGCACGTTGTTCATCCGAAACGTTGACATGATACATGAGAAGAGCACAGGTGATACGATTGGTAAGAATATCCAGAGTCTCCATCACTACATGTCGATGTCTATTCAAGTCCACTTGTTCGAATCCACCCAACAATTCCATTGTGTCGACACTGTTGTTCATGGCAAATTCTTCAAGCTTGTTGCCAGTCAACTTGCTGAGGAGACGCACCATTGATGTCTTACCAGAAGCTGAAGGACCAGTAACGATAGCCATCCAGCTTGATTCAACACACTTCATCAAAGCTTCCATGGGTCCCAAGAAACAGTGAAGCATATGTGATTCACCATCGATTGTATCATTCTTGGATCTTTGAGCAAGTCGTGGTAAATGAGAATGTCCCACACGTAATGCATTTGTTGAAATCTCATAAGGAGGAAACTTTGGTCGATTGTATGGAGTGTTGAAAACATTCTCATAGAGTTCAATCACCTTGTCACGATCTTCTTGAGTACGCATGCGTTGTAAATAGATAGTACCAAGATATTCTGCTGGATCAGTGACACCATCCTTTTGCATCAATTCGAGCCAGCGGAAGACATCACGCAAGTTGAATTCCCAAGGACTACCCTTACGTCCAAATCGACAAAGCACCATGGTCTCACGATACATTTGAGTATTGAATTCAATCATTTGCTTGAGAGTGGTAGCTTCAAATTGGGGAAACAAGTGTCCACAAATGAAGAGCAAATCATCAGCACTGAGATGTTCGACATACACCTGAGTGAATCGATTCACAAATGACTTTGGAAGACCTTTACGACCACCACCTTGCTGCAATGGATTTTGTGCACCAAATACTCTGAAGCCCTTGGCACAGAAGAATTCACGATCAAGCTCTGGAATATAAACAGCACCACGATGATCCAAGCATGAATTGAGACCTTCCAATACAGATTGTGAAGCCAAATTCAATTCATCCAATAAAACCCAATCGCCTGCTTTCATAGCTTGCAAAAAGGGAGCATCACGCCAAGCAAATTCACCACTATCACCTCCTTCCACTGGTAGATCAGAACCAAAGAGATCCATCAAATCTGTTTGCTCAGACAGATTGATACGCACAAGTCGATGTCCTGATGCAGCTGCCAATGCTGATACCAAACTGGTTTTGCCTACACCTGGACTACCTTCAAGAAGAATAGGCTTTTTCAATTGCATAGCACGCACCACGCGCATGGCATTATCAGCTGTAGTGGGAGCCAATAACGTAAACTTGATATTCGCCTTATCCATGGGACCACGTTCAATACGGAAAGAGCCAATACCAAATCGATCACCAGAAAGCTCAACATTGGTCTTTGCATCACCAAGAATTTCAACTTCACTTGTGGCATCATGTTGATTACTGAGCTGCTTGAGACATTTGAGACGGAACTCATTCAATGTATTGCCACTAAGGAAAGAGCCTGATGCACCATGCGAACCAAGACCATCGAGTAAAACAAGACATCCACCATGAACAAATGCAAGATCAGGATGCAAACCACTGTCAACACTTGCATTGATGAAGCGTACCCAAGAAAGAATATCACGCAAGCTCACCACAGTACGAGTTTGACCAAGTGCTTGAGTGAACCAATGAATAAAATCGAGCATACGAGCACCATAACCCTTAAGATCTGGATGCTCAGTCAACTGGCCATCAATAATCATGGTCAAATCTTCACGATCGGTAACAGAAGGCACCCAAATCTCTGTGAAACGATTTCGCAATGCAGGTGACAATTCCTTTTTGCCATAATCACCACCAGGATTCATAGTAGCTAAGAATTGAAATCCTTCTTGGCCATAAAGTTCCTCCACATGTTTGCCACCCTTCTCTGCAAGCACCAATAAACGACTGGGTTCCAATACTGAATTGAGACGTTCAAGTACTGAATCATCTGCCAAAGAGATTTCATCAAGCAAAAAGAGATGTCCGCCACGCATAGCTTGCACCAATGGACCATCATGCCACTCAAAGAGCTGTTCTGAATTGGCATCACGATTACGTACAGGTCGTTGACCACCTAATAAGTCACCTGTTTCTGTGTTTTGATGACAGTTGACAATGTGAAGTTCTCGGCTAAATGTCTCTGCTAGCATCTGACACACTGTTGTCTTGCCACAACCGGTTTCACCCACAAGCAAAACAGGTTCCTTGTAACGTAAACATCGTGCAACCAGACTGAATAGACGTCGCATGGCCTATAATATATATAGATTAGTACAATGCTGTCAATATATATGCAATGATTGAACTAACCTTTGTCCAGACCAAGTTGATATCATCACCACCAGCCTTTTCACGCAAAATACGATCGTAGACTGCAAATTCCTCCAATCGTTCACAATCATACATTTCCTCCTCGCTCAACTTGACTCGCATGACATCTTCAAGGACTTGCTTGACAACCTTTTTCTCTTCATCCTTACGACAGCGTTCAGCAAGCAGCATGTAACCATGTTCAGCCAATTCTTGATAGCCATTAGGATCACGACCTGCCCAACGGAAAAGATCACGCAATGTGATGAAGCTGTGCTTTTGCTCAAAGAGACGTGAGCTCTTGCGATGTTCCATCAAGGATCTGTACACTTGCACAAGCTTCTTGCAGTAGGATGGTGCAATTTGACAACGCTTAGAAAGGATAGTCTCCAATTCATCTTGAGGAATGTCATCAAAATGCAATTCCAAGAAACGATTGCGGAAAGCACGTGATAAAGCCTTTCGACCACCATACAATCCAGCTGGATTTTGTGTTGCAAAAAGCATGAAATGAGGATGGGGCTTGACGACTTCTTGTGTTTCTGGTATCAACAATTCACGATTGTCATCCAATAAGCGATTCAATGCTTCCAACACATCGGATGGTGCCAAGTTCAATTCATCCAATACAATCCAGTATCCATTACGCAATGCTTCTACCAAGACACCTTCTTGGAACACCAATTTGCCATCATTGTCTGAAACATAGGTACCCAAGTACTCTTGCAAATCGGTATGCTCGTGGTTGTTGATACGTACAAAACGATGTCCAGTCTTTTTGGCCAAGAATTCAATCATACTGGTCTTGCCTGCAGATGTTGGACCTTGAATAAGCACTGGAAACTTGCGTGACATGATCACTCGTGCCAAATTGTAAAGATTGGTTTCCACAGAAGGCGTCAAGATGTATTGACCATCATCTTGTGGCTCAAATTGGCCTTGTTGTAACCAGAAATAGCCAAATTGAATAAAATCATCACTTGGTTGACGTGGGATTTGAGAAATGAGATGGGATGGATTCTTGACACCACGTAAAATGGTCTTGTGGATCAATTGGCGCATCACAGCTTCACTTTCTTTGCTGAGCTGAGTCATGAATGTCATACAAAAACCTTCATACAGCGAACGTCTTAATCCATAAGTGGGATGAATCTGCACCACATAGGTCAAAGCACGAGAAAGAGTACGCATACTGAAATGAGGACGCTGATTTGATCCATCCACAAGTTTGTGTTCTTGGGAAAGTTTCTTGGCTTCCAGATAAAACTCTGCTACATCATCACAAGCACGTTCGTCACCAGTGCAGACACTGGAAAGGTAACGACGTACAATCTGCAACAAATCTTCGTATCTTGAATCGGGAGGATGTACATAAAACTCAGTAAATCGATTCCTTAAACCAGGTGGAAGATCTCGTTTGCCAACATCAGTTGCTGGATTCATACAAGCGAATAATCTGAAATTGGGATGTCGCTTGATTGGTTCCACATCGCCCTTTTCAGTCAATAATAAAGATCCTTGTGCATCTTGCAACAATCCAGATAAGCATTCCAATGTCTCAGTGGTAGCCAAATTGATTTCATCCAGCAGAATCCAATCACCACGTCGAACAGCTTTCACCAAAGCACCTTCCATGAAGCTAAACACAAACTTGTTTTGTGCTTGCACTTGTTGAATGTCAAACTCTTCTAAACGCTTTTGAAATGCTTTCCATGCACTTCGAAGTTGTGGTGAAGAAGGCTTGCCACTTTGTTCGTTGCTGAATTTTTGTTCTGCCATCTTGACTGATTGTTGCAAAAGTACTGCAAAATTCTTCCACTTTTGATGAACAAATGTTTTGCGAACCATCTCCAAGAACTTTTGATTCTTCTTGACTGAAAATGTGCGCTCAAAGAGATTGTCGAATGTTTCCTTGAGTGGCATAGCAAGAATTCTTCCTTCAACAGGCTTAAATCCACCCAGCAAGTCAGAACTATCAGATTGTTGTGACAAATTGACGACCACGAGATTCTGATGCAACATGTCTGCAAGTTGTTGAACGACAGTCGTTTTGCCAGTACCAGTCTCACCCACCAAAAGTGTAGGCTCATTAAGATGGACACATACTGAAATCTTCTCTAATAGTCGTAAAGCATGACCTGTTGTGGCAAAAGGTCGACGATGACCACGTTTGAGCAATGCCTTCTTTTGCTTCTGAAGACCACTGTGAGCAATCGATGATAGGTTGACACGACCAATAGCAATAGCATTATCAGATTGACGTAGCGTTGGCTTGTACTGATCCACATAATTGCGCACCATTTCAGGAGAAATCTGAAGAGGTTCACCCACACGTTCGAGAATCACCACCCATGTTGCATAATCAGGCACCATGCCACAAAAACAGTCAATGGCTTCACTGAACAAATCCTGTCGAATAGTAATATCTAAAGATGCTTCTGTTGCAGCATCGCCACCCAATTTCTCTCCAAGTAATGCATTGATACGATGACACCATTTCATCAAGTCACGTGTTGAAATAAAACGACCCATGGTGGATGATGAAAGTGAAGAAAAGTTGGGATCTTGATATATACTGATAACGGCCTTGAATAATCGCATCACGTGTACTGCAAAGTTGCCAATGTAAGAAAACTTGGTTCGCACCACAGTCTCTAATTCTTCCATGGATAAAGGATCCACATTGACTCGTGTCCACAAATTGGCTCCAGTCACCATGTCACCACCACGTGCGCTGAATGCTTTGCCTGATCGTGATGGCACATAAGAACGAGTACCAAAGAGTTGAAAACCTTCCTTGGCTTGGATCTTTTCTCCACGAGAGGGTATAAAAAGCTGTCTTGTCTCGAGCAATGGAAGAAGTACTGAAATCACTTCAGCTGGTGCCAAATCAATGTCTTCAATCAATACCCAACGACCTTCTTGCACAGCCGTTGTCAAGACACCAGCTTGCCAACGAAATGAACCTGGAGTCGATGTCGATACATATGTACCAAGCAGTACTTTTGGATCTGTTTGATCACCCAAATGAATTTTGATCAATTCTAGAAACATTCATACTAGTTAGATATTGCTTGTTTCCACAATAGAATGATTTTAGACTTACGATCACCACGTCCTGTACGACTTGCTAATTCCTCAACAATAGCTGTTTTTCCTGCACCAGTAACACCTTCCAAAAGAGTAGGAGCGCCAATTGATAACGCCAAACTCAGGGTATGAAGATTGCGAATCGTCGTTTCAGTAAGCACCAACTCTGGGTGATAACAAGGACCATCAGATGACTTTTCATCAACAGCAGTCATGGTTTTGGGCAGTAATACGCCACACAAATTAGAAGTGAGTGGACACAGAGCGCTGTCATCAATGGTATGATCGGTGTCATTGTACGTATTGTGGACAAAGTCAATCTGAGCTTCTGCCAGCTTTTGTTGTTCCCATAACCTTAATATTCAAGTTGCATGAATAACATGTTACACAAACTGTCAAACGGCATTTATACTTACTGTAGCATCCTAAGATCAATGTTTTGACCATCCACCACTGCCATTAAGGGCTCTTCCTCAGTGTGATCCTCATCCATTCTGTCAGTCGATCGAGATACTGCTTTACATAGGTCTGATGTCTGCGAATCGCTCAATTGATAGGCTTTGCTCAAACATAGAATCGTCAAATAGCGAAGGTTTACATTCGATGTCTTGAGTAATTGCACCAAAGATCCCCAGTTCCACAATGGTACAAATGTTGATGATGAAAATGAAAGTAGTCGATATGTTGTTAACAAGAGATCTTGCAAGTCGGTAGCCATATCAGATGGAATCTACGTAGAGTACCATTAATAAGAGTCGTCTCTAATATATATCCACTTAATGCCTTACATTAGTGATATCATGCGGTAAATGATTGAGTCGTTCGAATAATGATGGTGAATTGGTGAAATATGATACAGCCAAGCTATAGGACAAGTGTGTAAGAAAGAGTTATTGGACCCTATTGACTATACCAAAGCTTACCTTTTCACTTGGGGAACGACAGGTAGCAAAACACTGAATGCTTTAGCCACCAATTCTATCTTATGTACAGTGCTGGTAGTCTCCAAGAATGTAGTGAAGCCAGGCATTGTCCAGCGTGCAACAAGGTCAATAACGATAGGACGAAAGAGCGAAACCATGGAACGAGTCCAAGGAGGATAACAAAGACATTGCGACAACAGATCGAGTACTTTGGGTTGCTGTACAGAATCTGGTTGAGTAACATAGTGTTGGAGGAGTGAGAGATCGATCGCAGTTGGCAAAGGCGAATCCCGAGAAACACAACTGGCTAGAAAGTGTTGAATAGTCTTTTGCATGTCGATCGCCAAAGGGTTGTATAGATCGCTCAATGTTGAGAGTGCTTCGGACGAAGTTGCTTCTGCCATTGTGCGGATCGAGTGTCGAAAAGAGAGTGGCTGTGGATCGCTGCAAGAGCAAGGTACGATAGCTCCCAAATTGGCGAGGTAAAAAATCTTCTTCTTCGCAGCGGACATTTTCCCGACTTGTCTCATTGACGCTCTTTGTCTCTTTCCTTATTACTGCAATGGGTTATGCTTGGTAAATGGTACTGCTCTTGTGTACAGCAAGTGTTGCTAATAATACAAAGTAGTCTATAATGGAGATCCCAGGATACTACTTTGACCGAGAGAAGAATCGCTACTTTCGAATCACGGCAACAGGACCACATAGTCGAGACGCGATAAAGAAAGCAGAACAGAGAGCAGAATTGCAACAAGAGAATGAACACGCCAAACGAATAAGGAATCCATTGAAACGCATTGAAGATGATCATATTTATCAATATCTTTATTCTCGACAAACGACATCCAACATTCCTTCTACCACTTTGATCAATGCTTGCAACAGAGCTCTTTATCGCCAAATGAAACCGATTCAGCACTTGGATGAACAATACTCATGCACTGGATTTGCTGATTTTCGATCAGGAGAAGCTGTTGTTGCTTATGGTCAAGGTCTCTTGATGAGATATGGATACCAATGTGAACCAAGATTTCAAATGTGGAATATGGGAACACCATGGCATGCTACTTCTTCAGTGACATCTCTACAACTGGGTCCATCTTATACCAACATGCATGATGATACACCTCGCCAGACTGTTTATGGCACAAGTTTTGGTCCTCAAAAGTCAGCAGAACTATGGCGTTATTCTTTTCCATCAGGCGTTGACATGGATACCGACATAGTCAACAACCAGAGCAACATGATAAGCAATGTCACCAGAGAACAACCACCTGCAGTATTGGATTGTCGTTTCAGACTGAAAAAGTCTTGTTTATGGACCACGCATTGTACACGTGACAAAGTAGTTGTCGGTAGTGATCATGGAGCTTACATGTTGACGAGTTGCTTTGATGTCCTTGGTCAAATCTCTACCAAAACAGCAGTATTGACAGCACAATGCCTTGACAATGGTCGATCACAAGCATGGATAGGATGTCGTGATGGTCGATTATTGTTATTTGATTCACGTATACCACGTCCAGCTAAATTGATCAACCAATCCAAAGTTGCAACTGCACATGTAGTCTCTCTTGATAACTCTGGTCTTGAACATCAACTACTATCAGTCGACGTTGAGCGATCTATAAAGATCTGGGATATGCGTTGTTTAAGGCGAGAACGACATGGATCATTACATCATCCTATCAAACATCTTTCTGGTCATGATACTACTGCAGGTCAACATATTGCATTTGACATTTCTCATCATTCTCGCACTGTTGCCCTTGTGGATGGAAGACAACAACTTCATTTCTGGTCACTTGATTCAAACGCTTTCGATAATACACCATTTTGGACATCAAATCACTTTGAAAACAGTCGCATTCAATCAATACATTTCATCGACTCATCTCAACATCATCCTTCTGGTAATGGACACTCCAATAGTGACATCCCATCACATGCTCCTGGACTTGTAGCATTAGCTGAAACCCCACAAAGATCAGGCACATCCTTTTATTGGTTTACTGTTCCTTCTTAGTCTTGTACTTTATACCAATTGTAAATACATTCATGATATTTGATAATGAAAGAATAGTTTTAGTTGTGTATTAAATGGTGCAGGGTGTAAAGGGATCAATGACTATATGTAGTTCACGTGATCTGCATCTGTAGTAAAAATAGTTAGGGGAAATTGATTCGATTAGGCGCGCGTCCCAAAAGTATCACTGCGTTCTCGCTCTTCTCCATGACTCTTTCTCCACAAGCGAAACCAATGCGTACTCGCTCCCGATCTCACAAGACGGATCTTGACTCCAATGGGACGTTTATTCCAGAACAACGACAATCACTACTCGACAACAGTACCAATGACCAAGTTTTGAGCAACAACAACCCAGATACGAAAGAAGACTTTGCCAACTCCACAACGACCAGTGTGAACAACGATACAGCTTCTCCACCACTCGTACACCAGAAAATGAATAAGGGTGACACCATGAAAAGTGAGTAGATGGATAGTGTCAAACAGGAACGCGAGACTCTTACTGATTCAACATCTGATAATACAATAGCAGAGGATGCCAATTTGAAAGTGTTTGACTCTTCCGAGCCACGTAAACGAGGTCGACCACGAAAGACAAGAGCTACCAATCAAGCCAATGCTACTGTATCCAATGATAGTTCAGCTCTTGAAAACGCAAATCATGATGCAAACGCGCCAGTGGATATGTCAAACACCGTAACCGATGATGATCAGCCTATCAAAGAGAAGGAACTTGTGGATAGCAAGATTGATCAAGACATTGAAAATGAAGAATCCAATATCACCAATGAAGAAGAACCAGCAAAGCGACCTGGAAGAAAAAGAAAGACGACACCTGCCAAAAAGCCATCCACACGTGCTCCACGTAACAATACTGCTGATACTGGTGCCAAGCAATCAACTCCCATCAAATGGACCCTGCCACACTTGCTTCATAACAAGGACAGCATGTTAACAACTGCTACCAATTTGAAGGTAGATGCAATTTCATCCAAACTACAATCATGTTCAATACTGACTTGTATTTACAGTACAATATTAGCATGGATCTGATTGACAAGTTGCCAGAACAAGATCGTGATGAGCTTTGCAAACTTCTTCCTGCTGCAGATATTGATTTCATCAAGCTCCATGATGGCAGCACCACAGTTGCAAGATCTCTCGATGAACATGAACGATTATCCAATCAACCTGATGTATACAAGCCTGTTATTTCTCAACGTCTGATCAATCCTTCATTTACTCAAGCTGTCGAAGACTTTCAGGTGAATCTTCAACAAGGTTACTATGACAACAATCCAAAACCAGCAACTGGAAGAGGCAGAAAACGAAAGGAAGTAGAAGAGCAGGATGACTTTAAGGTAAATAGGTGGATCATAGAAAACAAAAAGGCAACCACTGACGTTGTTGATTTAGGATGAGAACTTTGAAGCTTATTGGGGAGAACGATTGAAGAAGCAGCGACCCAAGAAAGGTGGACGTCGATGAATAACGCTATCCAATCTTTGCTACAAGACCATTCTGTATATAGTTTTTGTTGAACATGTATACCATATCCATATCAAAGCACATTTGTTTGCTTTATGCATCCAATACATATTGTTTCGCACTTTCAAACCTTAAATCCAACTATTGTATTAGCATTGTATGACGCATGTTTTTAATGGAAGACTGAAAAGGAAACAGCGAACAGATAAAGGAGGGTGGGAATAATGCTACGCGTGGATCTTGCTCTCATCAGCATTATCAACACCTATCATGGCAACAGCTATTTCAGGTGGAACTTCTTTTGACACACTTCCTTATGAAGTCAAGACAAGGATCTTCTCCCGCCTTCCTTTCTGTGAACGTATACGTTTAACAAGAGTCAGTCAGTCATGGCGTCACTTTCTGCTGCATTGGCCAGAGATGTTTGAAAAAGTGGAGAATCGCTGCAACTGTGCTTTCGAGAGAGATCTGTCATACACCATGTGTCAACTGCACCAAGCACTATTGCCTTATGCACCTTACATCAAACCAAAGGCTCTTCGTGACCTGAGTATCCTTATGTTATCTGATCATAGTCCTGCTCTGAAGAATGCTATGCTGGAGGTGAGTGAAGCATACTGTGATGACATTAGCACAACATGTCAAGCTGACCAGCTACTTTATAGAGTACCTTTGACTTTTTTATCGCACTTCGACTTTACTACATTGAAAAGTGTAAGTAAATGCATGGGACGCGTATAATACACAAGGAGACTGATATCTTGACGCGTCAATAGGCTTTATATCCATTACTAGCTTGGATGAAGATTGGTTTACCAAGTTCCTTCAAGTTGCATCCCATAATGTGAAGCGTTTGGATCTCATGATGCGACCAGAAACACCTATCGACGTTCCTTTTCTCGATCTTATCTTGTTACGCCTGAAACGTCTTCAAGATTTCCGACTACTTGCATTCCCAGCAGGCAACCATGATAATCACAGATTCGCTGAGCTCTTTCTCGTGCATTTTCATGGTGTAAGCAACACAATACCTGAAAACTGGAGCGTACAATCGATTGAATTGGACAGTCATGGAAGTGCTCTCTATATGCCACTCGACACTTTTGTGTCAAAGTTACGTGGATTGCAATATGTCAGCTTAAAACCTGCCGATTTTCGTGATCCATTGTTGGTTGGACAAGCATTGACTGAATGTCCCAATTTACGCTTGGTGATCATCAAGAAGGATTCACAGTCTGATTGGGAAAAGCTGAAGAAAGAAGCCAAAGGTCTTTATCATTTGGAGCTCCATGATGAATTCTGTAAACCAGACATATATGGCCCATTGATCACAAAACATCATCAGACACTTGAGACATTGAAGTTGGATGGTTTGATTCTCACTGCTGGAACAATGCGACTCCTTGCACCACTCGACTTTCCAGAATTAAAGAAACTTGTCATCAAAGACAAAACGCTATTCGAGCATAGTGATAATGAAAATGACAATTTCACATCGGCAGATGATTTCGACACGTTTATTCATAGACTTCCTCAGTTACAACATCTTGAATTATCAGTCTTTTGTTATCTTAACGACAGCATCCTCAGATCACTTGAATCAGTCACATGCTTGAAAAAGATGGAGATGGTCGTATGCAATGGTGTAAGCGAAGAAGGCTTCATGCGGTTCCTGAATCGATCTCAAAGCAAGGATTGTCTTAAAGCGCTTACAATGACTGGTCAAGAATGTGCTACCAATGATATTCTGCATGCGATTGGACGCAATTTATCAGCTCTTACAGATCTGTCGCTTACAAGTATGAATGATATCAGTCTCTTTGATGGATTGAATCGCTTTTTGGATACCAGCCCAATCATTGGCAAATTACGTTATCTCTCTATCGATTGCAACAAGGACGATGACTTTATACCAACTGATGAACAAGTCGAGGATGTATTACACAAGATTCAAGCAAAGGTGGATTGCTGGCACTTTTGTCTCGATGCACCAAACAAGAAGCGCGCAAGGTTAAGAGGTGTGGATTTCTGGTTGAAACATTATGCTGGTAGACCCAAACAATCTCAAGGAATCACCATTGAAGAAGATGATGAAAGTGATGTCTCGGCATGATCCTATTTAATCCAGCTCTATTGACATCCATTGCAATAAACTATAAACCTTTTCATCATATATATAGACACACATATTCTCTCTCTCTCTCTTTTCTCCTCTCCCTTTTCATCAGTCGTTTAAACAAGTTGTAATGCAATTCGTATTCGTATTTTGATGATCCATGAAGTGTTCTTTTGAAACAAGTCATTTATTCCAAGCAGAATAAAACGTCAGCGCTATCACACGTGAAGTTTACTATAATGATGATTGTCAGTATGCTATTATGGATCATTGACTCTTTATCCACTTTCTTACCTGTTGCATGGCATCCTTGTTCTTCTTGGAACGATCCTTACGGTCCAAAATAGCTTGACGGCTCTTGTCAATCTTGAGCTTGGTGATGACAACGTTGGAGGGGTGGACACCAATAGGGACAGTGGCGCCTGTTACATGTGATCAGTTTATCTTGCCAACTTGAATGCCAAATACACCAACAAACTTACCATTAACCTTTTCACGGTTGACACGCTCAACGTGGATGACCCACTTCTTACGATAGACCTGAACAACCTTGCCTTCACGGCCCTTGAAGCTGCCACGAACAATCATGACTTCGTCGTCAGTGCGAACAGGGATAGAGCGAGTCTATTTCGTGATAGAGAGAGTCGTTAGTTGAATAGGTCGACAATGGCTGAAAGAATAAAAATAACATACGTTGTACTTCTCGCGAAGCTCCTTGGACAAGGGAGAGCTCATAATCTTGCGACGCTCATTGGAGGAAGCAGTGAAGTGAGCCTTTCTGCTCTTGCTGCGGGAAGAGCTAACATCTAGAAGAGAATGAGACACATGAGCTATCCAACCTTTTTGATCCATCCTCTTTTTCCTTTCATCCATTCATCCATCCATCCATCAATAATCTTTCCCCTTTAATCATTCACTCATCCATCCATTTGTCCCATCATTGATGATATTTACCAGCACTGAACTTCATGGTCGTGTGATTTTAGGAAAGAAGGATTTCACAAGGCCCTGGCCAACAACTCCACTTGCCACTCTCTCCCACCAACCACCCAATCGGCCCATAGGCTAATCGGGCATTCAATCTTTCATCCGCTGTCCTCTATACTACACAGTTTGATCTCGCTAGATAGTACCATACCACACAATACATCACAAGCAAACACATGCTACATTTGTTTCGAATTGCTTTCTTGTTCAATAAACTGTCATTTGCTTAGCGTAATAGACATAACACTCTACTCATCATCGCCATAATGTATCCAATTCCGCGGATGCAACAGTGTTTGCTTGCTAAATGATAATGATGCATGATATATTATCTAAGTGTGTAACATCTACCCAGACTTTTGATTACATTCAACAATACCATGGAAGCAAGTGTCTCTTATTCAATACCAGCTGCATGCAATGTTATGTAGTTATATGGATACAACTTACATATATCACTGACATTACTGAGCCAGACCACCCAAACAAGAAGATTCCTTTTTTATTATTACTTTGACACTATCCCATCATGAGTCACTTGCCATGTTTGAAAACCCAATGAAGCATCATAGCATACGATGACTTACATAATAAACAATCTTACTATGAAAGGCATAGATCGGGTGGATACATCATTGGTAAAGTGAGCTCTTGCATTGCTGCTGCTGAAATCTTTCCTTTATGCTCCAAAATGAAAAAAGAGCGACAGCGAATCTTCTGCTCAATTACCAGCTGAAACTATTAGCTAAGCAACCATGCACATGTATCACACAATGTGTAACATTTGTAGATCCATCATATCCAACATACATATAAATATCAGGCACATCAACTATCCCACTTGTCCACACAACCAAACCAACCCAATCCATTCTTTTTCAATCATGTTGGCAAAGACAATCCTTTCTATTCTCGCTTCCACTCTTTTGGTAACATCCTCCTTGGCTCAAGATTCCTTTGTATCCACTGATGGGACTACTTTTACTTTGGGTGGTTCTAAATTCTACTTTGAAGGCACCAATGCATGTAAGTTTTAATGCATCATGCTCCACAAGAAGGAACAGCTTTTTGATCCATGCAACATAGATTATTTGATGAATAGCGCCCAATCTGACGTCGCAGATCTTTTCAAGCAAGCTAGTGCTGCAAAACTTCCAGTGGTGCGCACTTGGCTTTTCAACTCGGGTTCCGATAATGTCTGGTTCCAAAAATGGGACAAGAGCTCCAACAGCATGACTATCAATGACGATGATAGCACTGGCTTGGGTCGTATGGATTATGTCGTGCAGCAAGCAGCAAAGAACAATGTCAAGCTCATCTTTGCATTCACCAACAACTGGGAAGACTATGGGTATGTACATATATCTTTTTCTGGTCTTTATGAATTGACACCTTGGCTATCATCTATAATAGCGGCATGGATTACTATACCAAGAACATGGGTGGCAAATATCATGATGACTTTTACACAAATGAAGATATTATTGACACCTATAAGGCTTACATTGAACATGTGCTCAATCGCAAGAATAAGCTTACTGGTAAAGCTTACAAGGTAAGTAGTGTAGCAACATCATAGGATAAACATGATCAAGTATGCTGATGTATCTATTAGGATGATCCTACAATCTTTGGCTGGGAATTGGCAAATGAGCCTCGTTGTGACGGTGGAGGCAGCTTGCAAAAGTCATCCAACTGCAACACTAACACTATCACCAAATGGGCTGATAATATCAGTACTTACATCAAATCCATTGACAAGAATCATCTTGTAGCAGTTGGCGATGAAGGATTCTTTAATGATGCTTCGTCGAGCGAGTAAGTCATTTTTTATATGTATGTCATCGGCAACACTTAGTCATCGTTTTCTTTTAGCTGGGCGTATAATGGTGGCAGTGGAATCGACTTTAATGCTCTTCTCGCTCTTGAGAACATTGACTTTGGTACTTTTCATCTTTATCCTGCCAGCTGGAACGAGACTCCTGATACATGGGCAACCAAGTGGATCAAGGTAAAGACAATCATAATCAATATGGATGATTGAGCATATGGATATTTAATGCAATGTCAAAAAACAGGATCATATCAGCTCCCAAAGCAATGCAGATAAGCCTGTGATCTTGGAAGAATACGGCGTGAGTGCTGATCTACGTGACAAGATCTATCCTTCTTGGCAAAAGACCATTGAAGATGGTGATTTAGCTGCTGATGCATTTTGGCAACTTGCTGTGCCTTGCAATCCTGATCTTGATGAATTTGCCCTGTGCTCGACTGATAATGACTTCAAGACTATCATTGGTAACCATGCATCTGCCATGGCAGCCAAGGTGAGTAAATCGATGCGCATTGATCATTGTATTGAAGACTTGTATAACTAATTGGCCTATTCGCTGTAGAATAACTAATTGGTAGTCATATCTCCAATCACCAGTCAACCTGAGCTCCAGTATATATGAAAGATGATCGTTTCTCTTGTGACAATCACATCATAACCAATAAAGCTTTCATACTTCCCTACACACATCCAAAGCTGTTGTGGATCATCAACCAGGTCAGCAATACATTGACATGATCAAACGTGTAAAGCTATGCTTACCAAGCCAAAGAGAGCTCATGCTCGATTAATAATGCTCACAGAACATCAAGGAAGTGCGAGAAGCTTGGTTGACGTTTTGTGTAATTTGATGGATAAACTTTTGTCTGTGTTTGAAATACGCATAAGTAACCTTATATGATCCATCCGGTTGCTCCCGCTTATGATCTGCTACCTAAATACTGGGTTTGACATACACAAACTTGTCCAAGTCTCTGAAACCACTAATCTATCTAGCTGTTCTTATTACATGCCATCCTTGATGCCATATCTTTAGAGCTTCACGTAAGCAAATGATCGAAAACAGCTGTCGTGTGAATTGTGATCTTTTGGGCAAAATGTTTGACGGGAATATGTTGAATTAAACCTACATACGGGGTAATATCCAAATGTAATACTTTCATGGGCGAGGATGAGGCGGGAAATGTAATCATGTGGTTGTCCTTGATGCTCTGCGTAGCATCAAGTGACCTAGTAGATACATTATTCTCAAAGACTTATGTTCTGAGCCACATACTACTATTCCACATCACAAAACATGATGTCAATCAATCATCATGATGTTGGATATGGGATCATTGAAGGCAAATGCATATGCTGGTTCATCATGTAGATAATGTGTATATATCACACCATCATATCAGAGCACTTTTGACTCTTTAGGTAGTTACACAAGGAAACTCCACACCAATAAGCGCTAAATGAAAGGTGACCTGGGAAAGTTGGATTTTCCCCTGGGGTCTTTTGTAACTTGAATCAGGTGGTACAAGAATGAATTTCACCCCGCACTACTTTTGTGGCCTGCCTTGACCATATATGTGTGATTAGCTTCCCTTCAGGCCCTGACAAGGCAACATGATGAAGAGCGAATCGGATAAAATCCCATTTCTATATGTGGAACAATTATCCCGAGAGAGTTATGGGTATAAAATGATGACAAAAGCATGATCTC
Source organism: Lichtheimia ramosa (assembly GCA_008728235.1). NCBI lineage: Eukaryota > Fungi > Mucoromycota > Mucoromycetes > Mucorales > Lichtheimiaceae > Lichtheimia > Lichtheimia ramosa. Next base: position 2,159,973 of record CP031827.1, on the reverse strand, counting down.
GAATCAAATCGAGTCGACGAGATAGCACACGAGAATATCACTCTTCCCTTCTAATTGAACATGGAGGATAACATACCAAAACCTAAAACCAGCTGGAGAGTGTACTTTGCTGTCATCTTCTCATGCAAGTATCATACAACATGATTGTTATAAGCATCTTGATCTAACGATAGCTTTGTTATGCATTATAGCCATTGGTGGCTTCCTTTTCGGTTATGATCAAGGTGTCATGAGCGGCATCTTGGTGATGCCCTACTGGATCGATTATTTCAACAATCCTAATGCTACCTGGCGTGGCTTTATCACATCCATCTATCTTTTGGGAGCTTTTGTTGGTGGTCTATTTGCAGGTCCATTATCGGAGCGCATTGGTCGTAAACATAGCATCATGGTTGCTACTGTCATCTTTTGGTTTGGCACAAGTATGCAAACAGGTGCTTCCAATGTTGATGTAAGCTTATTAATATCATGATCATGAAGCAAGAAGATAGCTAATATCAATGTTATAGCTCTTGATGGCAGGTCGATTCTTTCAAGGTATCTCCATTGGTATGTACAGCTTGAATATCACTGTATATCAAAGTGAATTGAGCCCGGCACATTTGCGTGGTCGTGCCATCAGCTTTCAACAATTCAGTATCGTCACCGGGTAAGACTTCTTTTTTCCAAATGTGTGGGAACATATTGAGAAGCTCACTCGTGCTCTTGTAACAGAATCATGGTATCATTCTGGATCGGTTATGGTTGCGCTTAGTAAGTGGTGACACAAGTCTTTATGGTGCAAATGCATGTAACCTAATACAAATTCTTTTGTACATCAGTATTGAAAGCGATGCATCATGGCGTGTACCACTTGGTATCCAATTGGCACCCAGTGTCCTATTGTAAGTTTACATATGCATTAGACTTTATTTTGTGCTTTTACTAATGGCAATAACAATGATGAAAGGTTCCTTGGCTGCTTCATCCTACCCTTTTCACCACGTTGGCTTTGTAGCAAAGGCCGATATGATGAAGCTTTGCAAACATTAGCTAAGCTACATGCAAATGGTGATGTCAATGATCCATATGTGCGCATGGAATATGATGAAATCATGGAACAGATCAAATTTGAGGAAACCAAGGCTGTAAAGTCCTATGCAGAGTTATTCAGATCACCATCTACTCGTAGACGTGTGATTTTGGCAGCAGGAATGCAACTGATGCAACAGTGGACAGGAATTAATGCAGTTTTTGTAAGTATTATTCATTCAGTAGATGCTCTTTGGAAGTATTCTTCATCTAGTAGACGTTGTATGGCAAAAACTGATATACTTGTATAGTACTATGCACCTTTTATCTTCCAATCAGCTGGTCTTACAGGTACCTTGCCATCATTGCTGGCAACTGGTGTCAATGGTATCGTCAGTGTCATCTTTACTATCCCTGCACTCTTGTACTTTGATCGTTGGGGTCGACGTAAGACTGTCATCGCTGGTGGTATTGGTATGGCAAGCTCTATGTTGATTGCTGGTGCACTTTTGAAAGGTATGTAAAGATTGGTTGATACAAACACAAAGATGCATCATTCACTAATGTGCGATATAGCATATCCTTTCGTTGAAAATGGTAATAACAACCAACAAGCCCAATATGCTGCAGTCGCCATGATGTTTGTAAGTGATGATGTAATCACTTATGCTTGGACCTTTTTAACCAAAGTATTTTTGTAGATCTTTAGCGCATCTTTTGCTTCATCTTGGGGTCCAATTGGATGGGTATATCCAGCCGAAATCTTCCCAACACGTGCTCGTGCCAAGGGTGCTTCATGTATGTTCATTCTATATGCTATTTCTATGAGACAATGACTAATCAATCAACACTACTGATAGTGTCGACTGCTACTAACTACTTGATGAACTTTGTCATTGGTCAAATCACACCTGTGATGTTGGATAACATCACATATGGCACCTATTTCTTCTTCTTTGCCACCAATGTGTGCTGCAACTTGATTGTCTACTTCTTTTATCCAGGTAATTACATCAATGGATGTTCAACTAGCAGTAGACTAATGTGGTAAATCTAGAAACCAAGAATCGCACTCTTGAAGAGATGGAAATCCTCTTTGGTGGAGAGGAAGCTGACCAAATTGCAAAGGTGGCGGAACGCAGATATGGTGTTGAAGCTGCTCAAGAAAAGGTGGAGGATGCCCCTACATCAACTTCCTCTAAAGAAGAGATTGCAGAGCCATCCACAAAGGAGGCAACAGCATAGACTGCTAGATGCAGTTACTAGTAATAATAGTAGTGGTAGTGGTAGTGATATTATGTAGTTATCGCAATACAGATCTTTCTAATCGAATATAACATATAATACATCAAACGAGGATTAACATAACAAGAAGAGATATTGCTCTTAACAACACAAGCACAACGCTGTCTTGTATATTCATTGTTTCTTTCACCATTATCCATATGTCACATGTAACACTATTATCCTTATCATTGAAGTAATACATATGTTGTTATCCCTTATAATTCCATGTTAATAGCAGAGTAATGGTCCTATATATGTGCTTTTATCTCGGGAAAAAGCAATGTTACAAATCTAGCTGGGTTATCTGATTCTACTTGTTGCATAACAACGCTACAGTAGGATGACATTGAAGGATTAGGTACTGTTGTTGTTGCTGTACCAGTTGGTGACATGAGCTCCTTACGTAGATGACTGATCAAATCCTCAATTGATGAAAATGATACAGAGGCACAGGAAGCCGTTATATCACCACCATGTAGACTGGACCAATATCATTTCTACTAAAGACGATGGGAGTCAAATCCACCTTGGCAGATGCATCACGAGAGGAAGCTACATCAAAAGAGATGAGTATGTTGTCCCATCGATCACTTGTAGGAAGATGATTAGACTTACCTTATTACAAGAGTCAAATAGACAATCAACCAAGAGATAGAATGAAGGAAAGAGATGTGTGGAAGATGACAAAGCGTGACAACATCCTTTTATTTGTGAAAAGTGGGCGTGGGGACATTCTGTGATAAAGCATTGTTTGTAGATGATGCATTGATAGAATGGTATATTCCCTGTGCTGTTGGCAACATGATACACTATCTGGCTCCCATGGTGGGGATATAACGGCTTCCTGATAATCCAATACACAAAAGTGATGTGTGATAATGTTGGTGATGACATGAGCCTTGTTTGTTGTACGCCAGTGTAAGCGTTGTTGTTCATGCAAGTAAAAGGAGCTGATAAAGTGATCAACTATCATACCATACTGGATAAAAGGAGATGTCAATGTTGTTTGCAAGAGCGATATCACATGACAATTCCATTGAGCAGACGTCGGTCAGCAATCTGGAAAGGAGATAAGATCTGTAGCACAATGCTTGATGCTGGTTGATCAATGGCAGCCAATTAAATGCCTGTGTAAGAGTGAATCAGATTTACAGCATAGCGCATTATCAAAAAGCCTGTTTCCAGCGTTGTCACAACCTTCTTTCTTGTTTCTGTAACTTGTCAGTATGCTTCGTTCTATTACGAAATGTGCACAATTGGTAAGTGACGAAATGGACCAGTGCCATGTTGCATACTCACTTATAAAAGGCTCATCGCCGTGCTCCACACAACACTTGCTCTTTTGTACGTTACAGCAGTCGATATGCGTATCCCCAAACTCCTTCAGTAGAGCAAGCAGTTACCAATATCCTCCACAACACGCCTGAAGCACAACCTGTCAAAAGCCGACAAATCTTAAGCTGTCTTGCTCACAACGAGCCTGGTGTCATTAGCCGAGTTTCTGGAATCCTTCAAGCTCGTGGTTTCAATATCGAATCCTTTGTTGCAGCACATACAGAAGTACCAGGCTTGTCTCGTATGACTGTGGTGCTCAATGGTGATGACAAGCAAATTGTACAAGCTAAGCGTCAACTGGAAGATGTGGTAAGATGAAGCACGATCATAAGGAAATAGACTGGTTTTGACATGTACTTTTTCAGGTACCTATGTGGGCCGTATTGGATTACAGCAAAACCAAGCTTATAGAGCGTGAATTGTTGTTATTGCGTGTTTCAATCCTTGGACCTGAAGCACAAGTAGCAGATCAAGTGGATGAAGATGAAACGGCTGACCTGGCATTTGCATCCAAGAAACTACGAGAAACGTCCTCTCATCTACGTGCATTGACTGAGTTGACACGCTTGTTTGAAGGAAGATTGGTGGATGTATCATCAGATTCTGTCATTATTGAACTCTGTGCCAAGCCTGGTCGTATCAGTTCCTTTATCAAGCTTTGTAAACCATTTGGTGTCATGGAAGCTTCACGTACAGGTGTAATGGCACTTCCTCGTTCTCCACTTGATGATGATCGTGAACTTGACGAGATTGAAGATGAATATGAAGCTGTTGATGCTACTACTCTTCCTCCTGGATAAATAGTATTCTCTCTTTATTGATAAAAAGTAAACATTGTAATGTGTATAATGTCAACATGTAATGCTGTGGTAGCTGCTGTTTATTGTTATTTGGAACAAGGCGAATGATAAAGATAAGCGCTCCTTCTATACAAAGAGATGTGTGTGATGGGATGGTGTTGAGTATGGGTTGGGGTAAGTTCTTTTGGTTGATCTAGTTGTTGTTCTTCTTCAAAGTCTCCTCGACACCAGGCTACAAGAAATGCGTATTATGAGTAATCCCATCTTTGCACGGGATTCAATATAACACTTACGTTCGATCGGGTGCTGTACATGCTCTCTACATTCTTCTTTACACTGTCAAACTTATCCTTTGCCTGCTGTGATGCATCATTTTGTTGGAATGATCCAAGCAATTTGCTGGTGCTTTCATCAAAAGCTCCTCGTGCCTCTCCAATAAGACCATCCACTTGCTTACGAGCGTCATTGATAGCATCGTTAAGAGACTTGTGTGCAGATTGTAACTCTGGGTATTTGCTCTCGACCTTTTCAAGTTGGACAGCGACATTGTGGGTTGTCTTTGGCAACAAATAGTGAGCAGTACCCACTGCAAGGGCAGTTGAAGTGACGAATCGAATAACAATGTTACGGTTGCGTGCAAGGATAGTGCCTGCCAATGCTGCTACACCAACATAAAGGCCGTTGGGAAGAATCTCCTCATCCTTGTCGATTGTTTGCTTGACAGTATCTATTCTTCTAGTTAGCATACATCTTGCATCTTATCAATATTCAATACCTACTCTTGACACACTGTTCGAATTGCTTCCACTCCTTGTGCAATGAACTAACATGGGTCTATTATGCAATAAAAATGAGTAAAGAATGCTCTTAAGGATCACATGATCACTTACCTTGCCCTCTTCAACTTTTTCATTGGCGAATTTTTGAGCATATGCCACATGTTCTTCAAGCTTGGTTGGCTCTTCCACAATAACAACCTTGGGTTGGGGCTCATCGTAAATGCTAAGCTGTAGTCAAAGTAAAGGATAAGCTATCTTGTTGACAATGGAATCTGTAAAAGACATTGGCATAGAGACTGACCTTGCTTTTCTTCTTCTCTTCTTCGGCAAACACGGTTTGCGATGGGATACTTAAAGCAACTGCACCAGCAGCAGCCGTTGCTAGCTATAAGCATGTCAATGTCAGTCGTACTGTTGCAAAGATCTCGCGTTTAGACACTTGCCGTTTTCTTCAAGACTGGGGAGAACATGAGGGAGAGGGGTTTTTAGAGCAACGGGGATGAAAAACAGAGTATTGAATGATTCACTGGCCCTGGAGAGCATCGACCGACGTCACACGTGGTTACTCCATCATTGATGATCACCCTTCCACTATGCAATTGCATCCTTCAACCTGAATTATACTTGGCTTGTTTATTTGTACAATGGATCATATGCTTATATCACTACATTCTATATCTTGAGATCAATAAATTATATACATCTTCTTCAATGGCCTTGTGGCAGTAATCCAGTCGCTAGGCAATATCCTTCCTTGATGTAACCCTGTATAATCCACTGTACCTTAGCATAATCACCATGTGTTCCCTTGAACAAAGATACAATACAACAATGAATCCCATGTACATTCCTTACACCAACAATGATCCTATAGCATCCACTGCTAGTAACTTCCACTATTGTCCTCTCTGATGAATGCAAACTTTATTTGATGATCTAAATGATTCTTGGAGCAAGTGATACAGCTTTCATCCAGTTCTTTTGCTTCAATTCTGCAGCAACGACACCAAGCACACGGGTACCAAGAGGTTCTTTCTTGTTGTTGAGAAGAATACAAGCATTGTCGTCAAATCGGATATATCGTCCGTCAGGTCGTGCCATCTCCTTTTTGGTACGAACAACCAGGGCATGTCGAACATCACCTTTCTTGACCTTTTGTGCAGCAGCTTGACCACCAAGGTTTGGGTTGATAGGTCGTGCTCGTTTGACAACACATACAATCTCGTCACCTAAGGGATCAAACGTTCCACTGTCAACAATTGGCTACTACGACATGTCAAAAACGACTCACCTGCTCGTGCAAACCGTGCTCCACTCATGACTCGGATACATTCAGCAACGATAGCGCCAGAGTTGTCAATGACGTTCATGGTACCCTTGAGACCAATCATATTGTATAAGTGTGTAGAGAGGAGTAGTAGCTGTAAACAAAAAGGCGAACCAATGGATAGGACATCTACTGCTGCATTAGCTCTCGTGACTGTGACCTTGTGTGCCTTTTTCCCAATTACCCTATCATCCCTGCTAGATGTAGATAGAATGCATTTATATCAACTAGATCTACGACATATCTTGTCCACTTTGATATATAGAAATAAAGAGTAGCTGATAAAGAAGGAAATCAAAGTGAGTGACAATGTAGCCAGCCATTTGTATATCATCCACCAATAGTACCTAGCTGGAATGACATTTGTTAAACATGTGTCATTTATCACTATCCAAGCCGCCACAGCTATCCGGATTGATACAATCACGAGCCAAAATGACCGTGTGACGCGTAGTTACATATGCTGGGCGAAGCAACATCAAGTGTACATTGTTTACAGCTGCACAACCTTACTAAATCAAAAAAGGATGACACACACATTGTACCTGAACCGATCGACAGAAGCTGCAGGACACTTTCATATCGACATTAGGTATGTCTACCTATCAAAGCCACTCTTGTGGTCCATTTGTACAACATATTTTTTCCTTCCATGATCCGAAAACCTTGACTCAACATACAATGACATTATGGATTGCAGAAAACAAGAACCATGATAGTGTTGTTCCTTTGCATTACATGTATTTGATACATTGCATACTTTTAGTAAGCAAACAACGGGGTTATGATGAAGTGTGTCATGCCCGATTAAGCTCGAGCAGGGCGCAGCTCCTTGTGTTGTAAATGATTATAGGCTAATGTGAGTAGATTGTGATACGAGCTCTTTCCCTTCTTGGTTTTGTGAACAAAGAGCGGCACAGTTTTTTAGGAAAAGGGGGCAACCTTTTTTCCTTGTTTCCTGCATCTCTTTCTTTTCTCTTGTCGTCCCTTCTTCTTCTCCTCTCCTGCTGCAGTTACCATCACACGAACCAAAAATCACATACGACGACGACGTCCTTTCCTTTTCGACAACACTTGAGCATCCAATATCACCACTTATACCTTTCCATTGGATAGAAGAAAGCGATGGTCACTGTTGAAAAAGTCGTATGTAAAGAAACACATAAGACATCGATTACACTGCATTGATGCTCACATATCTCTTTGCAGAAACAACGTATCAATCAGTCCAAATGGACCAAGTTATATATTGCAACTGCATTACTGCAAGTCATTATCATTATCGTGCTACAATCCATTATTGCAAGTCAAAATCAAGCTCAGGAAGCAAACATTGAAACCAGCTTTATAAACCATCGCCCTTCCACGATCGATGATGGTACAACAAGTACTTCCGCAACAGTAGACATAGCATTGAGACGATTTGATCGTATCAAGTGGGAGAATGTTGCCTTCATAAGTTTTCAAGCATGGTTCATTTGCATGGCTTTTGATGCTGTAAGTAGTGTCGTGCGGATACGTATGTATCTGCGCCCTTTTTATTTTCTTCTTGTATGGGTGCTAAAAAGGGAAAATAGGTTGTGTATCAAAATGCAGCTGAAGTTATTGCCTTGGCGGTGTTGAACACTATTTGCATCTTGATCGGCGGTTTGGAAGTGATGGATGCACGACGATGGCTATCACGACTCGACCAAAATTACAGGTTTCCAATTCGACTTGTGCCTCTTCGTATTGCTCTTTATCTCGAAATCGCCATGACTGTGGTACAAGTCGTATTTGCATTGATCTTTATATACCTGTCATATGCCGTTGTCAAGGAATTTGGTTGGGTCATTTACAAAAAGATTGGTCCCGACGTGGTCATGCAGAGTAAGTGATTTCATAGGATTGTACACGAGCATATATTCAAGTCAGCTAACATGTTGGAACATTAGGAATGTACCGCATCTTCCAATTCTTTGTGCTGGCGCTCAAGATTGATGTCTTTATTGAATTTCTCGTCTCATTGTTCTACTTTATTCAATTCGCTATCGAAGATTTCACCCGATGGGATGGTTATATCATTCTCATTGTCACCATTCTCATTCTTCCAGCACTCTATTTCGCGCGTGCAACGGTAAGATCCAATATAGACCTTGATCGAATGAGCTTATTCTTATGCAACATTGCTTTCAGGTGGCGTCTGAACATTATGGAAGGATGATTGTATTTATTGTTTTCCAATTTATTGTCATTGTATCTATGATTCTCATGCTTTGGCGTACTGCATCAACAGGATGGTGGACATGGATTGTATTTGGTAAGTCTTTGACATGCATGTCTTGCAAGAAGCATCCAAGCTAATCTGATACAACTCAATTCCTTAGTTGTCTTGGGTATTGTCTTTGCATTGGTAAGTCATTTATCGTATGCCATCACTACAACATATCGCTGATCATTTCTATAGAGCTCTTGTGCTTTGGGAGCATGGTCAATGCATAATTTCGGTAAAGGTCTTAAAGCGCATGTCCAACGAGGTGGTCCTGAGAAAAAGGAGAATCTACCAGCACATGAACTTCAGGAACAGGCATCTTTCACTTCCTGGAGGATCGATGACGATTGAAACCAGCATTGTTCTACTCATTTATTCCCCCTGTAATCCACCTTTTATCATCCAATCTTGTCATGTAATCATAGTGTAAAAAAGAAACGAGAACATCGTAATATATTGTAAAGACGATAACAAAGTCTCATATCTATTCCTGTCCTTGAGATGTTTCACGCCTTTTCATTAACGAAGCCAATGCTTGTTCTCGTAGCTCAGCTGTTTTCTAAAGTATCACATGTCAGATATCATTGACAAGCCTTCTCTATCATATCTCTATGCCTATACCTTACGCGGATCATCGTGTTCATCAGTGTCCCATTTGGATGTGCGTTGTGGATGAGTAGACAAACTTTCTTGCTCACGTGATGCATTTCTTCTTGATGGTGATGGACTTGGATTACGATGTCTTGTTGGTGAGATTGAATCATGTCGTCTTCGTGGTGTACTGGGACTACGTCTCCTCCTTTCACGGCTGCTTTTACGATGATGTCGACGAGAACTTCTGCTGTCATCATTGTTTTCATCATTGTCATCATAACGACGGCTGCTTCTGTATCTATCACTACGATGATATTTGCGTGAAGGTGATCGAGATCGAGAACGGTATCTTCGTGGTGATGGAGATCGTCGACGTGGTTGATCCTTTATAAAAGTCAATAATGGATGCAATATGTGTTATAATGCAAACTTACAAATCTTGATCGTCGTCCACCACGATAATCATCTTTTTCAGCTTCTTTACGACGGCGAATAGCATCCATAACTGCATCTTGACGTGCCTTGAGCTCGGATTGTTGTTGCTGATTCTTGAGAATCTCTTGTTTCTTTTGTTCCAAGAACTGCTTAGGGATACCACTGACAGAATCTTGTGCACTGAGCAATAGCTTCCACAACTCCAGAATGAATTGTTGCGTGTTCTTCTCCAAGAAACCAGTCAGGTTGATTTGCATCAGCTTTGGATCGGGATCCTATCCAATTTTGCATTAGATACTTGACATCCATATATAGCTTTGTCATATACCTTTTCCTCCAATAATCCAAATGCGAAATCAATCACAAGTTCATCTTCAACACCAAGCAGCTCCGTGATACGTTGAGTCATCCAAGGCTTAATGACATCGAGCTTGACTTTCTTCATGTTCACCTAATAGTTGTCTATATAAGTAATACTTCTTTATCATCAAAGCATATGCATACCTTTTGATCAAATTCAGGAGGAAAGCTCATAGACTTGAGCAGTTTCTTTTCCTTGTTGCTGAAACGACTGTCTTGATCAGCACTGGTTCCCTAGCGATGGTGCATGTGTATATTGGTAAGGAATCTCTCTCTTATTACGCAAGGATATGTGCCAAGTCAGAGGACTGATCCCAAGATAGAGGTCGTGATCCTGGGTTTAGACAACATGTTGCAAAGGATGGACTGTGTGGTTTACCTTGAAAAAGCCGGCATCGCCCATGGCAATCTGTGTATGTCGTGGAGTGGAAAGAGGAGTGGAGGAGTTGTACTCGAGACACCGCTGTGCCATTCTTGTAGGTGACTGAATTGGGACATCACCCAAGCACTTGTAGTAGCTATAGTTCCCCCTACACTACCATTGACATACAATGAGAACCACAGGTCCTTTTGTGATTATGTGAAGATCATATGAATAGAGCCTTGCAAGATAAGGAGTCAATCGTAGTATAATCCATATTGCAATCCCACCAGTTTACACTTCTAAATACATTCACATCAGCCATAGCTGATTATAGACTCCCAGACATATCCATATATGCCTAAAGCTAGCTATGTTTGTCATTGTTTGTAATGAACGTGATCCATGATGTAATTGAAGCTGCATAATAAAGCGATATGGATGCATTGCACTTCTTTGGTGAATTATATTAGAAAGATATGACTCTACAATCATTACAACAAGAAGAGCATCGAAATGATGATACAAGGTGAAGCGGATGAATGAAAGAGAAAGAAGAAGGGGTTATGAAAGGTGGTGTATATAAAGAATATGGTATGCACTTAAGCAACAATGTAAGACAAAGCGGCAGTAAGTACCAAACCAGCAGAAGCAACAGCCATACGAGAAGCAGCACCTTCCTCAGATTCAGATTGCTTAACACCATCCTTGCTAGAGTCCTTGTTGGCATCGCTTTCAGAAGAAGAAGTTGGTTTGGCACCTGAAGAAACAGGGGAAGTGCCTGATGCAACAGCGCTTGAAGAAGCAATGGCAGAAGAGCTAGCACCAGAAGAAGCAGCAGGAGGAGTTGTAGTGGTGTTACCACCTTGATAAGGGTTTTGACCAGTGCATACACCAACAGGTTGAACATCGAAAGCACCCTATCATGATCAATGTCAGCCATGTGAGATAAATACATCTTGTGAAATCATGTTTACCTTAAGAGTGGGATAAATCTTGATGGCAGCATCCACAGTTTCTTTGTAAAGATCATGTTCAAGAGAGATACCACTCTTGGAGTTGGCAGCCCATTCACTGGCATTACCAGCAATCCATTCAGGCTTGAAACCAGCTACTTCATTCATTCTCCAGTCATCAGTATCGTGATCCCAAATGACGGCTGTTACACAAGTTTGTATGTTAGAATGGTGCCATGTAGTAAAATTGATATAAATACTCACCAGTGAAACCAAGAGCAGAAGCAATGTCACGCACACGGTCATCAATGTCACCATAAGGCTACACAAAAGACACAATGAGTAATCAAATGCATTGACAAACATGTTTTGGTACTTACAGGGCGGAAATAACGAGGCTTCTTGCCAGAAACTTCTTCAATGGCACGAGAAGTCCACATCAATTCACCAACAATTTGTTCAGTGGTAAGAGTGGTAAGATAGGAGTGAGACCTTGGATATCAAATATGAGCAAAACATATATCTATCAGCCATATAATAGAGCAACTTACCAAGTGTGAATGGCAAGCTCATGGCCAGCATTGAAGGCACGCTTAGCGTGATCTGGGAATTTGACGACTTGACCACCAATCATAAAGAAGGTAGCTTTTTGCTTTTGCTGATCAAGGAAGTCATACAAAGCAGGGCTGAATTCGGTAGGTCCATCATCATAAGTCAAACCCCATTTGCCAGTAGGGCAAGTGGAAATGTCCTGTTCACGCATACACAAATCATTGGTCCACCTTTTAGAAAGAGAAGAGCCATTAGAAGTCAAAACATAAATCAATCATGCAATTGCACATACCAGCAGTAAGGATCATTGCCACCAGATGGTTGAGGACCTATTAGTAATGAAGACTTGTCAGTTATTGTTATTGTAATGAAGCATTGAATGATGTTAGTAATCTTACCATCATCGCCATTGCTCTTGCGAACAGGAGCATCACTGATTTTAGCCTTGGCAATAATATCCATCCACTCCTTCTTTGGAGTAGGAATGCTGCCATCTTCAGGATAAGTCTCTGTGAATTGAGCGCTGGTGGCAAGTGCCAAGGTGGCAATTAAGAACAAGCGAGAAAGGACAGCCATGAGAGAAAAAGAAGGTGTGGAGAGAGATTATTAGGTTGGGATACAACGAAAGGATTGAAAATGAAGGTCGATAAAGATAAACGAGGCTGTGTCAACAAGAGACATCTTTTATATAGCATTTGTATGTGAGCTTATTACACTTTCCGCCGCTTGACCGGTCCAAGACATACATAATACACATAGGCCCGCTTCATTTTGCAGGGCCGATATGGTGGTACAAGGTGAATTCCAGGAATGTGCAATTGAGATTTCTGTTTTCGTTTAGCCTGATATTGGCCTTTTTGCCTTATTGGTAACGAAAAAGACGCGGTAACCCGGTGTTGAAATCACCTTGTATGTCACTTTTACAACTTCCCTTTTTGCCCCTTGCTATCTTTTGTGTATCCTAAACCACGCGTTTTTAGGACTAAAAATAAGCATTTGTAACGGAATTGAAAAGAGTCTCTCATCTATATCTCTCTATTTCATGTTGCAACGTGAAAAATATCGGTCTCGTGCAGCACCGATAGATTATGTGAAACCAATCTTGCATATTGGGACATTCACCTTGGGCCCTGCAAACACCCTGGATTGCATTGACATCGCTAGAGCGTAAACAACGCAGCATTGAATGCTAAAAAAAGAATGGCTTGCATGTGTGTGAATGTTGAAAGCAAGTTTCACTAAATCAATTGCTTTCGGCTAAAGATGGTAATTTACAAATGCACTCTGCCACCCCATTGTTTAAAAGTCGTTGGGTTGCACATGGCACAATAGTCCTTATGTTACCAATGGTGAGAAATAGACTTTTCAATTGATCATTGACGCTCAATGGAATGCGACACTATAGCACAATCTTGTATTATGAACAAAGATGCAGGTCCATAAGAAGCTATGACACGTAATGCTACATTCACGACTTCGGAACAAGAAATAGAATTGCCTTATTTATAGCGCGCCATAGCGTTTTACCGATTCAATGGATTGGTCCGCTCCTGTATTATTGAAATGAATGCCTTTTGTCATTATGCTGCATATAATTCTGATTCTGCAAATGCTGTAGCATACAGAAAAGATGTATGACGTAGTCTTTGTTTTGATCACCCGGCATTTTGCCGAGATGTATTGTGATGATACATTAGACAAGGATCAAATTTGGTATATGAAGGTTTGTTTAGATCCAAAGTATCTCAAATGCTAATCTACCTAGAGACTGCTTATGATCAAGCAGTTGCTAGGTAAGCTTTACCATGATTACGCTGTGTCTCGTGATTCCAGGGTGGATAAATATAGCTGCTTAGTATGAAGATCATACCAACATCATCATGCTGCTTAATGTTAACCACAGCAAGAACATCAAAAGTTAGTCTAAAAGAGCTAGGAAAGAAACATATGCTTCTTTCGAAAAGACCAAGTAGTCGAGCATACACAACTGTAATGATAGTAGTACATAAACGAGTCATATAATGAACAACATGCAGCACACAACTAGTACAATAGGCACGTGGATGTCATCAATATAGGATGATGCGACGTGGCTTCATATTTCCTCCAAGATCTTCCTTATTCACGATGATAAGCCGCCATGAAAGATCATATGAAGCTTCATTTATAGGGATCCTGCCATCCAATTACCGAAAAGAAGAACTTTGCTCAGTGCATTGTTGACAAACAGCTGTCCAGCGCATAAAAATAAGTCATGGCAGATGATGGGCATCACAAACACGCTGGATGACAGAAGAGGAAAGTGAAAGACAAGTCTTTAAAATCACACGAGCGCCACCGATCATGTCGAACCAGCCTAATTGTAGTTGCACGTGACGCACGGATCCATTTCTGTACTACCACATAGTTTCCTTTTTGCAAAAGCTTGGCAATTCATCATGTTTCCAAGAAAAGTTACAAAACATTGCTACTAATACAGCTACTTGGACGATCGTCAAATACACATGACAAACATGGCAAAGATTAGTGGGCAAGGAGATGATTGTAGTGGGAGTGGAGATCAAATTGTTACACTGGCATCATGTTTTGGTATGATTGGCCATTAAGTGCATATGTGTATGATCCAAACAACGTGGAATAACAACATGTGCAAAAACAAAAGCTAATGTATGGCTGCATAAGACAATAGATATCTTATTTTGATGAATCCCCTGTTTTTTGGCATCAGTGCTTCTAACAATTGTTGACTTGGTCGTGAGATTTTTGCATGGGTGGGGCTGCTTATTGCATGCAGTTGTGTAAGCGGATCAATGGACCAATCGATTGACGCCTTTCTGTCACACTAGCATTCATCAGGATTTAGGAGGAGGATGTGATTGACGGGGCAAAGGAGGGAGCAGATATAACCTTGGCTCACCTATCTCATTATCTGGCCATGCATTACTTACCCAGCCTGTGGAGTCGACCATGTGCCCTAACTCAACAGCCAATCAGACATTCCAAACATGCCCATGTTCTCTTTTGATAAATGTCACTACTGGACGATGGCTTGCTTTTCCCCTGATCCTGTTGGACGATGCCTGAGATATATTAAGTGGTCCGCTGAGACCAAGTTGTCTCTTTTCACACACACAACTCTCTTTCTTTTTCCTACGCTCTTTCTCTTTTTTCTTTTTACACTGTAATAACAATGGCCACTCACTCTGAGCAAAACACCAACGACTCTTCTGCATGGCCAAGCCGTTATTATGGCAAAACAAGGCATATCGATCTCGAAAAGATATATCATGATATTGTCACCCAATCATCACAGCCATCTGATAAAAAGACACAACGTCAAGTGAGCTTCTCTAATGATGCTCCTATTGTACACGAGTATGAGCCAGAATACGATGAAGACGATCATGATCAAGAAAACGCCAACTATGATGATGCTCCTCCTCAATACTTCCCCACTGTCTTTGTGGCAAATACCCCTGACTTTGACCGAGATATGGAAGCAACCAGTGTTGTATATCGGAAAAAGAAGCGTGCATCTGTGCGTCGTCTTGATTTAAGACCCATCCAAAATCCTGAATACCGCAAATCAACACCTACACTTGTAAAAGATGACGATGATGCTGCATCCGTTTCTTCAGCCGAACCAATTACACCTGAAGCTACCACTGTACCACCTATGCCAGAACGTACATGCTCTTCGTGTTCTTGTCCACAGCCTGGTTCTTTACAAAAGCAACAAAGTCGTCGAATAACCATCAATCGTATCCGATCTACATCATGGATCCCAAAATCAATCCAAAATATCTTGTAAAGTGATGCATACTTCATTACAATCATCTCACAACAACATCCAGCATCATCATCTTCATCACCAACCCCTTTCGTTCATGTATTATATGCAACAACTCAGTTTGCTTTCATTGTTTGCTTACTCCTCGTTGTCTACACTTACTACTATTACTATTCCTCATGCTTCTTTTCAAGTATCTACCATCATATCATTCCACTTTATATACCTTCTTCACTATCTCTCTCGCTTTGTATGTATCATTTTCTTCTATGTGCTCGCATCAAAATATGATCTTATCCTCCTTGCATTTATAATAAAAGACGGGTCATCCTGACGTATCATTCACAAAAGTGTTTAATGAGGAGATATAAAAGACTCTATCCTATCTTGCATGATTCACGTGCATGTCAATTTCTACTTGTAGGTGTATGTGTTCCTAAAGCGGTTCCTTCACTGTCTCTATGGAAGTTTCAACACCCAGCAACCCACGGATGTGCCGCATTTGTATGGACAAGGATGACAAGACCAGATTGATAGCTCCATGCCATTGCAGAGGTTCAATGTAAGTGCTCGCTTGTCTACTATCGCAACAGTGAGCATTGACACCAGCAAAAGCAAGTACGTCCATCCCCAGTGCCTTGCTTTATGGAGACAGTCGCTTGCTGAATCAGGACATAAAGACGAGTCGTATCGTTGCACGTTATGCTTGAGAAGGTTTCAGATATGTCATTCAAGTTGGTGGGCAGCACTTGTAAGCAATCCAGGTAATTTGGTATTCAAAGGTACTATGGATATTGTCATGTGTTGATATTGTTGGATTAGTGATACGTTGCATGATGTCAGCGTTTATCCTGGCATTAGTACTGGTTCCTGCAGGTCAGCGTGATTCTATCATCTATCAACAAGAAAGCTGATTGATTGATTGATCTTGTAGGATTATGCATGAAAATCTCATTACATCTTTGTGCTCAGCAACAAGTTGTCGACAATGAACATGATACCAGTTTACAAGCAGCACATTTGTTGTCAAGGATATTACCATCCACTCTAAGAGACATTATGCAAAGTTGGTTTTGGTTTCCACATCAGTATTCAAGTACCACCAGCATTCGAAAGGTGATTTATGCTCCATTCCCAGTGTGTTGGATGTCGACTTCATTCGAGACATTATTCAATAGCAGTGAACAACTATGGCAACTCTTCCTTTGTCGGCTTGAGCATTTTCATCTAGGACTCTTTCTAATTGGTGGATTATGGACTTTACGATTGGTCTTTACAACGCTGAACTCTGTGCTTACAACCCATCAACATCATTTGCATGCACATCCATGGCTACCTGCTGGAAATGAACAAGTCGACAATGAACATCATGAAAATGAGCTTATGAGAGCGGCTGTAGCATTACAAGAAGCAGCAGAACACAATGATGCAATCGACAGGATTGTAGAGACTTTGGGTAAGTTGGTCAAGGGCTTTGTGCTACTCTACTGTTGCTGGATTGTGGTGCTGGCATGGATCCATTTCTTTGTTTTCGCATTTTACGTCGATCCCATCCATCAAGGATATACAATGCCTGTTGTCGACATGTGTCTCTGGGCCTTTCGATGGATCATTACAACTTTTGCAGTCATTGATTGTGTCAAGAAATGTATTTATGATCAGATTAGTTGTAGTATAACTGAAGAACAAGTATTGTCATTACATCATATAAGTCAATAAATCCTGGTGATTCATTTATTCCTTTTGACATTAAAGTAGTACTTTTAACTATGCTACATGTATCTCTATTCCCAATAAACACAATGTCCAAAACACCCACATTGAAATGCCTCGCAGTAAAAGATGCTGTGTGCTTTTTATTGAAACACTGCTGTGTTGAGCGCGATATCGTAAAAAGAAAAAGATTATGCTTCGACAGGCTGAGCAGCAGGCTCTGCAGGACGACCAAACTCTTGAATCATAGGTTCGGCAATAGGGTTCTCCTCCTTGGGCTCGAGGATGGTGATGATATCAGGCAAAGGAGCCTTAGGACCTTGACGACCAGAAGGATCATTGTCAAGCATGATCTTAACCTTGATACCAAGGACACCTTGACGCAACAAGACGTGACGAACAGCAGTGGTGATAAAGTCACGAGTAGGTTGACCAGAGTGGATCATGAAACCATCACCAAACTTCATAGCCTTGGCACGAGCAGCACGAAGCTTACCAGAGACAACAACTTCACAACCCTTGGCACCAGATTCCATAACGAAACGGACAACACCATAGCAAGCACGACGAACAGCAAGACCATTGAGCAACTTGTACTTGACAGACTCGGCTTGAGCAATAGCACACAAACCACGGTTTTGAACACGTTCAGCGTACAATTCAACAGTGTTTTCAGCGAAACGGAAACGCTTTTGCACAAGGGTGGTCAATTCACGAATACGGCGACCCTTCTCACCAAGAACGTTTTGGGTGTGGGTGGCACGGATGATGATTCTAATACATAAAAGATAAGCGCTTGTTTCTATAGCAATCCAATCCAAAAGATACATACTCGGTGCGAGCAGGAGTGACACGCACTTCAACACCAGCGTAGCCATCTTCGGCCAACTCACGGGTAAGGAATTCGTTCAATTCGGCGTAGAAGACACCATCGGCAACCTGTTTTTTGATACAAATAGAGTCGTCAGTTGTTGGAAAGATAGCGTAGAGAATAAACAAAAGAGTCGACCACTTACGAACTACACATTATGAAAATCGACATACAAAGAGAGGTAAAAAAAGACAAAAGAGTTAATATCATCCATTCATCCATCCATGTCATCCATCATCCATCACTCATAGATTCATCCATGAGCTTCTTGATGCCATTCATTCACCTTTCTCTTCTTGGAGATCTGAGCGGCTTGAGAGGCCATATTGGATTTCGCTTGGCAAGGAAAAAGGAGGATCCACTAGTTGCTCCCTCGCTGCTTTTTTTTCTGTGGGACACTCCACAGCCGCCAATTGTATCCCGCCAATCACGACTTCCCAATCTGGCAGTCCTTGTCTCTTTCTCTCTCTCTTATATACGCGCCTTTCCCTTCATGACAGCTGACCATCGCAAAGTACTCAATGCACTTGAAACCCTTTTCAGTGACGCCAATCTACAATGGGACAAGGTTATGCAAAAGCATTTACAAGAACAAAACGACAGTAAGTTGGCGTCTTTTTCTAGTAACCTATTTCAGTATAGCTAAAGGAGAGATACTAGATATTAGCATTGATACACTTGTCACTCTACCACGACTGAAGCAAGTTTCTGCTACAAAACAAGATATCATCAATGCATGTAATGAATCGATACGACTCCAGGTAACAAAAAGAGCCAAGCTGTTGAAGAAACACTCCAATTGATGCATTTACTAGTTGAATAGTCAGAAAACTGCTATTGGAAGAATCAAACCTTTTGTATTGAGCAAGAAGGAAGAATTGGATGATTGGTCAATCTATGTGGTAATGCTCAAGTATTCAAGTACATGACAAGTCTTTTCTAAAGGTGTGTATGATAGGAAGGATTGGATAAGCCATACGACACTGTTGAAAAGATTACTGAGCTCTTTCGTGATCTTGTGGGACCAGTCTCCTTTCTACGCATACCAAATGATGCTAGTGGCAAGCCAAGGTTCCATGGGTATTGTTTTATTGAATTCGACAACAAGGAGAATGTATCCAAAGCTGTCAATCTCTTGAATCGATATCAACTTGATATGCAACAGGATCAACATCGAGATTCTACTACCGATCATGTCACACAAACTGCTGATGCATTGCACTTACGAGTCATGTCAAAGTAAGTTTCTTCATTAGAACTTTAATGTGAAGCTGATCTAAATCCTGATAGGGCACAATGGAACCAATACAAAGATCAATATTTGGCACATCAATCTCAGTGCAAAGAAGAGATCAAACGACTTTGGGACAAGTACAATACAACTCGATTACAACATGATGATGGACAACCTACCAAGAAGAGACGTACATCAGAGAATGACACTCATGACACTAGTCAAGTCACCAACATGGAGGAGGATGACGATTATCCAAAAGGGATCATTGCTCGAGTAACAAACATTCATCCTGCAAGCTCAAAAACCACTGTCAAGGTAGTGTGGTATTCCAACTATGTACTGCATAACAAAAGGTATTCATGGTATCATCTAGACATTACTGGAAAGCTCTGGTGTCAAGATTGCCTATCTCAATTACAAAAAGAACACATTTACGGTAAGCTTGTACCTGTAGTGGACTCTATGACTCTAACATGCTCTTATAGTGTCATATTCGACTGAACACTGCCAAGGATACCCAAAAGATTGCAATGTACTTTGAAGAAGCCAAGATTTCACAAAAAGATGGTAAAGATGCCACAGGATATCAGACAAAGGATGAAAATGAGAACAAGCCAATCATTGTACAGCCGATCACTGGTATGTTACTGTTGACTTGCTTTCAGAGCTCTTTCTTACTCAATCATATATCATTTGTAGGCATGGAAGAGAAGATCTATTGGGATGAAGAACGAAGGAGGGATACCAAGAAGAAAAAGTAAATAAACCTTGTTCCAATTGATTCCTTTACACTAGTGTTGTTTTTTACGACCAATACATGTAATATATACAGTACTTTACTTTTGGATGATCGAATATGATGGAAGGGAGTTGTTTATGGGTGAAACCAGACATACATGAATACTGTTACATATGATGGACAAGATAACATGTGGTTGATTATGGGTGGGGGGGGGTTGTTAATATCAGTACGCATGAGCAGATACAAGAGGAGGAGGAGGAATTCAATTTTGAGTCTGAATAGCTGCCAATAATTGACTCATCTGATGGGGCGCGCTTACTTTGGGCTTTTCTTCTCTCTCTCTTAATACAGCTTTTAAAAAAGACCCGTACAACTATGCTTCCCAACTCGCAATATCACCAATATATGCAACAACCGACAGGTGGAGCACCTAATCCACTAGCAGCCTTGTTACAATCGGCTGGTACCGGCAACTTGTCGCAACAGTTTCCAGCATTGGGTAGTAACAATCAAGCAGCAGCTGTAGCAGCAGCAGTTGCTCACCAACAACAACAGCAACAACAACATCCGGGCATGTCAGCCCATGCAGCTTCCAATGACCCTTATGGATATCCAGTTCTTATGAATACGAGTGCCAGTGCCATGGCTGCAGCAGCAGCAGCACAAAATGCCATGCCAGCAGCAGCAGCCGGTAACAAGGCAGCTGCAATGAACCTTTCTTTCCTTCACCAAGACCATCAAGTCCAACAAAAGCTTGCTCAACTCGAAGAAGACAAGATATACACTTTAGTTTTGGAGTTGTTGAATCCATCATTACGTGAACAAGCTCTTTTAGACCTTAGCAAGAAGCGTGAACAGTATGAGGATTTAGCTTTGGTGCTATGGTATTCTTATGGTATGGAATATATGAGTCTATCTGATGGGAATAAGTGTAATAACGCTTCATCCATATAATAGGAGTAATCACTGTGCTGCTTCAGGAAATTGTCTCTGTGTATCCCATGCTCACTCCTCCTACACTAAACGGGGTCACTTCCAACCGAGTGTGCAATGCGCTGGCGCTATTACAATGTGTTGCAAATCATAATGAAACACGAGCTCTCTTTTTGAATGGTAATTGGGATATTCTTATTTGTCAAAGGGATACTCATGTTATACATTTATAGCACATCTACCTTTATATCTATATCCATTCTTGAACACTACAAGCAAAACACGACCTTTTGAATATCTTCGATTGACCAGTCTAGGCGTTATTGGTGCACTTGTCAAGGTAAAAGAAAAGAATTATGAAGGATAATGCGATGCTCATCATGGATTTACATTAGAATGACAATCCTGAAGTCATTAGCTTTTTGCTTTCAACCGAGATTATACCCTTATGCTTGCGTATCATGGAGACAGGCAGTGAATTGTCAAAGACTGTAGCCATTTTCATCATTCAAAAGATCCTGTTAGACGAGACTGGATTGGTAAGTTTCAATAGTGCATTGGGATAGGCAAAATGGGAATGACTGACTAGTGTATGTTTTAGTATTACATTTGTCAAACGTACGAGCGTTTCTATGCTGTGGCAACAGTTTTGCACAATATGGTTTCTCAATTGGTGGAGACACAGGCAATTCGACTGCTTAAACACGTCATTCGATGCTATCTTAGACTATCAGACAACCCAAGGTAAGATGAAAAGATTACACTACATGGATCAACCACTAAACCAAGATTGATAGGGCACGAGAAGCCTTACGTCAGTGCCTACCAGAGCCATTGAGAGATACAACATTCCATGCAGTGTTAAAGGATGATGCTGCCACACGACGATGCCTTGGCCAATTGTTGATGAATCTTTCGGACAATGGCATGAATTGAAGGTACTCTATTGTATAAATCGCATTCTCTTTCACTCTCTCTCTTTCTTTACATGTAAGATACACCCTTCTTCACAGCATATTACTTTTGGTTATTGACCACCTTATAGTCTGCAATACACACACACACACAGCTTTACACTTTCCTTTACATGTCTCTCTCTCTTTTTCTCTTTGTTGCCCAAAAAGAAACTTCTTATCAAGTCTAAGTGTTCATATTAATTGAAAACATGATTTCTGATGTTACTTGTACTTTTCAATATGGGGTTATAATACAAGAATGATGATGATTTATCTACAATCTAAGGGTTCTAATCCTTTTCATACTGTACAACAACATGCTCTTGAACATGGGAAGGGCTTTCGACATCACCTGGATGACAATCTTTCTCGCAGACAAACACCATCACTGTACCAAACTCCATACCAACATCCCAAGCCTTGAGCGCATCTCCAGCAGTAGAGGAAGTATTGGATGAAGCATATTCTGCCACAGGAAGTAAAGATAGTACATTGGGCATGAGCTGCATTTCGAAAACACGTGGACTACCACAGTAATTGCATCGACCTGCGAGTGATGACAAGGGTTGTTGTAGTTGATGATATAATAAAGGGACGCCAGCCCATTCGTAACGCACGCATTGACTTGGCTCACATTCAACACGTTCCATAAACTTTCGAAACTGCTTATCGACACCTTTGGGTAATGTTTGCTTCTCATACGTTTCACCACTCCATTCTTCATCAGCAGCATTTTCAAGAAGTGCATTCTGCATATCAACGTATTCCTGATATCTCGACATGTCAATGCCAAATGATGCCATATTGTTCAAATCCTCTTCAGTGATCCACAAGTTTTCAGCTGGAAAACTGACAATTGATTCAGGTGGAATGACATGTTGTGTTGTTGTATCATCATCGAGTTTCATCTTGGACATGGCGTCAGTCAAATCATGATTGGTATTGTTGGATGATGATGGTGCTTTGGATGCAATGGATGCAAAAGAAGTGGTGAAAGGTGTTGTTGTTTGATTCATGGATGATGGTGAAGCGCCCCATAGATCTCCCAACTAGGATGACTTGTTAATATCGCTATGGATCCCACTTTGTTCAAGTTGTTACCTGGAAACCAGCTGGTGCTCCAAATGGTGATGCTTGTTGCTGTTTCTTCCTTTGTTCCTTTTTCTTTTTCTCCTCTTCCTTCTTCCTTTGTGCTTCCAAATACTCAGGATCCACAAGATGTGATCGAAGAACCTTGAAACTATTCCATCATGTTAATCCTATCATACATAAACTGAGTGTTGGGTACTTGCCTTCCTTCTTTACGCATGCATAATCGTTGATTACAGCCCCATACATAGATCACGCGGTGATATGGAGAGTCAGGCAAAGGAACATAGCCTTGGAATATCAAGTACATTGGCCTTCGACAATTGCCACATTCCAATACCTTGGGTGACGGTAGCTTTTCAGAGTCGAGCCATACCTAAAACAATAAAGCATACTGTCAAAGACCCAGAAAAAATTTTGATACTAAGCGTCCTTTAGCTTACTGGTACACCACCAATCTTGGTAATGTAAGCGTCCACATCCTCACTTGCGTCAATTGAGCCGTCAGGAAGACCCAATAGTACGGGATCTTTGTGCTTGGGTGTCTTTTTACGTGGGTTTCCCATAAAGAGTAAAGAAAAAAGAGAGAGAGTTGTGTATAGAGGAGATAACCAAAGATGCGGAAATGCGCCAATACAACCTCCGATGGCTACTGGAAAAAGTGTCTTAAATGGCTGATGTCCAATGCAGTGCAATGGGACGATGCTGATCATCGGTCAGTTTTGGCTACTTGCAGCATATACACAAAGCACATGACCATGTAATCAATCAAGGCAATAAATGCTATATTGAAAAATGACGTACAAATATGCCATGCTTACGCAATTTGTAATGCAACATGGATTGTTGGATCACATTAGAGACATTACTAATCAAAGGTAGGATAATACAAATGTCGCCATAATAGAAGGACCCAAGAAACACAAACATAACACAGCACCACCACAGTCTTACTAATGACGTAGGGTTCATTTTACCATAAATACGGAGCACCAAGTTTTTGACAGCCGTCGCAGTTTTTTTTTCTTCCCTCTCTTCTTCTCTTTCCCTGTTACTTTCCATAATGACTTTCTCTGAACACTATGAAGGCGAATTTGGCTCTCGTGCCGTTCATGTTGGTTTGAACCCTGATCCTACCACTGGTGCAGTGATTCCTGCTATCTCTCTTTCTACTACTTTTGCTCAGTCTGCTGCTGGTGTTCACAAGGTAATGATTTGTGCTATTGGATTCGGAGAAGCCAGGAACTAAAGAATTTTTCCCACGTATTGGACCATTGTTATTGCAGGGTTATGACTACTCTCGTTCTGGTAACCCAAGCAGAGCCAACTTTGAAAATGTCATTGCTTCCCTTGAAGGTGCTCAATATGGTGTCGCTTTCTCCTCTGGTTCAGCTGTTACTGCTTCTCTTCTTGGTACATTGGAAGCTGGTTCCCATGTTGTGTCTGTAAATGACGTATATGGTGGTACCTATCGTTACTTTACCAAGGTCGCTGTTAACCATGGTGTTCAAGTTGACTTTGTTGATTTGGCTGATCCCCAAAACTTGAAGAGTGCTCTTAAGCCTAACACTCGTGTAAGTACTCATTTTCCCCTGGAATGACGCCATGGTTGGCTAATATTGTGTGTACACATGCATAGATTGTTTGGGTCGAATCTCCTACCAACCCTACTTTGCGTCTTGTTGATATTAAGGCTGTTGCTGAAATTGCTCATGCTCATGGTGCCTTGTTGGTTGTTGACAACACTTTCTTGTCTCCTTACTTCCAAAACCCCATGTCTTTGGGTGCCGATATTGTTGTTCATTCTGTCACCAAGTATCTTAATGGCCACGGTGATGTTGTGATGGGTATTGCTGTCACTAACAGCAAGGAAGTCTATGAAAAGCTTCTTTTCATTCAAAACTCCATGGGTGCTGTTCCTTCTGCTTTTGATTGCTATCTTGCTCGTCGTGGTGTTATGACTTTGGAATTGCGTATGCAACGTCACGAACAAAATGCCATCACTCTTGCTCAACACCTTGAGAAGCATCCCAAGATCACTGAAGTTATCTACCCTGGTCTTACTTCTCATCCCCAACATGAACTTGCCAAGAAGCAACAAAAGGGCTTTGGTGGTATGATCTCCTTCCGTGTTCAAGGCAACATTGATAATGTGAACAAACTTCTTGGTCGTCTTCGTATGATCACTCTTGCCGAATCTCTTGGTGGTGTTGAATCCCTTATTGAAGTCCCTGCTGTCATGACTCACGCTAGCTTGAGCCCTGAGGATCGTGCTGCTCTTGGTATCACTGATACTCTTCTTCGTATGTCTGTTGGTATCGAATCTGCTCAAGACCTTATCAAGGATCTCGATCAAGCTTTGGAAGGTGCTTACTAATTTACCCAATCTAACATACTGCATCTTTCTCTTGTCCCAAATAACTTTGCATATACATATACAGTCTTCATTCTAGACATTTCCTTTCCCATTATTAAACCCCACAATGCATTATCTCTTTGTTCAATATAACATCGTTGATCTCTATTAAAGCATGACATGTAGTGTATTTACTCTTCATCACTATCATCACTACCATATCCAGCTAAACTACCTAATCCACTCTTGTTATCATCCTTGGTAGCTTTCTTGTCTTCTTTTTCACTTTTGGATAGATTCTTGAGATTGTCCAGCACATTTTGTGGAATGATACCAGCCACTTTCTTGTTTGATTCTTGAGGAGTGGAAGTGGTAGCAGCAGCAGCAGCAGCAATATCAGGTGCAGTGTATCCATAAATAGCATAAGCTGATTGGGCATCATAATAATACTGTTGTGGCGCTTCTACTTGTTCAACTCGTTGACGTTTGGCACGTTCTTCCATGTCATGGAACTTGTCCTCTGCTACTTCTCGTTTCACGTGACTAAATTCTGCAGGCAATTCAGATTCGGCATCTTGTTGGGCGTAAGCATGAGGAGGATGATGTGAAGCACTTTTCTGTTGGTTTGTGTTTTCTTCATCATCTTCATCTCCAGCACGAGCCATTGCATCTTGTTCAGCTGTTGCCCATCTAAAAACAATCATCTCATCAGCATTCATTGTTATCCAACTTGCATGTATCCTCCAACTTACCGAACATTAAGGATTTCATTATTGTCAAGACCTTGATTCATCATGGCTTCTCTTGCAAATTCCGCATTGCTGCGTGATCTGTAAGTGACAAAGGCAACACCTCGGTGTTTGATGACTCGTACTGATGAAAAGGTCGTTATTAGCTTGTTCAGTCCCATTGTCCTTATCCCAGTCAATACTTACATCGATCAATATGACCAAATTGTCCAAAATGTTTACGAACGATCTCCTTCATTTTCTCTGTTGGTGCAATACGACCCACATATAATGTCTTGTTCTGTGTATTGAATGAACCAACACCACCCATATCTTGTCGGAATTCCCTGTATTACGCGTTAAGATCCATCATGAAAGCATGCCATGTCCTCTATCCCCAACACTTACATATACTTGTCTCTTCCAAAACAATCAATTGTAGTCTCCACTTCATCATGTTCATTAGGGATACGATGCCACATGGGACACTGAGCTCCTTGAGCACACATGCCTTTGGCGAAATAAAGACAAAAGTAGGCGTTCCGGTTACTTGATCCAATCGTCTCTCCCGAATCGCGCTTGACATCCACCTTGAACCGAGCTCGCATTCTAGTACCAACAATAAGCATGGCAGCCATGCCAACCTTCCATCTGAACATACCCTTTTTTACTCCAATCTTTCTCCAAACCCTTCCAACGATTGTGCCAAATATTGTATGTGCCACCTTCCGGTCGCCTTTCTCTCAAGTATTCTTCAAGTGTATCACGATCGACCTTAAGCCTTAGTGTCAGATCAGGTTGCTTCCAATCTAGTGTTGAGTATCATACCTGTTGTCGTGCAGGTGGCATATTGGATGTGTTGCTGATATAAAACGAGAAGAGATGTGTGATAACCCAGAAGCAGGTCCGCCGCCAATGTTAAATCCTTTACCAAGCAACACCATTCACCCCTTTCACAGACAACGTAGATCTAGTTGACATGAACATATCAATAAATGTGTTTTACTACGTATCCTGACTGATAAGAATAGTATATGATCTATTACATACGCTACAATAAAGCATTATCGGCTACAGTCAAGTACTTTATAAATGGAAAAGAAGATATCTTTCTGAGTGAAACAAGGTGTGTTGCAGAAGGATGGGGATAGTAGTGAAAAGTATCACGTAATGTTGCCAATTGTACCCATCTTAATGCACTACAGATAAACTAGCTGACATTGGGTCAACAACGCTTCTTTGTTCCTTTTCCCGACCACAGCACATACACATACACACCCAATGGCCGATACACTGCTCATTCCCTTACACGTCAAGTATATTCAAAGTCTCGATACCCGACAAGAAGATCTCGAATACTGGTTAACGGAGCATTTGCGAGTCAATGGACTGTACTGGGGTCTTACAGCATTGGACCTTATGAACGAGATTGACGCTCTTCCACGCGAACAAGTCATCAAGTACCTTGCCAACCAACAGCACTCGAACGGTGGTTTTGGTGGTCATACTCATCATGATCCACATATCTTATATACACTTTCTGCTATTCAAGTGTTGGTTACTTATGATGCATTGGATGCTATTGATGTTGAAGCTGTTGTACAATGTACGTTATGGATATCTGATACCCGAAATGCAATACTAAACTCTATTCAATAGATGTATCATCATTACAGAATGAAGATGGATCAATCAAGGGAGATGAATGGGGTGAAGTTGATTCTCGATTTGCCTATATTGCATTTCAAATTCTCTCACTACTGAAAAGAATGGATGCTATCAATGTGGACAAGACCGTGGGATGGATTATGCAATGTCAAAACTATGATGGTGGATTTGGCACTACACCAGGAGCTGAATCCCATTCTGGACAAATCTTTTGTTGTGTCGCTGCATTGGCTATCACCAACAATTTGCATTTGGTGGACGCTGATTTGCTTGGATGGTGGTTATGTGAACGTCAACTCAAAAATGGTGGTCTTAATGGACGTCCAGAAAAGTTGGAAGATGTAAGTGGATGATGAATAGGATACATGTCATGTTGACATGAAGAATGGTAGGTATGCTATTCTTGGTGGGTACTTTCTTCTTTGGCTATGCTTGGACGTTTACATTGGATCGACAAGGAGAAATTGATGCAATTCATCCTCTCCGCACAGGTACGTTGTCTTTTATCAACCCATTATCCTGATTCTGTTCTTATTGTTTTGAGCAGGATACTGAACAAGGTGGCATTTCAGATCGACCTGGTGACATGGTGGATGTCTTTCATACAGTATTTGGAGTGGCCGGTTTATCATTATTGGGATATCCAGGACTCAAGCCTGTCAACCCAGCTTATTGTATGCCTGAATACGTTATTGAAAGACTTGGATTGGGAAATCATAAATAAAGTCTTATATCAGCAAAAGCTTTTCTTAGTAGCATGATGATCCACTTATATAACACTGTATAATGTAATAACATGAATAAACTTCATTAGAATAGAGTATGAATATCTGTTTTTTCCTTTTAAAATGCACATTAGAAGAACTGATATTGCATTGTCACAAGAAAAAGGAGATGTATAAAGAATGTATGGAACGAATAGAAACAAATGGGAGAGGCAAACAATAAAAGGGTATGTCATTGTGGTGTCTAACAAGCACATTGGCTGGAGGATCGATTTTCGGAAGCTGGTTGCATCAAATCAACATTGCCGTGAGCTCCTCGCATACCACGACCATCGTTACGGTTGGCCGAGATGAGATGTTCATGGGGAATCTTCTTGGCTACATGATTTCAACTGGTTAACATGCTGTTACCTTGATACACAAATGTTGACATACCAATCTCAGTAAACATGACATCCACGTTCTTGCTTGTCTTTGCACTGGTTTCCATAAATACAAGACCTGCTTCATCGGCATAGGCTCGGGCATCTTCTTCAGGGACTTGGCGTTCATTTTCATCACTGTCATCATCTTCTTCACCTTCTGATTCCACCAAATCCAACTTGTTGCCAGCTAAAGCAATGACGATACTGGAGTTTGCTTGTCGTTGCAATTCCTTGACCCATGACTTGGCCTTCTCGAGTGTCGACTATGACTATGCGTAAGTCGAATGGTTCATCCAATGTCTATCATGGTAACATACCGCCTTGGTTACATCATATACAATAATAGCTGCTTGAGCATTACGATAATACATGGGAGCAAGAGAGTGAAAGCGTTCTTGACCTGCTGTATCCCAGATTTCAAACTTGATAACTCTATCCTCCAAGTGACATCGTTGTGTCAAGAATGCAGCTGCAAGTGTAAGGAAAAAGGTGAGATGAACGTCCAAGGTCGAGGATGGTATGCTTATTTCTCACCTCCAATCGTTGGTTCACGGTTAGCTTCATAGTCGCGGTTGACAAAGCGATGGACTAAGCTGGATTTGCCTACGCCCGATTCACCTATGTATGCGTGTATATGTGTTGCAATGGGTTAGGTATGCTTTGTTTTCTTCCATCGGCTTCTCTTTTTAAGCTAACCTAACAAGACAAGCTTGACGTTGGTTGCTTTTCCTGTAGGCTGAACATTGGATTGAACAATGGGTCTAGTTGTGTTGGAGGACGACTCGTTTTCTGAAGACATGATATGATCTATCAATGAATGAGAGAGAAAGAGGAAGATGTAAGTCGGTATTCAGACCTGTTTAGCCCTTGGACTGGCGGCGCTTCAATACCAACATTGATATAAAAGGCAAGTTGGTTGCATATGACTTTATTCACTATCATCCAACAAGTACTCTATATCGTCGTCTTTATGCTAGTATCTAAATATATACACATTCTGCATCCATGGCAATAAAGTGAAATGACTTTAAGACATATCTTGTAATGGATATTGCTGAGGACACGTATACAAAGGCTTTAAACTCGGTCTAGATCAAGGACATGTCAAAGTGGATGACAGTAATTGGATCTCCAAGGTGATATTTGTTACAATTGCTGCTGACATATTTAGATTTCGACCACTGGTAATGACTTTATTCCTCGATACTACATCACGACAACCATCAAAGTACATCTTGTAATGACTATCAATGATATAAGACAACTCGAGATAGGTAATAAAAGTGTTTTATGGCAAGGGATCATGAGTAAACAGGATACAATCACGGCATGAAAAAAAGAATCGGGGTGGAGGAGTTGAGGAATGTTCAGGTAGTACACCAGTCACGAATGTTCAACCAAGTTCGACCCTTTTCCTTGTCGTTTTCTAACTTTCTTTTCAACCTTGACGTGCAATGGAGGACAGTGGCGAATGGTGTACAGTTCCTACAAAGGGAAACCATCACGATAACAAGAACAAGACCCAAAGACCTGCTGGCAACAAGTCCAAAGGCAACAGTGCTCGTAAATCTCGATCTGTTCGCAAGCAGTCCACTACCAAGATCAGCACTACTCGCAGTTCACCACCTACCACCACCACCACCACTACTACTACTACCGCACCCAATCCATATCATTTGCCTGAAGATAATGAAGAAGAGGACGAAGGATCAAGTGATGAAGAAGAACAAGAGGAAGAAGCTGTTGTACCACCTTATCACACCACCATTCTATCCATTTGCCCTTTGAAGGACTGTCCAGCAAACGAACCATTTCTCGACACAACATCACTTGTCAAGCATCTACGATCAGAACATCATCTCGTGTTTAAGGACTTGCAACACATGTATATTGCTCTTGATCCATATTTGGCACGTTGGGCCAAGGAACTTGAATCCAAACCTATCGAGGAAATTGCATGTCTCGATGACTTTGATCCAAAAGGTATATGTGTATCTTGGTCATAGAAGAAAAAGATGTTAATGTATATATTGAATAGTGTATATCATTGATCCTCGTTATTGTCCCTTGGATAAGGAGATCCGTGATGAAATGCAACGAGCCAAATTGGTAAGGACAGACTTTTTCATGCTAAAGGTATATATATTCATTGACGCGTAACTTTTAGGAGGAAGTCTTGAAGACACAACAACGTGAACGCGATCATGATGCCAAAGTGCCTAGAAAATGTTTGTTCTGCAAGGTTATTTGTGACAACAGGTAAGGATAGAATGCTTGACAAAAAGAGCATACATATCTCACACATCAAGAATAGAGCCATTCTTTTCAAGCACATGTTTTCCGAGCACAACTTCAACATTGGTCTTCCTGACAACTTGGTCAACGTGAATGAATTCTTGGACATGTTGGAAAGCAAGCTTTCAAAGTAAGTCATTGCGAACTGTGTTCAAATCTGAATGTGATACTAATATGCGATTTACAGACTTCAATGCTTGTACTGCGAGAAGATATTCACAAATGCACCTGTTTTGCGTAAGCACATGCGTAAAAAGAAGCACTTCAAGATTGCTCCAAGAAACAGACAATATGATCGCTTCTATGTGATCAATTACCTGGAACCTGGCAAGAATTGGGAATCATTTGAGCATGACAACTATGATAGCGATGATGATAAGCGTGACGAGTAAGTGAATGATGCACTTTTCATGGATGAATTGATAAGCTCACGTATATATATCTATCACTAGATCCTGGGCTGATTGGGAGGAAGAAGAAGCTGAGCCAACAATGTGTCTGTTTGATAACGACGTATTCCCATCACCAGAAGAAACACTACAACACATGAAGACAGCACATGGTTTTGATCTCTCACGGATACGAAAGGAGCATGGTAAATAAGCAACAATAGAAACATGTGGTATACAATAGGACTCACCACGTGTGGATCATCATGCAGGTCTGGAATTTTACAAAACGGTGGTGCTTCTCAATTACATCAGACATCAGTCGTCACTTGACAAGTGCTTCGTGTGTGGCCACGTGGTAGAAGATTTATCATTACTCGCGAATCACATGCAGGAAAAGAATTGCTTTCAAAAGCCTATTGATATGAATGCTGATTTCTGGAAGGATCCCAAGTAAGTGAATATAATGCTACATGGATCAGACATTGTAGCTTACACGTTATGTGCAGGTACCTTCTTCCCACCTATGAGAATGATCCTATTTTGACAGGTTTTGAAGGAGAAGATGAAGAGGATGATCAAGAAAAGAAACCAGAACAGGAGCAAGGCACACCTGGCATTCCAACATCAGACATTGACAACAAGAAAGAAGCATCAACAACATCAGCATAGTTTAGAATAGAAAATGGGGATATCAAATGTATATATATATGATATATGGTTATGAATATAGACACACAATAGAAATGAAATGATGGCATGGATTTGACAACAAAAGGGGGGCTATTTAGCGACAACAATGATAAGTGCAAGGACACAAGCGACCACTGTCACTATTAGCAACAAGCAACACATGTTCTTTCTGGCATTCTTTTGATGACGATTGGCGACTGTAAGCTCATCGGCAGCCTGACGTGTATTCTGGGAGATGTTGAGGACGTTGCCATAGATACTTTCTATAAAAGCATGAAATCAGTCATCCATTGACGTATATACACATGTGTAATAATACTTACGAATGCCACTCTCTTGCTCATTAACAAGCATACCCAAGTCTCGAAAGATTTCATTGAGTTCCGTGATACCTTGCTCGATGCCCTGAATCTCTCCTTCACGCTCTGTGATCAAGACTTCATTGTATTCAATCTCATTGTCTAAAGCCTGTAATTGTAACCGCCTTTGAGCATCATCTGCTGCTTGTACTTCAGTTTGTTGTTGTTGTTGTTGTTGACCATGTACAGCTTCTTCCTCGGCTCTAATGATGTCTTGATTAACATTTTGAATTGGATCCACAGTGAGAAAACCTACATTGCCTGCTGTGATTGAAGCATTGCCGTAGTAGCTTTTGTCTTATCCACATATTCACGTTGTTTACTAGCAGAGAGTCGTTGTACTTTTTGGAACTCGCCAAGTACTTTTTGGAAGTCCTTGGAAAGCTTCTGTTGTTCCAATTTACGTTGACGCTAAAGCGGAGAAGTCAGCGATATGCAAGAAGACCATACTATACGACACATACCGCTTTCTTTGGGTCCACAGTTTGAAATTGTGCTAGATTCTTCAAGTCGTTGGTCGAGTCTTTGATAAGTTCTCGAGTCGATTCGGTTACTTCATGGCTATGGGAAACTAAGGATGAGCTCCATGGGTGAATCGGAAAATACAATGACGTACAGTTTAGTGCGAGTGTCAGGTGTGTCTCTTGAGCCACCAAGGTATCCAACAAGTCGTTCAATACTGCTGATATTGCCATTGATGTGAAATACTTGTTGAGAAACTCGTTGAGTGAGCGTCTTGTATTCTCGGTCGTCGTCTGTAAATAGCTTTAGTGAGCCAAGAAATAAAACAAGTTGTATGTTATCTTGTTGTACCCGAAAGTAAAGGTGTGTTTTGTCTTGATCCCCTTCCGTTTCCAGCACCACTACCACCAAGTCCTTGTTCTAAATCGTTGAATGACATTAAGAGTAATAAAGAAGAGAAGAAAAGTCAAAGAGAGCAGTAGCAAAAGTGAAGCGAACCATGCTAAGCTCGGAGTTTCCAGTGGCCTGTGTGTATCTGTTTCACTAGGTGGCGAAAAAGAGCCAACTGCAATGGATGAACTCTTTTGACAGATATCCTGGATCTACCTATCTACCATGATATATAAAATGTGTCATGGATACGCCACATGTCACAAGTTTCCTTGTAATTCACACATGCTTGAAACCATAATGTACTAGCTCACTTGATGTCATCCCATAGAAGATGATGACAATGATAATAATACGACGACACTGCAAGTGTGAAAGATAATGATGATGCGAAAAGCAAGCAATGCAGGGGCTTGGGTCGTAAGACAAAGGGGAAAAAAGCATTACCAAGGAGGTATGAAACAGTCCATTTCCTTTTCGCTTTACATCAAGCGCCCTCTTTTTCCTTCTCTTTTTTGTTTCCCTCTTTTTCCCTCTCTTTTTTTTAAGCTGTTAACAACTCCTGCTCTCCAAATCTAACTATAGTACATTCATCCTTACATTTCACAAAAAAGAAAAGACCGCGTGCATCTTTCTCCCTTTCTTACCCCACATCCTTCACCCTATTG
Organism: Lichtheimia ramosa; assembly: GCA_008728235.1. Lineage (NCBI taxonomy): Eukaryota > Fungi > Mucoromycota > Mucoromycetes > Mucorales > Lichtheimiaceae > Lichtheimia > Lichtheimia ramosa. Next base: position 2,125,436 of record CP031827.1, on the reverse strand, counting down.
ACATACTCTATATCAGCAGCGGCATGGACAATTCCAACTCCTGTTCTCATCCATCTATAGCAACAAGTGAACAAACATCATGTCATTCTTCCAGAAACACGCTTGATGGTAGTAAACAGCATGTATTACAGTGAGCAAGTGCTGATTTACAGCAACAATAGATGAGGATCATGCAAAGCAGCAGAAAAAGATACCCTTGAATGAGTCACGTAACAACAATGATCCTGATGGAAAGGGTAAACATATCAAAAATCTTCTTGTCAGAGCTTGCAATCTCTCTCACACATATGCACGCGATGTTTGTAGATGTTTGTTGTGCAAAGCATCATCCTACTGCAATTGGCTGCGATACCCCTCCTTGTTCTGCTAACACGGATCATGCTCCGGATCTTTGGCGGTGTAACAAGACATCCCGAGATATAAATGATGATCCCGACAACAGCAATAAGCAACAACATCACCATCATCATCAACAGACAATATCTAATGCATATAAGCGACAGCAATCCATACGTCCAATAACCAAGCATATTCACAACAATGTCCAACAAAGGCGTAACTCTAGCATCAACAACAATAATGTCTGGAAGCGAGGCGTAAGGCGGTCATCAGCTGATTACAACAACAAACGCGCACCTGTTTCCTCTTCCTCCAACAATACGAATCATTGTAAATCAAATGGCATAGAGACCAGAGTGATAACGAGACATCAACAACAGCAACAACAAGAAGAACGCGTTGTAAAAACTGATGAGATTGCACTATTTATGCGTTGCAAAAGACGTTATGCTGATCATGAGTTTCAATCCATCCCACCTTCTCCAGGAGGATGGGAACAAGTCAAACCAGAGCGTGTTGTAGCATGGGACAAAACAGCAGAGAATTACATTGACTTTTCCTCCTATTTGACTATTGGTCAAAATCATCACACTGATGATGATGATGATGATGTCTGGAAGAAAGGTGCAACATGGATTCGTGAATTTGAGACAACAAATGGTAGCAGCACCACCACCAAACAACATCATCACAGGCGATCATCAGACAGCAACTTTGCTACATTAAAACAGCATCATGCTGCTGCAGCCAATATCACAAGTAAACTAGTTAAAGCGGCACGTCCTCCTCCTGTATCTATTCCACCCACTTGTATTGCTCCACCATCTTCATCAGTCAATTTATTTTCACCACTACCTCCTCCTACACAGCCAATCAATCCACAACATCGTTTCAGATCCTCCATTGATGATCTACTAAGCTTTTCTCTTCATCCAACTAGCAACAACAACACGCTGTTACAAGGTTTGGCACAACAAGAAAAGATTGCAGATTGTTTCATTAATACATTATCATTCACTAGATACCAGTCGATCTACTTTACGTATGCCACGTATGTTTTCAGCAGATGCTCTTGGTGCATCATCCAATGCATTACTTGAAAAACATTCCCAAGCTGTATGGGATAAGCGTAACTTTCGTGGCAACAACAACAGCAATCGAATGCCTTCAGCACTTGACATTAAAGGTCCACCTTTTAGACGCATGTCTTCTCCACTTGACAAGTCCAGTCGTACTACTACTACACCTGATTTTGCATCCTACTGGCATCATCCATCACCTTTAACACCTCCAGGATCTGCAGATATGTGGCCTAATCATAACAATCGAGGTATATATACAATGTAAACCACTATCACTAATATGGATACATCTGCTAACCTGTCGATGGATATATTCAACATGCTCTATAGGCATCAACAACACCAACTACTATCACCAATCACAAGAATGGACACCACCTATATCACCATGGTCACCATGTCAAGTTGATGAGAACAATGATCCTACTTTTTCAGCTGGTGAACAACAACATTGGGAAGATCGTTTTGCTAGCATCATGAAAGTGGTGGATGAAGGTGATGATGATGATGATACCAAGACAATGGCAAGTAATACACTTGTTCATGATACTGGATGGCAAAAAACAACACCATTGGCACAACAACAGCAACATCAACGTGATACGAGTAGTAGTGACAGCAGTAGTAGTAGCAGCAGTAGCAACAGCAGTCATTCTCCCACGGATTCCACTATGGCGTTTCTTGTAGCTAATATGCAATTGGTGCAGAATATGGTACAAACAGGCGGAATGGGATGCCGTCACTGTGGATCTGGCTCACACGTTGTTGCTCGTGAATGTCCTTATATATCGGTTATAAGCAGTTCATCAGCATGGGCACAATTATATGATGCTGGAAGGCGTGGTGATCCACACGCGTTTCTGGAAGCACTGGATGTGTACTCTAAAGCATGTCCTACAGAAACATTACAAACAATTGGTCGTAAACTGTTTGATGCACGCTGTCCTTTGCAGCTTGTTGCATTAAATACGCCACCTTCTCGCACTACCATCCTTGTTGATCTGCAAGGAAATGCTCGTCGTACCTTTACTGCTACTCCTGTGTCTATTGCTGTCTACAATCCAGATGCTACTTGTCGCGTCAATTTGACAGGTGTACCTTGCACACCAGAAGAAAATATAGCACGTCTTGCAGATGCTGGTCTTGCTCGTGATTTAACTGAAGTGGCTCGATGTTCTCTTTGCAAGCAACAAGGCCATTGGATCAAAGATTGTTCTTTTTGGGGACAACGTTCTTCATTTAGTCGTTCTTCTCTCCTCCACCAACAACATCGTTCTCATCCTCAAAAACAACATCGTCTTTCATTGGATGTAGATTCGAGTAACTCACATCGTTTGTATTATAACCTGAACGAGTATGTACTCGTGGAAGGTATCTAAACCTTTTTGTATTCATTCAATCTCTTTTTATAAAAAGTATGGCTGTTTTGGACGTGTTACGTGTGTGTAACTCACTTCTCCAAACCAAGCTGTTTTCCACTTTCCTTTTACAGCATGATCGCGTCTTCACCTCCTTTCTTCCCCGCATCATTTTCTTTCTTCTTTACACTTTTATACACATTCGACATAATGGCAGACGATAAGAGTACCAGTAACAGCAGCAAAAGTAGCAATCGTCAAACAGTACAACCTGCTGAATTGGCAAAGGCATTTGCACCCCGTATTGAAGTTGCTTCGCTTGCCATTAGAGCAACAGCTCAAACGTCACTCTTTCCAGACCTTGTATCATCTTCACCCTATCATTTGACTCCACTGGATTATCGAAGACGACCATCATCTGCTGGAGCTACTTTACCAACTACTACAACATCGAATGCCACAGCTCGTCCTTCTTTTTCATCACCTTCTCTTCATGTCACTGATATCTCTTCTCCTTTTACTACAACAACAACATCACCACCACCACCACCCCATTCAACCACTGGATCCGGCAAAAGAGTCACTTTTAGTAGCGACATTGACACTATTGAGATATGTGGAGAAGAAGAGGATGAAGATGACAACTTGATTGAATCACCAGACTCTGATTTGGAGACACAAGATGACAGTGATGAGTTATTCAGTGCAGGAGATGATGATGATGCTGATGATGATGATGATGATATATTATTGGAACAAGATGACTCGATGGAAGAAGATATGGATGATAGTAATACATTGGATCATCAAGCACCACCTGATACATCTACAGCTGCATCTTCCTTGACAACACCATCCTCCACTACAGATCCGCCTTCACCACCACCACTACAACAGGACCCCGCCACTCATGCCGCTACTACAGCTGCTGTTCTCCGACTTGATCCTTCCAAAATTATCACTGAATCACATAAGCCAACAAGACAACAACATAAAGGATATCGCATCATGGGAGATGAAGTATTGTCTGAACTAGTCAAGCGCAACAATCGACCACTCCAACAACCATGGAATAAGCAATATTCAATGCCATCACTATTGAATCCACCATTGCCACCATCAGCTCCTACTGCCAATAATTTACGCTCAGTCGAGTCTCAGATACGTGAAGCTATTCTCAGGACAAAAAACCATAAGCGTATACAAAACAACAACAACGTCTTGCCACCTTTTTCATCTTCTTTCTCTGGTGAATTTGGTCCTTCCTTACTGGATGAGCTGGATCGAATTGCAACACAACGTGATGGTTTCAATAGCTCAGTGGACTTGGTAAGTTTGGTATTGGATAACAAAGTCAATATTGGGTTACTGAATGATAAAGATGGCTAGCCAACACGCTATACTGAGCGCATCGCTTCCAAAGTGATCTATGCCACAGTCAATGAACAATCCTCTCTTGATGAGCAGCATTCTACAACATCCCAGTCATCTCTACCGTCACATGAACCAGTGTGGAAAAGTCTAAAGGTACGTATAAGAGTATTACATATACAATCATGTTTATTCATGCTCTGCTTTAGTCATCCTCGTCACCTAGTCTTGCAGGTTCAAGATCCAATACCAGTGCCAGTGGTGGTGGTCGACTCTACATTAAGGTGATGGCAGCTGAAAATTTAGACTTCCCCATTGATATAGGCAAGTTATCTATGCTTGAAAAGGGATTGTACATTTATAGGCTAACTTGATCCATTGTTAGCTGAAACGCCTTATCTACGCTGCGTATTAAGCAATGGTGTTATGGAATATGTATCTGATTACATGCCAATGCGTCACACTGTAGAATTCAATTGGGATTCCTCAATGTAAGTAGTCAAGATAGATAAAGATTCAGTCTACTGATCAATGATGTATCATCATCCAGAGACGTTAAGCCTAATTCGGAATTCACTTTGACGCTGCAAGTGAGTCGTCGGCCAACAGCTGAATCCAAAAGCCAATTACGAAGACTATTTGGAAATCACCGAAGGCCAAGAACTGATAGCATTCTACGTTACGTCAATCAACCTGATGGTGCTATTGCTCAGACACGTGTATCATTTGCCAGTATTCAGAAACAATGTCGACGATGCATATGCACAGCTTCATTTGCTCTGGTCAACAGTTGGTATCAATTTGCAAGATCTGGTCTGCTGCTAGCCAAACAAAGAAAGGATGATGTGCCTGAAAAAGCAGTTGGAAAGCTTACAAGCAAGCTATTTTTCATACCAGAGGTACGCATAGAGAAACAACATGCATCATGCATCACTAATGTCATCTTCAATATGTATAGACATCTTTACCAACATCTTTACCAATGACATTTGATCAATGTGAACAAGGTCTTAATATCCAAAGATATTCCCAAACATGTTGGCAAACCGGCTATATGACCCAATTAGGTGGTGATCTTAAGGTACTGTGCACATATCATCAAGTGGAAGATGTACTAAATAAGGAGGTATTTGAACCATAGTATTGGCGACGACGTTATTACAGTCTACGTGGATGGCGACTTTTTTCATACACCGATACAGTACATGCTCCAAGAACAGTGATTGATCTTTCAAGAGCTATCAGCATTACCGCGGATAATCGTCTAGTTAGTCCAACAACAGCCATCATTTCCGATTTGGGTAGCGGAGCAGAGAATGATCAATTGACAGCATCATCATCAACAACAACATCATCGACATCATCATTATTAATGACGCCGCCACCACCATTACCGAGAGGAGGGAAAAGTTCATCTTTTGTCAGACCATCTTCAAGCATCAGTGTTGGATCGGCGACTACGGCATCCGATGATGATATAGCTTCTTGCTCGGTGAAAAACAGCTTCCGAATCCATTTTGAAACAGGCGATTCGATTGACTTTTTCTGTGACTCGGCACTAGAACGCGAAAAATGGCTTGATGTCCTTAGCGTCATCATCGGTCATGTCCCCGAATGGCCTACTTGGATAACAGATGAACAAAGTGACTGTAACAATAGTATACAAAATCAGCCAATGATTCACGTGCCCCCTGCATCCCTTTTTTCTTTATAAAACAATGCTTTACTACTATACTACTAAGAGAAAGCACGTTGTTATGTGTGTAATACCTAATCTATATTGTCACTACGATCACTTTTTTAATCCCCAAAAGAAACCATGACGACCAACAAGATGAAAACGAAACATTAGATAAGTTTACGCTTCACTAATGATCTCAGAGAGTGGTGGGGCGGTGCTTCAACCATTGGGGATACACAAGCGTAGCAACACAGAAACAAACCAATAAACATATACATGGGATGTCGTCATGTGACAATCGAGTGTTAAACATGTACATGCATATTGACTTTGGCATTATTTTGGAACAAGACAAGCATATTGTATACTTTTTGATCCCGTTACTTACATGGCACTTATTCAGCGCTCTCCCGGTGGTCGCCGATCCGTGCGAACGGGATGGTGCGGGACGCAAAACCACGTTTCGTACACAAAGCTAAAAAACCCAGATGAATATGGTTCCACGAGATGTAAAAAAGATACGAAAGCGTCATTATGGATGTGGGTACACACTGGGGCCCCACCTATGAGGACATCTTTCTCCACCATCCACCGCTTTACCATGTTGTGGAGTAAACATATCTCTCCACTTTTTTGATACTTGCACATATATACAATGAGAAAATCATCAAAAGATGATATTTGGTGGCCTGTTCATCATGATCCGTGTTTACCGATATACAGCCTTATCCCGGCGGGAAACAAGCGGGAAAAAGGGGTGCATTTACTTGAATGGTATCACGTTAGGCCAATTCAAGCCTATGAAACTTGTGTGTCAGGCTATATAGTTCTGCCCAACTACATATTTACCCACGGTGCTGTCATTATTGGTTTACAAACAATGATATGAGATGTGTCTACATAGAAGCTTTCTGCATACAAGACAAGATATGATTGAAGGGTTCAATTGCTTACCTATAGTGGCACTCAACCACTTACAACTTGACTTGTGAGCTCCGCTATATTCTCGTTCGTTCGCACTATTCTTTTTCTTCCCTTGTCGGGGAAGATGACCCTTACAACCGATCCCGACAAACGTGTCAGTGAGCGCGCTGTCAACATCATCTATATAAATTGAGCTATTTATCATAACCATTCTTTTCTTTCCCCAATATTTCTCTTTTTCCCCACCATGGGAGTCAATCTTAATATCCCAGATCTTCGTTTTTACGTTGTCTTTTGTGTCTTTGTATCCTGTCTTGGTGCATTGAACAATGGTGTCAACACCAGTTCTCTTAACATTCCTGGCGATTATGTCAAATCGTGTCCTGGTGTACCTGCAGGAGAAGTCACTTATTACCCTGGTAGCTCTCTTCCCCAATGTATCCCTATGAGTGATTGGATTTGGGGTGTAGCTACTGGCATGTTTGCTGTTGGTGGTCTTCTTGGTGCTCTAATGGCTGGTCCAATGGCTGAACGTTTTGGTCGTCGTGATTCCATGTTAATCATGAATGTCTCTTTCTTAATTGGTGCCATTCTTATCTCTGTTGCTACTAGCAGTGCTCAATTTGCCATTGGTCGTATCTTTGTTGGTATTGGCTCTGGTTTTATGGTACGTGTTTATAATAGAGCTTGTGATATCATTGTACTTTTTATCTGACACATGCATCAATGTTTATTTAGACTGTTGTTATTAGCATGTACATTGCTGAAATCTCCCCACCCAAGTATCGTGGTGCCCTTGGTTGTGTTTTGCAATTGCTCATGACTATTGGTATCTTTTTGATTGAAGTCATTGGTCTTGGTCTTCGTTCTGCTGTTGGCTGGCGTGTTGCTGTCATGATCACTGTGGCTCCTACTGCATTGCAAGTGGTCTTGCTCCCATTCTGTGCTCGTTCTCCTCGTTGGTTGATTAGCAAGAATCGTATTGATGAAGCTCGTGCTGAAATGTTACGCTTGCGTAATGGTGATATTGAAGCTGAATTCTCTGATATGATTCTTGGTCTTTCCAGTGGTGGTAACAAGGAAGATGAGAAGAAGACACAAGATTCTGCTGGCTTCAAGGAAGAAGGCTCTGTTGTTTATCAAAGTGAAGAGTCTTTGTCATTCTTGCAAGTGTGTCGTATTCCTACTTTGCTCAAGCTTACTTTGAAGATGATGGTGATTCACGCTGCTTCACAATTGACCGGTATCAACGCCATTATGTATTACTCTACCAGCATTTTTGCCACTTCTTTTGGCAGTGATGCTCCTTATGTCACTGTGGGTGTTACCGCTCTTAACATTGTCATGACTGTTATTGGTCTTGGTCTTGTTGATCGTCTTGGTCGTAAGATTTTGCTCAGTGGCTCTTCAGCTGGTATGTGCTTGTTTGGTATGATTATGACCATTGCTTTGCACTTCCAAGTGTCAGCTCTTCAAGTTGTTTGTGTCATGCTTTTCGTCTCTTCTTTTGCTGTTGGTCTGGGTACTATTCCTTTCTTGATCACTGCTGAAGTATATCCTACTTATGCTGTTGGTGCTGCTTCATCCTCTGCTTTGGTCGTCAACTGGCTCTGCAACTTTATCATTGGTCTTATCTTCCCTACTCTTCAAAGTGCCATGCATGAATATGTCTTTTTGATCTTTATGGGTATTGCCTTTGTAGTTGCTCTTTTCATCATCATCTTTGTACCTGAGACCAAGCAGAAGTCTATTGAAGATATTGGTCGTGAGCTCGGCTGGTACGATCTCAATATTCAAGAAATCCTCCGCAAGTAGACCTACACCATTATCTTTTTTTCACTTTTACACACACACTTTCTCTTTTCTTGTATCGCATTCCCCCCATATCATGTTCTTTCCGCACTTTCTTCCCCACATCGAAAAGCATCATACCAATCACTCTAGTCATCCTTGACACAAAACCACTTTCCTGTATCATAGTTTCTTCTTTTTGTTCTATTATAGCACCCCGATAATTAAACTAAGCTTTTTCGCTTTCTGAATTTCCCTGTTTCATCTTTAGATTAAGCATTGATAAGCAGCTGTTTGCCCGATCAGGGTTCAATCGCTGTAGGGTCCTTTGAAAACGATTTATTTGCCGACCATGCAGGGTCCTTTCCCATTTCATGAGTAATCATCACAATGTTTCAGCTGTTGTGCTTGATTGGCAAGGTAATTGTTGACAAGGCATTCCCTGATATCACACATACCTATGTTATGCTTGCGACATTCATTAGATTACTGCACAGCCACTATAACACTGCTGATGATGTATCTGGAAAGTGACTTTCTTTAAAGGACAAAGGGTTCCTTCAGATGGTTTTGAATACTTTAGAAAGATTTGAATGTCTTATACACCTTTGGTAGTCTTCTATGGCTTCCGGTGTCTTGACATGCACGTTCGATACTTTCATATGTCTGCAAAGGCATGCTTACTACCTTCAAAGTCCTTCAGATTTACCAAAGATGTGGCTATTGTAGCAAAGTTCTTCATATGTATCCAAAGCTGGTTGTTGCATTAAGGTCCTTCACTTGTATTTAAGATGGCTATTGCATCAAAGTCCTTCACTTGTAGTCAAAGGCATGGCTATTTCATCTAAAGTCTTTCGATTGTAGTCAAAGGCATGGCTTTTTCATTCAAAAGTCTTCATAAGACATTCCAAGGTACAATCACTCCATCCAATACCCTTAAAGGCTTAACATGGCAATAAATGATTCATGATGGCAGATATATGGTTTCTGGTAGGAGTCATCAATGTCAAGGTGGTATCATGTTCTTTCATTAGTCGTTTATTGAAAGCAGATAAGTGACAAATAACAGCACAGAAACATGTGATGGTGTTTAGTATAAAGAATGGAATGACACGTGTGTGTGTTGGTGTGGAGGAGGATGTGTGCTATTGATATTCTCAGAGGATACAAGACATGTCGCTCTTCTGGCTACTGTTGACAATCCTGGCTGCTGCTCTTGAATCTTTCCTCCAACCCTTCCACCATGTCAGCACCTGTAAGATACCAATATCTCATCTCAAGGTAAATGCATAGTCGGCAACGAAGCAGACGGTGAAATGCAGTGGTTGTAATGTAGCTTTGAATAGGACGGGTGATATTGTCTTTTCTTTTACTGTTGGTACCCTGGCATACTTTGTCAATGAGCGCGAGAATCCACAAGCACAGAACGGCAAGACAGTTATGGAAATGCTGTCTCGACGACGACAAAAGATAGTACAAGAGCGAGAACAAAGAAGAATGGCACGGGAATCATCACAATAGCGAGTACAAGGACATCTATGATTAGCTAGGAAAACAATCAAATAGACCTTTATTGGAACAGAGTTGTATCACCCTGTTGTTTGATTGTCATCATTGTTTGAAAAGGTGTGGGATGATTGTACTTGAATAAGGATTGACAATAGTGAGATGTGCTTCTTTATGTGTTCATATCGACAATGTGTTGCATCATTATCCAACAAAGCATTGCGTCACTGGATTGGAATAGAGCGATACACTTCATTAAACCCTGTTTCGATCCAAGCTTACAGCATTTGGTATAGCTGGTGGCAATTGTATTTTTCAATTAACAAAGAGCATACGTTACACATAGCAACAATATGAAAAAAGGCAGCAGCAGAATATGATGGCGTGTTGACCATACAATAGCAACATACAAGAACAATATGTATCACGCTTGCCAATCATTTGCTTTCAATCCTATTTCTTCATGTTTCATTGTTGAATACAGATGGATTGAGACATACAAGGCACATTGTTATATTAGATGCATAAAGTGAAAAGGATAAAAGTCATCGGGAATACCCGAAGCATGCCGTGAGAGAAAGTAAGAGTAAAAAGATCATCGTCTGTATCCAAACCAGGTGTCGGATAGCATGAGCACGCTTATAACGACTCTAAAAGGTAAAAAGATGCTTTAATGGAAGATTCCATCCAGTGAACGAAAGTTTGGAATTGACAGAAGCATTTGAAAGAGTGATATTGTGTGCGTTGGATACCAGGGATTCAACAAATCTGAACAACGTGGGCTCAATACTTTACTGTATCAGTCCAATGAAAATGTGTATATGTACGTGTGTGTGCGAATAAAGAAAAAAAGAAGAGGAGGACCAAGTGAATAATACCTGGTAATGAAGTAAGGATACTGGGCGATCATCAACACAAGACATGATTGGCTGTTGCCCCAAGCTCATATTCCAAATGGAAGGCTGGGTTGAAGGAGAAGGACAATGACCCGCTCAACCTATAAAGGATTTTGGCAATTTTGGTAATAGCAAAACTTTATGATGATGCCACCACGAGACAAACATACGAAAACGAGGCAAAACAAGACACAGATGCGATCTAACATATTGCATTAAAAGGAAGAATATGAAGAATTGTTCCCTTTGCTGCTGTGTCACACGGCCACACACCTATACACTTTGTGTCCTCCCTCCTCAAAAAGATCTCCTCGTCCTTTCTTTACGTTTTGTGTTCTACTCCTTCTTGGTCAATACACTATCTCCCTCCTCCTCTTTCTTACTTTAATACGTCTCTCCTTGTTCTTTGTCTCTTTCTTTTCTTTGTCTCATCCTTTCTTCAATCCACAACACTACTAATCCCCTTCATTATAATACTATACATTTTATGATATGCGTGTAGCATCTCGCCATTTATTATCCATCACACTTTTAAGTTGTGCTCTCTTTGGCGTCTCTTCCGCTTTTAATGAACAACAAGCTGTACGAATCGATGATATCACTCCTCAATCAACCACGTCAGTTGATGCTGTCGCCGTCACCAATGCACTAAGCGAATACTATGAAAACATTGTTGACCAAGTCATGGCTACTTTGACTGAAGAGATAACCTTGTCAGCTCCTCGCTCCTTCATGTCAATCCACCATTTGGGAACAGTGCATCGCAGTAAGTCTCGCGTGTTTGGGACCTTTATTCCACTTGAAAACTAATAGCTATCTATGACAGGTCGTTGCCGTACTTCTTTTCGGTCGTTTGTGCATGCACTTCGGGACCACTTGAATCTCATGCGATCCAACTTGCTTGCTTCTATCCGTCCACTTGTTGAATCCAACTTACCGACAATACTTGAACACAAAGACCGGCATGCAGCAGCTACAGCAGGTGTTTCTGGTCTGACAGAAGACATTTTGACCTTGAACCAGCATATTGGGAATCAACTTGGGCTTATTGCCAATGTGGATGAAGCTGCTGATATCATCATCAGTCAATCTATTCCTGCTAGTTTATTTGAAGAACAACAGCAGCAACTACAGCAACCATTACCAGAGCAACCACCCAGATGGCGTCAAGGCGGGGATCAGCTTGTGATGGGAGCTCATCCCCGACTACAACAACAACAAGACGACGACTATGCTGATCCCTTATTATGGCTGGATGCTCTCCGTCTTGAGCAGGAGCAACAACAGGAGGAAGAAGAACGACCTGAATCTATTGCATTATCCAACTGGTTAAGATCATGGCTTTCAGAGATTGAAAGTATCCTCAGCGTACAATTTGACGAACGCGTTCAAGACGCAACACAGTCCATTCTGGAAGACTTTCTACTGGATGAGTAACAAGAATCAAGTCATTTCATACCCTTTCGACATCATTCACCAGTAATAGCGTCTATTATTATCTTTTGATCACATTCATCACGCATTTACCCCTACTACCACCCCCTCTTCCTCCTACTTCTTTTATATCTCCCATTATCCATTCCATCCTTTTCTCCTCTCACTTGTTTACAGTTTCACCCACAGACATATCTGTTGTATATAGCACAATCACTTTATGATCCTCCTTATTATGTAAAGACAAAGCAAAGATAATACACTAGGAGGCTTGGATAAGGGTCTTAATCTCCCCCAATCCACTCCCGCTCCTCTCTTTCTCCTTTATGAACCGCTCAGTCTTCCATAAAGCAATCTGTCATTTCCACCAACAAGTTGAAAGCTGCAATGTAGAACCCAACTGGAATGTCGTGACTGATAAGCGAGTATATATGAAAAAGACATGGCTTGTACAAAGGATAAGCATTTAACCCTTAAACTCTCTTTAGACTGGTTATCAGTATTTGACACGCAAGACTTTACACCCCTTGCCAGAAAGTTGGACGCCACCCCAAGTGATGATGGATGAATTAGAGCAAGAACCAGATATGGCTGTAGTAGCTGTAGAGACAAATCAAGCACATGTTACATTAGAACATCACATTGTCTATTCTCCCACTTTTCAAGTGCCTGTATTATATTTCAATGCATTCGATCCAGGTTAGTTACTATGTGTGGGGTATTATCATCCAAGCACCGACTCAACAACGGCTATTTTCATATCCGCATTATATTAGATGGATCATCCCTTTCACTAGATCAAGTCTATGATTGGGTAATCTCAGCAGTATCCGGACCCAATTTACGTTTGCCTACCACTGTCAGCTCAAAAGGTGGCATTACTCAAGATGAACATCCTATCCTTGGCCTTCCATTCTATTACATTCACCCATGCAATACCCATATTGTAATGAAGCAATTTGATCAACATATCAATACAATGAATTATATCAAGATTTGGTTATCCTTCTTTGGCCCTCCTGTTGGATGTAATGTATCCTCCCAACTCTTTGTTGACATGTCCAATAAAACAGAATGAAGCTTTATATGTGCGAATGTCTGGATGACGCTCTGTACATTGTATGTGTGTGTGTGTAATGGTAAAAGATATACATGGGATTTGCTTAGTTCTCCACAACCTTGGCAACGATCTCGGAATCACGGAACAAAAAGTATTCCTAGAATGATAGGTGAGTCTGATATACATCTCCCAATACTTTGTCACAAATATACTTTACCTCTCCTTGGACCTTGATAGCACTGCCACCAAAAGGAGGAAGAATGACCTTGTCACCAGTGGCAACTTGCAAAGGAATATGGTTGCCTTCCTTGTTCAATGCACCCTTACCAACGGCAAGAACAATAGCTTGGTTGGAAGCTTCTTGAGCCTTCTCGGGGATAAAGATACCAGAGGCAGTTTTCTATGGTATGACCCAATGTCAACATGCAAGCCCATTTCTACCATTGACAAGTCTTTTTCCTTACCTCTTGGGGCTTGATACGTTGAACCAAGACGCGGTCGAGAAGAGGGATGATGTTCTTAACCTTGCTAGCAGCAGACTAGTACAATATAAGTGAAATTGAAATAAAGACAACATGTTGTAAGCTTACCATGGTGATACGAGAAGCGTGTGAGTATGTGTATGTGTGGAGAAAAAAAAAGAAAGCAAGAGGCTCGTTCGCAAGTCGTGTTTATTGGCGGCTGTCTAATCGAATTTCCATCAGTTTCCCAGTGACTGCGCTGATAACCCCGGACAGCATATAGAGCAGCAGACTGTCGTGAGAAAGTTACATGTGCTACAAAGAAACCCTGTCAAACTTTTGGCAGGTTGACTATTCAAACACAGGTACCTGATCTATTATATGTTCGAGATAGAGAATGAAAGATGCATCATCACTATTTTTGGTCTTTCTAGAATCATCTACAGGCTATTGCTTATCTTTGATCATGAAAAAGTGACTTTTATGAAAAATGGGAATGCTTATGTATTGAATGAGGATTTACAACTAAGATAGAGAGAGAGAGAATCTGAACTATTCATCATCTTCAGACATTGGTTCGGCTTCAGAAGCATCATCATCATCATCATCATCATCATTGTCATTGTCGTCATCCACCTCCGACACATCGCCATCATCAGCATCAGATTGGTTTTCCTCTTGACTATCCTTGGATTTCTTCTTTTCCTGTTGTTCTTTCTTCATTGCAACGTTGGCTTCTTGTTGTTTCCTCCTCTCAGCAGCTGCTTCCTTGGCTTGTTTGAGTTTCTCTTCATTTTCCTTGATTTGCTCCTCAGTCTTACGCACTAGAATTGTAATAAATAAGCCATTGTCCCATACACATGTACACATATACACTTACCATATTTATGGTACAAGACTTCACCACCACACATGCCATTTTCAATCTTGATCAAATCCAATGTCAATCGTGGTCCAATCTCCTGCAATCGCACAGCACGCTGCTCATTCTTTCGATTGTTGCGACCATGCATGTTCTGTGCCAAAGTCACTGTTGATTCTGGTCCATCTTCCACATCACTTTCAGAGATAATGGCTTCCTTCATCACGTAATCGGAAATGTCATCGTATTTGCTCATATCAGGCAATGTTGTTTCAATGATGCGTTTGATTGACTTTGATACACCTGTAGCTTTCACACCAATACTGTAATGACGCATATCAATCTTGCCAGTCTCCTCATTGTAGTTGAATAGCAGTACACGACGTGTTTGTGACAATTTCATCTAACAGAGCAATGTATCAATAACCTATGCCAAAAGGATGAACATTTTACTTACCGTTTGAACATCAATGGCTGGGAACATGTTTTGCAACATGGCAGCCATCAACTTGAACTGCTTGCCTTCTTGCTTAAAGTTGTTGAGCACGAGCAATGGCGATGAAAGGTAATCGGAGTCGCTTGTTCTAGGTGCTTTTTGTAGTGCACGACAATCTTTGGCAAGTGAATATTCATCCACACGGAAAGTAAGCGTTGGTCCACGAGGTACACGACATATACGCAAGTTGGTATTGGCTTCAGTTCGAGTGAAAATCATAAAGTGAGTGACACCCAGTTGAGGAGCAACGACAAGAAAATCTTTAAGGCGGTTCGTTTTGCGTTCCTGTAGCAACACAAAGTCAAGATCGTCAGCTCTTTTCCAATGCACTGTCTTTTTTCTTTCATACCTTCAAGTGAGTAGCTGTATGGGGTTCCATAATACGACGAACGTCTCGAACAAGCGCACTGACAGAATGTCCCACTAGGCCAGATCGCATAACAAAGCTCTTTGGGATCTTGTTGATCTCTTCTTCACTGGGAACCACATGGGTTCTGTGTTTTCTCTACAAGCAAAATCAGTCTTTTCAGGTTCGAAATGGGACGACTGTATGATAGACATACTCTTCTAGCTCCTCGACTTCGACCCATGGTTGTGTAGCAGTAAAAGCGGTGTAAGCGTGCTCCAGTCGAAAATTATGCGGAATTTGTGTGGCTGTGGCAGTCGCTGTCATTGAACACAGACGTCCTATCCCATGAAGTAGACTAGTATATCCTAATGATAAAGATCATGACTTTTTCTCTGATTTCAGTAGCTTACTTGTCAGTTATCAAATACATCTTGGATTAGAAATGCTTGGAATGCACTGTACACCATCGCTTGGATTAACATCTGCCTAAATGAGAATGACCCAATCCACATGAGATACAGCCAGTGAAGCAAAAATGACTACGTGTACTTGGATAATCACTTATAGCAGCGTTAGGTCATCTTTCTTTATTGTCAATGCCAATGTACTTCTAATAAATCAGCGCCATGTTCTACCTGTGAGCTTTATAATCTCTTCTTTAGCTTCAATCTAACTGCAAACTCATCACATGGTCATGATCCAACATAAGCAAAGTAATGAAAGACAACATTGATGATGTTGGCAGTGTAACAACAACAACATGACGATAGCTTAAAGTCAAACCATTGCTGATGTCAACATATATGCAAGGCCAATCCATGTTTACTTATCATACTTCCCAATCCTTTGTCATCAAGAAATACACGTGAACAAGAGATTTACATATGTGTAAAGTTGTATATTTAGCACTTCTACAGCATGTGCGAACACATGTATTCTAGTACATTGATGTGTATGGTTACAATTTAGTAGTTAGTCATGGACTTTTCAAAGATGGTAGCCAACTGCTCAGCAGCAGGTTCACGAGTAGGAGCAAGCTTAGTGACACGGTGTTGGGGCAAAGCACCTTCCACAAGTTGAGGAATCATGGAGCTGTCAAAACCAAGTCCCTTCAAACCATTGGGCACATCAAGCTCTTCAAGGAAATGAGTTAACTTTTCAGCAAGAACATCACCAGCCATAGATGGCTTAATGTGGGCAGGATCAGCACCAAAGGCAGCTGCAGCATCAATGTGACGTTCAGGACAAGCATTGGAAGTGAAACGGAATACTGAAGGAGCAGTAAGGGATACAGAGACACCATGAGGAACCAAAGGATGGTCCACGTTGTAACCAGGGTGTCGGTAATTCTTATTCAAGCCGCTAATGGGGTAACTTAAGCCGTGGCACAAATGGACACCTGCATTACCAAAGCCGATACTATTCAGGAGCGTGAGAAAATTGTCAAAAGCAAGAATGATAGTTTTCTTTTACCCAGCAAAAGTAGAAGCAAGCAACATTTGTGATTGTGCTTCATGATCTTGGGGATCCTTATACACACGAGGAAGATACTTGACAACCATCTTCAAAGCATGCAATGACCATACATCACTGATGGGATTGGAACCTTGATAAGCAGGGCGCAAAATAGGATTGGAAGGACGAGGAGAGCGTTCATTGTAAGGAAGAGCAGTATAAGATTCAAGAGCATGGCACAATACATCCAAACCGCTTGAAGCATGAACTTGAGCAGGCATACTACGGGTATTAAGAGGATCCACGATACCAAGATAAGGCTTCAAAGCACGATGAGCAATACCAGTCTTGGTGTGAAGGGGCTCATAATCAAAGATGGCAGTACCAGTGGTTTCAGAACCAGTACCAGCAGTAGTGGGCACTAATGTTTCATGTAAATAAAGGATCACGAGACAATCCATCATTCAACTTACCAGCAATCATGGGCTTAACAGGCAAAGTAGGAGGAAGTCCCTTGCCAATAGGAGCATTGACAAAGTCTAAAAAGTCTGCTTCTGGATGAGATGCATACAAGTTGGCAGCCTTAGCAGTATCCATAACCGAACCACCACCAACAGCAACAAATGCATCAGGGCTGTGGACACGAGCAAATTCAATAGCCTTTTTGAAACTGCCATCAGTAGGTTCAACACGCACAGTGTCATAGACAACAAAGTTGACACCATTCTTCTCTAATGACTCGACTACAGCTTGAAGCGGACGTAATTGGGCAATCTAGAAAATAATCCCACGGTTACATTTTCTCCACATTAGTCTATCCAAGACCCTTACTTCCTTCTTTGTCCACTTACAGTGCTATCTGTGTACACGGCCACCTTTTTAGCCTTCAAGTTGTTCAAATCCATACCAATTTCACTATGACAGTCAGAGTCGGGATATGTCAGTTGATCCATTGCATGAATCAGCTTTATAAAAGTCTTACCTAGTAACACCAGGACCAAAACGGATGTTACTAGCAGCCATTTCAAAGGCATAATCAGTGGATTCATTGGCACTGGCAAAGTTACGACCATAGCTCAAAAGGCTGTTGAAGGACTTGGCGGTAGGCAAATGGTTATGCGAATGGGCATGGGAGTGGCAAGGGCAGCTACCAGCACCTGACTGAAGCACCTTGAGCACATTCACAACTTTGGATCGAGCAGCAGCAGCAGCCATAGTGTAAAGTTATTCACAACGGAGAGGGGTGGTTTGACAAAAGAAAGAAAAGAAAAGAGGTGGGATGAAGCCAAAAGTCAAGTTCGTTACGCCCTTTTGGGGGCTGACCCAAGTTTGATACTCCGTACAAGAAATTAGTAAGTACATTCACATTACTCACATCAGTTTTGTCAATCAAGTTGTTCCAATACTTTTTCATCCTATCATGCTTATAACATGGTTACTCTTCTTTCTTTTGCCTTCAAATGAATGTTTTGTATCAGCGGGACCAAACACAGCATCATGGGTCGAGCAAATGGTTCCATAACTTTATCCCACGACTGTCAATCCGGAATTACCCTGAATCACATGCAGTACCCCACAAAAGACAACAAAGTCAAATGTTACAGATGCTTTGGGTGGTAAAAGATGTTCCATTTTACTTTGAGATTGATAGGTCTAATCTAGCATTCATCTACTACATCCTATTCACAACTTGCTAATGTCAAATCATCCCTTTTACCAATACACTTCTTGCAATGAATGTGATTGTCAACATGTTGGTGGACAGCGCGTTGTTGATAAAAGCATCCCAGTCATCCTTGTATTTCAATACTAAATGCTGATAGCGCTGGCAAAACTATCTCCATGACAATCATCCAGATCCTTTACGTTGTCCCACCATATGCTCCTTCCTTTTGTGCATCACTGATAGTCGATTCCTCTGTAAGTATATCCTTCATTGAAAACGTGTTTTGACATTATCCATCCATATCAAGCTGAACATGGCAAGTTGTATAATGCAATCATGCACTTGCAAAACACTGCGTATACGATCAGCTGTAGAGAATAGATATACTGTATCACTTGAAGTTTATTGTGTCTTTAGCTTGTGTTTTGCGCTATCGTTAACGGAAACGTAGTGGTACACGACAATGAGGACCATAGTGGCGACGCCGAGGGAATTGGCGATGAAGGCGAGTTGGGTGTCTGAAATCATAGTTCCTGCTGTAGAAACACGGATGAGTAACGATACAAAGGACACTGTTCAAGTTTATACCTGCTCTGTTTGAGTCCTGCACCTCAAAAGTTCAGTGGATGGAAGCGCGATGAGGAAAGGAGTAAAGCAGCACAAAGGTACTTGATGCACTCACAGACTATTCCAGCTTGACTCGGCGTAGTGTGATTGGCTTCCAGAAATGGATTGTGCCATGTCAATGATAATGCAATGCATCCCATCATCTCTTTACATAATAGACCCCTTCTAAACATCAACTTTACAAACATTGGAATAAAGAAAAAGATGATTGAATTATGTTTTGATATTGGGCATCTTGTATATAAAAAGTTTCTACATGCGGAAAACACCAAACTTGGTCTTTTCAATAGGTGCATTCAAGCTGGCACTCAATGCCAAACCAAGCACAGAACGAGTATCTCTAGGATTAATCACACCATCATCCCACAATCGAGCGCTAGAGAAGTAAGGATGTCCTTCAGCTTCGTACTTTTGTTGAATAGGTGCCTTGAAAGCTTCTTCCTCTTCTTGTGACCATGTCTCACCACGCTTCTCCTTTGCTTCACGAGTGATTTGAGCCAATACATTGGCACTTTGTTCACCACCCATCACAGAAATTCTGGCATTCTAGATACAATTCAATAAGCATTTTGATGCATGTAGCAACATATAAAAAGATACTTACAGGCCACATCCATAAGAATCTAGGAGAATAGGCACGACCACACATGCCATAATTACCAGCACCAAAACTGCCTCCAGTAATCACAGTGAACTTGGGGACACGAGCACATGACACAGCTGTCACCAACTTGGCACCGTTCTTGGCAATACCACCAGCTTCTGCAGAAGAGCCAACCATGAAACCAGTAATGTTTTGCAAGAATACCAATGGGATGCCACGTTGGGAGCAAAGTTCGATAAAGTGAGCACCTTTGAGAGCTGACTCGGAAAACAGGATACCATTGTTGGCTACAATACCCACTGGATAGCCGTGGATGTGTGCAAAACCTACACAAACAACTTGTTTAGTATTTTACGGTCAAAGAATGATCTCTATACACATACCAGTGACAAGAGTGGTGCCATAGTGTTCCTTGAATTCAGCAAAACGACTACCATCCACAATACGAGCAATGATGTTCTTGCTATCAAATGACTTTTTGAGATTGTCACCAACAATGCCACCAATTTCATCAGGTGAATACAATGGCTCTTCAGGAGTCTTCAAGGCAAGCTAAAAGTATACATCCCATATCAGTAAAAGATATAAGTTTTCATGTGTCTTGATTTCTTACCTGAGGATCCTTTGTACGATTCAATGTACCAACGACACGTCGAGCAATAGCCAAAGCATGTTCATCATCAAGTGCATAATGATCAGTGACACCAGAAGTGCGACCTGATACATAATCCATCAATAAGCCTGTTTTCATTCCTCACAATACAAAACTTACAATGCAAATCAGCACCACCAAGATCTTCAGCCTTCACTTCTTCACCAAGAGCAGCCTTGACTAAAGGTGGACCAGCCAAGAAAATGGTACCTTGCTTGCGAACAATGATGCTTTCATCCGACATGGCAGGCACATATGCACCGCCAGCAGTGCAAGAGCCCATCACTGCAGCAATTTGTGGAATTCCCATAGCAGACATGTTGGCTTGATTATAAAAGATACGTCCAAAGTGCTCACGATCAGGGAATACATCAGCTTGACGAGGAAGATTGGCTCCACCAGAATCCACTATATACCAGTATATCCATCAGTCTCTGTTATCAGCATCGATTTCTTGTACTTACCAAGGTAAATGCAAGGCAAGTTGTTTTCCTTTGCTACTTCTTGAGCACGCAAATGCTTCTTGACTACAGTGTCGGTATTAGCATGTGAACATTTCTTGCTTGTTTTTCTGTCATACCTGTGATTGGATAATACGATCCACCCTTTAAGAGGAGAATATGGTAATTCAATACAACTAATGCTTTTGGATTCCATCTCCAGATATCTTACCTTGACTGTGGGATCATTTGCAACAACCATGCACTCCGTACTAGAGTAGATTGATCTCAGTATCATATCTTTTCCTTTCTTTCTTATTAAACTTACCCATTGACACGTCCAATACCAGTAATGATACCACCTGCAGGAACTTCATCATCATATAATTCGTAACCAGCCAATGGCGACAACTCCAAGAATGGTGAGCTATATAAAGTAGCATCAGTACCCTAATGTGTGTCTCTTTTTTGATCTGCCATACTTTGGATCGAGCAATCGGTTGATTCTGGTTACAAGTGTGTGAGCAAACATCCAAATAACTGCTTTTCCAAACTATCAGCTTACCTGTCACGTGGAAGCATCTTGTTTCGAGAGAGATGTCTTTGTCGTGCACGTTCACCTCCTCCTACATATCCAATCCCATCAGTTACATGTTGATATTGTGCCTTGTAAAAGATGAATACGTTACCCAACTTGATCTTCTCAATGGTCAACTCGAGATCCTCTACAGCCTTTTGCATCTTCTCAGCATTTTCCTAAGAGTATACATACATCATTTAATATAAAGAAACACGCGTCATGAAAGAAAGAGATTTACCTTGAAACTAGCACTTGCAGTTTCGACCTTGTTGGGAAGAATAGTAGCTTGTTGTTCATGTAAGGTGTGATAAGCAGCCACACGACCAGATAAGAGACGTAAGTTGTGTGGAGTGAGGATACGACGTGCAGTTAACATGAGTGTAAAGTGAAAGGGTGAGAAAAAAAGTGAAAAGGAAAGCTTGTGGTCGTCAAACTCGCATGCCTTGTCTTGTTCTTGCTCCCCACACTGAGCGCTACTTGAAAATGTTCCCACGCTTTCGTTTCCCAGCTCCTCTTGACTGCTGGCCAATCAATTGCTGTGCTGTTACTTTCTAGATGAACATGCTGCTCTGATGGTAGTGTTGTGTATTGAAAGTGTTGTATATTGAAATGGAAATGGTTGATTTGTACAAATGAGGGAAGATTGGCTGTTGTTGATATCAAAAAGTAGGTGGAACCAGGTCAGAGCAACCCAATCACTGGCAAATGAAAAAAGGAACGTGTTGTGTTAGTGTTGCATGAAGACTGCCTTTTCCTTTTTTACTTACAACAGGTCCTCCTTGGTCATTGGAAGTCTTTGGCAACACATCCACAGCTCATGCTGCAACACTTTCAGCTGGCATTAGGCACCGTATATCCTTGGCCAATCGACACGTCGAGTAGACAATGCAATAGTAGTGTTTGGTGATACTCGATCCTTGTTCAAACAACAACGATGGGTCGAAGGAGATGTCAACAATAGCAGCATAAGCAATAGTGGTAGAAGGAGTAGAAATAGGAGTAGATGTCGATAATGTGAAGAAATACAAAACAATGTGCCTTTTACATCGAATCAAAGTGTATTGGAGAAAGAGAATGAAGAGATCACTATGTGATGACTGCAATGAAACTGGATCAACATGATTGATGTTGTAGTTGCCAATCGCACTTAAAAGATTTATTATAGCAGGAGAAGGATGATGACATAAGACTTGCAAGAATAGCATGGGGATTAGATATAGCATACGTTTGTTTGGCATAATGATAAGATCCATAAGTTACAGATAATGATGATGATGATGATTGCTTTTCTTGTTGAGCTAATACAACCATGAAGGGAAGGATGAATAATACATGGAAAAGGGCAAGTGTGTACTCAGTGGATTTGCTTGAATAGTGTACATTGAAGAAAGGGACATATTAGCAGCTATCTTCATGGTGCACTTGATTATCATCAACAACAAGAACATTCTCTTGCTGCTTTTGTCTTTGTTGTTCTTGACGCTCTTTTTCTTTTTTCAGACGATTGGCAGCTGCAGTGGCACGTGCTTTGGCTGTGGATAATGGAGAGCGTACTATCGGTATATCCTTCCAAACAAAGCAAGAATGACCTACAAGATGCTTTTTCGGCTTTCTTCCTCGTTTACGTTTTGGCATATGCATCACATTGGATAAATCAGAACTTGAGAATGCTGCAATATCAGATACGTTGTTTGACTGTTGTTGTGATGTTGTTGCTGCATCTAATGTTTTTCTTGGCTGGTCTTTTTGTTGTTCTGATGATGAAACAGGCACAGATGGTGGCGCGATCACTTGATTGTTGTTGACTGACCATACAGTAGGCGATAAAAATGTCCAGCCACCTTCCCAAGTGCATGCTTCACGTGCATTGGATGGCGGTCTTCCTCGTCGTCGTTTGAGAATAGGCTCACCTGAAGACGTAAAAGATAATTGGGTGGGAGGTGGTGTTTCAAAATGCTCTGATGTTGAAGGATTCACTTTAGCTGATGGCTTTGATGTAGATGATGAAGCTTCAGCAACAGCATCCACTGTAGAATCATGTTTTGGTACAGTCCATGGTGCAGAAATAGGTGATTGAAAATATTGTATGGTAGATGGACCCCATCTCGAAAATCGCTGGTAAGAACGATGTGTATCAGACAATGATGACAAGGTGCTATCACTATCGTTACTCATTGTACGTGTATGTCGAGGAGGTGGATCATTGCCCTGAAGAGGGGGAATACATGATGTTGGATATGCCAAAGCTGATGATGAAAGTGGTGGTGATGGATAGTCTTGTAGAAGCTTTGCAGTTGAATATGTTTGGTTTTGCTTTGTACATGTCATACTGGATGGATCTCTTGCATACAACATAGTTGTGTTTTCGACGCATGTAGTGGATGCTATGCTTTCTTGGGATGTTGGATTCAAGAGATGGGTGATAGATGGCAGTGTAGTAGTGTTACTATTGACTTTAAGATCTGTCATTGGGTGATATGTGAAGATGATAATGAAGAAGAAAGACACAAGTATATATTCTATCCTTTCTTTAATTATGACATATCATTAGCCAAAGAACAAAAAGAAGCTTTCCATCATTGTTAAATCGGGAATGTTTATGATATGCTTGTCGTCTTATCCGGCTATACGGGCCAAATCATCATGCACCCACCATTACTAACTACTCTGATGGTCCAATACATTGAACAGCCACATGCAACTCCTCATTTTTCTCTATAATGCTTTAACTTCATAATGTCATAGGCAATGATACATGATTTGCCAACATACCACTTGCAGAAAGTCATGTTTTCATGACAAACAAGTTGTATGCTGTTATGCATATGCTTGGATTTTCCCAAGATCAAGAAATACTAAAGTATCTTGTTATGGCAGCTGTATTCCTTTGACTGTAGACAGCCATCCAATCCTGGTAATTTGATTCACATGGTGAATTATACTGGAAATGCTGTCATGCATGTGTGCAAATCGAGCTGCGATAGAAATTTAAGAAGCGTCTACAACCTGTGGTGGAGAAATCCCAGAAGTCTGTCTTCAATGTCCAATTTGCATACTATATGAGATGAAGATGAAGGTATCACACGATGAAGGTTTATACGTTTCTTTGGAACATCATCTACAACATCTTTATTAGACTGACTGAAAGAAACAGGTCGATGTTTTTCATATAAAGATGTGGAACATCTCTTAGACTTTGGATGGAATATGCTTTTTACCTGTTATAGTGAAAAAGAGAATTCCATGATGGTTGAGATTGTCAACCTTTCCACAATACTGTGGATCCGAGATCTATATTCATATGTATGGCAAAACGGAAATAGAGAGCTCATCGCCACTTGATATACTTTGAGCCAGTGGAAAAGAAGTACAGTGGCTCATATAATGTAGCAGAAGATCGGCAAATCGGCGTCAGCATAGTATATGTTTTTGTTTGATGATCATTTGATCTATGCGGCATTATTGCCTTCAGTGACGATAAAAGTGTTGTTTACTCTTTGTGATACCCAAATCCAGAAGCTCTCCTTTCCCTCCGCCATTATAGGATACAGATGTATGGCTCGTGCGCTCTTTATTCGATCCATTTACACTGAATCTCGGTATTGTTTTCTAGTTTCATTCTGCTAAACTTTTCTATTCTACCTTCCATGATATCCTATATCCATCGCTTGAATGATTGATAACAGATATGCATTGTAGAGCAGTCATTGGCAAGAAGAAAGATGTGGTAATCAACAGTATACTTGCACGAGCTTACCTGTGGATCAGTATCCATGGTTGGCAAGTAATTCACATTAACTGTTGGCTGGCATCATCACAGAGCTGCTGGCGGTAAAAGAAAACAAGCTGTGTTAAATTCCACCCACCCAAAAAATCCTTTGGCTTGCTTACTCTTCCTGCAAACGCCAATGGGAGAAAGAAAAGGTAAGATTGAGCAACTTGTTTTCTCTTCCTCTAGGTTGCTTTATGCTAACAATCTCGTTGTTGCTTTTAGAGAATCGTGCCAGTCGTGATCGACACAGCCATCGTAGTCGTAGTCGTAGTCGTAGCCGTTCGCCGCATCGCTCACGATCTGAGTCTAGCCGCCACAGATACAGAGATACGAGCCCAGACCTACGTGATAAGAGATCCAGTCGTATGTATCACTACCTTTATTGGTCTTTTATATGTGTTATATTGCTGTGTCCTTATATGATTTTGTTTCGACCAATTGGGTCCCTCCTATTATTTGGTTTGGAACCATTATTGTATGTGGGGAAAACATTGAACAATAGGCAAACGACATCGACATCGCTCGCGATCACCACGTAGTTCAAGATATAAAAGCTCATCTGAAAGATCGACATCATCATCCTCCTCCTCTTCTTCATCCGAGTATTCATCCGATTCGGAAGGTAAATCCATATTCAAATATGCAGCAGTACTTTATAATGATGTTGCTTGTCTACAGACGAGAAAAGAAGAAGCAAGAAACACAAGAAGCATCGTAGTAGCAGTAGCAGCAAAAAGCATAAAAGCGTAAGTTTGAACTGGGTAGTCAAGATGTCATAGCGTAATGTTGATATACGTGTTATTCAGTCAAAGCATCGTGGAAGTCGTAGTGGTGATAGCAAAAAAAGTGACCGAGAGCGACGCAGTGCTATTACAGGCAAAAAGGTATGTATACGATCACCTATCTTGAAATCATGTCTAGTAACAGTGCATTTGGTGTAGATCAAGCTCAAAGTACACAAGACTGCTGATGACAAAGTGAGAGATCAAAACCGGTCCAACTTGTTGAATTTCCTTAACTCTGCCTTTTAGCAGTGTAAATAAATGCCCAATTTGATGTATCCCACAAATATGATGATAGGATGTAGAATATAAACAAGATCTTCGCTAGTCATGTCTTTAAAAGATTCTGATTAAACAAGTTTGTTGATGAAAGGAACACTGTAGTCTACTTTGCTGATTGGACATCATTGCTACTGATTGAGCATCACATGGGTCAAAAGCACATGTAGTAGAATATGCATGAAGCACAACATGATCTTATTGTATTGATGATAATAAATCTATCTAAATGAGAGTATCGTTCGTGCGCTTCATCGTGATATATGCTAATGTAATGGTATGTTGCATGTTCCTTTCTTTGGCTGTGTCATTGTTGTCAATTCTGATTGTAGTTGCTATCTTCGTCATCATAGTAGTCGTAGCCATTGTCATCGGTAATGGTGATCATCGCTAGTCATGGTCGTCTCCACATAGAAGAAAAAGGCATATCAATGAATCCTGTATTAGAAGGATGACGTTCAGCAAAACCCTGGGCGATACATCTCAGTGGAAGAAATCAAGTCTGCAAGAAATCACCATCCACGAGCAAAGCACTACACGAATCTCATCCAAGACACACATCAATCCATGGCAAGGATGAACATCACTTTCATCGTGTCCAGATTCATAGCTATTTTCATCCATTCTCTTCAAGCAAGTCAAATAGTCACTAGTTGTAGGTACGGGCTGGGAGTCGAATCCAAGAAGATGATGATGAGCCAAGTTGCATACTGCCTGACCAAAGAAACCTGATCACTCTATATTAGTGTACACATACAAAATAAAGAGCTTTTGTCATTTTACTTGCATTCTTCATATATAACAACACCATGGTAACGTGTACAACGTAAAGAGACCATGTTTGTGTCGAAGCAGAAAGCCATAGTGTAGTAGTCAAAAGCCCAAAGCCAAAACCAAAAGAAACAGCCAAAGTCTTGTTGCGCTTGTTCTTGAAGTCTACACAAAGCTTAAACGGTTAATGCAACACGTTCTGCTGCAGCATTGAACTCCTTGAATGTACCTGTAGGCACCAAACTTGAAGCGGCATAACAACGAAACAGAAGAGCGACACGTCTGGCTACAACAACCACTCAGTCCGCTTGAACACTTGTTGCCTACGAATGTACCCAACTGTATGAGTACAACAACCAACATGAGCTTCTTTGTAACACATACCTTGAATGCATGGCGTCAATGGGAGTCGTGTACGTTATGAGCTTAAAAGAAAGAGAGAAGCAGTTGTCTCCCGAAATTTGGCTCTGGGTCCCCAAGATAAAATTCCAACGAGTTGATCCCATTACTTGCCCGTCCCAGTGGAATCTGCCACACTGCCACACTGTCATCATAATAGTAGAGATTACTACACATGAATAAATAGTCGTCATAGCATCTTATTGGCGAAAGAAGCCATTTCAAGCTCGTAGTAGTCATCTTTATCCTTTGTCCCTGCACATCACATCTCTTTTTCATTCTTCTCGGACCGATGCTTGATTTCCTTAGCAAATAGTCAAGCCCACTACACTGTCTGCAGCAAGGAACATGAACAAAGTATAGAGCCGTCACCTTTACATCTCGATCAACTTCTTTAATATAGTAAACCATAATGAAACTTCGAATGACCAGTGGTACTAGTAAAAACGCCGCTTGTGTACAGACATTTTCTCCGCATCGGCATAAAGTGATCTTGTGTCAATCATCCATGTTTCACCTGTTTGTATCACTTGTTGTCAAGAAACGTTGTTGACACTTTGAGCTTTTCCATCATCATGATATGGCACATACAGCATTCAATGAAAGCAACAAACACGTCACCATGGAAGTGGATGGAAGAAAATTTTAGACTGGAGTCGAAATCAATTTCAAGTCCAGCGAGTTCAAAGTAAAAAGTGCCCAGAGAATCCGCAGCGCCCATTTTTTCTCTTTGTCCCTTCAGGCTCACTGTACCCTGTCGTGGATAGATTGGTACCCAGCTTAGATCGAATCACGTATCTGATCAGACTTAAAGCTAGCTTGACTAGTTGGTGATGGTTGGTTGTGAAGGAATCCTGTGGGGGGATTTCCTAGGTCTATGCGAAACTCCACTTGGTTGTAGTGGCCCCCCTACCGCTGACAACCACCTCGTTTGACACATGCTGAAGGTGCCCCGTGTGGAGAGGAGGGAATGTATCTATGGCGACCTTCACGTGGTCATTCCTGTGAGTACTTGGGTCTTTGCTCAAGGAAACTAACAGCCATATAAGCTAGTTTGTCTTTATGTATCAATAAAAGTGTGTTCTCTAATAACTTGACTACTTTATCTACGTGTGTTATACAAGTATCCATGGTGATAGTGTTGTTGAACTGGCTGCTGTTATAGTGCTTCTTGAAAGCTGGGTCTTGGTAAAAGGTGTACGTTAAAGGAAAAGGACAATCTACTAGTCAACTTGTTCGATCTAGACGTTCAATTAAGCAATAAAGGACTCTGCAATGTCGAAACGTACTTGCTGTTTGCAATGGAACTTGAGTGGTGGTTGGATCTCGCGTGTTGTTGTTGAAGCTTTGGAATCGAGAACGTTGCCATTGGTCTTGAAAACGCCTTTACGATTACAGTTTATTGGGCTCGCTTGCCTTTGTTATAGCCTTATGCTTTGTAACTTGGATCAGTATTGTCTTGCAGTGTGTCGTTTTTCATTTCTGCTGTTAACGCCCTTCTGTCGTCTTGGTTATGTGCATCTGTGTCTTGGATACTACACGCCATACAAGAAGCCCCTACACCATTTCTTGGCTCAATAAGCAACTCTAAACATTATCCCTAAGACTACAATATCCCTTGATGCAGGGAGTGACAACATGGTCCGTGCGCCAATATAAGTCTTTGATAACTGATTCACTCTCTTGTGCAACTTGGCAATCATATCCATTCTCCTCTTTTTCTTCCTCCACTGTAACATCTCCATCACAACTACCTTTCTTTTTAATAACAATAAAGTAATGCGTTTGTTATGGCATGATCCCAATTTAGTTGGGTAACAAATGTTGCATCCAGTTAGTATTCCTCTTTAGTTTGTATGATAGGCGAGCTGTAACATTGATAATCCACGCCTACTGCATGTATATGGGATACAAATAAAGACTTCCTCTTGTTTATGCTTACTTCCTTGTCATTTTGATCATTGCATACTGATTATTGTCCCAAATTGCAGGCACGCTTTCAAGCAGGATATCCTTTCTCACTGCCAGCTCATTTTGTTGTTGTTCCTGTACTCCATATGCACATTTGAGAAGATGAGATTGTATGTAATGGTAGTCAAAAGTAAAGACAGGAATAATGTGGATGTTTATCAAGATAAGAGATGAGTGGATCATATAGTAGAGTCAAAGGGATATCATTGTGTCATTGTCTAGCTAATCGAGACTTGCTGTCTGCTCATCCATGTAGGACTATGGAAGAATTGCTGTATGCCTTGAATAGAGTAAGCGTATCATTCATGCTTCTTGACGAATATCCATCATCTTCAGTCTGATCCACATGACATGATTCGTGTAATACTCTTTGCCTTGTCCCTTATTTGAATGTTCATTCGTGTCTTGAATATGCTGCTTTAATCTTCATCTACTGTTTCTTGTGCTTTTCATCATCCTTGTCAACTAGTTGTTTGTCCAACGCATCGATTCGAATCGCTGTATTGCAGTAGTAGTGATACCATTAAGAAGAGAGCTACTTGATGCAAGAGTGGAAACCATTCTTTATGTCGACAATGCGAGATGTAAGCATAGCAATATCACTGTACTTGATTGTATCCATCCACCATAATCAGTCCAGGATCTAATATACGTTGACTGAAAGAGATTTGTTTGCTGTTGATATAACTTTGCTGATCATCTCCTGTAGCAGCTCAACGAGATTGTGTCGTAGCTCATGTATGATTGAAGATCATCGTATTCAATGGCTGACAGATATGGCATCATTCAAATCGAACATCATGTAGTACTATCTAGCCAAGACATTCATATTGTTATTCCACATGCCTTTTCTAAATAAGCCTGATTCATTCACTTTGTACCTTGATGGGTAACAATCAAAACTCTATGTAGCTTGGAGCTGTTGAGGCATGGAGAAAGGATAGGGATCAATACATGTCTTCTTGATGCTGAAATAGATCCATTTGATGTATATTGTTGCTGGATACAACACCAGAAATCACGGCTCGAATCTGCATTGTTGTTGTCAATAAGCTTGACAAGGAACTTGAGCACGGACACACGCGTATGCTTCTTTGCTTGGTCGTTGTTCAATCGTGGCAAATGAGTTGCATGGGTGCCATGTACGTGCTGTCAGTAGTTGTAAGCAATCCAGTTTCAATAAAGTAGTTGAAAGTGACATTGTCAAGTAAAAGAGAAAACGAGGAGAGTGAAAGAGCACTGCTGCTTTAGACTTAATCACTGATTGGATGTTACACTGATCCCGACATTGTATATGCACATTGATCCCTGCCTCCCTTTTACAATAAACTTGACTTTAGATCCTTAACAGAATGAAGTTATGCTGAATATGGAGTTGTTGGATTTGCTGCTGCAGTGAAAGATGTTGACTAACAATGAAGTGATGATCAAGTAAAAGATAGCTTTGCTGCCTAATGAAACAAGTCGGCATTTTTGACGACTTGCAGCTGCAATGCTCTGCTTGGTTACTTGCTAGGTCAATCAATCACATTTTCTCACAAGGAACACAATCCAATGCACATCCATATTCACATATAAGCAATAATATTGACATCATCATCATCACCCATCTCTTTTGTTGTATTCCACCAAAATGCTTTCTCTACTGATTGTCAATGAAAACTTTCATGTCCTTTGCTTTATCGTAGTCTTTGTGTCAGTTGACTGTATCCCTTCAATGAGTCTTGTATGGTATATATTCTCATAGTCAGTGTGTTTGAGCAGTAATTCGCCTGTGAAAAGGACTGTGATGGGATGATACGGATGCTTTGTACATTCAGTAGACTAAAATTCATAGCAATCAAGAAGGGAAGATGTACATTTGACCAAACGAAAGTGAATATGCTTCTAGCTACTTTGCTATTATCACCTTAATCATGAGTACCATGTTGTAGAACGCTACTCATTATTGCATAACATTACAAAAGGGAACCAATAAGAATACACAAAAGACCATTCATGACAACATGTACACAAAGAGAATACGCGTCATTGTGAAAGAGGGGTTATATAGAATCAATGAACCATTTAATGTCAATACGAAACAAGATCTAATAATACATTCGAGAATGATGTCAATAAGGTTGTCTATCATGCTTGATGTGTCTCTAGCAGGATGGCAATGAAACGAGCGGAGCTTACGTCACGTCGAGTACGCAATCGAAGAGCGATACTACGCGTGAGTCTGTATCTTTCACTTCACTTCTCGTTTGCTCTACACAACACTATGGCAAGACGTTACGATTCAAGGACAACCATCTTCTCGCCAGAAGGTAGTCGATTTATTCAGTACAAGGAGTTCCATATCTAACGCGTTACAATTGTATTCAGGGCGTTTATACCAAGTCGAGTATGCCATGGAAGCCATCTCACTTGCAGGCATTGCACTCGGCGTTCTTGCTACCGATGGTATTGTTCTTGCAGCTGAAAAGAAGGTGACATCCAAACTATTGGAACAGACAGCATCGGCAGAGAAGATTTATAAATTGAGCGAGTAAGCAAACTTGACACAACACCACTTGTTGACGTTGTTGGCTAACGACTATCAAGTCGTATTATATGCGGTGTAGCCGGTATCACAGCAGACGCCAATATCTTGATCAATTGGACACGATCGCATGCACAGAAATATCTATTTACTTATGACGAAGAAATCCCTGTGGAACAGCTTGTTCAACGTGTTTGTGATCTTAAGCAAGGATATACGCAATATGGTGGTCTTCGTCCATTTGGCGTCTCTTTCATTTTTGCTGGTTATGATGAACAACATGGCTTCCAACTTTATCATTCGGATCCTTCAGGCAATTATGGTGGATGGAAGGCTACTTGCATTGGTGCCAATAACGCAACAGCACAAAGTATTCTCAAGCAAGATTACAAGGATGATATGAATGTCGAGGATGCAAAGGCATTAGCAATCAAGGTCCTGAGCAAGACTATGGACAGTACCACGCTCAACAGTGAAAAATGTAAGTTGATTAGATCAAGAGGATCCAGCGTGCCTTGAATAACTGACGCATTTTGTATAGTGGAATTTGCTACTATTCGTCAAGTGGATGGCAAGGTGGTTTATGATTTGTTCAAGCCATCAGAGATAGACGCTTTGCTCAAAGAACAGAATGTGGGATCTGATGCAATGGAAGAAGGACAATAGGATGTTTATTCATTTTGCCAATCAAAATACATGATGATATCAAACACAAACATTTAATGGGAATGATGGAGTGGGAATTGGTCAAGAGAATCCTGTACTGGGGCATCTGTCACCTGGTACGCTATCTTAAAGCTTAAGTGATGTTGTCAAGGACAAGGTACCCCACATCATGGTAACACAGCCTATTTTCTGGAAATATGACACGGCAAGTGCAATGTGATAGCAAGTTGTGTTGTGATAGCAAGGTTGAAAACCACGTGCGTAGTGTGTGATGTTCTTGGATAGAGCTCATTTTACTATTGACCAACGTCATTGTCATCAATGTGTCAATAGCATTTCAACACAGCATGCATAGCATCAGTAGTATAAGGTGAAGCTAATATACTGATCCATTGGCTGAATGACTGACTGACTGACTGACTGGATGCTTGCAAGTGGTTGTAGCACAACATTTTCCCACCCATCAGTTTCAGAATGACCTTCACACACTTTATTCTCCTTCGCACGCTACATGAAATGGTGCCATGGATTCATCAGAGCACTCACTATTTACTGGCGGAGCTACTAAAAGTGGATTGAACATCGTTAATGCGTTCACCTTGCAGTTACGTCATAATGAAATACCTTCAACTCTGCCTTAATACATATCTAAATGTTGCAAAGCCAAATGTGCAACCATTCCCTTTTCCCCCCTGCATATGATTTGCGGAATAAAGCTGGTTGGGTGGTGATTAAATGCAAAGGGAGATCACATTGGAAAGGATACCCAAATACGTGTAACAAAGCGTGATGAAACCACATGGCTTACACTAATGCGACATAAGTTACATACATAGGGTGGTATATATATATATATATATATATTCTTTTTGGCGTGAATGCTGAGCCAAAATGTTACTCAACAAGGGGATATTACATTGGTGGAAGGGGGAATATGATAGGTATTGGATAAAAGGAAATCAATGATGATGAAAATGATGGGGGTGCAAAACATACACGCATGGTAAAAAGTGTCTATTTGTTCTTGGAGGAAGGTCTACAATGGTAATGACGCCAACCATTGGGTAAAAAGCCATCGTTGCACATTTCCACGGATTGCATCCAGGGCGTATCCAGCGCTTGCTTCACCGTGAAACGGGTACTGGGGTCGGGATCCATCATGCCAGCAAGACATTCACGTTCTTTTTGTGAGAGATCTTGCCATACTTCACAACATGTTGGACCTTGTTGTTGTCTTTGTTGACAGTATAATTGAAAATCTTGATCTCCACCATCTTTGGCACGAGCAGCAACATCTGCTGGTGAACCAGGCTTGGCACCAAGAGGAGATTTGCCATTAGGACGACCTGTGTAAAAAGCAGCTCTAAAAGGAAGCATATGGGTACGAATACACATATATGTCACTGCTGCACTCCAGATGTCCACAGCTCGTCCATCATAGCCATCATTTTCATTCTTGAGCGTCCACATTTCTGGAGACCAAAAAGGTTCTGAGCCACACCATTTATGTGACAGTTGGCCATCTTGCACCATGTCTGATGTACCAAAATCACAAATCTTGAGCGTGCCATTCTCGGTCAACACAAGATTTTCTGGCTTAATATCACGATGAGCAATGCCAAGTTGATGTAAATGATCCAAGCCAAGTAATAACTGCTTGAATAAACATGCAGATTCCATCTCAGTCAATGATGGTCTTTCTTGAATAAGATTGAATACATCACCACCAGAGCACTATACAAACAAGTTAGCTTGATGTTTTACATATCAGGGATGAAAAGAGATACTTGCGTATTCCATGACTGCACACCATCGATCACGTTCATCCTTGACTAAATCCACTGTACTAATGACATTGGGATGACCAGAGACCTTTTTACTGATACAGTATTCATTTTGCATGCGATCTTCATATTCATGAACTGATTCGCTCTTGTCTCGTTTCTTGAATTCCTTGACGGCTAATACATTGCCCTGGTGCTCTACAAGTCGAATCACTGCTGTTGCACCACTGGCAATGTTCTTTTTTGATGTGGCACCCATGCTTTTGCTGGATGATTTCTTTGCTGGTTTAAGATAAGGACCATACTTGTCAGCAAGTCTTAATTCACCATTATCAGAAAGTGATGTAGATGATGATTTCCATGGTGCCAATTTGCTGAAAGCACTGCTGATGGATCGATGACTATGAACACTGCTTGCAGCTGTACTACGACTACTTCTTCGACTTTTGATGGATGTTGTTTCATTGTTATTGACTGGAGTCATTTTCAAACCAGCACGAGCATTCTTAAACATGCTTTGAAAGCGTCCATGCTTTTTCATCGGCTCAGGTGGTGCCAATAATGATGGTGAAGGAATTGATGTAGTGCTGCTACTGCTGCTGCTACGACCAGCTGATGAGATAGAAGATGATAAACCAGGTGTTGTAGTAGCTTCTTCGTCATGATAGAGATGTTCAGGCGATGAGGAACGTGGAACATTCAACCAATTCCCGCTGGCGGGAAAGCTGCGTGGGATCGTTTGTACTGACATGGAAATGATAATGCTGTTATTGTTGCCAAAGGTGGTATAAGATGATGAGTATGATAGATTCAATGGCTAATGTACATAAATTGAAGCTGTACACACAAAAAGTGAAAAAGTGGAGAAAGAAGTAAAGGAGAAAGATGTTCAAGAAAACAATTTATATGCGAAGAAAAGGATGTCGATTTGTACGAGTGTGTGGCGTACTAAAAAGTCCCAGTGGGATAAATGGGGGAGAGTGGTGATAAGGATACACGATATAAGAGGCAAGTGGCGGGGAGAGAATTGGGGGGATCAAGAAAAGTCGTCAAGAACCGGAAGGGTTAATGCCCCTCTTGCTCTTTTCTGAGTTTCCTTTTGCCATGCGGGGATTTTCTTACAGGTACAATGACGCTTGGAAGGTTCGTACATGTATTTTTAGAATGCAGATAATCGCTTGGCTCTGTATACACATTATTGTTTATACCTTTTTCATATCGACGACCTTGGTTGAAAGATTTGCCTTTAGTTAGATGCTTATACTCTTGTTGAAAGCCAAGATATCGCGTGACACGTGTTCATCGACAACACTTTTGCAATTGACGGAAGTGAGCGGAGACAAGGAAACATGATGCAATTCACATGGGCATTCTCCAATCATTATGGCAAGCAGCAAATTGTTATGTGTATCGTGCATAGGTCAGTAGATCATCAGGAGTAACAGTGAGATAGGCTAATAATCAAAAGGATCCACTGATACAATATTTACCAAACAAGAAGAAGCATATATGTGTATCATCATCAAAATGAAAGCATCATTGTTGTTGTCATTTCCTCCTTTGATGGCATTGATGATAACTTACAATGTATATTACTTATCTACCAGTAATCGTAGATGCAGGTTGATACAAGTAGGGTGCATAAAAGATCCTTCCATGCATATCTTAACCGAGAGAAAGTCGAAATAATGAGCCCATATGTATGCATTCTCCCAATGCATCCCGCTTCCTCCTTTGTAATTGGGATCGTCAGGAGAAAAGCAAATCAGCATGCTGCTTAACGCACTCTAAAACCCAACAGGTTCATTTGCTATATTAAGTTTAATGCATCGAGGTCATCCACACATCTTTTTTTCTTTGAAAGAAGAATAAACGTGTCAAAAGGAGTACTACTTGATTGCTTTAGACATTGTTCTTGTATTTCCATCACAAAAGACAGGAGATGATGATAATGACATTGTAGAAAGAGAACACTGCTATTTTAATCTCTATCGGCAAACTAATGGGGAACTATGATATTACATGATGGTGCATCTACTGTTTGCCGAGTTGCCAGTGAAGGAGGAACTTCGGATGCGTATAGTGACAGATTCTTGTTCTGGATTGTGGCAATAATGGTACAAAGTCTGCAACTCGGGCTCATATTTCCAGGTGCCATCCGAAACATGTACATTCAGGCTTTGGTCAGCAAAATGATAATGGGGAATGTAGATTTCTGTTGTTCGAGATTCCAGTTTGGATGCTGGTTCCACGTGAGCTGAATCAAAAGGTCGAAAAGTGAAGGTATATTCAAGTGTATCTGGATTGAATTCAGAATGCTCGGGTATGCCTGCAACCTTGGATGCATAGGGACGCTGTATGTGATGTTCTTTTGTCAATCATTTCATCCCTGCTATTACTTTTCTCCTCATCCCCTTGTTCCAATACATGTTTGACATCAACTTACAATAGCAGCTGCAAGAACACGACCTCCCATATGCAAACGAGCCAAGTCGTAACCAGGTATTGTGGTATCCAATGAAGATGATGTTTGATCACCCGTGGATGATGATAATGACGACAAGTCTTCTTCTTCCTCCCCTAATTGTTTAACCAGCTTTGGTGAATAGATCGAAAAGTTTTCGCCGTTCCAATGGTCTCCATACTCGTCATCATTGCAAACGTCATAATTCCACAAGCTGCAAATAAGACAAATCAGTAAAATGTTTCATGGATTGAAAAAGGAAACAAAGATTACTCACGTGAAGCTAACAAGGTTTGTTTCCAGTGCATAGATCATCGCATCCATGAAATGAATGTGCTTTTCATAATCACCAGTTTCAAAAGCAGCACGTTGATTAAGATCCATAGGGATACCCACTTCGCCAAAGATACAAGGTTTATCACCCATGTTGTCCAAGCCAGATTGTTTGATATTGCGAATTTGACCACGATAATTAGCTTTGGCACCACTACGACCAAAGTATGTGGCACTAAACACGTTTCCACCCTAAGATAATCAACATGTGAGCTATCATCACCCAATAACCCTATTTCCATAAAACTTACATTCTGCAGAGATTGAACATCATGTGTGATGCGACCATCAAACTTTTTGTAGAAGACACAGTTCAGATCATACCAATGAGGAGCATAGATCATGTTATGATGGTGATCTTGTGGACCAAAGGTAGGTGACTTTTCATTGGCAAGTGGTTCAACAAAGCAATACCAATCTGGGTTGACTTTTTGGATAGCTTGTGCATAGCGATTGACAAAAGGAACGTAAAAGTCGCGATAAAAGTCAACAGGTTCACCAGTCTTTGGATGCTTTGAGAAATAGGCTGAATCCACAAGTACAGGTTCGCCTTTGCTATTCAAGTCCCATACACCATGTTGACGCCAAATACATGATTGACCAGGAAGCCAAGCTGAAGTGCGACTTTGATTGATCCATCGATCATGAGATTTACGAGTAGGAAATGGCCATGACTTGATATAGACGCCCACTTGTTGAGGAATACCATCACCAAGAGCAAAGCATTGTAGTGGTTTTGGAGCATCACCAAATATCAAGTTGACAATAGGATCAAATTCATCCAGAGTTGATAATCCAATGTATCCAGAGTGTGGTTCATTCATGACTTCAAATCCAATCACTGCATCGAGATCAGCAAGTCGGGATGCCAAGTGAGCAAATGCTTGAATAAAGCAAGACGACAAGAGTTGTTGGATAGATTGGCCATTGTAAGTGTGCTGTGGAGCAAATGTATCACCAGCAAAGAACAAAGTAAACATGGTACAACATGCTAATTTGGTATAATTCGTAGGCCATACCTTTAAACAAACAGGTTAACATCTTGTTGATATCATCATTGTTCACTTACCATAGGCAAGGGATCACCAGGAACAGCGTTTGTGTTGTGTACATATGCTGCACCAGTCTCCTTGAAAGCACGTATATCCATTCCTGCTACTTGAAACGTCCATCCTGGTGCACCTGATCCACCTGAGAATCGAGACCACTGTTAAATTGTTCGATTAGACAAGTGATTCATTTATCAATGTAATAGTATTAACATACTGTATCTTGATGAGGATCAATAAAGCATCGAAGACCATATTCAGGCATCATAGAAATCAACTCGCGTAGATAGTCAATGTAGGCTTCATCGTATTCACGAGGTCCTGCATGTTCAATGCTTTCCCAAGGAATCAAGAGTCGGATTAATGTAAGGCCCCAGGCACGTAGTCTTGCAAAATGCATCCTTGCTTCACAAAGTGGAAAAGGTCGTCCAATAAAGCTGACATTGCGATGGTCCCAGAACAACTTTTCATCGTACAAGTGAGTCGAACCAGGATATGGCTTTGTTGGAAGTTTGGAAGAGCCACACAAATTGACACCACGCATCAAGAGTGTCCTCCCATGCTGGTCTTTGAACCACCGGCCTTGTGTAGTAATGTTGCTTGTCTTCCAGTCATGAGCTGCTGTTTCACAAGTGGAGGAAGGTGGCTCGTTCAAGTCGGCAGTGACCATGTGAAGGAATTCAAGAACAAGACAAGCTCACGCGCTACAGCGCGAAAAAAGAGTCAAGGAAGATCACACTAAGGTAACCGGACGTTGAAAGTTTAAATGCTTGCAGGCACTTAAATTGGCACTGATAGATGAAGCTTGCTGCTTACTGGTATTGGTATCACCACCTGCTTTCTTTGGTACATGAATGAAGTAAACAGTGAACCACTTTTGTCTTTGCCCTAAAATGGGTTCCTGCATTACATTGCATAATACACTTTGTTGTTTTTACTACTACTACTACTGCACTTGTTATACTATCATGATTTGGGCTGAAGTAATTCGTGTGGACGTATGACCACGGATAAGGTGCCATCTTGTACAAGCCAAAGTATCACGGGCGATCCATAATGGCGCACAGCCCTCTCACGAAAGCTAAGCACATGAAGAAGAGATTTAAAGGCAAACTTCTTGTTCTCTTTCTTTTTTTCTCATTCTTTCTCTTTACGACACATTGCAACTTTTAACGACTTTTGACAATGAATAATATCTTCATGTTTGTTCCACCAACACCAGGAGCGCCACCAGGAATTCCACCAGGAGCAAATCCTCCACCAGTTATAGTGATACCTAATGGACCACCTCCTCCACCACCACCACCTCCTCCTCCTCCTCCTCCACCAGACAATCCTCCTCCACCAACACTGGTTCAAGGACCAAAAACATGGACACGTCCTCGAGAACCAGTACCACCAAATAAGCCTGTTGCACATATGGAATGTA
The DNA here is from genome assembly GCA_008728235.1 of Lichtheimia ramosa. Taxonomy (NCBI): domain Eukaryota; kingdom Fungi; phylum Mucoromycota; class Mucoromycetes; order Mucorales; family Lichtheimiaceae; genus Lichtheimia; species Lichtheimia ramosa. The sequence continues at coordinate 2,085,576 of CP031827.1, read as the reverse complement.
TCATTCTCTGAATATGGTCCATTGTTGTTGTCATAAACCAAAAAAGCTTTCCTATAGCATTTCCTTTCTATGTATTCACCTAGTTTATAAATATATACACAGATAAACATTGCTTTAAGACATCCATCCACATCAATTGTTGATATTGCTGTCATTGAATCACATGAGATTTATGCGTAATACTTGCTTTATCTAGATTACAACACTTGTTCAATACGAAATACATTGATTGGAAAGGGGAGCTAGCTATAGTTCATGATCCAGTAACACAATATGCTAACAAAGAACATGCTGCTGAAACAATCACGCGCATAAAAGACATGCAGTGCCTAAAAGAATCTTTCATCTTTATTTGGCTTGTGATTAAACAAGTGGAGCATGGATGATGTTATACTGTCAAGTAGCGCGAATGTTGTGACGATAGGTAAATCACTCCTTGTCTGCAGAGATATACATCAGTATATGCAAGGAATCCCTTACTTGTGAGCCGATCTAACCCCCACACACACGTCTTTGTTACCTGCCAAGATGCCTTGCTGCACAAGTGTTTCACGATCAGGTCGCTCAGTAATCTTTCCCTTGAGTGAATCCTGCATCTTTTGAAAGTCCTCACCCATAGATGGCTCTGTTATATTATTGGCTTACATCAGAATACGACTATCTTTTATCCCTTTCTCTTATCCTACTTGCCCAAAATGTGATGTTCCACGAGTTCTTCTCGAGTGGGTCGGTGATCGATCTTGTGGCGTAAAGTGTCCTGAATACGTGCTTTGGATAGCTCATCACGCTGTTGTTGAATAGCAGGAGCAACCTTGGGATCTATCAAAGTGGCAAGGATGCAGGATGTTTCAGTATATCATAATGTCACACAGAAAAAGAGAGATACACAACCTTTCAGAATGTTCTTGTCAACAAGTTCTTGTGCATCAGGACGTTGAGTCAGAAAGTTATCAAGTCGTTGGCTGTTTTCAACCTTGCTAGGATCAGTGGCAGCTATACATAATAGGAAAGAAGTGTTAACTTTCAACTGACTAGAGAATCACGTTGATACATACTCATCGTTGTAAAAGTAGTAAAGGAAAGGAAACAAAAAAAAAGAAAAGAAGAAAAAAAAAGAGAGACCAGCTGATGATGGTTATAAATGTGTGAATGTTGTATACGTCTACACGTGAGGACTGCGGTCTTGGGGGCGTCACCTTGTCCTTTTGCAGGATAAAGGGATGTGCTGCATCTCGTTGGTTACACACAGATGTGATAGCTGCAACAAGTACCGCTCCCCCGACTGCCTAGTTGACTTCTCTCTCTGTCTCTTTATTATTTACCCTTGATATGGTGGATAAAAGCAGCTTACCCCTGCCGACAACTACTACAGGGCGCTTTTTATACTTATCCCATGATAGACTTCAATTGATATTCATCTTCACTCTGGTTTCTTTATTCTCCACTCTTATCATAACACGTCTGATCGTCGCCACTGAATACAAGCTACACTATCCTTACTCCATCAACGCATTCCAACTTGGATTCGGCTGGTTGGCCTTTCGATTCCTTGGTCCAAAGCATGTCTTGGTTTCGCCATCAACAAAGTCCATCTTGCCAGTCGTTGGTGTTTACACAGCATTATTAGGTGTCAAGCCAATATTCTTGACTCACGTGCAAACTACATCGTATCAGCTGTTTATTGCATTTGCCATTCCTTTGACATTTGGTCTATCACGCGTCATGTTGGCTAGCAAAAGATCATCTCTTCAACAACAACATATCCTTCCTTGTCTTGTATTCTGTATTGGATCATGGATCAGCACTTGGAACAGCTACAGTCCATCCACATCTTGGCAAGGCACATGTCTAGGTCTTGTACATGCTTTATTGGTTGCAACATACAGTATTCTAGTCAGTCATACAATGGCAACAGTTGATATAGGGTAAGCGATATCATGATATTGAATCGAGATCTTCAAGCTAACTCTTGCATATAGGATTATGATCCGATATATCACCGGGTTAGGTTGTCTTGGCATGTTGGTGTTCATTCTATTATCAGGTGAATGGCAAGGTCCATTGCCTTATTTTTGGAATGATCTTGGCTTTTGGTTTCAAATGGCAAGTGGTGAACAGAAATACGCACGTATATGCATGTCGGTTCAAGTGAACTAATGATTTACCGAAATAGGTGCTCTCGGGTGTTCTCGGTCTTGGAGTCAACATATTGGGCATCATGCTGATCCGGCAAACATCACCAATGACATATATCATGGCTATCGGTACCAAGTCTTGCTTACAAACAATCTTGGCAGCTGCATTGTTCGGCAATCCATTATCCAATTTGGTGAGTGCAAAAGTGGGGTTCAAATGCATGTCGAGATATGTGTATTATGCATGTCTGTGATTTGGGCAAGGAAAAGTGTGTGTGTGCGTGTGTGTTTTGGGAAGAACTTGCGTGATTTGACCACTTTGGGGATATGATGGTGTGACACTGGCATTTTAGTATGCAGCAGGAATCGCCATTACTCTTTCAGGTGCTGGATCTTTCTTTTACATCACATCAAGGCAGTAGTAGTAGTATATGAAGATTGGATAAGCAAAATATATTCTGGTTTCATCAAAAGCATAAGAGATATCACTGATTGTGGATGAGTAAGAAGAAGAGAAAGATAGTGTGATGGGTAGACAATAGCAACAACTGTGTATACATATCATCCAAGGATTCGGCGGATACTTTCCAAAAACTCCACCCTGCTTGGTAGAATATCAGCCGTGTTATGGATGACAGAGTTGACAATCTCGTCCAATCGACCCTGAATGTTGTCTGTGTCTGTAGCACTGCATCATATCAAGTTAGCATAGTGAATGAGAAGACAATCATTAGCAACACACCCTAGAAACTCTTGAACAAGCCGATTGATGTGTCTTGCTACATTCTCTTCAGGAACAACTTGTTGAGCTGATTGTTTGATTGTAGGCCATAAAGCAAATGCTGGATCTATGAAAGAGAGAAGAATATAAGCAATGATAGCAAGTGATGTGCTGTGATGACATACGTGGTCCTCCATCTTCAGTAGGATCCTCCCATTCACGACGCACATGGAAATATCGGATTTGGGAAGGCATATCAAGATGGGTTTTCGAGTCAAAAGGATTTACAATGGCACCAATGAAAGGATCGATATCATTTGCTTCAGGTAAACGAGCACAGTGTGTCTATATGTATCACAAGATGTCAAGTCAATGTCATTTGGCATATTAGCTGCTGCTATTGTTTGACATGTACCTGCTGTTGTAGCTGATAAAACAGATCACAAACACTGGGAATAGGTTCAAATGTAGGATGCGAGTGATACCATCCAACCACGGTAAGATCTTGAGCAGCTAATTCATCACGTGCACGCGATACTGACACAGGATCCATTTCGCACTATCATACATCCAGTGAGTAACAATACCTTTACATACTGATAATAGCACACAAAACATACTTCAATGCCAGTGCTTCTGATGACTTTACATGGATAAGCACATTCTACATATAATGTAGGAAAGCCTTGGTCGTCAAATCGAAAGTTACCACCCAAGACGCCGATAATCTCAGTTTGCCGTGTGTGAGCATGGAAATCCATGACAAGCTAGAACATGTATTCATCCAATCAGTTTTTGATAGGCAATCATGTCTTTGATTCAATATTACCACAGCGTCATTATTGACTTCAATGTTAAACTGAGGAACAAGACCATCTTCGTATTCATGCAGAGACACCAGTCGAAATTGATCATCATCATCATCATCCATGTCAAATTGTCTTCTGGGTTTGATAGTGCGTTTGGGACGAGCTCTGGTTCTGCCGGTAGATTGATTTGCATCATCATCATCCTCATCAAGTCTGAAACGATTTTGATTGTTTATGGGATGAAAAATGTTAGAGTATGAGAGAGAGAATGTATGTGTGAGAAATGGCTTACCTGTGTTTACGCTTGTTTGTTGGCCTATGTTGTTGTACAACCAGCAAGGTTGGCATCCAAGTGTGAAAAAAGATAAAAAGACTTCCTCCTCACTTACATGTATCCACGATCATCATCAAGATCATCATCGTCTTCCTCTGAAATATACTCATAGTAGCGTGTTTGTCGTTTACGTGTTGGTGCTTTGCGAATCTTTTGCTGAATACAGTTGACATTGATAACGCGAGCTTCAGTAAGATAATCATGTATACGCCCAATTGCATTGACATCACCACCATTGATCAATCCTCGACGCGCTTCAGACTTGTTCAAGTAGTTAGGCTTGTTTGCATGCCATTGTTGGATGATGTAGTTGCGAATTCCAAGATAACGTTCAGGTGTTTTGATCTTATTCTTTTGCTGGAACCACTCGGCAAGATGCAATCTTTCACCATCAGTGATTTCATTTTCACCAAGTATTACTTCTTGCTCTTGTTGTTGTGGTACAAGTTGCTCTACTTGTTCTTGTGTTGGATCAGCATCTTGTTGTTGATCATTTTCCTCAACATGTTGAATATGGGATGTTTCAACAGGGTTAGTGGAAGCTGTTGCTGGCACTGAAGAAGGAGCTGATCTTGGTTCTTGACCTTGTCGTCTGTTATAGGGACGTGTTGACTAAGTATGTGTGAAGGATAAACATTAGACCAGCTTATAACAAATACAAATGTCTTTACTCACCGCGTTTGATGAGTATCGGTGACGTGCGCGATTCTTGCACTGAAGAGCATTACGCGTTTTAACAATTTCGGCAATTTGCTTCCATCTTCCATAGCTGCATTTCTCCTATAAGGATAAAGTATGTCATCAGATTGGTGTCAATGATTCTCATCTTGTGATTGGATATATATACAATGCCCATGAGAAGACGCTTGTCCTCTTCTTCACTCCAGGCAACCCTATGAGATTCCAGACCAGCGGATGAAACAGCTAATGCGACATGCATTTAGGTGCTTTTTCTCTTCTTGCTTCACCATGATGTCAAAAAATGAATGTGCTTTACATTTTCGCTTTTTCTCCACAGAAGGGGAGTGTTGTTGTTGTTGATTGGCTTGTGATTGTTCCGGTGGTGGAGTTGGTACTTGCTTGTCTTGACTTTCAGCAGTGTCATCCTCTTCTGCAGCAGCTGTAACAGGTAACTGGGATGGCTGTGGCAAAGATGATAAGGGTTGTTGTGGCGGTATTGCTGTTGCAACAGCTAACGCGCCACTTTCTAAAAGATATCCACCTTGAGTGGATACATCTGGCAGAAAAGGTGTTGGATCATTTGCAATAGTCATGAGTTCGATAAGGAAAAGAGGTGAGAAAAGAGTTTGACAGTGCGCGAGAATATAAAAAAGGGTTTTGCCACACACATGTGTACCTCTGTGATGGGCTACAGCAGTAAATAGTATTCCTCATCATCATCATCTGACATATACAACATCACAATTGCCATATTAGGATGCTCGGAATCGGTGAATACCTTTTGCATAATTCAACTCTTTGTTTCTAGATGTTTTTTCATACATCTCTTTTACTCTTTCCGATTAAACTGCACTGTTTGCCAGACACATGTCTGCTAACAATGACCCAGAGAAGGCAGCTGCAGCTGCAGCTGATGATACAGCACCAACATATCAAGCACCAGCTAACAATGGTGTTTCTCAACAAGCTGCACCAGCAATGAATGACATCAACACAGGACAACAACCACAAAGTATGCAATCTTCATCCAATAAGGAGAATTTTCCCCGCGAGTCAAATGATACAGCAGTTGGTGATGCACCAGGAAAGAGCACAGATGTTGAAAAAAAAGGAATGGAAGCGACTGGTAGTGCTCAACCAGAGAAATTTCCACCGCTTAAGGAGATCCCAGTGGAACAACTATATGACCATGATCACTTTGATCTATCAAAGATGGAAGCTACACAGTTGTTTTGTCTACTAGAGTAAGTATTGACGTGGATAACATTGCAGAAGACATGGGTTATGGAAAAAGCAAACAATGACACTCGACCAAATTAGAACTAGCACCGATGGGTTGACAAGTGAAGAAGCTCAAGCAAGAATTGACAAATTTGGATATAATCGTCTCGAGCATAAGGAGCAGAATCCCATTTTGCAATTCCTTGGATTTATGTGGAATCCACTTTCATGGGTGATGGAAGCAGCTGCTATTGTTGCTATTGCAGTATCAAATGGTGGTGGACGTCCACCAGATTGGCCAGACTTTGTTGGTATTGTCATTTTGCTTTTGGCCAATTCAATCATTGGCTTTTTGGAAGAACGACAAGCTGGTAATGCTGTCAAGGCATTAATGGATGCATTGGCACCTGAAGCCAAGGTGAAACGTGATGGCCAATGGAAATCAGTGGATGCATCAGAACTTGTTCCTGGTGATATTATCAGTATCAAGCTGGGTGACGTGATTCCTGCTGATGGAAGACTAGTACGAGCTCATGGTGAAGTATCTATTGATCAAGCTGCATTGACTGGTGAATCATTGCCAGTAACAAAAGAAGCTGGTGATGAAATCTTTTCTGGGTCTACCATGAAACAAGGTGAAGCTGAAGGCATTGTGATTGGCACAGGTTCCAATACATTCTTTGGTCGTGCTGCTCGCTTGGTGGGTGAAGCTGGTGAAGATATTGGTCATTTGCAATCAATTCTTGCCAAGATTGGTAACTTTTGTCTTGTATCTATTGGCACTTTTGTCGTTATTGAGATCCTTGTCATGTACGCTGCTTATCGATACGCATATCGACGTGGTATTGATAACATTCTTGTATTGCTCATTGGTGGTATCCCTATTGCAATGCCTACTGTATTGTCTGTCACACTTGCTATTGGTGCCAAGCAACTTGCCGAGCACAAGGCTATTGTTACACGTATTACAGCTATTGAAGAAATGGCAGCAGTGACCATTTTGTGCTCAGATAAGACTGGTACTTTGACACTTAACAAGCTGATTGTGGATGTACCAACCATCAAGTCATATGCTGGATACGATGCCACAGAGATTTTGCGTTTTTCGATCTATGCATCACGTGTTGAGAACCAAGATGCTATTGATGCATCCATTGTAGGATCCCTACCACGCGACAAGTATGGCAATCCTCGTGATGATATCGAGGAACTTGAATTCAAGCCATTCAATCCAGTGATTAAGCGTACCGAAATTACTTATCGACTCAAAAGTGATGGCAAAGTGTATCGAGCCACCAAAGGAATGTCACATTTTATCCTTGACTTGTGCACACGTGACAAAACTGAAGAACAAATCCAGCAAATGGAAACAGATGTTGAAGAATTTGCACGACGTGGATTACGTTCACTTGCTGTAGCAGTGGATGAAGTGCCAAGTGGTCAAGTGGATGGTGAAGGTGTTGGATTTAGACTAGTTGGCTTGTTGCCAATCTATGATCCACCTCGTTCGGATACACAAGAAACAATTGAACGAGCTATGGCACTTGGTGTTCAAGTCAAGATGATTACTGGTGATCAATTGGCAATTGCTAAAGAAACAGGCCGCCGTCTTGGTATGGGTGATAACATGTATCTTTCTACAACACTTAAGGATGGTCCTCCACCTGGTTCTGGTTATTCCAATGTTGATGAATTAGTCTTGGGTGCTGATGGATTTGCTGGTGTATATCCAGAACACAAGTACGAAATTGTGGAGCGTTTGCAACATCTTGGTCATATGACTGCTATGACAGGTGATGGTGTCAATGATGCTCCAGCTTTATCCAAAGCCAATGTTGGTGTTGCAGTGGCAGATGCATCAGATGCTGCTCGTTCTGCAGCTGATATTGTGCTCACTGAACCTGGTTTATCAGTGATTGTCGAAGCATTTATTCAATCGCGACAAATTTTCCAACGTGCACGTAACTACAGTATGTATACATGTGCTGTCACTATTCGTGTTGTTGTTGGTTTTGCTATCATGGTGTTTGCTTTCCAATTCGATTTTCCACCTTTCATGGTGCTTATTTTGGCTATGCTTAACGATGGCACCATTATGACCATCTCGAAGGATCGTGTCAAACCATCACCCCATCCAGATCAGTGGAATCTCTTTGAGATTTTCTCATATGCTATTGTTTATGGTCTTTATTTGGCAGCATCCACAATTGCATTCTTTGCCGTAATATACAAGACAACATTCTTCAATCGCAAGTTTGGATTACAGAACTTTTCAGATCCCAATGATCCAGTCTTGCATTCAATCATCTATCTTCAAGTATCCACCATTTCACAAGGTCTTATCTTTATCACTCGTTCTCGAAGCTGGTTCTTTATGGAGCGTCCATCTATTCTTCTTATGTGTGCCTTTGTAGTTGCACAGCTGGTTGCTACCTTTATTGCAGTGTATGCTAATTGGGGATTTACCGATATCCGTGGCTGTGGATGGAATTGGGCTGGTGTTGCTTGGGTATGGAATTTTGTCTGGTTTTCACCACTGGATTGGATCAAGTTTGGTATGCAACGCATCTTTGAACCACGTCAACCTGGTTTGAGAAAGAAGCCATCCAAAACACGACGTCGTTCTTCCATTATATCCACCGATACTTCAGCCCGTTATTACTCAACACGTACCCAATCAATACGCAATCTTGAACGTCCTCGATTATCTAAACAGCAAAGTCGTTCACTTGCCCAACAACTTAGTTTACGAGCTCGTGGTCGTAAAGAAGCAGCAGCAGCACCTTCTACAGCATCACAACCAGCAGTACCAACATGAAATACAGAAGATGGCTAAGATCATGGTTCATGATACCACAATTCTCAATAACAGTATATGTATCTTAGCGTAGCTAACGATGGTAGGAGGAACATTTAATAAAGAGTCAATAAACTACACTATAATGTCTACAAGTTGGCATTCACTGCTGCACCACCATCCACAGTAATAGTAGCACCTGTTGTGTATTGACCAGCACGGGATGAAAGATAGATACAGGTACCAGCAATATCTTCAGGTGATCCAATTCGACCCACAGGGATTTTGGACTTGATGATTTCACCAAAGGCATCAAGTGTTGCTTTCATCATCTTGGATTCGAATGCACCAGGAGCAATGGCATTGACAAGCACACTTTCATCACCAAGTCTGGATGCCATATGGCGTGTCATGTGATGCAAAGCTGTAATAATGTACATCAGATCATATGCTATCGACAAGTGTTGTTCTACTTACCAGCCTTGGATGCTGAATATGCGTAAGTCTCTTGTGGTGGGACCTAGATTTTGTGTTGTTGTCAGATCGTGTCTATACGTCAAGGAATATATCATCCAACATACACGAATACCATCAATCGATCCAATGTTGATAATACGAGAAGGCGAAGAAGGAGTTGCTTTGGCAGTCAACAATGGCAAACATCTGGAGAGTTCTATAATGAATCATCCGTTGTCTTTTTGTCTTCACCTTACATGTACTTACGCTTGCGACAAGGAGAAGATACGCTTCAAATTCAAATTGATCACCTTTTCAAAAGCAGCATCAGGATAATCATGCAAGCTTGCAGCCCAGTTGGCACCAGCATTGTTGATAAGAACATCCAAGCCTAAGAAGCATGCCATCAGTACTTAATGATTCTCTTTCCCATCATCCAGTTGCATCCTTACGTTCTTCCTTTTTGCTTAATTCATCCACTAAACGTTTGACTTCTTCAAGCTTTTGGAGATCAGCAGGAATAGCAACACATTGACCAGGACCCTTTGCAGTCAAGGCTTCGGCAACCTATCATATCATTCACTGAGTATCACTATGCAGCAGAAGCAGCAGCCTTTGATTCATGCAATAAAACCATACCTTGTAGCAAACATCGGCTGAGCGGCTTGTAATATAAACCTTGGCACCTGCCGAAACAAAGCCCTATACGTTTACCTAGTAAGTATGGGAAGCAATGGGTGGCATGTCCAAGTCGATGGTACCGTTGCAATCATCTCTCCTATGCCTCTAGATCCTCCAGTGACCAGGACAACCTAATGTCGTGTCTCGTTAGAAGGAAGTGATACTCTGTTATCTCGAATAAAGACACTAACCTTGCCCTTAACATCAAACATATTCTTTATATCCATGGTTGTAGTGTATGTGTATATCAAAAGTAGAAAGAGAGATAAAACATGCTGACAGTTGGCATTTATTAGACATGATTTCCGCTGACTAACTTTACTATCACCGCTTTCCACTTCCCGACTATCACTAAGCACGTTTCCACTAGATATGCACTGAAGATGGGATCCCTGTTTCGCTTCGTTTTGTAAACTTGAGACGCTTCTCATAGAAATCAATCAGCTAGTGTAATACATAATGATGTCAGCATAATCACCCTTTGAATCTTTCGCCAAATCCTCTTTTTACCATATTAGGGATCTTTTCACGTAACAGAGAGCTTGGATGCATTGATAAGTTGCCATTTTTCCTATTGCCATTTTCATCCATGAATATAGCAATCATATTTCATCCTGTAGTCACTCACCATCGTACAATGGCATGAAAGGTATTCTTGTTGTTAGGATCAGCTACAACCGTTTCAACACATTCAGCTTCTTGAGACCAATTGCAAGGTGATGGTGGATACTCTGGGTCCCAAATGATATCATCAACATTGATTTCCTTCAACTGCTTGTCCTTGGGCGTGCCTGGCATAGTATGATCCTCAATATCAGGGGTGGTATCCGAAACAAAAGCAATGTTCTCTTTGTTGCTGCTAAGCTTATCCACTGTTGGTGTAGAATCATCCATTGTCCATGATGGAGTAGATCGTTTATCTTTGACTAATGTGCGAATATCAGATTGTGAAATTTTGAATCGTGATGATGATGGTGATGATCGAACTGGTTCAATTGTTGTTGATGATGTCGTTGTTGGTCTATCAGCTTCATTATCACTCATAAAGATATCATCCAATATGTCTGTATCAGTTGTAGTCGTTGCTGGTATGTGTGGAGTGGGTGATCGCTCTTTTGTCATTTCTACATCTTGTGCAGGTAGCTCTTCCATCAATTCATCCTTTTCCACATTATCATCCAACATGGTATCCTCTTCATTTTCTTCAGGTATGGCTGCAACAGTCGTTTTATGTGATTCTTCAGGTGAAACTTGAGCAGTTGGCTGCTGTGGCTCTTCAGCTGGTGATAGTGAATCTAATGCCTGTTGTGGCTCTTCTTCAATTGTTGCTTCGACAGATGATGGTTGTGGTTCTTGTTCGGGTGTTGCTTCGACATATAATGATTCTGACTCTTCTTCTGATATTGCTTCAGCGATTGGTTGTTGTAGTTCTTCATCTTCAGACAAATCAATGGTTTGTGATGCTATCTCTTCGGCCCTTTCTACAACAGGTTGTCGTGCTTCTTTTTCTACAGCTGCTGGTTGCCTTGCAACTTGTACAGGTGATGACAAAATGGGGACTTGATTATCATGACTATCATCATGGCGTATCCGCTTGTGTTGTGAATCTTTGGTGGTGGTGGATGGTGACAGTGATCGTTTTGAAGAAGGGATCTCTGGCGTAACATGTTTGCTGCTGTTGTTACTGCTACTACTACTGCTGCTGATTATATCAATGAAAGGATAACGTTGTGTGGATGGTGTTTTTGATTGCTTGTGTTGCTTTGAGGATGAAGTGTGTTGTCTTGCTTGCTTCTTTTTCCCATACTTCCTAGCATCTTCACGTCCTTGCTTGCCACCGTTTCTCTGCCAGTATGAGTCGAGCAAGTCAGGAGCTTCACTTTTGAAAGAGATTAAGTACATGATATGTCTATATTTTGTTATAGCATTGACTTACACGTTGCTTTCACGTTCCCAGGTATTCTCACTGTCGTCATAGTCTTTCCACTTGATCAAGTACTCTAGCTCATTCTACACAGGGTGACATGAGTAACGAAGCCATTGAACGTATTCCTGGATAACGTACACGTCCGCGTTTCTTCCTGTGATCGAGAATCTTCTCTACTTCATAGACTTCCTCATTGTCGTCTGTACTAAAGCCTGACATTCTATATGCGTCTTGAATAAAAAGGGAGTTGGGAAAAGCTGGTGGCGGTGGGAGCTGATTTGGACAAAGAAGGAAAGATGATCCTAATGCCTCCGCTGTTGATGGCAACAAGTCGTGTTGACACCAACATTGCATTAAAAGCCAATATTGACTCTTCTTTATGTTTGGATAATGGAACATGAAAAAGTATGGATGTAATGTAAGATATACTGGCTTCCTCAAAATCATTTATGACGAAAGTTCAACTATCAATGGCTTGTCTGCTCTTGGATGCATAAAAGAATGATATGAATCAAGTATATGAGCCACGAGCATCATCAATAGCATAAGTACACAAAGCAATAGGCTGCAAAGATTACAGCTACCACTACAACATACCAGTTATGCTCGGACGATCAATAGCTCTCGTTGGACATTTACTAATGAAACAAATCATGCATCTTGCAATACTACCTGCTCACTCTTACATTCAGCTTTATGTTGATGAAAACAAAGGATAAGATCACGGGTTGTATCTCATGCTACTTGTAAATATCTGCACAGCCTGCTGCAACAATATGGGCTGACATCTTTTCTTTTGCTTTTGGATGAAATCACCCATCAGTTGATACTATTTCAGCCTGTTCAATCCTATCAAAAGTTATCGCTGACAATGATGACTGCTTCTAAAGACATCCACGTCCTTCATGGTGATACACTGTTATAAATACAGATGCACTGTACGTGCATTATTATGTGCACGATGCATACAAACGACGACATCATGATATTTTACACTTTGCTTGTGCCATTGTCAATAGGGTTTCTGAGTTGTAATCCGAATAGCGGGAAGAAGAGATCAGCTGATGGATATTAACGTGAGATAAGCAACTATTGAGCTTGGATTTTCATGATTCCCAGGGACATCTTAATATAAATATGATTCATATGAAAGATGCTGTGTGAATCCACAAAAGGACCAATCTAAAAGGCATCATTTGCAAAGGAGCAAGCTGTGCTATACAAAGGGCAAGGCAGCAACTTGCTCACATGTTGGACAACCGCCAAATTGAATGACGCCCCGCAATGTTAAATGGAAGTTCGTATCACCTAAATGATGATATAGAACCACGCGTCAGCCCTTTGTAACATCATCCCAATACAAAGCTATTTGACAGATGTGAAGACAAGAGATATGTTGTGTGCCTAGACCAAAATGTCGATCATCAATTTGTGTAGCAAATAGGATGTAAACCTTGTTTATTTAGCATGCTCGGGAAATGGCTTCCGTTGTAGAGAAAGCAAGGAGAGAAATTATTGTACCTGTGAATGATGAATGGTGTAACAATCAATGGAACATGCAAATGGGAGGGAAATGTTTTGATTTGACACTTCACCAATCCTAAAAGAACCTGAAATTAGATCTCAGGAACCAACATCCTCCAACCACACCACAAAAACGCGACAGGCGATCCTATTTTGCCTTTTATATTGCCTTATCTCTCACTCTTTGTTCACACATATCCTTTTCTTCTATCCTATTTATCTCAAAGACACAAACACACACACTTTTCGAAAGATTCTTGATGCAATCAGCGCCACAAACATCCACTTGTCATCTTTATGCTACTGGCAAACTCTCGGTTACACCACGTTGCAAAGCTGCCAACGAACTACTGCTCTGCTCCTCTTCATCATCATCTGGTTCCAGCAAGGGAGGACCATTATCCTTCTGTTTTCGACGTCTAGCTTCATTATTATCACGGATCATCTATAAACATCCACCAACACGCCATCAACTAAGACAACGCACCAATCATTATTACTCAAGTCACCTAGATGATTACCGACTTTTACAAGAGCTTGGTCAGTATTGATCCTCATCCTATCACGAAACATGTAATAACAAAGAGCAGGATGTGGAGGATCAGCTGTAGTGTTTGCTGCTAGTTATCGACCACGATCATCATTGATAGCTTTGAAACAAGTGGATTTAAATCGTTGCAGGATATCTGATAAGGAGATTACAGCTTTGCGCAGAGAAATCCATATCCTTTCTCGTTGTCATCATCCACACATTATCAGCATTCTCCGAAGCTTCACAGTGTCACATCACATGTATCTTGTCATGCCAATGATGATAGGTAGGTGATCTATATACGTACACACATAGACAAGCACATGACCAAGTGATTGACTACTTTTGTGTAAACTTCTCCAATAGGATCATGTCGAGACCTTTTAACAGACTTTTTACCCGACGGACTAGAGGAATCAATAATAGCCTGGTAATAATGATAATGAAAATGACACAATGACGACCTTGAATCCTATCAGCTGACCCAAACAAACACACTCCGCAATGTAGTATTCTTAAGCAAACCATATCTGGACTACGTTATTTACATGTCAATGGTGTCATTCATCGTGATGTCAAAGCAGCCAATATCCTTGTCGACCAAACGGGTGTAGTCAAGCTGGCTGATTTTGGTGCATCCATCATTATTCATGATGATGACTCACAACAAAGACCAAACAGTCAATTTTTGACTGTGCCCCAATCTGCATCATGTCCTTGTCGGTCTTTTGTTGGTACGCCATGTTGGATGGCACCAGAAATGATACAACATCTCGAGTACACTGAAAAAGTCGACATGTGGGCTCTAGGTATCACAGCCATCGAGTTGGCTTGTGGATCTCCACCTTTTTGTGATGGTACACCTGCTACGGTAAGTTCCTTGTACTTTTTTTTCTCAAGCATGTCCTTTTCTCACGACAATATGATGTTTTAGATCTTTTCAAGAGTCATTTATGAACCTTCTCCCACACTAGATGGCATTCTATATTCTGACAACTTGAAAGATTTTGTGTCCAAATGTCTTGAAAAGGATGTAAAGAAGCGCATCTCCGCTGATCACGCTTTACATCATCCATTCATTGTGTCCGCCTATTCATCGGTTCATCTCGCGACATGGTTGCACACCTTGCAGTACTCTTCTGCCAACAATGATACACAATGGACCTGTAGTATGGCATCCTTGCAAGCGGATCATGACGTGGAGGAAGAAGAGGATGATTCAGCACCCACTACTCCAGACGATGTTTCTCCATCATTGCAAATCCCCAATCGCAACCTTTTATTACACACGCCAAAAGAGTTTCATTTGTTTTGATTTTGTAGTCTTATGTTCTTTTAATATCCTGTTGTAAATATTAATCGTGATGCATTTTAGATGGAGTATATATGATGTCTATATCATCCAAAGATAGCATGAACATAAGCACTGGGATGGTTGCCATGTATGTGTATCGAAATTCTGCAACATGTAGAATATCATTGTCGAGCTATCAAGCTATGGAGATGACTTGAGTCGGACATGTCAATGCAGAACATGGTGTAACTTGTTCTGGTAATCACGAGTTGTAACATGTGTAACCAAGCAATTGACTATCACCATGCGCCATGATGCTAGATGTATACATTATATGCTCAAGAAGAGAATAAGGGATTGGATGCATCAGCCTGTAAGCAAAAAACTCTCATGTGCTTCTGTATTGATAACAGTAATAGGCTGATTGCCGATCAGACGACATCATCTTCATGTCTTTTAGCTTTGCTCTGCATTGACTATCATTGATATAATAACTAGCTTTATGATGTATGTTTCAAGCGGTTTGTTTATTGAGCATTGAAGCTAAAAATGTTGCCAAGCAATAAGCTAGA
Source organism: Lichtheimia ramosa (assembly GCA_008728235.1). Taxonomy (NCBI): domain Eukaryota; kingdom Fungi; phylum Mucoromycota; class Mucoromycetes; order Mucorales; family Lichtheimiaceae; genus Lichtheimia; species Lichtheimia ramosa. Next base: position 2,069,892 of record CP031827.1, on the reverse strand, counting down.
TGTAAGCTACTGTTCATTGACCAATAGTGGTGGCTGGCAAAGATGCAGGTCTCAGTTGGCGGAGAATCGGCTAATAAGGTACTGCAGCAGCAACAGTAGACCTTGAAGCGCCCCTTTTTTGTTTGCTTGCTTGTACCTTTTGTCGCCATGGGCAATTCCCAATCCTCCATTGACAAGATTGAATCTGCAGTTGACAAGGGACTTCGTATATATAAGGTTTTCAAGGAATATCAGAAAGAGCAAGGACCTATCATCGATGATGTACAAGATGGACCTGAAGACTATCATCGATTACGCGCCCTAGCTGGAGAAGAAGCACAAAAACGAAATCAGTTTTATGAACGAAGTCAAGCAGCTTATCAGGCAGGTGATGGTGCTGAAGGTATGTATTCATGCCTGTACGTGAAATGATCCATTCACTGATTTGGATCATGTGATGGTCAGCCAAGGAACTCTCTGTACAAGGACATAAGCATGATCGTGCCATGAAACATTACAATCAACAAGCAGCAGATTTGATCTTTGCTGAAAAGAACAAGGGTCGATCACGTTATGAGATTGATCTTCATGGGTTATTTGTTAAAGAAGCAGCTGAGAAGGTGGATGAAGCATTGAAACGATGTGAACGTGAAGGACAAGATCATTTGGTGATTATTGTTGGTAAAGGACTTCATAGTCCAGGTAAGTTGATTCATTTGGAAGAGATGCTATTGGATATTGACATGTTATGACTTAGATCATATTGCTAAGCTCAAGCCAGCTATTACAGAAATGGTACAAAGATACAATGTATCTTGTGAGCCAAATCGTCCCAATCCTGGATGTCTCTATGTTGAATTTGGTAAAGGCACTGGTGATTTGTCTTGGTTGGATCGATTTACTTCCAAGATGGATAAGGTGAATGATGAATGTATGATCATGTAAAAGATAGTCATAGTAGTAGTAGCAATAGTAATAGTACTAGTAAATGTTTATTGTATACTGCATGATTGAGAAATGGGATCTTGTACGACCGATATTAAGCAGGCAGCGTTGTCAGGAAAGCTTGTCCCGACAGTGCTTTTTCTCCCTTATCCTCATGAAACAAAACGGCTTGCCGTCGTTTCGACAGCGTGGCCTATCTAGTCTTAACGTACCTCGTCGATATCATCTTCCCTTAATCCTCCTCCGCACTCTAAGCCTACTCCCTTCCTTACTTGGTGCTTATCATAATACTCGATCCGCTTACAATGTCCCCATCCGCGATTCAGGTGGTGCCTTGGTTCTAAAGAGCACTCAAAGCGACTTTTGGATTGCCAACTTTTGGGTACGTTTATCTTTATATATCTTTTGAAATGGACATGGCTATTGACAAGGTCTTGTATCTAGTGTGCTTTGGCTGGTTACTGGAGCTGGATCCTCACGACCAGCATGATGCGTCGCTGGCTGTACCACTACGAGATCAGCAACGCCATTGTACGAGTTATCACGTTGACAGTTATCAATGGGTCAATCTCGGCTTTTGTCAGCTCACAGTTGGAACGCGATCAGCCTATTGCGATATGGATGACCATATGTTTGATTCTATTGGTTTGCAATATTCTCAAGCTATGCTTTGGCACCAATCCCAAGTATCACCGCAAGGCTGAGGATGTACAAAGTCCACGCATCAATCTCAAATCAACAGCTGTCAAAGTCCTTGTTTTACCACTTTCAGTTGTCACCTTTCTCACCATGTTTGTCGCCCTTCAACAAATGGATCGACTTCAATATCAGACATCTCAACTTATGCAACAACCTTTTGGCTTGGATCATGTCGTCAGTTCAGGTGCATCAACTACTTCTATGGTCATTCTTATCTTATCATCATGGTCAAATCAAGCCTATGAGCGAAGAAAGATGCTACGTCAGACATCATTGAAGTTACTCGGTCAACAGAATGTTGTGTATCGATTTGTACTTGGACAGCCACCATCTGCTCATACACAAATGACAATGGGACCAAAGATTGAACTTGAATCATCCTCATATCACGACATGTTGGTGGTACCAGCAGCTGATCCAGATTCGTACAAGAGCAGAAAATTGTATGAAGCCATGCGATGGTCCAAGGAGATGCAATATGATTATCTTGTCAAGACTGATGACAATGTCTTTGTTCGATGGGATATTGTACAGGATGAATTGATGACATTGGGAAAGCAAAAAGAGTATTGGCGAGGACTTGTATATAGGTAAGATGGATGAAGGATTGAGTGAAAAAGAGCAAGTATTCATATGATGATGACTAGGAATATGCCACCAGATGCATTTGGAGCTGACAAAAGCATGAACACTGATTATCCATTACCGATTCTTCCACCTTATACATCTGGCGTCATGTATACCATCTCACGTGATATTGTTGATTTGGTGGTTGGCATCGAGACTCCTCAACGATTTGTCGCTGCAGATGATCGTAATCTTGGCATTTGGCTCTTTGGATACGACATTTCAATCATCCATGATTCACGCATTCAAGATGGTGACGCTTGTGAAGCAACACAAATCACAAAGCGATTCAGTGATACTCGACTGAGTGACATGACTACCATGTATGAGAATGTTGTCAGTGGAAAAGCACAATGCATTGGTTTGGATACTGGAATATGTGGCGTGTGTTATCCATGTCATGATAAGCGAGACGATTGGAGAGCAATGAACTTGGCCTGTGATGAATTCCGTGGTATCACCATGAAGAAGCAACCACTTTATGACAAAGTATCTGGATCAAAAGTGAGAGATGAATTGCAGCCATCCATACTTGGAGAAAACGATGCATGGATCATTGATGGCGTGCTTTCACAGCGAACCAGTGTGTACTCGGATACAGATCAATGGCATTTATTGTACTGGGTATGCTGGACCAGTGATCCATCTACATTTACTGAACGTCATTGGCGAGCATTGGAATTGGTTTGGGTGCATGAACCACAGGCTGTCATTTTCATGATTACCAACACATTACCAACTGATTTCTTTGACGAATATCGACAATATGGCTACAATATTCATGTGGTGCACTTTAACAAGGAGAACTTGCTCAGTTGGAATTGGTACTTTGGACCTGGTACTGAGGATTGGTTACGAGAATGGGATCGCTGGGCTGAAGGAAAGTTCTTTTATTGGCATCTTACTGATTACATCCGCTGCTTACTGCTCTACAATTATGGTGGCACTTATATGGATATGGATGCATTGTGGATTCGTGTACCACCTGATTCAGAGATGGAATTTATTGGATCAGATTATTCGAGTCTTATCAGTGATCGAGAATGGACATTGGATGATGAAGGTTTGTATCTGCCACAGGGATTGTTGCGATTCAAGCGTGGATGGAAATTATTCCGTGAAATGTGCGAAGACGCCTTTTCTGCTTATGCTTATGATCCAGAATGTTTCAATTGTCATGGTCCCAAAGCGATTACAACCTATGTACGACAACATCGAGCAGCTTTGGAGATGGGTGGATTCACTATTTTACCACGTGAAGTATTATATCCAGCCAGCTATCTCGAGATCAATCGATTCCTTTTACCCAATCCATTGGCTGAGCACGAGTTACGCACCAAGATCATGGTTCATTCATGGAATATTCATCTCTTTGGCAAAATGACAAATCATCTTCCCATTCAAGAAGGCAGTATCATTGATCGCGTATTGCAACTCTTTGATCTTGATGTTCCACATACTGATATCAGTTCCCATGCCATTCTAAGCTCATCTGGATCACGCATTGTACCTATGGGCTTAAGGGGTCCACGATCCTACATTTATCGTTTCATGCCATCCTTTACAGCATTGCCATCTGATGCATTGGATATGCGACGTCGTGCACTACAACAGCCTACTCCAGGAAGATTTCAAGGTCTGGATCGTATATATGTACGTGGTGGACCTCCTGTTGTGGAGCACGTGACCATTACAGCTGAAGTAGCCTTTGGCTCTCTCACTTTGGATACCAACAACACTATTACCGAACACCAACAGTCTTTATCCAGAAGCAAAGCGATCGAGTTGCACAATGCAAGTCAAAAGGATGTCAATGCACTTTTGAATGATTTATCTTATTCCCCCAGCAAGCTGTTGGCTGCCAATGGTGGACGTGATCGATTGAATCTATCGGTCAAGTACAGTACTGGAGAACATGATGAATTATTGGTAGATATCATTGTAGTTGAAGCAGAGGAGGATGATTAGAGAACAAATCTAGCATATATTCATTTTTATACATTTGCAACAAGATACATAAAGAGATAAAGCATGCACAATGATCATGTGGAGCGGAATAGGGGGAATGGGACAATATGTGACAACAAAAGGTTCTATTGAGTAGCGTTACCACGGAAACGCTTACGAGGATCAATCTAGAATATAGCAAGAGTATCGTTAGAGTAGGCCTATCACTCAAGTGGAAGCTTATAGATCTGTTACCATTCCTCGACGACATTCGGCAAAACTCTTGCGTATACTTTGACATTCAGTAGGGACGTCGTCTGCATGTTCAGCCTTGAAGCATTCCTTGACAGTGTTCCGCTTGACGAGTACACAATTGGACTTGAGCATGCATTCAATGAGCTCTTGACGGATTTCTTGGCAAGAAGACGGCATATCAAACAAAGGAAACAAGTGCTGGTCTACACACAAGTCGTTTGTCGTCGCATTAAAGCTGGGTCAAGTCACACATACACATAGAGTAGAATTACACACATCTATTGCTTTATTGAAGAAATACAATCTATTGTTGCTGTTGCAAGAAAGCCTTGAGTTTTTCAATGGAACGGAATCGGTGGGAAATGGTATTCTTGATAGCCTTATCCATCTCAGCATAACTAGAAAGTGAATCAATAAGATGAAGAGTAGAATAAAGGTCCTTTCCTTTACATACGTCTCATTGTATCCATCAGGTTGAAAAGCACAATCCCAACCAAAGTCTCTTGGACCACGTGGAAGAACAATCTTGCCATCAGTTTTACCTTCAAAGATAATGGGTTCATGACCAGGACCTTCGCAATAGGCAAATGTGCACAAAGCATAGGCTGAGTAATCACCGAAGCCTTGGAGCATCTTGACCAAACCTTCAGGGCCAGTTGATTGTAGGAACCATTTGCTATCGTTTTATCAATATTCATCCACTATCATCTGTATCTTACTTTATACTCACATATAAGGACCAGGCAAACCATTCATGGCATTGAAACACAAGCATGTATCCTCGGTAATACAGGGTCCATTGATCTAGATAGTGTCAGTTCAGATTGACACTTGTGTACCTGCAGTTGCCTTACCATTTCTGCAGCCATTTTGCACTTTTGTTTAGCAATATCAGCCGTAGTACCTTGAAGTTCAGGCACTATTGTAACACTATTCGTAAGCTGATGCACTAGCCAACCAAAAGAAAAGAAACGTACGATCGATCTTGCGAGATTCAAGCTGGATTGCACCTGAAAGGATGGCTTGCACCTCGGCCAACTTGTTCTTGTTGCCAGTAACAAAGACTGTAGCTTAGCAGTTAGCCAACTTGACGTCGTCTTGTTCAGTTTGGGAATAGAGTATACCAATCTTGCTCAATGCCATTATGCTGCTGTGAAGGAAAAGAGAGGAGGTGGTCGAAGCAGGGAGTGATGGTCATGTGGTTTTTAAGCACCGTATCCAGCAATTGGACTCTACTAGTCTTATACAATGCATCTTTATTTGTTGGATGAAAGGGGTTGCTATCGAAATCAGGGCATAACTGAGAACAGCTTTCATGTCAAAAGCAGTAAAACATGATGCATGTTCGCTGATGAGGATCTTTTTATTGTTCTTGATATTGAAAATGCCAAACAGTTGCAACTCTATCTAGCATAGCAAGTATATCTTCGGTGGTATAACTAGTAGCTGTTTCTTGTCCAAGACTTTTGGTACATTCTAAACCCATATAGTCGTATCGCTTGCCCTTGTTGGCATCAGATGCACCATTTCCATCTTCCAGAAAAGAAACGACAGCAGAAAACGATATCTTGTTCTTGAGAAGAGTGACATGTTTGAGATTGGGAAGCTGTTTCACCAGGTCAAGTATGTTGTCTGTCACGCCTGCGATATCAATCAATACAAGCTTGCTTAGAGTCGATCGAGCACCACAGGCGGAAAAGAATTGGGATAAAGCCATTTGACTGATATCACAACACTGTAACTCCAAGCTGCAAAGATGATGATTGCATAATACTTGTAGTGCATCATTTGTAAAGCATGGATTGTCCAACACTGCCACTCGCTCCAAATCTGGATGTCGTGCGAATAATGTATATAAGCCAACAGTGTCGTAGATATCAGGTTGTTCAAATGATAGTTGCTGATTCAATAATCGTACAGTACGCAAGCGTGGCATAGTAACATCTGATACTGAAGTAAGTAGTCTGTGGATGCTTGTATGAGATGCTCTTAGAGCAAGAGTCTCCAAAGTAGAACTGTGTTTGTGAATGATGGGACTGACAATATGAGAATGTGCAGCAGTATCTTGAAGAAACAAGTGTCTCAAGTCTTGATGATGATGATGTTGCTGATAATGATAACGTGATTTGATAGTGGATGGATGCCTGGATACGTCATAGTGTAAAGGATCATCTGCAGATTCAACAAAGACCGAGATGGTGTCGATATAAGCACAATACTCCATCAATGCCTGAATGATCCTGGATGGTTCATCATAATCTCGTGGATGAATGCTAAGTCGTCTCAAGTGTGGGAGATGCATAACAGCAAGTTCCAAAGGTAAATACCAGTTGTACTTGTTGCCATACAAATCAATGTGTAAATCAACCAGTCGCTCATGTGTTCCTTCAAAAGTTGTATCCCATAATGCCATACGTGGTTGCTGTGAATATTGATACAAGATCGGACATGTCAAGCTTAAATGTTCAAGTAGCGGAAACTGATTCAATATGGATCCCAGATGCAATACACGATTGGCGATATGTTGATCGGAGCAATGAATAGTGAGATTGACAAGTGATGCATGTGTCATTGTATACAACTTGTTCATCCATGACAATGACCAATACGAGCTATCAATGTAAACTTTGTCAGATCAATCAGCTCGTCCATGGGATAGAAACATAGTCTTATTACTGCCTTACTTTGCTGAATATGTGTACAATGCTCTAGGAACATAACATCCTCTTCCAATGATGCATTCTTGATTTCTCGAATAAAGTCTTCATCATCATCTTCGTCAGGTTCAACCCATGGCTTTAATAGTGTCAATGATCGTACATAGGAAGGTCGAATATACTGTCGGTAAGGTGTCAAAGTCTCGGCAATACTGAGCATCTGCTCGTGCGATATCGAATTCCACATTTCAGGCGAGTCAAGTAGAAGATGTTGCCAGCTTTTACACACGGCAGTCAGTTGAATACGCTCCTCTAAAGAAAGATATGAAAAGATGCAATGGACAATCTCGTGGGGGATGGTCGTCATGGTGTGTGTTGACTGGAAGCAAAAGAGTCGTAGTGTAACAATGAGTACTGGTATCGACCCGATAGTAGAGTGGGCTTTTATGCATCATCATGTCATAGCGACTTGAAGTAGGCAAATTGGTATACTGCCATGAATGAGCCCTTTTAGTCATAGTAATGTCATTGTTTAACTAGAATAAAGAAGCTCTATTCCATCCAGTACCTTTACATAATACTACAGCTTTGTAAGCCATAAATGATGGTTCATATATGAAGTTGCCATGATGCTTTACACGTCCTACCACTCTCATTACGTTGCCGGGATCTTTAAACGACTTATCAGGACCATGTAGGAACGTAGTTTTTCCGAAATTCTCCGTATGACGAATATGGACATCCTCATTCCCTGTTATCTTCGTCTCCCTTATCTTTGTCCTCTTATTTTCGTTTTCTCTCTTAGTATTTTTCGACAAGATCGATTCACTTATTCCGCTGTTGTTTAAAAAGCACTCATATTTCCACGATCAACGAAAAAGAACACGGGGAAAGCGGAAGCAACATGGCCAACAAAGCACAAAAATAGTGAATACGTGTCATTGGATGTGCCTTTTAGGATGATACCACATCATGCCATGATTTACATATCCCAATTCACACTTGCAAGAAAGATATGAACACCAAGATTGTCAGTATAAGCGACACATGGGAACATATTGTGATATGTGGCTCCTCGACTTTTATCATTACTACATTTAGAGATTGTCCTCACTGCTCTGATCTTCTCGACCCATGAATGTCTGTATGGTACTAGCTGTGAGATTCATGTGGTTCAGCTCGTCTTCTCATTCAGCCAACATAATAGATTTAAAGGACTTGAATGATATATGCTTTGATAAGAAAAATGGTAGTAGTAGCATCAATCAAGACTTGCATCTTTCAATAACAAGAACACCACGGACTAGTTTAGAAGGCTTCCCATTGTACACACATCTCCAGAATACATAAGCTTATATCATAGTCATTGCCATTATTAGCTTTACCAGTCATGTATGTACCTAACACGATGCTTTTTTTTTATCTTCAATTGACAATCAGCTTTAAGCATGGTATAAGAATAAGATGAATCTACATACAGGATACAGGGTCATTGACGGCCTACATACAACCAACTACCGAATACATGATTCTAGAGAAAGATGATGACAAGGGGGTGAACAATAAAAGGTAGAATAGTAGCAACTACGTCCCTTGACAGCTTACTGCAAATGGTGCCTGTAGTCATTGGCATTGTATCGGAGACATGAATCCAAAATGTGGTTGGTTGTCAACAAGCAAGAGGAAAATCCTTGTTCTTTTCCTCTCCAACCATGTCTGTTGATTTGTCTACTTCCATTGCTGGTGTCAAGCTTCCCAACTTGTTCTTCAATGCTTCAGGTGTTTGGTGTCAGCAAGAAGCCGAGTTGAACGACTTGTTGAACAGTGAATCCGGCTCGCTCATTACCAAGTCTGCCACTTTTGAACCTCGTGAAGGCAACCCTAGTCCACGCTATCTTCCTTTGGAGAATGGCAGTATCAATTCGATGGGTCTTCCCAATGAAGGATATGAATATTATCTTGATTATGCCAAAAAGTACGACTACAGCCATGCAAAGCCTCTCTTTATCTCATTGTCTGGCTTGAAACTTGAAGACAATATCCAAATGGTGACCAAGTTTGTTGAAGCTGATCTCCCTTGTGTACTCGAAGTCAACTTTTCATGCCCCAATGTGCCTGGCAAGCCACAACTCGGTTATGATATGGAAGGCATGGCTAAAGCTCTTCGCACATTGGCACCCATTATCAAGAAGCCATTTGGTATCAAGCTTCCTCCTTACTTTGATATTGTTCACTTTGATCAAGTTGCCGAGATTTGCAACAGTGTGGATAACTTGGCTTTTGTTACATGTGTCAACTCGGTTGGTAATGGTCTTGCTATCGACTTTGAAACTGAAACTGTAGCTATCAAGCCCAAGGATGGTTTTGGTGGTCTTGGTGGACAAATGATTCTCAATACTGCTCTTGCCAACGTCAACGCCTTTGCTCGTCGTCTCAAGAATGGAAAACAAGTCATTGGTGTAGGTGGTGTCACTTCTGGCAAGGAAGCTTTCTTGCATGTGTTGGCTGGTGCCAGTGCCGTCCAAATCGGTACCCAACTCAAGGAAGAAGGTCCTCAGTTCTTTGCTCGTGTCAAGAAGGAATTGGAAGAAATCATGATCGCCAAGGGATACAAGTCATTGGATGATTTCCGTGGCAAGGTCAAGACTTTGTAAAATACCAAACAGTTGCATCTATAGCAAGAATCACACACACTTTGTAATTGCATTCCATCATATCACACAATTGTCTACATAGATATGTCAAAATAACATATAAAAGTATTTCTATTTTGTAAAAGAAGGTGTTCGTTGTATCAAAAGGAATATGGTTGTGTTTCGGTTCTTCTAGGCATGGGATGAAGGGGTGGTTTGGGTAATATTTCCATCTATTTACACATCAATGACATTGCAGAAGCCAGTCTTTTCATCCTTTTCAATCTTGGCCTTGCCATCCACCAACTTCTTGACAACAGCATGCACTTCATGGAAGGTATCGAAAGGAATGAAAGGAATCTTGTGCATGTTGCAGTAAGTTTCCAAATCACGATCCTTACGAGCAAACAAGACATCGGCATGTTTAGCAGCTGAGATATCAGAAACACCATCTCCACAAAAGACAAAGATAGTATCAGGGGATGCTGCTTCACGAGCTTCCTTCAAAGCTAGTTGACAAAAACATGGCTTTAGTTTACTCTTTCCTTCATAAACAACAATCATCCATATCCACTGATACTTACTACGCGACTTGTCGTTACCATATTCACTGTCATCTCTATACTCGATCTTCCAGTTGCGACCTTCCACAGTACCATTGTTGGAGATAATCTTGATATCCTTTGCCTTTTCACCCAAGAACTTGTTCATGATCTTTTCAAGAAGAGGATAGAGACCACTACAAAAAGTAATGAATGTGAGTGATTGATATCCTTTAATCATTCCTTCCTTATCTCTTTACCTGCTGATGATGGTGACAGGGAAGTTGTTCTCACGGCAGTATTCATTGAAATCAGGGAAACCAGGATCGACACGGCATTCTTATCAAAGGAGACATCATGTCAGTATAATTACATTATCGTCAAGAGATATATCAAGTACTCACTATCCAAGTATTCAGCCCAGGCTTCTTCCCAGCTAATGTGAACAGCAGCCCACATTTCAGACAAACCTTGTCTGTATAAACAGCATATTAGCATCTAGTTACTGCCATAGAAGCTAATGGACTTACCTGTAAGTGATCTTATCAGTGAGAATCAAATGTTCAAGCTCACGACGACGCTCAGGACCAAGTGATCGATGGTCATCAATCAACATGAGACCAGTATCTATGTTAAATAGCAAGAGTTTTAGTCAATAAAGAGTGCCAATAGACTGGTGTATAGAGTTCCTACCATCGAGAGAAAGAGTGCCATCGAAATCAGTAAAGACTTGGACCTTGACGTCAGAAACCATTGTGAAATGAGTAGAGTGAAAGTATGAAAGAGAAACGACTTGGTTGATGGTCCAAGATAAGTCAGGATTATATAGAAATCACTCCGATCTCTTTTTGGGGGTACACAAAAGAACACTTGTCCCCATCATCACTTTTTTTCCTTTTGCCACTTACCCCTGACAGGTTCCTGCCGAAACAAGGTTCATGACGTATTTCAAGATGGCTGGAAACACACATATCACATACGCACATACACCCGATATATCTTTGATATGCATCGATCATTATCTCTTTAGACTAGACATTAAAATACTTTTACAACCATATAGTCAATAGCATGGATCTATTGTTAGGTGTTATAAATGCCACCCCATGGGGGGAAGAAGGCCCGTTCGCTAATGCTATAGGTCTGTGGACCTGTTCTTGTCCTTGGTCTCGGGAAAGTTGTCTTAATCAATATATCTCCGACCATGCTCCCCCAATTTGATCATGTATTGATATGTCCACGCTTCTACCATTGCAGAAAAAAAAGCTCCTTGGATTCTCTAGTTTTCTGCACGTGCTTATCATACAACATTAAGCGATATCGATTGATTACATCGATGACGTGATACCGTTTTACGTCTCTCTTGGTAGGATTTACACACGCACACACACATTAGAAGTGATCCAGGGACCTCGATTGCTTCTTCAGTCATACAAGCTCTCTTGTTTGTCTCCTCTCTTTCTCTCTCTCTCCCTCCTGTAGCTGAATTTGCACTAATTCTAATCCTAAAGTTACATAAAGATCGTCATAACCTGCTTTGTTTTTCTTATCCAACACCATCATCTGATCACTTTGAATAGCATAGACATAGATGCATCGTGCACATCACATACATTCATACCCATTTAGTTGAAAGGGAGCATTATCGATCAATGTCATTTATTCAACAACATCCCGCTTTCGAGATTCTTCCAATATAGCGGATCCAGAAAACACATTCACGATTGTTCTTTCTTCTTCTCTACTGCACCAAATGCATCTTTATATCTTCAAATGTGTATATAACTAAGTAGGGGGGTGATACGGATGATCGATACAATGTTGGTTGCATAATGCTTATCGATGGGCTATGGAAAGATCCTATCATGCAGCATACTTGAAGTCATAGGCGTTGTTTGTGTGTGAGTGCCTGCGTGCTGCCTTGGTTACACAGAATATATGCAACAGCGCACAACAACTTTGTACCATCCACAAATCAAGATCGGCGAATCGTGCTGGCATTGGTATCATGCTGCTGATGACGTTTTGATGATGATGATGATCCTGTTGATGACGCAGATGTCGCCGCTGGTTTCCTTGATCTCTGATATCCTTCATGAGTATCTACAATCTGCATTTGACATCAATATCCATCATAGTATATGTGTGATGTTCATTACAAACCCTTCGCATGACAAGAAGATCAGTGTGGAGCTCATTTTCATCATGTGTATCAAGCGAATCGCATCGGTCCTTTTTCATTCTCAAGCGTATAAAGAAACAAGTTAAGGACATGAATAGGTATCATGGCAACATTCAACAAGTGGAAATAAAAAGGATATGATCTGCAGCTTGTCGTCGATTGGTGACTGAATTCATCATTCCAATTTTGTCTTTCAATATCTGCAATACTGGACGTGGGCTCATTTCCTTTCGCTTCTTCCTAGGCAACAATTCATCTGTACTAGAAACATCTGCTGTGATACACGTTACTACTTTTTCCCCACTTTCTCTTTGAATAAGAAGGTCCTTACCACCATTGTCGTCAAGGTATGATTTCCATGCGTTCCTCAGATATCGTTTGCCTGTCTACAGTCACCATGTCAATCATGTTTCCTTTCTCTCATATAAAACATACATCCAATTCCTCTTGAGCCATTGTACGCTCCAACTCGTATTGATTGTCAACATGTTTCACTCGTGTTTGTGCTATGGTATTGATGCGGAATAGTTGTTGATCACGTTCATGTTCCAAAGCTTTCAGCTTTTCACACAATGCTGGGTGTGTTCCTGCTTCTAATTCAGATAACTCTTTCTTGAACTGCTCGAGTTTCTCAGCATAAAGTCTGGTAGGGAATGATGAGTGATAGAGAACACCATGGTATATGAATGATCCACTTACTTGTCCTTTGCTTCGTTGATACTATCATCAATCTCGTTGGCTCGCTCGTTATATATTGCCCAGCGTTCAAAACTAGCCCCATCGATGCGATCCAGCAACTCCTCTATGCGATCGTAAAGGTGAGTCCCATGGCGTTATAGACGATCGTGACAAGAGACATACTTGGTGTCATGTAAGCTGTACTGTTTATCACTTGCTCAATAAAAGCCACTTCTTCTTCTTCTTCTTCTTCTTCTTCTTGCTCGGTTTCTTCATGTTGATATGACGTTGATGCAGTAGCCTGTTGACTCGATTGTTGCTGGGTGTTGGTCTTTGCTGAATGTCGCATGGTAAAGTGGTGGAGAAGGAGTTGAGCGGTCTTTTGCAGCCCCTTTCGTGTTGGTGTACACTTACTCCCATGTGCCATACAACCTCGATAACAGCTTGTTAGTCGAATGAAAGACATCCATTGAATCAGACTTGTTTGCTGAGTACCTATCGAAAGACGTGATACAACATGCAAAAGAATTCAGGTTCATATGCTAGCATATAGCTTACATTAGATCATTGTACTAGCTAGTAATAGTGTTCAGCAAGATATCAATAGCAAATAAAGCATATTGATCTGTTTATCCATCAATTGTAATTGTACTTGTCTTCAAGATGACATCAAAAGTGATCATTTGTACTTGTGTACTACGCCTCTATCGAGCAGAGCGAATTTCTGGGACCGCTAGGAAACGAATTGCTGAGGTAGACAGGCAATGCACACGTAACAGCTTCTCTTCTCACTTTTAGTTGTATATCCCATAATGACATCCATTGGCACTGGCGTAAGCAACTCCACTCGACATAAACTTGACCTTGTTTGATGCTAACCCGATCGTCTTCTTTCAAGTATGATCTTGCAGTATCCACGTATTCTCCTGATGGACGCGTGTTCCAAGTCGAATATGCAAATAAGGCTGTCGACAATAGCGGGTAAGCGACATTGACTTGTTCCCATTGCCATGGACGTTAACATAGACACTTACTCATAGCACTGCTGTTGGTTTACGAGTCAAGGATGGTGTTGTTCTAGCAGTCGAAAAGTTGGTGCAGTCAAAACTTCTTGTACCTGGAGCCAACAGACGAATCCAGAGTGCCGACTTGCATATTGGTATCGTAAGTACAAGATAGCTATATTGTCATTCTTATCACTTATGTATTCAATATAGGCTTCTGCAGGCTTAATAGCCGATGGACGACATTTGGTCAAGCGAGCTCGTGATGAAGCTTCAGCCTGGAGAGATATTTACCGTCAACCTATTCCCGGCAAGACTATTGCTGATCGTTTGGGTCAATACGTATCAGCCTATACTCTTTATTCAAGCGTTCGACCTTTTGGATGTGCAACAATTTTGGGTGCTGTATCAGATGGCGAGCCTACATTGTACATGATTGAACCTTCAGGTGTATACTGGGTAAGAAATGAATGAAAAGCAAGTTTCATATCAGGATATTGATGATGATGGTGATAGGGTTATCACGGTTGTGCAGCTGGCAAAGGCAAGTCTGTTGCCAAGACAGAGATTGAGAAGCTTGATTTGGAAAACATGACTGTTCGTGAAGCTGTCAACGCTATTACACGCATGTAAGTTATATCATCATCATTGAAGGTTGATTCAGTATGACTTATCCTTGTTGATAGCATCTATACCTGTCACGATGACGCCAAGGACAAAGAATTTGAACTTGAATTGAGCTGGATCTGTGCCGAGTCCAAGTACAAGCACCAATTTGTACCTGCAGATATTCAACGTGAAGCTGAAAGATTGGCAAAGGTAAAAGTGAAAAATGGATGATGGGATCTTTGACAATACTAAACCAAGTATGATATAGGAATCGATGGATGAGGAAATGGAAGATTAAAGTAGCTAGTATATCGTCATGCATGATGTCAAATTCGAATAAGCCTATGTCAAATAAACCCATCTCTGTATACGAAGGTATATTGGCCAATGGATATTGTTTCGAGACACCGTAACATATATGCCACAACAACGTGGATCAAGACAAAGATAGAGATCATTCCAGTTTTAGTACCTGCTTATGAATATAGTGATGAATAAATGTCATTGCCAGCGATCCCGAGAACACATCCATATCACTGAAAATGTATGAAGGAGAAGGGGAGCCTTCTTGGTTGGTTATCTTGATTTCTAAGAAGGGAAATTCAGGAGAACATGTGTAATGCAATGCGTCAAAGATAAGCAAAAGGTGGTGACTTACTCATCGTGTTCCGATCCCCTTTGTCTATGAGTGCTTAAGGTTTAGAGATAACAAAAGGGATTGACCAAAAGCATACTGCAAAACACCCAATTTAGCTTTAACCGGTATTCAACTCGATTTCAAGTCTTACAAGAAGCTAGCTTGAAATATCCCTTAGTCTTCTACATCAGCCATTTCATTCATTGTCACCTTGATACAAGATTGTCTGCAAATACTGCTTATATTGTTACTATGATCATAAATATGGATCTTGATGCAGCAAAACTGGGCCTTGCATTATCACTTGATTGGTACCGATACATTTTACATTCGACCCCGCATGTACATCATTCCTCCCCCCTAAAGGGCCATGTTAGTCATATCAAGTTATCGATCGACTATAGCATATGTAGACTCATTGTCCTTATTCTTCTCCTTCTTCTTTTGATGTATGTCATAACAATGATTCTTCATGTGTGATAGTAAGGGCAGATGATATCTATCTACAAAAGGGATTAGGGAAGGAATGACAAACCCTTCACCATGATGATGATAACATCTGCAGATGCCCTTCGTTGCTCACCCCCTTTTTTTGCCACTACCTTTTCTCCCCTTCCAACTCCATATGTAATTCTGTTATCGCGTCCATTGGTTCATTCATCCCGTGCAAGGTCATGTATAGATAGACAATCGACTCGAAGGATAAAATAAGGCACAAACTAATGTGTATTAGCAATTCTTTTTTCTTTTTGTAAGTACACATTTGTCCACTACCACCATTATCATCTATCACCATTGCTAAGCATTCGCTTGGTCTCTTTTTTTCTACCCAAATATGCCGGCAACCCGGAAAAGGCACAACAGAAATGCAACTCGGTCATACCAATGTCCCCTGTGCCCCAAAGCATTTTTTAGGTTGGAGCATCAAACACGCCATATAAGGACTCATACAGGCGAAAAACCATATGCCTGTCATTATTTGGGTTGTGGAAAGCGTTTTTCTCGCTCTGATGAGCTGACACGACACGCACGTATTCATATGACAGGACGTAAGCAACCTTTGCCATCTGAGCATGTACTTTATTATCCACCATCACCATCAATGCCTATGTATTATGATGATTGTCTCGAGTGTCGAGTAGCAGAAGGCGTATTATCACCATCATCATGTTTAACGCCTTATTCCAGCTGTTCGGATTCAGATTATGGTAATGATGCCTTGATTACACCAAGATGTTCACCTACAAATCGACCCATGCTTCCTTTTCCTCTCATGTTGCCACATCACTCACCACCAGCACAGCATCAACAACAACAACAACCTATTCTGCTTGCGCCGTTACACATGGTTGATCACAAGATAAAGAAAGATGATTGTGACACTACTACTGCTATGCATATGCCAACATGCCTTTCTCGTCCGACACTTCCACCCATCCGCTCATTGTTGCTCGATGATTAAGTTCAGTCTAAATTATCGTATTGTAGTATTCAATCCACTCGTTTTCACCTCTCACCCTACCATTTGACCTGTTGTTGCTGCTATTACATCACTGCTATTTATATATGTACCACTCTTTTTCATTTGTATATAAGGTTATATGTATTGATTTCCTGCTATAGCTGTATCTCTCTCACGCTATATATATATATAATTAAAGCAATGATATGGATGTTTCCAAAAAGGAAGGTATTGTAAATACAAGGTGGCTATTCTGCCGACAAACGTCTACTACTACTACTATTACTACTACTACTACCACGGATCATGATGATTCCTCGCGTCTTTCGCATAGAGCGTGTGTATGAGCATGGCTAGCCTTTCAATTGGGAAGGTGTTGGGAAAGCGAATGTGTTGTATGATGTCGATGAAATCTTTCTTTTATTCAAGTGGATGATGATGTTGTTGATGATGACGATGATGTGGAATGGGTCATGATGGCTGCTCTTCGCGTCTCACTGTCGACAATACGACCTTCTTCATGGAACCAGTAACATGTCAAGAATTTCTGCCTTAACTCCACTACCAAGACCGACTTGTGAGCAAAAGGAGATGAAGGTGGTGGTGAAGGATGACCATTGTTCTCCCATTGAATAGTCTGATCCCATCGTGCTGAGCTTAGACCAGTAATAAATTCATCCCACTCATTGTTGGTAAATGTCAAATGAAGCTTGGATCCACTCAATTCCTTGGTCATGAGCAAAACACCTTGGCCAACCACCTTGCATAATTGCATCATACGTTCACCGACAACAATGTTACGACGAAAAGCTGCCCAATTGGTCTCTGTCAACAAGGGTTCAATCCAACTTCGATAGGCTTTCATATTGGCGTTACGATCACGATCACGATCTCGTTCACCTGTACCAGGCATATCCACATATCCATCACTTGTCCATTCTGGTAATTTGACAACTTGATTAGGAAACAAAGCTGCAAATGTGTTTTGGAATTGCTCAAATGCCAAATAGAGTCGAAAGTAATCTGTGTTGTAATAGATGCCATTTTGATTCATGCCATTGTCGAGATGTGGCTTCATGTTGGAATGATTGGTGAGAATACGTAGTGAAGGACCCAACAATTCAGCAGCTTGTTCTGGTGTCAAAGATTCTGGTACAGCAGTGATGGGAGGTACTGTTTCAATAGCAAGTGAATACTCGGCTGGAAGACGTTCTGCTTTTTGTTCAAGATCAGTCATGGTAATGCTGCGTAGTCGATTGATGATATCATCGCCTAAATACATGATGATATGTAAGCTTATCTCTCTTTAAATGACATGATAATGATACTTACGTCTCTGTTCGAATTCGCCGTGACGATGGGGTATTTTGGGTTTCTTGGTTGGAACAGGGGGTGGTGTCATAAGCTCAGATGAAGGAGGATCACCATTTTGACGTTTGCGCTTACGCATCAAAGAAGCTTGTGTCAAAACACCATGTTCAGCATAGCGTTGTAATAACATGGGTTCACGAGATATCCGACCATCTTGATAATAAAAGCCACGTTGTTTTGGTTCCATGACATATTCGTTAGATTGATGTGAAGGATCAGCAGGAAGCGGAGCAATATCAAGTGAATGGGGATGATTGGAAGGATGTTGTTGATGTTGGTGAAGAGGAGTATAACGAGCTTCACTTTGTCTCGAAATAGAAGTGACGGATGCTGCTGAAGAGGATGCTGCTGCTGTTGTTGTTGTAGGATCTGATGTACTTGGATAACTGGGACGAAAATTGGTGTAAGGACGTACTGTATATGGATCAGTTGAAGTGTCGTCAGTGGAAAGTTTATCCGGATGAGAATGACTATTGTGTGACGATGCAGGAGAAGAAGACGATGGTGGATTGTTGGTGAGATAAGATACTGATAAAAGTCTTGCTAATGGAGAACCTGGTCCAGTCGAAGATGATGTCGATGAAAGTGAAGCTGTATCTGGCCATTTATGCTGTGGTGCCATATCTGCTACTGTGCTGTTATTACTACCAGGGATACCACATGCTGCTGAAGGTGGTGCTGCAGGTGTTACTGATGCTGTCACAGAGCAAGAAGAAGGTGTAGCAGCACTACCAGTAGTGCTATTGTTGCTATGTCCTCCTCCACAACAAGTACTTGCACTCGGTAACCGAACAGTGTTGACTCCCAGCTTACGATCATCGAAAATAAGCTTGCTTTCATGTACAGGCTTGTAAAACTTGACTTCATCACCAAGAGCATATGAGACACAAAAGAAAAGTCTAGCAAGGCTTTCGGGATCCCGCTTCTTTTGCAGTACTTGCTTGACAATGCGAAATAGATCGAGAAGGTGTTCGTCGCCTAAAATATCTTCGGCTTGAGGACGATAAGTCTTGCCAAGATTTGTTCGTAGCAAACAGCAGTCATCTGTTGAAGGCGGTACAGTTTGCAACTGACTCATGAGTATGTGGGAAAAGTAAAAAGATATGAAGCAAGCGTTCTCACTGGTATTCAATCCCGCTAGAGCAGGCACCATCCTGAGTCTGAAAAAGGTGAAAGGCAAGATTGGCTTTCTTTTCACACGGATTTCCCTGTTTTGTATCCTATCATTTCCCCGGACGTATACGAGATACAGATGTAGATCTTTAAAGTTGAGACATGGTTATACACTCTCTCATAGTGTGGGGATAACAAGCCATATGACACCTAGACTTGTATGAACCATCATATGACAAGATACTAATAATACCCCGCTAATTCACTCTCTCTTTTGATAACATTTGTCATTTCCTTTTAATATAATAAACCCCCCTGATGGAGTAACATTTCTAATTTGGTTCTTTGATTTCAATTGTCCACACTACAGGAGCACTTGTCTTGATTTCAATGGTATCCTTGGCAATCCTATTGGAAGTGCTCATTATGCCACCAAAGAAACATTCTTGATGATCTAGAAAGGGCAAGTGTCAATTCATGCATGCACAGCAGAAAGCTATATCAATTATACCTAAATTCCATTCAAGGCCATGTGTCGTAAGTGTGGCTGGAACACCCATGGGGATAATTCCACAAGTTGGTCCTAAACAATGCAAAAAGTCAAATTGTCTCGTCTTGTATCCCCCTTTTACCCCACCCCCAATTCTATGTGTTAAAGTTACCTTCATAGTCAGGCTGACAATGAATCTGATGCGTCCCCTAATTGGTCAACGGCCCGTAAAACCCGCTGTGAGTAAAGTGATAGATATTGTTGGGAGATCCGTGAACTTTTTACCTTATCCAGCAACACAGTAAGATTCTCATTGCTTACAAGCACAGCTCGTCTTTCCACTTGATCCTTCAATCTGTATAGGGTATTGATGTTGGAAATGATTTGATCAAATCTGCCACTAAGAGTAGGTGCTGCAACAATGTCGTACTATGTCAAAAAGTAAACAAAGAATAGAGTATGAGAATCAATGTTCCCCCGGGTTGCTCCATGCATTGTCACACAAAGATGTAATTCCCTTCTCTATGTACCATCTTATCCATTTGTGCTTCTCTTTCCTTGAGTGATCGTATACACTTGTCGAAATCAGTAGTCATTTGTTCTTCATAACGTGTCACTTTGACATTCTACCTTGACACCATTATTAACAATATACATCCAGTATCACTTGTACATTACCCTTTTCTCATAGTATTCACGAACATCATCTCGTAATGAATCCAAATCCCCAGCAATCTCATCAGGAATGTAACTAGAATTGTAGCACAATAAGTAAAGAAAGACATCAAAGGCACCAATCAAGTGTAACAAACAATTCGCGCTTTTGTTCATCATCGCTGAATGCATCATAAAGTCGGTTAGCAGCGCCGTCAGCACAATAACGTAGACTGGCTAAGAGTGTGTGAAAATTGAGTATGGCAACTAGTGTCAGGTGCAAGTGTATCGGGAAGCTGTACCGTTTGTCCACAGCCGATGGAACCGCTCCACATGTTGAATAGGCTGGTTCAGCAAGATCAAGCAATAGTTCCTTGCTTTGAAATCGGCAGCAAGAATGTTGGAAGGACACCAATGGGTGATAAGTTTGACACCGTTCATAGTGAGAGCAACAAGGACAACCAATGGAATGTGATATTCGCGTTTACTAAAGGCGCTCTATGGCAATTTAACCAATCATAGTTCTGGATCGCAAGATATCTTTCCAACACCCATAGAATGTTCAAGAAGTACATGTCTCCAAGAACTGGTGCTACAAGTGATATTATACGCTCTATATTAGCATTGTCACCCGAACTCCCTTTATCATTCTATAGCCAATGTACAAGACTAGACTTTTTCTGTGATGTATTACATATGCAGCCACCTTCATGCAGCAGTAACTCTTTCCGGCAATCTAATGCATGCTAGTAGCTCAGAGTCTCTCTTTATCTTTGTTGCTTGTGAATAAAAAGTCATCTTTCTCTCTTGTTGTATATACATCCATTGTCTAGAACTGATCTTGTTGCTACACCTTTATCGCTATACTACTTTTGGATTGCTCATTCTCCTTTCACCAAGATGACATGGCTACTGCTTACAAATACATCAGTGTGTGTTATCATAAGCACCATGTTGTAGTATCCTACAGCTGGCTTACTCATAGAAGATATCCTGTAATCTCAGTCACTGCATCGTGACCAAATGTCTTTATAGGAACGAGAATGACCAGCGTGCCTACAGTGTATCATGAATCATGGCAGGACTCTTGTTGCAGTGCTTAAGGCATCTCTTCTCAGTGAGTATGATAGAGGTGATATTGATACACAAGGTACCTTATAAGCGAATTGAAAGGTGAATGAAGCATGTCTTTTTGTCGTACTAAGAGAGCAACAACCACGGCTGTCTTTAAAGAAGTATCCAATGTTCTATGATGCAATATATGGTATACAAGCTTTATATTAGATTGCAGGTCAACAAGGATAGCAATGATCTAGACTATGGTAATATGTTCTTGCATCCTTGACACTAGCTTACTACTTGAATGTGTAGAGATTTTTCCCCGTGCCAAAAACGGGCGGGCTTTGTATCTTAATAGCAGCCCAGTGAATGAGTGAAATAGAGTGTATTGTGGAGAAAGACGCTAACTACTTCTTGGTTTCTTTTTCTTTTCCTTGTTTCTTTTCCAATCCGGAAAGTTTTCTGGCCTTTCCTTTATATGCCAGCTCATCCACAAGCCTTGAATACTCCTTCAGATCGGCATACTACACATGGCCTTTCTCCTCCGCCAGATTTCGATCGCAGACCACCCCATCCACCACCATCCAAGTCTCCATCCCACTCTTCTCATGACAACCAAACCAATAGATTGGACTCCATGTTCTTCTCTCAGTCTTCTGCACCTACAAAGTTTCCAATCGCTCCACAGAATGGTCAGTCTCGACGATTGTCCCAAGCAGTTACCAATGCAAAGCACCTACCTTTACGGAAACGCATCACCAAAGACACTACTCAACCTACGTTGACAAAGAGTGCTCTTCCTCCAGTATCAGAAGCAACAGTACCAGAAGCAACATCAACCAATGGTACCATGTTGCCTATGACTACAGCAATAGCCAATACACCCCATCATCAACCATCACCAACACAACAACTCCACCAGCAGCAAAAAGAAAGGAGAGTGTCTTATCCTCCGACGCCAACTAGCTCGCATGATGCAAAGACAACTGATTATTATTATTCAACTAAAACAAGAGCATCATCACCACCAAGTGAAGATGAAGATATGATAGAAAGGAAGCCGATTGATCCATACAATGCCAAGACATCATCCACTGAACGACGAATATCCATGCCATTGTTGTCTCAGCCATCAACTACTACAACTACTACCAATACTATTACTACTTCTACTACTACTTCCATTATACCCGGTCGCACAGCACCATCATCATTATCATCCACTCCTTCAGTATCACTTTCTAAGATGAAGCCACTGAAAAAAGTCCAACATTGGATCAGCAAGGGGAAGATGCATTCACCTACCACAAATGGACAAGTCATCAGAAATGAGGAGGTGAGTCTTTTTTTTTTCTTGATCCACCTTATTGATACTAACAAGATTATCAATAGTCAGTCAAACCACGTCCTCCTTCTACATCAAGACGACTTTCATGGGAAGAAGATGATCGGGTATGTGTGTCACACAAATCATGTACAATGATAAAGACTAACTCATTGTTTCAATCTAGCCTGCACCAAAGAAATCAAAGCGTGGTCGACCCCCAGCAAGCATGACAAGACCCAATTCAGCACCTTCATGGGTAGATTCAGCACGAGCAAATGGTAGACCAAGAACAGGAGAATCCATTGTAGCAGCAGCAATGGCAGCTGCCAAAGGAAGCAGGAGAAACAGTCTACGACAACTGGGTGCAAAGAGCAATGATGATCAAGTCCTTTATTGTATTTGTCGAAAGCCATACGATGTGCCACGCTTTATGATTGCATGTGATCGATGTGATCAGTGGTTTCATGGTGAATGCATTGGTATCAGTGAAAAGGAAGGTGAATTCATCGACTTGTATTTCTGTGCAGAATGTGCCAAAGGTAATGTGTAGCATTCAATGAAGGATAAACAATGGTAGCACTCACACATGTTACACAAACAATGCAGCTACTGGCAAGATGACATCGTGGAAACCAAAATGTATGAATCCAGCATGTCCCAAAGCAGCACGGATCAGTTCACACCAGGGAAGGATATCAAAATATTGTAGCGACACTTGTGGATTACAGGTGGCACGTGCACGTGTGGAATTGGCAGAAAGACGAGGACATTCAGAACAAAGTTATACCGACATGTTGACACAACGACAACGACGTGCTCGAATGAATCAATTGGTCAACAATGATATGTCACGACTCAATCAATTAACAGCAGCATGGCGTCGGATACGAGATCAGATCACAATTATGGATCAGAGATTAAGGTTCCTTAGACTTATCATTCAGCATCACCATGGTGACTATTGCGGACTCGATACTCGACTTCATTGGACCGATGATGTGTGGCAGCAAGTAAGCGACATGATCGTGGATGGCGACAATCAAGTCGTGCTCAAATTCACGAGCAAGGATGTACCAGTGTATAGCATCTGTCGAAACATGCCATGTCCAAGGCATCATGGATGGAAGGACTTGAAGCTTCAAGAATTTGAACAAGATCGACATGAATTGTTTCATTCTTTGGCACGTTATGCAAAGCAACGAAGGCAGATCAAGGATCGTATCAAGAAGAAACGAAGCACTATCGATGACGAGTGGATATCAAACACAACTATTGTTCATAAGGAAGATGTTATAAAGTGATTCACCCCAAAAAACAAAGAATGTATATATGTGTACTACTGTGGTTATAATTGATTCATCGTGCCTGTTTTGGAGGTGTTTTAAATGCGCTTGCATAGTTGAAAGAGTACATACATACACATGATCCACATAGATATAGCTTTATGGATAGTCCTTCCTATGTAAATGACTGTTCATACTTTTTGAATGTAATATATATTTGCTATAGCACTTGATATGTCTACAAGATGTTTATGCTTTAAAGTGTCGTAATGATCGATAACTACATGCCTTGACATTTCCTCATCTGTCACACAATGTCCACTTTATAATGAATGCGCCTTCATTGGTTAAAGTACAACATGTACATGTAATCAGGCTGGGTCCACTGATGATCCTGGCACCGTTAAATGATTTAAGCCACAGTAAAGGATACATGGTGCTTGAGCAGATGTGATCATGCAAACTGAAATGACATACCAACTGAAGAAACAACACCACGATCCATTTTAACTTTGGTCATTTCGGCCTGAAGATCATACGTCACTACCTGAATCCGAAACTTTAATCCCTTTAACGCTTTTTTAATGATAAATGCAAGCTGCAAAAAGAAAATGGTAACTAATTTGTGCGTAAAGGCGCCTGCATCTACATTATCACGGGTTCTCCCACGTCATTTTTGACTCCATCATAGCAGAGCATGGCTTTCAAGTCCCTTGTAGATGATTCAGTAGATACCGATGATCATCATTTCTTGAGGAAGACAACATGCTTGGCATAGGTAGTTGGAGTGAGATTAAAAAGTCATGCACTAACATATGATCATCATCTACCGGTTAATAGATCGGCACTTTTACTAGCGAAAAGCTGATATCCGATTGTTCCATCCTTGACTTGCATGGTCGAAAATTCACGTTAAGCGTAGAATAATTGGACCCGTGATCATTTGATAGCGCGTTTTAGGCACATGAGAACATATCCCGCATAATCTGTAGCTTTAACACGTCTCATGGGACAAGACTGGTACTATGGCGCAATCCTATCAGCTGTCAAAAAAGAGACCATGAATCTAGTTGCTATGTATGTATTGTTCTCTGAATTTCCATAATGGCATTTATAGGAGTGGTCTCGAGACATACCCCCTTTTTCCCTTGAAAACATCAATCATGAGATGCTGCTGCGGCTCATGGTGTACCCCTTAAAGGGAACGATTCATCTACAGGAGCAGCCGAATACTAGAAACATCTAGTACTTCCTATATCTGATAAATAGTCGGCTGTAGCTATTGGTTTTAGTAATGTAATACACCTGTGCCACGCTGCGCATCAAATGATGCCGGAAAAGGTGTGTTTGTGTGTTTATGTAGCATGTTGGTCTTTCAAGAGTGGCTGCAATATGGCTTATTTTAAAAGTGGACATAGCATTGGCACCTAGAAATCGGGAATATGGTGAACGCCCGCATGCTGCCGCATGTATGTGTGGTAGTGCTTCACTTTGCAGCACATTAATTGGTATCCTGACATGTCTGGGTCAAGATGCAATCTATATCAATTCTAGATCCAACATGATGCTGTAAACAATGCATCATCTTGTAAGTTGCTGCAGAAACGATGATCACTAATGTATGCAGTAATTTTATCTTTTTAGATGATTCCGTTTCACTGTTGTTGTTTGTTTCCTCACATCGCTCCTGATTATTGCCGCTACTTACTTTGACAAAGTTAATGGGGTGTGAAATAGGAGGCGGAACTGACCTATTTAAAAAAAGAATGGCGTATTTTGACAGGTGCTACTATCAATGTTGATCTAGAAACAACAAAGCGAAAGCTTGATACTTCTTTTATGATGAGCTGTCAACTTTCGTGATACAAAAATGGCAGGTTATGCAATGCATGGTGGCACAACCCATCATTATCGGTACTTTACACGGCAAACATCATGAGAACCTACATCAAAGGAGTGAGTAGTGGAGACAATGCACAGCAAAATGTCTCCATGTGCTACTAGGAGTGGGGCGTTAGTGATATGGGAGGATTACACATCTCTCTGTTGTTGCAAAAAGCAGATGGGGGATAAAATGTACTATAGCATGTGCACGGGCGCATAGGGCGTGCTAACATAACGGTGCAGACAAACATGCCATGTGGATATATAAAGGTAGGCATGTACATTCTAAGCAAGATGAATAACTTCTTTTCCAAACAAGTATTCAAGCTGTAACGCAACATGTCACTGACGATCAAGCCATTGAACTTGACAGGTGGTCAATGGTAAGACGACTTGTATGTGCAATATCGCATATATTGATCTATCATTCTCTTCTTGTTTAGCTCATGGTGCGGGAAATACGGCCACTTGCGTGGAAGATGTCCATATCTCAAGTAGTGAAAAGCCATATCATGATCATTGATCCACATGTATATACATATACCCAATGAGACAGACCAGTTTCCTTTTGCATATTCAAAAGCTAGCTATCATCATCTGTCATTCCCTTTTTGTTTCAATCTCTCATCTATCATCGCCATCTTTAACATCATCTTCTGGCAAAGCAAAAGCACTCCACACCTTCTTTTACATATCCATCTAGCTTCTTTTGTACCAAGGATCAATTTATGTTCCCAATCATATCCTATGCTTTCTTTCCTGCACCACTATATTACTCCTCTTAGGCCAAAACAACCCATCCCATTGCCCTTGTAACGTTTTGCTGTTTTTAAATCTCTTGCTTGCGTAATGATTTAGGTATATATAAAAAAAGTTGAACATAAACCACCTATACAATGACGCGTGTAACTAGATGCTTTAGGCGAGTAATAGGGAGGATACAAGTGATCAAGAGAATACGGCATCAAGATAGGAGAGAAGTAAACAGCCACGTTCCACTCTTGAGATTCTTTCCTTTCTCCTCAACTACGACTACGACTAGGACTACTATTGAAGAAGAGAATGGACGTTGGCAAAAGGCCGTCTCGTTTACGAAGGCATTTACCAATGACAATGGCAGCTTCCAGTTCTTGTGAACAAGCATCCCAGCAACAAGATCAGGTCGTGTCACATTCAAGCTTTCGGAACCATCCCACTGCAAGCCATGCACTAAGAAGAAGGAAGCAACAACAACGTACACGTCTTGTATCGGATACGGTGACGCTGGAGACCAAGAGAAGATCCAAGTCGGATATGGCTAAAGAAGTGCAACGTAAGATGATATTTCACTGGCTCATTTGGATCGGCTGTGGTGGATGGATCGCGTTTCTGGTATTTCGTATTGTCTTCAGCTTGTGGCGAGGAGAATACAATCAACTCAGTCTTGTCCATTATATTCGTTCTTTGATCCAGTAACTGCAACAAAGAGCAACATACCTTTTTTCAATATCCCTGATCAACAACAAATAAAAGAAGGTTCATTTGTTTTCCCAGTCTATCGCCAACTTGCAAATCACGTACTATCTCATTGTTAAAGTTACGAGTACACACATATCCGAAATAAGCCGGTTTTACTCTAGTAATGCTCTTCTTATATTTGTTTAGCTTGGTCTTCTGCCTTGTACCTCTTTCTCTCTTTCTTTCTCTCTTTTCATCCTATCTTCTTTAAAGGGCATTGTTATGACATTGGACAATCAATATCCACCTTCATCCAACGTACCTTACAACAATCACCCATCACAACAACAACAACAATGGCCTAACATTCCACTATCTCAACATCCACCACATTCTTCACCAGTACCAGAAGCATCCAATATCAATACTGCTGCTGTTGGAGGATCAAGAAGGGATCACGCATCATTGAGCAGTATCCCTGCTGGTGGAGATATCAATGGAACTATCAGTAATAGCCATCAACAACCAGGTGATACAATAACACCAGAACAACAACCACCATTGGATCCTAATAAGGAATATCATGCTGAATGGGGCGTAATGCGAGATCAAGAGTTTCATCAACTTGCTTTGAAGCATCAAAGGGATTTGGAAAATCATCATTTGAGTGGTTCGCCTATTTCAGACTTTTACTTTTGGCAAGCTAACCTGGGTGGCTATTGTATGGCGGATATGCATCAAAGTAAGCTATATGAAATACCACCCAAAATATGATACCGTTACTGATATCCCCTGTATACAAAAGACATCGTAGTCTCATCAGAAGGAGTATTTGTCCTTGTTCGACGAATGGTGGAAGGTGCACCCCATCCAGGAAGGAAAAAGAAGAAGCACGGCATGGGATAAACAAGTGTCACTATTTGGCGTTTCGTTTTGTGTCAACCTATTCTCCTTTAGTTGCATATGTATCTTTATCCCCTTGTATCCCATCTAAATGATATAATAAAATAGTATCTACTGCTGACAATTACTATACAAAGCAGCGATAATGTGTTAAGTTTGATGCAATACTGAAAGCAATACGTATCCAAGGCACGTTGATGGGTTTCTGCACGATCATTGGTAACAGCACACACATGATCAAGATCATTTATTCACTTTAACTATCTGTGATGGCTCATATAGACATGAATCTGCACAGCATGGCTTATGTCACTAAAGATTCCTTTCTTGGCAGCAGATGAAATTACCAGTTGTTGATGTTGCAGCTCCTTCTATCTAATGCTTGACCACTTTATCAGTCCAAACAATCGCAATCTCCTTTTCATACACGATCAGCAATTCCCACGCCAAAGCACATGCATATAAGCAAAGCTGTTATCACCAACATTACCATACATCTCTTTCGTGTATTGGTTACTAATGCCTTCTGGTAAGTGTCAAGGACAAGACTTTATCACAGTAAGAACTGCAGTATATCGGACATCACAACTGATGAGCCATATGCCATTGATGCACAAGGTAACAGAGAAAAGTGTTCCAAGTTGCCGTACTAAAGGTCAATATGAGTGAAATCAAGGGTTCCGTTGTCAAGAAACAGTCCGAGGATGCAAATGTTCAAGCTACAACAAGGTCTACAAGAAGGCAGCCGAGCTATATTATGATGGATTGATTGATGGCAGTAAGCTTACAATATATACATGCACGCTGGGACTAATATTCTGATTCGCAGTTCAACATATAGGTGAGCTATGATGAAAACGGCGTCATGCACAGAGAATCATTTTGTTCTTATTCATCCAGTATATTGTCTACTCCTTCCAGAAACCACAAATCTATGTACTAGAAAGATGTATTGTATCATTCCCCTTTTGTATTCGACAAGTCATAAAGATATCCTTCGTACTATCAGTTCGCAACATAACATTAACGACTTATCAGTGTCATGTATATGTGCCATGCCACAGACACATCTGAAGACTCATTATACAAAGACCCTTCTTGCCCATATCATCCAGTGCATCCTTGCTTGCTGATCAAACACAGACATTGAGCATATATGTTAAAGCTTATCTTAGACGTGATTAGTAGATGCATGAACACGAGACACAATAAATGCAGTATCCTGCTGTACCAATGAAACTTTACATCCATATCCAGTAATGATGACAAGGACCTTGTATCAAAAAGTAAAGTTGTCTTAGGGCGACATCATTTATTGATGCATTACTTGTTCCATGTACATATGATGGTGTTACGACTAGAAGACTAACGTAGTGGAGGAAGGATCACTGTATCGATCAGTCATCTCTGGTACAGCAAATATCATAAGCACTTGGTGATAGGCTTCTTTTGACCACTGGGAATTGACATGTTGGAACAAAGCCATAGTGCAAAGTGATCATCAGAGAGAACAATGGGCTCCTGGGAAGATGTTACTGCACATCAAAAGCAGTAGTGAGAGGTGAATGACTCCGATTGGGAATCTTGGTTACCTACACTTTATGCTCTTTCGCCATGCCTTCTCGTAGCAGCACCCCTACTGGGGAACCTTCGTCATCCTCCATTTCAGTACACAATCCAGCATTCGAACAAGAGGACGACGCTACTACACACTTGCAACGTAAAGATAAGACTCGGGCGAACGACAATTATGGTTCAATATCAGTTCCGGAAGACTCCACCGATCAAGACAACCGACACAATCTGGATGGCCAAGAGAATGGGGATACTCTAGGACCTGGTGGACCATGGCGCTTACCTCTATGTGTTGTCTTCATCCTTGTTATGGTGCTTTCATGCGTGGCAGTACTGATATTACTTATCATGACACCCGAGTTTGCACAACGTTCATTCGAGACTGGAGTGATATTTGATCTCAAAGAAGCATCTATTGTCAATGCTACACAACAAGACAATATCAATGTGCTTGCAATGCATGTAGCAGGAAGCATTACTCTTCGTGATCAAGCATATACATTGGCAACAACAGCAGCTTGGATATTGGGCAGTATTGGTATTGGACATTCAGCACTACTAGTATATCATGCACCATCATCATTCATCATCGGCAGTCAGTCAGCTGATCATGCAGCTATGGGAACAATCCATTTACCGCCCCTTGAGTTATCATCTGATTCAAGATCTACACCTTTTGACTTCATCACTCGATTCGTGGTGGATAATGACAAGGAGCTTATGCTTTTTGCTCAAGATGCAGTGGCTTCCAAACAAGTAGCATGGCAATTGACTGGTCCAGTTCGTCTTCAGTTGGGTTGGTTTAGTGCCAAGGTGGATTTTGATAAGCAAGTATCACTGGAAGGTGGGTAAAGTCTTGACTTTTTATTGTCAATCTACTGATATATGTAGAATGTTATGATAGGGATGGATGGACTTAAGCAAGCAAGTTTACAATCAGTTGCATTTCCTGGAACACATTCTCGTGGTGGCATTGCGCTTGAAGGTGCTGTAGAAATCTATAATCCATCAAGCACATTGAGCTTACGTCTTGGTGATGTGGATTTTGGCATCTATTTACCCAATGATCATGGCAACGACAAACTTATTGCTGTTGTACGTGCAGAGGATGCAAGTTTACTTGGTCAACAAAACAATGTCTTTGAGATTCATGGACGCACCATTCCGATGAGCAACAATGATCGACAAGGGAAAGAGTTGATGGATAAGTTTCTATCAAGTTATTTGCATGGCAATACCAGCATTGTTCATGTACGTGGCAGCCCATTTGGACCTGACGATGATCCACAAGAATCTTCATCTTCAACAACACCTGCATGGTTACGCAAAGCACTACAATCATTGACTCTGGAGATACCTTTCCCTGGCACCAAACACAGTGATTTGATCCGATCCCTTGAATTGAGCAATATCAAAATCGACTTTTCAAGCAGTGGTAGACCTGTTATTTCAGCTGATATTGCTGCCATGCTACAAAAACCAGAAGAGATGCAGTTTTCTATCAATGTCACTGAGATTCATCCTCGCGTTTTCTTGTACCTGAATGCTGATTCAAAAGAACCATTTGGTCAACTGCTTCCTGAAAAGCCATCACCTGCTCACACGATTGAGGATGATGATGATTTACCACCAGGCATGCTCAAAGTGACTTCAAGGATATCGCGTGCACCTTTCACAGTGATGCCTGGCAAGGATGATGAGTTTCAAAAGTTCCTTGGCAAGATTTTCAATGGCAAACGAGGCACTGTTTATATTCGTGGTACAGCCGATGCTATGGTGGATAGTGCTTTTGGTCACTTGACAATACACGATCTTGAATTCAAAGGGCAGATTGATAGTCAAGGTACGAAGCAAATATAAATGTTACATGAATCAATAAATAGTAATTGTTACATTCATATTAGGCATGGGCGGCATGAAAGATCCACCTCCTCGCGTGACATCCATCTCATTGAAACATGGTGCTACAGATGCGCTTTATATACAATCTGAATTGGAGATTATGAATCCTTCTGACATTCAAGTGAACATGGGCTTGGTGCACTTTTCTCTCGAGTTTGATGGTCAAATCATTGGTGAGATCATATTACAAGAGCTGAAACTGGATGCCAATACAAGCAACAAGATGTTAACACAGGGTCGACTTTTTGCTGATAAGCCAGTACCAGTGGTGGATTATATTGGAAAGTACATTTCAGGTAAGTCTGGAATTCATGTGTGTGTTCACAACACATGCAAAGAAAATGTTCTTGTTGTACTCACATCAATGCATACTAGCCCAAAGAGATACACCACTCACCATTTCAGGACGACATCCCAATGCAACTTTTTGTGATCTCTTATTGCCACTGGTGCGTAGCATGGAATTCACAGTTGTCCCGCCATTGTTTGATGAACCACCTTTACTCGCAGCTATGCAATTGAATGTTTTATCGTCAACAACAGTGTTATGGTTACGAAATCCCTTCAGCCATATCAAGCTAGAGATGATTCAGCTTAATGCAACAGCAGTTTACCAGACAACAGAAATTGGTACAGCACACGCTAACTTTCATGATGCTGGTGAAGGTTGGACAGAGCCTGTAATGCTACCACCAGTACTCTGCAGTAGCAGCAACACAGCATCAGCCGACAATTGCTCAGCCATTACTGTTCAAACACCAAAGATACCCGTCATAACAAAGAAACTTGGACTTGACATGATCAAAAAGGCACTGGGAGGAGAAATTGAATTATCCATTGACAGCATTGTCACTATCCAAATCGATGACTTGGTCTTATACGACTTGCGATACAAACGCAACAATCTTACTGCCACAGTCAACAAAGGCTTTTGACGCTTACGTGACAACAGTTGCGGAATGAATGAAGAGAAGAAAAGAAAGAAAATACCTCTTTAGGGATAGTGGCAAGCGCACCCACGCGGTCTTTTTTTTGTTACTGATTACCATCAAACCACATGTATCATCATCAATCTCTCCCCTTCCCCATTATGAACAAAGATAAACATTCATGTATATAAGACAATGACATTCAATAAGACAATGTTATAAATGGATGGGGTCAAAGTATCAATAGCTTGATATAGAAGCATGAATATAGTAGTGTTGGGGTCTCTCACATGTAATAAGACACGTACGATCAGTCGGGGATGCCTGAGTACAGGGCCGATAAAAAAAACTTCAATTAATAGTGCTTGTGCCACGCTGTTGACGGTGATCCAAATCATGGTAGCCTTCCGATTTTTAATTACACATGCTAACTGTACCTTTTGCTCTCTTTCTCTCTCTCCTTCTTGATATTCTTCCCCTCCTTACTTCTTTTTATCTTCCTTTTCACTCTTTCAACTCCTGTTCCCGAACCATTCCTTCATTTCAATTGTATCATGAGACTTAGAGCAACTGACATTATTTGGATATCGTTTATACTGGTAGCATTATTAGCTACTCAAGTGGAAGGTTTCTGCTGGATCTTTTGTGACGATGGCGACAAATCATCTTCATCTTCTGAAGTGGGTCAGTCGACATCAGATACAGGTCCATCAGCATCAGATAATTCAGCACTACCAACATCATCATCTGTAGAACCTACCAGCTCTAATGGTCCCCAGCCTTCATCGTCTGCTCAACCAAGCACACCACAATCATCGAGTCAACCTGCATCAAGCTCCAAGTCAGAAGAGCATAAATCATCCACTTCTAAGGAACCAACACCTACACCTTCCAAATCTGATGATAATGATTCTTCTTCATCCACTGATTCATCAACATCTTCTTCCTCGGCTTCTTCCTCTAGTAGCAATAGTCCCAATTCACAAGATGATGGTGACAACACCACTGCTATTGTTGCAGGATCTGTCGTAGGTGGTGTTGTAGCTATTGGTGCTCTTGCTGGTGCAGTTCTCTTTGTTCGTCGCAGAAAAAGACATAATCAACGTGCTGATCGTTTTTATGACCAATACAACAATGGCGGCAACAATACCAATGGCAATGATAACATGTATGAAACACGTCCTTCACCTGCTATGGCAGCAGCTGCTGTTGCAGCTGCAGGTGATATTCATCATAATCCAGGCCATTACGATGATCAGTATTACCATAATGGAGGATATTCACCCCAACCACCTCCAGCAGCTGCAATGGATGCATATTATTCACCTCCCATGTCTTCTCAAGCTGTCAATCCTGCCATGAATTATCCTGATGCTGCTATTTCTGGTGCCTATTACACTGCTCCACCCCAACAGCAATACTATAACCAACAACCTTATTACGATCCTTATGCCATGCAACCTGAGCAACAAATGGCATCACCTGTTCCAGGACAAGCCATGGTTGGTGCTGGTGCTGTTGCTGCTACGGGTGCAGCTGCTTCATCCAATGTTGTTTTCTCTCCACCCAATGCATACGATGAGAATGAAAGCAATCATGCACAACATGCTAAACATCAAGTAGCGTCACCATCGATGCAACAAGCACAGATTCCAGCTCAACAACAACAACAATGGCATTATGGATAAAAAGCATTGTGTGTATGTGCCAAAAACGACATGCATCAATATTCCCACCATTATCCACCCAATCCTGTAACTTAGCTTCATCTAGTACACGTACTATCTCACTCTTTTACACTATTTATTCATTATGTCATTACACGTAGTATAGTTTTCCTCTTATTTCATTTCACCCTGGGCAAAGTTGATTTGTTTTGTCAGTAAAGTTTATTTGATTAGCAGCAGGATATAAACTATTCTGTTACACAAGGTGGTTCCACATGGTTTATTGAGCTTTCTTGTCCTGCTTTGCGCGGAACTCGGCAATATCCTTTTGGACTTCAACTTCTACTTGTTTACGAAGGGAAGGGCGATATCCAAGGGCAAATAAGACTTCGAAAAAGACAAAGTAAGGAGCAGAGACAAGAGCTAAAAGAGAAGAATCATGATTAGTCAATGTCATCTAATCCATGCTTCATACACACCTTGTACCAAATTATCCACGAGCTTGGGACGACGCTTTTCTGCTACACCATGACCAATGAATTGGAAGATCCATGCAATAACATGACCAGCCAAGGCAATTTTCATGGCATTGGGATTGGTTTTCTCGAAACGAGTGGCGGAATAACACATGCCATACAATATAGGAGCATACAACAACTAGATATATATACAACATGAGTCAATATATTCACATCATATGCATTGCATTGACTTACAGATGCAACTGGGTCAAGGATGGTGTAATAGAGACTGTAACCAGCAACAGTAAAGAAACTAAGGTTGGGTCCTACATCCTTGAGTACTTTGGGTAATCCAGCAGTGCTTACAAGCGGCCCGGTCTTGGCACCAAATACAAGAGCTGAAAGACATTAGATACGCTTAAGTGTTGTATAAAGGCTTCAACACTTACCAGTCCAGAAAATGGTGGGGACAAAGACCATGTGAATAGCGACATTGACCTTGTTGTTGTGGTGAGAGCCATAGGCAATGAGCTGCTTCTTCAGGTTAAAGACATCCGAAAGCGGCATTGTGACAAGGTGACTTATAGACGAGTGTTGTTGATACTGGTAAAGACTTTATAAAAGGCTGTTAATGCTGGGGAAGAGCACAGACAAGAAAAAAGCACCACTCACTGCTATTCTCGTCATGCGAATTTCACCAAAGATAGTCAAAGTGATGTAGCACACAAGTCAGACAGCGTATTCCTTTGCACCTAGCATTATACCTTGTACATCACTCATTAAAGCATCCTTATTTGAGATGGAAATTGCATGATTTACGTCTATTACTGTCAATGTTGTTTGAGGAATATCAGGCAATCATTATCGATACCATGGGAATCTTGTCAGCTAGCAACAATCACAGGACGACCCCACAGTTTTTATCTGCTGATCTAGTAGTAAGCACTCTTTTCCTTTATATGGTTAGGTGATGAAAGTGAACAGCTCTATGGGAAGTGATTCTTTAGCTATGGAGCCATTATAGGCATCATCATCATAGACAAGGATGCGCACATGAAAAGACAAGAAAGAACAAAGAGTACAGCACCATGACCATTATAAAGTGATGACTTCAAGAGTGACAATAGCCAAAAAGGGAGCTATGTTTTTGTTTGGTAGCAATGAAGTATCAAGTAGTTGTACTTTATTCGGCATAAGATAAGGTCTTTTTTGAAGGCGAGTTGTACATGGAAATGATTAAGGAGTTGGTGGTTCATTGTCATATCTCAATTACAGCATATCATCACTAAAAAAAGAACCAATATGTGTAATCTTGAGTCAAGGGAAGTGTATGGCTGCTTATCAGTTTTGGGTGATAAGAGTCGCAGCAGGAGCAGTAAAAGAGGTGAATCCCGTAGCCAAAGTGAGTCACGATTGCTTTGTCCCAAAATCCAACTTGACAGCCCCGCTACTCTAGGCTGACCACAATATTCTTTTCTTTCTCCAACACCACACTTTTTTCCCCTATGGAAGCCGTCTTTGTCAAGATTGGTCTGTCTGAACAGAAGGCCAAGGACACTGTCAAGAACAAGAAACTTGCACCACTCCTCGAAGCTGTCATTGACGAAGCCAATGTCCGCGATTCTGGTTGTGACAAGGATCAAGGCAACTTGCTATACCAACTCGCGTCTACCATCACCAAGGATGCTCTTCCCCACCGTGCATACATTGTCAACAGCATTATGGCAGGCGATTTGAAGACTGCTGACCAAGTATCAGGTAATAAGCGTGTATGACTCTGTATTGGGAATACTAGTGTGTTGACACACGTTGTTCTTTTTCTAGCTGCGATCAAGTATCTTGAAGATGTTCAGGAACCTATTAACAAGGAAGAATTCAATGCTGCAGCTGGTGTTGGTAAGTTTGCTTTATGCATGGATCAAAGGGAGCAATGTTTATTGATAGAATGAAATAGGTGTCGTTGTCACTCCTGAGCAGATCAAGGATGCTGTTGCCAAGTACATTGAATCCAACAAAGAAAACATTGTCAACAATCGCTATCGTTTACTCGGTCCTTCATTGGCTACTACCAGAAAGCTTCCTGAACTTCGATGGGCAGATGGTGTCAGTGTCAAGAACGAAGTGGAGGCTCAATTCCTTGCATTATTGGGTCCCAAGGATGAACGTGATGCTCCTCAAAAGAAGAAGAAGGAAAAGAAGGAACCTGCCAACAAGCAGCAGCAGCAGCAAAAGAAGAAGGAAGAGACCAAGGAAGTGGATTTGTCCAAGATCTTCTTTGAAGGTGAACTTGCAAAGCTTCATAAGCCTGGTGGCAACAAGCAGATCAAGCCTGAATTGATGGAACAGCATTTGAAGGCAACTGGTGGCAAGGTGTACACACGTTTTCCTCCTGAACCTAATGGCTATTTGCACATTGGTCACGCCAAGGCTATCAATGTCAACTTTGGTTATGCCAAGGCACACAACGGTGTTTGCTATTTGAGATATGA
The DNA here is from genome assembly GCA_008728235.1 of Lichtheimia ramosa. Classification (NCBI taxonomy): domain Eukaryota; kingdom Fungi; phylum Mucoromycota; class Mucoromycetes; order Mucorales; family Lichtheimiaceae; genus Lichtheimia; species Lichtheimia ramosa. The sequence goes on along the minus strand of CP031827.1, from coordinate 2,032,492 downwards.
TGATACAAATCCTGAAGCAGAAGAAGAAAAGTACTTCTTGTCCATCTTGGAGACTGTCAAATGGTTGGGATTTGAGCCTTTCAAGATCACCTATTCCAGTGATTATTTCCACGAGTTGTACGATCTTGCTGTCAAGTTGATCAAGAAGGGTCTTGCTTACACGTGTCAGTGCACTGGTGAAGAAATTCATGCTCATCGTGGTGGTGATAATGGTGGTGCACGTACTGCATGTGTACATCGTGATCGTCCTATTGAAGAAACACTTGAACAGTTCCAAAAGATGAAGGAAGGTCGTTACAAGGAAGGTGAAATCACTTTGCGTATGAAGATGGATCTTGAAAGTGGCAATCCTCAGTTCTGGGATTTGATTGCTTATCGCGTGCTTTTCACTCCTCATCATCGTACTGGCTCTGAATGGTGCATTTATCCTACTTATGACTTTACTCACTGCTTGGTTGATTCCTTTGAAAACATTTCCCACTCGCTTTGCACCACTGAATTCAGACAATCACGTGAGAGTTACTACTGGCTTTGTGATGCTGTTGAAGTCTACAAACCTGTTCAGTGGGAATATGGTCGTTTGAACGTTACTGGTACCATCATGTCCAAGAGAAAGATTCTAAAGCTTGTCAACAACAATTATGTCCATGGATGGTAAGTTTATTATGGAAAAAGGTATTCAGTATGATTGATCAATTTATGTATTGTAGGGATGATCCTCGTATGTATACTTTGGTTGGTATTCGACGTCGTGGTGTGCCACCAGAAGCCATCAACAGCTTTGTATTGGAATTGGGCGTGACTACAGCCAAGAGCACAATCGATGTGTTACGATTTGACAGCAAGGTTCGCGATTATCTTGACAAGACAGCACCACGTACTATGGTTGTCATGGATCCTATTAAAGTCACCATTGAAAACTTGCCTGATGATTATTTGGAATGGGTGCAAGTTCCCAACATGCCACGCAAACCTGAATTTGGTGAATACAAGCTTCCTTTCACCAACACTTTCTACATTGATTCATCTGATTTCCGCGAAGTGGATTCCAAAGATTACTATCGCCTCGCTCCAGGCAAGTCAGTGGGTCTTTTGCATGTTCCTCGTCCTGTCAAGTGTGTGCAAGTCAAGAAGGATGCCAATGGCAAGGTGACTGAACTTGTGTGCCATTATGAAAATGAAGGCGAATTCAAGAAGCCAAAGACTTATATTCATTGGGTTGGAGAAGCACCTGCACATGGATCCCCTGTCAAACTTGATGAAGTACGCTTGTACGAACCACTCTTTAAGCACTCCAATCCTGATGATGCTGAAGGTGGCTTCTTGAATGATATCAATCCTGATTCTCTTCAGGTGGTAAAGGGCGCTTTGGCTACTGTTGGCATTTATTCGCAGATTGAAGATTGGGTCAAGAAGACTGAAGGTCAAAACAAGGAGAGCATGCGATGGCAGTTTGTGCGTACTGGTTATTTCTGCCTTGATTATGATACCGAATTGGACGTTGCAAAGGTGGTGGCAGGCAATACAAAGGATGCTATTTCTCGCCTTGTCGTCAACAGGACTGTCACTCTTAGGGAAGATGCTGGCAAATCAAGCTAGATGATTATTGTATTTCATGCAAACTACATTAAATGTGTAACCATACTTGCATAATAGTAGTCAGGGTATGATTTATTAGTGATACAAAGATTTCAATAGTAGTAGTAGTAGTGTATATACATGTATAAATTAAGGAAATGGATTCTGATGGTCTTGGACAAACTTTGGAAAGACGCTTGTGAATATGTTCCAAAAGACTTCTTCACTGGTTGCTTCAAAAACGCTCATGGAAACATGTTCTTGTTGTTGTAGATTCCTAGATGGATTGCTGGAAGACCCTTCACAAGCATTGTCAGGTGGCAGCCTGTTCATATTAATCATGGCGGCTTCAAGCTTTTTACGTGTGTTCCAAGTAATGTTGACTTGAAGAGGAGCACTGTCAGGGATGTATGTCTTGTAGAATTGAACGCATTCTGACCAAAGTAAGGTATCCTTTTGTGCCAATCTCAAATATTCCATGTAGAACAAGACATTTTCGGCGCTGAAGTCTTTTGTTGCCAGTTGCAAGAGTGCATCAGCTGATTCGGGATCATTAAGAGCGTTGCGTAATGATTCAGCAGATAATTCGACTTTATAATGACCGATATGAGATGGATTGTTGGCAGTGGTATGACGAGATGCTGTGTTGGTAATTGTGATTGGTCGGTCGAGTGAAAGTGATCTTTGTTGAGAAGAGACATGAAAATGAGGACGACGAAACAATGGGACGACAATGTACATGATATGACCAGTAGTAGTCATGATAAGTATCCAATTCCCTGGTGCGAACATGACTCGTGGCATAGAAGGATGTTCAGTATTAGGTGGTTCAAGAACAGCTGTCCAAACAAAATACATGATAATGCAAGGAATTCCAATGATGCACTGTGTCAAGATACTGGCACGAATACCATGCAAGTCTTTATACTTGAAGACATGCCAAACACTAAAAGGGACTACAACAATGACAAAGACAACGTCGAGCACCACCATGACATAACTTCCCCAGTTGTAGATACAATGAGCACCATGGCGTGTCATAGTAACGACTTCCACCATGGCTACAATAGTGACACCAACAATAAGAATAACACTGTATGGTAACAATCCATGACGAGCTTCAACTCCATTGCTGTGACGGATAAACCAATCTTCCCATTCGTGCTCCAGGGATCGTTCTGCATAAGATTTCTTCATGCGATTGATGCGGATAAGATGATACAAACGATACGATGACCAGCATAGACCAAACATCCAGGTATAATATCCGATCATTGTCCCCCACATAAACAATTCGCATGATGCACGTGAAAAGGCTTGGGTACATAATACTGTTGTGCTGAGAATCAAGTGTCCCAGTGTTCGCATGAATAGTCCAAATATGCTGCGTTGTCCAAGTGTGTGATAATTCATTCGATCCTCTATTGTTGGTCCTGCTCCATGTTGCTTTCTTTGTCGTACTTTGCTTGAAAGATATGCTCGGCGGAAATATATAACACTTGTTGTAATGACGAAACAAAAGTTGAAACATGCCAGTGCAAAATAGACTCGTGCTGATATAAACCGTTTGCGTTGATAGCTGCAGTCAGCACAATCGGGTATAGGCAGGAACGGTGTCACGAACATGATTGAGAAGGGGTTACAAGATAAACAAGAAAGGAAGACAATGAAAGGGATATTTAATGAGAGAATGGTAGTTTATGTTGTAAAGCTAGGCTAATCATTGGCTGTATAGGTTCACCAGTCCCTTGCACAAGATTTACAAAAGCTTGAGCCATTTCCCCCATGCTGTAGCACACGTGCAATAGATCGACATGCCCGCCATGATCCAAAAGAAGTAGTTGAGATCCATATAGTTCTGGCCTGGTACTTCCACATTCATGCCAAATAGACCACATAACACAGTTAATGGCACAAACACTGTGGCAAGAAATGTCAATCGATTCATGACCATATTGGTAGTACTGTAGGTCTCAGTCAACTCCACATTCACTTGAGCAAGATAATTCGTATGTGCACGTCCCAAGATTCGGTTGTAATGGCCAATATTCTGCGTCATGGTGACAACGTGATCTAATGTATACATAAGCATGACATCCTTTTGCAATCAAACATGACGCCTTTTACCTTGAATATCTCCCAAATATAAGCACACATCACTAAAAGCCTTCTTGCTCTTTGCTGTCAATGGCTCATCGCTAATATCATCAAGTTCACCATTTGCCCTGTCCTCATAACGTTTGATCAAACTCTTGATAACATCCATCTTTGAAGTCAGCAATCGTGATAACTGAGTAGAACGTCTCCTGCAACGACTAATGCGACGCAACATGTCAGCTTGCTCCGATCGGCGTAACACAAGTGATAGTTCATCGATCGACACAGCTTCCATCTCGACTTGAAGAATAGTAGGTCCAAATTCATCCACAATAGCATCAATGATGGCATAATTGAGCCAGTCTGGTGTGATCACCATGTAGGTTTTGAGCTGATCAGTGCGTTGGCGTACTTTGTGAGGAATATCGGAAGAACGGAAATGAAACTGCAAAGAATAAGGACTTTGTCAAAAGGTTGGATTCTCTTTTTCCCGATCAAGCATCACTTACTGTCAAAAGACCTTGTCGAAAGATGAGGATATAAAAGTTGAATGGACAAATCTGCTCAGTATAAGGATCGATCTGGAAGCTGCGAAAGCAGATAAAGGTGTAATTCGGAAACATCTCAACCTTCTCTCGTGGTTCTTGAGCAAGGACATCTTCAGTTGTCAAAGGATGGATATGAAATGTCTAAGATATCATTATCATAAGATGGAGAAAGAGAAAATCAATGACTTGTTTACCTTGCTTAATGCCTTCATATCATCAGTCGTTGGAGATTGAACATCCACCCACCAGCCTGGTGTCTTCAGGGCTCGATCCAATATCTGACGTCCTTCTTCACTTAGCAATTGGTGAAACTCTTGTGTAGGCTCTCCGTCTTTCCGAACAGTATAGGTCCAGAATCGTGTCTCATTCAAATCCATCTCACTCTATGCATAGTGTAAGAATAAAAAGACATCCATCAGTCATTCCATATTACCTTACGATCACTTTTGGTATGTTTGCTTAATGTCTTTGAAAGCTTCAGTGTCTCTGTATCAGCCGACATCTTTCGATCAAGCATCTCGTTGAAAGCTTCCATATCAGCGTGGTCGTGAGACTCAATCTTGTACTGAGGAAACAACACATCGGCTTCAACGTCTAGTGCTTCATTGGCTGGCCATTCCTCAACATATTGGTCGTCAAGAGGTGCAGTAGAAGTGCGATCAAGAGAAGAATAAGGATGGTGCTGGGGCAGTTGCTGTTGTTGTTGTTGGTCAGAAAGTCTCCTCCGATTTCGAAGTTCTTGGGTGAAAGGGAGCGACAATGAGCGGCTTACATGCCGTGCTTGGCGCATAAAGGATTCGTCGTTGGGTAAAGACATGATGGGAATAGCATATCCAAAAAAGAGAGTTGGAAAGAGAGAAATCCGCTTTGCATTGCTGCTGCCCAGCGGCTTATCCGCAGATTGCTGTTGTATCACGTGTTGTCACTTTATCATCCAGCCCCTTCTTTTACTTGAATAAAGCCATTGTCTATGCAGCAGAATTATTCATGTCCCCATAATAGCAAATTGGAAAGCTCTTTGTGCCAAAATTGGTTGTTGGCTATATACCAGATCCATTTTGCAAACACATCAAAGGGAGCACTTGATGCAGATTATGATACACCCTTGAAGGATGCTGATAAGAATGAATGTACAATGATAGCACAATACTCGAAACAGCTTATTCATCCTGCAATTGGTTAAATCAGCTATATCAATCTCATATTTACTGCCAGAAGAGGAGTCTCTGCTGAATCCCAGATGAATGAGCAGTTTGAAAGAAGCACCAACTGTTTAGACTCCCCAAACACCTTTCCCTATTCCATAATCAAGTCAGCTTTATCCTAACAATGATACATGTAGACTGGATATCCTTATACGCGTCTAATTGGATAGATTGACATCCTGGATGAAAGTAATGTGCCGTAGGATCATCATGTACCTTGTTCAAGAGTCAAAAACTAGCACGAAATGCTGAGCTATAACGTCATTTTTTGATGTTTGGAGCGATCAAATGAAAGGACCCTTCTTTGGCGCATCCGTTATACTGGTTTTTGGTGCAGCAGTAACAATGCTGCGCTGTTGAGATCCTGAAAATCCACCGATCTCTGGTTAGACAGTTAATAAACATTCACACTCCACATCGTTTAAAGTTGCACATGTTCGCGATCTGATTCTGATGTTTTGAAAAGGAATCCACTGTGTGGGATCAGAGCGGATCCATCAGCGAATAAGGGAATCAAGGGATCTTTATTATGAAAGCGAAACGAGATGTCACATGAGAGTGATTGGATGAACATTATTGGTTGCTGCATAGAAAATGAAAAGAAACATCGGATTGAAAAGCAAAAACTCAGCTGCCATTGCATAATGTATGTGTATTGGATATCGAAAGAGATAAAAGATGAGCATAATGTGCCTTGTGCATGATGAATGTCAACATGTAACATGCTAATCATAATAGCATCAGCAGTAAGATATCAAAAGGTAGAAGGAAAAGATGGCGGGCAAGTTGCGGAGACAAGTCAATGGGCCCGTGCACTTTGGGGGAAAGAAACATCAAGATATGTCATCCGCATGTAGCCAGCCATTAATCAGCAAAGCTGTGTTGATTCTGAAACTCATTCATACACACGTTGGATGATACTACACTCTGATAGGACTAGTCATGTCATAGTGCTTTGTGATGTTCATCTTATGATAGTGTTGTTCCAGACTTTCCATTGTACAAGTGAAAAAGGGGAAGGCTAGTACTGCTAGTCTGAGAGAAGCTGAGGAAGGGAAAATCACCCACATGGACCAAGGTGACCTTTTTTGGTAACATAGTACTAAAGTAGAATGCACATGTATGTGATATGCTCTATACTACATGTATGCTCTATCAAAACAACCGCCCAGTATCCCATCTTTTGTTTGCAATGTCGTTTTTTCCATGCCTATGGTAGTCATTCTCTAAAATAACATGCAAACAAACATGATTGCTAGTAGTGATGCTGAGTGGTTTCACTAGGCGCGCCACACAATAACCATATTTGTTATTGCAAATCGGAAATGTGTGGAGTCCCCGATATAAAGTGATGTGTGCCTATCTAGAGTTGACAAGAGAGTGCATTTTTACATCGATTGTGTTCCGATTACCCGTGCGTAGCTTTTGTTTCACAACTGTCGAAAACCTGGTAAGCACAATTGATCGAAAACTCGGAAACCAATGATATCCAAAGATGGTAAGCATGACGGGAAAATAGTAGGCATTCAACGCATCACTGTTCTGTCGTTGGTTTCAAAGCCGAGTCCGAAATATATAAAAGAAGCACGTCTTTGTGAGAAAAAGATCAAAAACTACCTTTTCTTTTTACACCCATGCCATGAGCTCAGATACAAGAGACAACAACAACAATAACAATACCACTACGATTACATTTGCAGAGCAATCTGTTGATAGATCTCATCATGAAAAGATTAAGCAACGTGAATTGACTCGGTCATCTACCGGTCAAAGTAGCAATATCTCTTTTGATGCACGCTCGGTGAGAAGCGTCATCATGAAGAAGATGAATCTCGTCAAAAGGCGGCGTCGACGTGCTGCTGAAGAAGAAAGAGTTGAAGGTCCACCTTATCACACCATGGATCTTGATACTGTAGCCAAACTTCTCAAGACTGATCTTGAAGATGGTCTTTCAGAACAAGAAGTCGAAGGACGTCGTGAAGAAGCAGGATTCAATGAAATGGAAGGAGAAGGAGGCGTTAATCCTGTCAAACTATTGATCAAGCAGTTCTTTAATATCATGGTGCTGATTTTGCTTATTGCAATGGTATGTGCTATATAACATTTATGTACTTTCTCATCATCTAAACAACATCTATTGCACTATCTTAGGTTGTGTCATTTGTATTCAAGGATTGGGTGGAAGGTGGTGTTATTTGCGCCATCATGTTCATCAATGCTGGTGTTGGTTTTGCTCAAGAGTTCAAAGCCGAAAAGACAATGGATTCCCTAAGACAAATGGCTTCACCCACTAGTCAAGTAGTGCGCAATGGACAAGCCAAGACTATTCCTACTCGTGAATTGATCCCTGGTGACTTGATTCTTCTCAAGGCTGGTGATGTTGTTGGTGCTGATTGTCGTATCATTGAGTAAGTAGTCATGAATCTCATGATGCAAAAGAGTCAAATTGCCTAACTCGTGTGTCTCTGCATAGATCTTTCAATATGGATGTTGATGAAGCTCTACTCACTGGTGAATCTGTACCAGTCAACAAAGTGTAAGTGTGTGTGAAATCAAGATGTATTCAAGTAGTGTTGACTTTGAAATGATAGATCTGATACATTGGAAGGTGCTGATATCCCATTGGGTGATCGTGTCAACATGAGCTATTCAAGCACTGTCTTGACCAAAGGTCGTGGCAAAGCACTTGTCACTTCTACTGGTATGCAAACTGAAATTGGCAAGATTGCATTGCGTCTCCTTACCAGTGATGATAATCGAAAAACACCTCTTCAACGCTCACTTGATCGTATGGCTTTGGTGCTTTTGGGTGTTGCCATCCTTGCTGTCATTATTGTATTCTCTGTTGCAAAGTTCAAGATTGGTGAATCTGAAATCTTGTATGCTATTTCTACTGCCATTTCTGCTATTCCTGAAGCATTGGTTGCTGTTGTTACACTGACACAGGCTTTTGGTGTTCATGGTATGGCAAAGGCCAATGCATTGGTTCGCAAAATCTCCGCTCTTGAATTGCTTGGTGCTGTCACCAATGTATGCTCGGACAAGACTGGTACATTGACACAATCCAAAATGGTACTCACACGTCTCTGGTGTCCTGGTGAAGGATTCTACAATGTCGGTGGACTTGGTTTCTCAATTGATGGTGAAATAACACGTGAGAAAGACAATCAAGTGGTGACCAAAGATGATTTCTCCAATGTTATGCAGCATTTGGTTCTCACTGGTGCTTTGTGTAACATGAGTGAAATCCGCAAAGACAAAGAAACAGAAGAATATCATGGTATGGGCGATCCAACAGAGGTAAGTTGATCATGAAAGTCATGTATTTATGTTGATATTGAAAGATATGCTACTATAGATTGCACTACAAGTCTTTGCGCATAAGGCTAAAATGGGCAAGCCCGCACTGACCAAGTCATCGGATGAAAATGCAAACTGGAAACTGGTTGCTGAGTACCCATTTGATTCCTCTATCAAGCGTATGAGCGTACTTGCAAGAGCACCTGATGGAAGTTATTATGCATTTACCAAAGGTGCCACTGAGCGTGTGTTGAGCACATGTACAGGCATGTATGATGGTGAAACCATGCAAGTCAACGAACTTGAAGAACAAGTGCTTCCACAAGTAGAGGAATTGGCCAAAGGTGGTCTACGTGTATTGACATTGGGCATGCGTCAAATTGATACCAAGGAAACTGTTACTGCTGATACCTTTAAGCGTGAAGACATTGAGAAAGACATGCAATTTTTGGGTCTTGTTGGTATTTACGATCCTCCTCGTGCTGAATCACGCGGTGCTGTAGCCGAGTGCCACCAAGCTGGTATTACAGTTCATATGCTGACAGGTGATCATGCAGCTACTGCTACTGCTATTGCTCGTGAAGTTGGTATTCTTCCTGAAGGATATGGCATTGATGAATCAAAAAAGTATCCAAAGGATCTTGTCATGACTGCAACCAAGTTTGATAAGCTTTCGGATGAACAAATTGACGCTTTGCCTGAACTTCCTTTGGTCATTGCACGATGTAGTCCCGACACCAAGGTCAAGATGATAGAAGCACTCCATCGACGAAAGCGTATCACTGGTATGACAGGCGATGGTGTCAACGACTCTCCCAGTTTGAAGGAATCCGATATTGGTATTGCAATGGGACAAAACGGATCGGATGTTGCCAAACAAGCTGCTGAAATTGTCTTGGTGGACGACAACTTTGCAACCATTGTCAAGGCCATTGAAGAAGGACGACGTGTATTTGCCAACATTTCGCGTTTTGTGGTGCATATGGTTTCTGGCAACGTAGCTGAAGTGGTTCCTTTGATCTTGGGTCTTGGCTTCTTTGATGACAGTGGCAAATCTGTCTTCTTGATGACACCTATCCAGATTCTTTTCAACAACATCTTGACGTCTTCACCACCTGCTATGAGTCTTGGTTTGGAGCCTGTTCATCCGGATCAAATGCTTGTTCCTCCTAGACCTACATCAGAAGGTCTTTTCTCATTATCCAACACGATTGATATCATCTTTTATGGATTCATCATGGGTATCATTTGCTTGCTCAACTTTATTGTCGTCGTCTATGGCTATGGTGGTGGTGAACTTGGCAATGACTGCAACTATGAATACAGTGATATCTGTGAGAATGTCTTCAAGGCACGTGGTGCTGTATTTACTGCATTGACATTGATGGTTCTCCTTCATGGTTTTACTTGTCGCGATTTACACAACCCGATTTGGACCTGGAGTGCTTGGACCAAACGCAAGCAAAACTATTATCTCATCTATTCATTCGCTGCCTGCTTTATTCTTTGCATCATTTGTCTTTACGTACCAGTGCTCAACACAAGAGTCTTCAGACATAAGGGCATTGACTGGGAATGGGGCATGGTGATTGCTTCTTGCTTACTTTATATGGCTATCACTGAAATTTGGAAGTTCTTCAAGCGTATTCTTCTTCGTCGACAGGCTAAGCGTAGAGAACAACAAGAACAAGAGGAAAAACAACGCATTGAGCATCAACGAGCACTACAAGAGCAGCAAGAATCTCCTAATGAGAAGCAAGAACAAGAACAGCAATAAGTCTTCTCCTTCCTTGTCAAAAAACAACAACCTTTACACACATGTACAAGTAGTTTTATATCCATTTAATCCCTCTTTCGCCTTTTCCTTCCTCATCCCATCATTACTTGTTAGTAGTATAGTAGCTAGACTTGTCAAAAAGCAAAAACACGCATCACTTTTCCGATTGCAACCTTTTGTGTTACTCCATGTTGTTTCCATTTCCCACATAACACATGCACATGACACATGCAAACACAATAGTGCAGGGTGATAAAGACAGGGTATCCTATTACTATTTGATGAATGTATAGAAGGCTGGATAAAGGTACAAAATGTGCGAATAGTATAAAAAGGTCCTGGATGACCAGCATCACAGGTTGTTCTCAGATTGGTAATGGTAACGATAGTACGCATGGCCTTCTTTGTGGAAAGAAGCAGTTGGGGGTGGAGTAGGCAAATCAATATCCTGATCATTGAGTAGATTACGAATCGCTGGTCCACCACTGCTTGAAGATGCAGAAGAAGTTGTGCTTGTGGATGAAGAAGATGAAAGTGAGCAAGCTGATGAAATAGATGATGATGAAGTAAGTGGTGGCAAATGGAAAGCTGAACCACCATTAGGACGTCTTGGAGTAGGTGTTATAGGGTCTCGTGCAAAATGCCAATTTTGGACATGGGAAGCATGCACACCACCCATCGTTGTACTCGGTGGTAGCGGATAACTGCCGCATGACGCGCTGGAGTCAAAAACAGGAAGTGAATAAGATGATGTTGTTGCTGGTGGTGGTGGAGTGCCACCATTTTCTTGTCCTTGCTTTAACAATGCACGTAGAATGTCTTCAATCACACCCAGTCGTTCTTCAATAGCTTCCACTGTAGGCTTGTTATGGCTGTTATTCGATGATGATTGATTCATTCCACTAATGTTATAGCTGTGATTGTTGCTATTGTTGCTGCCTGATGATATTGTAGATGATGTTGATGCAGGTGCTTGACGTGCCATGGCTCGAGCCTTGTGAGAAGTAATGTACTTGCATTCAACTTTGGCCTTAATACATCCGATACAAGGCGATTCGCCGTTGCATTTTGTCTTTTTTCTTCTACATTCACCACAAGCGCTCACCACTTTAAGGCGTTTACGTCGAGTCTTGTCCATAGGCATGGTGACATTCATCGTTTTGACGTTATAAAGAAAAGAGATAATGAAGAAAAGAAAAGAAGAGGATAAAGTGAAAGACAAAATTTCTGGCGGGTTTATAAATAAGAAAAGGAGTGGTCCATGTACCCGGAAAAGCAACTAAGGGGATCGGACGTAAAGAGCGTGACCGGTTGCTTCTTCCGGCCACCATCCGTTACAAAGAGAGTCATCATCATCACCATACATAAGATTCACATATACATATACACGGCCATTCGGCTGAATTGACTCCTTTATAACAATGATGTGAAAAAGTGATATCAACTTTATCCCTTTGCCACTCTCCTTGCTAAAGTGTGTCTTTTGTGTGGCCATCTTACTCCACTTTGGTAAGGAGCAAGGGTTGTTGCGCGCGAAAAATGATCAGGGCCATATCATCACAGGACAACACTGTGTCTTGTCTCTTTTAAGGAATCGTTGCCGATCCGATACTGTGTCACATCTTACCTCGTGCCCTTTTACTCTGCTTGCAACACATCTCGGAAGTCGCGTCATATTATTATTCTCGGTTACCCGCGTCATTAAAACATGATGCTTTTATTCTATAAACTTGTATCTTTGTTATGATACAAGAGTTACATAACAAAGCGAGATGACTAATGAATAGCTATAGGATGTATGTACAACAAGACATGTCTAAAAGGCCAAAAGAAAAGCTTCAGAATGTCATGCATCTAATTCCCGTTGTCCGAGGTGATTGCATAGAAGGATGATGTACGTGTGCACTGTTCTCTCTCATTTTACTTATTTATGGTATGCTGTTTTACCTTGGAAGGAATTGGTCACAGGACAACAAGGGAGGAGATGCTCATTTTGATATGCAATCATACACGTGGAGCAATGCCATATATCATTGCTGGACTCGGAATTGCCCTATATCATTATGCCGGCCCGAGTAAGAATTTCGACTTGGTACATGTAAATCACCTGCTGGATTATCACAAGCATAACTACTTTGACCTGATGTTTTCATCAATGTAATAGTGGCACGAAATCCTGTGTCTGTGTGTTTATTTTGTCATCTCGGAACAAGTCATCCATGGTGTTTCATGATCACAGCTGAAAAGGAGGGTTGGTTTTGTGTGATACTCCGATATACATTAGCTATGCTTCTCTCCTTCTCCCCTTTTCTCCCCCCCTTAAAGTCTGTAAGCCGAATAGATTGATCAAGTAGTTTGTAACAGTCATTTCTATTATGATAGATGATATAATGTGTATTCTCTAACTAATATCGCGTGTTGTAAAAAAAAAGATCATCCACTGGCTTGGTCGTGTCATCAGGATTGTCTAATGCTACTCTTTGTGTTTTTTGTGTGCCTCGTTTTCGGTGTCTTCGTGCTTCCGTTTCTCACTGTATGTGAAACATTCGATCTTATTTTAGATACTGTTATTGCTTCTTCAAAGACAAGTGTGTTGGGAATGAAAACGGGGGTGTTGTACAGAGTATTACCATGATGATGATGATGATGCTGTTGATGATGATGCTGTTGCAAAGGCAATTTCTGGACTGAGAGGAAATGATAGGCAATACATGTCTTTCTTGGGAGCAACATTACGCACCAGGTGTAGTTTGCTTGTTGTACGGTCCACGCTTGATCCCATCACTTGACTCACTCTCTACAGAATAAGAAAATTCCCATGACGAGTTGATTTTTAACTGGGTAACTCACTCATTGACTCTCTACTCACCTCGTAGATATCATTAGCCGGTTCCGGGCTCTTTGTGAAACAGTGACAGTGGATCATGGGAAGCTTAGCAGTAGGTGCCGCATCAAATCTGTGCTTGTGCTCCCGATACAGTCCACGAAACGCATCTACCACGTAAACAAAACGTATTAGAGCACAAGGTCACACACTTTTTCCCCCGCGCCAAAATGCAACGCACGAGCATCCACAGCACATGTTACCTAGAAACTCGATAGCCGTTGCTGGAAGATTCATAACAAAGTGATCAAAAGTCTTCCACTCCGTATCACTATTCGCTGTAGCTTGTAAATCTTGTACTGCTTTCCTGATAAAGTCACGTCCATCCAAGTTGTAAGTATGAATGCCACTTTTGATCTAAAGTCAATGTCAATAAATGGTTTCAAAGATTGACGTGTAAAAGCATATACCTTGTTCAGTTTGATGTTTTCATTCAGCCACTCAAAAGAGACAGGATTGAGATCGTTAGCATAGACAATGGCCCCCTTTTTAGCTGCAGGCAATGCGAACGGACCGACACCAGCAAAAACATCACCTAAACAACATTTTCTCAGTCACCACGTGTGAATGTAGCAATTGCCACACAACTCACAGACATATTCTCCGCGTTTGAAGGTTTGTACCAATCGGTCGTGCTCCGTGTGCAACCGAGAATTCCAATAGACTTTGGAGAAATCAAACTTGAATCGACATCCACTCTCTTTCTAGAGTGATATATGAGCATACATGTAATTCATCCACTTGTTTGCAGTATCCTTACCACTTGAGCAATCATGTTATCCTCGCCTGCAAGTACTTCCATCTTGAAAAAGCGAAAGGTGGTATCAATGTTGTTGGTCTTGTTGACTACACTCGTGATATTCTTGTTTTTCTATACGAAAAGATATAAGCATCTCTTTCATAAAGCATACATGATTGACTTACGTCCAAAATGACTTGACCAATAAGCTGTTTCCAGGGATAGTATTCTTCCTTCAGATTCATGTGTGCTATAATACAGCTTAGTACATAAGCAGTGTAATGAAGCATCTTTTGCAAAATGAACTTACCAATATGTCCCACTTGAGTATAGGATCCAGGGGTGGCATCAGAACCAGCTGGAAGGACAGCCTGCAAGATTTGTTCTTGATGCATTGTCAGTCAATCACATTGATCCATCCACTTTTTTGGTCCCTTGCATACCTGCAGTCCAGTAACTGTAATCAACGTCAACATCATATGTAGAGAAGCCAACACCGTGTTCTTCAATGAGCCTTCTAGCTGGTTCAGGTAACTTGGATACATCTAGAGACACGCGTATGCTTAATGATTGTTATGTACAAGGAAGCATTGATACAATACCTTCTGGTTGAAGCACTTCTTGCTTTAAAAGAAGCAACTTGGTCTCTTTTCCCATCGGATCGTCGACAACATTGCGTAAGCGTGGCTGGTTGAGCAACTGTCTATTCTTCTTGTGTTATAAAGCAGATCGATCAAGTAAGAGCTGGTTGCTTTACCCCATAAGGCCTTTCATTACAGCATTGACTTGTCGAGCAGGTACACGTACGCCTAAGGTCTTGATTGTCTTTTTGAAAGCTTCGCGATTGAGCACTGTCATGCCATGGTGGGCTGGAGGAACGAATGCTGACATGACGAGAACTGAAAACAAAAGCAGTCGACTTTAGCCAGCTCCCAAAATCTCAATCCCATTTACCCAGCACGTGATTTCCGCAAGTGCTTTCTAATCGAGTTGATTGTCTTTTCTTGCTTATGATAAGTGAAGGTTTCTTATACAAGTGTTGGTGGGAGCTGATATTACTTGACATGTCCCTGATACGCCAGAGTCATATAGCTTTGAATAGCGCTTAATACATTAGAAGAGCCCTATATATACCAGAATAGCGTGTGATATGCATAATCCTACTACTGGTATGTCGAAAGATACGCTTACGCGAATGGCATAGATAATTGATAGTAGTAGCAGAAGTAATCAAAAGTCAATAAATAAGGGATCAAAGAAATACATCCTGCATGTTTGACGACAATAGTCAAAAGGTTTACATGTTTAAAGAGCAAGAGAGATACCAGGGGACATATAGCAGGTGAAGGTGCAATCAAGCTAGGATAATGAGCCATTCTTCCACAGTTAATATGCCAAAGAGTCTACTACAATGACACAACTGATTGTATGCTTTAGGGATCGTATCTTCATCAAAGTGGATAAGCAATGTAACCCAATAGACTATACAGTATCATCCTAGATTGACGAATGTCCATTTACACTATGCTGTACAACAATCACCATCATCGTCGGGGATGTAAGCCACTGGTCGCTCTGCAAAAAGGGAGAATACGTGTCGCCTGCTCATGTCCCACAGCTCTTTCTTTCATTTATCTTGCTGCTTTAATGGGTAAGTTACATTGATAGATTGCTCTTTGTATATGTGCTATGATGAAAACACAATCAATATGTATCAAATCAATCTAACTGAAAGCGCCAATTGGGCATTTTCTGAAGAGTCAATCTTCTCTCTGAGCACAACACAACACTGAGCGACAATCTCATGTATCAACATGTTTGCTAACGAATAGCATGTAGGTATATATTCATAATAGAATAGAATAGCAGTAGTAGTAGTATTAGTGGCATTGGGATGGGTTTCAGTTGAAAATAAAAAAGTGCTGTGATGCGAGTCCTTCCAGGACTTTAAGCGCGCGGCTCTTCCTCCTATTCATGGTAAATGACTCCTTGCAGACAAATATCGAGTTTGGTTCTCATTTGCTTCTTAGTCAGTAACGCTTCATACAGATCTCGGCGATCTTAAAGTAGAGGTGTTTTGTGAAGCTGTTCCCACTACAGCCGAGGTAAGGTTGTGTCATACTTGTGTCATCTTGAGATCGCTAATGGGGTTCCAAGAACTTCCTTGCACTTTGTGCTAGTGGATATTATGACAACAACCTATTCCATCGCAACATTGGAGGCTTTATGGTGCAGGTAAGGTGGAAATGCCTTCATAGGGTGACCATGGTGACTGTATCAAGTATAACGACGCGCTTTGACTCTCTTGTAGACTGGTGATCCGACAGGCACTGGCAAAGGTGGTAACTCTATCTGGGGACGCAAGTTTAATGATGAGATCCGTTCAACGCTCAAGGTAATAGTGAAAGTGATATATAAAGGTGGATTATGTTACTAAACATGTTGTATCATAGCATAATGCACGAGGAATTCTATCCATGGCAAACTCTGGTCCCAACACCAATGGTTCTCAATTCTTCATCACCTATGCCAAACATCCCCATCTCGATACCAAATATACTGTGTTCGGCAAGTAAGTTGGATGGTTGTGTTTCTTTTATGAGGAGGGATCATTCATGATTGGCTTTGTTTAGAGTGATTGATGGTGCTGATTCTACTTTGGATGCCATTGAAAAGATCCCTGTGGATGATAAGCATCGACCTATTCAAGAAGTACGCATCCGTAGTGTCACTATCCATGCCAATCCTATTGCAGACAAGGCACGCTGAGCTGATATGACAGTACATTGACGCTTCACACTCGACTCGATCCGCCCATCGATATGGCTTCATTTCGATAGCATTGTTGATCATCCTTGTATATTCTCATTTCACTTATATAAACAACATCTTTATTAGATACATTCATGATAACCAATAGCTATTAACGTTGGGGAGGAAGAAGAGGAAGATGATAAGGATGTGCCACTACTTGAAGAAGTTCCACGTGATTGGAAAGGATGACTAAGACGACTCATAATCCGATGAATCTTTCTTGTGGGTGGTGGTTCAATTGAAGAAGAACAAGAGGAATAGGTTATGGTATGAAGACTAGGACTGGATTTCTTTCCTTTAAGATTATACTTTTGGCGGATTTGACGTCTTTCTTGTCGTAGATCATTCTGTAGCTGGTGTTCCAATCGAGCAAGACAAGTTTGTCGATCAATAAACTGCAACGCACGTTCAACACGGGTTTTACATGCTGAAGGAAGCTTTTCCAAGAGTCAATTTATAAAATGGCATCATAATACATCTATCACTACTACTTGGCGTACCATTGATGTGTGAATCTCAAGATTACGAGCAGTCAAGGGCTGTCTGGTTAACAAATATAATCGAGTTTGATTGAATGTTTCTTTGGGAGTGTCTGTTATGGATAAAGGAGAAGAAACTGATGTATGATGGCGTAGGGATTGTGTGGTGGCATTTGTATGCGACATAGAAAGAGAAAGTGAAAGCGAAAAGAAAAAAAAGAACCAAGAGATAAAGCGCACGGGTAAAATGAGTAGCATTTGTGAGTAACATCATGTGTAACATCTTGAAGGAGTGATCTACAACATACCGGCTTGTGGATGATACGCCACTTTATGTGCTTGCGACATTTTGGCTATCAATCAAGAGAAGCGGCCAAAAACGCTCATGCTGGTTCTTAATCATAGTATAATAAAATGACTCTCTGATGGTGATACAACAAGATTATTTGAGCGGTGAGAGTCATTGGTTCACTGAAGAAGGCGTGGCTTTTGTGTACATGAAGTAAGCCAAGGATTAGGTAACGATATTAGAGGCATAAGCTATGTACACACTTGTGATCGGAAAAAGGTTTACTGGATATCAATTGAATGTGTTGGACAAGCACTGACCATCATCCATAACAGATTCTTCACTTTTATCTCTGCATTGATGTATTACAGTTTGCATGGCTAAACGGATACGAATATAGATAACAGCTGTGCTGTTTCTCATGCAGCTACATGCCATTCATGCTTGACCCTGCAGTTTCAAAATATACGCAGCATGTTACCTGGATATCAAGGTGCATGATAGTAGCATTTACCGACATGCGTATACTCAGCAGTCTTTCACATCAGCACAGATAATTGCATAAAGAAGAGATTGACTTTACAATAGACAATGCTTTATTTGCCATCAAGACAATGAAGAAAAGAATGATGACTAAACTAGTTATGCTGCTTTGATGTCTCAGGTCCCTGTTCTCCCACCCACCCAACAACGAACCCCCATTCTTGGGCCCTTTTCATTTGATCATGTGTGTTGATATCATTTGGGATACTTGTTCGACCACTCTACACAATGTGCGTTCCATTGTGAATGCAGTCGTTTTTGAGTTATGAATGAGTGGCTATTATGACAATCGTGAAAGAAGAGAGTACAACAAAAGTAAAGGATGCTGCAGTTGAATGCTAGTTATGCTGCTCCTTGCAGTGACAATGTAAAAAAGGAAGGAGATAAAGTGAATGGCCCCTGTACGTGTCTCCCAACAGGGTTTTCCACTGGATGGGATTGGGGGAAAGGAGAAGAGAGAAGAGGAGGAGCTGGCTTATGTTCTTTTCTCTCTTTTCCTTCCTTTGTTTTAGGATAATTCCCGCATATATCATTATTGACTTTTGCACTCTATCTCTCTTTCTTTCCCCTCCTCTCCTTTTATTCTATGACTATTGTCTTTTCGATTAAGAGGAATCGTTCTTCAAGTGCTTTACGATCATCCACTTCAGGACACGACTTTCCATCTTTTCAAGAACCAGCAGCTTCCTTCTTATCATCAAAACCCAAATCCATCTTTTCAAAACTTGTCTCATCATCATCACCTTCTTCTACCACTTTGGGTGAACACAGACGACGTTCATCTATCACTTCTATTTTACAATCTTGTTTTCGTAATACAGATCGTGATACTTTGGGTCGTCAAAGAAACAACAGCAATGCATTTGAGAATGATGCTCTTTTTGAAAGATACCGATACCAGACACAACATCAACGGAAACGATCCAATCGCGCTTCCATGTTTGCTGACAACCACCAACGCACAAATGATAAAGATGAAGAAGACAACGATGACGACGATGATGATGATGATCCACCACCACGTGTTATTTGTTACCAAGAGGAGGAGCAACAACGTCGTAGTATCCTAGTGAATCGGAGTGGACATCGACATACAACAAGTCTTCAAATGCCTGGAGGCAGTAGTTGTTTGAATAACAATAGTAGTCTACATCATCACCATTCTTCATCATCTGCTATCCAACATCGTCGTAGCAAAACAGCCACTCATATTCGACATTATTCTCATATTTCCTATATCTCATCTTCCAATATCACAGCTCATTCAGGTGATTTGACAGCCAAAGAATTCGCCGATATTGCTGGTATAAGGATTCTACCAGATGATCAAGTCAGCCATCATAGCGATAATGATCAGCCTTGTTGTTGTCAAGAAGATGGAAAAGATTTCAATCGTCGTGATAGCTTAGCTCATATGTTGGAAGAGGAGAAACATGATATGCCACCAACAACATCGCGTATCTCTAGTAGTACTACAACAGCCCATCATCCTGTGACCAATAGCTCATTGTATGTGGATGAGCAACCTGGTTCCCGATTTTCATCATCAGACGAGTATATTCAAACAACAACAGCAAATACTACTACCAACACGACTTTACCACCTCCACCAGCACCTGGAACAACACATAAACCACATATTTGGGACAATGCATTCTGGAGTCAGCCTCATGTTGGAGGCATGGATAACTTTTTCACATGCACAAATAAGAGTGCTGATCAAGAAGCAGCTGTCATTACCACACCTGAATCCACAGACAAAACCTTGATTCCACCTGTAGTACAAGAAATGCGATCAAGGAATAGCACAGTTTTTAAGAAAGGTCGATTTGAAGTTCATGTCGAATCTCTCTGATATACCCCACACCAATCTCTCTTCATCATTTAGCTTATTATGCCCAATCCACCACCATTCTAATACAAAAAGCGACATCTTTCATAAGGCATCCTTCCTGCTTATCATGTGATTTGTTGATAGAATAAGGAGTAATGTATTACAAGTACATGTATAAATCATCATCTACTGGATCTGTAGTTGATTCTGGTACTACCCAAGCATCTGCTACATCTTCATAGGACATGGGCACTTGTTGATCCACATCGTCTACTGTTGTATTGTTGACTTTGGCATGTTTCTGTATAAATAGATTTCGCTTGATCGAATAATAAAAGCCAATCATGAGATCAGTTTTCATGTCAGTCTCTGGATCCTCCATCATAGTCGTTGCTGTAGGTCGCATGATACGTGTCACTGAAGCAATCGCTTGAAGATTGGCTCGTGCAATAAGTACAGCAGGTGATGTTGCATATAGGTGTTGTGTTCCACTGACACTGTCATTGCTGGCACGCATAATAACACGTTGGATAGAACGAGCAATAGTAGGAATCATGCACGTGATTTCAGCGAGACGCTATCCAAAAGATGAATAAAAGCTACTTGCAACAAGGAGTGAATCATACTTACTTTGGCATACTCTGATGAAAATACAAGTGGATAGAGTTTACAAAGGCGTCGACCAATGATTTGATTGAATACGGATGAAAGATACTCGTTCAAGGCATCAGGAGGTGATTCCAACATCTCTTGTAATTGGTTTGGCTGTAAAGTAATAAGTTAAGGATCAAGATATGCTGAAGAGTGATGGATGGTAGACAAAGTAATCTGAAAAGGATATTGTCTGCTTCAAATTCCAGCATCAGATGAATCGTGGAAAGAGTTGCATAAGGTGCTGCTCGCTTGAGTATATAAGAAAGTGGAGTGCTCACTGAAGCTGAAGATCGAGTGGTGTGAAAGAGAAAGCCTATAATAAACTTGTCAGTTGCATTGGCAGCGTATGGAAGCAGTAGACATCACTAGCCTTGTACATTGCCAAGTTTGTTTGAAGTGTATATCCTTTCCAATCGAAAATCGCTTCGTTTCATGGCCTACATGCAACAATTGTGAATGAAGATAATAAGGAGGATACGCATGTAAACCTACCTTCTTGAGTGGTTTCTCTGCCCATGTCATGGAAGCTACATAATCTAATCCATTGATCCTGCAGCCACAGTATGAAAAAAGTCAAGGATTGAATACAATAGTAAGTAGCATGTGTATAATGAAAAAGGATATCTCCACAGTAAGAGCACCATTGGCCAATACAACATCAAGTTTGTCAAGGGAAAAGACATCATCAGAGTGATTTGGGTATTCAATTGTTGCGATGCATGTTGCACGAAGAGATGACAATGGACACGTGTTGTGAGATGTGCTTTGTTTGATTTGTTGACGCTGTGCTGCTGGTATTGGTAATAACACATGTAGTTCACGTTCTCTGCAGTGGCGAAATCGATCTGTTTGTGTTGAATTCTCACAAGTAGGCATTGGATAAGAAAGGAAGAAAAGAAGCCGTTTATTGATTTTCTGTCGTCAGGTCGCTATTTTATCATGCTTGAATAACACACACACATCACATACGCTTGTTGGGTATCACCAGTCTTCCCATTCAACCCCCATTGTCAATGGAACACTTGAAGAACTGTCGCATGGAGTAGTTTAGTAAGCAGAAGGTACTCGATGGATCGTGTTTGGTCATTAGTAACGCTTACCCATCGACTTGTAAGCAGGTTGCACCGCTTTGAAACCAGGTCACTCCCTTCCTTTGTAATCACTGACAAAGGCACGGTCAGCAAATGAACTCCGCTTTTGATGAGTATAAAAGGACTTTGGATTCTGTGCTTGTTCTGGCATCAACTCTACAAAGTTTATTCTCTTCTTTATCAAAATGGCTTCTCGTATTGCACGCAAGATTGTAAAGTCTGTTCTTTCTCGTGAACAGATGGATGGTGATGGTGCTCGTGGTATGTAACATGAATCACTCCTCGTATGTATACTTTGTTTACTCACTACTCTTATGGTACTATTAGTCTTTCGTAGTATTGGAAGCACGCAACTTCGTAACTTGGATCCTTTCCTTATGCTTGATGAATTCGATGTCCGTGCTCCTGGTGGTTTCCCTGATCATCCCCATCGTGGTTTTGAAACAGTGACTTATATGCTTGAAGGTGAATTCTTGCATGAAGACTTCAAGGGTCATAGTGGTCGTATTGGTCCTGGTGATCTTCAGTGGATGTCAGCTGCCAAGGGCATTGTTCATGCTGAAATTCCTGCCAACAATAGCCGTGCTCATGGTTTACAATTATGGGTCAATCTTTCTTCCAAGGACAAAATGGCTGAACCCAACTATCAAGAATTTCCTGCTCACAAAGTACAACACGTTTCTCCTGAAGATGGTGTGAATATCAAGGTCATTGCTGGTGAATCTTATGGTGTCAAGAGTCCTGTCATGACTCGCACTCCTACCATGTTTATTGATGTCAAGTTGGCCAAGGGCAAATCCATTGAACAAACCATTCCCAAGGACTATGCTGGTTTCATTTACACCATCAATGGCTCTGGTCTCTTTGGTGCAGACAAGCACAAATCTGATGCTCATCATACTCTTGTTCTTGATGATAATGGTGGTACTTTTATCCCTGTCGAGGCATTGACTGATGATTGTCACTTTGTCATCATTGCTGGTAAACCTATCAAGGAACCCATTGTTCAATATGGCCCCTTTGTCATGAACACCCAACAAGAAATCTACAAGGCTTTCCATGATTACAGCCGTGGTATCAATGGTTTCGAAGGCGCTCCTGCTTGGACTTCAAGCATTCGTGATCGATGGATGTAAATATATTCTTCCCAGTAAACAATCATCACCCCATCTTCTTCAAGTCATCCCCCCATATTGTAGATAGATATATCAAACAAACATCCATAGCTTTTCCTATTACATCTCTCTTATGAAATACCAATCAATCATTATCTATTTGAATGCATTTTACTATTGCTAGTCTATGATGACATTGTGTATTCTACAGTTATGCGATTTGTCTTGTAAAGTATTCTGCCCATTGATTATCGGGTATCAGTGCTCCAAACAAGTCCTTCATCACCTTGCCAAGCTATACAACATGAACATGTATTAGTCATATGTCATACATTCTTAAGATAGACGCGCTACATATATCCATACCGAATCAAGATCACGGATGATATCTTCCATAAGAACCAAAAATGCATAGTAAAGCATGTAATGCCCCTCCGAATGTAAAGATGTATCTCGTAACTGAAGCATAAGCTGCTTGCGTGCCCTTTCAGCTGGTGGTAAATAAGGTGGCAGAGGTGTCTTGAGTTGTAATGCTGATGCAAGCACATAAAAATATAACAAAGAGTTGCCGACCATTTCCTTGTACTCTGTGCTAGCTTCCAAAAGCACAAGATGAACTTGGGTTTCCCTTTTAGCCACGACAATACCAAGCGAAACAAACTTGTCCATAATGTTCTGACATGTTGTGAGGAGGATATCATAAGTCGCTGCAGGGAAAGGACCTTTGAAATGTAATGACTGTGTTAGATTGACACAAGTAGAGCAAGTCAGGATATATACAGAATACCTTTTAAACGTGGCTCACTAGGTGCATGTACTAAAAGATCCCGCAAGTGGACAAGTGATTGCTGACATTCTGTTTGATGATGAAGCATCTCATGTTGGTCTTGAGTCATGGTTAGATGCTTGTATACCCATGACAATCGAATCAGCAAGTCAGATAATCCTTTTCTTAATTCAACGCGTGCTGAATAAGGCCAAATGTAAGCTGTCACCACCAATCCAAAGACGACGCCCAAAGACACCGTGATACATCGTACAAACGCTAATTCCATCACATCAAAGTCCATCAACTTGTCATCACGATGGTTGTAGCAGAAGAGTACCACGAGATTGTAGGCCAAAAGTGCCACCTGGCCAAAGCGTCCATGCTTGTGATACAAGATAATCCAGAAACTGGGGAGCGAATAGATCCAAGACAATAAAGCCAGCATCACAGGCTGAGCTGGGAACAAAGTATAGGTAATAGCAGCCACGACACATCCAGCTATTGTTGCAAGTACACGTAAAACGGCTGTAAGATTTGTCCCACCGACTGTTGGAGATAATAAAGTCATCACCTAAAACAAAGGATTGGTATACCATTGTTGGATATCATACAACAACTTACTGTGAGCAATGTCCACTCCATGCGATATTTGTAAAAGTAAGACTGTGTTTGAGGAATAAATGCAAAGGATGAAAGAACAATGGCTGTAAACATATTCTTGGCTGCAAAGCGCACTGTGTGTTGTCGAAACCAAGAAAAGAAGCTCCATAATCTCACACTAAACTTGTGTCGCTGTGTGCTTGGTGTAGGTGTATGCAAGGTATTGAGCGTGTTATGATTGTTGGGAATAGTAAAAGATGCATCAGTCTCGGTCAATGATCGTGCAAAAGTTGTTGTCGATGGCTTCCTAGTAGTCGAAATAGTAGGTTCCATAACATTTGCAACGCATTGCACAAGAACAGAGAGCTCTTTGGCATATTCGAGTAAGCAAAATACAAAAAAGTAGACCAGATAGATGCTGTCGACTGGCACTTCTTTCATAAGCTGTACATGCAAGTCAGCACTGTTGCTTCGATGGTACATATGTGTCAATGCATGATGTAAAGATTCTTCAAAAAGTGCCATGGCTACAGTCAAGTTTTGGCGTAAGAGTCGAAAAGAGATAGGACGACGTCGATGATGTTGTTCCATAGTAGTGTCAAATTGAGATTGCAATTGAACAATGGTCTGTTTGCATGTGTATGCTAGTGATTTCATGGGCGCACGTACTGTCTTGATGAATTCCAATAACTCTCCTCCTCCATTTTCCTCATCATCATTTGAAGTGCTGTCATCATTGTTGCTCTGCCAACTTTGCTCTCGGCGTAATTCATGCTCAAATCTGCGTCTTTGATCACTTGTAGTAACATTCCATGATGTCGTTGTCGTACTATCAGGATTTCGCATTCTCAATGCTTCAAATTGCAGTCCACAGCTGCTACGTAGACCACCAACATGTCTTTCAAGACGTTGAAGACTGGCAACGATCTCATCGTATCCATCCACAAGCTGAAATTCCAATTTGGCATCCGATAATGACTTCTTCATGGCTGCAAATCCAGATCGTTGAGCTTTGATTGCTTCTTGAAGCTTCTTGTTTGCTGTGAAACTGGGTAGATCGGCATCCAAAAGAAATGTCTTGGTAAGCAACTTGAGCAAGACACGATTTGACATGAGACTGTTGTGGATATCAGATCTAAAATGCATATTAGATAAGAGCCACTAATGCATCGTAATCGTAATACATACTTTAGCTTTTTGGTAGCAGTTTCAGGCCATAAAACTAAGCAAACAGCGACTGATATAATAGTGCCAATAGCGACAAGCACAAATAAATGTTGGATAAGCGCGAAGCTGTAATCACTGCGATCCGGAGAAGCTTCTCTAACAAGTGTGGAAAGGATAACAATGAAAGCAAGAGCCGATGCTACATGTGCATTTGTGAGTTATTGACAATGATTCATAATAAAGTTACATACCTGTACCAGTGCTCGGTTTGTTCATAAGACCCTTAAAGTAAGCGATGACAAAGGAGCTAACACCAATCCAGACACCCAGAGTCAAACCATAACTTAGAAGATATTGACCAGCATTCAACAAGTGATCATTAACCCAAAGACTGACTATGCATAGGATCAAGGCACACACTGTAAATAGCCATCCATAGCCTGCTGCTTCCACCATGCCACCAATAGTCTTTGCTGGATTGAAAAATACAGTAACTGTTGCTGCCAAATGACTTGCTGCCATTGAACCACCAACAAGTTGGTTTAATGTTGGAACAAATGTAAAAAGCGAGCCAAGCATATAGGCTACACTGCATTTGATCACTCTTTTCTGTGCATAAGTCAATCTCCATGTTATCTTCTTCTTGCTGCGATGGATATTGTTGTTGGGGTGATCATTGTCATCGTCATCATCATCTGAACTAAGGTCAAGTCGTTTTCTTTGTCCAAGGAGAGGTGTTGATTCATTATGCTCATGTCTAATGGACAACGAAGTCAATCTTACTGAGAATAGAGATGCTTTGTTATTAGATATTACCTTTCCAGAGTAGTAGTAGCTGATGGTGAAAGCAATGATCGATCACTGTAGCGTTGATAATGATCCATAAACGAAGAGTAGGATCCAGTTACCATCGTTGTCAATGATACTGTGCGTCTTTGCAAGGTGCCATCTTCAAGAACCACTTGGTAATCACTGTCTCCTCCTGTGGATGATGTAGATGCCACTCTAAGACCAAAATAGTCATCTGCTACACCTTCAGGTGACCTTGGCGTTCGGGATGAATGCTTGTGTTTGATATTGATAGGCAAAGAGTGTTGTTGTGACGATTTATGCAGCTGCTGCTGATTGTCGACATGGGATCGTCGTTGGTCTTTGTTTGTACAAGAAGCAGAACAAGAGGAGGAATGAGCTTCGAGAATAGTGTGACAAGTAAGAGTCGACATTGAGCAAGCATTGAAGGCGAAATGGTGTGAAAGAAGAGCGTGTGTAGCTTTTTCATGCTGAAGACCGATACTGATTCAGGCACCACCCTATTCACACACAGTGTCAGCATGACTTAATCAGCCCAATCGATCGTGAAACCTATTGGTTGGCGTCCGTCCCACATCAAACTTTATATCCACTTGCCCTTGCCACATTCAACACATGCACAGGCCAACATCAATGGTGTTCTGCCTGAAAAGGGAATTATATCTACACTACTTGCAGACCTTTTTGATATAACTTGCAAGCAATAGGAGTGAATGATGACTATATCTTGGGTCATAAAAGTGCAACATAGCTTGATCCTCTCCGCACACACATTATCCAATTGACATGAAGAATAAAGTTGCCATTTGCAAAGGAAATTTGTGGACATGCCGCATATGGCATTGCATGCAAGGGGTGATAGTGGTGGACATGCATAACTTTTTATGAAACTACATCCACAATACATATAGGATACAGTGGTTCAAAGGTTCTATTACCTTCGATGGTAATCAATTCAGCTCTCAAGTGAGAATCCATCCAAAAGAATGCGTATCTGAGTGAAGATGCTACTTTATTCAGGGGTGAATACACGACCATCGGAAGGACAAGACTTTGTTGGATGATCGATCACTTGTACACATTGACTTTTTTCCATTTTCTCTGAAACAAAATACATTTAGTGATCAACAGGCGGAAAGAGTAAGCGGAATGTAGATTGTGCTTTATGCCTTTTGGGGAGGAAGAGGATGACGATCCCTACATTTGGCGCTATCCAGACATTTACCTTTTACAATGAATAGCCCTGCTGTGTATCGTTTCAGTGCATGAATCGAAAGGCTTTGAATCATAGACATATATTACCAAATCGGTCATACTTTCCAGCGTAGTGCAATAGCAACATGTATTTCTTTATCATCAAAGTGTTTTTCTCAGTAGAAAATGAAGATGGGTGATAAATATATCTTAGCATTTGTGAATCCATGTCGCTGTTCTTGACAGAATTGGGATCAGGGCCGATTGTAACACGGAGATGTAGAATAGGCCTTGTACCTGAAACTGTCAAGCTGTGGGGCATTTAGGTGCTACTCCTCACGGAGAAGATGATCGCCTATTTGGGTAACTTGTGATCCAAATCAAGCAAAGTTCCGAGTTAAGGATTCTGGACCCTCGGCTTTGACCTGTTATTTTGTTCCCAGATGCAGTTGTTCAAGGCGCATAAAAGAAACGCGCCATGATACACTTTCCTTCCTCCACACTACTTACATTTCATCCATTTACTCTTTCAATACTACACAACATGCATTACACACAACGTCATTCCATCAGCAAACTACCACTGGAATTACAACTACAAGTGACATCTTATCTTGATTTCGCTGATTTGTGGTACCTGGGTACTTGTTCACGCACATGTCAATCACTGGTACACCAAGCAATCTTGCACAAGTACCACATCAATCTCAAAGGGATGCATACATTTGATCGTTCTATTCATGCTGCTATGGCACACTTGGAACGCCACGACACAGCCACTCGAGACGTGGCTCATCAAATTGCTGTCAAGATTCATGATTGGGTGCCTCTTATTCAATGCAAGTCCTCCTTGGATATTTTAATCTACAAAACACTTGGCATCATACTTGACCATGTGCTCTATGACAATACAAGCATTGATGACACCAGTAACGCTTTTGGACACCTCGTTGTGAATTGTCTCTCCGCCTTACATTCCAATCTAATAACGCTCTTTGACAACACAACAGCAGATACCTTTCATCGTTTATTACTTGCACACATCATCCGACATCTTGACAACTTTATCAAATCACCCATCACTACATGTACACGACGACGACAATCATTTCGAGTGTTTATTCGCTTTATTGGCATGCTGGCACAGACCAAACTTTTGACTATTGCGGATTTACATTCACTGGCTCAACAACGCATTGCTTATCTAAAGAAGCCACCTACTTTGAAAGTATGTGACAAGACCAATATATCAGCTCGTGAGCAATGGATTGAAGAAGCTGAACTGAGAACGATTGTGCTATTTGATCTCTTACGCGCAGTCATATCACGACAACAGTTGCACTGGGATTCTGGTAAAGATATGCGCAATTTTGCTACTTTGGTCAACCAAACTGTGTCCACCTTGGTTTCGTTCAAGACATCTGTAAGCGCCCTTGCTAATACCACCGCAAGAAGCAGTAATGACACCACTGCGTACTGAGCATATGCTACTGATTTATATCCATCTCCACGCTCTTTTGTATACCTACACTTATAGAATACTACTACTGCTGCCTTTACTACTAGTATATATGCATTCATGATGGTCTTATACATTGTTTCATCCTTTCCCACCCAAAAACACTCGTTCCATTCTATGACATGCATTCAAAAATGACCTTTTATCAATGAAATAATATGTACAGTTTCTGATGATGACTATATATGATGTGGTATTCCTAAACTATCCTCCTCTTCGGTATCACTAAAAGGGAAAAGAGGTCAACATTAGCATCAAAACACATCTGTACACAAACACAACTACCTTTTCAAGGGTGCTGTTCGTGGTGATGATTCTGCTGAAGAAGAAGGTAGCGATACAGAAGAAAAAAACACTTCATCCGTGTCATTGTCGTTGTCACGGTGTTGTAACGGTAAGATAGCGTGATGATGGTGCTGCTGCTGTTCTTGTATCTTGTTGCTAAGAGATTCATCCAGTATATCTGAAAGTTGTTGGCACATGGTATTCTGCAAAACATCCAACGCATCGACTTCGGCATCATTTTGAAGAGAAGCGTTGATACTGTGTTGGGTACGCGTCCAAGCGTCACTGTTTTCAAGGACCTTTTGGTGTGTCTCGTCTAGTCGACCGTTAATGGCGTGACAACGATCAATAAGACCAAGAGCGTCTTGTTTCACACTGGCCATGGCGTTCTCCATTTGCTTTAGGTATCGATTTTGGGAGTGTAGGAAGTCGATGAGCTCACTGGAAAAGTCATAGACTTGGTCTTGTTCTGCAGTAGTTGACATACGGAAAAGGAAAAAGAGGCACAAGGAAACGTCTCCTGGATCATGCTATTTGCTGAGTTTTCCATTGCATAAAGCTACTACTCGTTCTAGGTACAACTTGAATAAAGGAAGACTGGATTACATTCCAACATAAGATAAGCGATGTCTTGTAATGAATAGTTGCATGGCAAGTCATTCGCTGCTAGGTGGTATATGTGATAGCTTAGTACGATCTGTATAATAACTGCAAGACAACAATAGGAAGTGTTAGGATCATTAGGTTGTCAAATGGCAGTTAGAAACACCATCTTGATATGTATATCACTGCTGGATAAACGAGACATTGCCAGATCTTACAGTCGAAACAAAGAATGGTAGTGATCCTCCCATGTCATCAATCCCAAAACATCCACATATCACAGAGCCATGTGCAGTGAAAACAATGAATATGAAAATCAAACAATAAAGCAAAACATATCTTCCAAGTCAACTTCAGAGATGGCAGAAACATTTCCCCAATATATTCTCGAGTAGATATACAGCATAGATTGGAATACAGGCTAATTCTTCCTCTTCAGGATAGCAGTAAGGATGGCAGCTCCAAGTGTGACAACGCCACCAACAATGGCCAGACCAATAGTTCCCTCTGAAATAGACATGGGATTAGATGATATATCATCATCCAAAGAACACACTTTACCTTTAGACACCTTTTCATCAATCCTCCTTTCCAAATCCAATGCTTGTTCATTTTTGGGTTCATGTCGCAGTAACTCGCTGTTGAATTTCTTGGCGTCTGACAGGTTACCAATCTTGTAGTGACCAATGGCAAGATAATAAAGACATTCTCGACGACGTTCAGGTGAATCCATATAGATCTCTATGGAAAGATAAAGAAGAATAAATGTCAGGTGGAACCATACTACATGAAACAAGCATATAACTTATATACCTGTCAGCAACTGAATGCCTTCTTTCACTTGACGATTATCAGCCGAGCGAATCAAACTCCAAGCATAGTTGAACTTGGTTTGGATAGTGACATATTCGCCTTCTTTAAGGTATTGCTTACGTAGAACCTATGTCAAAAAGTACAAGGTACCAAGACAACAATGGAAAAGTGTTGTTAACAAGACAAGCATTCACAAGAAAGAAGCTACGACATACGTCCAACTCTGCAGCTGTGAGAGGAAGTTCAGCTTCTTGAGCCATTGGCATCGCTGTACGAGTCATTGAAAGTAAAGAAGAAAGAGAAAGGTGTTGTGTCTGTGTTGGCTGCAGACTGGGACTTTTCATCAGCTGAGTATGAGGATCATGCCGTCATGCCGCTTCGGTCAGCATCGTCCTTTATTCTCTCTCCTCTTTCCGTTCCTGGCAATATGCTTTACTTTTGTCACGTTTGCGAAGAACAAACAGAAGTCCTGGTCGACCATCAGCCAGTTTGTCTCATTTGCCAATCCGAATTCGTTGAAGAGGTAAGAAGGTCTTGTTCATGGAGTTATAGTCTTGACACGAGAGAATAGATCGACTCTATACAAAACGACTCTTCTTTTGGCGTTTGGTATCAACAACAACTGTTTGGTGACAACAATGGATATGATGTTGGTGGATCATGGCCTGAAAGCAGCTCAACAATTGAATCTGAATACGATGCTTATGATTATCCTGGACTTTGCACTTCTGGCAACTCTGATCCATATGCAGATGATGAACAAGATACCCAGTATAGTACTGAAGATGATGGTGGCAATGGATCTTATTTCAATCATTATGATGGTGATGAATCAGGCGTTGGATATGGTGATGATTATGGTTCATACGACTTTGAAGACTATGCTTCGTTTCACGAGGAAGACAGAGAACACTATGGCAGCACTGATGAAGAAGATGATATCATTACATCACAATTGGAAGTCGAGGAACCTGTATCAGAACGATCATGGTATACATATCATGAAGATGAAGGTCAATTGCCATATGGAACAGAAGATATGGGACAAGATTTATCACATCTACCAACCGATCAATATTACCGTGAGTTGTATGACCCCTATGTTGAAAATGATTTCCCGGATGTCGCTTCATTTGTTACACCTGAGGAGGATACTGGAACTGATGAGGAAGATGTATATCACCCCAGCATAGCCCCAACAGGTTTTGTTTCGTAAGCACGCCCAAATACATGTTATACATGTGCAATTGATCTCATAATGATGATTTATATTGTAGGGATGATGACTATAACAGTGGAAGCACCAATCATCAAGACAGTCAAGATGATACTTATGAAGAGAACGACACTGGCACCAATGAATACGACATTTATGTTGATCCTTCATACGTTGACGACTATAACGATGGTTCAGATGGCACCACAGATCTTGCGCAGATGCTTGAGAATACCCATATCAGTCATCAGGGATGGCAGCTTGATCCTGAACATGAAGAATACCACGATCCAGAAGGAGAAGAATGGCAAGAAGATCCTGACGATGTATCATTTTTCAGCAATGCTCGACGACGATGGGAAGAAGAATCAGATCAGAGACAATTTGAAGAAGCATATGATATTCCAAACATTCTCAGGTAAGATTGACGATATAAAGTGATTGATAGATTGAGCTATTTTTATCATAGGATGATCAATGAGGAGCATCAGAATGATCCATCGTGGTAAGTGTACATAATGTTGGGTCTTGTCATGTAAACTAATCTTGTTATCCTAAGGGATCCACCACCATCAGTACATGGCGCATCACCAGCTGAGCTTGAACGTTTGCCTCGACGACGACTAGATCATGACGAGGATAAAGAAGGTCAGCATTTACTTGAATGTTTCATCTTTGTCTTCTATTCTCTAACAGCTTACACAACAATGCTAGTAATTGAATCCGAATGCAGCATTTGTCAGGATGTCTTTGGAACAGAGCTTTACTTGACACGACTCCCTTGTCAACATGAGTATCATGCAATGTGTATCGAGCAATGGCTGTTACGAAATGCATCTTGCCCTATCTGGTAAGCACACTACTATGCTACAAAAAGGAGATATGGATTACTGATCAAGAGACATTTTCAATGTAGTCGATCTCAAGTACTGATCTGGAGCAGTTCTTCATGTTGAATTGGCCATTTACTCTTTGCATTACGACTATTCATTACACTTATTACATATCAAATCATTTCAATACATTGTGCACATGTGATCTTGACCTGTGTAAATAAAAAGCATGTTGCTGGTTTTCAAGTACTTGTGCGCGTTTATTGTCTTTATGCTATACTATTATGACTGCCTTATTGTTGGTATTCTTCTGAAGGAATCATGGATGTTTCATATAAACGAGTGATCTCTGTAGCACCTTCCTTGAGAGCTTGTTCCTCCTCAGATGATAGTTGAAGCTGCACTTGCTCTTGGGCACCTTGGTGTGTAAGGTACATTGGCATAGACAAACATGCATTGAATGAATCGACGTAAACAGATAATACAAAAATAGGTGGTGTATGATCATCATTGTTCTTGGTAAGACAAGCTTCTACGACACGTGACAATATGGCAGCTTGACCAAACCATGCTCCTCCTTTGAGACGGGCAATCTCGTTACCCCTGTCGGAATTTACAATACGTTCAAGCATGGCTCGATGATCAGCTAATTCAGGAATGGCATTGACAGATCGATTGTTGATATGAGCACTATGCCATGTCACCACTGGATGTTGTCCACTTCCCACAACAAAAACACTTGTCTTGTCTTCACGATTACGTGCACCTGAAGTTTCTGCAACCCAAACTCTTGCTCGAGCTGTACTACGTGTATTGTTGCCAACACCAAATACACAATGTCTTGGTAATCCTGTTTTCTCTTGCAAGTATCGAGTCAATACATCCACTGGCTCACTCCCAACAACAATCCTTGCATGGGGTTGAATAGGAAGCAATGCTGAAAGAATACTGCTCATAAGTTGCTGGTTTCGTTTTGTCCACTGTGCAACAACCTAAGTACACTTGTCACTTTGACTCATTCACTTCACTCTACCTGCAACTCGGATTCCTGTGGGTTCATGGGTGCATCGGCTGTAATGACTATGACATCGGACTGGCTTGCTTCGTTAAAGGTGCCTGCGCGAATGATAATATTGGTACCAAGAGCGGCGTCTTCAAGATCAAGCACCTGGCCCTGGAGGATACTGGTGCTAATATCAACGAGGAGAATTTCTGCCACTGAAGCTCGCATTAGCAGGGCATATGCCAATGCTGTCCCAATCGAGCCTGCCCCAATAATGGCTACTTTGCTATGTCCCATGCCATATAAAATACTGATAGTAGTAGTGAAAAGTAAAAGAAATGTCGTGTTCAAATAGAGATATTGCCACTTTTTGGTTCATATTCAAATGTAAACTGTACTTTCATGATTGGATTGACAAGGGAATGTTATAACACGTGGGTGGGGATGTGAAAAGGTGTGTATGGGTTCCACTTGAAAGTGATGACATTCATTTCCTTGAAGAAATAGAAGCATGGGCAGTACAAGTTATTCTGTACTGCTTCTTTCTTTCATCCTTTCATCATGCTTGTCAGCAATATATTGGTACTGTTGGGCGTCATCTCTTCTTCACTTGCAGCCAATGATGGTGTGATCAAGTAAGCTAAAGAGCATGACTGTATAATCGTATGCATATGTAAACTCTTTATCACTACCACAGTCTGAAGCTACGCAAGAAAACAAGAAGTTTAAGCACTCCCGAGCGACATGTACAAGCTCTGTTCAAGTACAACTTGCATGGAAAAGTGCCTCCCTTTAGAATAAATGATGTGCGTCATGCTGTGGACTTGGATTCAGTCAATGTTGATGTCGAGGTAAGCTTTTCATGGATGTATGAGAGATACGATCAAAAGTAACATACACTTATCATCTGACATCCTAAAAGTATGTGGGAGATGTGGAAATAGGCACACCACCCCAGACATTCGAGATGGATTTTGATACTGGCAGCTCTGATATTTGGGTCCCTTCAAACAATTGCACTACTTGCTCCAGCAACTCTACATTTTTAGCTTCCAAGTCCAAAACTTTCTTTCCTGAAGCTGCAACAGCAACGACAATGGATAACACGACTATGATCAGTGCCAATGACACCAATGATGGCAGTAATTCTTCATGGACTCTACAATATGGTGATGGCTCTACTGTACAGGGCAACAAAGGCTTTGATACCATCACAGTTGGGAATGCAACAGCGAAACACCAGTTATTTGGATTAGCCAACAAGGTGTCTTCACAGTTCATAGCAGATGAAAGATTGGATGGCATCTTTGGGTTAGGATTTGCTGGATTATCATTGATGGGTGCCAATCAGTCGTTTGTCGAAAGTCTAAAGACACAAGGCGTTATTCGTGATGCAGTAGCATCTTTCTGGCTAAGCAATTCTTCAAATGGCGGTGAATTGGTAAAAATGAAAAGCACATTGACACACAATATATTCAAAGATATACACGTAGTTACTTGGTAACATTGATTCCAAGAGATATGAAGGCAATCTTACCTACCTGGATATAAGCAAGCCGCCTCGTTATTGGGAGGTACCATTTACTGGTGTCAAAGTTGGCAACAAGACTTATATCAGTGGCATGGATCCAGGAAATGGCACTGCTATTGTGGACACAGGCACCACGTTAATTATCTTGCCATTGACTTTGTCACATGCTGTTCATGAGCATATACCTGGTGCAGTCTATAACAGGACTTATGGATGGCAAATGCCTTGCAAGCCCAATACGACTGAATCAGTTGGCTTCACTCTAGGTGGACATGAATTTCCCATCCCACTTCAGAATCTTGTACGAGAAAAGGTGAATCCTGATAATAGCTCTCTATGCTATTCCGGTATTGCTGAAGCACCTATGCCCATGGTCATTCTTGGTGACACCTTTATGCGTACCTACTATACTGTGTTTGATTATGATGCCAAACGTGTTGGATTTGCAAAGACAATCTGAAGAAGATGACAATGTACCTTAATAAATGCTCTATTTCATTATCGTATAGTGTTGGTTTTATAGTGGAAAGGTGCTGGGTTGCTAACATTGTCACAAACCCTTAGCAGACACTCTTGTGTGAGATGAATCCAAATGCTGTATGATGTCGTCATGCTCTATAATGATGAAAAATGCAACTGGTAAGCCGAGTAGTATTCCCTGAAATATGCTCTTGGTTGCCAATCCTGCTCTTAGAACATTGGTACCATGGTACCATCACAATCATTGTGCGATTTGGCATACATTGTCATGTTCTTGATCAGTTACTGGAAGTTCTTGTCATTGATTCTCATTTCCCATATCACCTATATAAGGGGAATGTGGGGTAGTCCTTTAGATTTGATGATTGATGCACAAAGAATATCCATGATCAGCAGATGCTGCATAATTGGTTAATACTTTGACATGGTCAATATGATTCTAGACACATCGTGTCACACTAATACGCCTTCTTGCATCTTTTTCCCACACGCCTACTCAGCAAGTCTGAATCATCCCTATCTGCACGGGGTCTTGAGCCAATAGAGTTTTCCGGAGAAGCTATTCATCCGATCCCTTTGATTCATCAACGTGGAAATGACAATCCTTGATCATTGGAGATCAGCATTTCAGCTACCGCTTACTCGTGCATGATGTTTAGAAGACAATAGCCATAGCAATGACTTATGGGCTTGAAGTGGCGCACCAGCAAAATCCCATTTTGATCCCGCGGAATCTCGTATATACTTGTTATAGAGAATGTTTGGGAGAATTATGCGCTTGGATGTGAGACAACAATGAATGTGGGGTAAAGTTGGTACATTCCAAGTTGCAACACACAAGGATTGATGCCTTTTTCACTTTTGGAAGGTATACCAGATCTCATCTTAAGATCGGATACTCAGCAGCAAGCAGCTAGTGCACTACATGCTGTGTACATTCTCACACAAGTATCATCATGACCAGTTTTCGCAGTAACAGTACGTTGTATTATACATTTAGCAATGTAATAAAAGGAATCATTTCGGCAAGTTCTATCAAAGTGGATGTGGCTGTGCTTTGAATGTTCATTGACAGTGTTGGAAATACAGCATGAGGTGATTTCTTTCCCATTTGGTCAGCTGATCTATACCAGGTAGGGATAACAATGGGCCCGATCTCAATATCATAATAGTGTCTTACTCCTTTGTTATCTAAGAGACACACAAGGCGGCTTTTGGTTTATCTTTGGTAAGTCACAGGACAATGCTCGTGCCATAGATAGTGCCACATCCTATCGCATAAATTCGATCCAAAGAAGTGGATTCGCTTCATATTACAAAGAATGGCAGATGATATGGTTCTTTCCTTGTTTGAAACACCGCTTCATGCTGTGGTTCGAATGAACCACTTGAATTGGATCTTCAAAGACACGTAGTGTAAGAAACTCCTTTTCACACTCCCACACAATGAAAACTTGTAGCATGACCTTTGTGATGCGTTGTACACACACAGATGCCATGTTGCCAAGCACCTAATTAAAGCAGCAACTTGTTGACTGCCGCAGTAATAGCAGTAAAAAGTGCTGCTGCTGCTGCCATCATGCATGAAATGACGCGATATCAGTGAAAACACCACTACCATTGGGCTATGCCAAGTACAAACTTTATTTCAGAGACATATTGTCTATGATTGGTACTTGTCGCCTTTCTTCAATTTCCCGCTTACAAAGATCTGTTATGCAATGAAGATGATTGGGAGTGTGTGAGTGCCACTGATAACAAAATGATGTGGAAAGTAGCGTTAGAAAGATAAAGGATTAGGTGCGACGAGTCGTTGTAGCATGAGGATCAGTCTATTCTAGGAATAGTGCAACGAAAGATGGGAATACAAATCCGCCACTGATGAAATCATTTGTGTTGCCATGCGTGTCGCTTCAACCGACACAGCATAACAACACCTATATAAAGGGTGCATTACATACATTTCGCTAAAAACAACTTTTCAAATAACAACTTCTCCCAATGTCTGATGGTCGATGTATACATTGTGGCCAAAAAGGCCATTACTCAATGTAAGCTTATTATGCAACATGCTTCTCCATCATTCCCTTTTGCTCATCATGTCATTATTGCAGGATGTGTCCTCACAAACCAAGCGTATTCATGAATGGCAATCTTGAAGTATACTTGCTACTGCTGGTTCAGGAGCAACAACAGCAACAATCTTAGCCATGGACTTTTGTCGACATCCTGCCATACATCCACCTTCCAAGCATTATAACATATCTTCACATTTATAAATAATCACTATCGCCCCTCCACTTCGATATCACACCACCTTATGTATATTCTCCAGCACCCTTTTCTTGTATAGCCTAGCACATATCCATCACTAGTTGCCAGTCCATGGCCAACAGCCAGTAGTATATCTTCTATCACATATTGTACCTCCAATTGTTTGTATTCATGTTGCTTTTCCAAAGAAGCAATACAGATTGTAATGTGCATAACATCTTTCAAATGCTTTGTATAATGCATGTTCACACGCTTCAAAAGAGCATTTCCACAAACTCGGGATTGGCTCCTTTTGCACGCGTGCAATGTAAGCAAAGTCAATTTGTGCTACAATAGCCATGCGTTCTGGGTCACCTGCCTGCTGTTGCATCCCATAATGATGTGTTGCATGGCGTTTTGAATGTACACATGACACTGCTTACACTAATTTTCATTTTATTTGGACATAACCAATATATCGGAAGAGAGAATATATGCTTTTGTGAGCAAAGCAAGATGTAAGAAAGGAGTTACACAGTATAAAGCCCTTGCAAAAGAGAAAGACAAGATGTAAAAGACAAATGAAATGTGTTGTGGGATTTAGGTGGTTGCATACAATGAGCGTCCCTTGAGAATATCAGCCAAGTTATGTGTAAGTGAAGGAGCACAAAGAATATTGGCTGATGTTGTTGTCGAAGATGATGAAGATGGATTTGCAGAAGGTGGTGGAAATGCTATATGGGGTGGAGCAAGTAATGGTGGTGGAGGTAGGAAAGTATTAGAGTTGAATGATAATGTTGGTGGTGGTAGTATGGATGATGGTGGTGGCGGTGATCCATCACTACTGGTCGTTGTGCTACTACTACTACTGCTGCTACTGCTGGTAAATGAGACAAGTGAAGATTCATAGTATTTTGACGCCCTTGGATTAGGTGGTGATGTTGATACTCGAGTGCCATGACACTTTTCTTCATGACGAACAAGAAACATTTTCTTAGTGTAGCTATGTTTTGTTCTTGTCAGACATCATGTTAAGAGAGTGAATTGAAGAAAGGTACCTTTTGGTGCATCCAGAGTGTGAACAGCGATAGGGGCGATTACCAGTATGGATCCGGCTATGACGAAAAGTTGGCTATTACTTTCAACTGCACGTGTGTTACAATACACAATGTCTTACCGATGACGTGCGAGAGAACTGCTGTCGCTGAAGCTTTTACCACAGTCATGGAATTCACACGTGTGTGGGCGTTCACCAGAGTGAGTGCGTAAATGAACAGTCAAGGCAGATCGCTGATGTTTTGTTTATGTTGTAGATGTAGGACAATGTGTGAATAATCAAAATCAGTAATCGGGACATCCAAAAGCTTCAAGCTTCTCCGTGGTGCTACCTGGATAAAACGCTTTCCGCACCATGGTTTGTCGCAATGAAATGGCCTATAGCGTCATCAAATGATCATAAGTTTCCTACATGCTCTTTTTATATCTTCATGTGATGAGCAATAACATACCTGTCGTTAGTGTGGATTCGGTAATGGCGTGCCGTATCCGAAGGCCTACCTATACATTGGTTAAGTGAACAATTGAATGATTTTGATGTCTCGATCAAAAGCTAAAAGAACATACTGAAAAGCTTTCCACAACCAGGCCAAGTGCATTGATGACGTTTTGGATAGCGCACGGATGCTGTTTCTGAATGAATCAATTCCGCAATATCCATGATGAACAATAAGCTTGCAAGAAAAAAAAAGGGTAGAAAAAAGGAAAAAGAAGAGTGGAGTAAAAAGGATTATGCAAACCGCATTTATGGATCGGCGGAGTGACCCTTCTGTGGACATGCAGTTTCTGTGATTCGACTTGTCTCCACACAGTGCATCCATTTTTAGTTATGCAGAACGCATCATGATCTCCCTTTACCTCTTTATCGGTTGCTGTGTGTCGTGTAGCCATTCCCACGGACAAATTCTCCCTTGCATCTTTTGCTGCAACTGTCCCATTGGTGAATCGAATACAAACAATCATCATCTTTTTGTCCTCCTCACTCACACACACGATCTGCATTTTTCATATGTTACAGCACACATGTACACATGCTATCTGAATCCGAGAAATGATCTTTTCATGCTTATAAAGCGCAAGGTGTCACTGGTCTGTGCGCATGTCGGCAAATAACAGTGGTGCTCATCTCTTTTTAAAGTGACAGATTTTAAAGGTAGAAGCTTTGTTGTGTAAATAGCAAAAGAAAACAGGGACAACGACAATACAATTATGTGGCGCATGCACGATCTGAAACGTCTTTTTGGTTCACTATGTGAGTATACGTTTCTCAACACACATATACACACACTTGTCATCTAACGTGACCCCGCTCCCAGACCACCACGGCCCATCCCCACATGCAGGATTCTAGAGAACAAAAAGTAGTAGAGAGAAATGTAATTGCTGTTTCAGGGGGGACATGTTGAAATGCTGGTACCATGAGAACAGTGCATCACGCGCGCCTTTATGTGTGTGCGCGCATTGACACTAGTGTTATTGGGAAACTATTTCTTTTACATTACTTTATTGCTAGGCATCCACACACTTTATACCACATTGTCTACAAACAACAATGACTTTGAAGTAATCCAATGCATTGTTACAGTCTACTTTCTCTTTGAACCAGGTGTCACAACCAGGTTGTATTGTATCCGATGCTCCGATGATGATGATGATAGTGATGCAATAGAATGGTAGTACTCACATAAACAGACACACGCACATGTCCAATCCCCAAACGCACGTACACAGTAGTATTCGGTCGAGCGTGATGGAAATGGTGATGATGCTGCTGCTGTAACACATGCGTGAAAGATCCCGTGGATGCACATAATACACACACACACACTGCCTAAACTCATGCTTTGCCACAACTATTCTCACTACCAGGATTGAATATGTAATATCGATATGTATTTGGTAGTAATGACAAGGTAACGATGCTAAAATATATGCTCAAGATGTCGTGTGGAATGATAATAGTAGTCGTAGTCGTAGTAAATTGATCGAGTCACACGAGTGCCAATTCCAATGTCCATGTTCGTCGTGCCCAAAGTCGCACCTGCATATCCATCAATTCGACACATGTATGATCCCACCAACATTTTCTCTATTGTAAATGTGATCAGCTGATGTCTGATGCCATTTAAAAAGACTTACTGCAGGTTTGCCATAAAACATCATCAACTTTTGTGCTGTTGCCATACGATGTCCACTGGTTTGGAGATGTACAAGTGATAGACTACTGATACAAGTCTTTTTGGGCTCCAGAGCACGATAGTTCCAAGTGTCTTCTAGTGAAAATCCAGCTTTACACAAAATGTCCACAAGATGCTGTTCAGCCAGATTGTTTTCCTTGCTAATGTTGCGTAACAGCGCCTCAAATACTCGGTTTTGTTGTTGTAGATAACGACCACCTTCCGTTTTAAGACTAGTCATAATACTTGTTGAAGTCTTCGTATGATGCTGAGCAGGTAAGACGTAATAATCAAGCTCTTCTCGTAAAACAATGACAACTGGCTTTGTGAAAAGTGGATGATGATGATGATGATGATGTGGTGCACTGGCGATGTTTCTATTATCCAACGCTGCTTCTGCCAAATAAGCTTCTTCTGAAAAGTGCTCTGCATGAGTTGTACGTGCTTGTACAAAGAAATCAAGCATCATTCGAACACACGCTGGATCAAAGTCGACTTGTGCTTGCTCTTGTCCATTCAATACGAGCCCATTTGGAAACATGGCAATCAAGATACTCTCTGGAAATGCTACCTATCATATAGAACATTAGCTACCTTAGTCATACATGTCATCATATCACAATCTATTGCATACTGTACTATACCAGTGTCTCACGACTGATTTCTATCTGTTCGCCACGCAGTTCAAGCGTCAAGACAGGTGGTAGTCCTGGTTGTTGTCTCTCGTCATCAGATGGAGTGCCTGAATGTTCTTCTTCGGAATGAGTGTTGGATAGAGTGGGTTGTGTTGTCGATGCCACTTGTGTAATGGGAGATTCAACTGGGCTCATGGTAGGAAAAGGAAAGTAGTAGTTTGGGAAAGTAAAAGATGCGAGAAAGAACAAGATGCAAGCTGCATTTCTGTGTCACCTACTACTTTAGTAAATTGATCCAGATCTTTATTGCTATGAAACTACTTTGATTACACCATCTCTATCACCACTAATGATCATAGGATAAGGCACTTCAGTAAGAATAACATCCATCACGGCATCTGTATGATTTCTCAATAATGATTGTTGCTGTGCAAAGTTGATCTCGCTAGGACTTGAATGGTGTGATCCAGATCCACTGAAAGCTGTACGATGCATTGAAGTACTTGATGTGGATGTACGTTGCGCTTGTGCAAACTCGAGATAGAACTTGATGTGATTCTGAACACTCATTCTAAAGCGTGGCTTGGGCTCATCCATATCCAATCCTAGTACGACACTCGAATTCTCGATTCGAGCAGTATCCCAAAATCTGAGCTTCCTATCAGATCCTCCTGTAATAATGAATCGACAGTCTGAAGGAGATACCACGGCTCGAATCAAATTCTCTGAAAAGTGTGCTTCACTACTGGTACATGATGTACCAAGAATATCCTCTTCACTTGGTGCTTCCAACGCCTACACGAGATGTATATATAAGCAAATAGTCATCATGGATCTTGATCAACATACCTGAAATACATCGGTGTCAATGCCATTGTTGGTCACAGTCTTTTCATCGCCAGGTCGAACAAGAAACACTTCAACACAGCGCAATTGTACAATATCCCACACAGAGATCTCATTTTTGCCTGCAGCAATAATCACATGTTTTCCTTCAGCCTTGGGATCGTGACTCAAAAGCATCGTATTGATACGGCTCTTGCTGTGATGTAACCATGATCTCAATGGGATTTGGAAGCGTAGGTCATATAACGTCAAAATACCACGTGTTGTTCCAACCATCATCCATGTATGCAGTCGATCAGTAACCATACTGGTAATGACACCTAGAAACACGAGTCAACATCTTGTCTTCCTTGATTTGCTGCATGTCTACTTGCCATGACTCAAAGGATTCTTGAGTTGCCACAGAATATCCATCGTCATCAAATCCATCGCATAAATGTTGCCCTTATTGGTTGCAAACAAGAGTATAGACTTGGATCCAGCCATAGTATTCGATGCATCTACACACAATCATTCAT
The DNA here is from genome assembly GCA_008728235.1 of Lichtheimia ramosa. Lineage (NCBI taxonomy): Eukaryota > Fungi > Mucoromycota > Mucoromycetes > Mucorales > Lichtheimiaceae > Lichtheimia > Lichtheimia ramosa. The sequence continues at coordinate 1,989,237 of CP031827.1, read as the reverse complement.
GTAAGTTGACATTGCTATTGTCCATAAAGAAGAGAGATGTACATACTGCTTGTGAAATGTTGGATGCATACGGCATATTCATTCATCAGCTGATGTCTTCGCACTGGGATACACTTGCCAAACTTGAGAGCACTTCCTGTACTGCGTATATCCACTCTGTATATAGTATGTAAATAGACATAGAAGGAATCATTCCTCAATCCTCCATCATTTTTCTTTTACCTAAATACATGAATGCTGCCATTGTCAGATGCTGATGCGATGCTGTACGTTTGGTGGATAAAAGTGATACACTTGATACGTCCCCCTATGATATACCATTAGCAAAATATGATTGATCATCCTGAAATTGTCAAAGTACCTTGCTGGTTGTATGTTGCACGAGATCGATTGGTGACATTACGCTCTAACCGGAAGCAATCCCATATCTTGACCGATCCATCATCCGAGCATGAAGCAAACAAGAGATTATCCCAAGATATTGCCAGTTGATTAATGCCAGCCGTATGTTCAGTAAAGTGAGCAACAAGAGTACCTACACAAGTTGTATTTAGAAATCATAATATCTCACTGTTTCAATATCCTTTACCATCAGGTTTCCAGCTGTTGACTGTTCTGAAAGGTGACGTTCCTTGTGGCAACCTTTTAATGCGCTTCATGATAGCTGGATCACCTGTAAACTCTATTGATCCACATCTTTAGTCACATGATTCATTGTGTTTTGCACAAGACAACATACCTGGCATGTGAGGAGGGAAAGCTTCCAAGGCTGTCTTCATGAGAAGATTCTGCAAATGTTCATAGCCAACTAAGATAGTGATATTAGTCATTTTTCCTCAATGATTTACATGACTAATCTTACCAATCGATTTGGGCGTGGACACAGAAAATCTTGCTCGCTCATCTAACTCTGCAGGTGATAAGGAACCTATATCAACATGAATCAGTAAAACATGGCCATTTCTGTAAGGGGATTCAGCCAATTACCTTTTGTTCTTGGCACTGGTGCTGAATGCGTATCAAAGTTGATATCAGTTGGGCTGGATATAAGTCCACTATTGGATGTCACAGATGCAGTTTCAGGATTGATTGACTTGTCAAGGTCTGGAAGAATCGCTTGCACATGTGGCTCACTTGCAACTCGACTGATCTTGCATGAATTCTGTTTAGCGCGTGTCTGCATCGTCGATGGCCTAAAAACTGAAATCAGCATATCCATCACACTAGTTCATGTCATTTTTCTACCTTTCTATACCACCAGCCTATATAAAAAGCTTGTAAGCAAGGGAGCTTCTGATTTTGATTCAAGATCCACTTACATAGTTAGCTGAAATTTCTTGATTGAAAGGAGTGTCTTGTGAAAGATCAGGGAGAAACACTGTCAATGGCGTTACGCCGATACTCTTGAGAAAGACATCACCGTTCTACAAAACAGCATTCGTCTTGATGAGATATTCATGATGATGCAATGTTCACTTACCACGATACTTCTATCTTCAAAGCCTTTTGGACGACTAGAAGCAATAATGTTAGCTACGCTTGTTTGTATGCATGATAATCCTTCTTACTTGAGCTTTGCATGTGACACTTTGTATAGATAGTCCCGCAAAAGAGCAATGATCTCTTCATCTTCTGCTGACATGCCCATATTTCGTAGTCGCTCCAGATAGTACTCGTCTCTATATGTTGAGCAAATCAGTATCACGTGCTGAAAGTATGTAAATCAATCAAATGCTTACTCTTGGGAAACTTCCAACTCCTCCCCAGTAGCACCAGTCAATAAGGATCCTGACATTATGCCATTAGTGCTGCGAGGATATGATGATACCGCATGTCATACCTTGACGTAAGAGCATGGTTGGTCCAGATTTGCGTTGTTTTGGCGCATTTGATCGTGCTCGTTTCTCACGTTGGTGTTTCCAGAAAAGAGATTTGGATGTCGCTTTGGTCGCCCATGCTATCGCTTGCTCATAAATCTGCCGTGAAAGCTAAATCATCCATATGTAAGTCATCAATCCCATAGTGTTATTTCACAAGAATCTACCGGTGTCTTTGCATTTTCCATCAGCTCCTCTTCATTGATGCTTGATATGTCTGCCTTGAGGAAAGGAGTCAACAGTGGGTATATGATACACCAGATGTCTGTTTCTGGCAAATGCTTGGATGCCGATACAATAAAGCCAACAGCACCTGATCTCTGAGTAAGAATAGATATCCCATAGACTGTTTTCATATCGCTTACCATGTCGAATCCATATACTTGGATGGCATATCAAGGGCGCAATGATACCAATAAGCTCCCATAGTTTCATCTTTGAAAATAGATCCAATTCTGCCAAGCTTGCATAGGTATTAAGCACCTTTTCCACCACGAATTCTTCCGCATCTACAACATATGATGTGAGATGATAAATATGGATAATGTTCTTCTCATACTTTACCAGTCAATGCTTGAACCATCAATGGCAAAATGTATTCTTCCAAGCTGCGCGCACCTACGCAAGTCCCTACGCCTTTGATGCTTTCAAAAAAGGCACTGATAGCAGTACAATATAAGCAAAAGGATATCTACACGACTATTCAAATATACTTACCTACGCAGCATCCAATCTTTGTCATTCAGGTATGTAATCATGTGACTCAAGAGAAGATCATTGGCTATTTGCCTTCCAAAGAACACACACAAGCATGTGATATTGGTCAATAATGCGCGCTTGACAGAACTTTCTGAATCAATCAACAAGGCTGTCACTTGCTCTTGTATAACAGACTTGAGATCTTGCAATGAGGAATCATAGGCAGACTGACAAAAAGCATAAGTATTGAGTAATGATGATTGTGTCTGGCATATATATACCTCAAAGTCAAGTTCATCAGTGTCCATATCCACCACAGGAAAAGTGCTATCGCTTTTGAGCAGCTGGGTCATTTCCAAGAATCTCAATGCAGTCTCGGCTAGTAAAGCGATACAGCTGGCATAGGTGGTGCGCACCAAAACATCCTCGTCTTTGGCAAAGTCGCATACATTGGGTAAAATGTACTCTGGGAATATCCTTGCATTGATTGGTGATATAGATTCAACCATACAAAGCTATTACAGATCCATAAGTACATTGTCATAAAGAAACAGGTCAATAAACACATACCACTTGGGTCAAAGTCTTGATTGCATTAGCACGAACAAGAGCAGCATCATCAGACAATAGGGTCATCAAGTAAGGCACAAGTCGATCCAATTTGACATCATCAGGTAAATGTTCTGCCAACGCCAAAAGAATGTCAAGTGCTTTCAATTTTGAGCTTGGGAAGGATGCATTTCGAAGCAAAGAGCACACGAATGATAAGAAAATGAGCGTCCCATGTTCTACGTTCGAACTGGTCAGTTTTCTTGTCTTTCGATTGTTGTTGAATCCAAACTACCTCCAGAGTTTTGCTGATGATCCACATGATTTGCTGCAGTATTCTCGGGTTCGTAGTTGGGTATGTTGAGAATAGGTGGTAAAATGATCTGTTGCACCGTGTAAGTACTCTTTCTTTCTAATCAAATGCCCATTACTTGACGACTTACTGATGATGCAGTGGTATTTGGTAGATCTACACATAATACACGTTATAATCATGCCTGTTTCTCTCTGTTTCTCTCGCAATTACCTGTTAAAGTCCTTCGTCGTTCTCGGGGACCACCAGGTCGAGCTGTTGTGGAATCTGGTTGAGTTGTTGGCATCGAATCGCCTTGGAAAGAGACAAAATAAGCAATTTTGTCAAAGTCATGGTATATGCGCTCAATTTTCTCATCAGCATCAATAAGCTTTTTGCTGATACTATTGACACCCATAAGTGCTGAAGACATGGCATCGGCTACAGCTGCTGTCGATTGTTGTGTTGCTTCATAGTCGATAGGCTCTGTTACTGAACTGATGTATTGATGTAGGAATGTATAAAAGTAATGCGGAAACGCTTTGCCACGCCTACCAAAACAAGGTTAGCACTTGTGTCCATCATCAACAACATTGACTTTACCATTCTGACAGATATTGTTCGGCAGTGAAACGATCTTTGGGGTCCAATTGGATCATATGCTTCACCATACTCTGCACATAACTTGCGTTAGTCTACTGCTTTCAATACAATCTATTCCAATCCTTTACCTTTATGTTTTCATCATCAATCTTGTCTAGGTTGTTGTCTGGATTGTATTCTCCACTTCGATACTTGAAGAGTTGTGATAAAGAAAAGATAGATGTCCCTTCCAGAAATAGCTCAGCAATAACACATCTATTGCACGACATCATTAGTAAATGTAGTCGTGGTATCATGTAGCAAGATGTCACAGTACCCAACAGAAAAGATATCCATTTCAGGTGTCAGCTCGCTCACTTGTTCATCCCAATCGAGATTTTTCTATGACACAATCATCAGTCAGCCTTGACCAGTCTTTGCAACCATCAATCTCCATGTTCATACCATTCTCTGATCCACTGCTGTACCAGCATTGTAAAAACGTTCAGGAGCGATATAGCAGCATCTTCGAGACGACATGTCAAAAAAGAAAGAAAAGTCCGCTGGATTATCCTGCAACACGTGATTAACATACCTTCATCAGACACACATAAGATAAATATACCTCTGGTAGATAAGTTGGCTTATATGAAGCAAAGTCCACGAGATAGACCCAATTCCAAGAAGTCACCAATACGTTTTCAGTCTTAATATCACCATGATAGACCTGTATCCACCTTGCATAAATCCTAATGCTGACAACAATGACATTCATTCCCCTTGTACCTTTTTCGCATGTGTACTTGCTACTGCTTTGAGAATTTGATATGCGATCCACTTCTTTTCAATCAGTGTCAGGAATGGGCGTGTGCTATATGTGGATGTATGGCGTCAATTGTGTGTGTCTGGATATGTCAAGGAGATGTTCACCTTATACGATCATAAAGGCTGCTACAAAAGTATTGTCGAACAAGGTATGCTGCCTTGTCAGTCTCCAGAATACGTTGAAAAGGAAATGCGTTTGATACGTCAATAAGGGCATCATGCTCGTCTAAAGAAAAGTAAGCATTAGCTGATCCAGTCGTATACAGCTCGTTTTCGACCACTTTTACCTTGTAGCTTTTTGACATATGAACGTAGTGAAAGCTGAGGATCTGGTTTGACGAATATCTTGACGACAACAAGAGTATCTTTATGTCGACCACGGATAGTCTTCATGAAACGCGCATTGCCAATACTAAGCAGAGCAAGTATGCATGAGCTCATGTTGTCCCGCCAGATTGGCTCTATCCTCCTCTATACCTTCGCTCGTAGTAGATATCACCCAGTTCACTGACGTAGCTGTCGATGCCTGCAATGGCAGTTACATTGGAGATTTTGTTCCCCATTGGTAGTGGTGGTTGTGGAGAGAATAAAAGAGTGGTTCTATGCAAAAAGTGTAAAGGGCGAACCGGAACTCGAAAAGGGAAGCAACTGCGGTGTCTCACGCTCGTCAACTTTTTGCCTTTTCGGTTTTGCATGATCAAATCATCACCAGTGCAAGTGACGTCTTCCCCAATCCTCTATTCATGATGATGATGGCTGATAGTAACTTATATGACAAATGTTGATATGAGATGCATGTTTAATATGTACAAAGTTTACTATGTCTATTCATGCTCTTCTATGTCATCAGTGTCCAATAAAGCTGTGTCTTGATCATTGTCGACTTTGCAATGTTTGACTGGGGTGAGATATATATCTTGGTTGATTTGTCTCCTTCCAGGCCACTGGCACAGGCCATTGCCTTATCGTATATGCCATAGTGATATGCTATTCTGAAACTGCATCATGTTGGGGATAGAGCATTCATCAAAATACTCAGGTATGAAGACTGACTACTGAAAGAGGTGCACGACTATCTATCTTCAGTGTTCCTAGCTAAAATTGATTACCAAACACAGTCAAACTTGAATGCAGCCAAAAGAAGAGTCAAAAGCTGCTAATACCAGGGACTACTCATAAAGACAATTAAAGATGCAGCAGTAGTTAGCCTGTTTTACGGTAATTGTAGTTGATCTGGATCATTATGTTTATTGATAAGTGAATGGCTTGAAGGGACGCATGAATCTAATTGATGTGTACTACAACATGTGCCGACGGCAGAGGAGTTTAACTAAAGTGGAGACCAAGAGCGCTCTTGCTTTGATTGATACCCAAGAATACAGCACAGCAATGGGACAAACAGGGCTGCTGCTGCTAATTGGCATCGTGTTCCATGTTGTCTACTTGTTCAGTATCTTTGATATCTATTTCACTTCACCTCTTGTCCATGGCATGACTCCACAGAGCAATCCACTGCCTGCACCAGCAGATCGACTTGTTCTCTTTGTTGGCAAGTACATTGACCTCATCATGTGACGCGAAAGACTCTTATTGACTTGTATTGTGTTTCCAGCCGATGGTTTACGTGCTGACAAGATTATCGAACGTGAAGGACAATATCGAGCACCGTTCCTGCGTCAAATTATGCGAAACAAGGGCAGCTGGGGCGTATCTCATACGCGTGTTCCAACCGAATCAAGACCTGGTCATGTTGCTATCATTGCTGGTTTCTACGAGGATGTTAGTGCTGTTACAACTGGTAAGAAAAGGATATCCAAGTGTAAGATCATAGTGTTAAACTTGCTTGTTCTAGGTTGGACAATGAATCCTGTCAATTTCGACTCTGTCTTCAATCAATCACATCACACGTGGTCTTTTGGATCACCGGATATTCTTCCCATGTTTCAACACGGTGCCAGTGATCCCAATCGAGTAGAAACATTCATGTATCCACCTGAATATGAAGACTTTGCTGGAGGTAAACAAGTGCAATCACTATTGGAAAATATGGCTTGATTCTTACTCTGTCACTCTTAGAATCATCTCATTTGGATACTTGGGTGTTCGATCATGTCAAGGACTTGTTTGCTAGAGCCAAGTACGATCCTGATCTCAACAAGCAACTACGGGAGAAAAAGATTGTCTTCTTCCTTCATCTTCTTGGATTGGATACCAATGGTCATGGTTTTCGTCCTCATTCAAAAGAATACCATGACAATATCAAGCTGGTGGATCGTGGTATTCAAGAGATTGTACAAGTCTTTGATGAATTCTACAATCATGATGGAAGAACAAGTTATATCTTTACAGCGGATCATGGCATGAACAACCGAGGAGCTCATGGCGATGGACATCCTGACAACACACGTACACCATTGATTGCTTGGGGCGCTGGTATTCGTGGACCACTCAAGACAGGATTAGGTCATGATGACTTTTCAATTGATTCGGATCTTAAGGAATGGCAACGTGATGATGTCTTGCAAGCTGATATTGCTCCTCTTATGGCAGCTTTGGTTGGCATTGATACACCAGTCAATTCAGTGGGTCAGCTTCCATTATCCTATTTGGAGAACGATGAACAGTTCCGCTCAGAAGCCATTTTCGCCAACGCACGTGAAATTCTTGCACAATACCAAGTGAAGCATGGTATGATTTGACTCTAAATCTTTATACTAAGTATATACTGAAACATATGTCTTAGATGAAAAGGAAAGGAATGAGCTATTCTTTAGACCATTTGCTCCTTTATCTGGTTTGAATGATCCAGCAACCTTCGTGGATGAAATTCGACAACGCATTGATTCCAAAGAATACCTTCGAGCTGAATTGTTGTCAAAGGACTTGATTCAACTATGCTTGCGTGGTTTACGCTACTTCCAGACGTACGACTGGCTATTCTTACGCAGCGTCATTACTATTGGTTATGTTGGCTGGTGCGTATACTGTGCAGAGTTCTTGATACGGAATCATGTGCTCAATCAGGCAAGCATCAAGGTTCCAAGCAAGATGACTACTTTGATGGTAAGTATCTTCTCTTTTTATACGTATGTCTTATCCACCACTGATCCATGATGCTGGTAGATCAACATGTTATCTGTGTTGACATTCATCTTACTGGGAGCCATGTTATGGGTTCAAAAGATGCCGTCAGTTTATTATGCATACATTGCATTCCCAATATTCTTCTGGAATCGAGCTATTCACAACAAGAACACTCTCAATATCGGTTTACGACTCGCTGCTAAAGCTGGCATTACCAAATTTGTTTTCACTTGTGCAGCCATCATTGCTGTTCTCGAAGCTTTGGTAAGTATGATGTGTGTGGATTATATATTCATTTTGGATTCTCATGGTTGTTTCTCTATGGTAGGTTTATAGCTTTTTCCGGCGTGAAGTGTTATCGGTCTGTTTCGTGTTGGCTTCAGCATGGCCTCTGACAATGCCAGCACATATGCGTCAAAAGCATCCATTGTTACTCTCTGCTTGGGCGTTTGCTTGCATCAGCACAAGTGTTTTTACTCTCTTACCAGTTGAAAAAGGAGAAGATATCAATCTCGTGTAAGTGACATAGCGAATTGGATCAAAGTCAATCTTATATTCACATTCATGGGAATAGTGTCATGGGTGGCATCTTTGGTGTGTTATTGGGATCAATTGCTCTTTACAAGCTGAGAAAGACTGGACATGTCAGTAACATGCTCAATATGCTGACCAAGATCCAGGTACATGTTACACACACAAAACACGCCTATTTGAACATTGTGCATTAACAATCCACATGTGTTTAGCTTATCATCAATCTTGTCAGTGTGGTATTGGTTTATTCGACATCAAAGAGCTTGGAAAGACGTGAAGGCCTACCAGTATTGAATCAATGGGCAAGCTGGGCTATCATTGGTATGGCAATTGAATCAGATGATGATGCGGCTCTTATTCACATCACTTGTTGTTTAGGCACTTCAACCTTGTTGCCTTTTATCCACCGTGGTCCTCATGATGAGCATTACTTGGCACGGCTATTGAGCATTTGTCTTGCATTTGCTCCGCTCATGACACTTCTCAGTATCTCTTATGAAATGTTGTTCTATGTATGCTTTTGCTCTACCATTCTCTTATGGCTTGAAACCGAACGAAGGCTTTATTATGGCATGCGTACTACGACAAAACGCCCTATGCAAGCAAGTGATGTTCGAGCGGCATTGATGTTCATGTTCTTTATTCAAGTGGCATTTTTCGGTACTGGCAATGTGGCATCCTTGAGCAGTTTTTCACTATCAAGCGTGTATCGTTTTGTTACAGTCTTCAACCCATTCTCTATGACTGCACTTTTGATCACCAAGATTCTGATACCATTCTGCGTTGTGTCAGCTGTTCTTGGTGTATTAAGCGTCAGTCTGGACCTTGGATCATTCAGTTTGTTGTTGACAGTGATGGCTGTATCAGACGTGCAGACTATCAACTTCTTTTACTTTGTCACTGATTATGGAAGCTGGCTAGAAATTGGCATGAGCATCAGTCATTTCTGTATATCTGAACTTTTCATTATCTTTTCCATCATTCTATTCCTCCTTTCTCAATTACTAGTGGGACATTTAACTGTGCCTCGTTTAACAAAAGACAAATCATCCTAGTATAGCAACATAGACGTAGTAATAAAGAAAAACTTGTTGTATTTATATATGCTTAAGAGAATGATCATGACTAGATGCAAGTAACATGTCTGTTTGGAATTGTAAGGCATAAGATTGACTTAGTAGTCGCTTGATCTGGTCGGATAATCGATCTGAAGTCTATGGAGAGGAGAAGCATAAGCTTGTATCCGCACATATCCTAGCAACGCGTCCACATACCTCTCGTAACTCCTTTTGTTCTTTAAGCTCTTGTTCTAGTTCATCATCCGGGGTATCTTGAATAGTATTGAGCGTACTCTTGTTTTCTTGGATCCAGGCAACTTGCTTCTTTAGTGTGTCAAACAGCGCATCCAGTTCCCTTCGATCCTTTTGGAGTTGAACAAGATTGGGCTCACTGCGTAACGAGTCGCTGGCAGCTTCAGACACTGATTGCATTAACGCGAGAGTCTTGTCCCAAACGTCACCTAATGTACAAAGCGCATCGCTCGATTGGCTGTAGAGGGAGTCCATTTTTAGAAAGACAAGTGGTCGGACAACTGCTGCTGCCAGAAATGTTTGAGCATGAATTAGTAGTTCGCCATTGAGCTCCCTGCCAGTGTAGATAATCCCCCATACGCCACTATGTGTAAATAAAGCTGCATTTGCTACATAAGAATGTATCTCCTTGCATTTAAGATATAAAACATTCATATTATCTTCCATTTATACTCTTTGGAAACCAGAAAAATAGATAAAAAAGAATCTTCATGTAAAGGTATTATAGCCATTAGTTTGTTGTTGGCTGTTGTTGGGGGTTGTGTTGTTATTGCCTTCTTCTTGGGCTTGCAATAATGCATCTTGCTCTGCTACATTAGCTGAAAAAAGGATCAGAGACGTGTATACTAGGGCAGTGTTTCACAATTCTTACCTGATGATGAAGTAGTAGTTGTAGGGATCACTAAGCATGAAATGCCCAAGAAGCGACAAAAGCCATCAATGACCATGGATGCCCAGACACCATAGATAATCACAGAAGAACCAAAGAGTATCCACAATACCAAATGTTCCATATGCGATGAGATGATGCGCCTGATAAAAGACAAGAAGCACACCAGAGTTTCATTAGACAACCTGATTGTCCATCCTCTCCCCAATAAAACTTACCATCCTGTAATGGAGGGGCCTACTGCGATAAGAATCACCAAGAGCCATAATGTGCCAAGAATGCCGGGGAAGGATGGGAAAGGTGACTTTGTAAGATGTGCCAGGATGATGTTGGAAGCCATCAAGCCAAACAAGATGCCAACTGTGACAACGAAAAGAATATAATGCTCCTCCTTGAGCACAAACGAGTAAGGAGATGCTAGCCATAATGTAACAGCCAAAGTGTAGAGCGTAATAGGATAAAGAACATTCATAAAGATGGATAGTCTTTGCTTGAGTGGTTTTTCACTGCTGGCCTTGAAGATGGAGTAGAAGCTGTGATAGTTATTGAGTAAACTGATATATAGAGCCATTCCATGTAGCAGAGATATATGTTACTTACCACATTGGACAATGCGTGAAAGCAAAGAAGAACACCATTCCCCAAACAAAGATTTGTGCACATGTTGTGTCATTGCCAAGGATAGGACCAAGCCAAGAGAGACCATCAATGTCACTCAGTGGTACATGCCATGAACCAGCACCTAAACCCATCCCATTAGACTAAACAAACCAACTCGTTTTTGATCAAAGTACTTACCAAAGAATCCAGACCATACAAAAGCAAGGCATGATAACAGAATGCCTTCTGTTGGACCATTCACAATACCCAAATACAAGACGCCAGTGTAATACTCCTCAGCAGTTGACAAGTAAAAACCAACCACAGTAACCAAGAATAAGATGGCAGCTTCTATGCTATGACCAAGACCAAGTGCAGCTGCTTGAAGCAATGCAACGTATGTGCAATTGATAGCGTCACATCCATGATCAAACAATTCACCAAGGGGAGAAGAAGTGCCAGTACGTCTTGCTTGTTTGCCATCCACATTGTCAAGTGTTGAATAGAGCCATAGACCAGCAGCAAAAGAAAAGTAAATCCATTGTGGGGTATCTTGCTCATAGCGTAAATCAGGAACCACCAGCAGTATGATCACCACATTGATCATCATCAAAATCAAGCCGGATAGAGTGATGAGATTAGGCCTAAATCTACGCGTTAGTATAGTAGACACAATGTGTTATCACGTTACTTACGCTATCCATCGAGGAAATAAAGTAACAGCCCAATTCCAGTAATGACGTAAAACGTATTTGGTAAGCAACGACTTGTCAGTAGCTGCGTACTTGTAATAACGCAGGTTCTCTAGTTGTTCCTGACGTGGAAAGTCGGGATCTGCCACCAGGTTACGAAATTTGCTAAAGACCATGACCGAGATTCGTGTGGACAAACGATCGGGTGACGATGGGTATCAAATACGGGGAAAAGAAAGGGGAAGTGAGAAAACAACAAGGCTGTGGGTTTTGTGTGTCCTCGGTCAACTCTCTGAAGAAGGAGGCAAAGGTGAGACGTGAAAGATGCTCAAGCCAATCACTCCGACAGATGTTTCGTCATGTTGTCAAACGTTGCACAGCTTCCCGTATTGTTTATCTCTGGATCATCCATGACAACCTAGTTGTTCCCTTTCGATGTAGTATTACTATAAAACAACACTTTCAATACATTTGGATAAGAGAATGTAAACATGTGATTGATAGAAAGGAAGGGAATGGGATTGTTGCATAAAGAGAAACACGATCATGCTGATCAGTATCATCGTTGGTGATTCACAAGAACATTCTTAATGCCACCATGGTACTGTCATGGGATCTAGTTGCACAGAAACTATAGTTGAAATGATACGATTGGAGGAAAAGACGATACTATCCGAGTTACGGGTGTAGTTAATGCATCCTTTTCTCCATGGTGATAAATGATGTCTGTAGAGTAGCACGTGCATGACCCAAGTCTTAGTTTAATGACAGTTGCAGCATTGTTTATGATGCCATCTTTATTCTGATCTTTTATATAAGAGCAACAGATAAACAACCAAGTCGATTGTAAGCCTTCTTCTCCATTGTAAATGGTTCCTGGTGGTGTTAATACGGCTCATGCACAATCCACTCATTTCTGTGTTTGAAACTTAATTGCTTGTAGCTACTTGTTGACCACAATTCCTATTTCAGTCTTGTAAAGTCCTATGGCTACTACCACTACAAAATATGACTAGTCCCGATGCACATCTACAACCTGCCATCGCCGAGTCAGACAATGTACGACAAGAGACACTCGAATATGCACAACAAGGACCACACGCGATTCATCGGCAAAGCAAACTACCTTTGACCACCATGTCAGTCCAAGAAGTGCCATTTGGTGCAAGGATGCCAGAAGCGATTCGAAAGAGCTATGTCCAACAGCGACTACCTGTGAGACAACAGAGCTTAGCAGCACCTTACAACCGTAAAAGCTTGTTACCATGTCCACCAACACAACAGCAGCACCAACAGAGGTCTCGTTCAGCAGCTTCCTATCGTTCTACTACTACATCCAGCACTCGTGGTGGTAAAGTCAAAGTACCGCCTATACGTACATCCAGCATTATACACTTGAATAGCCTATATCCCAACACACAAGGTCTTTTACCTTTCAAAAGCAGCAACAAAGAGGATCAAGAAGATGATGATTTCGACTTTCAGAGTAGACCACCTTCATCCATTGTATGTGTTGTTCCTACGACAAACCATGACAACAGTAGTGAGCTATTTTCACCCGACACACCCAATGATCTTCATCATCATCAATTATCATCTATATCTCTGCCTTCCGACATACCCGGTTCAGCAGTAGTAGCAGTATCAAATCATCATCCTTTTACACAGCCACCATTACCACCACCATCATCTACCGATGATGACATGCTTCTTTCACCAGAAACATCCAATACTCGACGAGGATCAGAAGCTGTTTCTATTGATACATGTACGACTACAGATTATACTCCCAACAATGACTCAGTAGCAGATCAAGGTAAGGGGTTGGATGCATTAATTAAACCTATTTTAAATAACACCGTGTACAAGGTTTTCCACGCATGAAACACAGTCGATCTGATTCCAATGTAACACTGGGTCGTCGCGATACCATGTCAACGCTAGGAGATTTTGATACTGAATTACCACCACCCATGTCACCTTCTGTGAGCGATGATCATTCACGTCAAGGTGCATCATCACGACAATCCATCTTTCTTCGAATGCAGCAAAAGCGTGAAGAACAACGAAGATCCATTTATGCCTATCGAACATCCAATAGTCGACAACAGCAGCAACAGCCAATGGTATACCCAGCTATGCTATCTTTGGTGGCACGTGAACTGTATCAGCGCCTGAGTATTAGGACTATTCGTAAGAATGACATTGAACATCATAATGTCTTTGAAGGAAAAGAAGCTGTGGTATGTTTCTTTATTACATGAGAGAAATGAACTAGCCTTGACTTTGGTTATTTAGGATCGGCTACTATTGATATTAAGGACACATGATCGCAACTTGGCATTATTGGTGGGAAGAGCTTTGGATGCACAAAACTTTCTGCACGATGTCAATTATGAGCATCGTCTCCGTGATTCGCCTGATGAGCTTTACCGTTTCCGTGATGAGATTGGCATTCCGATGGGATTAGAAGGCAATGATGGTGATCATAAACGTGATATGGATGGTGAGTCAATATATCATGATTGGGATGGAGATCAATACTGATACATAGACCACGTTTATAGACTACAATGTACCTACTGGTGTCTTCACTGTGCTCACTGACTGCTATTCGCCAACTTGCTCCAGAGACAAACTATGTTATAGCGCCACTTGTCCTCGTAAAGCTTCCAAGGTAGAATTCAATCTTCTCATGTATTTCATCATATAAGATCACTGATATACAATGTATCCATGTAGGGATTAAGACGTACCCAAAGTCAGAGCTCGTTACAAGAAAAGGTAAATCAATTCATTGCTTTTATTGTTATCATTGACTGATGATCTATTATCCACAGGAACATCGGGCATTATGGATGCACAGTGTGCCCCAAGAGATATTGGACATGACACCTGCTCAGGAGCGAAAGCGTCAGGAATGCATATACGAGTTGATCCATACTGAGCAAGATTTCGTGCGTGATCTTCAATACGTCCACAATGTAAGCTTACTTGATCTTTCATCAGTTCAACTCTCTCTGATGAGCCACTTTCTTCTAGTTTTGGGTCAAGCCATTGATTACAGAAGATATCATTCCTGATGAACGGCGAGAACACTTTGTGCAAGAAGTCTTTTGGAATATGGCTGATATTGAAAAGGTCAATTCACGTCTTTCGCGTGCATTGATTGAGCGACAAAAGGAGGATCACTTGGTTTCAAGAATTGGCGACGTGTTGCTCGAGTATGTTTGCGAATTTGATCCTTTTGTTGCTTATGGTGCCCATCAAGTCATTGGCAAATTCAACTTTGAGCTGGAGAAAAAGCGTAATCCCCAATTTGCCCAGTTTGTGGAGGTAAATGACAGTGATAAAGCATGATTTATGCAATAGGAATTCATCGAATGATGTGTTGTATAGGATACAGAACGTAGACCTGAATCAAGGCGACTTGAATTGAATGGCTACTTGACCAAGCCCACAACACGTCTTGGAAGATACAATTTGCTATTACGCGAGATTCTTAAGCGCACCGAGCCAGACAATCCAGATTACGAGCTCATTCCTCAGATTATGGAGATGATTTCTGAATACCTGATCCAAGTCAATACTGAAACTGGAAAGTGTGAAAACATCTTCAACCTGCAACAAATTGAGGAGCGATTGTCTTTCAAAACGCATGCTGATTATGTGGTAAGTCTTCATTACTGTCAAAACAGGGAACGATGATTGCTCATGATACACTGGTAGGATCTGAAACTTCGGGAGCCAGGACGTGAGCTTGTCATGAAGGGGAGATTACGTCGAAAGGGCAATACGCTTTCTGATTCATCCGATCTTCAAGTCTTTCTTTTTGATCACTATTTGGTGTTTGCAAAGATCAAGTATTACAACCATATGGAATACTACAAGGTGTATAGGAAGGTAAGCTAAAAGCAGATCCACAATGTATATGATACTCATCCTCTTTGTCCTTTACCAGCCAATCCCTCTTGAGCTTTTATCAATACAAGTTTCTGGTGGGAAGGATCGCAACAAGCGTACAAGTGTCATTTTGCCATACAGTCGATCAGCCACGCTTTTATCAAATCACAACTCTATTTCACCTAAACCATCAGCATCCGAGATTGGCATATCTAGCAGCAAATCTGGCAATCATTCAATCACATTTTATCACCATGGTCGTCGAGGATCTCCACCACTGACACTCTATACGTCCTCTTTATCGACACAGAAGACTTGGATTGAGAAAGTGAAAGCACAACAAGCTATCATTGCTGAGAAACGATGCGTTTTTATATTGAAGCCACTTGTCCAAGGCAACTTTGCATTAAGCAACAAAATCAATAGCTCAGCCATTTTACGTACGTTGTCACAGTTATCATGTTAACATTCGCGTATTCATCCACGTTCTTATTAGGAGAAGAAAATGGTGATCGACAAATCATCATCGGTGCAGATCAAGGTGTTTATTCTTGCAAGTATCCAAAGGCAACATGTCAAGAGGATGATGAAGAAGAAGACACAGTCAAGCGGATCATGTCTGTCGAGAAAGTGAATCAAGTTGGTATCGTGGATAATGGAGAATTACTGGTGCTTTCAGACAAGACACTATGGGCATTCCCAATTGATATGGTCAAAGCAGGCGAGCTACAAGCCAAACGTACTCGACCCCTTAGTCAACATTGTGCATTTTTCCATATTGGTGAAAGCATGGGCAAAACACTTGTATGTGTAGTGAAGCTCAGTACACTGACACCTACAACAATTCGTGTACTGGAGCCTGTTGCTGTCGAAGAAGATAAGAAGAGCAAGAGGACTTTTATTCAGCGTTTGGTGCGTACAGGATCTGAAACTTTACGACCTTACAAGGACCTATATCTGCCAAGTGAAGCATCCAACATCAGCTTGCTAAAGACCAAAATGTGCGTCTCTTGTCCTCAAGAAATTGGTGTCATTGATATGAAATCCTTTGAAGTTCAAGGTAAGTGGCATCCAGAAGCACAAATAACAGATGTTGTATTGATCTCAGTACTTTTATAGCTTTATTGGATCCAGATGATGAAGAATTAGCGTTTGTGTTTTCACGGCAAGATTTACGACCTATTTCTATCTATCGCATCCAGTTTGCTGAATACCTTGTGTGTTACAATGGTAAGTAAGAAGCAACAATGACAGTATACAAGGCTGACATGGATGTGTTATAGAATTTGCCTTTTTTGTGGATCAGCGAGGACGCTTAAAACGATCACGTTGTACGATAGAATGGGAAGGAATACCAGATTCTTTTGCATTATGCTATCCATACATCATTGCATTTGAGCCTGAGTTTATTGAAGTGCGAAATATACTGACGGTATGACAAGATGATGACAATGATGGGATATCAACTTATACACTTTAATAGGGATCACTGGATCAATTCATACGAGGTACACATATACGATGCGTCAATCCAAATGCCAATGGATCTATACATGTTGCTATGAGTGATACCGAGCATGAAGGATACCAAGGACTCTTTCAACTGGAGATGACCAAGCGACACATTGACTATTTACCACCTTCCTCATCTTATCTATCCACCATGTGGTGATAACATTCTCATTGCTTTAGACCATTTAGCATTTATTTACATTGCAAATAAAGATACCAATTCATGACGTTCTTGTTTCATTGCCTGGTGGTTTAGTATTTGAGAGGAGAACCTTTGAAATTTGGCTTGTGTTCTTTCCACCTATCTTTCTCTCTCTTTCTTTGCTCCTCATGGACAACCGATCTATTTTGAACTCGTACGAATCGACCGAACATGCACTTATGGATTCCTTCAAGGCAGCAGCTGTCAAAGTGACCAACTTGTATAAAGACGCCTTAGCACAGAATCGTCGAGGATATGCTGCAGGCTACCAACAAGCCTTCCAGGACCTATTCGAGTTTACACGCACCCATGCTCATGGATCCACCCATATAGCCGTAGAGGACTTGCTTGAATTTGCACAACGAAAGGACGAGCAGCTCATGGCAGAGCTTGGATCAGATGGTGTTCTAGATGGCTCCACTCCACCTACTACTTCCACCACGACAACGACTGCTGCTGCCAATACTACCACTCAGACGACTACCACCCACAGCAACCTTTCCACTCCTACACCCGACCAAAAGCAACAAGATGCCATGGTTGATAAGAGTATATTCCAGATCGATCCTAATACGCAATTCACTTTTACACCTCCTACATTATCGCCACGCGTACCTTATGGATCTATGATGGCATCTCCATGGATGATTCATCCCCAGCAACAACAGCAGCAAGAGAATATGGGTGATACTCTAAAGCGACGACATGTTGGTAATGAGATTTCGTTTATGGGAAGAACTTTGAGCAACATGGATGTGGATTCTTCAGAACCTTCAATGAAACGCAACAAGTCAAAGTAAAAACTGGGATCGAGTAAGGGTGTGTATCAACAACAACAACAACAACTGCAACAATACAACATTCGCATCATCATCTATTATCATTATGCCCGTCAATGTCCGAGCCTTTCACACTACATTAGCATCACCTACACACACACACACACACATCATCCCCGAACAATAGTTTAGATAAAACATGACATTGGAGTAGTATATACAATCTCACATTCCTCCTCCTTTTTCCCCTTGTCATTTCCCCTTGTCTCATTAAGTCATAATCATCAAACAAAGTGTATCATATATAAGACAGAACTTGTTCATTGAATGATGGGATCACAAAGAGTCATGCGTGTCACAAGGGATTGATTCATTCATTGTCTTTCTGCAACACAAATCACGTGTCTTTTCCTATTCTAGATTCAAGACCTTTTCCCACTCGAGAAGAACAATAGCCCTTCCATTGTGTAGTATAATCTTTTAATCGAGTCCTCAGGACTACATCTAATAGTTTCTTCTTTGTCAAAGAACCTATCACTAGACAGCTATCACTTTCATGTATCCATATCTCTTTTTATTGATGTTTCTATACCAAATGGAGATCGTTCATTGTACTTTATGCGAGAGGGATAGAAAGTAAACGTTTACTGACAGCCATCTGAGATTGAATGGGTGCATTGGACGAGACAGGCCAAGGGGGGACTAAAAAAAGCTGTGTGCGGCATCAACAAGCCATCTCCAAATTGGGTATTTCTTTACTTTGACAACTAACCGATCGCGCTCTCTTTTCAACTCTACTGCGATCGGCTCATGATTGAACAGTACCTTTTCTTTCTTCGACGCACAACTTGTCTTGTTCGGCAATCGACTCGACTTTCTCCTGTGTTATGGCATTCGCGTGCTTCATTCTCAACCACTTCAGCTGTTTGTCGAAATATCTCCCAACAACGACTTGCACCAAGCTTCAAAGCTCCACGGATACGAACATTACCCAAACGAACAACATTATCATGGGCCAATAAAGGTAGGATATTCCAATGTTATCATCATGAATAGGATCCTTACATGCAGTAAAGTGTTACAGGCGAGACTGAAAGCATTCCAGAGCAATGGTGTACTACAAAAGAAAGCAGCTGGCATGGGAATCCGTGGCAAGTTGCACAGACAGTTATCTTCTGATTTCGTTACGGATGCCCTTGCTGGAAATGTAAAGGGATGTGATGCAAAAGCAGTACTTGAAGGCTACAATCCATATGAAGGCATTGGTAAGTGTATCATCCTTATGCTAGATGGATCCATCATTGATCTTTTTGTATATAGCATCTGTCGATCGTGTTCTCTTGACATCCTATTACAATTATGCCGAACCACGTTTACCTGAGCACATTCAAGAAAGTCTTCGATCATTGAAGCAAGTCAGCGACATCAGATATCCTGCAGAATGGTTTCCCGAAGCACGACAGATGCAAAGGTATGTGTGATTGATATATATGTATCTAAAGTGACTTATCAAGTCAATAGGAAGATTATTATGCATGTGGGACCTACCAACAGTGGCAAAACGTATCATGCTCTACGTCGACTAGCTGAAGCCAAGTCAGGTGTTTATTGTGGTCCGTTACGTTTATTGGCACATGAAGTCTTTCAAAAGATGAATTCAGGAGGTGTGGAATGCAACTTGTTGACTGGTGAAGAAAAACGACAAGTGTCACCAACAGCAACACTGACAAGTTCAACTATCGAGATGGTCAATGTGCATAAACCACTTGAAGTGGCAGTGATTGATGAGATTCAAATGATTGCTGATCCAGAACGAGGCTGGGCTTGGACACAAGCATTGTTGGGTTTGCCTGCCAAGGAGATTCATTTATGTGGAGAAGCATCTGCAGTGCCATTGGTCAAGGAAATTTGTGAAGATCTCGGTGATGAAGTCCAAGTCAATGAATACAAACGCTTGACACCTGTCAATGTGGTTCAATACACGCTCAATAATGACTGGACCAAGATTCGTAAGGGTGATTGCGTAGTCACTTTCTCTCGTCGTGAGATTTTCGACATTAAAGAAAAGATCGAGCTCAAGACTGGTTTGAAATGTGCTGTCGTCTATGGTGGTTTGCCTCCAGGTAAAGTGTCATGCAATCAATCATTTATGATACAACTACTCACATGATGTATAGAATTACGTGCATCGCAAGCACAAACATTCAATGATCCAGACAGTACTGTTGATGTGCTCGTGGCTTCAGATGCAATTGGCATGGGACTTAATTTGTATGTTGCATTACATGATTCTTTGTCCAACATCGCTTATGAATACTATTCTTTGTAGGAATATCAAGCGTATTGTATTTGCCACGGTCCAAAAGTATGATGGAAGAGCAAGACGCTATATTACGTTTCCACAGCTCAAGCAAATTGGTGGTCGTGCTGGACGTTTTGGCACATCTTATGCACAAGGCGAAGTGACAACGTAAGCGAATTGTTTTCTTTTTCTTCTCTATCCAAGGCTCTAATGCTTTTTGTAGGTTGAATCCTGCCGATTTATCTTATGTTCAACAAGCCATGGATTCACCTACGCAAATGCTTACTGTAAGTCATCTAGCTATCTCTAATTCACTCTACTTATCATCAGCTTTAGTCAGCAGGTCTTCAACCGACACTCGATATTATTGAGCTTTTCGCACTTCAAATGCCCAATGACCGATTCTCGGCCTTGCTGGTAAGCTGAACAATCATTGAAACAAGCGATTTTTATCAACCAGTCAACTCTAGCAACGCTTTCAAGATCTTGCCACTGTGAGTGGTAGATACTTTTTGTGCAATTTGGATGACAAAAAGGCAAGTGAATCATCTATTTACATACATGTCATGGATGAACTAACATATTACATTCACAGGCTTTGGCCGATGCCATCAATCATATTGCTTTGGATCTACGTGACCGGTACCAGCTGGTCTTGGCGCCTGTACCAACACGAAAGCCAACGTGTGTGGCTACTTTTCAAGATATGGCACAGAAATTCAGCGAGAACGAGCCCTGTGAGCTTGAACAATTTGTTGAGTTGCCTGAGAAACCAGCATCTACACCAGAGGGGTTGAATGAATTGGAGGAATCGCACAAGATCATCATGCTTTATCTGTGGTTAAGGTAAGTTTACTTTTTTCACAGCAGAGCTGCATTCACTCATCAAATAACTGCAATTAGCCTTCGATATCCTCATATCTTTGTCACATCACAAGAAACAGGATTGGAACTGAAGCAAAAGGTTGAATCTTTGATTGATACTTCATTGAAGCAGCAAAACACGCAAAAGCTATTACATAGTCATCATAGTGCTACCAAGAGACGATTTCCAGACAACAAACACAACAAAAAGCGAGGAGCATTTAAAAAGCACAAGTTCGAGACCAAGAAAGACAAAAAGCATAGACAATAATCATCATCTCCATCTTCATATACCTTTGTATAAAGCTTGAAAGCCATATGCTCTTTTTTCTACTCTACATTTATTGGGGATAAGGAATTCTACTGTAGAAGATTCACTACTTTGAAAGGTGATGACCGGGGCTGCTGTCATTTCTCCAGGAACACCAGAAGGACCAAACCTATACCCCGCTCTTAATCCACTGTTGTAAATGTTTGTTGGTGAACTGTCAAACGACCTTCAACTTGCGATCGAGGTATGAAACCAATGTAAAAAGACCTTGAACCAGAGTCACCAAGTCGTCTCTCTCTTACTAGTCGCTCAATGCTGATATTGTCGAACTGTACAAAGTACTTGCCAATGAGTACCATGAGCACTGGGACAATGGAGTCGAGCAACCCAATGTCACAGCTGAATTCCAAGATTCGGTTGGCAAGGTATGACAGTGAGCCACGTGGTATGGCACCATGCTAAGACTCTCCTCTTTAGGTTCAAAAAGGCTGTGATCAACTTGGTTTGACAAAAGTGGCTCGCTATTATCATGTCGAGAGCGACTATTACGATTGGCCCCTGCGACAGCGTGCGTGAGTATGATATGAATGTTGGGTATGGATCATGTGCTTATCTTTGAGTTATTCTAGTTTTCGTGTACTGGCTCCATCCCCAGCTCACATGTGCAAAACAGTAGTCATGGTCAATCAAGGCTATTCTGAAAAACTTGGATTGGATCAAAGTATGCTATTGATATTGGTATCATGATGAATCTGGAATACTGATCAACATGTATAGCTGTGTATCCTAGATATATCTGTGTAGTGACTCAGGTACGTCGTCCTGGATGATCCATGATCTAGTGCTTATACCAGTCAATAGTACATTGCCCCTGTCAACACTGCCAAGTTAACGGACTATTACCGTGGACTTGTGGATAAGCCAGCAGGAAAGAAGTTCTACAACTTTAGATTAGCCAAAAACGAGGCAAGTCATCATCCTTTATTCAACAATATGGACATGACTAACTTTGAATTCTAGATCTCTTTTGAATTGACAGGTTTCCGCACTGGTGGCGTGACACCTATTGGCATGGATCAACCGATACCAATCATCTTGGCTGAATCAATCACAAAACTTTCGGTAAGCGAGTAGGATGAAGCAACAACTGAGGAATTCTCATATGAATCTTGTTTATTAGCCATCTACATTGGTGATGGGTGCTGGTCATATCGATTGGAAGATTGCATTACCTGTACAAGACTTTATCAATGCCACCAACTGCCTTGTGCTCGATTTAGAATAGATAAGATTATTATTAAGAAAGACAATTCGTTTACAAATGAAATGAGAAAATTACTACATACATGGGGTGTGTTATGATGAGAGAATTACATATACTTTTTGTGTACTGGGTGGGAGGGACATGATAAGATTGAATTCATGATACAGAGCTTGGACGATGGCTCCAATAACAACGATGACAAAGTAGGACATTGGAAGTGATATCAGTTTTCCACCAATAAGGTGAACAGGTGACAGGACATTGACTACATGCTGGATGGATGGCATTGAAAGCGGGTATGGGTTGTTTTGCGACGTCATTGAGAGATGAGGAGGATTGTTCGGTAGTGGCAGTGATCGTAGGTGATAAGGATGTTGTTGATAATTCAGGAGTAGAACGCCAATCAGCTGTTTTGCCACAAGCAGTAACAACGGCCTTGTATCGTCGTGTAGCTGGTGTTGATCCAGATTCCACTTGCTTGTAAAGACTGGCATAAAGATGGATCACCGACTAGTAGAACTGATTTAGATGCAACATCCCTTATTACTTTGTCATTGAAACATTACCTCGTTTTCTGTATCACATGTTCGGCTGGATATACTGATAAATGTATCATTTGGTACGTCATTGCTATGCTCTGAGCACCATATCCGAGGGGTTAATGCACCTGCTGGAGACTCTGGATGAAAACGACCAGCAGCTATCATTGCTTCCATATCCTCTGTGGACGACTTGGTAATCTCGAATCCAACAGTATAATTGTTCTTGATGGCACATTCAGTATGTATTGGCTTTTTGCATGTTTGACATCCAACGCATACACCTCCTCGCTTCTCACATAAATGGCAAGTCTAAAGTAGACGTATGAGGATTTGTCGTTTCAAGAAACAATCGCCATAGCAGCATATAGCATACCTGTTCCCAACGAGACGGCTTAATAGCACCAACGTATTCCACAGGCTGCATTGTATTCATATGAACAATTTTGGTTTCTGGAACAAACAAGGCACATAATACATGCACCCAGTTATACATTGCTGTCTGCTTGAGCGGCTGTGGAGTAGGTGTACTTGATTCGTTGCATAGGATGCATTGATATTTCTATGACAAAAGCTTTAGTTACCTTGACAATGATCACACAAAGCATCCACTTACATAAGACGCGGTAGGATTCTTCTTGTTGACACATACATCACAATGCCAGCCCTTCTTTCCAGAGAGATTTGCACCATAACAATCTAATTACACCTCGTAAGAACCTTTCTAATTGATGATGATCATGTATTCTTCTTCTTACCATCATGTACTGACATTCCACAGCCATAACATGTCAATAACCTGGTATCTGGATCCATCTGGTTGCAAACAGCACAAGGGGATGGCGTGAATGACAATACCATATTGCGAGTCTGCATGAAATAAAGATGAGTACCAGGCATGAATGATCATCATTGTCAATCTTACATCTTTATCACCCACTCGTCTTGATTTGGATGTGCCAACTTCCACGAAACGTTTGCGCTTCATGCCCCCTGCTTTAGGTGACTTGAATCGACCACGTTGTCCTTCATTTGTTGTCTTGGGCATGATACTGTATTTCAACCAGATCTCTCCACAGTCATTGCATAAAACTTGACGAAAGACTTTTCGCTTCAGATCGATATCCGTGGGCATTCTTCTCCATATACGTGACTCGGCTGTACCACAATTCGCACAAGTAAAATCCTTCATGGCTTCAGAGGATACACGTATCACAGTAGGATCAGATTCTTCAACACCACTTTCAGCATCACTTTCTGAATCCTGATGATAATGGCTCTTGTCATTCTCTGGATGGGATGCTTCACCAGCAGCAGCAGGAGATATGGATTTGGCAACATCACTTTTCTTGAATCTCTTGGCAGGCTTGTAAACTTTGGTCCATTGTGAATAAACTGGCTCATAGCGATCTGTTTTCTTCCACTGGAAAAAGAAACGCACCACATCCGCATGTCGTTTGCTTGGCACCATACGTCCCACTTGATAAAGATCATGTCCATGTAGCGTAACACCTTCTTCAAAGCTCTTGACTTCATCTTTGGTCCAATCAACAATGTATTCAAAATCTTCAGTCGTAAGCTTGGATAAAGATGCTAGAGCACGCTCAGGATCATGATTGCTCTTTTGAAGCTCCAACAAAGCACGATCTTGATAATCAGAAGAATAAGGCGGTAAAGGCAATGTTGGCAGTGTCTTGGCTCTCTGCATGTATTGATCCACTGATAGTAAAAATAAGTCTCTCTGATGCTCAACGTTGATTTCATAAACGTACATGTATCTTCATCCATCTTGTTGTCTGGAACAAACAACTTTGTCACAGTAGCATCGGTTCCACGTTCGAAATAGTCTTCATCTTCTTCTTGTTCAGCTGTTTCTGAAGAGTCCACATCTATGACAATGAGCCATTAATAGTCTGGGAATCAAGTAGATGAAGAAAATAACTTACCATTGCGTCGTGTAGGACGTTTACGACCTCGTTTCTCTAATCGTTTTGCCTTGTATCGCTGTAATGCTTGATCACGTAATGAAGGAATGGGAGAGGAAGAGCCATCATCTTTTGCACTGGTGGTAGATTCAACAGCAGGAAGCGTATCCACTTGATATCGAGCACCAAGTCTGCTTCGAGCACGAGGATAAATACGATCATCAATATCTATCGTTATACATTAGAACACTCCATAAGAATAAAGCTGATGATTCACTTACCAAGCACATCATTGATATCAGTATTGACACCAAAATATCGAAATGGCCACATGTTTGTCATACGATAGTGCTTTTGATGACCTATGATGCATGTTAGGATGAATTGAATGGCAATGTTGATGACAAGAAATACCTTGGTAAGCGCTTTCAGGTTCTGTTTTGGTAGTTGTTCGTGATCGTCTTTGTTGTCGATTGGTAGCTGGAGTGACGACGATGGATGGATTGGTCTTTGGTTGACTTTGAGAACGTGTTGTCCTTGTAAAGCGCTTGTTGTCTGATGATGAAGACTTTTTTGGTTTCTCTTCTAAAACACTTGAACTTGTGTTGCTATTGGTGGATGATGCTTCTTCATCTTCATGTTCCAGTCGAGTACAGAAAGTACATTGCCAAGCGAAACCTTTGGGTGGTTTGCGTAAAAGAGGAGGATTGATGCATGACATGTGATAGTTCTTTTGACAAGCAGCGCATTTGACAGAGCTTACACTAAGCAACTGTTGTTAATGTCTCACGTGCCATGGAATGGAAATTTTTTGTATATATCAATCTTACCTAGCACACCAGCTGTGGCAAACACAACACGTACGTCGAGCCACTGTCAAATCAGCTACTTTGCCTTGTTCCACAACAACAAACTCGTATCGCTCACAAAGCGCCTGTTGTACATTGATGGGAATATTTTGTACAAGTCGTGAAGGAACAATGTCATAGACTCGTTGCATGTAACGATCATACAATTGATGATAATAAAAGTGATCCTCTTGTCGCTTGTATTCATCAAGTTGATTGCTGGGAATATAGTTCTTGTACGTCACAGTGCACTTGCCACGAATAGAAGTGATAGGGTTGACATCGGAATGCATGGTGGCGACAAGAAGTCGGGGATCGTACGACTTGCGACTAATGACATCCTTGGGACGGTTGAACCATGCGATGCGCGCTTGTAAACCTCGTCGTTTAGGACTTGAACAGAACTCCATGATACGTCCAATGTAGTAAGACTCTCCCAAGTGCTCTGGGGTAAGGTAAACATGGTCTATCATAGGGAACATGTCAAAAATCAAGCTTGATTTTAGGTGCCATCAAACAAGGATGAGATATCTTACCGTTGACCGATACAGTGGTGCCGTCGGCAAGTTTGGCTTTAGTTATAGCTGCTTTTGAGTCGGCCATAGGCAGAAGAGAGCTGAAGCAAGGCAGTTGTTCACGGAATGACCAAGTGGTGCAAGATTACCAAAGGGTGTGTGAAGAACAAAGAGGCGGGAAGAGAAGGATTGCTCTGTCTCGTCTTGGGTTCAACCTACAAATCAAAAGCCGCAGTACAAGATTCATTCGCCTTGATTGCCATACCAACCATCCACACACACTTGATATTCCTTCTTTTCTATTACATGTAGATAGCCATTTATCATCCTAGTCAATATCATGTCATTAAAGATGATGTATTCTTGCAGGAGAGGTCCAATCAGTCATGTAGTACACTTGATGATCACGTGCAATGTTGATTGTCGACATTCCACTCTCTTTCTGGTACCACTATGATATGCCATCATTCAATCACAGATACCAAAGAGATGAATGTACATTTGAATAAAGACTACAGATGCCGTATTGACCAGCAGTAAAGCATAGTTAGAATATGATGCAATTGAATAGCAAGATGCGTGATCAAATAGTAGTAGTAGTAGGTACTGGTCTTCTGAATGTGCTACTCTACCTATCATATGTATTGCTCTATGATTTTCTTTCACTCACTTGTAACAATACAAGAACCAAGCTAGGAAAATAGGCATATGGCATTAGTTGTCATGTTCCCCTTGAATCGAATCTGACTGATCCGCTGATCGTATACTTTTAGAGCCAATATCACATGAATCGCTTCCATACTTGCTATGTAATAGTGATCTCATACATTAAACTTCAAGGTAGCTTACAAGCTATTAGGGTCGGTATACTACTTCCAGGGCAGGGATGCAACGTGTACAGTATTGATAGCTCATAATGCAATATTGAAAGGTGGAATTGTCACATAAAGGAAACTGCTATACTGGAATACTATACTCCACTAATGCCACTCTCCAAAAGCAAGTTACCAAAGTAGATATCATTTATTCATGTAGTTCATGCAAAAAGGTAGAATAGAACAAGGAGAGGTACCATGGTGCAATACAAGATATGATTGGCTAGGATAGAGACATTTAAACCAGCGCCTCCATCCACGTATTCATCTTTATTCATCCATCCATCATCATGGCCGATACTGAAGAGAAAAAGACTGTCCAAAAGGAAGAGCAGGTATGTTGTTTTCGGATGGATCCATATATCTGTCAAAAGAACCCCATTTCGCAACCCATTGGGAGGATCCCATGGTGTCGATGCAGTAAGCTCATTCTGGTTTCATATCATCCCGACAGCAGGAAGAAGTCGAACCTTCGCCCGATGTCCATTTTGAACCCGTTGTCAAGTTGGATCAGGTCCAAGTCAAGACTTTTGAAGAAGATGAGGATGTGTTGTTCAAGATGTAAGCAAGACAAGATAGATGACGTATATACAGGCAGGAGACTGATATAAAGATGTTTCTAGGCGTGCCAAGCTCTTCCGATATGACAAGCAGCTCAAGGAGTGGAAGGAACGTGGTACTGGTGATGTCAAGTTCTTGCAACACAAGGAAAGCAAGAAGATTCGCTTGTTGATGCGTCGTGATAAGACTCACAAGGTCTGTGCCAACCACTATGTGACCAGTGATATGTCTCTTGCTCCCAACGTTGGATCTGATCGTTCATGGGTTTGGAACGTGCTTGCTGATGTGTCTGACGGTGAAGCCAAGGCTGAGACTCTTGCTATCCGTTTTGCCAACTCTGAGAATGCCAATATCTTCAAGGACAAGTTTGAAGAAGTTCAAAAGGAGAATGCCAAGCTTGGTGATGGTGAAAAGAAGGCTGATGACAAGGAAAAGAAGGAAGAGGATAAGAAGCAAGATGCTTAAGTCATATCATTTACTATCACTTCTTCCCCATCTGCCACACACACACTCACACACACATCACACTTACATATACACATGTACACCCCCTTCACATAACTCGCAAATAAAGCTTTGTTTCATATCCCCTATGCTTCAAATGTCGTCATACAAAATGCCAGTAAAAGACTATGCTCTATAAGGTATCAAACATGCCAATGCAAATTCATTAAACATTCATGTTTTCTTTGACCGACAACCCGAAAGTCCCTTGGGAACACATGTTATCCATATTGGGTCATCCGCGGACTGTGGAAAAGTAACAAGGCAATGAATGATTTCTTGGTTTCCCCTTTCTTTTTCCTCCCGACTAAGTCCATGGCGCAACCACGTTTGATTGGTGAACTAGCAGTGGTGGCTCTTGAAGCAGTAAAGTCTTTATATTCTTCTGGTCGGGTGACATGCGTTGACGATTTGAACTCTTTGTAGGAAAACTTGCCAAAGGTACTATTACACCACTCGTTGTTTTGCCACGCTACTCGTGTCAGCAACTGTGCACTGACATGGATCCTATTATCTTTTTAGATCCCCGGCAACTTTAGACCATTTTGTGTATTCAAGGTGGCAAATGTAGCAAAAAGGACAAAGACTGATACTCGTGGAGGAAGGAATCCCATGTGGGATGATCAGGTAATGCAATGATATACTTTATAATGGAATTACAATACCAATGGATGAAATAGGTCAATATGCCTATTCCTCATGGTTACAACCAAATGTTTGTACAAGTATTAAATGAAGATCCACAACGAGGAGACCAGATCATATGTGAAGGACAAATTGATCTTACCAAGGTACTTAAAGAAGGTGAAGATGATGGTAAGTTGTCAATCGAGACAGGTGATAAGGCTTAGAAGTTAACTATTTTCCTTGGCAGATTGGGTACCTTTAAGCCAACGTGGTAAAGAAGCGGGTGATGTATATTTGGAACTGACATTTTATTCGGCTGTAAGTTGTACACGTGCCTCGTGAATGCTTTCCACTAATATATGCAATACTTAGAATCCGCCACCAAGAAGACAACCAACACGTCTCGTACATCCACGTCCTCCTCATATGGGTCGTGGTGTATCATTTCCACGTCCACCAATGCCATCACAATATCCTGCTAGACCAAGACCACCAATGCCTCCTCCTACAACACCAGGTCCTGCAGTTCATATGACTCCACGTCCACAACAACCACCACCACCACCAGTATCATTTAGTGGTCCTCCTCCTCCATCATCTCATCGTCCAGTACAACCAGGAGGTTTTGCTCCACCACAACCACAACCACCACCAACAACATCAAATCAACCACCTATTTATGCTAGACCAGCTCCACTTCCTGCTAGTCATGTACAACCATCACCAGTAACACCATCTTCATCATCAAGTGCTTCTTCAGTATCTGTTGGCAATCAATGGCGTACATCTAGTATGCCACCTACCACAAAGCCACAACCTTTTAGTCCACAAGTATCAACAGCTTATCATCCAGGTCCTCCTCCACCACAAGCACCACCAATGACTCAAGGTGCTCCATTACTTTCATCACCTTATCGACCTGTTGGACCCAATCAAAGACCACCTTATCCCAATGGAGGAGGTAAATGAATGATTCTATCTTTCTTGATATCATATACTCACTCATAACTTTCATAGCTTATTCTCCTGCTAGTCATCCTGGAAAACCATTACCAAACTATCCACCAGAGCATTATCATCAGCCTGTACCACATCCAATGCCACAGCAACCACCCATGTATCCTCCTCAACCATCCAATGCTGGTTATCCACCTCGTCCTCCTCCTCCTCCTGGTCCAAGTTATCCACCCCAACCTGGTTATCCACCTTATTGATGTACTGATGTTAATATCTAATGGTCTAGTTTAATTACAAGTATATAGAGGATGTTGTTTGTTGTGTTGTTGTTACGTGTCATTTCCAGGCACAAAATCATGCGCTTAATAAAGCACCAATGAAGCCGACATTTCACTTGTTTTCGTCTACAACATGCCCAGTTTGGAACAGTCCAACACGTCCACAGCTGCCATTGAAGAAAAAGACCCACCATCCACGTCCCTTAAACCAACATGCAAAGCCGATCTTGAACAGCCTGTCAACATGCGCGATGGTGTCTTGGCCATTCTGTTATTCGCTCTGGCATTTCCTGTACGCATGCAAAACCTTGACTCTCCATCCCAAGTCGTGTATGTATAGCTTATCCAGTCGTGTCAATACCATGCATTAAACCAGTATCCATAGCTTTGATGAAGTTCATTTTGGCACGTTTGCTAATCATTATATCCGAGAACGATTCTTTTTTGATGTGCATCCACCTGTATGTATTACATAGTTGACGTTCAAGTATATCATTATTCATGTATTCTATCTAGTTGGCAAAGATCTTGATTGCACTCGCAGGCCGAGTAGCCGGTTATCAAGGCGACTTTGATTTCAGTCGAATTGGCAAGTAAGTACGTTTTCCTCTCTTGTGCTTCATGCTACATGGATTAAATGAATGTCCTTTATATCAGTGATTACTCCGCAGGTCATGTTCCTTATGTTGCCATGCGTGCCCAAGGTGCATTATTAGGCACATTACTCGTCCCCATTGCCTTCTTTACACTACGATTTGGTGGTCATTCCATTTATGCATCCGCATTTGCAGCTCTGGCAGTGTGTTACGGTATGCACAAAACGAACAATGAGTATCCATCCTTCATCCATTGACACACTTTGTATAGAAAACAGCTTGGTGGCCAATAGTCGTCTGATCTTACTTGATGTCTACCTGTTGTTTTTTATTGCAATGACTATTCTATGCTGGAACAAGTTCTTCAACTACAGATCAAGGTATTTTTATCAACACAAGTTTCAATTGGCTCAACTGACACGTGACATAGACCTTTTCAATTTGGTTGGTGGTTCTGGCTTGCATTAACAGGTGTCAATCTTGCATTTACCGTGAGCTGTAAATGGGTGGGCTTGTTTACCATTGCAACTATTGGATGCTCGACTGTGATGGATCTTTGGAGGATACTAGGCGATTTACATATAACCAAGGTAAGAATTTTAATGTACAAAGGGGAAAAGGCTGTCTTTAACATTCTCTTTCTGGATAGAAAACATTGGGTGGACACTTTTTGGCTCGATTCCTTTGCTTGATATTGTTACCACTCTCTATCTATGTCAGCATATTCTATGTTCATCTTTCTATGCTCCCACACTCTGGTGATGGTGATGTGCACATGTCTGCAGCTTTTCAACATTCACTGGCAGGCAACGAGATACCCGATTCACCTATTGGTACGATGATGTTTGCATTGTTCACGTACACAAACCAATATTCATGATTAGATGTCGCGTATGGTTCCCAGATTACTTTACGTCACTTGGCAACCAATGGAGGCTATTTACATTCCCACCCATCCGCATATCAGACTGGAAGCAAACGTAAAGTCCTTTATATGATCCTTTGTCATCTGGATGTTAACTTGGATATCTCATAGAACAACAAATCACACTGTATCCCTATCGAGATGAGAACAATTGGTGGATTATTCGCAAACTGAACAGCACCTTGGATGCCCAGAATGATCCTGCTGACAAACTAGGCAAAGATAATGCAACTTGGCTTCAATGGGTGCGACATGGTGATATCATTCGACTCGAACACGTTACTACCAGTCCACGCAAGCTTCACAGCCATGATGAATCAGCGCCCATGACCGATGTCGAATATCATAAGGAAGTTAGGTGAGTCAATCAATATGATGAAAGATGGGGATGCATTGGCTGATTCATGTCATCAGTGGTTATGGATTTCCCAACTTTGAAGGTGATGCCAATGATTGGTGGCGAGTTGAGATTGTGGATGAGCCCAAGGATCGACTAGAAACGTTACGCACACGTTTTCGACTTGTACACATGTTACAATCCTGTGCTCTTTTCTCACATGAAGTCCAGTTACCAGACTGGGGATTTGGTCAACAAGAAGTGACATGCATGCAACATAGCAAGAAACCAAAAACGATGTGGATGATTGAAGAGACAAGAAATGATTTGTGTAAGTATTAATATATATGAAATGGATGTTGCGTGCTCAATGACTGTGATTGTAGTGCCTGATGATACTCAGATGGTCAACTACTTGGTGCCTGGCTTTTGGGGAAAGTTCATCGAGTTGCATAAAGTCATGTGGAAAGTCAATGAAGGGCTTACTCAGTCTCATCCTTATCAATCACGTCCATCATCATGGCCAATGTTACGACGTGGCATCTCATTTTGGGCCAACCAAGGCAGACATATCTATTTTCTCGGCAATCCTATCGTTTACTGGATGACCACTGTTGCTGTTTTCAACTTTTTGATTCTATGGGCCTTTTTCCAAGTACGTGCTAAACTAGGATACACAGATGATCATAAAGGTAGGTTCAAGCCAGAAAAGAAGAAAAAGGTATAGAATCTCATCAAAGAATTAGGACGTCGTACATTCTTTGAGCAATCAGCAGGGTTTTATTTGATGGCATGGACATTGCATTATCTACCATTTTACTTGATGCATCGACAACTATTTCTCCATCATTATCTGCCAGCATTATATTTCGCTATACTTATTCTTGCCACGGCTATCGATCTTGCAATAGCACGAGCTACACCTCGTAGACGTCTTTTATCTGTGCTCTTACTCTCCTTTGGTGTTATGGCTATCTTTTACCAATTTGATGCACTGACATATGGCAAGGAATGGACACGTGAAGCTTGTGAACAACAACAATGGCTACCGAGTTGGCAATTTGACTGTGCAAGGTAGGTTACCCATATGCCAAAAGTGTTACTCTGTATTCATTCTATCCACTAGTTATCCAAGCCAAATGGCAACAGGATTCACAGGCAAAAAAGTAGTACTGGATGAGCATGGATCCATTATCGGAGACGAAGCCATGGCTGAATCTCTCTTGTCAAATCACAGCATTTCATATCAATATCACTCCACTTTAGGATCGGCGAATACTGCGCCACAGGAACACTTCTTGCATGGCTAAAAAAGGTATCAACCTCTTGACGCCGTGTCAATAAAATTTTTCTCTTCTCTCGCAAAAGGAAATCCTTTATTTACAAACTATCATCATGGGAAACGTGAGTCTTTGTGAAAACTACTTTGTCGACAAGACACTAATGTAGTGAATGGACAATCTACAGGGTCAAAAGGCACAGATGCGTCGTGAACGTAATGCCAAGGCAGCAGGCAAGGCAGCCAATTCGCAACTCAAAGTGGTAAGTTGTTCCATTGTTGACTTGAGTCTTTATATCTCAACCTTTCTTTATAGAATGCAGCAGCCAAGAATATCATTTGCGTCCAGTGTCGTCAGACTTTCTTGTGCACGGCCCGTGAAAAGCAGTAAGCAAGTCATTAGTTACTTTTTGGAGCCTAGTGTATCTGAGAGATCTGGTTTATAGGTTGTCTGAACATGCCGAGAACAAGCATAGCAAAACTGTCAAGGATTGTTTTCCTGGTATGTATCAAGAGCAATCAAGTCATCAGGAACAAATTGGCTCACTATAGCATGGATAGATTGGTCAGCACCTGCCGCTAAATAAGTTAACATCATACACCATCATTATCATCATATATTCCCTGCTGTATCATTTGAAAAGATCTTCTTTCATAAATGAGTATCAGTTTCTAGAGCAATTTACTTTCAATCTTTGGCCAGAATCTTTCAAGGGACAGTGAGTCATGTGCAACGATTAGAGTGCCGCTTCCTATAAGGTGCATGAATGATACTATAGTCTACTGGGAACAAGCAGTAATAAACGTCTTGACGAACAATGAGATAGATTGCATATGATACTTTGTGTCGGTGATTGGATGCATACAGTGGAATGGTTGCACATGGGATGTTTCATGTTTGTATAAGCATCTGTTCTTGATGCTCAAACTTCTTTATAGCCGAGTTGGTACACAAGGCATATCTGATCCTAAAACTCCAATCATTGAAATGGCGATATTGCATCGAAACCAAATGATGTTTGGGGTGATATGGCCATACTAGCCGCGGCCCAATGAGGCAAAAGGACCCATCGTTTTAGGAAAGATCTCAAAAAGCATCATGGGCACACAGCCATTGTTGTGAGACAGGACCTATCATGACGTTTTGTTTGAAAAGTCCCGCCAACACGGGTGATTTCATCTTTTTTTTCCCTGGAACCGATGAGGAGTCATTGTTCATTTAGTCTAGAAACACCCAGCCACGTGATGACTTTTCACACAAGGATGTATCGACTCCTAATCATGATGATACAATAAAGATCTATGTACAAGGTAATGGTTTATTATGTGTGTCTATATCTATATACAAAATGATCCAACTAGTCAATTTCTAAACATCGGATACGATGAGATGGATGTTGATGAATAGGAATGGCGGAAAGAATAGGTTGTTGATGATGAAAAGCATGTGTATTATTGTGTTGTTGTTGTGAAGATGCCAAGGCCGAAGTTGATGAGGACCAGCTCAAAATAGGTTGGGACTTGGTTGATAATGACGATGATGATGGATGCATGGTGGTGGTTGTACAGTGTGTTGATGATGGTGCAGCAGCTGCTGAGTAGCGGAAATCTTGAGTTTGGGGTGTATAAAGCGGTGTCAACGGGTAATGAGCTGCCGGTACAGCCGTAGATGCTGCCGCTGCTGCAGCAGCTGCAGCAGCTGCAGCTAGTTGAGCTGTTGTTGTTGTTGTCGTGATTGGATGATGACAGAGATGATAAGGTAACACTTCATCAGGTGGAGTACATGGGACATGACGACTTGTATTGCGCTTGCTTGGTATTGGTGGTACAATATAGGGTTGATGATGGTGATATGGAATATTAGGACGTTTAGTGAAGACCATGTTTGGCATGGAATGTGATGATGCCATGATGGATGTTGAAGATGGACAGGGTTTTACCCGGGTTGTCGGCATTTTCAGTGTACGATAATGCTGATGTTGAGCTTGCTGGGGATGCTGCATCATTACAGGAGGAGCTGTAGCAGCTGGTTGTTGTTGTTGTTGCCAGTATTGTTGGCATTGTGCAACCCATGCAAAGAATTGCTGATGATGTGTGTAAATATTATAGTCGAGTGCTGATAGAAATTCCACTTCCATGATATTCAGTTCTTGCACAGGAATGTTCGAAACATCTGACCATGTCTATATAATAAGATAGCCATGTGACATGCATATTAGACTAGGTTATACTACAATGCATATATACACATACCTTGTTTGTGTAGGTGTTATCATCCAAGAACTTGTTTGCAAGTACAAGGGCTGTAGTGAATAAACGAGCTTCTGAACCCATGGATGCGCGCACTGATGGATATGCAGAATGAAGACGATGAATGTACCAAAGAGCCATCATGACACAGGCACATGATATTTGAGTCGCTTTGAGCAGTTTATGACAAAACATCTTGAAGGAATTGTATCGTTTTGTGCTTATGATTGGCATTGTTGTAATTGGCAATGGTGTTGCATGCCAATGCTTAAATGAACCAGCCCATATGCAAGGTACCAATAGTGCACAAAGATCTGCAAGCTGTGATGAGCTAGAGCAGGAAAGGAGCGGTAGTGAAGGTGGTAGTGGAGGATGTAAACACGGCGTCATTGGCGTTATTGTTGAATGTTGTTCAAAAGGAGGAGGAGGAGTAGTGTAAGAAGAAAGGATAATGATGATAACAATATATATATATATATAAGACTGATCTGCCAAAAATACGGGTCGGAACTTTTTATGTGCTAAATGATGTTGCTACAACAGTACGAAACCCATTGTTCCACCTTGTACGTGTAAAATGTGTGTCTCTTGTTAATCTCCGCTTACTACTTCGGCTCGAAAAACATCCAACTTTTCCTTGGCCTCGATAACAACAAGATATCCAATCCAACGGTATGCGTATGTAACACCAACCCCCCAATCTCTCACCTTTGCTGACTCATTCTCGACATGGACATTATTGCTGCAACATGGACACAAACAAAATGCACACGCACATGAGTCCCATTTGTAGAATCATCATCATCATCATCTTTCCCATACCAAATAACCCCCTTTGTTATTGTTAATGCATCATTGTATCCAACAAAGTAGACTAAGGAGAGTTTTCTTCTATTTATATATACAACATGTTGTCAAAAGAGTACTTTCGATAGAAATGATGATGTGTCGGATGGGGGATGATATTTTAAGGCCGGTGGTGGGATTCTTGAAAGCCGATCTAGATGTTGCTTAGAATAAAATGGCTTGCCAGCTGTGGGAGAAGGCTGATTTGATCCAATAATAACAACAATACTCTGTCGATCCAAGTATCGGAAGGCTTAAATGTCTGTGCCATGTATTCTTTATGCCAAGGCTTGGTTCCACATTCTTGTGACCTCCCGCCACACCACGTCCAGTAACGAAAGCGGACATTGCGCGCCTCTTTAAGCTTGAACTGTGTTTCTATGCAAGCAACAAGCACATCCGACGTTACTATTCAACTCGGCAACAATGCAAAGCCCATCCACGTACAACTTACTGAAGGACAAAATTTGAACGACTGCGTGGCACATGTTGTCAAAAAGCATGGCATTCCTTCCTCTCTATCCTCCAACATTCTCTCAGTGCTCATGACAGCAACAGCAGCAGCAGCAGCAACAACAACACCCGATCGAGCAATATCCAAGACGCGAACTAGCAGATCAGATTTCGTCAGTCGATACCAGAACCATACACTTCAATACCATAATCAACCAGAACAAGTAAGCTATGAAGAAAGATATGCATGAAACGCGTTATTGAATGCTGTCTAAAGGACATCTTCCCACGTGCCTATCATACACTTGTGCATTGTCCGATTGAAGCCATGTACAACACGTTATTGGGTCTAGAACAAGATTATGCTATGGTGATTCAAGAAAGATACATGGCACGTAGGAAAGAACAAGCTGAAATTGAAGAAAGGTACGCGTGTCCAAGTTACCATAGTAATTGATACTCAACTACCTGAATATAGACATAGTCGTGAGATTGAAGCTTCTGGATCATCACAGATGAATATGACACATTTATTTGCACGTCATGTGGAAGATATGGAAGTCTTTCAAGCAACATGGGCATCCGACATTTTGCAGACACAACAAACCCAGCGTCAAGAATATCGTTCTTTTGTCATTGAATTGTATCAGGAATATCAGCAAAGACTTGCCGCTCTATCGCATGAAAAGAATCTCAAACCAGAAGACGTGTTACTTGAAGCAGAGAAGAATTTGGATGGCAAAGACATTGTCAGTGTAGCTGCTGAGCGTGTACGTCAAACTTCAGTGAGAAAGAGTGTTGACAGTCCTTTGAATGATCGATCACCCCAAGACCAACGTCGTCCTCGACAAGATTCATCAGCCAGTGCCATGTCCAATGTATCATCTACATCCACATCAGCTAATGATCATCAACAATCTCCTAATTCAGAGAACAAAGACAAGGTAACAAAGGATGTGGATGATAACATTCGTATTCCAATACACTTACAATGACTAGTTTCAAAGGATGGTTCGGGATATTGAAGAAATGGGCTTCACAAAGGATCAAGCTGAGACTGCACTTGGATTGACGAATCATATCATGGAGCATGCAGTGACATTATTACTTGAAGATCCAGCCAAAGTCAATACAGCCATGCAACAACAACAGCAGCAGCAAGCCAAGAGACGTTCATCTTCACTGAGTCAAATTGGCAATGGTGGTGCAGCAACATCCCCAGCTCATTCTCGTACCAGTTCACTGAATGATATTGCAGTAACAACAAGTCGTCGACAATCATTGCAACGAGGGATGTCTCCGAATAGTAGAAACAGCAATGCAACCAATAAGGGATGGAGTCCAATTTCATTCTTGCAACAACAAAAACAAGTCATGGAGAATACCAACCTAAGCTCCGTA
Organism: Lichtheimia ramosa; assembly: GCA_008728235.1. NCBI lineage: Eukaryota > Fungi > Mucoromycota > Mucoromycetes > Mucorales > Lichtheimiaceae > Lichtheimia > Lichtheimia ramosa. Next base: position 1,950,710 of record CP031827.1, on the reverse strand, counting down.
CGTAAATTGGGTGGATGGCTCGGCAAGGCAATGGAGAATTTCATGGATAATGAAGGAAGGTAAGTTTATGCATTAAAACAAAGTAACATTCACATTCATTCATACGTGTTTTAGTGATCCCCGATTTGGATCGTCACACACAGGGACCATTGCTAATGCACAACAACCAGTCGAATCATTCACCATCAGTCTCGGTCCTTCACAGATCAAATCTACACACAATCTTCGTTTACTGGTGGCTGATGCTGGCTCTGATATTTTCAATCCTATGCCTTATGATCCAACACGAGAGATGGCATACAAAGCTCAAACATCCACCAATCTTTACACCAATCATCTAAGTGCCATGGTGGTATTAGTCGAACTAAGTGAATTGAATCGCAGTCGAGATCAACAAGGCACTTCACTTGGATGGCGTCAATATAGAACAGGCAAAGGCAGTAATAAAGGTAGGTATATGTGTATGTTTATTGCATTCAAGAAGCATATGTTGACTTTGAACAAATAGCTCTCTTTGAAAGATGCCAGCACTCGACTGAATTCCACTTTCCTGACATTGAAACACAACTGACTGTGATTGAGCAAGACTACAATTCTCGACCTGAATCATTACAAGAAGGCAGTTTCTTTATCACGCGTCATTCAAACTTGCCATCTACTCAAGTCATTTTCCATCTGGTGGTTGATAGTGAATGTGAGTTTATTTGTTATCCACATGATGTATATACTAAACGAATCGACTTGTAGCCATACCAACGACCGAGCTTAACAAGCAAAGTCCTCTTATCAAGGGATTATTGAAGATTATGCGTATCACGACACGTTATGACATTTCCAGCCTATCGATCCCATTGTTACTTTTGCCTGACAAGTTTCTTGAACAGCCTGAACAATACTTTTCAACAGCATTTATTGATCAACCACAACATCATTTTGCATGGTTACAGAAACGAGGCGAAGTGGCTATGAAATGCGTTCGAGGATTCCTCTATGAGCATTCTGGAAATAGCAGTAACAAGCGTGTTCAAGAAGGCGTGGATCGGGCTGAAACTGTGTTTGGAGGCGGGTTACACAACGTTGAGTTTTTGTTGCCTGACAGCCATGCTGTTTATGGTGGACAACGCTCGGACCCAAATAGCACAGGCCATTCAACAACCACTCCTAATACGACTCCTGGTGGTAGCAGTAATACTCCTGGTGCTTCTTCCAACATGTCGAATGGTGGTGGTTCATCTTCTTTTGATGTCGAATTTGCATTCCAACAATTCCGGATATTACTCGTTAGCATCTTTCAAACATGTTGACATAATAACAATATCTTGTCTTGATGAACAAGAATGTATACAATTGCATTGTGTATTTTGTATGGGAGGATGGTGGTGGTGAATATAGGGTAGAATATAGAGAATATGGAAGAGGAAAAACAAGGAAGCAAAAGGATAGTGTACTATGTAGAAGCGACAAATGGTGAGTGACAAAGAGTTGTAAAATGAAGGAAAAGACAAAACAATGTTCTTCTACTACATGTTTCCACTAAAGAGCATTTCAATGGCTGCTTGAACATCACCACCAGTAGCAAGCAATGCTCGAATGTTTTTGTTTGCATCCCAAAAGCCCATCTCATTCAATTGTTGTAGTTGCACTTGGAAACGTTCTTCTGGTGGTCGATTGTCAGCTGGAGCTGCTGGTGTAGCACCCATTCCTGGAAGACCAAACATGGCAGCCATACGTTGTTGAAGTTGTGGATCCATAGCTGGTGGTTGTCCTGCTCCTGTTCCACCAGCACCTGCAGCTGCACCCATAAAAGCAGCAAAAGGATTCATAGGTTGTTGTTGTTGTTGTTGCGATGATGGATTATCATTGGTATTGGTGTTGTTGTTATTGGTTGTTGTTGGAGATGATTGTTGTTGCTGAGGAGATCCCATTCCCATACCAGGAGCTCCCATACCTTGCATAGCAGAAGCCATTGTAGCCATTTGTCGAATCATATCAGGATTGGTAAGCATTTGTCTAAACTCTGGTGATTGCATCATGTTTCGAATCTCTGGACCCATGGAAGACAATTGTGGACTACTGGAGATGATGGTATCAAGTACAGCAGGATTCTGAAGCACTGTTGACATGTATTGAGCAAACATGGGGTTTTGTAGCATTTGATTCATCAATGTTGGATCTGGTGCACCAAAACTGTTGCCCATGGCTCCTGCTCCATATCCACTACCAAACATTCCAAATGGATTGGCTCCTGCTGCTCCTGGTGATCCTCCCATACCCATTCCTCCTCCTAATGCTGCAAATGGATTAGGTGCTTGTTGTTGTGGTGGTGGTGATGATGTTGTGTTGTTGGTGGTGCTTGTGTTGGTATTGGCTGTACTGGTAGTCGTATTGGCTGTGCCACTTGTGGTGGAGGATGCATTGCCTGTACCTGTTGCCAACCATACCTATCAGCCATCCGAATCTTTTCATACCCAAAAGTCATCTACTACTTACTACGTTGTCCAGAGCTCTTTACCATATGCACGGTATTGCCATCAGCAATCTTGTAATCTGCCAAAGTCTCAGGGTCTTTAAGCACGCGTCCCGAGTAGATCAAACGTTGGTTTTCAGCTGGGACTTCAGTCTGTTCAGCAATGGCATTCTTCAGATCAAGTACTGTTTTGGTTGTCTCAATGGCAATAACAAATTTCTTGTCGCTTGACGACTTGACGTTGACGTTGATGGTTGACATGGTCGTCGGTGAGAAAGAAGAGTGTGGAAAAAAGGCGTATGCAACCGAGGAAGCCAAAACGTCTTTTTGGGGGGTGTAACAATCCGCTGCCGCCAGAAATTGCAATTGCCACGTCAGCACTGCAACCATGATCACCCTTTTCTGGTATCGACACGCATTCATCATCTTCCATCCTCCCATTGCACTATGGATTCACGTGTACTTTGTAATAGCTATTGTTTATACCATTACCATTCCATACACAACCAATAAACATAAGATCCAACATGGGCATTTTCTTTGTCTACAAGGAGTGATAGCTGTGCCACAATGACGTACCAATGAATCAAACTCAACACATTTGCTTTTCCTACTCAGCAACACAGCCCAAAAACTATAAAAAGGCACCCATCTTGCAACTCAATGAACAGCATCCTCTCAGGCCTTTTGGCTAAGATCAAGTGTAGTATCTGTTCTTTATAGTTTAACAACTATAATGTGGATTCCGATCCACTCGTTGTTAATCTAATTTTTTACGCCCGGTCCTTTTGCTCTGGCTTGCCATCAAAAGGACCACAGGTGTCCGCGGCCTGACACTGTCAGCTGTGTGACGCCGACCCCATTTCACTAAAGAAAATGATATGACTTGTAACTTTTTGAACATGTTAGAGCAGCTCTAACATGTCGGGGTTTGGATTCAGTCTCACTTTGCTCTTTTCCCTTGATCGAGCACACTAGACAATAGCAGCTTCAATATGAAATTGCTATTGATGCAACTATGCAAGTATCTTGGTATCATTTCAACATCCATAGAGATACCACTTTTACTACAAGTTAATAGTTATTGTCAAAAGTGACAGAATATGATATGTCTGGTAGAAGAAAATGCAAACATTGCCATGTAAAAAGTCCCAACTACTAGCTCTTTGGATATCAAACAATAACATGTCACCCTTGTTGATGCTTAAAATTGCGTGGGATAATGCTCACAAGTCTTTTGTCTCTCCTTTGAATGAAGCAATGGGGTTCTATTGTCCAATCAAAGAGCACAATGAACCGTGTGAGCTCGCCTATAGTACGATTGGTGCTAGTTATTTGCTGGATTTGAATTTACGTGGCATTGTGATGCATAATGAATGCTCGGCATTTATGCTTTCACTCATTTTCTTCCCCATTCCTTTTCATTCTTGTAATATATACATATGGTTTCTATTTCCTTCTCTTCACTAGTAGACAATTTGCGACATTCCCTTATAAGCAAGCCTTGGATAACACTATTAAGATCACCCAGAAGAACACAAGCATCACAAGCAACCACTGTTCGAGTGTTGTATCCAAGGTTTCTGAAAAATCCGAGTAGTGGCGTGATTCTCGATCGTTACGATACAACAACATTATCATCTACAACTCCTTCTAGCACTACAACACACATATCTTCACAACGTAATAATCCAATCGAGTGGATGCCTGTGACTCCACATTATCGAGCACCACGAGCACCTATTGTTTTGTGCCATGGCTTATATGGATTTGACAAGTGGGGTCCAGCATCATTCCCAATGCTTCAAGTAAGATATTGGGGTGGTATTGAAGAAACACTAGCCAAGTTGGGAGCCAAAGTGATTGTCACCAAAGTTCCGCGTACTGGAAGTGTGTGGGAAAGGTCTCAGGAACTCCATGCCATTCTTAAAGCAGTACTTTCTGGTAGCCAAGTCAACTTTGTAGCTCATTCTATGGTAAGTTCAGCCTTGATGATTGTTTCAGCGATACTCATTGGTGCTTGAATTTAGGGCGGTCTTGATTGTCGGTGTCTATTATCACATATCCATAATCGTCCTTATCATGTTCAATCATTAACGACTATTGCAACCCCACACAGGGGTTCTCCACTCATGGACTGGTTTCGTGATCATGTGGGAGTCGGCGTACGATTCGCAACTGCAGCAGCGGCAGCAGCAGCAGCAGCAGCTACTGCTTCTTCTTCTTCATCTCCCACAGCATCAAGTGAGAAAAGACGTTATGCAAACTACTTGCTTGATCCAGTGATACAAATGCTTGATACACCTGCTTATGCCAATCTGACAACTGATTATTGTCAAAACCATTTCAATCCAAGCACCCCTGATGATCCAAGTGTTGCTTATTATTCCTATGGTGCACATACACGTATTCCTCCATGGACATTATTAGGATGGACACAGCAAGTAGTTGGTGAAAAAGAAGGTCCTAATGATGGTATTGTTTCAGTTGACAGTGCTAAATGGGGCACTTATATCAAGACTTTGAATGCCAATCACTGGGAGTTGAATGGACAAAGGTATGCTTTGTTTTATTTCTCCTGATGACTATGGAGATGTGTCTATGTAAGGGGAATAATGACTGATGATGGGTATATAGACCTAAATGGCGATCATCCTTTCCCTCCTTGTCTGAGAAGCCTTTCTTTGATTCCTCCGAATTCTACGTTGAGCTAGCAGACCATTTGTACCAGCAGGGACATTGATGGCATATCTCCACTAGATGATAATACGATAGACATGACAAATGTAATAATATACCCCCAGCTTGTAACTGGATATTAAAGATGACTTTTATACAATTGAATAGTATTCAGGTACTGGTGGACTAGTTGTACTACGACTCAGACCGTCACGAATTGCCGAGTTAGCTACTCGTGTACTCTTTGAACCTTTCTCGCATCTGCACTTGTTTCCTCCCACATCTCGTACACCATCATGAGCAGTTACGAAGACACAACAGCAGCAACCAATAGTCCATATGCACAACAACGTCTTGTCAGTGAAACGTGTGTCGATTTATTCCTTATTGAAATGGTGGATACTATATGCAGAACTACAGCAGTAGAGTCTGAAGCCGATAGTGAAGCTATGTTTTACAAGTTGGATAGTCTCGGTTATGCTGTAGGACAAAGGATGGTGGAAAGGTTGGTATCAACAAAGAGGGATTGTGTGGTATGTTGGAAGGGTCAAAACGACTTGGCTTTGTTCACTGATGAATACTACCAGATTCACCAAAGATCGGCCGAGATTTGCTGATACATTGGATGTTGTTAAATTCATATGCAAGGACCTTTGGACTATCATGTTTAAGAAGCAGATTGATAATCTAAAGACCAATCATAGGGTGAGTGATGTGGATACGTTTGGATTGGATGTAAACGATTCTAACCAAAAGGTGGAAAGGGTGTTTATGTACTCCAAGACAACAGTTTCAGGTGGTTTATGCGCATGTCAACAGATATTGGAGGTGCTGACTCGGCTAAAAAGGCGACACCGGTAAGATAGTTTGTTCCTAGGATATGGATGAAAGAGTGATAAGGCTAATGGTAAAGTAAAAGTATATCTGGTTCCCTTGTGGCATTGTTAGAGGTGCATTAGCCAATCTTGGCGTACCAAGCGTCGTTGTAGCAGAAACTTCAAATCTTCCACAATGTAAGTATTGGAGATAGAGGAATGTAATATGGATTATTGACTCGTTTTTCATACCAGGTACTTTCCAAATCAAAATTGCAAAGTGAAGAAAGAAAGCCTGTATTGGATGTCCTTGAATCTTTCTGATACACACACGAATACACACATACACATAAGAGCACGCAAGGTCAAGCTTTGCATAATGATGATTACCAGCCTGTACTTTTTCCCCTATCATCCATTCCTTTTTACATATTCTTTGTCGATAAAATGGGATGACAAGACAACATACCACCAGCATATCACACAACATTATCTATCACGTGATTGACAACTAACAGAAATGTGCTATTGGAAAGTGCTATCATGTAATATTGGATGAATTGGATCTAGTGTATTGTGATACAGGGGAGAGATGATGGCATAATAGTACTACTTTAAGAGCGATCATCGGATAAAGCAACATGCTGCGGATGAGAACAAGCTGGCTTCTTTCTTTCTCTTTTTTAAATACGCCCTGAAACCATATGTCTGAAGACGACGCCTATTATGAGGACTGGGACGACAATGCCTTGTTTGAAGTGCCTCTTGCAGATCAGGATATACCATGGGACAACGACAATGAAGACGACATGCCCATTGACCACTTATTGCATACTATGGGACAAGATCAGCAAGTGACAAGTAGCGATCCCAGTGAAGGTCCCTCGAGTCAGACGTTACGTTCTCGCCTAGCTGGTCCATCGACAAACAAGGTGTGTATGAGTGATATGACAATCTATCAACTTGTCTAAATAAGGATGCATATTGCATTGCATGATAGGCTGGATTGGATTCAGTTGACAAGGATAAAGTAAATCGCATCATCTATGAAGCTTCCAAGGTAAAGTAGTGTGCTCATGAATACATCTGCCTTTGCTGATGGATTATGTACAAAGGGTTCTGCATTCTTTGAAAACGAGCGTAAGAGAGATCAAATGGTGACTGAGCGTATCGAGCGTATGATGGCAAAATACAACAAGATCCGTGACATTGATCTTTCCATGGAGACTCGGATCACTGACAGCATGGTACTAATCACATACAAAGAGAAGGATACAAACAACTCAACAATAACATAGATTCGAGGACTTGAAAGTGAGCGAGATCTTAGTCAGGTGATTTGTCACGTGGATATGGATGCCTTTTATGCTTCTGTGGAAGAATTGGAACAACCAGAACTGAAGACAGTACCCATGGCCGTTGGAAGCACATCCATGCTTTGCACCAGCAACTATGAAGCAAGGAAGTTTGGTGTACGTAGTGCTATGCCTGGTTATATTGCTCTCAAGCTATGTCCACATCTCAAGATCATTCCTCTTCACTTTGACAAGTACCGAGCAGCTTCCAAGAAAGTCAGAGCCATTTTCGCAAAGTATGATCCTGATTTTGCTCCCATGAGTCTTGATGAAGCTTATTTGAACTTGACCAATGTAAGTCATAAAACAGATGTAAAGAACCCATTGATTAATTGATCTTTTTTGTAGTACTTGAAAACAACGACTATGAGCCCACCTGAAGTAGTTCAGCAGATTCGTCAAGAGATCTTTGAAGAAACGCAATTAACAGCGAGTGCAGGTATATTGGGAAGAGTCGTGTAATCACTCTCGAATGTCTTTTGATACATTTGTATTTTGATAGGCATTGGTGCCAACAAGATGCTTTCCAAGATTTGCAGTGACATGAACAAGCCCAATGGACAATACTATCTGCCAAATGACATCAATGCTATTCAGTCCTTCATCAAGGACTTGCCTATAAGAAAGGTATGTGGATGAGGACCGATTTCTATATATGTCATCCTTCTAATGTGAACATGTAGATTCCTGGTATTGGCCGTGTTACTGAGCGCATTTTGTCAGCTCTAGATGTCAATATCTGCAGTGATGTTTACGCAAGTACCCAAAAAGATTACAGCCATGTTATCATCCAGATCTAATGGATTGAATAGGAACGTCGAGCTGTCTTGTATCGTTTACTCAGCCCTGTCGCCTTTAAATCTTTATTACGAAGCCATCTTGGCATGGGATCAACATCTGTACAAGTGAAAGCATCACAAAAGAGCATGGGTGTTGAAAGGTATTAACGAAACCATGACTCTATATTTTCTCTCTCTGATGATTCAACCCATTACAAATAGGACTTTTAGGCCGATTTCAACACGAGATGCATTGTTCCAAAAGGTGGATGAGCTTGCTGAATTGCTATCTCAGGATCTGGAAGAAAAGCGGATAAAGGTAAGAATGTTCTCTTTGTGTAATCACATACTTTTATACTTACGAGTATATTTAAACAGGGCAAAACAGTTGGGATCAAGCTTAAGCTAACCACATTTGATGTCCGTGTACGCGCCAAAACACTACCTTATCATATCCACAAAGCTTCTGATATTTCTCGTGTCGCTAAAGAGGTAATGAATGCCCTATTGATGTACTTTGTACTATTCATTGACGATATAGTGCGTAGCTATTAGAAAAAGAGATGCCTCTTAGTTTACGGCTGATGGGAGTCAAGCTATCATCATTAGAGAAGATCAGCAATAATGCAAGTGTGGAAAAGGTAACGTAGTAGTATTATGTCTATAACGACCTTATAGCTAACATGTATCCTTGATAGTTTTTCAGCCGAATACCAGCAAAGCGACTTCACGAAGAAGAGGACGAAGAGGATCATTCATCACCACAAAAGAAGATTGAACCTGAAACGATCGATCCAACGCCAACAGAACAACAAGAAAATGTCGAATGCCCAATATGCAATCGAAGTTTACAATTGGACAATGCAGCATTTAATCAGCACGTGGATGAATGTCTCAATAGAGTGGAAGTACGATCCATCATTGTATCAGAACGTGATATGTCATCATCATCATCAACTTCACCAGCTCCCAGTTCCAAAAAACATGGCAGTCTCTTTGATTATTACTCTCGAGAACCACCAGCATCCTCATCCTAATTTAGTTATCCCTGACACTCCACATACAACATATACCAATCTTGTCTTTTAATAAGCACTTTTTATTGTCGTGGAAACCTGCCACTTGTAAGAGTAGAAATGTAGAAATGGGTATTTTTAGAATGACATGGGAAGCCATACTGGTGCATTGCGATAGTTCTTCTTTATGGTGGGTGTAGCGGTGATTGTGGATGATGCCGAGTTTTCTCTTTTACGAGCAGGATTCTTTGCTTGAACAGGAGGAGGAGGAGAAGATGGTTGTGATGGCGATGCTGTGGATGTGGATGGTGCTTGTTGAGTGGTTGAATCAGAAACAACTGGATTGACAGGTGGTAAAGGAGCATCAAGGTCATATTGACGTAACAATCGTGAAAGGGGTTGATATGATGATGATGATCCTGTAGCTGCAATCAATGAAGCAGCACCAAAGTTCTTAAATGGATCATCCATTGGCTGTGTCGATGGTGAAGATGGGCGAGAATGAAGTGTATATGACGTTGGTTCCATCTTGACTGGTTTAGGAGAAGGTGGATGTTGTTGTTGTTGCTGCTGTTGCATTAATTTCTTTGCATTGACCATGATACGCAATGCTCGTACTTGAAGTGACCAGCAGTTTGCTAATGCAGCTGTTTGATATATTGAAGGTGCTGTAGATATTTGCAACATTTGATGAAGTGAATGACATGCCAGTGATTTAAGACGTGCAATATCAAATAAGTCAGCAAGAATCAACAATCGTGTCAAGATGCGTGGTTGATTCTGCTCGACTGTAGTCAAGTGATCAGTGTAGATAAACTGCAGGAATGCGATTAAGATATCATATGTTTCAGGGAATGTGAGAATGTAACTTGGCAATGGCTGTTGTTGTTGTTGCTGTGATGATGCGTATACTTCCATAGCAGGTGATGAAGAAGATGGTGATAATAAAGGCTCCAAATGATCACGGATTGATGACCAGCGTTGAGCAAGAATAGTAGAGTTGGCACGTGCACGTTGGCCATCTGTTGTCACAATAGTCAAATCACTAAGAGCTGGGTTGTTTAACAAAGCAAGACCTGCATCCTGTGCAAATGTACCACAAGTGATATAGGGTGGATTATAGACTCCAAAAGCTTCTGTATCAATAGTGATCCAGTAATCATAGTGCACAACTCGCTGTGTATAGTCCTCGTGCAACGCTCCATCGGGATGACCAAATACAATAAGCTCATTGCGTTCCGCATGTTTACGAAATACGCCACATAACCACGATCCATTTATCAGTCTTGGTCCAGCATCAATCTTGGTCCACATCATGGTGCTAATATTAAGTGCCCATATTTGCATATGGTGTGGATCAGATGTTGTGCATGCTCCAAACATGATCAGAAATTGTCCACATGCAGCACTTCCCATGGCACGTAAAGCAGGTGGAGCATATTGGCGGCTCGTGCTTAAAGCTGCAGTATAGTCGGTGATACTTTCCACGTGTCCTGATGCCGAAACTGTGATCTGATGCAACCTACGATGTACTCCATGAATGTTTTCATTGCTATATGCAAATAATGTTGTTGTTGTAGTCAATGTTTGCTGCTGCTGTTGTTGTTGTGTCCCATCCTCATTTGAATCTTCTTGTTGTCCATTATGATCATCACTAAACACTTTGAGAAAATTGGGAGATCCCATGGTTGCAGATGCACTTGCTGATATTGGCAATAGGGTAGCTGCAGCAGTTTCATAAGATGTGTAATGAGATTGAGTGGCAATACGTGGATACCAGATTTGCTTTTTGCAGTCATAGACATTAATCTCATCAATATATCCACTATTGACATCCTGACCACCCAGAATCACCAAATGACGATCATTGTTGGCTGCCATAGCTAAATGTGAATGACGAGGATGTGGTGTGATTGTTATATCGTCGTCCATTGCATTTGTGGGGAATTCCCAGCATAGCTGCTCCGAGTCATCCGAGATGTGTAAGATAAATAGATCTCCCAGGGATCGTAATTCACCTCCGTTTGATGCTGCTATTGTTATACCACCAAAGAATACAATGCAATGATTGTTGATAGCAGTAGCTGAATGAAAGTAACGTGCTGTTGGTGGTTGTTGATCTTGCTGTTGGTGCTTAGGCACTACATGTGTCCACACACCATTACCAAGATCAAGGACATACACTTGGTTTTGCACATGTGCTGATTCTGTAAGACGACCACCAAAGACATAAACTCGATTATTAACAAGTGTAGTCGAAGCACCAATTAATGGAGGAGGAACATCTCCTTTTGCACTCGCTAAACGTGTTGTAAGGTCTGCAATGGATTTAGAAGATGATGGTGCTGCTGTTGATGTTGATGGTGACAGCGTGGTAACAGCAGCTCCTGGTGCCATGCGAATGAATATCTTAAAAAGACACTGCTTGTGTAAGAAGGGAAAGAGAAGGGAAGGGGAAAAAACTCCCAGAGAACCACATCTTGCTTCTCATATGAATCATTTGCTATCAGGTGATTGGCCATACCAAGTATATTTTGTGACAACAGCACAATTCGTGTGCTACCACAAGATTACACAGCCCATTTCCCTTACTGGTGAGAGTTTGGGGATATAAGGTTTAGGAGAATCACATCTGTGATACACAAATCCCAAGTGCATGCAGTCCGATAAAGTAATACACACTTTGGCACAGCCTGTCGTATATCATTCATGAATTATAACGAGAATGAGTGGTAGTTGAGCACCAATGAATCTTTATAAAGACATGATGGATATGTTTCATTAAGAGTCTCTAGGGTGATGGTGGAGGAATCAAATGAATGTACGTAGTTTTCTCATCCCAGGCATTGGCAGCATCATAGTTACAATGAATTCATGGCATGTTGTTCCTCCAATATGCGAACAAGGAATCTTCCGGTGGTATAATCAAGTGCAAGTAGCCTTAGCATGAGAAAATAGATAGTGCATAGCATTCAAACATTCCTTACAAGTGTGACACAGTGTAGCTAATGCTCATGTCGCATTGAAAAACTATCAGGAAGATAAATGATTGCATGATAGCTTTCTTTCTTTCTTTCTTTGTTGTTTAAGACATCTTTTCACCCATGCATAGCGAATGCTCTTTACAACGAGATAGCTATACAATGTCATTTATACACTTCTTCTGCACTGATATGTCAAAATGAAAAGCACTTGCAAGTGTTCCAATCGTATTAATTGCAATGCGACTTTATCAACGTTTCACTACTGATCGATGTGTAACTAGTATAAAGTCATAGATGCATCCACAAAGTGTGACAAAGTATAGCAGGAAGAAGCTGTAGATGTGCTATGGGTGAAGAATGGAGCTGAGAAAGAACGAGTGACACAAAATTTATGCAGGTTAGTGGATGACGTTGCCGACTCAACCAGCATACAAGCAACAAATCTGCTTTTTCTTTTGTTTATTTACTCTTCGTGTTTTATTCTCACTTGTTGGCTGTTCTTTCCTTTGTCGCGTCTCTTTCCGGTTTTCGTCATGCATCGTGCCGTCAACATGGGCAGCGGCATTAGTCGCTTCATTCGCCCTACGTCCTTGACAAGACATTATCACACCAGAACACCTGTTATGCCAGCTACCACTTTGACACGTGTTACAAGCGCGTCTCTTCACAAACTATCATCACGCCCTTTTACTTCATCAGCCAGTTCGCAGAGCAGTGACAGCTTCCTTGAAGGAAATGGTGCAAGCTATATTGAAGAGATGTATGAAGCATGGCTCAAGGATCCCAACTCTGTGCATTTATCATGGCAAGTCTATTTCAAGAATATGAAGCATGGAATGTCACCTAGTCAAGCCTATACGCCTCCACCCACTTTGGTTCCATCTGGTAGTGCTCGTTTACCCAAACTACCCAATGAAGTGGTAGCCAATGCTAGTGACACGGATATCTTGGACCATATGAAAATCCAACTCATGGTGCGTGCTTATCAAGTGCGTGGTCATCATATTGCTCATTTAGATCCACTGGGTATTCTTCAAGCTGATTTACAAGAAGGCAGTCCACCTGAATTGTCGTATCAGTTTTATGGCTTCAATGACAAGGATTTGGATCGAACATTTTCACTTGGTCCTGGCATTCTACCAGGTTATGAGATCATGGATAAGAAGATGACTTTACGTGAAATCATTCAACATCTGAAAAAGATCTACTGTAAGTGTGTGTTGAATCTTTCTCATTTGGATTGTCTTACTCATGTTATATCTATATAGGTGGCTCTATTGGCACTGAGTACATTCATATCCCTGATCGTGCCCAATGTGATTGGATTCGCTCACGTATTGAAACGCCAACACCTTATCACTACAATGTGGAGCAGAAAAAAGTCATTTATGATCGCTTGACATGGTCAGACAGCTTTGAAAGATTTGTGGCATCCAAGTATCCATCTGAAAAGAGATTTGGTCTTGAAGGAGGTGAAACTCTGATTCCTGGAATGAAAGCAATGGTAATCATCTTGCATGTTTGTTTCCATCTTGATTGTTAGCTTACATATACATGTAATAGATTGATCGAGCTGTCGACTTGGGTGTTGAATCCATTGTTATTGGAATGCCACATCGTGGAAGATTGAATGTTCTTAGCAATGTCGTACGCAAGCCGAACGAGTCCATCTTTTGTGAATTTAGTGGTGCTCTTGAACCTTCTGAAGAGGGATCTGGTGATGTCAAGTATCATCTTGGCATGAATTATGTGCGACCTACACCATCAGGAAAACGTGTTCATCTCTCACTAGTTGCCAATCCATCACATTTGGAAGCTGTGGATCCTGTGGTATTGGGCAAAACACGTGCATTGCAATATTACAGCAACGATCATGATCGCAATCATTCAATGGCCATTTTGATGCATGGTGATGCTGCATTTGCAGGACAAGGCGTAGTATACGAGACAATGGGATTCCATGATCTTCCAGCATATACAACAGGCGGCACTGTTCACATTGTTGTCAATAATCAAGTTGGATTTACGACTGATCCTCGTTTTGGTCGTTCAACGCCATATTGCACAGACATTGCAAAGAGTATTGGTGCACCTGTATTTCATGTGAATGCTGATGATGCTGAAGCTGTCATCTTTGTCATGCAACTCGCTGCAGATTGGCGTCAAACATTCCATCGTGACGTGGTGATTGATCTTGTCTGCTATCGTCGTCATGGACACAATGAAACAGATCAGCCAATGTTTACTCAGCCCAAGATGTATCAAGCTATCAGCAAACAGCCTCCTGTGGCTCAGATTTATGCTGACCAACTCAAAAAGGAAGGATCCTTGGATGATAAGGAGATCACAGATATCAAGGAACGTGTATGGAAACTTTTGGAGGAAAGCTATGCACGTAGCAAAGATTACACACCAACATCTCGTGAATGGCTTTCTAGCTCATGGCCTGGTTTCAAATCACCTAAAGAGCTGGCTGAAGAAATCCTTCCTCACTATCCAACAGGCGTACCTTATGAGACATTACAGCATATTGGTGCAGGATTGACAGCCATTCCTGAGAATTTTAATGTGCATCGCAATCTCAAGCGTATTCTTCAGAATCGAGAAAAGGCTATCAAAGCAGGCAAAGAGATTGATTGGGCTACTGCAGAAGCACTTTCATGGGGATCACTCTTGTTGGAAGGCAAACATGTACGCGTTTCTGGACAAGATGTGGAACGAGGCACTTTTTCACAACGCCATGCTGTGCTTCATGACCAAAAGAATGAGCGCACACATACTTTGCTTAACAGCATTTCACCTGAACAAGGGTATTTGACTATCAGCAATTCATCCCTTTCTGAATATGGCGTTCTTGGTTTCGAATTGGGTTATTCTTTAGTGGATCCTAACTCACTGGTTATCTGGGAAGCTCAATTTGGTGACTTTGCCAATGGTGCTCAAATCATCACGGATCAATTCATTGCAGCTGGTGAACAAAAGTGGCTACAACGCACAGGCTTGGTGTTGCAACTTCCACATGGTTATGATGGTCAAGGACCTGAACATTCTTCAGCACGTATTGAGCGTTATCTTCAACTTTGTGATGACAATCCTTATGTTTATCCCACTCCAGAAAAGTTGGCACGTCAACATCAGGATTGCAATATGCAAGTAGTATATGCATCAACACCAGCTCAATACTTTCACGTGATGCGACGACAAATCAACCGGGAATTCCGAAAACCGGTAAGAAGGAGCAACAAGTATATGACGTTGATTGTGTAACTGACTCCTTTTTTTTTGCTGTAGTTGATTCTTGCATTCTCTAAATCATTGCTACGTCATCCAATGGCTCGTTCCACATTGCAAGAAATGTCTGGAGACACTCACTTCCACTTGTATCTTCCTGATCCTCACCCTGATCACCTTGAGTCACCTGACAAGATCAAGAGGCATATTTTATGCACTGGCCAAGTGTATTATGCATTACTGCGTGCTCGTGATCAAAACAAGCTATCGGATATTGCCATTTCTCGTGTCGAACAACCCAATCCCTTCCCTTATGAACAAGTCAAGGAACATGTGGATAAGTATCCCAATGCAGAGATCATTTGGTGTCAAGAAGAACCTCTGAATATGGGTACATGGCAACACGTTGGACCACGCATTGACTTATCCTTATCACAATCACAACATCACTCTGGTAAGTTATTGATCTGCATATGTATCTTATTACACAGATATATTGATTATGTTGTCTGTAGGCAAGAATGTCAAGTACACTGGACGTGAACCATCAGCGTCAGTAGCCACTGGAAACAAGAAACGTCATTTCCAAGAAGAATATGAATTCCTTAGCTGGGCATTGCTAGGAGAACCACAACAGCCCAAGGAAGTATCATCAGGTGTGCCAGTATGGTAGAATGATTCTGTTTTCATAAGCAGTTATTGTATTTACAATTGTTCCCCCCTTTTTCCTTATGTGCTATATCTTGTTGAATACAATAAGGGTGAACTGGGATAATAGTGACAATGATGATGGGTATGATGTTGGTGATGGATGTATAATTTGACTAGCGTAGTTCGAAATGGCCAAAGGATCGCTCTTGAACATGATTCAGAGAGAGTTCTTGAAAGCTCGATACGCTAAATGTCCAATATACCATGAGATGTCAATTGGCTATAATGCTCTTATATAACTTACACTTGTGTCTGATGCAAAAAGAAGTAGTATCCCTTGATCTGATCGGTGGATCTTTGATAGCAAATGTAATAGAAGCCTGCAAAGCTTGCTCCTTCAATATTTTGTACACGATGATCGGGAACAAGGAATTTCTCCTTCCAACGCATATAAATGAAATCCTCATCCTCTGGTCGATATATAAAGTCATCATCACCAAAGACATCCTTGTATGGCTTGAATGATGGGAAACGGCTCTACAAATTCATGCATACAGCGTGAGTCATCACGTGGGATGATGCAAAGCATGTGAAAACAATGAAGCTTACCCAGTGCGACAAGTCAGTGCTTTTCTGAGCTTTCCACTTTCTAGTAAGGAAAGAGTACTTGAGACCAATGATTTCAGCTTCAAAGAAAGTCTGCATTGAATGAGCATTCTGACGGTGTAGGAATCACACACACTTTCCATTACTTACAGTCAATTCTTTACAGTCCGATGTAAGCCCCTTGATATTGAGATAACCAGTAAGAGTACTCTCTTTAAGATCCACGTGCTGCATGAAATGAAAAGCGTGTTAATCCTAACCATACATTGCTGAGCTTGATGATATAATGATACTTGCCAAAATGTCAACTGAAACATCGTATGTCGAAGTGTCACATTGTTGTCTTCCTTTAAACTTTGAGCCGGGATACAAGGATCCCAATCGCGAGTTGGGGATTCGCGCATTTGAAATGTCCACCCACACGTCTTCTTCTCGTCGATAGTTTAACAGTCTTTTGCCCAAGTTGGTTCTTGAGTGGTGCTGGTGTTTTGATTGGGTGCTTGAATCTTTGGTTGTACAAGAGGAGGATGCAATTGAAGAAGAGGAAGTGGAGAAAGAGTCATCGTCATCATCATTCTCGGCAAAAGTGTGATGGTGATGGCTACATTTTGGATGACAGGTCATTTGTTGATCTTGCTCTTCATTGATACAAGCATCCAAAGGCTTTTGTAAAGTGGTAATTGGATCATTTCCATCTGCAGGAACAGGCATTTTGACTTGTTGAAAGAGATAATGAGGAAAAAAGAGATAAGTCGTGATAAATTGGAGATAACGATTGCTGGTTATCGGAAATAAAGCTTCTTTTTAACAGCGGGCGGGCATAAACTTGGCTGGCTGGGAAACAACATTTGCTTGTTCTAATCAGGAAAGAAGGAACCAATCATTTGAACTCTAACCCTTTGAGGATCATTGTCTTTACACAAAACACCCTTTTCCCACTTCATGGCCCATTCCCGGCCCCTCCCCCCAATCCCGCTTGACATCATTAATACTTTATCCTCTGACATACAACATACATCTTTGAATCCGGCCCTTACTGTCACAGAAGGCTTGTACAACACACATGCCACATTATTTATCCATCTCATCATCAATACTCCTTGTTGTATCTTCAGGCATTGATATTATTACAAAAGACTATCATCCACATATCCTTCTTACATAATACATGGACCAAGCTTGCTGAAGATCATTGTGCTACGAATAACAGATCCTGATGAAGCAATCATCTTTTCCACCGTTAAGCTGGAAATCACGGGAGATATCAAAGATGATATGCATCACGCGTATGTATCATTTTGAGCATTATGTGTCTTATCAATGCCATCCTTGGCTAAAATCAAAAGAATGACATCTGATATATCGCTCAACACTTGTACCTAATCTCATCAAATGGATCCACATGCATATAGTCATCTTCGTCTAGCAGATGGACTATGTTTGTTTGGAAGAATATTCGAGTCGGGATGTGGCATTTGCAGTATTCACGTGAGTAGGTCAACACCAAACATTTCTGGAAGAGTCGCTGTCATCATGCATTACATATTGAAATCGCTGATCCTACACTGGATATAGTTGACATTGACGAAAGACAAAAGCAAACTACCAATGAGCTTGATGGCAGCACACGACATTTCATGCAGCAGCATCACATGGTTGGATGACAATCTCGAAGTCCTGATATGCAACCCAATCAAATCCCCCACTCTTCAACTTTTCACAGTTCCTTTCATCCCCATTGATCAAAGTGATACCCAATGTCATATGAATAGAAAGCATGATGTATTGAAGCAAGTTGCTACACTAAATAAAGCTGTTTCTATATACAAGCTACTCGCTGTTGACAAAAGGAAGGCTGCTGCAAGTAGAACAACGTTGTTGTAGACAATGAAGTAAACATACTACTCATAGGAACTACTGGTGTAAATGCTGTTACGTTTGGTGGTGGCAGAGAAGTGCAACAGAGTGTGTAGTGTCAAGAAACGCGAGTGTTGTAGTAGAGTGACAAGCCATTCAGTCATCTTGTTTCGAATAAAGACTATTGTAGTACTGACATGACGGGCTGAAGAAGGACAGTCGTGTGTACAAGTTGTAAATGTGCTGAATGGGGAAAGTAGTTGACAATGTAAGATTGCAGAGGAGGAGAGAAAATAAGCTGGCGGGATCAATGTTCGCTGTGCTTAAGGCAGTATTCCTGCTGTTAGCAAGAGAAGAGTTGTCTTCATTCAAAATGTAATGTCGCTTTGTCTATGGCCATATTTGCACTTCATCTATCGCGAAGCACTGTTGCTGCTGCTGTTGGATATACCAGCGGATGATTCATTATCAAGAGCAGCTTGTCCTTGCATGAATCGGCAGTTGACATGGCCAAATTAGGACAGGTGGCAATATCATCCATCACCATCATTCATGGTATCACGTGTGATTTTCCCATTTGGACCTTTAATCATCCAATTTAGCATACAACATGTTGAAATACGCCATCTGCTTGTTTCTTTGTCTTTATCAACACACAATGACTAGGCTACTTGATTTGCCATTTTCATACAAGTCAATATACTCCACATACACATGTGAAGCCCAAAGCCATTACGTTTCTTTATGATTGGTGTAAGACGTATCATCTCCTATAAGCTACCCTTTCATTATCTCAAAACAAAGCATCCTCCCTGTTATCTGTCTCAGCATATAGATAACTGTTATAATGATCCGGTTCATTGGCTTTCTTCTTTGATCCTGATTACCATCATCTTTCTAACCCCTTTCCTCTTGTAGACTACATCAGTTTAGGAATACCGACATAAGAAGAAAAGACTGGTCCATATAGGAGTAAGCTTATTTAAAGTCGCTTGTTGTTTCCAAGAATACATCCACACTACTACTACTACTGGTTGTTGCAAATAGTTTAGATCCATCGATATGCATGTGTTCTTGGCAAATAGGCAGAATCTTTACAGTAATCAAGGAAAAACAAATCTGTTTGCTGATCCAGTGGCTCAGGGCTTGGCATTTTGGCTCTTGTATGTGCATGCCTGATTCATTGCTTCTGTGTTTGGTTTGCAATGTAATGAAATAACAGCGATCGCCTAATTTTCATCGCATGTAACACAAAAATGGGGCATATGGCGATCTTTTTCCCCAGTGATCGCTGCAATAGTTTGTGTGGACACACGTGAGACTTTATATTTATAGACAATGATGAGGATGAATTCATGTGGAGGGGTATAGTACAATGATGATATATAGATAGATATGTGTCTCTTGTCAAAACATGAATGCTCCCAAAATTAACACGACGATGAAAGCAAGTGCAGGACCAGAAACCAAGAGCTCAGTAGAAGGACTGGAACAAGGTTTGTCAATGACGTGACGCGGTGATGAGTAGCCAGCTTGGTGTAGAATGGAAGGTGGAAGTGGTTGGAATTGCAGTGCCGATGTGTGAATGTACGTCTCATAGTCTTTGGCTGCAAACGCACGGTCATAGTGATACGTTTTTCTTACTGCCCTGAATGTGGCATGCTCTGTCGCTGTCTGTGTTATAAGCATGTTAGAGAGCATTTTGAAACGCGATGATGATGCATTTCCAAGCCTTTGGTTACCATGGATACAGCATAAGCATAGCTGATGACAAACAAGAGAGAACAACAAGAAAGTAAAAGACGAGCCATGTATATCTTTGCAAGGAGTGAAGTGGAAAAGGGAGAAGAAAGAATTGGGTGAGGAATCTATATACGCTGGATCGACTTTCGGCACGTTAGTAATCCTGTAGACACTTACTGGAATTGTCTTCCACCATTTGATGAATGCTACAACTACTCCATTCACGCGTTCTAGAGGTATAGCCAATGAATCCACTGTTGACAGTCCAGAAGCCAATTTAGCAAATAGCTCCATGATCATAATTACATTGATGTTCTATTCCTATTTTTCCTCTTTTCCCCTCTCCTTCTCTTATACTTTACTGTTTTTGATGTATGATAGTGTTGCTTTGTGATGATACCATCAACAAGATTGTTATAAACCTTACAACATCATGTGCGTAGACATGATTTACTCTATTATAATGACTTGACATCCTTGCTCCTTTTGATTGTCTTTTGATTCTCATTCTTATATAAATACACAAATCAAGAACACATTTGATCCACAACGATGTAAAGAATCCATCATGAGATAGGTTATTGGATCAGCAATGCTTAATGCCATGTGTATAACAGAAAAAAGAGCATTGGTGATCGGCAAGTAGTCGCATGACGTCAAATTATCCAATACACACACTGATTTGCACCCAGAACTCCTTGCTTCCATTTTCCTGCTACTGTTGTTACTCCCTTCACCTCCTTGGCGTCTGAGATACTTATGCTGGGAAGTGCAGGCCAAGAACAGCCGAGTAAAAAAAGAAAGGTGGGCCGTGTTTTATCTTTTATCTCTTTCTCTCTCTCTTCCAATGACTTTCTTCAATAAACTCATTGACAAGGCAAAATCTGCCCATCAGCAAAGTCACTGCAACAGCAACGATTCAAGCGTGATACACAGCTGTTCTTCTACTGTTCAAGAACCATCAACTCCTGCTCCAACTCCTACCAAGGAACTTTCCAACACACTCGCGCATACAAACATTGTCAACAATTCAAGTGATATTCAACGACAACAACACCAACAGCAGCACTCTGTCAACAATAGTGATACAACGCTACCATCGAATGGATTAACAACACCACCAGCACATCAAGATATGAATCAATCGTCATGTGATGAAGATACAAGAATGAGTGTGGATAATGCAGGTGAGCTTGTAGATGGTGACAATGTCCGACAATGGATTGACGATGAGATCTAAATAGATCATTTGAACGAGCGGATAAAGAAGGAACCAGTCTCCTCTTCAGAAGAAGAATCACTACTACGAGGTAATATGAAAAAAAGGAGAGGCTCCAATTTAGCCGACCCCCCTGATGTAGTGAAGGCAAAACAAGCCAAGGAAGAACCATCCAAAAGTGGTGAACAACAACAACGCTCGTCATTAAGATCAGTCCCTTCTTATGTATCCATGTACAATGATCGATCCATCATTCAACAACGACAAAATCGACCCAAGCTTAAGCTGGCTGATTTTCATATTCGACGTACACTTGGTACTGGGTCCTTTGGTCGCGTTCATCTTGTTCAATCTTGTGTCAATGCTCGATATTATGCTATCAAAGTGCTTAAAAAGTCCGAAGTGGTTCGGCTGAAACAAGGTTAGCAACAAACATGACAACAATCCATTCATCCCATCTCATCAACAAGCATCCATTTTCTAGTGGCACATTCCAACAATGAGAAGCATATCCTAGAATCAGTAGCTCATCCTTTCTTGGTCAACATGTGGGGCACATTTCAAGATGATGTCAATCTCTATATGGTCATGGATTATGTACCAGGTGGCGAATTGTTCTCTATATTACGTCGATCTCAGGTAAAAGTAGCATGTTGAAGAAAAGGGGAACAAAATGATCTAAACTATCATTCATAGCGCTTTCCGGATCATGTAGCCAAGTTTTATGCAGCAGAAGTAGTGTTGGCGATTGAATATCTTCATTCAAAGGACGTCATTTACCGCGACTTGAAGCCAGAGAACTTGTTGCTTGATGCCCAAGGTCATATCAAGATTACTGATTTTGGATTTGCAAAACATGTCCCTGACATTACTTGGACATTATGTGGAACGCCAGATTATCTGGGTAGGTACAATGATGGATCATTGATACAAGATAGGTGGTCTAACTAGTATTACACTATAGCACCAGAGATTATCCAATCCAAAGGTTATGGTAAAGCAGCTGACTGGTGGAGTCTTGGTGTTTTGATCTTTGAAATGCTAGCTGGGTAAGTCTTTATTCAAGTATACAAACACTTTATCTAATTGATTCATGTAGGTATCCACCATTCTATGACGATGATCATCTCAAACTATATGAAAAGATCTTGCAGGGCAAGATTCGTTGGCCACAACATTTTGACTCTGTTGCCAAGGATCTCTTGAAACGACTATTGACGGCAGATCTTTCCAAGCGATTTGGTAATCTGAAAGGAGGAGCGAATGATATCAAACATCATGAGTGGTTTGCCAATGTGGACTTTAATCGATTACTTACTCGCCAAATACGAGCGCCTTATATACCACATATACGCGGTGATGGTGATGCCAGCCATTTTGATCGCTATCCCGAGACCCAGGAGCAATATGGTGTAATAACAAACACATCAGACCCTTATCGTCATCTGTTCCCCGACTTTTAAATAGCATTTTCCTTCTTCTTTTTTCCTTGTATGTTAAAGTATATAAACCATCTTGACATGTTGATCCAATCGCTTTATGCTGGTGGATGTGTGCCACATGGCTGACTTTGTTTCTCGAATTGGCAACTCCCGAACAAAAACTTCTCTTTCTTTCCTCCACCTTTCAATGAGCGATCAAAAGCTACTCGAGCAAGATCTGTCCTTTGAATCCTTCGATCTCGACCCACGTCTCGCACGTGCAGTAGCTCAACTGAATTTCACTCATCCAACACTTGTCCAAGCTAAAGCCATTCCTCTTGCTCTTGGTGGAAAAGATATTCTCGCTCGTGCACGTACCGGTAGTGGCAAAACTGCAGCTTATGCCATTCCTATTGTCCAAAAGATATTGCAATCCAAAAAGGTGCGTTTTGAATAGTATAGAGTGATGGGGGATGTTGCTAAGTTATCTTTGTTGTACAGGAAGGGGATGATAATGCTATCAAGGCATTAATCTTGGTGCCTACTCGCGAATTGGCTGAACAAGTGACCAAGCATGTCAAGAAACTCATTGTCTATGCCAAGGAAGTTGTACATGTTGTCAATCTAGCTGGTCAAATGACTCCTCAGATGCAAAGGTAAGTGAATGATACTGTGTAGTTTGATCTTATCTAACGTCAATTTCTTTAGACCTATTCTTGCAGAGAAGCCAGAAATCATTGTTTCAACACCTAGCAAAGCAGTAGTTCATTTGGAAGCCAAGGTATGGAAAGAGGATGGATCAAGATTGGCATAAAGTTAACAAGGGGTATAGAATATGGATTTGACTGGATCGCTGGATACATTGGTCATTGATGAAGCCGATCTTGTCCTTTCATTTGGATATGAACAAGACTTGCGCAAGATTCTTTCTTATCTACCCAAGATCTATCAAAGTTTTCTCATGTCAGCTACATTCACCAAAGACATTGAAGATTTGAAGCAACTCGTCTTGCGCAAACCTGCTATTCTGCAATTACAAGAGGAAGAAGACGAATCTGAATATCTCACACAATACGCTATCAAGTATGTATCTAATGGATCACATGACAAGACGAGATTCTTATATGTATTCATAGATGCAACGAATTTGAAAAGTTCCTCTTTACCTTTGTGATTATCAAGCTCAAACTTATCCGTGGCAAGCTCATCTTATTTGTCAACAGCGTGGAGCGATGTTACAAGCTTAAGCTTTTCTTGGAGCAGTTTTCGATTCGATCATGCGTGCTCAACTCTGAATTGCCATTGAATTCTCGGTATGACGAATAGAAGGAGGATGATAGACATGACACAGGAAACTAACAAAGTGTATAGATACCATATTGTGGAAGAATTCAATCGTGGCATATACGACTATTTAATTGCATCAGATGAATCACAGCTACGTGGTGAAGTGGATAGCGAAGATGAGCAAGATGAGGAAGAGGAAGAGGAAGCTGATAAGCAACATGGTAAGCAAGATATATATCAAGGATGGGATATGTGCTGATTCAAATTGTAGCAGGCAAAAAGAAGAAGCGAGATACGCAAGATAAGGAATATGGTGTATCACGTGGCATTGATTTCCAAGGTGTTGCAGCAGTGATCAACTTTGACTTTCCATGTTCTGCCAAGGCATATACCCATCGTATTGGCCGTACAGCACGTGGTGGACAAAAGGGTATTGCTCTATCATTTATTGTCACAAAAGAAACGGGTCGTCTGGAGCCTGATTTGGTCAAGTTGGTTGGTCGTGGCAAGGACGTTTATGATGATGTTATATTCACTCGTGTGGAGAAGCAACAAAAGAGCAAAGGATTGGAGCTTAAGCCTTATGGATTCGACAAGAAGAATGTGGATGGCTTCAAATATCGAGTACAAGATGCACTTCGGTCAGTGACCAAGGCAGCCATTCAAGAAGCACGTATCACTGAAATCAAGCGAGAGATTCTGAATTCTGAAAAGTTAAAGGTATGTAGTGTTGTAACAAGGAATGAAGAAGCATGGATGATTGACTTTGTATGTTTAGACACATTTTGAAGACAAGCCATTGGATCTTGACTTTTTACGCCACGACAAGGCAGTACGACCAGCACATGTCAAACAACATCTCAAACACATTCCTTCCTACTTGATGCCTCGTGTCACATTACCCGGTCAAGTTTCACAGCAAAGTCCACGTACAAGACCAGAAGATGTTCCCTTTCACAGTGAAAAGAAACGCCGGAAAGGATTCAAAAAGCCAAATGCAAAGGTAAAACTTGATATTGTATTTCAACAAGATCACAATTAACTAACTACTACTTTTACACAGAAACCGAGATCGAATCCTCTCAAAGTGGTACGAGCAAGGCGTTGAGCTTGTATTTAATCTTTCTTTAGCATACATCCACATATATAGAAACAAATATCATTGGAGCATCTTGACAATCAAAAAAGTAGACCATTATGGTAATTGTGCATTGTTGTCTTTGGTAGGAGGTGCTGATAGGTACTGGGTGATTGGAATGCGAGTATAAGATGAAGCAGGATTGTTGCTATTGCTTTGGTTGTTATTGGTTGTAGTGGTGCTATTCGAAGGAAGACATGGCTCGATATTGGATGGCAATGTGATGGAGGCGATGCTTAGATGGCTGTGTGTAGTAGTAGTAGCATTATTGTCGTTGGATGTTGTTGATGATGATGGAATTGCTGATGATGGCATCTTATAATATTTGTCACTGGCACGAGTATATGAAGCTTCACGGCGAGTGATGATCTTGATACCTTGATTGGCAAATGCTCTTGATAAAGGCGTAGACTCTAAAGACAAAACACTTAGTCCATAGTCATGGATATCATGATATATAAACTACCTGTCATTCCAGGAAACTATATACAATTGATCAACGTGGTGAATGTACTATGCTATGTTATGTAAATCCACTTACTTTCTTAGCAGTATAAACAGTAAAAGGTTCTGAAAAGACTTCATTCTGTATACTGGTACTAAAAGGGGGGAAGCTAATACCAGAAGGAGTAAGTATAACGTGCAAGCTGTCAAGATGGCGATATAACTAACTTTGAAGTGTTGCATGGTAAGCCTAACATTAAGAACTTTAATGAAAAACGACCATCAGTACGAATTGATAAATCATGAAAGATAAAATAGACACCAGGCTCGTTCCTGTCGTTAAACAGTCGACTTGCATTGGCAGTAATAGTGCCTAACAAATTGCGGATTGGACGCGGAGATTTGAGTGAAAGGACAAGACTTCCTGCAGGACCTTGAGGAGCATGTTGTTCTGAAGGAGGAATAGAAGATGGAACATAGACGACACTCCTGTTTTCCTTGCCACTTTCATCGTAAAGGTCGCAATGCACCACAAAAGTGCAGTCGACATCAATATCCCTGTGCAAATATATATGTATGTGTGTGGAAAGGCGTATATATAATGTATATATTGTATGCATATGTGTATACATTGATATATGTGTGTATAGATGTGTTCACAGCAACATGAGGAACCATTCAGTCGTAGACGTAGTCGAGCACATACGTGACAGGTTGCAGTGAATTGTCTGGTTGTATTGTAAACAACTGCAGGATCGGTGGTGGGTCTAATAAGCGACGGTCCTTTTCTCCAAATCCGCAACAGCGAGCACGAAGAGGATTTTGTACTACAACTATTATATTCTTATATAAGTGGGGGTCAATGGGCGTAAAGAAGGGTCATTGGGAATTACCAAGGCGGTACGAAGTGGGTTCTTCACTCATGGAGACGCAATGAAGGTGATAGGTGGTGGTATCAGCGTGAAAGGGGAACGAAGCATGGAACTAGAGTCGCTTTGCGAAAGACAGTGTTTGACACAACGTACAACACAGTGAAATGACAAAGGAAGAAAAAGAAGAGAAAAAGGAAAAAGCAAGAGAGAGGGAAGAGAAAGAGAGAAAAACTATCATGAAAAACGCCCGTGATAAGCCTAACCGATTAAAGCAAGCTCTCTTTTTCCAGAAAAATCAAAGCTTCTTGTTTTGTATGAGTGACAATAACTCGGATCCTTGCTGAATCTCCGATGATGATGTTACTTTTTGCTCTTGGTCATGCCCAACACCCATCCGAGTCATGAACATTTGTAGTCTTAGTTGTAATACCTCCCTATAAAGATCTGGGATGGATCGACTATTATAGTAGCCTTGTTGCACATTACGTAGAAAACCAAAGAACTCGCATACAGCAACAAGTCGATCACGACAAAAGCCATCAATGCATGCCCAATCATCTTGTGTCGATACGCGTACTCGAAATTCAAGTGGTGTTTCTGGATCATGTCTTCCACATGCTTGACATCCACTTACTGCAAGATCATCGCCACTGAATCGATCCCATAGATTAAGCTTGTGTACAGATATCTTTAATGGTGTTTCATTCTCAATCACCTTGTATCGTTGTGCTTGCTCAAAACCAGGTGGTGTCTTTTCAATAAAGCATGTGTTAAGTGCAAGAGCATCCACAAGTTTACGTGCTGACATGCGTGGGTGGGGTCCAAATCGTAAACAAGGTAGTGCATCCTCTTCTACACTGTGTTTTACAAATGGCATACTCATAAGCTTTTTTGCTGGCAAAGATATGCTTTCTTTGACAAAGGTTGCAAATTCATCCACAATCATCTTGTCAGCCTTGCTTATATCAGGATGATCACTTGTGATTTTGGTATTATCCAATGATAGTCGTCTTCCTTGCCCTTGTTGATCAAGCTCATCCTGCAACAGTTGACGTAATTGAAACAGTTGGGATTCTTCAGCTGCAAGTCGTTCACGTGTATTTGCCAATTCTCGTTCCAAATCTTTCTTTTCACGCTTTTCACTTGCCACCATCCCATTGGCTTCTTCAAACAACTGTTGTGATAGCTCTTCCAATTCTGCTTCTGCTTGCGCTTTGGCATGTTGTAACTCGGCAACACGATCAATTTCATCCACATATTTATCGTTCAGCACTTTCAAATCATGTTGTAGTGTTGTCACTCGATCTCTTTGTTGATGTAATTCTTCAAGTGCTGGTATGGTTCGTCCACATAATGCACAATGTTTGTTTGTTGTTCCTTTACGTGCCTCCACAATATGTCGACAAGGACAATCAGTTGTTGATGTGGTAGGAGTGCTGCTATTGACACTGGGACTGCGACTGCTGCCAGAAAGAGATAAACTTTTGGCACTGCTACTGGTATCGCCTGTTGTTGTAGCTGGTGCGCTAGGGCTTGGTACACGTTCGACCACGGATTGTAATTGGGAACATAAGTCCGCTATATCTTTGGGTGTCAAACTACCTTCATCTTTACGTTGAAAGTCTTTGTCACTGAGTGGGGGTGATGGTGAGGACATGACAAGAGAAAAAGAGAGAGAGAATGCAGTAATACGAGGGTTTATGATCACTGGACTTAATATGCAAATGTCTCGGAAGTGGCTCGCATCATTCCTGTATCAAAATCTCGTTTCATACGACCCCTTGAACTATCAACGAAACGAAACATTGGATCAATGTGGATTACATTACATCAAAATGGATAGTTTCTTGACCAATGCATGTGTAATAGTCTTGATTTAATTGCATTATAGGAATATATACTAGCTATTTGTCTTGCTTTTGATGTATAATGTGGATGTACTGTTTCTTGATTGATGTGTGTGGCGCTGGTGGTAGTGGTAACTGAGATATTCCTTCAAAAGAGTGCATCCAAAGTGCAACAGATACACATACCGGCAAGGCTAACATGAAGGTAAGTATGTGATTCTTTCTCTTTTTTAACTATGCTCACTTACCATGCACAACAGCAGTCATCAGCTGCTGAATTTTGGTGGTTTGGTTGCTGTACAATGATCGTCTGTGGTGGTACCCTGATTGGGTCAAAAGTAGCAACAATTTAGTACTCTATTCTGAATAGATCTCATATATACGTACTGGGGCTGATAATATCCGCCACCAGGCGGAGGAGGAGCATAACCACTGCCCGGTGGTGGTGGTGGGGTATAATATTGTCCTTGTGGTGGAGGAGGATATTGATAAGAAGACATTAAGCTCTGGATGAGAAAACGGGAAGAGAAAGAGAAAAAAACACAAGGAACAGCAAGTGTTGCGAGTAAATATAGGGCAACGGGGTGATTTGTGATCCGCGTGCAACATCAAACACACCTTCATCTCTTGCACAATGCTGAATGCTCCTTCTTCATCACTACCATCAGCATGATATTGACATTCCCCCCGCTATCTAAATAATCCAGCCATTCATATCCAGTATTCTTCTTCTTTAACCATGTTTCATCTTTATAAACATGTTGTTGGGGATGATAGGGTTGACATGAAATAACAACTTTGTATCACCTTTCAACAAAAGAGCAGGGCACATGGGGAGCGGCTAATTTTAGAGGTGCACAAAGGGGAGCAGCCATTTTGAATCCTTACTCCTGACTAGGCTTGAAAACATGGATACCCTATTTGGTGCTGTTGGCAATGTCTTTTCCACTCTACCTGAAGGTTATCTTCCCAAATGGTTATTGTTCACTTCAGCTCTAGGCATTTTCAACTCGATGCAGAACTTTGCCACTGACAAGCTCACCAAACGCCTCTATGCCAACAAGCCATCAGAAGGTACTACTTGTCAATGCCGACTTTATCACCTTTGTGTCTAAATCCGGTATCATCTAGTGACTCCATTGAGCGCGCGTTTCTTTGCCACCTGGACTTGGTCAGTGAGCATGGTGCGTATCTATGCTGCATTCCACTTGCAGCACAAATTGTAAGTAGTGTATACTTTATATTATCAACTGTCATGGATGTTCCTATTAACATGACATATCAGCATGTACGACTTGGGTATCTGGACCTACGTGATTGCATTGACACATTATCTTGGCGAATTGGTTGTATTTGGTGGATGCAAAATCAATGGCCCTTTCATGTCTCCACTGTGTGTAGCAGGTAAAATGATGGAATGGATGATGGAATACTGGTTTATTGATGCACATGTCATAGTGTCCTCATTGATCTGGATGTGGCAGCAATATGACTACTATGTGAAGTACGACTTGTAGACAAGAGAATAGATATCAATTGGATATTGGTAATGAAACAAGGATGCATTTACGACGACGAAGGATGTGATGTTGGTTGTGAAGCGACATGTTGATTATGAGGATTGGGATACTTTTATGGACACTTTCTACCGGGTATATCGAGTACGATAGATATGTCAGGCTGTACGCTTCTTGATTATGGGAGGAATTGATGTGATGCTATGCTCAACTGCTTGTAGGAAGAGATCGATGTCATTAAAGTCTCTTTTTGGTCAAAAACAAGAATGCTGCTTGCGATTGATGAAGATGGGATATAAGATTGACTTGTAGATCGTCTGATTAGATAATGGATGTTGAGCTTCAGCTACTTTCAAGTCCATGCTTTTATCGTAAAAGATCAAATAAACTACACTGTCATTTCATATTCAAGACGTATATTGATATGATCATGTATACACTTATCATTATGTTCTTGGGGTGCTAATAAGGATAGCTATAACATGTAGCCCAGCAACAGTTGCATTGGGTGAGAAAGATACTACTCCGCTGACCACAAGCATATGGCACCCTGGCACTGACCACTGGTTTCTCCCCTTCCCACCCAAAGCGATATGGTAAGTACCACCATTTTCATCCATCAGCATCCATCCATCTACACTAGCAATTCATCCATTCGAACTGGCATCTCGACATGATTCATCCACCATCACAATTTATTTTGCTTTTATCAATCGAATATGGGGAGTTGTCGTTGAATGAGCTATTGTGCAACAAGATGCAGGGATGCCCAATGCTACCAGATCCAAAAGTACTCATCGATGCCATGTGTCTATAGGCTCCTCTTAAGGCATACGAACTTCGCAACAAGAACAAGGCTGAGCTTCTCAAGACTCTTGAAGAGCAAAAGCAGGAGCTTGCTTCTCTCCGCGTTCAAAAGGTTGCTGGTGGCTCTGCTGCCAAGCTTCACCAAATGTAAGATAGTGAAGGGATATATAAGATATGTGTATGCTTATTGTTGGATCCTAGTGGTGAAGTTCGCAAGAATGTCGCTCGTACCTTGACTGTCATCAACCAAACCCAACGTGAGCAGTTGCGTCTTTTCTATCAAAAGAAGAAGTATGTTCCCTTGGACTTGCGCGTCAAGAAGACCCGTGCCATGCGTCGTGCTTTGACTCCTTATGAGCGCAAGATTAAGACTGTCAAGCAACAAAAGAAGGATGCTCACTTCCCCCTTCGCAAGTATGCTGTTAAGGCTTAAATGGAACATCATAATAAAAAGGGTTGTTTTGTATCAATGTACTTTGTGATAAGAGAATGATATGCATGATAAAAGATAAGGACATTGGGATTCATGCTGTTGTCAATAAGTTGTATTCGGATCACGTGTTCAAGTTGGCTATCACTAGAATCAAATCCCTGTACCTGAAATTGATCGAGCATGTGGATATCATTACTATACTACACAAAGAATAAAAGTTTCATTTACGCAAGCATTTGCTTCATTCGAACATGATATCACAGTGATGTTTGATTAGAGATATAGCAATGACATTCCGCGGAATGCGGATGGTGCATGACAAGGAAGGGTCATCCACATGAAAAACCATGACAATCACGGGCAATTTAAATTCCGCTAGCCGAAAGACTGATACCTGTGTCACCATCACTTCACTTGCCAGCGATAAAGCAACATTCTCAGCATGAAAGTACATCTACACGGATCGACATGGATCCTTATGCATTCAATTACATGTGCTTGATTCCGAATCTTGAATAATTGATACCATTTCAGTAATGAAACACCAACAAGCCAAGACAAGATCCATTTTTCATCCCAGAAGGCTTACATCCAAAAATAACAGTGATGTATGTTTCAAGTGTTGTTTATATTATGTGCAATGCAAATAAAAGGTATATAGTAAATGTATGAATGACAAATGGAAGAAAACAAGTGATGCAAGATCTAGTGTACTCTAGTAGTGATATGTTGGATGACGAACGAAGATAAGGACTTTGCTTGATTGTGATATGGAAGGAGTCTTGGATAATAGGAGAGAATGTCTTGACATCCTTTTACTTTCTTGGAGTAAAGTATAACACATCATTCTTGCATTCGCTTGCGTAGCTGTAAGCAAAAGCACCAGCAGCAGTGACCAAGGCCAATTTCTTGCCAACTTGAGAAGCAGAAGTACCAATAGCGAGACGAGCGAAACGAGGATACATGATAGAAATGTAGAGATAAAGGCGTGTAGAGTTGTGAAGTAAAGAAAAATGCATTCAAACATTGGACCTTTATATATGCCAAAGTCTGTTCTAATCTGGGAAATGGCGGATTCCTCGGTTCGACCGGCGTATGGAGTAGTAGCCAAGTGTTCCGCGGGGTAAAGATGAGTCACAAATACTCTATAGGGTGAAGGGAAGCTCTTACTCAGCACCTGCCAATAAGAAAAATTGCCGCTATTGTTTTCATACCCGTCGTTTCCAGACGGGTGCATCTAGGGATTTTTAAATAAGGTTTGCCCAAAGACAAGGCTTTCTTTAGATGAAATATTTGTCCCGCCCTTTCTATGAACCATTTTGGGATCTTCATCTCTGATAAAGTACATCATCATGAATACATCTCTATAGGAGATTATCCATCAGGAGATACAAGTAAATGCTGGTACATGTGCTGCCAACTTGTACAAAAGTGTATGCCTCTTCAAGTTTTTGATATCGGAACTTGTGCATGTGATGGTGCATGACATTCAACAGAATTATAAGGATCGCTATTACTTCCCCGCTTACTCCTATTTACAAATGGGGATGATGGCAGTGTAGAGAACACAAGTGATGATGTGTCTAGAATGTGTGTAAACAAGTATGACGTGCTCACGTCAAAAATGTCGTGGTTCTATTGTCAAAGCGTGGGAAAGCCAATCATGATGCTGTGTTGCTAGACAGCTCATTCACTGAAGAACACGTGATGGATGTATGCTATGGGTATATCTCATTGTTTAAGCGTAAAAACAACTTCATTATCATCCATTGAAGCCATACCCAATCCACAAATACTAAAGTATGCTACCAGCAGTCCGATAGAGATATGTAACAAGTTGTTATTTGTAATAGAATCTAGCAATGATTATGATACAAGGTGGATTATGTGGATTGCAAATAAACAAGGGACAAAATGTTGTCTGTGGTAAAGAAAAAAGGTGATGACAAGATTGAACAAGGATGCGGATAGTGTTGATGGACGGGGAGGATCGAAAAAGTTCTCTTTGCTATTAACTGGCCATCACTGCTTGATCTTCTTGTTTTCTAGCATGACGTGCAAGTGGTGAAGATGATAATGATGATGGAGTAGCGATACGTTGCATGTTATGTGGACTTGGTGGTGGTGAAATACGTACAGCTGATGACGAAGTAGCTCGTAAATGTGGACTTAGTGCAGGACTTTTTGGCAAAGTATTTGGATCCACCTTGAGAGTGATTCTTCCTCTAGATCGATCTTCATAAAGTGTCATAATATTGCCGTGATCGCTTACTCGATAAGCAACTGAAAATGGATCAATCCATAGTACGAAATCTCGAGGAAGACCCATATGAATCACTTGAGCTGATACACCTGCTTTTTTGGCAGCTATACAACACTATCAGTCATCCATATTCTTTTTTGCTAGTTTCGCAAGTCGTTTACCATAAGCAAGAACAGGATCGAGCTGTCCGTTGAGATTTGAAATAGACCGAAACCCATTTCCTCGAGAAGGTTGTTGTGGATCCCAATGGTTGGCGAATCGTGCTTTAAGGATCCCTGCCAATTCGTGTTTGAAAAGAGAAAGTTTCTCCTCGTCAAGTCGAGCCTGTAAAAGTCGTCCAAGAAAGTCGATAGCTTGTGCGATCTCCATGTGCATTGTAGAAAAAGAGAGAGCACTGGATAAGAAGAGCGTCGGCAGCTTCTTTTGTTGTCCGTCGAAAACATGTGTAAAATCGAAGCCCCGATGTTGGTATTGGTGTTAGAATAGACAATGGTATACTTGGCAACAATCAGAATGGGATTTACAACTAAACTGCTGTGAGCAACTTGACAATGATATAAACTATGATGACATTGCTTTTGCCAAACTTTAATGCAATCTTACTATGTGCCTATGCCAAAATGAGTTATATATGCCAGAGAAGCCAAGATCGAATCAAGTGTCAATGCTTCTGGTTGTAGTGAAAGAGCTTCTTTTAAATAAAAGGATTTCAAGGTTCCAAGATCACTTTTGTCAAAAGAAAGACACTTGCATCGTGCTGAACAACTTACATTGCCATTGTAAGAGCTGACATATCACTGCATGATCATAATACTATAGTGATTGGCATTGTTGCTTACCACTCGTAACTTTCAATCTGGACATGTTTACTTATGGACTTTATGAATCAACAAACAGACTTCATGTAGACAACATAAGATTGACAGCTGGTTGATCTACCAACTAGTATTGGCACTACTTGTATGCAGCTGCTTGTGACCAAGACTACAACGACAATCGATCATGCATCTCCCAACAACACCTAGATGTATATCGTGATAGAATAAAGCGAATAGTGCGTAGTAGGATGGTGTCGACTTGAGGACAAAAGCAGGTATCATCCTGCATGAATTGCATCCACATTTTCATTGGCTGCTAATCTCACATCACCAGCGCAGATCCTAACAACAGGTGGTGTTGGGTTGTTCAAGATACTTCCATGGCAACCAATGCAAAGGTAAATTCGCCAAACCTTTATTGACTTGTACATTCGTAACCAAACTCTATAGAAGCTATATATTGGGAACCTTGATCCAGCTGTAGACGAGTACGTTTATTGTCTGCATTGCGCTCTTGACATGACAACGACAACTGACTAGACTAAAGGTATGCCATTGTCAAGCTCTTTGAACCCTATGGCAAGATTACGTTCCTAGACTACTTGTTCCACTGGACTGGTCCCAAGAAAGGTCTACCACGAGGATACTGTTTTCTCGAATATGATACAAGGCAGGTAAGTAATGCATCCAATGTCCATCCACTTGATATTGAAATATACATTTGTAGCAAGCTATCAACGCCATTGAAGCATTACATCGTAAAGTGATCAAGGGAAGACCCCTTGTTGTCTCATTTGCATTCGCTGTATGTTTCTGCATTGTGTACATGACATTTTAGTCTTCTAATGTTGCATTTTAGCATGAGCAAGAAGGAGAATCCAAAGGGCAGTCATCCAATAGATCAAGTCGACCCAATGCTGTGACCAATTTAAGAGCACAAAAGATGGCCAATGCAAGGTAAGGAACAAGACATTGCATCTAGATTGGTGGAGTAATGGATTACATTATAGCACGGATGCCAAGATCAATGCTATTGAACGAAAGCTGGCCACTTTACAAAGGAAATCCACAAATCAAGAGTCGCGTGAGACTTCATCTGCAATAACAACTACATCAAAAACATCTAAAGATGCTCATTCAGCACAAGATAGCCATCATCGTTTGGATACCCATAGGTCACATGCTACATCAAAAAGATACAGACCTTATTAATGATGATATGGATGGAGTAAAATGTAGTAGTGGGGATTGCCCTTTATTAGTTAGGATGTCACTGGTTGTTATAAAGTGTTTATTGTAAACATATCCAGCCATTAGCATAAACTAATGAGATTGCAGCAAATGTTGATAAGAGTCTTAAATGATATAGTTTGATGACCAAAGTATATGTTGAAATGGAATGATTGCATGTAGTGTAGTTGGGAGATACTGCGCCACACTGACTGACTTTGAGCGGGCGCCAGTGTGCAGCGGGCCTGACTTGTCGCGGTGCAACCGAGCTCATGCCCGCCCTCTCACTTTTGTTCATTTGAAAGATGAAGTAGGTGTCATAGGATGATGATCAGCATCAAAACAAGTGGATGGATGAAAGAAATACGATGGATGAATACGATGTATTGATGGATGCATGCATTTAGGCTCGAGATTTGCTCCTTCTCCGGCTACAAGATTTACCCTGCCAAGGGTAAGGTCTTTGTTCGCAGCGACAGCAGGTAAATACAATTGGCATGGATACAAGTTGACTTGGATACTCATTCTCTTTATTTATAGAGTAAGTTATATAACCTATTTCGACTACTTTACGAGCAATGGCAAGACAATGGCTTATTCTATATTCTATTAGACCTTCCGTTTCATCAATGGTAAGACCGAGTCGTACTTTTTGCAACGTTTGAGCCCTCGCAAGATTCGCTGGACCCAAATCTACCGTCGTGTCAACAAGAAGGGTATCTCTGTTGAAGTCCGTGCTAAGCGTACTCGTCGTACTGTCAAGCATGAACGTGCTGTTGTTGGTGCCTCTTGGGAAGAAATCCGTGCTAAGCGTACCGAGAAGCCTGAAGCTCGTGCTGCTGCTCGTCAAGCTGCCAAGGATGCTAAGAAGTCCTCCAAGGTAAGGATGAATGGTGTATATATGCTGTGGATTATACTGACTTTATCACTATTATAGCCTGCTCCTGCCAAGAAGGCATAAAAGCTCTTTCTCGTGTTGGATCGTCTCAATAAAACCGATATTGTAACCATGGAATGACAAAAGTGGGATGATGTTGGACTAATCGGGTAATAAGGCTGTGCGCGCTTCGCGTGCTCGCAAATGATTGCCGTAATTTTGTGAAGTCGTTACAGAGCTTGCTGCGCTGCGCAAAAGATACTTGTGATTAAGTGTCGTCGTTACAGGGTTTGTTTTAACTATAAAGACTAAACTTTCGATTCTCGATCAATAGCTATATCACTACTTTTTGTAGTTGCTTACATCCACTGTGTGTGCATTATGTCATTTGATGAGCTCACGTGATATAGCAGTTAAACAGGAGGTGTATTTTCAGCTGCCGCGTTACCTTACTTTTCTTCCCTCCCATTGACGCCATACGATTTGCAACTGTTTCTCCATTCAATCCATCTACAACTTGTACACGCGATTGTCCTTCTTCAGCCCGTCATGTCAATACTACATTAGTCTTCTTTTGAAGGAGTTTGACTGAATGGCAAGTACTTGGCTTGTCGCTCTACTGCTACAACGCTTGTGTTTCTTGACACTATAACACTCTCCTGCACTTTTCTGCCACAACTAAACATAACAGCGTTTAATACAGCACTTGCCAGTCTCAACCAGCGTTGTTCACTTGCACCAACTTGTTTTCGATAGCCTTTCTATAGTCAACAACGGATAGTTTGTAGCTTTATTTAGTGTAGCAACCTTGCTTCAATACATATGAATCACTATACAAATGGCTCTTTGATATTACTATGGTCAATGAAATGGAAGGGATGGAATATACATAACACGTTTGAAAAGTATGCGGTTCTTATATGTCTTGGTATTGTGTTCATTGTCAATTTGATCTCTATGCTTCGTATTTGGCATCCTATTCACTGTCAGCATTCAGCAGCAATCATCATACTTTGCATACCACTGCACGTTGCCATCAAAAGTGCATCCACATGCTTGTCTTCTCATGTTCATCACTGTAAGAAACATTCCTCTTACAACATCGACCATTGCATTCCAAAGGATGAAAAGTCTCAAAGTTAATACATCTCCCACTTGTGTTCCCATCAGATTAGAACAAACACTTGCGACGTAAGTCGATATGCCTCTTTACAACATTGCCTGGCATCGTTACAGGAAACAGAGTATCCGTTGTCATTTATGAATTTCGCTTTGGAACTATGCTGATGAGCAACCACTCTGTCATATTATTCATGTACGACCAATTGCTACGCAATACAAGCACCTTTCTCTATGCCAGAACAAGTGCATGAAGGTGATAGCAGTAACGACCAAGTGACACTAGAATCAGCGTATTAGACTTGCGATGGCCATGATGAATAGATCTAGTCACGTTGTAATGCTGCTGTGGTTACTTGAAACGTCATCAGCAGGAAGGATGCATTTGATCATGTGGATAAGAAAACCAAGGGCAATCATATCTTTGAGCAAAGGCGTTTCACAACCATGGATGATATGCAATATTCGAGTACAGGAAAGGCAGCACTTGTAATTACTATAGACAGTCAAGCACTTTCTCCCATGTTATGTATTTAATACATAGATCGTATAAATGTATTATCCCCTGTTAGCATACTACGTTCATATTGTTTCAAGGCATATACAAGAATACTTGCTGTAAGCAACACACGACAGCTTTTGC
The DNA here is from genome assembly GCA_008728235.1 of Lichtheimia ramosa. NCBI lineage: Eukaryota > Fungi > Mucoromycota > Mucoromycetes > Mucorales > Lichtheimiaceae > Lichtheimia > Lichtheimia ramosa. The sequence goes on along the minus strand of CP031827.1, from coordinate 1,912,592 downwards.
TTATAGATGCATGTAAATGATCCTTGGGATGGGATTGTCAGCCGATAACATAAATCCGAAGGATGTTGTTGAGAAAACAAGAGTTGAAAGCATACTTGATTCAAAGAAAAAGGGATTCAAGTTTGACTGATCACATTGAGAAGGATACTCTGTCATCTGACCATACCGGGATGATCAACAAATGATGCGGATGATGGCATAGCATCAATGATCGATGGTTCAGGGTTTGTGCGTAACACGTCTCTTTTCTTTTATTGATCCAAATCCCGATTATCCCAATAGCAAACCACGCATCACAAAACCAATATTCTTACAAAGTCATCCTTGTTCATCATTCAATATGATCAAAGGTAATAGAGATAACATTAAAGTATGACATGTTGTTTATCTAAAGGCAGTTGTACTATGCTAAGTGATGAATGTATTTGACATGCTAATCAAGTAGAGATATCTGCTGGTGTAGGCTTACTCTCTGATGGCGCTCTATTCAAAAGGGATATTCAATATAATGATTGACTTCTTTCCAGCGCTTTATCCTTACAAGTCAATTCTGCTGCTGGCCAATGCGATGTGTAACAAATATTCCAAAGTGATGCTTGATTGGTGTCAAAGAGAGCGATAATGTCAGTCGATCCAATGCTCCCATCCACTGCACACGACGAGCACAACTTGTCTAGTCGATCTTGCTGCTGGTAATGTCATGAGTATCTTGGTGAAGTAATACAATTGCGCTGCTGAATGATGTAGATGACTGGCTGGTGATAGTGCTGTAGAGAGCTTGTTGTTGTAGTGATGATGTCGGCTGCTTGTGTCCGTCTGAAAAGAACAATATATATTCATCGATCTTGTCAAGGAACACGCGCTTACTGTTGACCAGGTTGTAGCAGCGAATAAACCATTTTCCAGTGACTGATCCATCCTCGTACTGAGAGTGATTTATACCAATGCCATCCTTTTTCAGAGAGAGATTCATCAATACCATGCTTGTACATATCCCAATAGACCCAATACTTACAATTGAATATTGTGAGCCAAACGTAAAAGTAGCTGTACCAATAGCCAATGAGATGAAGTTGTTGTTGTGGATGATATTCATCATTGCGACTGATTTGAAAGACATCCTGATGATATTGTTGACACAAATGATAGGTCACATGGCAATCCCACTGAAAGATCCTAATGTCAATACCACGCGCTTCTTCATCCATTTTTCTCCATTTTATTATCTTGGTAACAATGTTCATAATGCTACGATGGTTTGTGTACTCAGTGTGCTTGTTCACCATTGAATGTCATCCATCATTGGTACCTATATCCTTACAAGAAACTCTTAATCAATATGATCTCGGATAGCTCACACATTTGTCACTTTTCCCACAGCATCCAGTCTTCAAGATCATACCTAATGTCTTATCACTTGATCTTCCTCTTGGTCTGAACCATCAAGTCGTATCCGTGAGACATTATGGTTGTTGAATTGGTGCTTGTTGGTTGTTCACATAAACAAGGCAGCACGACAAGGAACCAAAACAACAACGCAATCACGAAGCCAATAGCATAATGCTGAAGTTAACCTTGTGTCGGTTGGACGTATAGCCAAGTGTAAAGTAAGTGTGTGGTGACAAGGAAGACGCGTGTTGTAATAGAGTAACAAAGGTGTCAACGCTTCACTCACTCGCCATACAGTCAGAATGTATCCCTTCAAGCTGAATGCTGGCTTGTCATGTTGGCAATAAGCAGATCCAGTGTGCACAAGTTGTCGATTGGCGTAACTGGTGAAGTTGACCAAGTGGAGAAGCGTAATAGAGGAAGAAATGTGAGTTGGGGAATTTCAGGAGCTGAATCCAATTTGACTAACCGGTTTATGCAGCTGTTGCAGAAAGATCAACATCCGCCTCTCTTGACACTACACAGTCTCTTTCACTTTGTCTGCCATTACAACAACTACAGCAGCAATTGATATTTGCTTCACTGTATCAAGCAGCATCCTATAGATTCAGCAATATGACTCAGACGGTCTTCCTTTCAAGGAACAGCCAATTATTGATAGGGAAGCCATTGTATCAATTCCTCACGGGAGCCAGATGATGTCAACAATGCAGGGAGTTCTTGATTGCTGATATCAATGTAGCATTGGTGCTTACTACAATATTTGAATGCACAAAGAAACATGTATATCACTCTGTTGCCTAAAGTATAGCCTAACAATGATAGGTCACTTTTGTAATGTGGATGGTTTTGTGAGCACAAGTGATAGACGACTTGAAAAAGACTTCGTGATAGATGTGTGATATTATTGTTTGTGCATCTAACACCTACTTTGGTTATGTCAAGTGTCTATTAACGCTTTGGACGGCCTTTAATCCTGGTGTAGACCCGTTATCTTCACTTTATCAGCTCATCATACAACACTTTATCAGGTCATGTCCCAATTCATGCATCATCCCGAACAAGTACTTTATCATTTTCTTGCTCACAGGAATTTCCCACGCCCACCATTCATAAATAGAAGAGTGTTGTCATCGTCATCTTCTACACATCTATTTCCTTCATTCCATCTCTTCATTGATTGCCATGTCATTTGACTCTTGTAATAAGGTAAGTCTAATCATCTTTCTATAAGCGATTGTTGAACAACGTACTCATAAAGAATCACTTTTCCTTTGATGTAACTTCCTCTCGTGATACATCTGCCAAAGTGGAATCCATCGTCTTTATTGGAAATGATATTGGTCCAGCCTACTTGGGGTGATATAACAGCAAAATCTTTATGCCGTCGACAGCTCACTCAACGACGTTTCTTCCGCAGCCAGTACACACCATGTCGTACTCAGCCAGACTCGATTTGTGCCAGCTGCCTACTGTATCAGCCTCTATTGAAAAGTACCAGCAACTTGTTCTCCATTCAACAGTAGAACTGTTTCAACCCATTCAATGCATCCTGTCACTTCGGATCGACTCGCCATGGCGTTGTCAAAGTGTACCAAGCATATATCGCCTGGTCGTGACGCGACCGTCATACAACAATTCTCGAAGTATCCGCAGCTGCTTACTTGTATCCATCCATAAAAAGCCTTAAACTTGCACCTTATGAGAAGGCATTACTCTTACGTGCAAGCAACCCAGCAACCCTGGTAGAGGAATTGGCATCACACGTCTTTCTCTTGATTCGAGTAGAGAGCCAGACTTTTCAATTATGGATGTCAACGCTGTATTGAAGCTATCACAACAAACTTGAACATATTGAATTGAAGGTGGATCTTGATACCAATGAAAGAACTATTTACACCATCCAATATCCTCATCTAAAGACACTTCATCTCGATAGTACAGCATGGTGGATACCACGCAATGCACCTATGTTACAATGACTGACAAAGACATCACGGGCGATCAACAGTAATTCAGCAGTACTTGACACCATACCACCCAATCTGAAGAAGCTTGAGCTACTGCTTGAAGATCTACTTATACACAGCAAAGCAGCCCTTGTACGCTATTTCAATCAGCTAGCTCAACAGTCCCAGTTAAAAGAGTTGGACGCCTACTTCAGCAGCTTGGATGATGTTGGATCTGTACTTGATGCCATTTGCTCTCTTTCATCAGCTTCAACACCTGATGAAAAGGATCTATTTCGAATTGGGATTCTTAGATAGATACATTTCACGACAATCTGATCTAAGGGTGCTGTCGTCTAGTTGGTTTGACATTCATTTCCAAAATGTACAGTCAACATATACATTGAATGCATTGATGCAACTGAAACGCTTGAAGGATTTCAGCATTCCAGGCGTCTGGATGAATGGCGATGAGAGATTTCAGTATGCAATGGAGAATTTTTTACAGCTCAAGCACCTTAGTATCGAACCTGCATAGTCAGACATTTCTTAATGAATCCAGTAGCTCCAAGGAATGAAGGCCTGATACCAAGATCCATGTTAATACCCCTTTTCATCAGTTTTACGTCGATAGCTCCCAACTCTTTTCATAATCTCGCTTGACAGCCCTTGCATGAAAGCAAATAAAACCTTGTATCAATTGCTATCATCCATTAGAGTGATAAAGTAGTACAAAGTTATAAAGCTATATCATCTCATCCAATTAGCAATGCATATGATAGTGTGGTCAATGAAAGTAAGCGAAGGTACTGTTTAGTCACATTATGTCACAAGGATTAATGCTATAAAAGAGACTAGCTACAATACGTGCGATCCATTGGAGCTGCAGCGTGTATGCTTCATGTGCCAAGTGTTGCTATCATGGATTTCGATATAATCTTAAAATTATATGCTGGTCAATGAATGTCTTTAGTTCCATCATCTTTCATAATGTACTACATTTTACAACACGTGAAGCGCTTTTAAAGATATACCACTAAGAAATGGTAGTAACCATTTATGATGGAATCTTAACTTTTACTCAAGGATCGATATAAATGTATCAGAGCAGCGATGATTGAATAGACTAAAAGATGCGTATGAGTTCTTTATCCATGGTAATCTTTGTGTCAGTCCTTTGTATCTTGAGATGCCCAATTCGTGAATTGCTGGATGAATATGCATAAACGACTCGAATGTCTTTGAGCTACTGAAAATCTTCCTTTATTTGCCAGAACCAATCATTGCTATTTGCCCAATCTACTGAAAATCCAAGGTTTTGTAGGTACACAAGTTTCTTCAAAGCATTCAATGTATAGGTCGATGTCGTGTTTTCATATCTGAAATCAAGGCTAGTCAGTCAGGATATCCTTGGACAAGCTTATCAATAAAGGCTTCCATCTGAAAAGAATCCCAACTTGTCGTAAGGCTGATCACCAGACATTGAAACCGAGATTGACGACAGATGGCATCAATCTATGATCCAACACTATCTGAGCTGTTGATGAAGATATCTTTCAAGTGGAGCTTTGTTGTGTATCCGAGGACCGTATGCAAGTAGCCGATGTAGTATGTGTACACTAGACGGTATTGGAAGGACTCCAGAACTCTTGTTGATGGTATTTGATGCCATTGCTACTTGCTGCATAAGGTAGGTGTCACAAAGAGCTGATCCATAGTTGGCACACTTGGACAATGCCATAGCGCGTCGATCCAAAGCTGACAGGATGCATTCAATGTGTCGAAACTGTTGTGTTGTTGAATCGTAAACAAGTTGCTGGTACTTTTCAGTTGGAGCAATAAGAGTTCCTGTGTACTGCTGGAGTTAGGTGACGGCATAATCCGTGCCCAAATGCCACCATTTTAGATGATATGATCATGAAACAAACATCCACAGCTTATGATACACTTTACAAAAGCTAATTAGCATCATTCTGCCACAGTAGTCATCATTATTCTTTTGTACAACCTTTCAACAACGTACTACTGCATATTCTCATGCGTTCATGGAAGGTGGTATCGTCCAGTCACATCTATTCCAGGAAACGACAGAGATTTCGACGCACTTTCCAAATTTTGAACAATCGTCAAGTGATCATCCAAGTACGGCAGATGAACCGCGGTGTCAAGCAGGTAGATGTCCTTGATGAGCAGCAACATATGATGTCTAAATTGAAGTCAAATGATCAATTAAATCCAAAAGCAAGCACTAATGCTATCAACCACTCGCTTTCCACGTCAAAGACACACTATAACAATAAAAGTATCCACATTAAAACAGGGCATCAATCAATTGTAAAGCTGACTGCTTTTGATCCATCATCTTTCATTATACAATATACGTCTCTATATCCTACTCTTTCTCCTTGATCCGGGCGTTGTACCGGCACTTGTCAATAGTCTTTACAACAGGCTGGATTGATTACATGATAAGAAATAGAGATAGTGCCATTGCTGATGATCCATCCTTTATCCCATCCGCAGCTTTACCTAGTAAAACAATCCTGTATTTCACCTTGTTTCCTTTAATCTGGCATTATCCTTGTGCTTGTCAACATCCTTCAGCGGTAACAAAATGGCCTGGATATCAATGAAAAGTGGGTTCGCAATATATAAGTGTCCTTGCTGATGATCCATCCTTCATTCACATCTACAGCCTTACCTATGACCCAAATAACATATTTCACCATTTTCTTCATCGTTCTGATGTTGTCCTTGTGTTTGACAATGACCTTTATAAGTGGGAAACATAGTGACAAAGAGAGCAAACCATATAGCACTGCAAAAGGCTGACTATAACCAAAGATGATCCTCAACAGGCGATAGTCGACAAAAGGTACATTTCAATAGTATTCGGTGGTTGTCCCAAGTGTAACTAGCTTGTTTAAGGCGTGGACTAGTTGGACCTTGTCGTTCATTTGGTACTTGCAGTCAATTGCGAAGGAGAAACGTGCTGAAGACGAACAAGGCTGCAACAAAGAAGTACTTGCCAGCAAGCGATAAACAATAAACCACTTGTGTAAACCACAGTCTCTTGTTGTTCAGAAGTGCTGTTAAGTAATACATGCGCCATTGGTGATGCCAATGTTCGCATGGGGTACAATAGTGAAAGAAGACAATAAAAGAGCATATTTCAAGCCAACAGGCCTTTCCAGACAACTTTTTGCTTTCCAAACTTGCTTTGTCAGCAATGTCGAGTTTCATTCGTACTGTTCTTGTCGTCCAAGTGTGCATTGGTATACTTGTTGTTGTTGTTGTTGGTGTTGTTGTTGTTGTTGTTGGAATTGTGAGAACAAGTATTAGCAGTGAACTGTAGCAGTGGGACTCAGGCGTTTTCGACTAAATTCAACTCTGAGAATGAAATTCGAGAGATGGAATATATATTTAGAGGAGGAAGGGGCAATGCCCCTTCCTCCTTTTTTTGTCACTGTCATCGGTTGCCATGGTATAAAATTGAATATACATCATTCAAATCAACGTATTTTAATGGACTATATATTTGAATCAGGAAGGGGTATTGCCCCTTCCTTCTTTTTTTTTGTCACTGTCATTGGTTGCCATGGTACTAAATTGAGTATACATCACTCTGGTCAATATCTTTTAATTGACTACAGCATAACTCTGATGATGATCTTTTTATATGATTTGAGAACCATGATGTAGTATGCTAACTAACGGGGGGTAGTAAATGTAATAGAGCTATTCTTCAGTGGACTACAAATGATAAAAGGATTAGCTTGACTTCTACTTTCAAGTGCTACCTTACCATTTCAATCACTTTCCACACCCACGATATGTTGTCACCAATGAGTTGCTTTGTGGTACGTAGCACCTTTGACAGGTGATTCATGGTTTGACAGTACTGTGGATCAAGGTATACGCTGTTGTGTAAATAGTTGCTGGGTTCCTTCACTCGAGTATTGCATGGTTGTAAAACATCTTTTGGCGAAATAAGCGATCATCCATGTACCATAATGCAGTCTTCCTATTGACGACGCGCCAAGTAGCCACAACAACATCACTGCACTTGATGAATCCATCCACAATTCCAATATGATGATCCTCATATGGGAGAGTGTTATATTGACCATGCATAGCCAGGTTTGTCTGTATTTTTGCCGCGATGAATGATCCACATCATGATTCTTCCTAGTGCTGTATGTTATCCTTATCAATTGTTTGCTTGCATTGATCCATGTGAGAAGATATTGTACCTTGTTCACCAATAGTAAAGTCGTGGTAGTGTATATTTATCCAAGTTGACAAGCATAATCATGACACATTGTTAGAGTACTCCTTTGGTGTGAAGCACCTGTTGCTTATATCTCCCTATGGCTATTCCTCGGTCAGTGTGTCTTGTAGCTGTAACTTGGAGTTGCCATTCACCTTGTCAAGAATCTTGGTCACCACGCTTTGTTCATTGACCCAGTCGTCAGAAAAGAATAAACAGCCAGCTGTTTCCAGTCGTGTATGTCGTATGCATTGTGTTTCTGTTGCTGTTCAAGAGCTGGCATTGGACTTGTAACAAAGGGTTGAGATTGTGCTGCGTGGAGAGCGAAACAAGCGAGCGACACTGGTGGAGCCTTGTCTGTCAACCTGCATGAATTTCAACCATCCTCCTTTCCTTTTTGACACTGCCAATGATACTTATATCCTTCCCTTTCCCCATAGTGTATCCATCCCTTCATTCTATACTGTAATAATAAAGCCATTTACTATGTCGAATTGGTCATGTATTACTAATTGATAAGTTGAGATCTATACGTAGAGTCATCCTGGCTTGAATACATTTCCTGTCATGCTCCTCTTGCTGCTATGCAACCAGTCCAACCCATTTGCATTCTTCGCTTGCTCTTTGGTCATCCCAAGACTTGAATCGTACACTGTGATAACTCAACACCCAGCTTCAAGTGATGTTGTTTACCATCCATGTATCACCATCTCTTGCTGAAGACATACAGCATAGTCCATGTTTTTCATCCAGGACACTGCTTCCATCATATCCAAGCCTGTTCTCATAGTCCACAATAAAAGTTGTCATTGATAATCATTCCTATTTGGATCAATATGAGTTACTTTGCTTGGCTGCAATCATCATATCACATACCTTGAACAAATCCAATCATCATTACTGTTGTTGCATTCATACACTTGTCAAGAGGGATCTTTGTCATGTTGTGTTGGGTAGTCAGACTCTTCAGTGATCCAATAAGGCCAACGGTTGAAAATGTAGCATGCCATATCATCCATAGTTTATGCTGCATCCAGTTCTCGTCAGCCAATCGATCCCACGAACTGTATAATCATAGGCACAATCTCGCTGCAAGCAGGGTGTCGTCGTCATGACAAGAATATAGCAATCTTCCAATCCACCATGGTGCTTCTGTAACAATGTCATGTTGACTGATCCATCATAGGCATATATAGGCACTTGCTTCGATAACCGATATGCATTTGTTGATTGACAGGTTCTAGCAATAGGGCGTCGTTATTTGGAAAATGATATCAAGTTGTAAGAATGCGTGGTGATCATAGTTCATGCTGTTGGAGATGAATAGTATCTTCCCTTGTAGCTTGGTGTCTCTGAGAATCTCTCTTCTCCAAATGATGCTCTGTTGTGCTTGTCTTGTAGTTCGAGTACAAGCAAAGACTTCAAGATGTTCATCATGTGATGTTGTAGTGAATCCAAGTAGATAAAGAAGCGCCATTGCCATCAACGATCCCAAGGCTATTGTTGCTTGTGCTGATCTTGCTTCTCAAGTAGCAAACATACATAAACTGGTTGCATGTCGGTTCATTGTATTTCAAGCATTGACTGTTCCAAAAAAGGTTGTCATAGTGTTCATGTTGAAATATATCATATCAGAAAATGAATTGACTATGACTCGAGTGAAAAGTGATCCCAGCAGATGATATCTCTCGTCTCATGCTTCGTACTTTGTTGGCCTTTAGAACGCTAATCACAATCATCCCAGTCAATAAATATTGTCTTCTGATTGTCATTCATCCTTGTCACTTGCCTGTAAATGTAGCAATAGTCATAGTGTCAATGAGAGCACAGCATAGTCAAGCGATCTGGCATGTCTACAATAAGTATGGGATGTAAGGTTAACAATGGGTGCTTGCCAGTGGTCATGTCATCTCGTTGATCCTGACCTTTCATACAAGGACAGCTGTTGGTTGGATCATGAAAAGTAGTAGACATTCTGACACCATTCTTGATAACGAAACCATCCATTGGAAGAATCAAGCAAGTACATAGTCGTAAACGCGGTAAAGGTGCAATGTGTTGAAGTGCCATTGTTCGCTTGACTTGGATATGCTCTGCTTTAGACCAGTCGTATACATGGATGATAGCTTGTCAAAGTGCACGGGTGGATTGGATCAAGAGCATGCTGTTATTGTTGTTCTTGGTAGCCAGTGCCTGGAGTTTGATCGTCATCGTCATTTCTTTTCAAGCTCAAGTGTGATATCTTTCAAGGTGTGCTGGAATGATGGGTGACATGTTTGCTGAATCGCTTTCAAGTAATGATTGCATTGTAAAGAGGACTTGCATCGGCTGGGATACAAATTGCTTCTTGAACAAGATCATCCATCTCATCATCAACTACAATAGGGATATTAGCTTGTAATAGTATCCCTGCTTTCTATACCACGTACCATGTAAACATAGCCGATTGGATCCTTTTCCCCTGTCCCCTTGTTGGCCATCCATAAGCAAATGATGACAAGTAAAGCGGTAAGTGATGCTCATGGAACACATGCAAGTAAAAGAAGTTGATACTGGTATCCAGCTGAACACGGATCTTGTTGATGGCATATGTTGGTAGGTAATATTCAAAGCGTGTGTAAGAGCTGGCTCTTGGTCAAAGACAAGTTCTGGTTTGATTGTACAAATAGCTTTGGATCCTTCCATCTAGGCACCAGTAATACATGACGACTTGAGCATGAGATACCCAAAAATGTTCAATGATACCAGTGACGATATAGCATACTACGAGATAGTGTGTCGTTTCCTTCAGCGCAAGAGAGCAGTAGTGATAAGCACATGTTGCTGACGATGTTCGATCGTGATGAAATTGGCTTGTGAAAGATATTTTGCTGAATGGTGTCATGTCTTGAATGGTAGGTGAACACTAGTGAGTACCATGCCGTACTGTGATGATGATCCAGAATATCCTGTTGGAGTAGTATGTTGATACAAGCATTGATAAATAAGAAAGCTGATTGATATTTCCAGTAGCTGTGCATTGCAATGGCAGGTTGATCCTTTTCCTCCATGTTCATCTTGTCGTTGCTAGCCATAGATAATGCTTCATGTGAATAAATAAGTGCTACATTCGATACAAGTAAACAACATTAGCAAATGGTTGCAGTACAAGCCATCCATGCTATATCTCTTGTGTTTACCTTGCCAAGATCCAGCTTGTGGGTGTGATATAAATGAATGATGTAAAAGATGCATGTGTCGACAATCGCTAACCAATCCTGATCAAGTTACTGTTGCAGTCATCCATCCAGTAACTGATTCTCCAATCTCGAGTGACCAAGTCGTTGCTGTAGTAATCCAGTAATGTGCAACCATGCAACTGCATCTGATATCTGATGTTGATGTGCCATAGTCCTCCTTTTTCCCTCCATGTCCACCTTGTGCTGATAGTGTCGTAGAGGATGATCCATGCAAGTACAGACGTGTCGGCATATCTGGTAATACTTTATCAATTGATTGTAACTCGAATAGTAATCCAATTTATACCTTTCCTACTTATCAATCTTGTATCATGGATCATGTAACGATCAAGAGTCATTGATATCCTGGGAATGTGTCCTACTGCAGTCATCCATCCAATAGATTGTTCTCTTTGTATCCAGTTGACCAAGACGTTGTTGCTGCCAAGTTTCATAACGATACTCAGGTCGATAGATCCATCAAACGGCGCTCATTCGAAAAACATGATATCCACCTTGCCAAGATTCGTTCCAAAGAAGCATGTGTCGACATGAGTAAAGATGCAAAGACAAAAGGGTGCTGCTATATTCATCCATCCAACATCTTGTTCATCAAAGACGTTGCTACGTATAGGTCGCGACAAGTTCAACGTAAAATAGATAGTCCATAAGACGCTGATTGATATCAAGTAGCTGTGCATTGTAATCACATGTTACTGCTGCTGTATCCTTCCAACAAATAATGTGTCCATGTTGTCATTGTTGCAAATGAGTCGTGTGTTCGAATAAAGATGTGCTGACAATGGCGTATTCTGTACCCTGAAGCAATGAGTAGCTTTAGCAGATGCATTCAATATCGCTTGATCTTGTCATTACCTTGCCAATCCTTTGGTACAAGAAGCATCCGCCATATGTAGTGATGATGAGAAAAACGTGTTGAGAAAAGAGTAGTTTGTTGCCAGTGGAAGACTTGCTTTACTGTAGTCACCATTCACACAGATACGTGTTTCTGCTTATCCACCTTGTCGTTGCTGTATAAAAGTGCTGTAGATGATTATCAAAGGCAGGTCCTGGCAAAGTGTACAAGTCGGCAACATTAGCAAGTGGTTGCTTCAAGTCATCCAAGTCATACCTGAGAGTTGTTCCTGGTATTCAAAGCATAAGGGGTTGCTGCTGTTCAGTGCATTTGGTTGTTCAAGTCAATCGTGGTGTACAAAGGGAAAAGTTAAAGCGAGGAACTGAAAGAGTTGTGTTGAAGCGTGTCATATTGAGTAGCCGTGTGTTGCTTTGACCAAGGCGTTGCCATTGTCCTCCATCAAGTGTTCAAGAAGATCGCAGTTGTAGATTGTGTCGCGTCGTGAAGGCAAAAGAGAAACAAGAGGCGTGTTCGTGTATAAAGAGCGGAAATAAAGGTTCTTGTAGCTAAAATCTTTCCTTCAGTTCCATCGCCTTGATAAAAGCACACGGCTGTTGACAGGATACATGACCAGAAAGAATCAATGCATAGTTCAAGAGGATCATGAATGTACTTACCAACCATTTGGATAAGAAGAATTCTATCGCGATCACTTTGGCAGACATATTGCTTAATGTATCCTTCCTTGCACAAGTCATCACCGATAGCACCTTCTTCTGGATACAGTGGCTACTTGAAAGTTACATTCAATAAATGTGTCACTCTTTGCAAATCATCTGTTGTCAACTTACTACCCGTGAGATGCTTCACTTGCTCGTTTCCTAGGCCATGCTTGAACCAATACTTCTGTTGAATAGTGACCAGCATAATGGATTCTTCCTATCAAAACACTGGACGCGTCATCATGGTACCCAATGCTAATCCCACAATCAGGAATGTAGCCATGAATGTAATAATCGTACTGTGTATAGTGTCATGATGACAATGCTGCATGCTATAAAACCATTGTGCAGTCTGAGTGAGAGATAGAGTGATGGATGATATGCTGTCAACAAGGTCGTATCAGTGATTGTTGTACAAATAGTGATCCGACTTGCTGCATGCCTTTCTGCTGTATGCTCTCTGATTGATGTGCCATGTACTGTTTTTTTATGCTGCTTCATATGTGTTCTCTAGATATCTGACCATCATCATGCAAGCCGAATTCCACCACATGTCTCTTCATTGCTTTCACGTAAAGTACAATATCATCTTGCCATGGATTGCCTTTGTTCAATGTATTCGCACAGAAGCATACAATACAACTATCTATAACATTGAAGGTGTTGGATAAGCAATTGTAAAGTATATTGGATGTCATTCACAGCAGTGTTGTCACAAAACATACCTTATCCTATCCTATGACTACATCCACGCCGAATAGCATCCTGAGAATCCGTGTGTTGAAGACGACAAGTTAATACTTGCATTCTATCAATATTGTGACCATAAAAGTACCTGTTTTGACGTGCAAGAGCCATCATCCTTCTCCATCCGCATGGTCCTTCAGTGCTTGCCATTGATAGATAGATCATCATCCCATTCTTCTACAGCGTACCATTCTTGTCAGTCGTATGTCTGATGCCATCATTTGTATCTGGGGACTATACCTTGTTCATCAGTATACAAAAGAGAGGAAAAGAGCTTGTCTGCCGTGTAAAAGTGTACCATCCAAAAAGCATCCACCTGCAGCTAGTTGCTTGTTTGAGCACTGCTTTGTCGTATAACAAGTATTCACTGTAGCCTTGACTCATTCTTGTACTGTTGTTGTTGGTTGTTGAAGCTCAATGTGTTGGCATACACCGTGTTCATAACCACTGTTGCTGTGTCTTGCTGAATGCTGTTGTCGTGGAGGAAGAATAAAAACAGCTGATCTCTTGAAAGCTTTGGACACCTTTACGTGGTGAATGTCGTGTTGCTTGTCATTGGTGGTGTGTTCTAGACTGGATTCGTTGTAGGCTTGGTTGGGAATCGTGCCGTGGTTTGAAGCGAAGGAGTGGAAACAAAGAAGCACCAGCCAACCTGATTGGCGCCAGTTGCTCTAGTTATGGACAACCTGCATTAATTTCACCCACTATACACTGATCCTAATATCACCATCGTTGCCTTATTCATCAAATACTCCTTTATCAGGATCCACAGCGTCACTTGTTTGACTTTCAAATGCTCAAACAGCTTACACTTTTTCAATAAACAGTGTATTGGTGAAATCTTGTTGCAACTACATTGTTCATTGATTGATTCCTTGGCTACCAACCACTAAAGATTACCTTCAATTTGCATGAGCTGTATGAATGATATTGCCGCTGCAGCTGATGTCAATGATCCCAAGGAATAATCCATAGCCATATACAGTCTATTATCAAAGATACACATTGAATGAGCTATCCCAAGGTTCAATATCATCAACCTTACTATTGTGATCTTCTCTACTCATACCAATGATAGCAAAAAGTGATCCATGCCAATGCTAAGCCTAGATCTGGCACGAGTAAATGGCCATTTGCATTTAAGACTTCTTGTGAATCTTGTCTTGATATCCTAGCTCATGAAACGGTACATATATAGTCATGTTGATCTTGCCGTGCTCAATAGTGTACAAAGAATATGTCATCTACAATGTCATATGTACCATATTCAAGACAATTACATTGCAATTTATTCATGTTTCATATACTAGCAATTGGAAAATGGTGGGTAGGTGGAGTGGGAGGGGGGATTCACTTTCGTGAAAATCTTGCATCTACATCGTTAAAACACTCCTCGCAAAGGAATCGATACAAAATGTTACGCGCAGCATTTGCGTCTCTGTCCCAATATATCTTGCAATTTTCACAGTACTTTACAGCGTAGATCATGTCACCTGATTCATTGTCAATTGCATTATCCATTGGAATGTATTCGTCATCACAGAGCTGGGAGCAAATCTGACTGGTCCTGAATTCATTGACATACTTGACGGTCATTTGCGTTGATAGTACTTTTGGCAATCTTTTGACTGGAACAGGTTTATGGCTTCGCATTGCATGGTTCAGTCTTGCATCTCCATATGCTATCACAACATCTTTCTTATTACTGGCTCCTTGACTACAATCGAAAATATGGTTGGTGAATTGAGCAAGTGTCCTCTGCCGATATCTGAAACAGCGCCAGTTGTCTTCACGATTTTCTTGGTGGAAATCAAGGAGTTGTAGCCATCTTCCATCTTCGTAGATAGATTGTAGATATTGTATATATGATTCATTTTTTGATGTTTTGTGGATGCCAATTTTTTTCTGGTGCTCAATAACGGTTGGTTGGTGTCTCATACGTTGAAGCAGGTTGTTTGTCGATTGGTGGTGAAAGGATAAATGGTGATATTGATTGGCTGATAACTTGATACTGTAAGGCGGACAGGTCGACTCACTTATACTGCAGTTGTTTGCTAGTGTTGCTATACTCCGAATACCGGGGTCTAAACCCCATATTGGTCTCGAAGTGATTGCTGTTGTTGTGATTGTGTCCTCTGTGATACTTCTCTTCGGTCGAACGCATTTGAAGCTGGCCTTCACGCCGTCAGTTGTGATATAATGGTCAAACCTCTTCATCACTCCAGAAACACCTTGTAACAAAGATACATCAAAGAATTGTTCCCATAGGTTACTCGCACCAGCACCAACATCTTCCAGTTTTGGAGAGCGTGACACCTGCTGTAATCCAACTGTGTCGATCATGATGTGAGAAGTAGTGAAGGACGTCATTGGAAGAATGGAGTAAAGTCTGTTCCAAAATCTTGATTGTGTAAATGTTGAAGGAGCAAAGTTGTTGCTTTCAATTTTGCTGATGGTGTTTGCTGCTTTTGTTGATAACTTTTCAAGGGATTCTTTGGTCAACTTGTCTGATAGTCTTTGATTCGCTTCGAAAGGTCGTTTGTGCTGGATACAATTGTAAAGCTCACACTCGGCAATTCGAATTGTTTGCTTGGATGGCAGAATTGGCTCCGTCCCCCACTTCGTGTGTAAGTTGGCTACTTTTCTTGAACACCAACGCTTTGTGACTTTGCTTGCAGGGGATTTCTGCTTTACAGCAGCAGGCACTTCTTCAATAAATTCAAGCATCTTGATATGGAACTTGAAAACTTGCTCGACATGTTCTTCGACTTTCTCTGTATTCAATGGCATCAGCTCTTCTCCGATTCCTTGAATGATGGTGGTGTATACTTCGAAAACAGATTGTCTGCAAACTCATTAATACAAAGTGCGTAGCATTTCATTGTTTCTTACCGTTGTGCAATAGTCATATCAAGATTGATGGTCTCAAAAAACTGGTCTGCGGATTGAATTGGGCGCCATGTCATCTCTTGGTCATTGTCATCATCTTCTTTCCATACTTCGTTCATGACGTATTCTGCAAGGTCTGCAATTCCTTTGTATCCAATCCTCGAGACAATATCTTCAACATGTGATATTCTCAGTCGTAAATATCTTGACAATCGAGTTTGGAAATGATAATATATATTGATTTTTGCATTCTCACACATCATGTTGGCGTCATATTGAAGAATCTGAGTGATATGAGAGCGACTAGTCCATTCGGACGAACCTCGGATGTCATAGTAACACCTCCATGCAGCTTCGAGGTATGTGGCAACATTGGGTCTTCCCTGTTGTGTCGTAATGCTTACTGCTTGTTGACAATGTGAATAAAGATTGCTTTGGAAGGGGTTGCCTTCGAATCCCGTGTCATTGGAGATATCATGAACGTGTTGCGTGATGTAAAGATAAGCTAAGCGACTGGCTTCAAATCGTATGGAGTTGCTTCTTCTTACAGCATCTTGGATGTGTAAGAGCAGCTCATCTGACTTTATAATCGTTTTTAACCCAATGTTGACTGAAAAGTACTCCGGGTAGAAATCGGGGCTCCAGTCCATTGATTGTTGCTGATTTCTGATGTTGTATAAGCAAGCGTGGTGGGATCGTCGATAATGCACAATTTCAGCACCACAATCGCATGGCACTTTCTCGTTTTTTCTGGAAACCGTTGGGTTGAAAGGTTGGTTTGTCATTCTATAGAAAGCATATAAGTATTGAAGACTGTGGTATGTTTGCTTTCGTCTTACGTTGTAGACATTGGTTTTCACTAAGGAGTTCTTGTTTACACGACAAGATGAAAAAATTTTTGATCGGAAGGGACAGCCACAAAACATATTGCCTACCGCATTGATATCTGGCTCGCCTATTCATAGGGTAGCACAACATCTTTTTCGACAAACACTTGATCAATGTTGGATCTTATTATTAGATAGCAAAATGAATAAATTACCAAGGGGGGGGAGTTAGATCAGAATGAGGGATAAGATGGATCAAGATGTTGTTGACTTTGTTGTCGGGAGGAGTTGATAAAAGAGGAGGAGTGTAACGTTAGGGTATAGGAAGAAGATGAAGAAGATGATGCAGATGAGGATGGTGCTGTTCCATTCACACGCGCTCCTATACAATAGATGTACACATTAGAATTGGCTCTCACGCATGCATCCTATTATCATTATACTTACCAGAAGCTTTGGCTTCAGCATAATATCGTGTTGCCTTGTTGATATTGACTTGGCCTGCAAGACCACGTTCATGAAATTCACCAGCTCGTAATAAAGCCGCCACATTACGAGTTGCTGCTGCAAGCTCCCAAAATGTTAAAGCTTGAACCAAGTCTTGCTCAACACCGATTCCTTCTTCATAGCACTTTGCCAGCTCCACATAAGCCTCGGTGCCACCTGCATCAGCCATTTCACGTAATAGTCGAAATCCTTTGCAAGAATCATGTTCAACACGTCCCCAACCATGAATATGATAAAGAGCAACCATGACTGTAGCGTATTGTGTCTCAGGTGCCATGGAACTTGATGCACGACAAAACCAAGTATAAGCTTCTTGACGTAAATCTTCAGCATCTTCCCATGATTCACTTTCAATATGGGTAGCCTTGGTATGTTTGATACTGCCAATAGCAATTTCAGCCAGTGGTCCACAGCCAAGCTTATACGCCATCTCATACCATTGGAGTGCCTGATCATGATCAATGCCAATGTGAAATTCAGATTGCTGTTGTTGTTGACGACTTGTATCACCATCCTGTTGTCGCTGTTGATCCAATAGCCTTCTTGGAAATAGGTGCCAACCATCAATGCAGCAACAGCATCACCCAATTTGGCTGCTTCACAAAATAAAGTGAATGCACGAGCATAATCACGTGGAATGCTGTATCGTGATGATGAGGATGATGTATTGCCATCATTGAACCCCTGATGATAAATATTGCCCAGAGCTCTCATTGCTTCAGGAACCATCAATTTGGCAGCTACGTCGTACAAGTGAAACGCTTTTTGGTGATCTCCTTTGCGCCATAGAATGTGAGCTAGTTCATATCTTGCTCTTGGATGACCTTGATCAGCTGCTTTTGTGAAATAGTTGCCTGCTGCTGTGATATTGGGCTCCAAACCACCACGCCCTTCCTTGTGAAAAAGACCAACTTGATACTGTGCTTCACGCAGCCGTCCTTTTTCAGCAGCCATTCGATACCAATCAAGACTAGCTTCATCATTCTCTTGTAAACTGCAAATAAGACCCAAACGATACATGGCTTCTGCATGGCTTGCAACATTGACAGCTACAGTGTACCACTTTTTGGCTGTCTCCAAATCCAAAGGTGCAGGATCTTTGCCAACTTCATAACATTGTCCCAATAGAAAGAGTGCCAATCCCATGCCATGCTTATCTTCTTCATTACGCAACAAATCATCCATGTTCAACAATGCTTCACGCACCAGTGATTCAAGATACACAAAACTGCCATCTTGTTGCATTCCACCTTTCCCTTGGAGTCGATAAGAAGCTAACATGACACGTGCTGTCAAATCTTTGGGTGCTACTTACTTGAAAAAAGATACAGCATCATAATGTCGACCAGTTCGACTGTATAGGTCACCAGCTTTCACCATCGCTCGTACATGTCCTTGTTGTGCAGCTGCCACGTAAAACTGCAACGCAGCGCGTAATTGACCTGAAGGATAATCTTTGCCAAGACCATGCTCATATGCTCTGCCGAGATGCATCAATGCTTCAATATCACCAAGTCGTGCTGCATCTTCCAACCATTCCATCACATCATGGCCATCCCAGTGTAAATCATCACGTTGATCACGTTCAAGAACAAGTGCAAATTGACGTATACATCCAGCGTGTCGTGCAGAAACTCCTTGATCAAATCGTTTACGTGCTTCTTGATCATCATCCTCTTCCAATGCCATCATGCCAAGTTCATAGGCTGCTCTTCCTTCTCCTTCATCACAAGCTTGTTGGTACCATTGTTTGGCTGCTGTTCGATCATGCTCCAGATCTTTGCCATGATGTAATAGATAACCTAAATACGAATTGTATTGATGAGTGAAATGAAGAATGTAGCCTATATATATAAGCATATTTACCAAGGTGATAACGTATAACTCTTGCATGTTGACGTGTTTCAGGTGAGTGATGATTCATTTGTTCCAACAATGGCTCAAATTGCTTCAAGTAGTTGAAGGCGTCTTTGTGTTGATCCAGTTGCATATGTAGCATGGCAAGTCGAAAACGAGCTCGTTCTTGGATCCAATTTGGTGAATGTTTGACAGGTTGAACATTGATAGCTGCTTCATACCACGTCATGGCACTGGTGATATCTTTTGCTGTCCCTATTCCATATTCACAACAGGCACCTAGAATAAAAGTAATTAGTTCTATGCCTAATATCAATGAATAACAACATACCAAGCATTTCGAATGGCTCGATCGATTTGTCACCAGGAGTGTTGTGTTCCACCATTTCAGAGAGCCATTCAAAAACATCATTCTTGTCTTCAGGTGTGCCTTGGTTGTGTAATAGCACCAATCTTCCTTTAGCAAGTCTTGATTTCCAGCCAACAAGTGAGAGAATCTTGTGTGCAGCCGTCATTGAAGTGTATTTGTCCATTGCCTTGTCCCACATTTCATGTCGTTCAAACATGTCAGCCATTGCTAAGCCAGCGCTGAATGAATTTACATGTTAGTGACATATATGACGTATCAATGTTTATATATATACTTGCCTTGCATGACCCAGTTTTTCGGCTTTAGAATAACATGCAACAGCTTCATCCATGGATTGTGACACCACCCGTCCATTCTCGTGGTAACGAGCTAATGCACACCAAGAAAGTGGATCATTGTGTTCAATGGCTGTACGCTTGAGTAATTGATATGCAGCATTGTAACGAGCATCCTTATTCTTCAGAAATGGGAAAGCAACACCAGACTCATAAATAGCAGCAAGTTCTCTCACACCAGCAGGATCACCTGTAGCAGCAGCCTTCTGTAACCAATAGAGTGCTTCACGCCCATTGTCATGGAGAATGATCTTTGCAAGATGAATCATGGAATCAACAGAGCCTTGTAAAGCAGCTTGTTCAAAAAGACGACAAGCACGATCCATGTCTTTAGCTGCAGGTGGAATACCATTGGCGAAAAAGAGACCAAGACTATGTTGTGCTGTCATGTGACCTGCATCAGCAGCTTTGCTGTACCATTCAAGAGCACGTGCTGTATCCTTGGCAATGAGATTCCCCATTGGCTGTTCAGTGATGCCATTTGCAAGCATATGTGCCACTTGGAACTGTCCATCTGCATCGCCACTGTGTGCTGCTTTTTCATAGTATTCGAACGCTTTGAGCATGTTGCGTTGTACCACCACTGTCATTTCTTGATCCATCACTCCTTCCTTGTAGCATGTGCCCACCCAAACATACGCAGGTGCATAACGATCGCAATCGGCTAGTGTCAACAGCTCATTGAACGCCCAAGCTGGTTTACGTTCAACATTGCCCCAAGCTTGTAACCGATATCTTGCCACCATGAGTCGTGCCTTGTTTCGAAACTGGATCTGCTCATCGTCTTCACATGGTGTTGTTGTTCCATAAGCGACGTGTTCAAACCAAGGAAAAGCTTCAGCAGGACGACCATTGCGTTGTAATAACTCGGCGAGTGAAAGAGTAGCTGCAATTGATCCAGCCCCAGCTGTTTTTTCATACAAGTATTGAGCACGTTTGATATCCAACACACATCCACGACCTGTCTCATATTGATTGGCCAATAATCCAAGTGTTCGTACATCTCCTTGAGCAGCAGCTTTGCTATACAACTTGTGTGCCTTGGCTTCATCGCGTACAGTACCAAGACCTTCAGCATACATTAAGCCTAATGCTCGTTGTGCTGCAGCATGTCCACATTTGGCAGCAACAGTTAAGTGATGCAATGCTCTCTCATAGTTACACAAAACGATACGTCGATGGATGCCTGCTGCATAATGGGATCGTGCACGAAGACTACTACTGCTATTATCATCATTACTGTTATCAGCAATCAAGGCAGCTCGTTCATAGAATGTCATAGCATTAGTTGTGTCTTGAGCAATTAAAGCCCTTTCTTCATACAATGTCCCTAATCGATAAAGAGCTCTACCATTGTCCTATGAACAATGTCGTGAGAAATGTGAAACACAATGGAGACATGGCTTAAAATAAAAAATGATGTTGCCCTGGCAAAAGGGGTAGTTCATGTTACCTGATCTGCTGCCAATCGGATATAATGTATTCCTTGTTGTTTTTCACTGTGCTCATTATCTTTGGAACAATCAATCAACAAGCTACCAAGCGCTTCTTGACCCATATCACAGCCCAGATTGGCTGATGCCATCAACCATTTTCTTGCATGACTTAGATCTTCTTGTTGCTTCAAATACCACATTCCAAGAGCATATTGTCCCATGGCATTTCCTTGTGTTGCAGCAATTCGATAATGCTCTAATGCTGCTGTAGCAGCATTACTTGCTTCATTTTTAACATGTTTCTGCTTTTGGTTGTGTCGACGACTGCTGGATGAAAGTGAAGAAAGGATGACTCCGATTCGATAATGCGCAAAGGCGATCATTGTCTTTTGTGTATCATCACTGGATCCTGCAAAAGCTCTTTTGTACCACATTAATGCCTTTTGCAGATCCTGTTGTCTGTTTGGCGTGAAACCATAATCGTAGCAGATAGCTAATGGTACATGTGCTGCACAATCAGTCTTGGCAAGTGTAGTCAGTGTATTGAAAGCATAGTCAACATCAAGTGGAAGTGAAGCAGTATTGAAGCCATGGCTACTAGTAGTGCTCACACGACTCATAAAGATATCGACTATCTTGTTGGGGCGAGAAGCAGTGTATCGTCGCACATTTCCGTATGCATTATTGTTAATGATCCCCTCATGACCATGATGATGATGTTTAGTCGAGGACGAGTGACAGGATGGGAAAGATGATGGTGGTGTTGTGCCTATGCTATTACTGGTAGTTGTGGATGCAAGTGAGAAAAGAGTTGATTCAAGAGATGAATGATCTGATGATGATGATGCGGTAGAATATGTTGATATACGTTGTTGACTATTGCTGATTTTGTTGGCTGTTCGATGCATAGCTAGACCATTTCTTCGAATGGCTGTGGCATTAGATGAAAGATCAAAAGATTCAATCTCGTCATCTGTGCTATTGCTGCTACTGGCTGTTGATTCCTTTGATTGTTGTTCTTTTGGAATATGACTATGATCTCCTCGCTTTGTTGTGCCTGATGAAGATATAGAGGTTCTTCTAGCCTGATGGCTTTAGTGAGCACCCATATTCTTCTGTTGTTTATATTAGATGTTTTGCGGACAAAGTAAATATGTGGGGAAAGATGACACACAATGTAAACACAAGAGAATGATAGAAAAGTCGAGAAAAAGGAAAACTGAAATGACAGACTATATATAGCAAAAACACTGATGCTTGTGCTTAGCACCAGGACAGTCAACTGGCTACATCTTGCGTGACAAATAGGCGTACATCACGACCCTTATACACCACCACACAACCCACTGCACTCCGACACCATCCACCTACTACATGCAAGCACACCATTCAACAGTCAAATAAAGATTGCTGACAGTACTGTTGTGAAGCGTTATTAAAATCTTGTCAGCCACGTGTCTACTTGTATTGATAGCTATAAAACGACTTGTTTCTGGTTTTCCAGGCTCACATGTCTTCAAAGGCAAAAAGTATAGACTTTACCCGTGTTTGGACCCTGTCGACCCTTAAAGATTATGTAAGCCGCCCATGGGTTCCATTAGCTTCCATTCCTTTCCTTCCACCTTTTCTTTCATGTTGGCATTCTTTATACATATATCCCACCCTTACATCTTTTGTCTTCACATCCTGATTCATCAATACAACTCTTATCACATGGATATAAGATACATATCCTTCCATCACATCGTTTTGAACCAATTTTCTTATCCACATGCACTTATCCACATCACGATTGTCATATATCACGTTGTAATGGCTCAAGTATAAATAACACTGTGTTGTCGATTCAATAAAGTATCAATGAATCCATCTTCCAATCTATTCTTCTCTCGATATACTTGCACGTATTCTTGCTAGTGTGCATTCTTAGAGTAATAGTTGCTACTGTTGTTGCTACTCTACTTCTCTCGCTCGTACTCTTCGTTTCTTTATCTAGCTTTTATGTAGTCTCTCTTTATTTTATCAAGTCTTTGTTGGCACATCAATTTAAAGAATGAGTTATGGTCGTAAAGCATAACAATGCCTTGCTTGCAGGCTTAATGAAACTCCGTCATGGGAAAGGTAAAGCGATTTATGAATGTGAATGGTGCGTGGTACATCTTTCACCGATACTCTGCAGTATGCCTGAGCCGGATGAATTGCTAGGGCCAGAATTCTTCGAAGGAGTATGGGATGGTAATATATTTTATCATATGTAGGAACAGTGTTAATGCTATATAATATACAATAATAGGTGGACCAACGCTCAAAGTGAATCCCAACAAGTTGACTACAATCGCGAACCTGAAGTGGGGAAGTGGCCAATGGTGCTCTGATGTCCAACACCAAGGACTAACATGGGTAAGCGGCAAAGTATAATACCATATTTTACATATGACAGCTTTCTAATACGAACAGAAGCTTCCAAAGACTGGTCCTTTATTCACTGCCAAAATGACAACGAGATGTACCATCAAGAAAAATGATGGCTCCACACATACAGTACATTATCGATAGCATTGACTACTATAAACGACGACTTACCCTAGGCTTTTCTTTAGGCTACCCATACTGCCTTGTGTACCAATGCGGATAGGACCAAAGCAGCCAACATGGTAAAAATCATGGTACAATCTTTATTATTCACCCTTTACTCAAGCATTCTTATTACTCAAGGCCATTAAGGAAGCTGAGGATACAGCATACATCAAAGCATTTGCGAGGTTTGGAGAAGTCTTTGGAAATTGCGGAAATGATGTTGAATTCCTGGAACAAATCGAAACGATGGAAGTGCCCAAACGTGTACGTATATACTGTGGATACATTGAGAAGAAACTCTGATTCAGATATGGTCATCTTAGCGTCCTCTTAACCCAACCGATCTTTTTCGTCATCCTCATTATGATCCCCTTGTCACAGCAAAAAGAGCCAAAGTGGAACCACCACCTCCTCCTCCTCCTCCAGTTGCAAACAAGGGACGCAAAAGCAAGAAGAATATCAAGAAGGAGGATAGCGAAAAGAAGAATAGTGAGAAGGCGAGCTCAAGCTCAGAAGCCAACAAGCAAGGACCAACCTTGGACAAGTTTCTAGTTATCAAAGATTGAATGTATCCAGAATAAAGATCTTTATTCATCATAGTGTAAAAGGTTTTCAACTACCAATATCATTAAGTCTTGATACAGTTGAAATAGATGTCCCTTCCTCAAACTTCATTCATGCATTGCAATGGGTATTAGGACACGTTAGCTGAATCCCGCTATCATTTAACTGAATATCCCTGATATACAGTAGCATATCATTACTGAATTTGCCGATCATTCACGCCCAATGCCCAATAAAGTCCCATAGACAAGCACTTTACCACCAAACGATCGCTTTCAGCTTTAAAGATAAACCATCACCATAAAAGTACTCATAATCGTATTTGATCCAGTATCATCTTTCATTCCACAATGTAACTAGTATATCTATCTTGTACTCTACATTTCCTCCTTCATCCAGGCATTGTACTGATACTTGTTGATAGTCTTCAGAGAAAGCAGGATCGAATACATGATAAGTATCATTGCTGGTGATCAATCCAATCTTCTGCATCCGTAACTTTACCTGGTGACGATATCTCGTATTTCACCTTGTTATCCATCATCCTGCTGTTGTCCTTGTCCTGGTAATGACTTTTAAAGCTGTAGACATAATGATGAAGAGAGTAAACGACGCGACAATGCAAAAGTCTGACTGAAACAAAAAGATAATCCCCAACTGAATAAACATGCACTTCAATAGTGTCTCATCATTGTGCTCAAGTGTTGTCAGCTTGAGTCAGGCGTAAAACTACTTGGAGCTTGTCATTCATACAGTGAAATCTTTTGAAAAGGAAAAACTTGTTGGAGGTGAAAATAGGAAACAGTAGGCTGCAACAATAACATGCTTACCAACACGCTATAAAAGCGACAACAACGCGTTTAAACCGTAGCCTCTTGTTGTTCAGAAGTGCTGCTAAAGTAGTAGAAGCGAACATTGGTGCTGTCAGTGTTCCGGATAGACAGCAGTGAAAGATGAACCTGGGTTGCCAATAAAAGAACTCAAACCAACAGGCCCTCCTGAATGAGCTTTGCTTCCAAAGCGTGTTTTGTCAATACATGTCGAGTTCCATCGGTGTTGTTATTGTCGTCAAGTGTGGATTAGGATAGTAGTTGTTGGTGAAAGAGCATGTGTGTAGTAGCAGTAGGACTTCTGACATTTAATTCTGAAACTCCTGGACAGCAATCCTGGCTTGTCTTGCACTGCAGATGGAAATCGCATCCGTCTCTTATTCAACTTCCTTCTCGTACACGACCAATTCTACATTGTTGAACATGTTGCCTTCAAGACAGTCGTTAATAACGGAGTCCTTCTTAGCTTGCTGAATATACTTTTGGTGTTTCTGTTCATCTTGACGACTCCAAAGGCACCCAATGCAACCATAGTACCAAAACATGTTACCGACCAAGTCGCCTACAAGTCGAGTATCATGGAGATTGCTGGCAGGATACAATATCGGCTACTTGATCCAAGCTGTTCATCAACATCTATCTCCCACGGGCAATTCTTCCAACATATCCAGCTATGTCGCTCTTCTTGGTTTGTGATTGCTCCATCAACAAAGAATGATTGTAAGCTCTTCAGATAGGTCAATATTCTGTCGTCATGGTGTTGCAAGGTGCTACAGTGTTGCAAATCATAATGTCTCTGGAATTTCTGAAGCTCAAGTGATGCAGGCAATCACGATGATCCTTGGCGGATATAAGGTAGGTTTTAATTATGGATCTTTTGGATATGCTTTATTCAAAGAGGATCAGGGTTCCTTATGTGTATTTAGGCAATCCGAAGTCTGCACGTGGATCAAGGCATAATGGTGGATACGGCAAGACAGTACTTGGAGTAGCAAGCACATTATTATTTCGCTAGTTGTACCAGTGTAGTCTTAATGTTTATTAAAGTGGTCGGCATAGAGCTTGAAGAAGATGACAGGATCATTCATATTGGTTTGTGGTGCACGTGACGTAATCTTAAAGGCATCTATCCCTTTATTAGCTTCTAGCGTGATAGTCATATCGAGCAACCACACATATACTTTCATCTATCAATAGCGACACGGTTTCATTTCCTTTCTTTTCGTGACAATGTGGATTCATGCAATAAACACTTTCCTCCTTCAGCACATGAAATGCAGATTCATACAGTATTCGAACACTTCATTTTTCACCAAAGTCTAACGTTCCAATGTATTCATGCATCAACAATAGCACAATCTTTTTTTCTGCATACACGTGGCCATGTGTTCCAGACAAACAGCTTTGATACGTCCTTATCTTATCCGAGATCCTTTGGTTCACTTAGTGTTCCAGCAAGGCATTTCGTGGTCAATGAGTCCGCGCATTGATGAATCAACACTGACACAACCCTTATCTCTTGCTTATAGTCCAATGACAGTCAACAATAGCATATTCTCCTCTTTTTTTTCTACACACGTGCTCATGTGGATCCGGATTGTCCTTTTTTGGCGTAGTGGAGCTATAGATCCATGCAATGTCTCCAACACATCTTTTGTTTTCTCTCATGTCCAATGTTCCAATGCAGTGGTGAATCAACAATGACACTTTTTCCTTTCTACTCATGACCATGTGGACCCAAACACAAGATTTTGACACCTCCCATCTTCTCTTTGCTATCCAGGATCCTCTTTGATTCGTTCAGTGATCCCAATCAGGCAGTTTTGAGCTCAATGAGCCAGTGCATTGGTGAATTAACAATGACACTTTCCTTTCTACTCATGACCATGTGGACCCAAACACAAGATTTTGACACCTCCCATCTTCTCTTTGCTATCCAGGATCCTCTTTGATTCGTTCAGTGATCCCAATCAGGCAGTTTTGAGCTCAATGAGCCAGTGCATTGTGAATTAACAATGACACTTTTTCCTTTCTACTCATGACCATGTGGACCCAAACACAAGATTTTGACACCTCCCATCTTCTCTTTGCTATCCAGGATCCTCTTTGATTCGTTCAGTGATCCCAATCAGGCAGTTTTGAGCTCAATGAGCCAGTGCATTGGTGAATCAACACTGACATGTCCCCCTTATCTCTTACTCGTGATACAACAACAATCAACAATACCACTTTCTCTTTTTCTTCTCACACGTGGACATGTAGCTCCAGATTGTCCTTTTTCGGTTTAGTGGAGCTATAGATTCATGCATCAACACTGACACTTTTTCCTTTCTACTGATAGCCATGTGGATCCAGACACACATTTCAACATCTCCCAATCTTCCCTTTGCTATTCATGATTCTTGTATTCATAGCGTGATCCCAAAAACACCCTATCTTTCCTCTTATCGTGTGCTTAAGGATGGTTCATATGCATAGATGAAATAAAGTTTGCTCATAGAATACTGAAACATTGTTTACTTTTCACTTGTTCTCTCCTGATAAGAATTCATGTAGCTGCTCGTGACACTTGAATTCATGCAAACATTGTATCTCTCCTTACCCGGGACCTTGCTCATTGATGGAAATGATATAAAATATTGAACACGTCTCTATCTGATACCTCTTTGGCTTTTTTCATTCTTCTTTTTTACAACAACAACAACTTTCGAGGGTTCGTATTACGCATCTACTCAAATCTGCTTCACCATGTATTCATTGCAAACTTGTCCATTGTAGCTGGCCCCCTCTTGTCTCTCGTCTCTCTCTCGTCTCTCTACTTCTGCTTCTGCTCTCTCGTTCTCTCTGCTTCTGCTTCTGCTCTCTCGTTCTCTCTGCTTCTGCTTCTGCTCTCTCGTTCTCTCTCGTCTCTCTCGTTTCTCTCTACTTCTGCTTCTGTGCTCTCTCTCTTCTCGCTCTTTTCTCGTCTCGCTCTCTGCTTCTCTGGGTGTCTGGTGTGTTCGTTGGCTGGTAGTACATTCTTGGCTTCAAGTAAAAAATGTGCTGCTTGACCATAGTTCCGAGCACACCCTGACCAAGACCCCTCTTCCCTCCTGTGGAGTAAGACCACGGTGAGGATCTCTACAAGTGTAAGTCAATGATGAAGGATTGAATGTATGATGAATACTAACATCGTCTGACTATAACCAATCCAATCCTTTGGCAACATCCCATCTCTCTTATTGGTGCTTCTTTTATTGGCTTCCTTTCCTTTCCTTTCCTTGCTATCCCCTTTCTTTGTAAACTACTCTACCATATTTGTGTATTACTCTATTTTGTATATTTTATTGTTGTAGATAAGGCACCTTTAATCATATTCACAACTGGCATTCTTTATGCCGACACAATAGAGTTGCACTAGAAAAGATTGCTTATGTTTATCGGATCATGTACGGGAGAATATCCGGTCATCATCATCATCATACGATTGAAATGAATACAATACATCTTGCATGGGATTTATTTGATTTGACGAATCACACAACTACATACACGTTTGCCCATGCATTGTCGCGTGAGCGTTACACCATGACCAAGACTGGGATGATGCATGGGTGGGGGGAGTAGGAGCAGGAGAAGGACGTAAAATAGAATGGCTATAAAGAAACAAGGGTACTAAATTGCATAGAAAGGAAAAAAAGAGACTATTCTTTAATGCATTGCTACTTTTCTTTTATCACCTGGTGTGTTTTGTGTTTAAACGCGCCTTTGTCTTTTTAGCTTTGTTCTCACACCCACACCCATAACACACACACACACACACGCATATACACAACAACTAGTATTCTCTTTCTTTCTCTTCTCTTCTTCTTTAAATATACACTTGAATAACCCAAGGCATGTCTTCGCCTGTGTCTCCTTTGGGTCCAACTTCTCTTCATGACCTTGACACTACTGCTTCTTACTCGATTGCTTTTCCTCCGCTTCAACCCATTCCACTAAGCTTTCCACAACACCCAAAACGTACTCAACATTGCCATCAACTCCCACCAGCTTTACAGACACCACTCGTTCCACCAAAGTATCCTTCTTATCTTAAACAGACGCTTTATGCAGACTTGGTTCTCGAGCAATACAACCTACGACAATGTCGCCGTTCAAGTGACCAGCAACACTACCATACACGCCCACACGACTTGTCACCCGAGTGTCGTCCTCCTTCTTCTTCTTCATTATCACACTGCGTTCAAGATATTGACTTGCGTTTACCGACTTTTTGGAACCGACAAGCTAAACCACGTTATCTTGAAGTGGGCAGAAACGGATTGGATTTGAGTTACAATGGTATGTGTGTTCTTTCTTTTTCCCCCGACAATGATGATGGATTGACTCTTTTTTAAAAGGTCCTGGCAAGAGTGAACAACATGCCGCTGCTATTTGCGCCAACTTTCCCATGCGACCCCAATGTGGTGTATATTACTATGAGATGCATGTACTATCCAAAGGAAATGATGGATATATTACTATTGGCTTTTCTACTGCTGAATCTCATGTGGATCGAGTACCTGGTAGGAGTCTACATTGTATGATCATGTCATTATCTGACACATTCTCTTTTTCTTTTAGGTTATCAAGGTGAATCATGGGGATATCAAGGTGACAATGGTAACATCTACGCTGGATCCACTCGTGGTACACAATATGGTCCTGGCTTTACTACTGGCGACATTGTTGGATGTGGAATCAACTTTGCCAATGGTACAGCATTTTATACAAAGAATGGTGCCTTTCTTGGTGTTGCTTTCAATCATCTTGACTCAAGTGCCGAATATTACCCATGCATTGGATTACGTACACCAGGCGAGAATATCACTGTCAACTTTGGTAATGAGCCCTTTCTATATGACATTGATCAGTATATCAAAGTAAGTTGACTATCATCATTCTCTCTCCTTTATATGAAAGCCTTACATTTTCCCTTTGTGAATAGGACCAAAAGATCAAGGCGTGGGAAGAGATTGGCAATCGAACACTGGGTACCACCATGACCAACACCAACACCACCACCAAAAATACCCTGAAACAGGGTGGTTGTCGTCTCAAGGAAGAGAAATCTGACGATCTTGTACTATCGTATCTTATTCATCAAGGCTATATGGGAACAGCAAAGGCCATGGTGAAAGATGCTATGCATGTTTGCGACAAGAAATTGCCATTGTTGGGTGCAAGAGACCAATATACCAATGAAAAGGATCTCCAGCAACGCAGTGGTAAATATTATGACCATGAGAAAAAGCCATCGTCTCTCTTTGCTTACTTCCTTGATAAACATAGACATACGCTCTGCATTGACCCATGGTAACGTGGATCGAGCCATTCAGTTGACTGAGCAGTATTATCCAGGTGTATTACAGCATGACAAGAACGACATTATGTTTGAGCTCAAATGCCGAAAGTTTATTGAAATGATACATGAATACAGTGAACGTGAAAAGATCTTGTTTCATCGTGATGAATTGGACAATGACCAAGCAAGTATCACCAGCAATAATAGCAGCATCACCAACTTTCATGTCCCCAATTGTATCGATGACGACAATCATCATCCTCTTCAACGTTACAACAATCATTCCTTTCCTGCCATTGACATTCCTGATGACACGACACAACCTTGGTCGCGTGATAGACGACGATCAACAAGTGGTAGTTTAACAACAAACCATGCTACTGCATCAGCCATTCGAGTTCCAGGACGTCGTCGTATGAGTTATGCTGCCATAGCAGCATCCGCTTCACCCAATAGTACAAGTGGTCATTTCGCTGGTTTATCAGTATCTCCACCACCTGCTTGTGATGAACAGTCATTGCAACATGAACATGATGATTATGCACATCCACTTTTCAGTAATCGACGTCATCGTAGAGCATCCACAAGAAGGAGCAGTACTTGCAGCAGTCTTTTAAGTGTTGGCAGTCTTGGTTGCTATGAGCAAGATGAACCTGATTTATCACAAGTGGACGAAGCTGATGAAAGAGGAGGTGCTAGTGCAGAAACCATCACAATGAAACATATCATGGATTATGGACAAAAGTTACAAGCTGAACATCGACATGATGACAGGCTAAAGATACGAACACGTCTTGTGGTAAGAAGGAACTCGACATGCAAGTTGTGTCTTACTCATTCTGGATCTGTAGGAGATATTTTCTTTGCTTGCCTATCCTGACGTGAATTCAAGTCCTGTTGCTCATTTGATGGCTAAATCTGGAAGAGATGAACTTGCTACACAGCTCAATGCAGCCATCTTGGGTAAGAATCTTTTACAACATTATCATCATCATATGCTTATTCATTTGTTGTAGGTAATCGCGGCATGTCACCACTTGAAAGTATTTATCGGCAAGTCTTGTTGACCAATAAAGAATTGGCCTGTGCAGGTGATGGTCAGTCTGCTATTGTCAATGTGGAAGAATATTGTGCACAAGAATCGCCCCATTCTGGAAATGGAACTGTCATCTCCAGCGAAAGCTAGAAAACATCATTTATTATATCCTCTCTCGTTTGCATCCAACACCAAATTCATATTACTATTATCACACAAACACCCTTTTCTCTTTTTCTCTTGTAATTACTTTCCTCCCTCTTGTTCTCATTCAATGAAGTTGTTTTATTTCAAATACTATGTTGTACAGCAGTTCAAGTGTGCTACTAGCTTACTGTGCGACGAACGAATCAGCGGAGGTGCCAGTAAGCCACTGGGCTGCATTGACTGCTTTCCTAGGCTGGATTGAATCAATTCCATACTTGGTTGCCGTTTCGTTACACTTTCAACCCTCCATCGATCATGGGCAAAAAGAGAGATAAGAAATCGTCAAAGGGTAAGTTGCCATTGCTGACTGGACGATCGGATACTCATGGCTTTTAACAGGACGTTTGGACAAGTACTACCATTTGGCCAAGGAACAAGGCTACCGTGCTCGTTCAGCCTTCAAGCTTATTCAGCTCAACAAAAAGTATGAGTTCCTTGAAAAGGCTCGTGTACTCATCGATCTGTGTGCTGCACCCGGTGGTTGGTAAGTGTTGTTGTTGTAAAGTGAAAAAGCCGAGATCGATGGTCTAATGGTGGTATGAAATAGGCTTCAAGTTGCTACAAAGTACATGCCAACGTCCAGTCTGATCATTGGTAAGGAGCCAGTGTTGAACTTGGCAAGAGCTCTTTTACTTACAAGAGACTTTTTGTATTTTAGGTGTGGATTTGGCACCTATCAAGCCTATACCCAATGTCATTGCCTTTCAAGAAGATATTTTGACCGACAAATGCAGAACTCGTCTTCGTCAAGAGATGAAAACATGGAAAGCTGATGTGTAAGTATGATATATCTTTATATCTATAACAGTAGCTAATCTATTCTATAGTGTACTTCACGATGGTGCTCCAAATGTTGGTGCTGCATGGACACAGGATGCCTATTCACAGTCTGAGCTGGTACTCATGTCCTTGAAACTTGCCACTGAATTCCTTGCTCGAGGTGGTACTTTTGTCACAAAGGTGTTTCGCTCGAAGGATTACAACAAACTCATGTGGGTGTTTCAGCAACTCTTTCGCAAAGTCGAAGCAACCAAACCACCATCTTCACGTAACGTTTCTGCTGAAATCTTTGTGGTGTGTCGTGACTACATTGCTCCAAAGAAGGTCGATCCTCGCTTTTTGGATTCAAAGACAGTATTCGAGGAATTGGATAACAATCGATCAGCAACAATGAATGACATTTTCAAGCCAGAGGTAAAATTAGAATCAACAAGTGAGCCATCATTTTACTTACAATGCTTATAGAAAAAACGACGTCAACGTGAAGGTTACGATGATGGCGATTACACTTTGCATAAGAAGAGAGACATCATGGATTTCATCAAGTCTCAAGATCCTATCGCTTTTCTTGGTGCCAGCAATCAATTGGTGTTTGAATCAGATGAATCCAGAGCCTTACTCAAGAGAGAATCTACCACAGAAGATATCAAGGTCAATTGTGAGGATTTGAAGGTGCTTGGCAAGCGTGAATTCAAGACATTGCTCAAATGGCGTGCTGAGATTCGTGAAGAATACAAGCTTGACAAGAAGGAAGAAGTCAAGCAAGTGGAGATTCAAGAAGATGACATGGATGAGGATGAAAAGCTTCAAGCAGAATTGGAGAATCTAAGTGCTGAAGAGCAAGCACGACGCAAACGTGAGAGACGTAGAGCCAACGAGAGGAAGATGAAGAATATCTACAGAATGCAAATGAACATGTTGACACCTTCTGATATTGGTACCGAACAAAACATTGGTGATGGCGAATCACTTTTCAACATTCGAAAGATTCACAAGGATAGCGTAAGTTGTGTTGTTTTTTTATCTTTATTATGATAAACTAACAACTGTGATAGGCATTGAGTGAAATTCAATCAGGCGACATGTCAGTTGCAGATCAAGTGGCTGAAGAAGAAGCTGATTTGGATGTGGGAGGAGGACTCGATCGATCAGTATTCAAAGGACGGATACGAGAGATGGATGATGATGAAATGATGGCCGACAGCGATTATGAAGAGGAATTGGAAAAGCAGCTTGATGAAGATTATGAGCGATACAAAGAACGACGTGCAGAACGTGATCCCAAATTCAGAGCAAAGCAATCTCGCAAAGAACACGATGAATGGCATGGATTTGATGGCAAAAAGAAGACCTTTGATGATGATTCAGACTCTGACAGTGATGACCAATCCGATCAAGACCAAGGAGACGACCAAAGTGATTCTGATCTTGATTTGGATCGTATGAATGCATCCGATGATGATGATGATGATGACGTACCAACATTCTCCAAGAAAAAGTCCAATTCATTGTTGAATGATCTCGGTCAGAAGAAGTCCATGTCCAAAAAGACTTCTAGTGGATTGACTACAGCAGCATCCATGTTTTTCGACAGCGATGTCTTCCAAGGAATGGATTTGGATGAAGAAGAGGAGGATGATGACCAAGAAGAGGAGGAAAAGGAAGTTGATCTTGTCGATGAAGCAATGCAAAGTGCTATTGGATCTCGCAAGCGAAAGGCTGAAGATGAAGCTCCTGAAGAGAGTGAATCAGAAGATGAAAGTGATTTCGAGATTGTCAAGGATGATGAATTCTCGGCACCATCAGATGATGAAGAATGGGATGGCACTGAAGATGCTAATTCCAAGGCTGTTAAGAAAGCAAGGGGTAAGTAGGCATGAATGACAACTGCATGAATTATATGTGACTTACAAATGTATTATCAGAAACTGGTTTGATTACTGCTGAAGCTATCACACTTGCTCGCCAACTCGCCAACAAAGAAAAGACCAAGGCAGATCTTATCGATGAAGGATTTTCAAAAGAAGCTTTCCGAGACAAGGATGATTTACCTTCATGGTTCCTTGATGATGAAAACAGACACAACAAACCCCATCTTCCTGTCACCAAGGAGGCAGTCAAAGCATTACGTGAAAAGATAAAAGCATTGGATGCACGACCTATCAAGAAGATTGCCGAAGCTAAAGCAAGGAAAAAGCACAAGGTAAGTTACATGACTCGTACTTTTTGTTCAGAGACTTATCTTTTTATATAGGCAATGAAACGATTACAAAAAGCACAGAAGAAAGCCAATGATATTGTTGACAATCCTGACATGACCGAGAAAGAGAAAGCACAATCCATCAATCGCATGTTATCACGAGCTACAAAGAGCAAACCCAAAAAGGAAGTCAAGTTGGTGGTCGCCAAGGGTACCAATCGTGGTATCAAGGGTCGACCAAGTGGTGTCAAGGGCCGTTATAAGATGGTGGATCGACGTATGAAGAAGGATCTCCGTGCACAGAAGCGATTAGAGAAAAAGAAAAAGGGTCGAAAGTAGATAGTGTAAAAGTATTACTTTGTATAGTCTAGTTGAAGCATTTCTCCTCAATTCCATTTGCATAATTATCTCATTTTCTTTACATGTTTCCTTTGTCCAATGTTGTTATAAAGATACTCATGATTGTATTGAATAAGAGGGATAAATGATCAAAGAAAGACTATGTAGAGCAACAGCCTGCTTGAGATTCTTCAGCAAGTGCACTGTTCTGTGCTGATCCCAACCGAATGCCAGATGTCTAAGAAAGATAAAGAGTTAGATTCTATGACAATCAAACCACAATGTACCTTTTTACCTCGTTGTTGGCAAAGACGCCTGCTTGTATCTTTTCATACACTTTCTCTGCTGTCTTTACAAATGCTTCTTCCACATTGTCTGCGCTTTTGGCTGATGTTTCCAGGAATAGTGGGATATCATTCTCTTCTGCGAATCGTTGTGCTTCTTCGGTCGTTACTTGTCGCTTACGATGATCCAGATCACTCTTGTTGCCAATCAACATAATAGTGGTATTTGGGTTGGCATGCTTTCGAACGTCTAAAAAGGAAAATGTCTCACAACCTTGTCCCAACAATTCATGATCCACGTTGCTTACCAGCAAGCCATGTAGGTATATGCTCAAAAGATTCTCTCCTTGATATGTCATACACTATTCATGCAAATCAGCAATCAGAAAAGAAAGATACTTGTATCCATCTCACCTAACAAAGCACCAGCAGCTCCACGGTAATAACTTTGAGTGATACTCCTAAAGCTTTCTTGACCAGCCTATAAAGATCCCTTCATCAGTTCCATGTATGCTTTGTTTCTTGGATATTCGCTTACCGTATCCCAAATCTGAAGCTTGATCTGCTTATCATCGACAGTAATAAACTTGGTACCAAATTCAACTCTGTATCGTCACGATAAGTAAGCCTGTGTGAGAATACAACGTATACGACAACTTACCCGATCGTCAGCTCACGCCCAGAATAGAACCGTTTGTCAGTGAATTGTAGCAGTAGACAAGACTAATAATGTTGTTAGCACTTTTTATGATAGTGAAGCTTCATATTGTACCTTGCCAACACCTAGAAAACAAAAGTAGACCAGTTGAGCCTAATGTCTCTTTTCAAGTGGGATGCCATCTTACCCGAGTCGCCTACAATGATATACTAGGCAATGGTGAGTTTCGAAACTAGAATGTCTATGCAAGATGAGCTGTTTACCTTGATAATATAGTTGTAAGTAGACATGAAAGAAGCAGTATCCAGCTCACACACGCCGTCATCCTGAGCATGAAAATGGGCCTGCATAGCACGTTTCTAGAGTCAGCTGATCAGACTGCAAGTTTTATTTGATACAAGGCGATGTCACTGTATTATCATCAACATAATCTGCTAATTCTCGTTTGGCTGCATCCACATCGATCATTAAGATAATAGCTGTTGCTGCTACAAACAAGGCTAGTACAAAGGGCCAACCCATCCAAACATTGGAAGAAGCTTGAGATATGGCTCCCACAACAACAGGTCCAATCCATCTAGAAAGATTATTGTTAGCATAGTTGAATGAAAGATACTTGTATTTGACTTACGATGATGCTTTGTTTACAATACCGAATAAACCAAAGAATAGGTTTTCCTTGCCTTTGGGTGTCAGTTCTGCAAGCATTGTTTGCTGCCATGCCCAAATGGGTGCTGTGAAAAAGCCTGACCATGCTGCACAAATCCATAATTCCCACTGGGTCTATATGTATCATATGAATAATCCATTTCTTGATTACATCTTGCTTTTTCCTTACCTTTATACCAAAGTTGGTCATGCTTATACCAAAACAACCCCACACAGGTACCAGGGCTGTAGTCACTACGATCACCAACAAGTTGGTTTTTGTTTTCACTTGGAAGCGCTTTGATATCCACAGAAAGAATAAGCAGCCAATGATGGAAGTGATGGCTGTCACGAGAGATTGTAATGTGATTTGCACGGCAGAAAAGCTGGTGATCTCGCCCGTAATGATTGTAGTCATTTGGCTGATAGTTGATACAGCATCAGAGAACATGAAATAGGCAAAAATGTACATGAACAAGTATCGCAACTTGCGTGCTTCACTATATAGACATGTATGAGAATCCAGCCTTGCTGATATGACGATTATGTTCTTACCCGATTGCTTTGATGATGGACTTCCATCCAATAGTCAAATAATTCTCTCCAGGTGGTAAAGGTGGACCACAGCGTTTACGAGGTTGGAATACAAAGTAAGGAATAGCATTCAAGACCCAGAATGCTCCACAGACTACAGCTGAGATAAAGTTGTAAACGGGAAGATCACCGAGCTTGGTACCATCGCTGTAACGAACAAAAGAGACACCAGAAAGTAATGCTGTTAAAAAGACAAAGCCAATATTGGAAAATGTTGTCGAAATGGCTGATACATGGTTACGCCACTGTTCAGTGACTATTTCCTTTTCTTCTGGTGTCAGATGTGGGTCGACGCGTGCCTGACGAACGATGGGCAAGTTGTCACTTAGTGTTGGAAATGCAGCGGCATAAAAGACAAGTGTTGTACCATAAGAAATAAGAGCTACAGCAAAGATTGCCATCATGATACCCCAATGTGATCCATCGTCATGAACAAGGGCAATAGGCAATATCTGAGTTGTACAAGCAATCACAGTGGCGATCAATAAAATATATCGATTCCATC
Organism: Lichtheimia ramosa; assembly: GCA_008728235.1. NCBI lineage: Eukaryota > Fungi > Mucoromycota > Mucoromycetes > Mucorales > Lichtheimiaceae > Lichtheimia > Lichtheimia ramosa. The sequence continues at coordinate 1,874,672 of CP031827.1, read as the reverse complement.
GACCATAGTCTGCCAAACTGCCAAAAGTAGTAAACAAAAGGAACTGGATCGAAAAGGCAATGGCTTGCAAGTAGAGCATCATGGAAGAGACTGGTAATCCATTGGCAGTATTCAGCCATCGTACATGACAAGGTTTCATGGCATTCTGTACATCACATGGTCCATGTGTCTCTGGATCAAATCCACCACGATACGCGAGATATTGAAGAATGGTCGGCATGTAGCTGTAGATTGTGTAACCATTGTTCTAGGTATCCAGGATAAGAACGAATGCATCATATCATCATCCTTGTATCATTACTCACTCCATTATAATACAAGTAGTATCCCCATAATTCTTTCCGAGTGGTAGGTGCTTGGTCTAGTAACTCGTTGCTTGGCTTTTGTGTCTCATTGTCATTGACTTGAAAAGGATCGGCAGTGGCAAGATGGCGACGCCAGGTCATTGAGAGTTGTAGTGAAAAAGTAAAGGAAACAAGAAAGAAAGATATGGCAATTAAACCAAAGTTCGAAGTTAAAGGGGGTTAGGAAATGCATACCATCTTTATCGGGGAGTGGATGACTAGAAAGATACTGCTTACTGCTGATGCTGCTGCTGCCTGCAAATGACATGCTCAGCTCATTGATTGTGTACATATGTGCACAAATGACAACAATAATGCAGCTATAAACACGTGATGATGTTGGATGACCCTATTAACCAAGAAATACCGTGGCTGATGCGTTGTTATTTGCCTGGTTCATGCAGTCATGGATACACTTGCTATCAGTTACTACTACTACTGATGATGATGAAGAAATGTCTTTCTATCATTCTATTCATTGTAAACACAACCATATATGGCACATTGACTGCATAGTAATTAGCCCCCCTTTTTTATGCTCAATGATGGTGATGGTCTTGTTGGGAGTAGATTAAACGACAAAGAAACTTTGTATTTGGTTCCATGATTGGATGCTATATTAAGTGAAGTACTTGCCATTGGTGTGCTGATCCTTGGTAGTCATTGTCTGGTAGTCGTTGTCTAATGATGAAAGGGTGCTCTTGCGTCCAGGTACAATGAGTTTTGTTTTTGACAAGGCTCTGTATATGTACGGGATCAAAAAGCCCGTGGTTGTTTCCTGCTCGTCATTAGCAAGTCGTCTGTGTCGCATCCAGGCTGCACAGGTGTAAATTTGATAGTGCTCTTACTAGTGCTGCCATTGACTTGAGCTGGCTGTCATGGTGATATTGGACATATTGACACGTAAGGTGTGAACAAGGAATGGCAACAGCTATTTCTTTTGAATGTGGCAAATCGCGTGCTGCTTTCAATAACCAACGTGGAAACCATTACGTCAAGAGCAAATCTCTACCAATGCGTGGCCCCTTGAACTTGTGTTGCACCCTGCACGTTCCTCGATTCGGAGACGCAAATCACAATTCATGCAGATAGTAGGGCATCCAGTGTGCTTTATGTGATCCATTACTACCATGGCATTGATACTACTATCTGATTATCCATTTAAAGGGAATATTGCAATATACACAGCGTTCATTGATTTGAATGAATGCTTGCTTCCATCAAATTGTCATCCATGCACTACCACGTCAAAGACAAACCATATCCCAATAAAGCATTCATCATCATCTTTCATTCCATAATGTAACCAGTATTTCTATCTTGTACTCTATACTTTCTTCTTCATCCAGGCGCTATACTGATACTTGACAATAGTCTTCAGAAGAGGCAATTTGATATAAGTATACTTAATGTGATCCATTCACTATCCCATCCATAATCTTACCTGGTAAACTGGTCTTGGATTCCACCATGTTTCTTTCATCGTTGCATTGTCCTTGTGCTTGTGAACATCCTTCATAAGTAGCAAAGTTGCCTGAATATTGATATCAGTGTCCTTGTTGATGATCCATCCTGCTTTCACTTCCAAAGCCTTACCTATAGCTGAATCACATAATTCACCTTTTCTTCATTATCCTAACGCTGTCCTTATGCTTGGCAACGACTTCACAAGTGGGGAACATGGTGACAAAGAGAGCAAACTAGATAACAGTGTAAAAGGCTGACTGCAAGAAATAGATGATCCTCAACCAAAACACACGTTTCAATAGTATCTCGTGGTTGTTTTCAAGTGCTGCTAACTTGTTTCAGGCGTAAACTGCTTGGGACTTGTCGTTCAGTTGGTAGTATGGTGTCAACTGAGAAAGGGAAACTTGCTGGAGACGAACAAAGAAATAGAAAGCTTGCAGCCAAAAAGTACTTGTCAACACACAACAAAGGAACCCCTTGTCTAAACCAAAGTCTCTTGTTGTTCAGAAGTACTGCTTGAAGTGTAGACGTGTCTTTGGTGGTGCCATTGTTCGGATGGGGTACAGTGGTGAAAGAAGAAGTCGGGTTGACAATAAAAGAACGTGACATTTCAACTCAACAGGCCTTCCCAAACAGCTTTTTGCTGCTCAAACTTGTTTTGTCAATACATGTCGGAATGCATTGGTGCTGTTCTTGCCATCCAAGTGTGCATTGGCTACAGTCGTGGTGGGAATTGTGAGAACAAGTGAAAAGAAAGGTTGCCTTTAGTTTCATCCAATTCCGGAGAATGAAATCCACCTTGATGGACGCCTCTTCCAGCTGCATGAATTGACTTCAGGACAGTTAACGCTGGTGTCATTGACCGATATACCTTACATAAACAACCTTGCATACTACACGTCCTCCTATCATAGTCATCCCTTTATTCTCATATACGTTTCCAGAATAAACATCAATGTCAAAAAGACTTGTGTTCCTATGACAACTTTATTAAAAGTAATCATAATCGACAAAATCAAATGCACTACATGTAGCTTTTGCAATATCACAACTAAACTATATGAATGATCTCCAATGATCTCTTATAAAAGGAACTTGTGCTTGCCAATCCATTGGATCAATAGTGATCTTTCCCTTGACATATGACATCCACAACCATCGTCTGATAATAAGAGGCAAGTCATTAAGTGATGTAAAAGTCTCTCCAAATGAACACTTGCTATTCTTGCGATAATGCTTGTGCTGAACATCACCAGGTAGAGGGATCTTGTTGATGCTCTGCTTTCGACAAGGTGCTCGGATGCTGTAGTAATCACATGCATGATCCAAATCACAAAAGACTTCAGCCAATGGTAGAAACGAATGCTTGTTAAAGTGATCTTGTAATGCTTTCATGATCTGCACATGATCAAAGAGCCATGCATCGTTGCCAGTTGAATTGCGAGGATTGCCAAGCCCATGTCCTTTTGCAATGATTTCCTTATCAACCGCCATCGCCAACATAAAGTCGTCAGAGATTTGTGCTGTAGCCAGTGTGTAAATCATTCCCAATGAGCCAGGAATGCGATCCACCTTGTCCTGATACTGATACTTGTTGAGAATGGTAGCTGCGTCATGTTGGTCAAGATTGAGTAATCCTTCCATATCGGTATCGCTCCAGGCATCCACAATGTCATGTAGATACAAGATCCTAAAGTATTCAAGGCCTTGTTGTTGTGATGTAATCATTGTTCCCAATTCTTTGCAGTAATGGATGCTGTTGTGTAGCTTGATAAAAGTATATCCACACGTGGTACATGTCGCTCTTATTGGTAATTTGTCAATCATTCGCCATTGATCCATGTTGCCAATCTTGTGAACCATGTCTTGTAGGCGTTGAAGAGCATTCTTTTCACGATCTGCACGGTCACCTTATACACCAAAACGTCTTTTCCTCAAGTAGTCTTCTTTCTCATCATTATTCAAGCCATTCATGGGGTTGTTTCCAGTTGCTACAGCAACACGTTGCATATCTGCTCCAGCCCTTGCACACAAGAACCATACTTGATGCTCGTTGGAAAATGGAACCATTTCTGGTGGACATGGCACTTTTGAATACACCAAACCACGCTCTCTTCTCCAAGAGTCTTGTTCCTTCAGCTGATTATACTGCTGTTGTCTTTCCATGCTTTGGGCTTCACCAATAAAAGGTTGCTTGATGCGAACCAACTTTCTCTCCTCATCATTATTCATCTCATCACGACGTCGCTTGGTTGATGCTATCATTCGCTTGGACATTTGCTCATTGTCGGCTTGCACAATCTTGCTTTTGATGTGATGAATATGCTGCTTCAACCCTGTTGTTTCAATTACATCATCAAATTCCAGCTGTATAGACTTGAGCCAACTGATGAGTTGCTGCTTATCAGTGGGTCGTTCTTCACCATTAGCAAGTCGTCTACGAACAAGGCTATCAAGGACATTCATTGCACAGATGGGTAGAGTGATTTCTTCAGCTTTCAGTGCTTGTGTTGCGGAATCATATTTGAGCGATCCAGGATTCCTAATTGGGAACAAAAGTGCATAATCGGTGTCACCAGGTCCATATGCCACGATTGCCACATCAGTCAAATGAGTAGTACTGGCTTTGAAGAATGCTGTACATGGTGCTGGCTCCATTTTTGCAATATCAGACAAATCACCATAGACATTGGGCGAGCGATAGTGTTGAAGGAACGCTGTGGTGGATGCTGTATTCAACCAAGTAGTGCAAAAAGTATCCAGATGAAAATGGGTGAAAACATTCTTCGACATTGAAACAATCATCACTGGTCGAACGATTGTGAGATATCGTGACAAAAACAAGATTGATGGCAAAAGTGGTTGCTTAGAATGCATGGCGTACAAGTAGACAAATGGTGGGGAAAGAAGGTCAACAGAAGTGATAGCAGATAATGAAGACAAAAAGTCAAGTGTTTCTCGAAAAAAGTAAGCTGAACTTGAGAAAATGTCGCTTTCTAGATGACCAAACACCTTTGATTTGAGTGATCGTGATGGTATATCTTCACCGATGACGACAGAAACTGTGGTATCATTGATAGTTGTCTTTGGCTGTGCCTGAGCTATCAATGCTTGTACCAATTGCTCGCTTGGTGCCACCATTGCAGTCATTCCCTGCATTGCCATCCGCTGCATGAACTTGCCATAGTCGTTAAAGTGCTTTCTCAAAGCATCATCAGCATAAACAGATATTGGTGCTTGTTGCAGATAGTGAGCAAATTCAACACTTGTGTTACTCCAAAACTGGCAAATAGCTGTGGATGGTTGGTAATCCACATAATATCCACCATTTGCTGAATTCAGTGCTATATCCCCAATGGCCTTGATGATGAAATCTTTGATAAATCCATATTCCACAAGCGTAAAGGAAGGGTCAAAACTCAAGTCCTGCAACTGGTAAACATCCCAAGCTAGCTCATTGTTTATCTTGAGCCAATTGAGCATTCTGGTACCTCCTGCGCGCTGGTTATCTTGTTGACTTTTGCCAAAAGGTGTGGAGTTGAATGACATGCCGACATAATGGAGTGAGATTAGATTACTGGGTGGAAGCAATGCAACATGTTCCAATACAAGAGTACACCATTTTTCATCCGCTGGATACATTTGAAAGTATTTTTGTATGGATGCTACCATCGTTTCGACGTCAGCTGTCCAAGTACGAATGTAAGCTGTTGGCTGCTCATCATTCTTAGTTGCTGAATCCACTTGCTGTAATACATCAGGATAAGCGTCAGGTGCAAAAGTCAAGGGAGATTGTATCAGATCTTTGAGCAAGGTGTAATGCTGAGGAGAAAACGCATTCCAAACTGCATGATCAGGTCCAATATGCTTTTGCTGTCGGTTTAAACGTCTCTCTGATATTGTTTGCTGCACAAATTCCTTGATAGATGTAGCCATGATCCTCCTTTACTAGTAGATGAAGCTCGTCAGTAGCATGAAATGACTCTAAATGTGCAAACTACTATCAAGCTTACTTGAATTGATATAGAGGAATGATGTACTATGACGGAAGAGAAGCATACTCTGGCACTTGTGCTTTTAGAACCATGGTATGAAAAGTGAACAATGAACCAACAAGGAAACAAGAAAGAACAATCAACAACAACGATCACAATGAATCCCTATTTCCTTTATTATTGCTACATAGCTTATTTATAGCATTTGAGCCAATGATCCTGGATGTTGAAAGGGATACAATATCACCAGGAAGCGATCAATATAATAGGTCTTGTTCTTGGCTGATCTACATACTACTGGTACATGTACTGAAGCAAGTTACCCCTGACAGCTTTATTCTACAATCATGCAGTTCCTCAGGAATTTCATTCTCAGAAGTGAATAAAGCTAAAGGCAACCTTTCTTTTCACTTGTTCTCCCACCACGACTACAGCCAATCTACATGTCACAACAACGACAGCTTAATGGAGCTCGACATGTATTGACAAAACAAGTTTGAGAAGCAAAAAGCTGTTTGGGAAGGCCTGTTGACTTGAAACGTTATGTTCTTTTACTGTCAACCCAACTTCTTCTTCTTTCACTACTGTACTCCATCCAGACAATGGCACCAGCAATGGCACGTTTATTCTTTAAGTAGTCCTTTTGAATAACAAGAGACTTTGGTTCAGACAAGGGGTTCCTTTGTTGTGTGTTGGCAAGTGCTTTTTGGTTGCAAGCTTTCTATCTTGTTCGTCTCCAGCAAGTTTCCCCTTCTCAATGGACACCATACTACCAACTGAACAGCAAGCTCCAAGCACTATACACCTGAAACAAGCCAGCAACACTCAAGAACAACCATGAGATACTATTGAAACGCGTGTTTTGGTTGAGGATTATCTTTCTGTTGCAGTCAGTCTTTTGCACTGTTGTGTCGTTTGCTTTATTTGTCGCCATGTCTCCCACTTTTAAAAGTCATTGCCAAGCACCAGGACATTGTCAGAAAGATGAATAACATGGTAAAATACGAGATTTTGGATACGAGGCAAAGATATGGATGTAAGAGACAGGTGGATCATTAGCAAGGACACTTGTTCATCCACTTTCATTGATAGACAGGACACTTTGCTACTGATGAAGAATGCTTGTAAGCACAAGGACAACGTCACGATGAAAGAAACATGGTGAAATATGTGATTCAGCTATAGGTAAGGATGTGGATGGGATAATGGGTGAATCACCAGCAAGCATACTTATCTCTTTTGCTTATCACGTAGTCAATCTAGTTCCTCTATTGACAAGTGCCAGTACAACGCCTGGATGTAGAAGGAAGTGTAGACTACAAGATAGATGTATTAGTTACACATTGGAATGAAAGATGATGGATCAAAAGCAATCATGTCTACAATTGTGTATGGATCAGTTACGTATTCTGAGCTTCTTTGTGTCTCTTTTGGCAAGTGTCTGCTTTTGGTGTTTATTCGAAACATTGAAGTCTTCAACATACGACTTTTCTCATTATTTGACTCACATGACACGGTTAACAGGTTTATTCTTCTTGTTACCAACAAGAGGCAACTAGTAAGGTTTGGTGTAATCCAATATATATCATGCAGGGATGATGGCAATGTGGAGAGGAAGATGTTGTCATGATGGATTCAAAGGAAAGCCGTTATATCACCCCCATGGGAGCCATATAGTGCATTATGCTTATATACCTTCTATCAATGCATCATCCCAAACAAATACTTCCTCCTTTTTGTGTTCCCAGAATGTCCCCACGCCCATCATCCACAAATTAAAGGATGTTGCCACGCATCATCATCCTCCACAAATCTCTTTCCTTCATCCAACTTCTTCATTGACTTGTTGCACGTTCAAAAGCCCATGTTATTGTGATGGCGTTGAGCCGTCTTTTCGACCATGTGAATGAGAAATGATCTTTATGTTTATTCACAGCAAGTAAACTCTGATGCATATACAGACAATGAAAATTATCAAGTCTGATACTTGATTGTACCATTGCAGCAGTTGAAAGAGATAAAAACTAGCTTCCTCCTCATCATCGTCAAAACAGCATCATTCACTACTCTTCTTTTCACTATCGACTTCTTCATTTTTTGACTTTTTCAATTCTCCATTTACCATCATGCTTTCTGCAACTCAACAACAACCAACCAAGGTCACCGACGAGCAACATAATAGTGTGATAGGAGATGGTGAAGAGTAAGTGATACTCGATGTAGCAAGATTTATTCTAAGAGAAGAACAAGGTGTCTACAAGTTGATAGTAAACTAAGATATAATCATACACGAGCTGAATCTGGATGATGGGTATACGTGCTATTTCATGAGCACGACAAGACTTGATCTACGAGCGGGCTGCTGACAGCCAAATAGAGATGGTTACCCTTCCACAAGTGATATTGATGGCTTGTTGAACCTTACTAAAAGCTCCTTGACTACTTTTGATGACATACTTCAACAAGCCCTATCATCATCGCAAGAGCCAGAGTCTCCCGAACCTGCATCTGGAACAAATCAAGATACCATTTACTATATCAGATCTATTTCCATGAAGGCAAAAGAGCTTGTAGAAGTAACCAATCTCTACGAGCAACAATACTACGATGACATTTTCTGCAATGAGCTATTGGAGGAGCTTAACAAGGTCAACGAGAATGATGAAGCCTACATTCGATACGTAGGATGCACTTTTGCCGCTACAGCCACTGCAAAACAGGTCCAAAATTCATCAATGTCAGGTTGTTCCGCTTTGGTTTCACCAGTATAATCGACCAGCACTCTTGTGCCTGGATCGCCGTTCAGATGATATCTTCTCCACCATGCAATGAAGGTCTCGTCGTTGGTGATTCTGAATTTGCCTTTCTTGGAGAGATAGGGATTATAAGCTTGCTTGGATCGATGTGCAAGTCCCACATTCTCTTCGAGCTGAACATCGGTGAGCTGCTGTTGTTGCTAAGCAGAAGACATGATGAGAAATTGATAAATGGTAAAGCAGTAGTCAATAAAGAGAAAGCAGTTGTCGATGTTCCTTTTATAAACTTGCAGCATCTGTTTTCTTTGTTCTCTAGTCTACCTTTAGACTCAGATTTCACAACTGATAAAGTGGGATTAGGCAGCAAAAAACGGCTGATCACCATTTAGATTTAATCTATCATCTTTATAAGAAGTCTCATGACATTATTATATCAGAATGATGGTTATCGCGCTCATCATGACAAATAACAACTTGGCAAACGAGGCAGACCATCAGTATATAACGTACCACAGACTGTGTCACTCCTCCCTCTCCCTAATTCCTGCATGATAGATTGATTGGTCAAGCCAGAATCACTTTCTTTCTCGTGAGTCACCCCACTGCTCTTACTGCATCATCCTTTGAAACCCCTACTAGTGCCAGTACAACCGATGGATGAAGGAAAAAGTGTAAAATGCAGGATAGATATATTGGTTACATTGTGGAATGAATGATGATGGGTGAAAACCAATCATGCTTACAACTGTATTTGCATTAATGTATCAATACTTGTATTATGATGGTTTATCTTTGAAAGCGACTGTTTCGTGGTATAGTGCTAACAACATCATGTCTTGTTTATCCCATGTGGCGCTCAAGTAGTCAATAGTCTACAGAAGAAGCCAGATCGAATACATGATAAGAGATAAGTACCATTGCTGGTGATTCATCCATTATCCCATCCACATCCTTACCTATATCTGAGTCACCATCACTCTGACATTGTCCTGGTGCTTGGCAATGACTTTCACAAGTGGGAGAGATAGAAACAAAGAGAGCAAGCTGCTGCATAACAGTGCAACAAGCTGACTGCAACAAGCCAGATGATCCTCAACAGGCGATAGTCGACCAAACACGCGTTTCAATAGTATCTCATGGTTGTTCTTGAGTATTGCTAGCTTGTTTCAGGTGTATAGTGCTTGGGACTTGTTCGTTCAGTACAACAAGTCAATGGAAAAGTAGAAACTTGCTGGAGACGAATAAAGAAATAGAAAGCTTGCAGCCAAAAAATACTCCTGTATACGCGACGAACGACAAACCACTTGCCTAAACCAGAGTCTCTTGTTGTTCAAAAGTGCTTCTAAAGTAGTAGACGCGCCATTGGTGCTGACAATGGTCCGATGGAGTACAAAGAAGTTGGGTTGACAGTAATAGAATGAGACGTTTCAAGCCAACAGGCCCTCTTGTCAATAAATGTCGAGTTGCTTTGGTGCTGTTGTTGTCATTGCTGTGTGGATTGGCTGTAGTCGTGGTTGGAAGAGTGAGAGCAAGTGGAAAGAAAAAGTAGGTGTGGACGTGTGCTTGAAATCCGTCCCTTCATACCTGCCGCCAAATTTTAATGCCACTGGGACAATCTGCCTTACACTGCCTTAACACACAGTGCACCACTACACTTGAATCAGTTGAATCATCACTAGGAAGATGCAATCGTTGTATACCTGTCCGCTTAAAGCTTAATCAATGTACATCTTTTTATGGATGCTTGATGTCCTTGCCAAGTAGTAGCAAGATCCAATCAGCATATACGAGTCATACTCCATCACAAGAGCAGCAAGAAGAGAGCTAAATCCTCACTCGTAGTTGCACAATCAAGCATGGTGTCATTGTGTGAGAATAACAATGAGCAGTGCATCTAAAAGAACCTTGTGTGAAGGTTTGACGTGTTTATTTGTTGGATGGTGATCTACTTATAATCGAAACACCTCCTTTTGACACATATCCACACTCGAACGTCTTTTTCAATCTGCTAAACAAAGATTCAATTTCATTTGTGCTTGATATACTACATGTGTACAATAGCTATCTAGAAAGTTGTGCCAAATGTCTTGGACATCTGACAGATCTTCAAGCCGAATCAATCACGCACTCCATACAGTCAGCTTGCTCCTAGTATCCATGACGCTGGTTCTAAATGCTCTTGTGAATACAAGCGTTAGATGTAATACATACCTCGGAGAGTTCTTGTCTTTTCTTTTGCTGGCAAATCACTTGAAATCCTGTGTCGCAGTGCGCTGTTTGCAAGTGACCATGGCCTTTGGAACCCCATTTGACAGGTACAAATGCTGACAGCTGAACATGACATTGTGCAAGATGATCAAACTTGGCGAATCCACCATTGTACATGACCTAATTAGAACGAACTGGTAGCTACCCTCTCGTTGCCTTGGTTAACTGATTCTTTGGAGAATGAATTCAGTTGCATTTCCTGTACACAGGTACACATACATCATATTAGAAAAAAGACAATAAGAAAGCACACCACATTGTTGGGGGGAGAGTTAGCTTCAAGGCGTCTGTAACTGGATGATATGACAACTGCAGGAGTCAATGCTGTCATGTTTGGCTCAGTGGAGACAAGTACGTTGTAGTAGAGTGACAAGCCATACAGTCATATCCCTTGGAAATAGGGCCAATGTAGTATTGACAAGTGGGTCAAAGGAGAACAGTTGTACAAGTGGTCGATGGGGTCGGATTGGATGGCAGTTGCCAATGTCGCTAGCCATCGGCTGCTGCTTTGTGTTGCTGCATTGGTGCACAAATGAAGAACTGTTTCCACGTCGTCAATGGCGTGTTGCCTTGTGAACAGTGTGTTGAAGTTGGAGAGTGAGAATGATAAAGCGGGTTGAGCTGAGAATGCTGCATGAATCTAGTGTAAATGGGCGTTTATTACATGCCACTTTGCTTTCTAATAGTGCCTTTTATGCTGAATGAAAAACAACCTTTTCGCTTGTCCATCACAACATGATTGATATGCAATGCAGTTTTTGATGTGTACCAAGAGATGTTGCAAGGAGCTACAATTTGGTTATTAGCAAGTGTACAGCCTAGCTTGGTGATGGGATGCTCCAATGAACTAGAGAATTTATTTACTAAAGCCAAGTTTGTCCGATTATCTAAGCCTTAAGTAGTCATGAGACTTGAGCCAATCTGCCTTTCAATGATGTCAAGTGTTCTGGCATAGTACAAGGCACTAGTTGGCAGTGCAACTATCTGGATTATGAAGCATTAGAGTCTTTAATTCAATTCCAACAATCTAGTCATCCCATACACTTGAGCAAGTGTAATACCCTAGTCAACCAACCAACTGGGAAGGACTTGAATTCTCCAACTATACGGAGTTAAGATAGTCAGCGGAAATTGGTCTTTAATCTCCTTCTAATTCCATCCCAGATGCCCTTTTAACTGCAAATTAAACAACATTGACCTCCCATACAATTACATACACTATACCACTGAACTCTACATGTTCTCCGCTACATTTTAATATTAATTTTGTAGCCAAAAGATTCACTTTTTTGAAATTTTTCAGGAAGCTCTTTGACTCTTGACAAGTCGGGGGGAGTGAAGAAGTTGATACGTGTGATACGCCTTCTTGTGGTGTAATAACAAAAATAAATCGGGAAAGGGGGATTTTGATAGCTCAGTAGCTTCAGCAGATAAGATGTGTCAATAAAAGTAATAGTGTTCCTGTACCGTTCTGACAACGTCGTTCTGATACCAGGCAACAACTAAAAATGAATTTTGGAACAATCCCCCATAAAAAAGTTTTATTTTGATGTCCCTTTTATCGGCAAGGGATCAGCCACAACAATGTTTCATTCTATCTAATCGCATTGGCCATGTTGGAGATGTCAGAGACAAAGGATGCCGCTAAGGGTCCGCAGGCTATCACTTTACTCCGACCAATGGATTCTTCACCAAACTTCAACAGCAAATTGCTCCACATTGACCTTCCCAATTGCAATGGCGTCTTCTTCTTAACACTCCTTGGCTACTCCGCTACACCATGATACTTCTTTCATGTCAAAACGTTCACTTTCCAAAACAAGCAGGCATCCACTATATATACCACCACGGGCCGTGTCAAAGTACATGCTAAGCTGATTAGCGCAGAGGAAGCGCGTTGGGCTCATAACCCAAAGGCCGGTGGATCGAAACCACCATCAGCTAGATTAGACAATCATCTAGAGTGTTCTCTGGATGATTTTGTTTTGTCGAGTTGTAAAAGTCACGTGATTTAGAGTTGTTGATGCTCTTTTTTTGGGCTGATAAGTCAATGGCCAAGACATGAGATGACTTACATGAGAGAGTTGTCCTTTAATAATCCTATGTGCTAACAAAAATAATGAAGTGGTACTAAAGATATTGATGTGTAGTCTATGTGTATGAGTCACGTGTAATGGCTAGCTCCTGTGGCATCTGCTACGACAGGATGATTGTGTCAGATCAGCATGGATAACATTGTACATGTATCCTTTTCTAGCTTTCATTACACTGTTATTGACATTTTTACACTTATTACATGTCTCATATCATGTATAAATAGCCAGCAGTACGTAAAGCATTGAACCTTCTTCTTCTATTCGCCTGTGTGGCAGAACAAGATACAACAAAGCACGCGACGTGATGTGTCAAAAGGAATGTAGTGGAATCGTGGATCTGTAATAAATTAAGGATGTAATTTGAAGACTTAGCCAAGAATGGAAATAATTCAACATCAAGGAGATCAAAGATATTGCTGTAAAGGATGTGTTGGACTTGGGATGGTGGAAGCAGGATAGATGTGGGAATCTATATGTGCTAGGTCCTTTCCAACGGGACAAGAACAAAAAAAGATAAAGGTGATGTCTACTGGTCGGGACGACAGTACATTAAGAGGATGTGATGGGACAAAAGAGAACAAGGGAACAAAGGATGAGATCAGAAAGAGAACGAGATAACTGACTGACTGGTTTATTGCTAAAAACGAGCTGGATATATATATGTGTATGTCAATGATAGTAGATATGTGATCTATGCGAGGAGAAAGTAATAAAACAGATAAAGATATATAGTCAAATATGTCAATCGTAACAAATGGCTGCAAAACAAAGATAAAACAATCAAGAGATTAGCTTTCTACTAGTAAAAGTTTATAAGAGTCATTGGTTTGATCGTTGCTGAAAATATAGCTCAATGATTCGTAGTGTCGAAAAGTGTAAGGATGGGTGGAAGCAGGAACAGAGTGGGAATGTACATGTACCAAGTGATTTTTCAACAAGACAAGGATATGATGTCTACTGGTGGAATCAGATGTACAATAGCAGGACTGAAGATGAGATCAGAAGAGAACAAGATGACTGACTGATGTTTATTACTGGAATGGGAAGCTAGATGCATCAATGTGTAATGTGGAGTGTCAACAATGGTACTAATGCGAGAGGTACAAGTAGGAACAAAGAGATATAAGCACCAGATGTAATCATGCTTGGCAAGGACAATTTGCTCCGTTCAGATAGCTCTTTTTCCAACATGGCTATGCTTTCGTTTGCTGTAAGAGTGCCATAAGAGAGTGATTCACGCATAGTGTAAACAAAGTGTGCCGAAAAGAGTGCTTGATAATGTTGCTGCTAAAGACATCCATCCAATGACTTGCTCTCTGTGTCCAGCTGACAAAGACCTTATTGCAGTAAGTGTTCTGATGCTTCGATAACGACATGTTGACACAAGGGTAATAGATCCAGCTAATGTCATCCATTTCAAATAACTTGACATCCACCTTGCCAAAACTCGTCCCAAAAAAGCACCTGTTGAATACAGTGTTGATGTGATCAACGAGGCATACGAGGCATACTGATGTTGCTGCTGTTTCATCCATCCAACAGCTCCTTCTTGATGTCCATCTTGTTGCTATTGGTTATACAGAACGATCCATAAAAGACGTGGTGACAATGACATGGAACCAAAGAATAATGCCAGCAACTGCATCCTATGCTGATCCTTTGCTCAAGAGAGTCGCGTATCATATCATATGCAACGATTCATGTGGAAACTGTGCCGAAAAGACAACTTGGTGACACCTTGCTGCTATAGTCCTCCATTCCAGTAGGTTTCTTGTTCGCCTGGAAAAGTGTCGTACCAGTTGACATTGTTGCAAGTGGTTCTTTGCTGGAGTCCAATACACGGGATTCAAGTCATTCATGCTGTACAATGGTAAGAGTCGCAACGTTACAAAGAGAAAGAGCTGTATTGAAGCGTATCATACTGAGTAGTCGTGTGTTGCTTGACCGAGATTGCTAGCCCAATAGGCATCTAAAAAGCACATTGTCCTGTCTGGTAAAGGCAACAAGAAAGCCAAAGACGCGTGTCTGTGTTCCAGCAGCGGAAAAACAAGTGTGCAGTGATGCTAAATCTTTCTCCAAGCTCATGCAACACCTGATAACCCATACATAGAAACCAATATGCTATCATATAAAAAGTACATGTTCAAAAGGAGTAGTGGTAATACAGTCAATACTTGGCGGTGTTCTCGGCTGCATAAACTCACCCTGTACCACACGGCACTTGTGTGTGTCAATACAGGAATAGAATCATTCTTCCACATGTCGCCTTGAAAGAACTCTTTTGGTAATGCATATACACCAAAGACGAATGTATGATCAATGAATAAAAGCTAGCCTTTCGTAACAATCTCATTCCCATCTTGTTCTCGTCTATTATTCTGATGATGATGCAATGATTGTTGTTGCTATTCTTCGTGGCGGTGTTGTTGGATGCCGAGTACTTAAGGGAACCAAAATCATGGTGGCATGAAAAGATAAAGAGGATCACTGTACTTTACGATGCAGAAATAAATAAGTCGAGAGATATATACCACCAACAATTGGTTCTAATTCTAAAGGTGTCTGTCATGAATGATGTAAAAGGATCGTTACAAGAGTCGTAGATCGCAGCAGCATATGGCTGTGTACTAGCACATTGTAAGGTAACATATCAAGACAGAACGCGAAAGAACCATGGTGATTGACCAATGCTTTAATGGTGAAAGAAGAGCTGATATGATATGATATATATATGCCAAGATCAAAGTAATCAAGCAGATAACATACCTAGAAATGTGAGGGATCAAGGAAGCACAACACTTTAATACATCGGACATGCTTTGCTTCTTTATCGTTTTGACGAAATCACATAATCTTGATCCAAATTGACATTCCTTTGGCACATTATCTACACAAGATCCCCACCGATTTCCCTTTGTTTCTAGAAACAAATTGCATATATCTACGTAATGTATTCAGGTGAAATCAAGACATCTTCCATCATTACATCCCACAGCACGACGCAGGAACTTGTTCGACTAAAAGTCACGTGACCGGTAAATTCCAGCCAAAATCAAAAGGACAAACCTACAATTTGGTAGGTTTTATGTAGCCCTACGGGGGACTCGAACCCCCAGCCTTGAGATTAAGAGTCTCACGCTCTAACCAATTGAGCTAGCAAGGCCTGAACCTTGAAGTTCTTCTTATTTCTTCGAGCGCGCGATACTATATATACAACAAAATTTCCAAATTTGGAAGGTCATTCAAAGAGGACAAAAAAACTTGTATAGTGCAGCGGAATGATTGAAGTATACAATGGTAAAGATTGCAAGGCAATTGGGAAGGTCAAAGATGTGTGATTTGAAGATAAAGCCAAGTTGAGTGGATGATTCATGGCCCGCCTGCTCTGGTTTCAGTCGCATTGTCAGATTTGCAGTGGGTGAAAAAGTGTAAGTCCGCACTAATGCAGCCTATCAGCCAGCTTTTCTTTTCACTTGTTCTCACGTTTCCCAGTACTTCTACAGCCAATCTACATTTCACGACAACAACAGCACGAATGGAACACGACATGTATTGACAAAACACCTTTTGGAAGCAAAAAGTTGTTTAAGAGGGCCTGTTGGCTTGAAACGTCATGTTCTTTTATTGTCAACTCAACTGCTTCTTTCACTCTTGTACTCCATCCTAACAATGATAACACCAATGGCGCGTCTACTCTATTAGCAGTACTTCTGGACAGAAAAAGGACTTTGGCTTGGACAAGTGGTTCTTCGTCTGGCGTGTGTGCAAGAGTATTTTTGGCTTCAAGCTTTCTACTTTGTTCGTCTTCAGCAAGCTTCTCGTTCTCCATTGACCCCATGCTACCAATTGAACAGCAAGCTCCAAGCACTTTACGTCTAAAACAAGCTAGCAACACTCGAGAACTACCACGGGATAGTATTGAAAGGCATGTTTAGTCGACTATTGCCTGTTGAGGATTATCTTGTTATTGCAGTCAATCTTCTACACAGTTATGTTGCTTGTACTCTTTGTCACTGTATCTCCCACTTGTAAAAGTCATTACCAATCACAAGTCCAACATCAGGATGATGAAGAAAATGTGATTCAGCTATAGGTAAGACTGAGGATGTGAAAACAGGATGGATCGCTAGCAAGAGCACTTGCATTGGCATTCATGTTCATTGATATCCAGGCCACTTTGCTGCTTATGAAGGATGTTTACAAGCACAAGAACAATGCTAGAATGATGGAGCACAAGGCGAAATATGTGATTCAGTTATAGGTAAGGCTATGGATGGGATAATGGATGGATCACCTGCAATGATGCTCATTTCTTTTTCTTATCATGTATTTGATCTCTGAAGACTATTGACAAGTACCAGTATAATGCATGGATGAAGGAGGAAGTGTAGAGTACAAGATAGAGATATTAGTTACAATATGGAATGAAAGATGTAAGGAGAGCAAAAGCGAATGTGCTGATTGTATTTATATATATGGACATGTGTGTATTTATGAGACAAAGAGACTCAAAGAGAGACACAAAGAGAGAGAGAGAGAGGACTTCTAGCCAAAAATATACATGCAGCGTTAGTTAATCAGCCTAAATTTACACCGTATCTATTTGCCACTTACGAAAACGCCTAACCGGCTATTTTCCTTGGAAGAGGGATGGAGACGATGCAATCATCAAGCCAACGTGAAATAGCGACAGGCGAGTGTATGCGATGGATAGGGACAAGACATGTGTGATCTAGGTCCAAGAACCTATCTTTCCACACAGTCATTCCTGCATCGACATACGTGGGTGGCTGAATGCTGACAGCATCATACCAGCGAACAAAAGCAAACGTATGGGTATATGTCTCCATGTTGGATGCATTGTTGCTGGTAGGTGGATCTTCTTGACTATCATCCCAAACAAGGTTGATCTTGTGTGTGAGATAATACTGCACAACACCAGGTCGAAGGATAGACGTTTTAGATGAGAACGAACCATTAGGACAATGATAGGCTTGTATATGTGCCCCTCTGAAGGTCCTTGGTGATTCGAGACTTGTAAAAGTCTGTCCCAAGAGCTGTATCGTCTTGGTTTTGCGAATGATATCACTCACAGGAATCTTGGTACTGTCAAGATTGTCGATGGTACACAAGTTGGAATAACACCTGTCGTAGTAGTCGAACAGGCATTGGTAGTGCCTTGGATCCATATGCACAAACGAGTCCCCATCAACATTTAAATCCAGCGTTGGTGGAAGATCCTCCCATCCCATGCACCATTTATAGCTGTTTTTCTCCTCAGCATGCTGGACAAAGTCGTTAAAAGTCAAACAGATCTACATTGTTGTCAAGTTGTTGTTGCCTTGGAGCAGCAAGTGATGGTAAGACCGAGACAATAGGATAGGCGCCATAAGAACCGGATCGTCTTTGAATGTTGCAAGTAGTAGTAAGAAAAAGTAGGGAAAGAAGAAGCAGACAAGACTGGTATCTTTGGGAGCAGAGTTTTTTGCAATTGCAGGTAAAAGATACGATTCGTGACGATTGGTCGGAATAGAAAGGTACCTTGGTTACAGCAACAGGGAATCCCAGCTCACACACAAATCCGCATGAATGAAACAAAGTAACATCTAACGCTGGCGAGCATAATAGAAGCGTACCATATAGTCCATTTTACTGGTCTACTGAATATGTAAGATGCAAATCTATACTCTACTTAGTTTTGATAATTGCTATCACGAATAAAAGCGTAATCGATGGTAGTTAGCACCTAGTACTCTGTTGCAGAGCGATATTGGGAAACATAGTCATGGTTTTTGGGTATATCAATGATGAATATATTAAATAGCTACTATCTGAGAAACATGGAAAGGTATCGTATGTATCTAATATCATTACGTATCATTAAAATAAGGATGATCCTATTGATAGAGATGGTGTGATGTGTGAGAGATGGTATCAATGAAAAGCCTATATCATATACTTACAAAAAGATCAGCGGCTCTACCGCGTTCAGCTGGTTCTCGTTTCAATAACATAGTAATAAGCTCTCTTGCATGAGGATCGGCGACATTTCGTTTCAAGTTGGGAATGTAAAGCTCCTTGTTTTCATCCCACCGGAGACCATTGTTCAGTATGGGTGTTGATGATGATGGATGTGATACAAAATGCAATATAGTCCCATCCTTGATATTACTGGCAAACAATGCATGCTTCGTCTCCAGCTCATAAATCACACACCCCAGAGCCCATAGATCCACACTAGGCGTTGCAACTACACCATTCGCACCTTCCAATCCATAGGTTGTTGCACGAGCTACTTCAGGTGGACAATAACGTGGAGTGATGACACCAACACACTCTTCACCAATAGTGCGACTTGCTTCGAAATCAATCAGTTTCCATGGTTCTCCTTGTCTGTGCATGATATTACTTGGTTTCAGATCACAAAAAGCAATACCTAAATATAAGCAATAGATAAGCAAGTAATATCAACAAGGAAAGTACCATGCTTACCGCGTGAATGACATAAAGCAAGGCATTCAACAATATTGCGTGCAATATCTCGTTTTTGCTTGTGGTCCCATATTGCTTGATCATCTGATCGTGCTCGTTGAATCACTGTTCCTAGTGTTTCTTCCAAACGTTCCATAACAGTGCAATATTTCACATGTGCTTCATCATCTTCAACTGCAGAAATATTCTCATCTTGAATTGTAAGCACTTCCAAGAGTTCCACCACGTGAGCTGATTTCAACCTGATGAGCGTACGACATTCTCTTTCCCAGGCTTCTCGTCTTCCAAACCACTTGACTGTAGCCATCTTTTCTACTTTTGCTTCGTCGGCACTGCTGTCGATCTTGTTGACATACAAGATCCTATTGACAGGTCCAATAATAGGATCACGACTCAAATCTGCTTGATATCGTTTTGGTAGCATGTTGACAAGTGGAGAAAGAGCTGTAATGTCCTGCTGGTTGCCTAATGTATCAAGCATATGTCGACTAGTAGCTGAAGGTGTTGATGGGCTATGGGTGTCTGATTGCTGTTCATGACCAATATTTGATCCATCAAGTTTTGTTGGTGATCCCACAGTAGCAGCAAGTGATGAAAGACTTTGTGGATTATGATGGTCGATAGGGATATCCTTGTTGGTTTTGGTGAAACGTGATGCTGGCATTGAAAACTCATTTGGCTTTTGATGTGCAATCTCTTCAGGTGTCTGTGCGTTGCGTAATTCGCTGTCAGGAACGAGCAAGACTTTGCTGTTGTGTCGTGAATTGCGAAAACTGTGAGTGGTACTTGAATAATTGGCTTGATCACTTGCAGCATCCATTTCTTGTAGCACGCCAGTCATAACATGACCCATGTCACCAAGTTCAGAACGTGCACCATGTGTTGAATCTCGCATAGTTGTTGAATGAGTGAGAGCTTTTGAAGCACGTTTGCGTTGGGGAAATGGACTGACAGGAGCAATAGCAACACCATCATCATGCAATTCATATAATGATCCATCTTGGTCACCGTTCGTCCAATAATGAGGATGTCTGGCATAATAATCCGGCTCATCAGTCTTTTCTGAAGCATTGTCTTGTTCATGCCTTCTTTTTTGTCGACGCCATAGAAAGAATGCAAGACCTGCAATCAATGCCATTCCCACTACTCCACCCACTACTCCGCCTGCAATGGCACCAGTATGATTGCTTCCAGAAGAACCCTTGTCGTCAGAGCTTTCAATACCAGTCGTTGCAATACGTGTCCAACTCCAATTAGCCATATCAAGCATGTACATGTTGGAATCACCAGTAGCACGTCCTCCCCAACCACCAAAGATGTACATTTTCTGATTGCTTTCATCAACAACAGAAGTGTGTCCTAAAAAGAAGAGAATAAATACATTTGCAACAAGTAATGCATGTATATATTTACCCATTCTGGCTCCAGGACCTTGTCCTTTGTTGCTGACATCTTGTCGTTCCCATGTTAATGATGGATACTGTGATACGTCAAGAATCCATATGTCAGAATCCACTGGGGACTGAGTACCACCTCCATAGACGATCATTTTGTCCTTGAGACAATTGGCAGTGTGCAGTCTGCTTCCACCAGGGGCACCACTTGTACCTGCTGAAACTGTCACTTGAAGATTCCACGATTTGTTGCTAAGGTCGTAAATGATCACATTCTATAGGATATGAGTACTAGCTAAAAAGAAAGAAGCATTGTATATCACTTACTGCTGATGCATCAGCTCCTTGTCCAGTTTTTGTACCACCAAATGTAACAAGACAATTGCAGGATTGAACATAGCATGTTGAATGTGCCATAATTCCATCACCATTTGAGCCTGAAGTCCAAGAAAATGAGTTGGAGTCAAGAGCATAAAGACTATTGAGTACTGCATTGGTCTGTGGATGGCCATTTGCGTCGACAGAGGCACCACCATATGTATAGATTGTATTGTTGACTAATGTCATTGAAAAGAGTGCTGCTGGAGAAGGTGAAGTGGTTGCTTTTGTTCCATGTTAGTAAAGAAAAGAGTCATATATAGATACAATAAACTTACAAGAAGATGGAAAGCTCCAACTCCAACTGTTGATATCCAGCTTTTGCAAAGACATGCCAGATGAACTGTTTCCTCCAACAATGAGCATTTGACCTGAACTTGGTAGTCTTGTAGCACCAAAAAAGATCTGAGGATTTGGCGCTGTATTGGAAGCAAGCTGAGGATGATACCAGCTCCCATTACGCGAATCCCACACCCAAAGACTAGTTGTGCCGTTTGCTGTGTTGCTATAGTCCCCATTCGTATCTTCAGTACCTCCGTATACAATGACATAGGGATCCAGGAATGCTATGGATCAGCAGTAGGATTGAGCTTCCTTTGTTCAAGGGGCGGATGGGAATAAAAGAAAGAAGCATTACCCGAGACATGACCTGCTCTCCAAGGAACATTGGTTTGAGTATCACCAAGCTGCGAATGGACACCTCCAATCACCAAACCCACTGAAATGAGGAGTGGCCACCAACAGTACATGTAATAAGCGAGTCGTACGAGAAAGAGAACAATAATGAACTCTGTCTTCCAAGAATGCGGACTTGATCCATGTGTCACCATTTGAAAGAGCCATTTGGCTTTTGATGTTACACACTGCAAATGGATGATCCCATTGGAGTCAATGTTGCACGATAAACTACTGTGGATCTTGATTGTAGTCGTTATCTATGTCATACGACTTTAAACATGATGTCCAAGCTCATAAGGAATCCACTATTGCAATTCATGAATGATGATCCTTTACTTTAATAAACCTTTATGTTATACTTATGAATGAACCATAAACGTCTTGTATGGAGAAACGTGTCATTGTCTTTCTTTCTTTGTGTCACTGCAATGAATCATGAGCCAGTTGTACTTGTCTCATTGTACTCGACTCCTTAATATACGAATAAGCGATACTACTGCTACGATGATGGATGTCATTCAGGGACATCCAGGGTCACTATTGCCCTTCTCCGGGGAAATTGATCGAGAGACGACTTTATAGATCTTTATTCACACTGTACAAGGACAATTGCTAATCAACGCGTTTTATCATGTTGTACCTGAGTCAAAGAGTCACAAGTCGGGCTATTGCACAAGGAGATCAATGCACGTGCCGGGTATCATGGCTGGGAGTCAATTTGTTCTCTTTCTCTTTTCCTCTTTCACACACAACACCTCGTTCTTAGAATATGGTCAAAGCTGTCAAGGGCGTACTGCTGGAATGCGATCCTACTGTGAAGCAGATCGTTCTCAATCTCAACGAAAGAGGCAACTTTGTCATTGAAGACTTGGACGAAACTCATCTGTTTGTGGAAGCATCGTGTGTACAAGAGTTACAGTATGAACTGGATCGAATCTTGGACGAGAACTCATACACGATATCAGCTGAAGAACGTGACAACAGAAAGAACTAAAGCACTGCAACAATGGGAGATGTTTATCAATGACGTCTAAAGTGATATCCAAACCGACAGAGACAGCAACTGGATCAATATCAGTAACGTGCGTTGCTCCAATATCCACTGGCGAATACATGATACGACAGCGACCAATCGACATAGATGTATCGGGAACTTTGTCAATAAACCTTGATTTGCATACTATCAATGAGATGGGTGACAATATGTTGGCTTGAAGAGACAATCATCGTATCCATGCAGTTGCTTTCTATGTGCGACTTCAGCTGTTACTTGTATCAATCAGGGACAATCTTGGTGTCTTGTGGTATCTTTTGGATGTATCTTTTTGCCATTACTCTACTCAATCCATTCTGCTCTCTTCTTGATGAGATGGTCCATGGCGTGATGATGTAGTAAGATGACGCTGCTACTATAAAGAAGATTTACTAAATGCGTCTTTCTTTAGCACTTGCCCCATGCTCAATGCACTTGGTCCTTGTTTATAATCTAGTATAATGTAGCTATTAGTTGAAGTGAATGAACACGTATAATATGATAACAGAATTTGTGTATGTGTGTGATTGATGTTCAATGCTGGATTTACAGCTGAAGCCCCTGCTTTGCAATGATACTGGCTTATTACTCAAACCATTCTTCTCTTATCTCGGCTATACTGTGTCATGAATCAAGCTGGGTTACGGTGAAGCATATACTTGATGAAAACCAGTTTAGCCCAGATTGGAAGTCAATCTCTTTCTTGATGTCATAGTTGAGCATACTCTTGAGCAAGAGTCAAGTAGTAGCTGGAGTTGACAATGTTGCCCTGCCAAATTGCTCATTTTCTTCTTCTTTGTCACCCTATGTGGCATGTATGATCTTGGAGTGGTAGATTGAGCACAAGGAACCTGCATGAATTCATCCAATAGCACAATGCGTTATCTCAAGGTTAAGCAGGATCAGTAACTCTGAAGGTTTATTGATTCAATATATACAAATTGGGCGTAAGACTAGAAAGTACATACAATATTCAGTTGGACCACTTATCTAGACTACTATTGATTGTTGGATAAGATTATAGACTACAAGAAGCAATCATTTACTATAATCGGGTCACATGGTATGAGGATCATGGCTGATTGTATATCTTCTGTTTCAC
Organism: Lichtheimia ramosa; assembly: GCA_008728235.1. Classification (NCBI taxonomy): domain Eukaryota; kingdom Fungi; phylum Mucoromycota; class Mucoromycetes; order Mucorales; family Lichtheimiaceae; genus Lichtheimia; species Lichtheimia ramosa. The sequence continues at coordinate 1,850,669 of CP031827.1, read as the reverse complement.
AAAAATGTCAATGCTCGATGATCCTTTGGACTTATGCCACGTGGATAAGCTTATATGCCCAAAATCACTGAGAAACCCCGAAGACATGACAATGTTGGTGATGTCAATATCCTTTCATTACTTTAGTAAATGATACATTGCAAGTCTTATTGTATAGGTGCAAGCAGTAAGTCAAATAGATATCTGTATGATATCAATCTGTGCTTTAAAGATCGACTCGGAGCCTAACTAAAACGGCACCATACCGATAGTGTGCGATTGTCCTACAGCACTTGCATGCGTATACCTAAAGTGTCATGGTATGGTATCAATATATCTTGAACAAGATGTATGAAAGGGAGATAAAGTAATAAACAAGTTTAATGGGGGGGATAAATGATGATCCTTCTTTGTTTCAGTCATGTAAAAAGCTCAATAGGAATGGATGCAGCGGCAGGGACAACTCATCCGATGTGATACAAGACCCGCTCTTTGTGGTTGGGCAAACGCCTTTTTCTGTACCCCTTTCGGACTAAGCAGTGTGTGTGTGCCCTTTTTTCCTTTTTCTCTTTTCTTTATCCTTCTCGCATGACCACTGTCAAGGCCATTGCGCCCACTTTACACTTGGATGAGCATGACGAAGTGCCCATGGCTGTTACAGCACCACCAGCTTCGTATACTTCTACTCAAATGCCATCTCGACTTCGATCCCTTTTCAACAACAACGACAATACTATTGCAACTGTGCCTCCGCCTTCTCAACCCACAGCATTTACAGTGCCCAATGATTTCGATAATACGACTGATACACAAAAAGGATTCAAGAGCAACTCATGGTTTCTGGCATCTTTAACTGGCAATAAGAACAAAGGAATACGTCGTGTTGCTTCAGCTCCCAACGCCAAAATGCTACAAATGCAAAAGCATCAACCACCTGTACCTTCACCTTCAGCTGGTACTCAGTCTTTACGAGTTGTATCCAACCAACAGTTGCCCTATTCAGGATCAATGTCTTCATTACAACAACAACAAAGACGTGGATTTCGACGCACGTATTCTTCAAACAGCATCAAAGTCAAGAACCTTGAAGTGGGACCTTCAAGCTTTGTTAAAGTCAGAATGCTTGGCAAAGGAGATGTTGGCAAGGTCTACATGGTTAAACAAAAAGGAAGTGATCGCCTCTTCGCTATGAAAGGTATGTAAAATAATAGGATAGGTCATGGTGGGATACTCAATACATGTATGATTTGCATAGTGCTTTCGAAACGTGAGATGATCAAACGCAACAAAATCAAGCGTGCTCTGGCAGAACAAGAAATCCTTGCCACATCCAACCATCCCTTCATTGTTACATTGTATCATTCATTCCAAAGCCAGGACTATCTATACTTTGTCATGGATTACTGTATGGGTGGTGAATTCTTTAGAGGTACAAACTTGACACATATCCCATCTTGAAAGCATTCACTAATCTACCTTTTAGCTTTGCAACTTCGACCAGGAAAATGTCTTGACGAATCAGGCGCACGTTTCTATGCAGCAGAAGTCACTGCAGCTCTCGAGTATCTTCATTTACAAGGTCATATCTACCGTGATCTCAAACCAGAAAGTAAGGATCCTTGTTGGTTGACATCAAAGTCATTTAACCTTGTGTACCCTTACTATAGACATCTTATTGCATCAGAGTGGCCATATCATGTTGACAGACTTTGATTTAAGTAAAGGAACTAGTCCTCCTGGCAAACCTGGTGTCATTCGCTCTAATTCATCCAAAGTGGTACGTGTATATCAATCATTTGGATCCAACATTACTTATATATGTTACTTTTAGCCACCATCCATTGATACAAAACGCTGTGTGAATGACCTAAGAACTAACAGCTTTGTGGGAACTGAAGGTAATACAACATAAAATTGGAATGACATGTTCTCTTACAAGTCATGTAGAATATATCGCCCCAGAAGTCATCAAAGGATGTGGACATACAAGTTCTGTGGATTGGTGGACATTGGGTATCTTGATGTATGAAATGCTGGTTAGTGTTGCTTATGAAGATGGTGCAAAGATCATGCTAAATTGTGATATCTTTGTGTGTTTAGTATGGTACTACTCCTTTCAAAGGTGGAAATCGCAACGAGACTTTTGCCAGTGTCCTTCATCACGATGTGCAATTCCCTCCACAACCGTCACCCTATCACAAGAATATCTTATCCAACAACTGCAAGAATGTGATTCGCAGGTTACTTCATAAGGATGAACATCGTCGTTTGGGATCATGTGGAGGAGCTTCTGACGTCAAGAGCCATCCATTCTTCAAGACATTGAATTTTGCATTGCTCCGCAATCTACAGCCACCGATTGTACCACGTGTGCAAGAACCCAATGGTATCGATGCTATCAACTTTAGAAAGATGCCACCAGAGAGCATGAGCCTGGATCTCGAATCTGACAGTATCATTGCTACTGGCAATAGTCTCTTTGAGAAGTTTCATTCCAGTAAGTCCATCTATCTTCTTGACAACTCATCATTCATCCACTGACTCGCATTATAGTTACATTGTATCACGAAGGAGATTCCGATTCCGAGTACGAGGTCTAGAATCCAAACGTTTTCTCTGATTTCCCACCCAATACCCTATACATTTACACCTATTCGATGCTGTTTTACCATGTTCCTATCGCATTTATTCTCTTGCTAGTTTTAATCTATAAGTCCTCCATCTTATCTAGTCATTTCTAAAAAAGCCAATTACAATAATACTTTACTGTGTAGACGTTTTACTATACACATCATGATGAATCTTTAGCTATGATGGATATCCAAGTCATCGACACTGAAAAACTCGCACCGATCTTGCAGCCATTCTTTTTGTTTTCCTCCATTGATAAAGCTATCGATATCCCAGCCATGATTTTCAAGTATCCCCTTATCACCAATCCACAGGTACACATCGCAGTTTACTAGCTCTTGTTGGTCATCTAAAGTTGTCACCATCACCTGCACAGGGCTTCGCTTGTATTCCTGTTGATGCATAAATATGGGTACTCGGATAATGTAGATCTTGGTTTACCACTTACAGGTCCTTCAAAAGCATCAAGGCGTTTCACATCTAGTGTATGTAATCCTTGGACGAGTATGCCTGTTATTTCGTCTTTATCGTTACCGGTGTATACCACTGCAGGATAATCTCGTCCTTTCAATGCATGCCGTTTGTGTCCCTGATGAATACAAAGTGTTAAGCTTATCACTGTGTCACACTATTTTCTTCATTCCTTTACCTTAAGTACAGCATGTTGTGGCCTTATTGTTTGATTTTTAAGCTCCTGGTGGTCCAAAGATGCATCTGCACCACAAAGCACTTGTGTCATTGTCGTAGTAAAGGGATGAGTGATCAGATGCATAAGAGACAGGTTCATTTGATAGAATTCTACCTCGATTGCGTACAACAGGCGACATTAAGGTGCCATAAAAGAATGCTGCTGCTGACATTAGAGCAATAACAAAGGTTGTTGATGGTTGTTAGATGTTGCTGTAAGCTTTATATACTTGACGGCACATAGATTTTAGGCTACTGCGGATCCAATCAGTCTCCAGATCCAGTGTGTTACATTATGCATTGCCAGGATCAGGTACCAATACTTGCTGAACACAAGAAAAGTAATCATGACTCACCTACCTAGTCAAAGTTTGGCCTTATCCTACCCGTTTATCAAGGTATACTGGTGTGATTCATCGAATAGTGGATAATGATTAGCTATACAATATCTTCTTACACATCTCCATCATACAGCAAGTACATTACAAAAGTCAACATCCTTAGTCGACACTGATCTTTGGTCGTGAGAACCGTACTACCAGTATAGTCTGATAAGGATTCCTCATTTGACCTTACGTAAAATAGTAGTAATGCTATTATCACTTATAAAGAAGAATTGGCTCCTTGGCACTGGACCATGTCATTTAATACTTGGAATGAGTAGGAAGAAGCATACTATCCAGCTCATAGGCAAGATGCATCAAGTCATGAAACCATATACTGCTACTACATGATACGAGGATCACATGTTTGCTGGTATCACACAAAGCACACTATAAGCACGTCTTGAGCTGGCATCATAGGAAATTCCTGGGAGATCCCATTTTCCTAAAGATGTCAAATGAAGCACTGCGCCCGAGGTGCGATTGGTGTGAATCCTTATTTGGCATCATTCACCTTTCATGGTACATGCCATCAATATACATATGCAAATGTTGCGCAGCTACTGCAATAAAGGCATGAGATGTCAATAGTGGTAGTAGTAGTAGTACCACCTTGCTGCCCTACTTTTGTATCAAGTGGCACTTTTGCATAGTCTAATTAAAAACAAGCTCAATAGTATCGCTTGATGGGATCGCCAGCGAAGCAGCAGCAATGACACGCTCTTGATTCTTTCATCTCTTACCATCTTCATCTATGATATCGAGACATATGAAGCTAAATCTTGGACATCTTACTAAAAAATTGCATTCCCTGGTATCAGTGATCCTCCAAAAGGAGACATGAGCATTTACCAAGATGTTATAGTTGTTTATTGATTAGTACGGAAGATGCTGGTAATTGAGAAAGTGTGTATACAGCGAAAGAGTAAAGTGGTTAAGTATGAGAAAGGAAATATGAAGCATGTTTGTGTGTTTTGTGTATGCAGTATATGATTTGCATTGAACCATAGGGGTGCTCCAAGTAAGGAAAAGGAAAAATATCTACAATGAAATGTGTGTTTTTTTGATCATTAGAGCGGAGCACCAGAATGAAGTCGAAGAAAGAAAGACTGTGTGTGAAAAAGACAATAGAAATGGCAAAAGATATGTTGCGTGGAAGTTGTATGGTGTGTTATATGTGTTTGTGTGTAGATAGAATGAGAAAGTTGATGCAATGGATTTCCATGATAATGCAGCAGGGTATAAGATGAGTAGCGATATAGTATGATCAGTAATGGGACGATGATTAAGTCGCAGTAGTCTTGGTGGCAGTAGTAATAGTAGTAGCATAACGAGCACTGGGGACAATGAGTGGTGGAAGACGTGCATCATCACTGTCAACAGAGGTAGTGGATGATAGACGTCGTTCAGGATAACAAGGAGCAGCCATGTCATGAGACGTGAACAAGAGCTGGTGTGGAGAAGGCAACAGCTGATGCTGTTGATGATGATCAGGTGTTGATGAAGACATGACAGGAGCTGGTGGCGTGCATGGATACCAAGAAGGTGAAAGTGATGCAGCTGATGAAGAAGCTGAATGAGAGGAACCAGGTGATGTAGGTGGAGTCACAGGACGCTGTTGTTGTTGTTGTTGCTCATTTTGTTCGAGAATACTAGCTGTGGAGCGCTTACGTGATTTACGAATGCCTTGTAAAGTACGATATCGATTGAAGCAAGTGGCTCGTTTTCTATGGGGAAGTTGACGAGAGATTTGTCCCCATGTAAGACCTTTGGCAACACCTTCACAAATAATTGTATCTTCGACATCCGAAAAACGACTTCGTGGCTTGCCATGCACTTGCATCAATCGACGCTCATATCCAAGTGGTGATAGTGGTGGTGAGGAGAGACGACGACCATTTACAGGTGAAAAGCATGACATACGACGTTGTGATGTCTGTTGTTGCTGTTGTTGTTGCTGTGGATGGTTCAAAATGTCAGATACTATAAACATTGTGCTGTGAGCAAGATCATCAAAGTGCATGGGAGTCATAAAGCAATAGCCAATTACATACTGTTCATAGTGAAAATTGGGTATTTTGATGCAGTTGTGGAAAAAGTGATATGGGAGTTGTAATACTTCTCACGTCAAAGGGAGATGCTTTTATATCTTGGGTGTCATGGTTGCCTTGTACGATAGATATATATACCAAGGGACCAAGAGTAAACGTGTATGTGCCACATTAGGATAGGACATAATACTTGCTTTATCCGATCCTAATGCAGGACAAATGTACAAATGTCAGAGTGTGTATGCATACACACACAAACCCTTTCCAAAAGTATTAATGTGCTACGTTCTGGAAGGGAGAAAAGGTTTGTCTCTGTCCTCGGATCATTACCAATTTGTACAAAGACATCGCACACACACAGATCACCCTTGTTGCATTGTATGGCTTGATCTGCAAAACAGTCCCTTTTGTGGACCCCTATCCCTATTCCATGTTTCCCAATCTGTGTGTGATCAAAGAATCAAAATTCCAATGCCATTTACGAAAAAAAGGGGGCCAACTAGAGCGGGTCAAAGTAGAGAGGAGTCGCTGTGATCTTTTTTTACCCCAGAAAGAAGTCTTTAGTGATCATTATCCCTTCCACTGCTTCCTGATTTGGTGTGGATGCCATCATTCAATCGAAACATGGTTGACATGTTGGGGGTGGGGAGAAAGTGTACACAAGCTTCATTTTCATAAACGAAAAACAAAACATATAACACATATGGAAAGGAGTCCAAGGGATGACTGGAGCGAAGAATGAGCGAAATCATCAATTACAGGCATTGATCGCCATATTTGGCCTGTATTGTAACTGCTGTTTTTATGGTCTAATCGAGGATTAGGCATCAACAACAACAACAAACAACAACCTTGTTTTTTCTTTCTTTATCGCTGGTGTTACGCTACACAAAGGGCTGTCAGAAATAGATTTTGGTAAAGATGATCCTGTGATCTTTATGCACAAAGAGCACAATGCTCTAACCAACCATATACGTCAAGGGAGATAGATAACAGTGTAGTAGTATTGGTAGTAGTACTATTTTGTGTGCGTGGTATGGAAGGGATGAGGAGTAAAGGATAGGAAGGAGCACTATTACAAATGCCATTCATACAAGGGATTCATTGTGCAATAGGAGAAGCATCAACCCAACATACCGTGTGCAAGATAAACGACAGTCATAAAGCACCACCAATATTGGCAGTATTAAGGCATGAGGATGTGCTGGATAAAAACACTATGCACAAAGTAACAGTGTGGGGGAGATGCATGTGATGTTTTGCATCATGCCTAACGATCACTGCTTCCACTACTGTTGCAAGTGGCTGTAACCACTTTTGCAGTTTTGGACCTTTTCGGTGGCACCCTTTAAAATGGACCTGGTCATTGCTGTTGGCTTAAGCCCTGCTTGGTACTTGCTGTTTTAGTCATTTTTCTTCCATTCATGCCCATATAATGCTCTCATAGTATCATCATGCTCCTACTTGTCCCTATCATGTCTAATATTTAATACAGTTGCACATGATAGTGTATGCCTAAATATATGGGGATTGATGTATAGAAGCGAGGAGATGTATAACGCTAAAAGAGTAATACATGTATGCGTCGCGTGTTTTCTGCTACTAGAGTTGTGGAAGGAGAACTCCAGATCGTCATAGTGACCTCGTTTGTACCAGTAGCTCCGTGATAGCTCCCCTTCAGGTACAACATTAGTGTGTAATGTATGAGTGGCTCGTCCTTCATGCACCCGAAAACATCCCTTCTTTCCTCTGCACAGCTTATATCTTTCACCTTCTCCTGGTTTACATGGCGCGTCAGTTAATAAGAAGCACATGAAAATTGCATGTTCTTCTACCCTAGTACAAGTGCTGCAGGTTAAACCTGTCAAAAACTGGTTTTTGTTGCAGCATTTCTCTTTGATTGTGCTATAGCTATAGAACACATGCATACATCTGAATAATCTCTGGGCAATATGTTGCACAGTGTCATAGTTTGAAGCTGACAATGGTAAGATTAATAGCAGAAGAATCTTGTCCAGGTGAAGTCTAAAGTGTTTTCTCATGTCATCAAGTCGAATGTCTGTGTAATGAGAAGCTTGCATTGTCCATAATCGATTTAGAAGGCATATTCATGTGCATTTTGCAAGGAGATGTTAACAAACATATGTGTATGTGCTGAATCGATCTCCTTTTAGATAATGATCCTCGCTTATCTCCTTGGAAGTGCCTGTGCATTGGTTCCACAAACATGCAAAACTACAAGCCCTTGCCCTACCCCCCGCCAAAATCCAGGCAGCTGGCGCACATACAGCTTTCTTTGACTCATTTCCAAATCTAGATTAGTCATTCGCATGATTCAGTAGACAAAGGTGCTTTTTCTATAGTGAAATAGGAAGCTTGGTTCAGAACAGCTTGATAGTAAGAGATATCATAAAATGAAATGGATGTTTTAAGCCATGGTAACAGCCATATTCACGCTATTTTGGATGTGTCATCAATCTTTCCACATATGCTTCCCATTTCCAGTTGCATTGCCGTGATGTATGGAGAGAAATGTGTAGTATGATATCTCCTTGCCTAGCATCCAAGCATATCAAGCAGTGAAATTTGCCCCTACAACTGCTATAGTTTTCTCCTCATGATGTGTGTGCGCACTCCAGACCATCTCCTTCTCTTCAGATGACTGAATATCATCATTGTAATCCGGTAGAGTTTCTCTTTTGCCTATTTGTAGGAGGCATTATATCATTTCTTATGCTTTGCTTTCATTGTATAATCTCCCCATCACCTAAAGTGTTCTCCTTGATGGCTTATGTCGGGGATGGTGCTTTATTCATGTCATTGATTCTAAGTGCACGGGCTTTTCCTTAATATGAATCTCTCTCAAAATAGTATTTCTCTTGACGATCATCAGTAATCGGGCTTATCGATTCGTTGGATCTCAAGATATATAGAAAAGGGGGTAGTATCCACAGTGCATCATACCATTTCTTTCAACTAATCCGGTTATTCGCTATCATCATGTCATATATCACACAATAACATAAACTGAAAGGTAGCTTCAAGCATTCTTTATATCTTATACAACCAGTGTATGATATGATCAGTACTATTTAACCTAAGACGACCAAGTTTGGTACTTAGAGCTTGGCAAGAGACTTGCGAGCAAGTGTGGCAGTGATCAAGCCTACAAGATGAAGAAATAACAGTGAGTCATGAGTGTCATTTTGAGCATGCATCTTTGGGCAAGCAAATACATACCAGAAGGATCAGGTTGGGGATAATAAGTATCCATGTTCTTGCCAGTGTTGTCAATGTTAAGCTTTGTAAAGCGACTAAAGTCGATACCAACATAGTGCTTGTTGGGAAGTGCATAATAAACTTCTGCAATCTCAGGGAAACGAGTGAGAATTTGCTTTTGCATGAGATATAAAGTAGCTTGCACAGAAGGCGATTCATCCTTGGCAAAGGTATCAGTAGTGATCTTGCGTACTCCTTCATGGACAGCAGGATAGTCAATGTTACGCAACACGGAAGGCGAGTTGGATGCAAAAGTCCAGGTGCAATCAACTGCAGTCGAGAAGATGCGATCCCAAACTTCAGGCAAAGTAGTGTATTCATCACGATGGAAGTCATAGAAAGCCGAGCCAGTAGTCTTCAACACCAACAACTTCTTGAGACCTGAAGTGATCTTCATAATGTTGCCTTGGCGATAGTGATCCAAGGAAGTGGTTTGAATATCTTCACCATCACGTACAAATGAGTGAGGATGGGGCTGACCATCAACAATAAGTCTTGTCCACTTATGCTTGACAATATCAACATGAATGCTGCTGAGATGGGAGTACTTTTCCAAAAAGTGGGTTGACAACTCTTGAGCAAACACTTCAATATTCTCCACATTACGGCTGCGCTTGCCAAAAATGTTGATTGTGTTCTTCACAGTATCTGTTTTCACCATGTTTACTCTTTCATCATTCTCAAAAGTCATGAATGTCATCATTACCTGTAGCTACGACTACCGAGTTGTCAGCCTTGGTGTATGAAGTTTCAATGTCCCCTTCCAAGAGAAGGCGAACAGTGAGTTCAGCACAGCGTTGAACCTTGCCATCGCGGTACACACGCATGAAGCGTACAAGGTCCTTGCCATAGCGAGCAGTCTTCAAGTAGAAATCAGAATCAGACATGTTTGGGTGTATTGGAGAAGAGAATAGTAGTGTGCACAATTGAAATTCACCGAATGTCTGCATAAGTTTGCTTATATACTTTTTTCCATTGTGCTCAGTCTTGGGTATCTCGCATGAATGTCGTTGTTGTGATCAATGCATACGCGAATTTGGCAATGGCAGATCACCGAAAGTAGAAAATAGTACAACAAGCTGCTATTTTTCGCACGCTTGTGGCTCTTTACAAGTTACCCCACATTTTGAATGTCGCTGGTATATTTGCGTTCTGATTGGCTCCCTATGTACCCTACATGTTAATTTCTAAAGAAAAGTGGCGTGACCTATCGAACAACATCCAACGTTGTTTTGATATACTGTCTTCATGGTCTTCTCGTGGGACAGACTTGTCTTAAAATGAGAGTCAAATGGCTGTCAAGCCAAGTATATCCCACATAGTCATGAAAAATACCATTGTGATTAACATTGCAAGGACCAATTATGATTTACTGATTGATAGGACGTCAATGCTCTTCACACTGCGCATAATCCCACTGCCAAAAGAAGAAAATCAAAGACGTATTGCTTCTAACACTTTAGGCCTTATCTACAACTGAATATATATATAGGCTCGCCATGCTATCTTATTTGGCATTGAGATATACCAGCCATTAATCACATCACGTGAATCCAAGATGAAGCGTTGATAGACTCTATAGCCATATGTTTACACGTGTACACTTATGAAGCATGTTTGTTTTCCCAAGCACAGAATGCAATGGCATTTACAATGTTCCAATAACTGACTGCTACAGCCGAACTCCCGTATCACAATCGCTTCTTTGTGTCCACATGACCTGTCAGATTTTAGAAACGCGAGTATATTTGAAATGCTGTTTTCGATTGTCTAAAGTAATGATGATGATGATGATAAACAAACTGATTGGTTGTGAAAAGTCAATACAGTTTCAATATAACCCCATATCCCATGTTCAACCCCTTACCTATTTCTTCGTCCAGGACATAACAATCACACCATTTCTTGATCCAATTAAATGCTCCAGGATACTGCCATAATCGAGAAAAGAGATGATACTTGTAGGATGGTCAAAGCGACAGGATTCAAGGATGTGCTTGCTCCAGTCACATGATCTTGCTGCTGTTCTTGATCCTTGGATGAATCAGAGTGATCATTGGACTTCTTTTCCACTGATGAAGAGGGACTTGATGATGTTGTTGCTCCAGGGATTACTGCTGTGGATGCTTTGGTGGAAGAAGATGATGTTGCAGAATGTTGATGTGTTGCATTGCCACCCGTGATACTGAAACGACCTGAATACGAAAAGGTACTAGCATTGCTTCCAATGAGCCAAATATATGTTGACATAGCATGCAACAAGATACTCACGTATCATCATCATCGCTGTTTTGATAAATAAACTGCAAGGCATACGATGCATCAGGTTCAAGGTCTGAAGGGGTCTATAACAGCGTGGAGTGAGCTCCAAAAAGATCGCAACTATCACAAATACAACCATACCTGCCAATCATGGTGTCCTTTATCGCCCTGAACAGTAAACTCGTATCCACTTGGCTGTAATGGAGATGTACCTGTTTCTTGTAGCAGCCTTACTTTGGCTTCTTCATCAATACCATTGATCCATCCTGTAATACAATCACATTAGTCAATGTTCTTGGATCACTCTCAATTCTCCATTGGATAATACTTGCTGATAGTAGCACTATATAAGAGCAGCCGATCAATACCACATATACCAAACATACAAAAGATAACTTACGTTTCTCCAGCTTTGTAAATAGTGCCTTGTAGAGGCGAAGTGATATAGAAAGGAGTATCTTGTGCATAGACGAGCGTAGCAAGAGGAAGCACGATCAAACTGATATAGTAAAAGAGATGCATCATGATGTTAATTATACTCTGATAAGATAGGCTGGTATTCATCACCTTATATATTGTTTGACAATGACCATCGACATTATCCTCTCCTATCCATCGACTCCGGCTTTTCATGACGATAACACAACCAATGTTTGGATATGGAAAAGGATCAACCGAGCTTGTCCGTGCCAGACACCATTCTGTGGAATTCGATGATATGATTCACCCAAAAAAGGACAAATCAAGCAGATGACATCCAGAGATAGACAAACAAAGAGGAGAAGTGAATGCTCCTATATGAAAGATGACATATTTCAATACAAACAAAGCCATAAAGAGAGAGTTGCCAAAGGGAGTTTATTGTACCATGTATGCCGTAGTAGTAAGCTAGTCTTCCATAGGATTGTGATCCCACTTTTGCTTCTTGGCTTGTTTTGGCAGTGAGATCTTGACTTCGGAATCGTCGTCATTCTGAGCAGGGTCATATTCTTCTGGTACAGCAATAGGTTCCTCTGGAATCTGCAAGCCAATCCACTCGTCAGCAAGGATGGGTAGGTTGGGCATGTCCCAATGCAAGTAGTTGAAGTTGCTGTCGGTTTGCATGGGCAGTTGGTATAGTGGTGGGTAAGGAGAAAGAGAAGCAAGACCAGAGCGCATTGACATCAATTACCGCTTTCCAAAACCCATCCATGTATCCCACATTGTTGCTATATAGCCTAGTCACCCACCTTCCACGTCTGTAGACATGTAAAGGAATAAAGACTTACCTTATCAATGTACAACTGAACACATTGCAGTGTATGGAAACATCCATTCTCGCTGAAATCCATCAATATCATGAATACGCCTTTTCCCCATCACCCAAACCTTTTGACACCACACATAAGCTGTGCAGGAAGTCTTCATTGCACCTTTCTCCGTTATGCTTGGGTGAAAAGTGAGATTTACCTCGTTACAAGAGTCAACTACCACAATGACGACCACGACAATGAAAATAGGACAACAATGAAACACTATTACATCTATCAGCTCCATTCCCCAGCTTCAGAGGACTATCTACGGTTATACTGATATAAACTTGGGCTCTTGGAAGGTATAAGTAATCAAAAAAGGACATGATAGTAGAGGGAAAAGGTCGCTAGGATAATGCATGAGCTGATAAAGTGGGGCCCAGCACTAGAATCATTACTAAATAGCCTAGTATAACAATGATATTGCATAAGCAGGATTTGGCACAGCTTGCTGGTGGCAATTGCCATTTATGAGCAAAGACGTGCCATAAACCAGGTTCTGTATGATCTTGCTCAGCAGCTGGTGCCTGAAATCACAATCCATGTTTCAGCAAGCTAATGTTATGCCGCTCATTTTACTCGTTAATGAGAATCCCCAATAGATTAAACCCCCCTTGGATTGATACTTATCCACGTATAATAGCAACCTGCTTGCTTTTGATCCATTATCTTCTAGCCAGTTGCTCACTTGATTGTGGTATCCTTTATCATCAGCGTTATACTGTCTGTAAGTAATCTTCAATGACAAGCACAAGATGAATGAAGTAGCAGTTGGAAAAAAAAGGATTAGCTCTACTAGCTTAGCTAGCACATAACCTGCCTTGACTTATGCTCAGTAAGCAAAGCAAGCATTAATTAGAGTGACAGTTCTCGTAAAAGTTCCCACTACTCAAATACTACTACTTAAATCGGCGATCATGCACGCGGTGATGAAGCCATTCTCAGTCAAACCAGCTGTCTGAAATTGGATTTACTGTAGACAATGTGGAGCTGTTTACATCCCACCAACAGATAAGAGAGGATAATAGATAATCATCATATTAGACAAGAATAAAGTGCTCCGGGAAAACTAGATTCAAGTAAGTGACACTGGGATCTACCAAGGTTTGACGTTGTTGGACAGCTTCTCTTGAAGCAATTGGAGTGGACATACTCCGCTTACACACACTTGGATCTCTCTCTTCTCCTCTTGACCTTTTCTCTCTTCCTTTTTCTCTCTCTCTCTCTTTCTTTTTAACTCACTCATCTTCATCCCACAAGGACTGTCACCTTACACTGTCTTGTCTGACAAATAACAACATATACAATATGAACGGCAGCCCAATTCCTTCAGCGACCAGCATGTCGCCGACACAAAACGGTTCCAACATCATGAGCGTGGATGGAAAAAGGATCCTCTGCACAGCCGACGTACGAGGTAAGATAACTCTTTTATATCATTCCGTGGATATGTTCTTGAACTTCTGGAACTTGGGTGACACCTTACCATGGGCACTGTCAAAATACCGCTACTCAGTGTACTCATTGGACTTGTCCCTGTTTTTCAGGCAACATCTCGCATCTGAACCAACTCGCACGCGACACCAACGCAGACTTCATTATACACACTGGTGACTTTGGCTTTTATGGTAAGGATGGGTTGTGTGGCACTCTTATCGTGTGTATATCATTGACTTTTGGTATGTACACGTGCACATGGATAAATAGAACGATCCAGTCTCGAGCGTATCAGTGATAGGTAAGTAAATGGGGAATGACAGGACTGAGACGCGTATTGTGTCAATGTGATAAAGGGTGATTATGGATTGATTGACAACCTATATCTATATAGAACATTAAAGCATTTGGTGCAATACAGCACATTGATCCCGCCTACAGTCCGCAAGAGACTCAATAGTTCCCCGATCGAACAAGTGCGACCTACTATTGAACAATCACCACAGCCTTTCCTATCCGAGTTTCCCGATTTCTTGAGTCGTGCCAAACGCTTGGAAGTACCAGTCTACACAGTTTGGGGTGCTTGTGAAGATGTCGCTGTCTTGGAAAAGTTTAGAACCGGTGAATATCAAGTGCCAAATCTGTACATTCTCGATGAAGCTACCACGCATTTACTCGATGTGGGAGGTGTCAGCTTGCGACTTTTTGGTTTGGGTGGTGCTGTAGTCTCTCACAAGCTGTTTGATAACGGTGAAGGTATTTTGTTCTCTTTATTGACTTTGAATCGGATCCTCATTTGATAATGGTAGGCATGGATACAATTGCTGGTGGTGCTGGAACCATGTGGACAACTGCTTTGCAGATCGGCCAGCTTGTTGAAACAGCTCATCTTGTACGATTGTTTTTTGTTACTCAGCTGGGAAAAAGGGAATAGAGCATGAACTGATCTTTTTTCTTCTTCTTTTTCTCAAGGTTTACAACCCAACCGAAGTCAGAATTGTCGTGACGCATGCAAGTCCTGGTCGTGAAGGATTATTGGCACAATTGGCACTCATGTTAAAGGTAAGAATGCGGAGGATAAAGGAAGATGGGGAAATGAGATTTCAGGAACCAAGTTTGCTCACGTTGTGCGAGATAGGCTGATTTTACCATTTCCGCTGGTTTGCATTTCCGATATGGCATTTCATACAATGAGTTCTCGTGCCAACATGATCAAGAACACTATCGTGAACGTCTACTTCAATCTCAGCGCAGCTTTATGCACTTGTGGGAAGCTATCCGAGACCAAGTTGAGAAGCATGTCGAGTGAGTAAAATCAATACCTTGATTATGGATGGCAAAAACTAATCTCTCTTCCCACTCTTTATCAGTGAAAACCAAGCAGCTCTTCTTCAAAATGCACTCGCTGTTGTCAATCGTCTACCACCATCTCGTGAAGCTACTATGGCAAATCCATCACAAGAAGAACAAGCCTTCAAGAACATGTGGAACTTTAATCTTCCTGATGCAGCATATGGCTGGGTTGTATTGGATGTCAACCAAGGTCGTGTTAGTGCAGAAACCAAGTCGCAAGGATTCAATTTTTCATATCGCAAGAGCAACACACAATCGAATCCTACATCATCCCCCGCCATGTCAGCATCAGGTCTTCCTACATCATCTTCCAACAATAGCAGTAACGCTATGGGTACACCTTATCCTGAAAGATCCAACCAATTTCGTCAGTCTGATTGGCAACAACAAGCAGCACCACCTATGGAAGCAAAAGTTCCCAGCAACAGTGACAGCGAATGGAAGGATAATGGAAGCTCAAAGGATGAAAAGTTCACCAGTGGTAGCAACAGTGCTAGAAACTCCAAGCGTATGAGTATGGTAAGTGTATTCCAAACATGTGATGGATACTGTGATTTTGACACATTGTAACAGCAACGAAGCCCTTATGCAATCTATGTTGGTGGATTGGCAAATAACGCAGTGACAGAAGACGATATTCGAGAATTCTTTGGTGCAGATATGGTAAGTCGTCATCATAAAAGGTGAATGTAGTCCAATGCTGATATGTGTAAACTATAGATCACAGGTGTACGATTCCCAGTAGACCCAGAGACACGACAACCAAAATCCCATTGCTACGTTGATCTGATCGATCCCATTGCTCTTGAGAATGCACTGGCAAAGAATGGACAGGCAAGTATGATAGTGTGAATGATAGTATGTACAAATGCTAACATATGCTCTTATAGATATTGAAGGACAATAAGCTTATTATAAACAGACCCAATCTCCCTGATGGCCGAAACCGTGGTGCTAGAAATGGAAGGGGTCGTAGTTACCGTGGAGGACGAGCCAGTGATGCTGGATTGATGCGTGGAACTCGAGAAACGTCAACAAGTGCAGATGCATGAAAGATGAGCCTGAAATCTTCTTCGCTCTCTATATCTTACTAATCTATTCCACCTTGCTGATATTTCTCTGTATATGTCCTCTTTGTTTTATGTGGTTCTTTTTTCTTTCTTCCTTTTCCTGCCATTATCCCTTTACCCTTTTCGAAATCTCACAATACAAAACAAGATTACTCCAATTGATTGATTATCATTTAATATGGGGAAATGACATTGACAAAGAAACAGTGGCTAAAATAAGGCATCCAAAGTACAGCACAAGCAGCATGCAGTCAAGCTAGATGAAAAGATTAGTACCATGTCGTCTAAAAAGATATATACTACTTACCATCCAAGACATAAACCTTCACCACCACCAGAGTTTTGAGGACGTTGTTGTACATATACGCTTTGAGGAGGAGGTTGTGGTTGATAATACTGTTGCTGTTGTTGATAAGGTTGATGTTGCTGATAAGGAGAATATTGTTGCTGATGCGGAGGTGGGTGATAGTAAGGTTGTTGTTGATATGTTGGATTAGGAGGAGGTGGATATGAGTACTGGCCTTTGTTATTGCTCATGAGAGATATATTCCGGAAGAAAAAAAAAGGAAATGTAAAAAGGCCAAGATTCAACAATGAAAAAAGGAAGATTCCATTCACTTGCATTGAGCTGAGACTTGTCCACTAGAATTGCAATCTCATTCGGTAACGTGGCGACCCCGCCATCCTTTATGCTCCTCCACTTGCTTCCTTTCTCTTCCTCTTTTTAATACTTGCACTTGCACATTCAGTCTTTATGGAATCAGCATCTTCGGACTCGTTTACTGTACAGATACGCTCTCCTTCACTTAACGAGACTTTGACCATCAACACAACCAAGGATGCTTCTATTCGAGAATTGAAGCGTCTCGTCCACGGCATTCATCCGAGGAACCCACACGCCAGTGACCAACGTATCATATTTGGAGGACGAGTGCTTGACGATAATGAAATCCTTGGACAAATCCTAGAAAGAGTAAGTTCTTCTTTGGTCAAATGAGTATGATAAAGAGTGGTATTGATATAGAACATGTTTATAGGCTGATTCATCCAATATCCCAACGTTGCATTTGGTAGTCAAGCCATCACTTACACGCAACTATGCTACTGGTTCTTCATCATCAATGACCAACAACATGGCATCATCTTCAATGCCATCATCCTCGCAGCAATCTTCAACATCACAGCAGCAACAACAACAACAACCATCTACACCCTTCTTTCCTACATCACAAGAGCAGCAACAACAACAACAAGCTATTCCAGGATACCCACCATTACTACCAGGAGGATATCAAGTGGTGGCATTAAAGTAAGTTAATATGCTGGTGAAATGTGGAGAGATCTTAACAAGGAATGCTTCTATTACAGTGGCCAATATTATCTTGCACCTGTGCTCGTACCAACAATCAATCCTCCAATGCAATCGCAACACGTATACAACAATGGAATACCAGCACAAGGAAATCTTCCAGCCAATGGACAACAACAACAACCTTTAAGAGCACGTGGCAATAATGCACAACAACGAGCAGCATCTGTATGGCTTGCATTAAAGCTGATATTCATATTGTTTATCTTATGTCAAGACGCCAGCATTGAAAGGATCATATTCTTTCACGCCATTGCATTTATTTTCTTCCTATATCAAACGGGTCGATTGAGATTTGTTATTCGCCAAGTGCGTCCTGAAGACTTGCATCGGAACATTGGTGGTGGTGGTGGTCATCAACATCATCCACAACAACCTGCTCCTGCTCCTGCACCACAACAAGCACAACCTGTCACACCACCAGCAGAAGCAAGAGGTATTTAGACACTATTTGAATATAAGAATAATAGCAGAGTGATTGAATATATCTTGAATAGGTGTTGGTAATGGACAAGATGCAGCAGCTGCTAATTTAGGTAATGCCAATGAAGAAGGAGTAAGACAACGACGTTCAGAACATACCCAACAACAACGACCAGCCACATCCGATGAACAACAGCCACAACAACCTGCCACTTTGCTCGCCACTTTGAAACGAGGTGCATACACATTTGTTGCTTCTTTATGGCCCAATTATGGACATGACGCTCGCATTGCACAAGCATTGAATAATGGTCAACAGGAAGCTGTAAGTCATTACTTTATATAATCATAAACCAAGCTAACCATACTCTTATAGTGGGAAGGCTTTTAAGGCGTGGATAGATCTGGCATCTTGATCTTCTTGCTTAGTTGTAGATTTGACCCCGTATACTTGTAAAAAAAAAGGAATCACTATGTAATACAAAAGCAACGACTATGTACTATGTAACTTGATCTGAACGTGATGGGATGATGGCATTGACGTGAATGATGAATCCTAAATCTACAAGTGCTGCTCCAAATCAAACTGTCATTACACTGACAGCTCTTGGCAAAACAAGAAGAATGTAAAGAAAGCTGACTTTTTATGCATGTCTCAGGTATTTTCACCAATGGTAGTCTACACATTCAATCCCTAGAGCATTTCAACAGGGTTCCTGTGTATCGTGTAACATTCAATTGCATTCATCGTTTCAACGTGTCACTAGTCTTGTTATATGTGATGCTTCTTGTCATCTAAACATGGACGACATTTGATTACTGATGGATAACAATCGAGCTGTCTCATAGTTTTGTGAATGCTTGACACCATTTAGAGATTATCACCAACATGTGACACTGCCATCATTCGTTGCATGATCTTATTATAAGCTCAAAGTTTATAGCTTTTGGGCAAGTGATACACTGAGAAGATTCGAGCACCATACTGTGCTACCACTAGCAGAATCTCGATCTCCGGAGATGCGGAATGATGGTTTGATGGGGGCTGCTGATATATATACATGACAGTGACAAGGCGATGTCAAGTCATTGATCCGGTCTTGGATCATTGTTGTTTCCATCATTCTAGAATACAGCTGTCCAATGATGCTGTACACATCCCAATGCCTAAGAAATTCTGATAGGATACACGAAAAGTCCTTTTTACGATATTCAGCAGAACTATGTGCTACGCGGTACCACTTGATCCTTCTTTTGTATGGACTATATTTCTGTTTCTAGATGTATACATGGCACCGTTAATGTTATATAAAGCATACAGATATACCAATGTAGCATATATGCTTTCATATATCTAGTATTGTTGTTGAATGTTCCCTTTTCTTTAATGTACATGCATCCCAACATGTGTGTCTCATCATTGGATGAGATTTTGTTACTGTATTAGTCCCGGTTAAATCGAAAAGGGCCCATATGTGTATTTGAATCTGAGCTCAAGCATATAACTACGCAAATGGGAATTCTTGCATAAAGACTGCATGAGATTTGGTCACACAATACATTAGGCAACAGCTTGTGCACGCACATATCTTACTGCAAGTTTCTCCTCACTGCAGGATGCATCTTACTGCTTTTGATTGGACTTGATGTAAACATTTATGTCACATGTAGTGCAGCAGAAATAGATGGCAACCTTATCAATTACTCTTTTACTAACGACCCTTGTCATGATGGCAGGGTCTATGAATAAGCAATACACGCCATATGTTACCTTTTTTCAGGCAAGGGAAACAAAAAGGCCAACATCAGCGTGCAATGTACGACCAATGTGTGCTCCAATGGCTGGTTGTGAAAAGCAAAAAAGATGGACGTGCTCATCTTAAGTTTCTGTAGTAAAAGCTTCCATACAAAGCGAGCAGTGGCACCTTTGTGCAACACCACGGTTCAAAATCTCTCCAGCTATTGGAAGGCATGCTTTGCTTGATACTCTTATTCGCTCATCATTTGTACTCTTTTGATTCCTTATTTTATATACAGTGACAGGTGCGCGCTTTTGATGGCGCGTTCACACCCCCCAAAGACACATAGCACATGGTTGTGGAAAGGCAATTGTCCTTTTAATCGAATCATCAGCGGATCAAAAGAGAGCTCGGGACCATAAATGGACAAGAACAAGGTTTTTGTTTTGTTGCGATCCCTATAACTTGCCTGTGCACCACATTTTGTTCTTGTTTTACGCTTTTCTTTCTGGATCATTTCAATCATGGATTCAAAAGAGGAACGTCCTCTTAGTGGCTCAACAATGAAAGTCGTCACCGAAACAACTACCACTACAGCTACTACTACCACCACCAACACTATGCACGAAAAGTCAACCGAGTCATTCACTGATACAGGAGAAGAATATGACTCCAAGGGAGAGCGTATTTATGTCCAAAGTGAAGCTGAAAAGGCTCTTGTTCGCAAACTTGACTTTATCTATGTTATGCCATTCATTGCTGCTCTTAACTTTCTGCAGGTATGTGTTAACTAGGCACTTATTTTTTTGCTCGGCACTAGGAAATCATGTCACACGATGTATTTTCTCACCATTCTATCCAATGACATAGTTTTTTGACAAGTCCACTTTGAACTATGCAGGTGTTCTTGGTATCAAAGAAGACACTGGTACTTCAGGATCACAATTTAGTTGGCTTGGATCTATCTTCTATCTTGGCTATTTGGTTTACCAGGCAAGTAAAACGAGCATTGTTGTGCCAAGATTACACGAATACAATAGCTTACAACTTTGGCTGTAGTTACCAAACCAATTTCTGCTACAACGCCTGCCTCTTGGCAAATACATTGGTGGATTGGTCGTTCTTTGGGGAACTGTGTTGGCTGTAACATTCACTGCAAAGAGCTTTCAACACCTGATTGCTTTACGCTTCTTGCTTGGCTTCTTTGAAGCTGCCATGTACCCATGTTGTATCATGTTAATCAGTGCCATGTATCGTCGTCGTGAACAAACAGCTCGACTTGGTATGAAATCACATCTTATTCTCAACAAACGCCATATCTAACTTGATCGCCATATAGGTGTGATCTATATTTGCAATGGCATTGCATTGGCAGTGGGTGGTATGCAATAACATGATATAGTTTACCATGATAGCGTGCTGATATTGAGCTGGATCTTTTTAGGTTTCATCGGCTATGGTGTTGGTGTGGAGATGGATGGTGTTCACGGCCATTCGGCTTGGCAATGGTAAATAATACTCACTTCTGGTATAAGACTTTCTCACTTACATATCTACTATAGGTTGATGCTTATTCTTGGCGTTGTCACTATTGCATGTGGATTTATCTTTTTCTTCTTCTTGGTGGACAATCCTCGTTCTCGCTTATTGCGTTTGACACCTGAGCAGCTGGCTGCTGTCGAAGAACGCATCAAAGATAATGCTGTTGTGATTACCAAGGAAATCAAATATCACCAAATCATTGAAGCGATCAAGGAACCTCGTTTATATTGCTTTGCATTTGCATCTATGCTCATCAACTTCCAGAATGGTGCGCTTAATACATTCAGCAGCATCATTACTCAAGGTTTTGGATTTGCAGTAAGTCTTAAGCTTATATCATCTGCATCAAATTGCTAAGCCAATGACCTTCTTTTTTGCAGGGCGTTGATGCCATTTTGCTTACTGTGCCATCAGGTGTAGTTACTGTGATATACATTCTTGCTGCCATTTGGTACAATCGCAGATATGGAAACACTTTATACGTTGCCATGGTCTTGCTTGGATTCTCGATTCTTGGTTTGGTGCTGCTTCTTGCCATTCCCTTGGCAAAAGCCAAACTTCTTGGTTTATATCTATGCTGGTCATTCGTTGCTGCTTACACTATGCTTTTGGTCTCCTTGGTATGTCCTTATCTTGTTATTGTCATGCTTCTATCACGATCATTATTTGCTAACTTACATTTTGTCCTCTCTTTTCTGTCCAAAAAGTCGAATAATGTCTCAGGCTACACTAAGAAGATCTTTTACAGTTCAGTCCTTATTGTACTCTACACGGTAAGATGCTAACTACATCAAATACTGGGTGCTTGTGTGTGGGAATTGACACTAAATATGTTGTTCGATTATGCAGATTGGCAACTTTGCTGGACCACTGATGATGGTTGATTGGCAAGCTCCACTTTACCTTGGAGGTAGGTTGCACTAATACCTGTGTGCACAATGTGACCTTTCTTGTGTTTTGCTTACTGATTCATGTATTACATGATAGGTATGATTGCATATATTGCAGCAGATGTTATTACCATCATTTTACTTTGGATCGCACGTCGCTCTATGGCCAAAATCAATGCTCAGCGTCTATCAAAGGGCATCAGCCATAACGCTACAGTCATGACTGACATGACCGATGGCGAGGATCCCAACTTTATTTACCGCTTGTAAAAGAGATAATATGACCATCCTCCTCTATATCAACACAACTTTTGCCCTTACACTATAGATTGTCCCAACACTCGCACATGACATGTATTCATGCTAAAATACCTCTTTTAAATAAAACCAGCTTAATCATTCATCATAATTTACTGCAAAGAGAAGTTCTACACTATTCACTCTGACTAGTGGATTGCTCTATCCTAGTGTGTCGCAATTGGGGAATGTAGCATGCTCCAGTATCATCCTCTGGTGAAGTTGGGATGGTGATCTTATCGCTGGCATTTTGTCTTTCCTGTATTGAATCTTCTGGTGCAGTAGAACGATCATTGTGACTCATTGTATCATGCATATCCTTTGGCTTCATAGTGTTCATCACATCTGAATCATCCTTTGAGCTGTTGTCATTGTTTCCTGGAGCATCATGCTTTTCAATGTTTCTCTTCTTCTCAACTGATTCTTTTCTTTCTTCTGGCTCATTGTTCTCTTTGTGATTGTGCATTGGTTGTGAAATATGTGGTACACTTGCTCTGCGATCCGATATTGTAGGCTTCTCAATGTTTCTTCTCGAATGCGGTTGTGTTGCAGATCGCCTAAGTCCTTTTCCATCTGCAATCATTGCTGGGGATGAACAATTGGATTCCATGGCTGTATTCCTTCTTTTGATCCGCTTCCAAGAAGGTGATCCCTTTTTGTGTCTAGTAGCCAAATCAACTAATGATCGACCCCATTCCAATGTCTCCAATCGCGTGTTGACAAGGAAAAGATATGACTTCTCTCGCTGTAATGCTCCAGGTGATCGAAGAATTCGGATGATGTAATTCTTGTTTCCAATGTCATTTCTTGTATCATCTGGATGTTGTGCAAGGTAACTGATGTCGATGGATGGAATGATGGTCGTTTTTGGTATGTAAATGGATACTTCTGGATGTATCTTGCCATCAATACTGAATTCATGCAAAAATCCACCTATGTATGCTTGTGAGCTATTACTTGTCTTTTGTATGGATGATGCATGACTTACATTGTGTGAGAACACAGTATCGTTCCACAGTCTTATTACGCATACCTCCAAGTTGCCGATATAAGGTGCCTTTGTAGAGTGTCATCACTGCAGGATGTGTCATGTTGTTGTACTTGATCTCCAAATGATTCCTTGTAACCTTGGTATCATCCACAATGAGATCTCTTTCATTGTCCATAAACTTGGCCCACTCCCTTTGTGGATCGAGATTGTCAATAAGCCGTCTGTAGCGCGCAACATCACTTTTGGCTGGACTATTCCCAAGTTCTCCAGTGTAAAGGCTGTAACAGTACTGTATAGCTGGTTTCAAAGCTTGAATAATCCTCTTCTCCAATTCTGCCATCTGACTCTGGATCGTGATCATAACAAGTCGTAAGCGATTGTCTTCATCAAGCTCTCTTTTCAAGGAACGCAGCACAACTAGGAAAAAAGATGCATGATTAAACAAAATGGTAGGAAACAATACATGAAAAAGCTACTCACGGAGATTCTCAAGCCATGGATCATTAGCAACTTGACCTTGTGTCATGTCTGCTGCTTGGCAAAGCTTGTCGAGTAACAACAAGTGTTTACGCGTCGTTTCAGCACGTTTGACAAGTTCATCCATACGCAATGATGCATTGTTCACCAGGTCGTTGAGTTTCATTTTGCATTCTCTTTTCAACGTATTCAGTTGACCAAGATATTCATGTTGCATCTTTTCTGCTGCCTCGTTTTGACGTGAAGCCACTTGTGCAGTCAAGAGACGAAGACTGCCCACCATAGTACTCAAAGCTGATCCACGTGGTACACGACGAGTATCTGACCAATCGACATGATCCAAAGCACGGTGATAATAAGCCTGACTGCTCTGCATATTGATCTTGGCAGCTTCCTCCAGCCATATTGATATCTCTCTCAATATCAGTAGCCATCCTTCCAATCGGTCGATAATAGCTTGAGCACGATTCATCGTTGCAAGTGAACGTGGTGGCGGCTTAATGTCAAGCAGACTGTTGTACTGTTGTTCAGCATTGGTGTGTTCGTTTGGTAGTGTGTGGAATCGCGGAGAAAGAGGTGTTGGTGGTGGTGAAGGATGTGCATTTGAAATATCAATTCCTGCTTCTACAGCTCGAGATTTGCCCTTGACATCATATTCATCTTGTTTGCTACTCGATGCTACAGCATTTTGGAATACGCCTGATGCTCGTTGACTATTGATGCTATCAAGATCACTTGCAAGTGACGACACACTATCACTGTTACGTCGCGATAGTCGAATGCTGATGGATCTTACAAGAGAATTACGCTTGGATTCACTTGATGACATATCAAAGGATGCAAAACAAGAACAACAGAGAGGATATCTTTTCCCCAGGTTTTATACAGCTCAATGGTACGCTCTTGATCGTAACTGTTGTACAACAACTCGTGATTGACCCCGCGTTACACATCACTGTTATATTGGATATCCATGCTTGTGAAAGTCGCATCACCTGTTGAAGCTGCAATCGTACAAAAGTCGTATATAACACGGCCATATACAAGTATCTGGTATACACTAGTCAATGTATCCTATTTATCCACAATGTCAACAAAGAGAAATGTAAAAGAAGACTGAAGGAATTTTATCAATAAAGTTGTAATTGACTGCCACTACTACTACTACTATTACTACTACTGTAACTAGGCAAGATGACGTTGAAGCATGAGATACTTTGAGGAAAGTGCGATTCGCGGCAGCGAGTTGTTATTGTATGAAGCCTTTTGAACCATGCATTGAATCCATGTATCAGCTCAAGTACACGTATACAGATGCTCGTTATAAAGTACACACATCCTTTTTAGACTTGGTATACAAGGAGACATATCTGAAAAGATATTCACATCAAGGATCCTATCGTTTGGTTTGCTCACCTATGCGTACGATATCCAAAATCACAGATTACATAATGAAGATATGATGACCATATTCATTAGGAACACCATAGTTTATTAAATGACCATCGATATACATTTTTCTAGCTTTCTTACCCATCAAATCCAGATACGGTACCAATAAACATAGCAGAATCTAGTTGTAGTGCGAAAACCGGAACGACCAAGCTAATGTCCCATTCGCGACGCATGTGAAATGTTGACGTTTAAGCCCATTGTCGAGCCATTGTTTGTCCCTACCCTACTCAATCGCAAAAGACTATGAATAGGCTGAAGTAGTTGTTGTTAAATAAAGCATTGAAGTTTAGAGAGAAACATAGTGTAGTACCTAAACATGCAGTGAGCAACATAAGTATCCTTCACAGCAGGCTAATAGCTATACGACTATTGAAAAGGGTAGTTGTTATAGATTATAGGCGAAGTCAGGGAGTGTAAGAAGGATCATGCATATTGTACTACACGTGACCAAGGATAAACATTTACCGCGAGATCGGGCCGATTGAATGGCGCGTTTTCATTGGCTATTGCCTTTTATGGAAATTTTTTGACTGATCTACCTTCTTCAGAATTCGAAACCATGACACGTGTGGTGGATTGTTAAGTAGATAGTGTCCAAAGGTAGAGAAATAAGAGATTTTGAATAAAGAAGATGAAACAAAATCAATGACAAAATGTCACGACAACGAGGAAAAAGAAGAACAGATAAAGATAAACGAAAACAATAAAAAGGGGAGACGAGAAGTGAAGAGAAGACAGATGTCTAACAAAACCAAAAGGATGAAGAGAACAAAAGAGAAAGAGACAAGATACTTGTTCTTCGTTTATTCATAATAGATACATGATCATATTTATACTAAAGGAGTGGAATCTTCAGGAAACTAGTTGACTGCTGATATAAGTATAAGGAAGGTGATGGGTGAAGAAAATCATGGAAACATAGTGATAGTCGGTGTGATATACGAGTATAGTCAAAAAGAAGAATAGAGCAACATATGTAGTCGGTGGGAATAAGACATAAAGATAAAAAAAAGAGAACCAAAAAGAAAGCAATAAAGAAGGAATGACATGGGAAGCAGAGACAATGGCAGCAATGGCAAAGAAGTGACATGACAAGCATAGCTGTCCAAGCGAGAAAAAGGGATCCACGTGACTCAGCTCTCTCTTTAGGACACGTGACTCAATACACGTGACATAAAGGACATCCAACATCACGTGAGTGACCAACAGTGGTCTTCAGTCCTTTGTCACGTGAGTCACTTGCCCTAAAAGAGAAAGCGAGGCCGGAAAACCAACCACACGCCGTGTCACTTCCCCCCTTGCAGGCCGAGCTACCCAAAATGAAAGACAATTGACTCATTCTTGATGTGATCTTTCGATCCATGCTTGAAA
This sequence comes from Lichtheimia ramosa, assembly GCA_008728235.1. Taxonomy (NCBI): domain Eukaryota; kingdom Fungi; phylum Mucoromycota; class Mucoromycetes; order Mucorales; family Lichtheimiaceae; genus Lichtheimia; species Lichtheimia ramosa. The sequence goes on along the minus strand of CP031827.1, from coordinate 1,823,691 downwards.
ATGTTGTTCAGCTCTTTTAACTTGCACATCTGGGATCATATTCTTGCTTTGTCGATAAGGAATCAAGTTATCACCATGCACAGCACCACTTAAACGACCACCATTTGGACCATCAAGATAATATGTTCCACTGTTGTTGACACATGTTACGACTAAAGGTCCAATCCATCTATCAGAGAACTTGCCACTGGGAGTCTTATCACGCATCAAGACTTGTTCACCAATTTTGAAACGACGACGCAAGCCAATGCTTTGGTCATAACGATTCTTATCACGAGTCTTGCGGATCTCGGCATCATTTTTGGCTTGTTCCCATAATGCAGTTGTCAAATACTTAATCACCTTGGTCCTTGATGCGATTTCATCTTCAAATTCACCTTCGACATAGTCGACTCTTGGTGCAGGCCAAGTGGCAGGAGTTCTCATTTCATAGCCATATAACAACATTGCTGGTGTGAATTTGGTGGATTCATTTGGTGAAGTGCGAATGGCTAAAAGAGCTGGTCGAACACAACTTTCCCAATCATCTTGTTTGTCTTGATCACGAGCAATCTTGGCAATTGTTTGAACCAAGGTTTGATTCAAACGCTCACATAAGCCATTAGTCTGGGGCCGATAGGCAGTAGTTGTTATGTGTCGACATCCAATACGCTTCAAGAATGCTTCAATAAAGAATGATGTGAAAGCAGAACCACGATCAGTCAATAGGTATTGTGGAACGCCATGCTCAACAATAATATCATCATAGATGAAATCAGCTGCAGTGCTTTCATTAACTTGATCCACAACTCTTGCCATAGGCCATCTTGTCAGATAATCCACGGCAACTAAGATATATCGATCTGGTTTGCCTGAGTATCGTATAGGTCCTACAGCATCAAGTCCAACCATATAGAAAGGCTGAGAAGGTGTTGGAATAGGATGAGCTGGTTCGTATCTCTTGCGAGGTGGTCTTGAACGAAAAAGGCAAGTTTGGCATCCTTGGACAAATTCTCGAACTCTCTCGAAAAGCTTGGGGCCAGTGTAATTGAGACATAATCGCTTCCAAGTGTTGTTGATACCAAAATGACCTTCATTGTGAACCTTGGCAATGATATCATTGACATTTCCTTCATGAAGCAATTCTGGTCCTAATTCATCATCAGAGACCTTGCGATACAATCTTCCTTGATGAGCATGATACTTCTTGGCTTGATTCCTAATCCGTCTCTTGACTGATTCAGTACTGTTGATAGGATATGAGCCTTGAGTCAAATAGTAATAGATAGCCAAATAGAAGGGATAATCCATGGTGTGTATGTGTGTCCAATAGGATGAGCTTGAGGATGTAGAGAATCTGATGGAAAGTGGGTACAGGGGAATGAGAAACAAGAGGAAACAAAGGTAATACAAGAGGAAACTGATGGAAAATGATAAGGCAGGGATAAGAAACAAGAGGAAATAAAGATGATACAAGAGGAAACAGGTGGAAACGAGGGGAAAAGTAAAGGGGAATCGGATGAATGACGACAAGTCAATCACGAAAAGCAGCAAAAAGGGATAATAGAATCCAAAGGAAACAATGTTCAAAAGAAAAGACAACAAGTGAAGAGAAAGAATATCAATAGGATAAAGGAATAGGGAAGCAAACTCGAAGACGAGGAATGCTTTCACCCATAGACGAGTCAATGAATGACCCAAAAGAAAGAGAAGTGGGTGTCAAACACCACAAGAGACCAAAAGTGAAGAAAAGTGGAAAAAGAGACGAAAACTTCTTGTTTGTTTATTCATGGATCACATAAAATATATAGCATAACACCGACTAGCATAAATGAAGAGCTTAAATAGGCATAAGGAAAAAAGAATGGAATAGCAGTCAAACATAGATCAATTCAATGTTCAGAAGGCAACAAACGGGATAAAGGATCGGCAGTGTTCATACGTCCAGGTCTATATTGGACCTTGAAATCATATTCAAAAAGAGCGGCAGCCCATCTTTGTACCTTGGAAGATGGTGTGGGATTGTTGAAAATGAAAGACAATGCAGAATGGTCTGTGCGTATGATGAATTTCCTGCCAGCAAGATAATGCCGAAACTTACGAACGCCCCAAACGACAGCCAAAGCTTCCATATGAGTGATTGAATACTTCAACTCGGAACCACGTAAAACTCTTGAAGCATATGCAATCACTTGTTCATCATTGGAATCTTCATCTTGAGCTTGGGATAATATTGCGCCTATGCCACGTCCAGAAGCATCAGTTGTAAGAATCTGCAACTTGGTTGAATCGGGAAAGGCCAAAATGGGTGGTGATGTCAACACAGCTTTCAGTTTCTCAAACGCCAACGCTTGTTCTTCTTCCCAAACAAAACTTGCTTCCTTCTTCAACAGCTTTGTCAGTGGTTCAGCAATGGTGGCATATTCTGGAATGAAACGCCTGAAATAGCCAGTCATACCAAGGAAGGAACGTACATCGCTTGTATTGTTTGGGCTTCTCATTGCTAACGCCTTTTCCACGTTTCTTGTACCAGGACGCAGACCTTCAGCAGACACAATGTGTCCAAGATATTCAACTTGTCTTCTTGCAAATGAGCACTTGTCACGACGCAAACGCAGATTCACGCTATTGCACACTTCAAACACCTTTCGTAAGTGTTGGACATGTTCCTCCAGCGTACGACTCCAGACAATGACATCGTCTATAAAGACGTAGACGAAGTCACCGATAAAAGGGGCCAAGATAGTAGACATCATCCTTTGATAAGTTTCACCAGCAGTTGTCAAGCCAAAAGGAGTGACCAGCCATTCATAGGTACCATACTTGCAAACGAAGCCAGTTTTCTCAATTGCATCATCTGCCAAAGGAACCTGCCAGTACCCACTGGCTGCGTCAAGTGTTGAGAACCAACGGGCACCGCCTAACGAATCCAACAAGTCATCGATATGGGGAAGTGGAAAAGAATCCTTGACAGTCAGCTTGTTCAGTCTTCTGTAATCAATGACGAGTCGCAATGAGCCATCCTTCTTCTTGACGAAAAACACTGGTGATGACCATTTTCCTTGGGATGGACGAATCAAACCAAATGAGAGGAGCTTGTCAATTTCTTCTTTAAGATGCTTGTCTTCTTCCCATGACAATCTGTATGGCTTGGAGCGGATCGGTGTATCAGCAGTAAGATGGATGTGATGTTGAGCAACAGTGACCTTTCCTAATCCAACTTCTTCATAGAAACAATGACGATGGCTTTCCAACAGACTATTGATCTCGGATGGCAGTTCAGTCGATTCTTGATCACCATCATCATCAGAGACATTCCCAGCAGACAACAACTCATGATATCCTTCCAAAGTTGGATCACGGTCTTCAGCAACATCATCCACGCGTACAGAGACAGCCAATATTTCACCAATCTGCGGATCAGACATCACATGGGATACACTTGCATCATCTACATCATTCACGTTAGTTTGGCAGTGAAGTTCAACAAATCCGGTACCATGTTTTGTTGGGATCACAATAGCTTCATCCTTGGGCCTTGCTTGAATTCCATAAGCTCTGAACCAGGTCACACCAAGCAGACAGATATCACGGTTGGTATTGTTTTGGATGCACATGTGTTCAGGTCTTAATTTCCCTGCTACACGAATAGGCACAGAGACAACAACATCACAAGACCTTCTTGATCCATCATCCATGGTTGATAATGGCAACTTGTCACCATTGGGCAACAATCCCAACTTTTCAGCCAACGACTTGCTTATGACTGAAACACTAGCACCAGAATCAAAAACAGCTCGCACCAAGACACCATTGATCACCACTGGTCCTCGTAATGGAACACTTCTTTCCATGGCCTTGAGATCGTATGGGTAGTCGTATATTGTGTCATCAGATAAGTATTCCGATTCATCAGAAGCCATCACTGATTCATCACTTGACAAATCTTCTTCTTCTTCAGAACCAGTTTCAGACCAGGAATCATCAGTATCTTGTGCGATTTCAACAGCATGGACAGCTTGAGCCTTTTTACGATTCGATTTTCTTGCATGCAAATAACGAAGTCCATCACGTACATCTTGATAAGCAGTCTTGTCCAAGGCCATCCATTCAGCCATGCTCAAACCCGAATCAAGAGTCTGAAGCCTTTGCCAAATGTCACGCTTGGAGATATGCACCGGCAACTTTCTTGGTGGACGTCTAGCCTTCTTGATTTTGGTCTTGTTCTTTTCTTGCATCACGACGTCACCATCACCAGCAACCTTGACTTCTTGAGATTGATTCACCATGGCAGACTTGTTCCTTTTCAATGCTGGACCATCCGAAGAGACAAGATCAGCTTCTTTACGACCACGTTTCTCGACACCAAAGATTTCACCAGTTTCGATGAGATTTACAGTCTTGTTGTTGTTGGATTGGTTGTTGTTGGAGGAATCTTGACGACTTTGGGCAACAGTATCCTCCACTACTGTCGCCCTATTTCTTTTCCCTGATCTTGTTTCAACTTGGGACATTTCGGCTTGGTATGGCCTTCAACTCCACATTCATAGCAAATCAATGGTCTTTTGGATTTGGCTTGTTCGATAAGGTGAATTTTTAGAGCCTTGAAACCTTCTGCCAATTCTGACAATGCATTGCTTATAGAATCATTAGGAGTGATCATTGGAGCAGCGGACAACGATTTCGAGGAATGATTTGTTTGAATGTCAGGTGTTGGATAAATGACATCGGGATTCTGGTACTTTCTTCTGATTGCTTCCACCTTGGTTGCTGCGGCGACAGCTTTCTTCCAATCATCTGGTGTTCCATCCTTCTCAACTTCATAAGCTATGATGGGATCAATAGCTTTGAAAAAGTACCGAAGTTTTATTGAGTCGTCCAGAGGGCCAACCAGCTGGAAGAGTTCTTCAAGACGGTAAGCAATGTCTTCAACAGTTTGATCTTTAGTTTGATGCAACTTTTCGATTTCTTTCCACCATAGCTCCTTGTTGATTCTTCGGATATAACGATCCCAAAATGCTTCCTTGAATTGATTCCATGTGTGAATATCCTCCTCAATGGTGACCCACCAAGATTCGGCTTGACCACGCATATGGGACCCAACAACGATTAGTATTTCTTCATCGCCGAGACCTGCATCACGACGTAAACGATCGATTTGACGAAACCAAGTGAATGGATTTTCGTGGGATGCCCCGTGAAAACGATCAGGTTCGGCTAAAAATCTTGAAGCTAACTTCGACATTCCTTGATCCATTTTTGTTCCACGACACGTACGATTTCCTTGATAGTGTTTCTCGGCAAGACCTCCAAAAATGACACGTGTGGTGGATTGTTAAGTAGATAGTGTCCAAAGGTAGAGAAATAAGAGATTTTGAATAAAGAAGATGAAACAAAATCAATGACAAAATGTCACGACAACGAGGAAAAAGAAGAACAGATAAAGATAAACGAAAACAATAAAAAGGGGAGACGAGAAGTGAAGAGAAGACAGATGTCTAACAAAACCAAAAGGATGAAGAGAACAAAAGAGAAAGAGACAAGATACTTGTTCTTCGTTTATTCATAATAGATACATGATCATATTTATACTAAAGGAGTGGAATCTTCAGGAAACTAGTTGACTGCTGATATAAGTATAAGGAAGGTGATGGGTGAAGAAAATCATGGAAACATAGTGATAGTCGGTGTGATATACGAGTATAGTCAAAAAGAAGAATAGAGCAACATATGTAGTCGGTGGGAATAAGACATAAAGATAAAAAAAAGAGAACCAAAAAGAAAGCAATAAAGAAGGAATGACATGGGAAGCAGAGACAATGGCAGCAATGGCAAAGAAGTGACATGACAAGCATAGCTGTCCAAGCGAGAAAAAGGGATCCACGTGACTCAGCTCTCTCTTTAGGACACGTGACTCAATACACGTGACATAAAGGACATCCAACATCACGTGAGTGACCAACAGTGGTCTTCAGTCCTTTGTCACGTGAGTCACTTGCCCTAAAAGAGAAAGCGAGGCCGGAAAACCAACCACACGCCGTGTCAACCAAGGCCTGCTTGGCTCAGTTTGGCAGAGCGTCCGCCTAGTAAGCGGAAGGTCACTGGTTCGATTCCAGTAGTAGGCAGTTCTATTGTAGGTTCGTTCATCATAAAGGATTGTTATGGTGTCGTTTTTGTTTTTTTGATTTCGCTGGGTCACGTGATCTTGGCTTTCTGATGCATCTCTTTTCGTGCGTATAAACATTAGTGAGCCAAGCGAAAGATAAACAGACTTAACATGCCCATTTGTTATTGTACGTTGCAAGAGATAAATGTGCATGTTAAAAACGACGTGCAAGCAGTCATTGTTGGTATGTCAGTGCCTTTCAATATAAATGCAGATGATGGTATGCCAGAAGATAGCTGCAAAGCTTTAGTTACATTAAGGATGAAGATACTGTATTCATTTCAGGACTATGTAATCAGCTACTTACATGGATAGATATATGAATATCACTCAAAGATTCACTAAATCTATTGTTTAGATAGAAAATGTAGAACAAGAAGGGATGAATCCGGTATACAAGTAGTGCATCATTCTATCAATGCAAATATCTTTGTCATCATTTCTTGGCATGACTGTGGAAGGATACTTGAAGGAGATGCTGACAGTCCAAGTCCAGGCAAAGGATCATGTTTTGGTCTGTGAAGCAAAGAATGTATGACACACGAAGTCTATATATCTTCATCCCAATCCAATGACATCTCATTTGTAACATCTCGCATTCTTCAACTTGGTCATATTATCCCAACTGATTCCAAAAAGCCCATTCTATATTGATTACAAAGGCAAACTGTGATAATCTTAATTAGGAAAAGTGTATGTGGAAATGCTATGCTCATGATGAAGTCTGTTGTTCGGATTGCTGCATGGTGCGTTCACGTTGTGCCTGTCGTAGTTTCATAAGCGTCATGGCTTCATATTCTTTATCCGATAATGACGATGATGGGTTTGCGGAAGACTAAACATAGTTGTCAGTGAAGGGCTGGGTCACATAAGGGATGACTTGACTTGTTACCTTTGTTGATGGTATCTGGAAGTTTTTGAAGAAAGATGATTGTGTTGCAGAACCTGAAGCGAAAAGTGGTTTGTCGGATCGTTGGGTGGGGCGATTATCCATCTCTGTTGCCATTCTTAAAGCTTCTTGCCTCCTTCGTCGATCTTCATTCATTTTGGTCACAATCGCCGGTTCATTTCCTGTCAGCCAGCTGATTGATTCAAAAGGTGCAAGTGATGGATGAGAATCATGACTCGTAAGAACAGCATGCTAATAGAATGTATGATAGGCATATTAGAATATCAATTCAGTACACATCATCCTTCATTACTTACTGCATCAACCACTGTCTTGAAGACTACCAAAGCGCTCCCTTTCTTCTTTTCTGAAAGTGCAATTGAATCCACCTTTCCAATGGGTGATAAGATAGCTTCCAGATCTGCTTCTGTAAAGGTATGCTTCTTTCGCTTCCATTTGACTTTCAAGGTACAATCAAGCTCAGTAGGTTCAGGTATTTTTTCTATAACAACATGCATGAATGAAATGTTATCCTGTCACATGCCTAGTATTCATCGATGATTTACCTTCTTGGGGTTGTTCCTCTCTCCATTCCTCTCGTCTTTTTGCACCTTCAGCTCGTAACCTTGCCAATTCAGCATAATATTGTGCTTCAGCTTGATCCTGCTCCATCTTGGCTTTCTTGGCACGGTTCTCCCTTTCTTCCAATTCACTCTGAGCTGCACGTCGCTTGCTATCCATCTCTCGTTGTTTCTTGAGTCGCTCCATCTTTGCTTTCATAAGCTTATCATAAGCTGCTCTGGCTTGCTGATCCACCAGCACTTCAAGTGCTTGAGTGAGCTTATGGAAAAGTGCAGCTAGTGGACTCTATATTAGATCAAGTTGCGATCTCGCAGTCGTTTATCCATCGAGCTTACCTGCATCTGGACTGGGATTCTTATCCGGATGTACTTCACGTGCCTTTAGACGATACGCCTTCTTGATTTCCTTCTCGGTAGCATCGACCTTGATGCCAAGGAGTTCATAATAGTCGACGTCTGCTTCAACAGCCTGTTTGGACATTGAAAAAGAAGAAAAGGGGATGCGGAGATTCAGCTGATGATGTCCATGAGCATGGATGGAGCCATTTTTGGAATTGCGTTATATTGCTATGTGCTATGACATCCAGTCTATAGCTGATGATAGAGTTGATGTGATGTGGGATCAAAACAGCATAGAGTACAATGAATGTTAGATAGGAAACACGTGATTACGCAATAAATTCATTGTCGCTTGTCATTGTTGATTAGTTCTTTGTGTCGTTTATTGAACAGTACCATGTTATCCTTGCTGTAAAATGAGAATCGACAAAGATCCTATATAACACGTGACTACCAGAAAGCTATCTTTGATGTCATACTATAGCGTAGTTGAATCCATCGACTGTTCAAAGGGCGATGACACGCGTCAAATGCAAATTTTTCAATACCCAGACCAAGAACAAGCCCCAGGTGATTACCAAGGATACCTTGAAGCACTAATGCTTTGATGCAAAAGACACATAAACATGTATTATAGACCGAAATCATAATCCCTTTGAAAATGCTGTATGTATTGAACACGATGTTGTCCGTGGTGTTGTAAATGGCTGTGTTGGTGACAGCAGGAGCTTAAGAAATTGATTTGCCGACACTGCGACTTGAAAAATTTTTCTTCACTATAAAGGCGGCTTGTCACTATCTCTTCCTGTTGTTGTTTCTCTTTCTTCTACACTACGATCCAAAACGTGAGTATTACTTTTCTCCAATTACCTTTCACCCTTCTTTCTTGAAGCATATGATGCATCCTTTTTTCATTTTTCAAACTAGAGTTTCTGATACACACCGTGATTAATACTTTCTTTCTGATGTGCTTCATCATCTTCCCTTTTCTCTTTTGCTTTCACGTTCTTGGTTTCATCCAGAATGACTTGACTGACCTTTGCGTTTTGTCATCCAACAGATCTCTATCTCCATGGCATAGTGGCTTGGTTCAAGTGTCGCGTGTATTGTACATGGTATGTGTCTTGAATTGTAGTTGGTAGTCGAGGAGATGTCAAGATGTCATATGATGATCAACTTTTATGTTGGAATTACCGCCTGAACATTCATGTTGATAACTAATGGCTGTTACTGATCATCTTGCATCTCATCCTGCCAGCTGTACTTTTTTTGAGCAATGTCTTAACATTATCTTTTACTTACAGATGATAAATATCCAATGACACTATTGCACAAAGCACCGAGGAGCGCATCTTTGTAAAGGTAAAGCATCTCCCTATCCATCCATTCCCCTTTTTTCCTTGCTTGGAGTATGGGATGACATCTAGATGACGAGTCAGACCGAGTCTTTCGCTGGTGATAAACCTCTTTTTTACCATTCATGCATTATCTGATTCTCCACAAACATATCTACCTTTGATTTTCTATCTTTGGCAAGTTTTCAGTGTGACTGATGTATGTTATGCTTCATTACAGATGGCCAACTTTTGTTGTCAACCAAGTGGATGGTGTCAATGACTTGATTTATACAAGGTAAGCTTCCTCGATTTTCTTGCAGATACATTTTTGGTCAAGTTTGTCTTTGAAGGATGAATTCAAACCAAAAGAAGACAAGCATATGTCTGATCTAGTTGAAGATATATGGTCAGTCTGATAAGGACAAACTTGACAATGTATCTCGATTTGGCTTTGTTTCAAATGCTGATGACTCACTCTTCTTGTGTGTTCAGTAGTGAAATCACTCTCAAGCTCAAGTGATCCTGGCTCTTTCCAAAGGTGTCTTTGATCAGGTAAATGTCTTATACAAGATGATGAGCAGCAATTAAGCATGATATGATGATATCCAAATTTCACGACGGTCTTCCGAGTGACTCATGCGGAAGTCGGGTTATACCCATGTATCTGATAATGCTTCAATTGGTCTCATTGTTGTGATTGCTCAAATGTGTATGTATACGATACTAATACGCATTCCATTAGGTATGTTCCATAATGGATAGATCTAGTGTAGCTTCTTTGCATATATGAACAAAATACAATGCTTTTTTATATCCCACAACTATATAATTGATATCTATCTATATGTGTGTGCTTGATGGCTTGCTGGATGGGTGTTGATGTATCATTTGCTTACAATGAGCAACAGAGATAACAATACCGACAGTGCTGGGGAGCTGATTCTTGGTGCTTCTTTTTCCCTTTGTCTCACTTTCCGACATGTCGCAACGTCCTTCACGCTCTTCCTACTACGATTCCTCTACAGTAGACAGTCATCCTGCTGGTAGCCATGATGGGCGTCACCGTCATAGAGAGAGATCTCGCAGTCCACAAGCATATCGTCGTCCAGCTCGTTCCAATTACTCACCTGAACAAGGCAACCACCACCACAGCAATAGCTACCATAGAGACGATCCACGTTATTCGAGATATGACGACAATGACGACTATCGGCCAGACGTAAGAATGCTTTTATCCCTCTCCACCTTGTGTAGTTTGAGCAAATAGCTCTTTCTGCACAGGGGGCGCTCTTTTTTGGTACTCGACATCTTTGAGAACCAAGAAAAACACCGACACACACAAAACGATGAAAGACAAGCTTGGAGTCTAACCAACATCCCTCCCCTACCTATTACACAAGAGTCGCAGACGTTACGATGATTCTCGTCACCATTCTCGTCCTCAACGATTTGAAGATCAAGGACCAGCCAAACCCAATATCAATGTGGTCTTAAGAAGTCTTCCTGATAAAGCTACTGAACAAGATGTAAGTGAGATAGAAAACAGACATGGATTCTTTACTGAAATATGGGATGATGCATAGATCCAAAAGACACTTGAAGAGATGGAAGGCAGTGTGGATGAAGTTACATTGATTAGAGATCGTGACACTGGTAAGAAAGTGGATAATGATGTGAATGACATATTGAAGTTTCATTATAGGTGAATCAAGAAAGTTTGCCTTTGTTAGATTTACAAGCGTTGGGCATGCCGTACAGTTTGTCGAGAAGCATTATCCACACTTTTATATGGGTCATCACCGTGTCCGTATTGATTATTGTCAAAAAGATGGATCGAGAGCAAGTAAATCAGAATGGCGTTGTGTCACTGTAAGTAGGATTCATAATATGTGTTGGAGAGATCACATGAGTTGACATTGGATGATAGTGTGGCAAGTTTAATGATGAATCAAGACGCACATGTGTTGAATGCAGGAGTATGGTGCATGAAGGTTTGTATATATCCATCATGCATAAAATCATCCATCACTCATCATACTCTGCAGCGACCAGAGCACAAAAACGATCCAAGGAGACTGAGTCAATGGCTATCAATGATGGTGCATCAGACATTTCACAGATGGCAAGCAACATGCTCCTATTACAGAACCTGGATCATCTTTCATCAGAAGAGTCAATTTTCAATGCAGTCAAGGAGTATCAAGGTGTTCGACGTGTGCTGCTTATCAAGGACAAGTTGACAAGGATGTCATGCGAGTTTGCTTTTGTGGACTTTAATAGTGTCCAGGTAAGATGATATGGATATTCAAGTAGGGAAAGAGATATTGATACATAAACCATGATAGTGTGCTGTTACAGCCATGCGTCAAATGAATAGTCAAGGCTTCAAAGTAGATGGACGAGCACCCAAGGTGTCGTTTGGTAGTCCCGATAGTTTCCTTCCTGCCTATGCAGCATCAGAATGGACTGTACAAGCAGATGTAGCTGATGGACTTTGGATGTATCATGATGAACAAGCTTATCCTTCAGAATATTCACTTCGTTTGGAGCAAGAACGTGCTGAAAAGGAAGAACAAGAAAAGAGATTGGCAGCTGAACGAAAGATGAAACAAGAAGAGAGCAGTAAAGGTAAGTCATGATATGATATCAATAGAAGAGAGATTAATGTTGGCATTCTTTAGCTAAAGATCCTCTGGAGGATGATCTAAGTGCATTCTATGCTGGTATGGGAGATATTCTCTCATCTGACGACAAGAAGGAGTCCACAGATATTTTCTCAGTCCCCAAGGTTTAAGTCATTGATATTCCCAAGATAAACAGACACAAATATCATTTACAGTTCGTTTATAAGTATTTGCTACATGTCATATATCTGCAATGGGGTACAGTAAGATAAGGAGATAGGGATAGAGAGAGAGAGAGAGAGCAAAGTGACAAGTGTGTGTCAAATGGTGGTGATACTGCGCAATCATGTTTACTTGGAGCTTGTGTATTTGGTGACAGCCTTGGTACCTTCAGAGACAGCGTGTTTGGCCAATTCACCAGGAAGAATAAGACGAACAGCAGTTTGAATCTCACGAGAAGAGATGGTGGAACGCTTGTTGTAAGCAGCAAGTTTGGATGCTTCAGATGCGATACGTTCAAAGATATCATTGACAAAGGAGTTGAGAATGGACATGGCCTTGTTGGAGATACCAGTGTCAGGGTGAACTTGCTTCAAAACACGGTAGATGTAAGAAGAGTAGGTTTCCTTGCGAGTGACCTTGCGCTTCTTATCACCAGAAGCCTTAACCTTCTTTTCGGTAGTCTTGGAAGGGGCTACGATCAACGACATTGGTGTCCATTGCCAAAGACCTTCACCCATTACGTTTATAAATGAGACTTACCTTTGCCACCAGTTGCAGTTTTTCCGGCCATAGCTTTCAAAGTGTGATAAAAGAGAAAAGGATAAAGAGAAAGAGAGAGCGGGAAAGGGAGCCAAACTTATGCCGAGATTATGTTCCGCGGATGACGTGGGCTGCCATTCATGCTCAGTGGATATGTCTCTGCCATCTAGACAGTCCTTAACATTGCTATAATATACTTTGGATCATGGACAGTAATAGTGGACATGGATTGTTCATCAGTTGATACATATTTGTTTGTATTGTGTTTATCTAAAAGTGATCGGACAACAATGTCATCATCTTCATTACTCTAATGCATCATCTTTTATCAGCATTCACTTATACATGAATCATATACTCTATTATACATTGGATGAAGCTATTTATGCTAATACAAACAAAGATCTTATTGTAAAGAGGACAAGCACTGGTACCCAAGAATAGAAAAATCATGCTGCGTAACGTGATCGGAGGAGTGAATGATTTCATTCAGCGACATTTTTAGCTGTGTGAGAGGACGAGCAAGTGAATTCCTTGTTTCTTCTTCTTCCTATTACTTTTTGTTAAACAAGTTCCCCATTTATATCATGTCTGGTGGAAAGTCTGGAGGAAAATCTGGTGGAAAGTCTGCCGCTGGTTCAAAAGCCCAAACTCGTTCATCCAAAGCTGGTCTTCAGTTTCCAGTGGGTCGTATTCATCGTCTTTTACGTCGTGGCAACTATGCCCAAAGGGTTGGTGCTGGAGCTCCTGTTTATCTTGCTGCCGTTCTTGAATACTTGACAGCTGAAATCTTGGAACTGGCTGGCAATGCTGCAAGGGATAACAAAAAGTCTCGAATCATACCTCGTCACTTGCAATTGGCCATTCGTAACGACGAAGAGTTGAACAAGTTGCTTGGCCACGTCACTATTGCACAAGGTGGTGTGCTTCCCAATATTCACAGCAGCTTGTTACCAACCAAGACTAAAAAGGCTGGTGCTTCTCAAGAGTTGTAAAGGCGTTCACAAGATACATAGTAATCTCTACAAACATCCCATCCATCTCACTTGCAGATAGTTTTGTGTAAATAAATGAAGTTGACCCCCCTTTCAACATTCACTTGTCACAAAAGTAGTTTAGGAAACAAACACGAATGCTTTTTTTACTTAATTGTTATTAAAAAGTGCAGCAAATCATATACAAAATGTCATTCAACAGGCACTAACTGCTGATGTTACGAATGTGTACTGTGCATGATGGGCGAAATTGACAAAAGGGAACACTGTACAAGAGAAAGAAAAGCGAAAGCTGATGATTGTCGAGTGAATACGAGTGAAAGGATATGATGGTGATAGTAGTATGCGATAAAGTGTTGAAAAAGAAACAATATCAAGCAATAGCGCACTTAAGAACGCTCACCACGAAGACGACGAGCCAATTGGATATCCTTAGGTTGGATGGTGACACGCTTAGCGTGAATAGCAGCCAAGTTGGTGTCTTCAAAGAGAGAAACAAGGTAAGCTTCAGAAGCTTCTTGAAGAGCACCAATAGCAGAGGATTGGAAACGCAAATCGGTCTTGAAGTCTTGAGCAATTTCACGAACAAGACGTTGGAATGGCAACTTGCGGATCAAGAGCTCAGTGGACTTTTGGTAACGACGGATTTCACGAAGAGCAACAGTACCGGGTCTGTAACGATGGGGCTTCTTGACACCACCAGTGGAAGGAGCAGACTTACGAGCTGCCTTAGTAGCAAGTTGCTTACGAGGAGCCTTACCACCAGTAGATTTACGAGCAGTTTGCTTAGTACGAGCCATAGTTGATAATAGGTTACAAAAATGAAAAAGGGAAAAAGAAGTGCAAGAAATAAAGGAACAAAGCAAGGTTATATATGCTGGAGCGTGTTTGTGCAACATCATCACGTATCAACGCGCATGGTTGGAACCTTTTTTTTCATACGGCGTTTTTACAACATCGCGCTTCACCGCGTAACAAATCATGTCACGCTTCCCCTTACTTTTACGCGATACGTGTCTTCTATATTCAAAGCGTTCTAGATGTGTTTCTAATACATGTATATGTCATTTGGATGACATACATCTTATCATTTATGGTGTATGATTGACATGGATTGAAGGGTTCAAGTGGTTAAAGTGACAAAATTGGATAGAAACAAGTGCAAGTGTATTGTAGAAACTTGTGGATGCAACTTTTTTTGATCGACACGCGTTTTTGAATCGCGTGTACCTCATCACGCGGAAGTGAAAATGAAAAAGACAAAAGACAAAATCCGATTGTATATAAAGGCAGCACATCCCGACACCCCTTTTTGCTTTTTCTTTTCTACTTTTTCAATACATCTACAACAACAATGACTGGTCGCGGTAAAGGTGGTAAAGGTCTCGGTAAAGGTGGTGCCAAGCGTCATCGTAAGATTCTTCGTGACAACATTCAAGGTATTACCAAGCCTGCTATTCGTCGTCTTGCTCGTCGTGGTGGTGTCAAGCGTATCTCTGGTTTGATCTATGAGGAAACTCGTGGTGTTCTCAAGGTCTTTTTGGAAAATGTCATTCGTGATGCTGTCACCTACACTGAACACGCCAAGCGCAAGACTGTTACTTCTCTTGATGTTGTCTATGCTCTTAAGCGTCAAGGCCGTACTCTTTATGGTTTCGGCGGTTAAACACGATCCATCTTGCCATCTTTTACACCATTTGCACACGCTTATTGCTAATCCTCCTCATTTTCACACCGCACACATATTCATCTTTTCTTTATCACCATTTCTTCTTCCACTCCATTTGTATACTTGAAGCACTTTGCTTGTCCCAATATTGATATCGATCAACGACACTGTATTGTATATAGCGTTTATCCTACGTTGTTCGCGGATTTGATTAAAAACCACATGAAAACAACATATATCCAAGCTGTGTATCTTATTTTGTACTGGTCATAATCATTGGAATGAAAGCTTAAGGCAGTGGGATCCTGCTAGAAGTGTTAGGAAATGCTTGATATAGGTATATTTGATTCTAAGCACAGCATTCTTTGAGCCTTGTCATATGTCATAAGGGGCAATCTAGGATCCATATTGTTCTTTGGACATGAGTAGGAGCTATAAAGAATCACATCTGTAGCTGCTTCATTGCTTATCCTCCCAATTCTCATACATGTATGGTTCATCTCTTTAATTGCTGTATAAAGATCTTAATCACTGAATACATGTACTAAGTTGCCATCTGTTTCTTTATAGACGTACATATCTTGCATCACATCTTGATACAATATCAGTGAAGTTAGCAATAACATTGATGTCTTATCCAAGTATATCGGCATAAGTCGATTTACTTAAAAGGTGCGATTATAGCATCAGTATCTAGCATGTACATCTTGCATAATGCCTTTCCAAACATGAACATGAAAAGTGACTTTGTGAAGCAAAAAAAAGATTCATTTTATCTCGTTTCCGAGGACAACGTAAATCAAACGCTATTTACAGATACAAGAATACGGCTATGTGGAGTGTACAATTCGATGGATGTGTGATTCAATGATGGCGATAGAGATAAAAGTTGAGGATAACATGGATTTGTATGAGTGAAGAGGGAAAACAACGTCAAAAACAGATGATTTAGAGCTCTTGGGAAGCACCAGCCTTCTTGGTCTTGGTAGGCAAAAGACTGCTGTGAATGTTGGGAAGGACACCACCTTGAGCAATGGTAACATGGCCAAGAAGCTTGTTCAATTCTTCGTCGTTACGAATGGCCAACTGCAAGTGACGAGGAATGATACGAGACTTCTTGTTATCACGAGCAGCATTACCAGCCAATTCAAGAATTTCAGCAGTCAAGTATTCAAGGACGGCAGCAAGATAGACAGGAGCACCAGCACCAACACGTTGAGCATAGTTGCCACGACGCAAAAGACGATGAATACGACCAACAGGGAATTGAAGACCTGCCTTAGCAGAACGAGTTTGGGACTTGGCGCCAGCAGCAGACTTTCCTCCAGATTTGCCTCCAGACATGATGAATTTAGTGTTTGATGTAAAAGAAAAAGTGATACAGCGTTGCTGTGAAGAGCGGGACTTGGTGCCTTTTATACTTGCCTATCATCATTTCTCCGCCTTCACGTGTGACAGGAGCTTCACGCGTATACGCGAAAACTTTAGGATGAGCAAAATTTTTTTATTCGATAGATCAATAAAAGAGCGTGTAATTGCGCGATATCACGCTTTAGATCACGTACTGTATAAGCTGTAGGAAGGTGAAAACGCGCATTGAAGTCAAAGAGACAAACTGAAAAGGAAAAATTTCTCAGCACAAACGCGCGCGCTTTTGGAAAGCAATGTGGCACACAAAACAGCAATTTAGCACCCCGTGACTCATTATAGTTACTTGCGGCAAGTATTTAAAGTCATCGGCTTTTTGCTTTCTTTTCCACCTATCCCAACTCTTTTTCTATCAACATGGCTCCCAAAGACGCTCCCGCTGGCAAGGCTCCTGCTAAGACTACCGAAAAGAAGGTTAAGGCTTCTGGTGATAAGAAGCGCAAGGTCACTCGCAAGGAAACCTACTCTTCTTACATCTACCGTGTTTTGAAGCAAGTTCACCCTGACACTGGTATCTCCAACAAGGCCATGTCTATTCTCAACTCCTTTGTCAACGACATTTTCGAACGTATTGCTTCTGAAGCTTCCAAGCTTGCTGCTTACAACAAGCGTTCCACCATCTCTTCTCGTGAGATCCAAACTGCTGTTCGCCTTATCCTTCCTGGTGAATTGGCTAAGCACGCTGTCTCTGAAGGTACCAAGGCTGTCACCAAGTACACCAGCTCCAAGTAAATCAGTTGTTTGTTTGGAAAAAAAGAGAAAGAATCATTTGGCACCGCAACATCCACATTTCATCTTTTCAAAGCGAGAACCAATTCCCTTCAATATCCCTCATTCTCTTTGCTCCGTTCCATCTTGTACAGACCAAATCCGCTTGTTCATATTCTCTTTTTGCTTTCTTCAATCCATGTAGTCATAAAATATAATTGCTCAAAAACACACACATATGCATCCTTGTTTACTTTGTCTAGTGATATTTCTAGTCTTGTGGATTAAGCTATTGCAAGCTTTGATTCGAGCTG
Organism: Lichtheimia ramosa; assembly: GCA_008728235.1. Taxonomy (NCBI): domain Eukaryota; kingdom Fungi; phylum Mucoromycota; class Mucoromycetes; order Mucorales; family Lichtheimiaceae; genus Lichtheimia; species Lichtheimia ramosa. The sequence goes on along the minus strand of CP031827.1, from coordinate 1,805,900 downwards.
TCAGCTTTGTGATATATCAAACCGGTGTGTTTTGTATGTATCTTCAATCATGTATTAGCTGCTCGTCCACTCGCTTTGCCTTATGTTCACTTGCTTAGCTCATGTGATATAGCCATCTGTTTCAGCTGCCACCTTACTTTTCTTTCCTTCCATTGACGCCGTACGAATTGCCACTGTTTATTCTTCAACCCATCTACGACTTGTACACACGATTGTCCTTCTTTAGCCTGTCATGTCAATACTAGATTTGTCTTCTTTTGAACCAGTTTGACTGAATGGCAAGTGCTTGGCTTGTCACTCTTCTACAACACCAGGCGTATATTGACACTACACACTCTCTTGCACTTTTCCGCCACCACCAAGCATAACAGCACTTACTCCAGTACTTGTTAGTGCCAGTACCTTTGCTCTATTGTCTCAAGTAGCCTTTCTTTAAGTGAACAGCAGATAGCCAGTATATAGAAACACCTTTATTTAGTGTAGCAACTTGAAATACACATGGTTCTTGTAGCAAGAAAAGCTTTCTGCCCAAGTTTCATTCGTCTGTGCCTAATGCTGTATGTGTGCTCTGCATCAACTTGCCATGCAATTTACTATAGTAGTGACTAGTATGGTAGTGATGTACTTCATCAAAAAGCTCATAATCACATTATGTACAGTCGTAGCACATTGTGAAAGAGATGACAGTGGGGACAAGATGGCTTCGATTGATATGATTTCATACGTGGCATTGTAACTAGTGATAGGATTTGGTATCTGGTGACACACCATAGCATAGGTAAATGATTTACTAGTAGCTATGTGCTAGTATCCACCAAGAAGAACAAGGATGATCATGAAGGGATCGATATCATGACTTGCCTATATGACTGGACATACCATATGACAAGATCAACAGCTCCACTGCCTTCACAAGGAAATATAGCTATCACTTTCATGACTAGAAGACATCTTGCAGCACTTGGGTATGTTTCTTTGGAAGATGTCATTCTTATCCAGATCACAACCTTGAATCAAGTATGACATTATGACGATGCAAGTCTAATGCCGCTAGCCTATATCATAACCTGTTGCTGGAGAGAAAATGTGGTCGCATGTGTTAGAAGTATCTTTAACAGTCATTGAAGCAAAAATTGTGATATGTCTCTTATAAGAAGCATCATTAAACTAGCCATTGCTATGAGCAGCTTTCTTAAGTTTGATATTACATAAAGCATGTCAAGAAGCTGTCTAACTTTGTGTCGCATTAGTACGTCATATCATGTGCTTCAAGATCAGTGTAACACCACATCCATCATGCAGACATGTAGTCAGTTTGGAGCGCACGATTATCATTACTATGTATTGGTCATTCAGTAGTATCTGCAGCAATGTCAGGGATGTTGTTGAAAAGCATACTTTGTTTCAGCACACATCATCTACGTGATTTGGAAAAGAAGGCTGTATACCTAATGTCATCGATTGCTACAATTCACATGCTGTTGGGCAATTTGGCCCTATTGCTGGCTCTTAGTCGTCATATATAGATTGCATGGTGGTATGGCAGTGTGGCACTATAAGTTGGATCACAGGCATAAGGTATATCACTTTAAGATGCATAGGCGTATCATTGTACAAATTGCAGTTTTCGTAAAGAGCGATACAAATCTTGCTTATGCTGATCCATAAATTGGGTATTGTCAATGATGAAAGCTGTTTGATGCATGAATCTGTGGAGATGATTGATGCAAGTCCTGAAATGTTACACAAGATTACACAGCATCTGGTTTATAATCTGAGAATTGGTGCTATGCACACTTCTTTTCCTTTTGTCATAACCAAACCCCCATTCTTCCTCTCTACAAACCATGTCTGATAACTGTAAGCTCACCATCATCACCATATAAGCACAAATCTAATGTATCTTTCAATATTGGTAAGCCAACAAGCAGCAGTTCTTGGTTGTCATCCGCGACTATACCGATGAAGGAGCTCTTGAGCGTCGCATGGCTGCACGTCCCAAGCATCTTGAAATGGCTGAGAAATCTTATCCCAATTACATTGTGTGTGGTGGTGCTATCTTTGATTCACACGAGGTTTGATTTAACACGGTGGTGATACGCGAAAGATGGGTGTGTGGGAAAAGTGTTCTTATATCGTGTCGTCATCACAGAATCGCAAAATGGTTGGCAGTGCCATGATTTGCTTGGCCGAATCTGAAGAAGAATTACGTGAAAAGATTGCTCAAGACCCCTATGTCACCGGCAAAGTCTGGGAAAAATGGGACATCTACCCATACAGGAAGCAAGTGTCTTGATGTTTTATTACTATTCTTAATGTTTTTGGATCTACAAACTTACCTACGTGTTTACTTAGTGCTGTTGGTCTTAAAGCCGAGCTCACAGGACCTGTGATTGTTTGATAGCAATCACAACTTAGTAGACAAGGCATACTTCTTGTACCAATTGTTATCATTGCCAAGGAAATAAAACAAAACCACACTTTGATCTTCTATTTGCAGTTACACAATTTGTGATCGCGGCTTACGTTTCCCGCAGCAATGTCTGGCCAGCTGACTAAGCTGTTGATTAAAGCCAAGACAATAGGCAACCATGACTCTAATTGCCTTGGCATTCAATATTGTATATATAAGAGTGGATGTTGCTGAAAACAAAAGGAGATCATACTTGATTATGCCTGTAGGTAACATAGGGAAACAGCTTTATTGGGTTATTGTGGCTCATTCCTTCTATCCACGTGCCTTTACTCACTACCATATATGTCAAATGATAGTCTGACGGTACAAAGATTGCAGAAGAATGCTTCATAGCTTATGAAAAGCTCAAAACTGGTGACGCTGCATTCATATTGTTTGAGATAAAAGGCAAGTAGATAATAGGTGATGAAAGCGTAAGATGAAAGCTAGTGTAGTCTCCACTTGAAATGACTTACTGTACTACTATAGATGAAGTGATCGTTGTGAACCAGATTGGAAAACCTGCAGATGCATATAATGATTACTATGATGCATTCCTTGAAGCACTTCCTGCCAATGAATGTCGATATGGTGTATTATACCTTGATGATGTGATGGATCATCAAGGCATCAAAAAGCGTGAATTGGTCTTTTATGGATGGTATGTATTGATGAAACACTATGAAATGTATATATCAAGGGAGAATGTTGACTATATTGGTGACAATGACCAGGGCACCGGATCAGTGTCATGTTAAGCAGCGAATGATGCATTCGACGTCACTGATCATATTCCGTCGACGCTTGGTTGGCCCTGGGGTTGGAATTGAAATTCAAGCAAATGATGTTTCCGAGGTGAGAATTCCACACTTAACCCCCTACATGTAACATGCACATGTGTCTTTTTGTCTTCATAGCACTTATTGTATCAGTATAGGCACAACGTGAAGCAGTTTTTGAGAAAGCTCAAAGACGACCAGTTTTCATCCAATAAAAGGGATCGACGCATTGGGCGGTCTTTTTGTGTAACAGCAGCACGAGCTATTTCTATAAAAGATTATGCTCCCTTGACAGCGTCCCACCTAAACATTAGCAAACCTTTTCATTAGATACAACAGGTATTGGTGATGGATTGTCGTCATTGATGACTTATATATCAATTGCATGATGGTATTATAAGTGAAATTGGCTGATGCACATATGGCATATATACATTTTATGTATAGGCGGGAAGAATAAGGGCTAAGGGATCATGCAACGGGAGCGGGGTGAAGATGGGGGGTGCAACAAAACGCAAGGGCTCTTTACCAATGTTGGCTCGCACAGGAACAGACACAACCCAGTGTAACGTTGAGTGCCACACACATACACACACGCACTCTCTTACATACTCACGTACACATGGTCCTCTTTTACTCTTTCTTTTCTTTTATATGCTTCTTGTCATCAACATGTTGATCCATGTTACTAATAAAGTATCCATACCAACTAAGATTAAGGTTGATATGTCATCAATAACAACAAGCAAGTATAGATGTCAATGTATGGAAGTGAATAAGTATCCATGTGCAAGTGTGTATGTATTCAAGAAGGTGATATGATGATGATATGGCTGTCAATGGGGGGAAAGAAGGCTATTGTATCAAATGGTAACATGCTGGTTATAGTAGGTTGAATAAAGTGGAGTACAATATCATAACATTTCACCGATAACAGCAATAACAATAACAATATGATGATGATGGAAGATTGGTTGTTTTTGTTTCCTTGGTTGGTGATGATTTGCGCCTGATGACCCCAAGAACGGTGGTTTTTTTTTGTGCGGCGTCCGCCTTTAATTCGCTAACCGCCCCGGCACATTGTGTGGGATGTGAGTTGTGTGGGTTGTGTCTCTCTTTTCTCTCTTTTCCACTCCTTTTATTCTTGCTCTTTTGATAGTCAGCAATCTCCCCATTCTATAAACTTTGACCAATGTCACAGCAAAAAGCGATCTCTCCAGACTTGCGAGATTCAAAGGATACAAGAGAGGAACCAGCTGACGAACTTCCTGCAACTCGTATTCTCACTCGAAGAGCAAGTCGGTCGGCTAATAATACAAAGCAAACATCCGAACCACCACCTTCTAAAGGGGCTGATGATGGTGATGATCCACAAGCATCAACTTCTCCTACGCGTGTAACGCGTTCACAATCCATTGAGCCTTCAGACCAACAACAGCAGCAACAACAACAGCCGATCAATACAAGAAAAAGGATGAGAAGAGGCACGGGATCCAATTCCGGATACAACACTGCAGTCAATGGCAAGAAGCGTACCAAGTCTGGTAATGAAGCAAGTGAAAGAGAGACTAGAAATGCTACACAACGCATGACAAAGGAGACACGAGAAGCTAGAAGAGCTCAACGTGAAGCTGAAATGAAAGAAAGGTAATGAATGTTATATACATCATCTTGTGTTGCTAATGATACTTGTTTATTCAATGCAAGATTGGCTGAGCTGGACGAGTTAGAACAAGCCGTCAAGAATGGAACACATCCAGAGTACCTAAGATTGCTGAAAGAGATTGAAAACAAGCGAGAAAAGAGGATCCGTGTCACCAAGGCTCAATATGAACTTGCTCTTCAGAATCAGAATGCAGTCCTTGATACTATTCGCAAGGCATCCAAGGATAATCTTGTGGTAAAACATCTCTTTTTGTTTTCTTGTTGGCAAGGTTTTTGACACACATGAATTATCACAGTTGAAGAAACAAGCATTCCGACGACACATGATGCAACAAGTGCAACAACAGATCAGTAAACTCGAGCAGGAATATTATACACATAAAGTGACCAGTAAGTATCTCTTTTCATTTGTTATGATTTGTGATGCCCCGCCACCCAATACAACCAACAACAGCAACAGCATCAGAAACTGACGCATATTTGGCTACACCAATTTAGGCTCGTTGGACAATCAGCATGTGGCTAACTGGACTCCGCTACACCGCCCATCACGGCTTGATATCCTTTTTATCATATATAACAATCTGGGTCCAGAATGAAGAAAGTCATCCTTAACCACTTGATCACATTCCATAGTTGTTCCTTTGGCACAAGAAGATGCTGACAGTGATATTCATCTAATGCAAACAGCGATTGAACACCAACAACAACAACAACGTCTACCACATACATCCACAAAACAGGTATCACCGCCACCATCAGCTACTGCATCATCGCCACAGCAACAACAACATCATCAGCCGCCCCAATCCCAGCAGCCAAGACATGTATCACAACATCACCAAGAGCAACAACATCATCATTCACCTAAATCTTCTACTCGTTCTCACCCATTACCATCATTGTCTTCGTCATCTACAGCAGCATTACCATCATTCTCCAAGGACACAAATATTACATCATCCAATCCCATGCATCAACATCATCCACCACCATCACAACAACAACAACACAACCAGACATCCTCTGCCAATCACGTGGTTCCACCTTCACCACCAATAACATCATCTATGCCTGTCAATCATTCATATCAAGTACATTATCCTGGACGTTTTATAGCACAAGAAAGACCACCAACACATCCTTCATCCCCTGCCAAACCCCTTGTCAAGTAGTAATCGCTTGTTTTTTCATTTGTTTCTTTATCTTGATAAACAATAATTTAGGGTATATCAACTAAAGTATCATGTGCTTATAAAACTTTTGTCTCTTTTATTCACAATGAAGGCGATGAGATGAGAAAGGAGGAGTATGGAGAAAGATAACTGTATACATGGCTTCTTTAAGCAGAGCGGGATGCCTTTTCGAGCACGGCTTCATGATCAACTTCACTAAAGTCTGTACCTTGGATTTCAATAGCCAAACCAACCAACTTTTTGCGAAGAGCATCTTTACTGGAAGCGTACAACATCTTTTGGCGCACCTTGGCAGTGTCGGGAATCCTATCAACAAAGGATTAGTCCCAATCCAATCCAATCCATTCATCTTCAAAGCAGAATACTTTACCATGAATAGAAAGTAATCTTGAATCGTTGACCTTCACCAGGCTTCTCGTAATCAAAGTCATAGACTGCATAACGGGGTTCATCAGCAGGCAAGCATGCAAGGAATTCATCATAAGTGCCAGTCTCGGCAGCCTTCTCAACAACGATCTCCTTTAGGTCATCTATAACCCAATAGCAGCATGAGCATACTCTCGTTCCTCGAGTTCTCGAATTCCTTTGGATAACTCCAATTCCCTTCTTACCTGACAACTTGAAGATGATGTACTTGTAGCTCTTACGAAGCTTGAATTCCTGGTAGAGCTCGAGGCACTGATCGTTGACTGCGACACCGGACGACTAGAAAAGTGTATCCATCAATATCATATATACATGTCTTTATAATAAACTTACCATTGTTATCTAAGAAGAAGAGTTTTAAAGAGAAAAAAGAAAAAAAGAAAGCGCGGGCTGCCACTCACACCTTATAGTATAAGTCGCGTTAGTCTGCTGACGTCTACGATCCGACTAGCATTATACTTCCTCCGACAACAGTAGTAGCGTTACTCTATAAGGAGACATTGCACAATCAAGTGCAACTTTTCTTTATTGCCTTGTATGCTTTTTACGTGGTATATACATGTATTCTTCTGTGCCAATGACATAAAATAACTTGTATGTATGTAGACAAATCTTATGCTCAAGCCCACTATGAACATCCATGTTATTAGGAAGTATGTTGGAGGACTGCAAGTTGCGCCGGAGAAACGGAGGTCGACCATGATTCGCCATTAGAGTAGACGTCTCTTCTCCCATATTCTTGAAGCTTTCCACATAGTCTTCATATCCTTTGATCATCTCATTGGAAACTTCATCTTCAGGCGTCATAAGCGTGATGGACACTGTACACTTGTTTGCTTCTTCTTCAGTCTGAATAAAGAAAATGAGACATTGTAATCACTTGAATCATCTGTAACAAACTTACCTTGGATGCAAATAAAAGATACAATCGAGTAGTCTTGGATTGGATCTCTTTGGCTTTGAGATGATAAAACGATATTGCATCCACTGTAGCCGATGGTAATCCTTCGCCTTCTTCATCATAAAGTTTCATCAGATCACGTGAATCAGGGTCAGTCACTGCATGATTGGCTTGCTGACATAAAGCTTGGAGCACCTTGTCCACTGTAAAGAGTTTGTATGCTTCCACACCAAACATATAACGTGCACAGGCTTCAAAATCCCCAGGATCAATACTGTTGCGAATCAATTCCTGGACAAGATCAAGTAGCGTAGCGTAATAGCCTTCTGAAAATGAAAGATTCACACCTACTTTACGAATCAGTATATTCTTTTTATATCCATGTCGACAAACAACAAGGCTTACCGTTATGTTTCACCTTTTTGGCTTTCACATCAATCTCAGCACGATATCTCTCCTTGGTGCCTTCAGGATCTTGATCATATCTTTCAGCAATGACTTTCATCGTCTCCAATCTTTCATAGAGTATCTATAGCATGACACAACAATATCAACATATATGCTGGTTTGTATAAGAAAACGAGTACCTGATATATACGCGTAAAGCAGTATAGGGTATCATTTGCCACCAAGCCATTCACTAAATCTTTGCTTTCATTAGAACCAACAGACTACATAACGGATTGGTCGTAGCGTACCTGTGTTCTTGTTCTCGTCTTTGGATGATGATGACAAGCCGCTCATAAAGGAAATAGCAAACTTGGATATGAATCTCTTCATGATTTTGATGGTGTTAAGGCCATGGTCCAAGCGACACGCGATGAAAAGTGATAAAAGCTCTCCGATATCCTTGACAACATCGAGATCACAAAAGTGGAATGTCATGTGTGGCGGATTGATACGATTCTCATCACGTCGTTCAAAACGTAAGCATTCAATCTCGGTGATCAATGCTTTGCTGGTGAGGATTTTCTTGTCGGTGTTCTTGAAAGATCCACTGCTAATGTCGAGAGCCTTGTAAAAGCTATCCTTTTCAGCGTCCTTCCACGCCTTTTCTGAAGTGGTCTATAACCTAAATTAGCTATCATGATCCTCCAAACACATGCATTAAAGCAAGTCTACCTTTTTCTTTTTCCATTCTTCCAGCTTTGTCCTTAGTAACTTGAGCACAGGAGAGACAGTTTGGGATGGATTGGCTTGTAGCAATGCAGTAATCTTATTGGCTTCTTTGGGGTATAATTGCTCAATGGCAAGTTTGTAGGCCATTTCAGTGCCAGCACCAAGAAATGGGGGTGGTTCATAACGTGATCGCTGTCTGGCTGAAAGCTTTGCCATGGCTTCTGATATCTGTGTCAACAGGCCCAGGAGATTGGTTCCTGAATCAATCATTCGATCCAAAGCATATCGCTGCTCTTCCACTTTGTGCAAAGTCTCTTCAGCTTGATTCTTCTTTGATGCAATGAATCCACCATCTTCACTGGCCCAAATTGGATGTGACGCATAATTGTCATTCAGCACTTGATTGCAAAGTGCATCACGTCCTGAACATGCTGGACTATCCGCCTATTGTTCAAAAAGGCTCATGTGTCAATATATCAAATACAGCTTTTGATAAGCGTATATGTACCTGCTTTGATATCAAGCGATAGCTTGGACCTGGATCATTTGATACGTCCATCTTTGTTGGCTTCTCCTAAATCAATAATGTGAGTGATCACTACATGACTACACCATTGTTATTAATAACGTACTCGTTTGCTATCATTGCTCTTGATATTGGTGGTCTGTGCATGGCTTGTGTGACCATTCGTCTTCAATCGATCATCAGCGACATGTATTGTGGCACCATATGAGACAAGTTGCTTTAACTGATCAAATAATGCTGGATCTCCTTCAAGAAAGTCGGCTGCTTTGTTGATTGTCGTCTTGATATCAATGATGCCTTCATTGAAAAGGTTGATGAGCTGGAGAAAAGATTGATTGGTGGTTTCATCGTTGAAATGCTGCCGTACACGCTCAAAAAATTGATTGTTTTCCAATACAAGAGCCATTTCTTCATCTGTTGACAACTGCCTTCGCTGTAACCTTTCCTATTATTCGAGGAGTCAGTGATTAAAAATTGAACAAGACGTGTTCCAGAGGATAATTACCAGTGCATAAGCTTGACCAGGAGCACCCATCGATTCCTCTATCATCCGGTTAGCATGATTTGAGCGATAGATGATAGAATATATATGTAGCTTACCATCATCAGAAGGAGAAGTAAACTTTCTAAACTCTTGCATCAGCTTTGGCTCGTTGGCAAATAGATCCTTCACAAAATGAAGTACCTAAATATCACATGAATTGCTTAGCGTTTGTGTCATTCTTTGTTCCTAGTCCACTTACATCCTCGCTATTCAAGCGCTTCGTTTCATAGTCCTTCAGCGTATTGACAAAATTCTCATATACATCAGGCTTGTTGGCCAAACGTTTCTATAGAAAGACATAAAACTGAATCAATAACAATCACTAAACCCGGTTTCCATGACAGCTAACATACCTTGACCATCATCATATAATTGCATGCCAATTGAAACTCGCATGACTTCCGATTGTCGTGAAATTGATGCAAAATCGTTTCTGGTTCAGTCTCATGTTCTCTAGGCTAACATTGTACAGGTTAATCAGTGAGTTTCCTTTCAGACAACTTGCCCAACAAACTTACTTTCACGCCAGGAATATAGATGATGCGATAGCCTGGAGGTAAAAATCGATTGAATCCCACAACAAGCTCACGCTGTCCTCGAAATATCTTGGAGATGGAGTCAACGATTTGTGCAGTAGGTAAACTGAGGATGAAACATGAATATATGAAAAGGACGATGTCTCTTGATCCACTACCTGTCACTCTTGGCTGCTCGCATAATATCAAGAAACTGATTGTATTCTTCTGGATTCAACGCACACTTGACTTTGGTCAAGTATTGGATAGCTTCATTGGGATCCATAAGAGAATAACAGACTGGATTGTGATGGGTGGATTGGTCAAAGTTGATAGTTGAATTGGAGGATAGTCGTGGTGAATTGACAACATCAGGCTGCTGCTGTTTGAGCTTGGGCTTCTTTCTGAGTGGTGTATTGTAATGATATCGATCGTCATCATCATCATCCTCACTGCTGCTAATGATAGCACTGACTGTTGCACTTGATCTTAGTGAAGATATGTGATATTGGGTATTGCTGTCATTGTCTTCTCGTAGTCGCTTATCACGTGTGCGTAAACAGTATGATAGTCGTGCCCTGTTGTTGCCTTCCTCGGCAGGATCTCGTAACGCTGCTGGTGACAAGATACCAGGACTTGTCGACTGGTTTCTGGATTCGGCTTCATAGTTGGAGTCAGAGTCGTCTCGAACATCAGATTGGGATCCATCGACTGAATAGCTGCTGGAATATGCTTCATAGGCTTGGCGGGGTCGTAGTTGAATGCGATCGTTTGCAGTTGGAGCAAGTCTAAAGTCGTCGTTGTTGCTGTCTTTTTGGTCTCGTAAGGTAGAGGAAGAAGTGCTTTTGCCATTGTCTTGTTGAAGCGTATCCATAGCGTGTTATATATAAATGTGTGTAAAGTAAAAGACGTCGCGTGGCGGAAGAAAGTGAGTTATACCACGCCAGATCCGCAAAAGTTCAAGACATCATGTGACGTAGCATTGGATATAATAAAACATGGAAAAAAGTTCATTGTGCCTTTAGAAGGTTGCTCATGATACATTTGTATGTCTTGAGTGCTCTATCATTTATTGCAATCAAAACAGCTGCTTTAATATATGGGGAAATCGGGATCTATATCTGTAGCCCACTTGTATAGGCCTCCAGTGATATCGCGAGCGTTCTTAATACCATGCTTTTGCAACAGTCGTACAGCCAATTGTGAATCATTACCCAGTCGACAAACAACGTAGACTATAAAGAACATAATGAGTCAAAGAACAACAACAAAAAAAAAGCCCTATATCCATACCATTTTCAGTTTCTTTTGCCTTCATATCCTCTTTCAACTCTGATATCCTTTTTTCCAGATTGGCCAATGGTATGCTTAGACTGCCAGGAAGACTGCAAATGTCGAATTGAACTGGTGCCCTTACGTCTAGCAGCACATGTGCTTCATTGTTCTTGACCACGTCATTGTATTGCTAAAAGGGAAATGTGTCAATGACAAAGAATACGATTCAATACACAATGACTAACTTGCACATTGATGCGTTCATTGGGATCAAGAACAGAGAGTGAAAGCTCCTATAGTCTCCAAGTAAATACTTGATATATCCTTTTCCATATCATTATCTTACCTTGTCATTCGCACCTGCTCCACAGAATTGCACATAATCAATAAGAGCTTTGATTGTAGGATTGTCTCCACACACGACACAGTCCTTTCGTTTCCCGCGAAGCTTCATTGTTCTGAACATGGGTGAATAACTGCCTGAAAAGATCAAGAAACTTGGTGGGTCATTGACTAAAATGAAGTTGTGTCAGCATCAATTGGATCATGTTGCTTTCTCTTTAGATGTATCTACCATTTGATCCAGTGATGATCTTGATTGCTTCCAGGGCTTGCAGAGTACCAATCACCCCAGGGACTAGAGAAGGATAGTTGTTAGTGAATATGCTACATCTCTGACATAGATGATCCAACATACCTACACCAAGAACACCGCCATCGGAGCAATTGGTCACCGTTTCAGCGGGAGGAGGTACAGGATGTAAACAACGATAGCAAGGACCACCATTATAATTGTACACTGTGAGCTGATAGTATCATTGGTTAACAAGGTACATGATACAAGATCATTTGCAATATAGATTACCTGACCATCCATTCTTAAAGCACTGCCTGAAACAAGAGGTTTTCCTGCCAAAACACATGCATCATTCAAGAGATAGCGAGTGGCCACGTTATCAGTTGCATCCAGGATCACGTCGTATCTAATCATCATCATATAAGCATCAGGTAATCTCAATAAATATTCCACTTTACACATACTGTTTGATGATATCCAATGCATTAGTACTATCCAGGAGTATTGGATAAGGTGTGATATGACATCCAGGGTTGATTCTGTTGAAAGGTGATCAGTTTATACCTATTGCATATTCCTATCATGTGATCTTACTCGTGAACAGCCATCATTGCCGAAACAGCCTTATTGATACCTTGGGTCCTTTCCTTATGTATCACCTGACGATGCAAGTTGGAAACATCAACATCATCATGATCCACAATACCAAGTCGACCAATGCCACCGGCACCGAGATACAACAATGCAGGCGCACCAAGACCACCAGCACCAACAACAAGAATAGAACTATTGCGTAGCTTCAATTGTCCTATACAACAATATACATGTATTAGCTATATGCTATTTATGCTCCTGGTAACAACATGCCTTCAATGCCAAAGTCGGGAAGGATCAGTTGTCTCCCAAAGCGTCGGATCTCTGGATTGGTAAGACGTTCGACTTGTTGAAAAGAAGGTTGTTGATTGACTGGCTTGGATTCGAGTTGTGCCTCCAATTGAGCAATACGTTGACGTAAACGTTGGTTTTCTTGTTCAAGTGACTCCATGGGAAGGTTGATCGATGAGCAAGCCGAATAAAAGGGGGAAACGACGACAAGCGTGCGAAACAAGTGACGGCAATCCAGGTTAGGAAATCTTGTGTCACCATTGAATGCAGGAATTGTTTCTTAGTGAGATACTGTAGTTTATTCGAATGAATGAGCTTCTATCACTCCATATGTATTGTTGAAATGGGCTGGAAAATGACAGGCATAAGAGGAACACAATAAACGAAAAGCAAAACAGGAATAATGGGGATAATTATCTACTTGTTGCCATCTGTGCTTGTAGCAATACTGGCAGAATCCGAAGGTGATGGGACTACAACAGCAGGTCCTTCTTTGCGTTGTACATCCAAATCCTTCTTGATTTGCTCCTCCAGATCTCGAATATCTTGAATTGACATGCCATACCATTGATCCATCCAGCAAAACAATTGTCTTTTATCATCATTAGTCATGTATAATAATAAATGATCCATCTTTTCATCATTTACCTGTGAAACTTGAGGAACAAGTTGTGAATTGTCTTTGAAAGGAAAGATTCCACTTTTCCTTGGATACCAAACCACTTGAATTCAATGTATACCAACTTGTAACACGTCATAACTGGTTCACAAGTCTTGATCCAATCCTTTTCAGTCAATGGTCCTCGTCCAGTCTTGGTTGAATGCACCAGTTTGGGATCTTCTTGAGCCTTATACTCTTTGGGATCAACCTTGTCATTGGCAACATCAATCAAAATCACTTCTCGTTTCTTGAGATCACTATCCGAGATTTTCAGTGCATTGGGAAGCTCGCCACGAGATTTGTCTACATGCAACGTTTCATAGACAATGGAAAAGTTGTCCTTCATGTAGCCATTCTATAAACCAACTAAGCATCCAAGTACTTGTCCTCGTTGTTACACCCAGCACTTACCTTCAATACTAGGAACATGACATGTCAAAAATTAGAAGAGATTCGTGAATATCATCCCTGTCATGCATTCAGTCAACTTTTTACCTGTCTTGCAATATGGATAGGCATTCCAAGCCTGAAGAACACATAGAGATACACATTAGACACCTAATCGACATGAATCCATGCTTGAATAAACACTTACCTCTTCATAAAGATCCAATGCACCAGCAGGTGCCAATGCACGTACGAAGCCAGGTACTCGTGAAGCTAAGCGAAAGATCTTGTAGGTGTATTGGCCCTTTTCACCATTCTCCTTCTCATATGGCTCGTTTTTGATAACTTCTACACCTTCACCACCACCTGTTTGTTCTTTGGAAGCCATAGCAGTAGCATAGAGCTGACCTATAAGTTATGAACATATCCTTCAGTAAAGTGTCTTGACGCATCCCTTGTCTTTATACTTGCCAATCTGATACTCGGATTGAGTACAATTGTTAACGACACGGAATTCCTTGATGAGCATAGTGGACCAGTTGAAAGAGAGATGAGTAAGAAGGAAAGGAAGTCTTCAAGTACGAGAAAGAAAGCGGGGAAGACCAAAAATTGACGTATACAGTGAACGTCAACAGCACATGTCCAAAACAAAACGGGTCTCCAGTAATCCTTGGCATTACAAACCCCCTTTTTTACATCTCACATGGTATCACCACATTCTCTCTTTTGTTTTCATTGCTATAGCACGAGATAACAAGTCCCGTATCTTCTTCATCCAGTGTCGTCAAGGGTAACATGCATCGGATCAATGTCGGTAACCCCGAGACATTTAAGGCACTAGTGCACGAGCATAACCCAACAAAGGGGTCCAATCCAATCATTATCTAGAGAACTAGGAGTAATCATCCAATAGCAATAGTTATAATAGTACTAGTCATCTCATTGTCCATTAAAGAGATAAATAATCAGCTTAAACACGACAATGGCACATCATTCATGCGAATGGATTATTCCAGGGTACACAAAATGTCCTGTGTATCGTTACTTTATTTCCCCGACCCGCATTTCCGCAAGTTGCACACAATGTACCCATCTCTATCAAGATGACATGTGGATGAGCCATGAGATACTGCTGTCCCATGTATGAAGTGGATCATCGTATGATCAATGGCAGTACATTACCTATAAGCATATCACTTGACAAGAATGTTCATTCCACCAATAGATGATATATCACTTTACAGTAGTAGCCATTGTTCTTTTCATACAGCCACCCAATCTTAAACGACTCCAAACTTTGATATGTGTATGTTATAAAGATAGAAGTTTATGAGAAAGATACTTGAATATCATGGACTATAAATGATATAAAGTGGTGGCAGTGTTCATTGTCTTGTCGAACATCATGCTTTATTATGTATTATAGGGAGGATCATATATAAATGATGGTATTTAGTGATGCTTATTGTACCAATCAAGTATCTCCATCATTCTTTTCTTGTTGTTCATCTTTGCCAGGTTCGCCTTTTTGCTGTTCTTCTCGACAAATGCTTTGTACTGTTCTGGGTGCTCTTCCATGAACTTTTGGCGAGCTTCCAAAGATCGTTCCTTGTATACATTCTTTGATTCCTCATCCAATTCTTTCCACTTTTGGCTGACGAGGGCGTTGATATCACTGAATTTGTAGTCTGGGTGTTCTTTCTTGATCTTGGGATGCATTTCACGACTAAAGATCACAAAGCTATTCGGTGGCCATTTCAGGTTGCGATCAGGACGACCATGTGTTCGATTGTATTCATCCTTTAGCCGATTGGATTCATCAATGTATTTCTGCTTTTCTTCCTATAGTCATAGAGTCAATACATCAACAAGACAGTGACAAGAAGCAATCACATTACCTTTGAAAGTTCTCGCCACATCTGCGAAACCTTTTGACTGACTTCCTTGTTACTTAGTGCATCCGTCTCAATGATCTTTTTGCGCATAGCGGCGTTGAAAAGGAAGTAGGGATTGAACTTGTTGCCAGGTCTTGGAACATTGTAAGGTGAGCTTCGTATATGCATATCCACTGATTGACTTGGTGCCTGGCTGCTAGTCTGGGATTGTTGTCTGCTTTCTTCATACGAGAATGATGATTGCTCATAGTCGGATGCAATATAATCTTCCTCATCTGAGAACATTGGCTTGGGTTGAAGCGCTTTTTCTTTGCCTTTGGCTACAAAAAGATACATGCAGTGAGAAGACTGGTCTTTCTTTTGGACATGTCAAAGATGTAAAGATACTTACTTTTGCCCCTTTTTGTTTTATCGACTACATTCACTGAGACTGTATCAGGTGTCATTGGCTTGGGCTTCTTTTTGGGTTGTGCATCCATCCTCTTCTTTCTCATTCTTTGTATCTCTTTCATTGGAGGAATATCATCATCTTCAGTGTCGTCTAGCTCAGTAGGATCATAAGCAAGTCGTCTTTTGAATGCTGTTGGTTGGTTGTTGCGAGAGAAACGAGATGCAGCATGTCTTTTTTGTGGTACATTTTCTTCATCTGTGTCGGATATATCATCTTCATCATCATATCCTTCAGGTTGGAAATCTGATGCTGAATCATCATCATAATGGGGACGTCGTTGTCGTTGTTGCTGTGATGATGAAAGTAGCTGTTTCTTCATTCTACCATGCCGATGTTTCTTCATGGGCAGATCCCATGTATATAAATCTTCATTGTCGCTCACGGCTGTTGAACCTGTAGGTATATTGTATCTTGTATCTCTGAGCGTTCTCATTGATGACACATCAGATCTAGGCGTACGACTGTCATTGATTCCAAGATTCGAAACATCTTCATCGATCATATCTTCATCATCAACATCGAGCATTGTATCAGCTTTGTACGAGTGGCGTTTCATTGCTGATTGTGAAGAAGTACGCTTGGAAGTTGACGGTGTAGAAGGACGCTTGGAAAAGTACGACAATAACATCTCGGTCTCATCATCGTCATCGTCATCCAACATATCACGTTCTTCATCACTGACTTGATTCAACAGACTACGTTCTTCATTCCTGATCTCTTCCATAACACTTTCAGGCAAATCATCCTCTTGATCAACTGAATGTCGCTTATCATTGTGCTGTGATAAGGTATCATCATCATTCATTCTTCCATTGGCGTGACTGAGTCGTCGACTATTGTTGCCAATGCCATGATTTGGTCTTGATGATAGTGAAAAGAGCATAGGTGTATGTGTGTTGGAAGCTGGATTTGTATCACTGTCATCTTCATAACGACTTCGTTTGTTGCTCGTGAAGCCTGTGTTTTGCTCATTCAACTTGTGCATGGCTCGTTTCCCATCTTTTGTGCTTTGGTTGACTGTTTGGCTGCCACTATCCCTCCCTTGGATCGTGAATCGTGCCCTGCACTCCCTGCATTCACTGTAGGATATCCAGTAAGACAATCAATACCCATTCAATACGTTAGGGCATTAGAGTATTGACTCACCCTCCAGTAGCACTTTTACGCAAGATATCGGTCGATAGACACCGTGGACAAGTGGTCATTGTATGGGATAAGTGTATTCAAGTGTCGGTGGAGTAAGCCAGCGTCGTTTTGAACAAATAGAAAAAGACAGCGCGTGTTGTGGCGGACATTCTCTTTTGCTTTGTAGTTGCCAATAAAGTGGTTTGTAACGAGCATTCCCAACATATTACTTTGTTCCAACAATGTACTGGTGTTTTTGAGTCATAGGCATTCAATGGTTGCTATCTGGGTCCCTTTGTTGTCTGATTGGCATCCTATCTTTATCCTTTAGTTTCATTATGCTTCATTGCTTTACGCAGATCAAATCAACACATACGCGAGCCTGAGTATTGACATTGTTTTCCCCTTATCCTTCAATCATTTTCAAGAGCACCATTATCCACCATGACAATAAAACATTTTCCTATTCAATGTCATCATTATCAGCATCTAATAGGTTGGCAATGATCCATGTCATTCTTTTCATGCATTGGTTCACATGACCCAATTTGATGTGACTAATGCATTTAACAATCAAAGAGAGATAAGAGCCATCCCGATGATGAAAAATGAAAAAGCGCTATGCGTCATGCAGCAAATGGAGATGCTCAGCAAAATAGTAAATTGGCGAGTGAACCAGCATTGTATTGATGATCTATCGGCCATACAACCAGGACCAGGAAAGGAGGAAAAGCGCATCCATCATCACTTAGCTTATCATTGGCTTGTATTTTCACGCTCGTCGCTTATCAAACATCAACAAGCATAATGTATGGATTGTCGATTTATCATCGTAATAGGACATTACAACGATCCTTGTGCTCCCTACACACATGACGTTGTCTTGATTTCTCGCTCATTAGTCATGACTCATAACAAGCATTAGAGTAGATGTGTAGCAGTATGACCTGGTAGTGCCATGATAAGATATTGGTCTGTGTTGTTGTTGCTGCATGTATTAGCCTTAGTGGCATCATTCATGCTCGAAAGATTGTGGAGCAGCAGCATGTCTGTGTATGCAAAAGACGAGACGAAAAACAAAGAACATCGCTCTAGTTCAGTTTGCAACATTACATTGATTTCTCGTATTTGAAAATGCATGTCCTTTTCATCTTCTCCCATTGTCGTTGACGATAAAACAAAGACTGGACATCGTTTCTTTATTGGCTACTTTCACATTGTCATTTAGACGTATCGATGTCACCCTTCTTATTTCATTACCCCAAAGCATGAATCAGTGAGAACAAAGGATCCATTCAGGAGATGCATGATATAACACACCACCACATGGAACTTTATACATGGCAGCATGGTTTTGTCAGCAAGTGTACGTGTTGAAAAAACCGAAAAGAAGCTTTTTTGGCCGATCAAGTTACCGAGCAACACATTTACGGATCAGCATCAGAATAGGCAACACTCCCATGTAGATATTATTGGTTCTACTTGCCATCCACAGCTGTGCTTGGACCACCTTACATTCAAAATCTCCCCTTTTCTGCTAATGTTCATTGACACAAAGCTACATACATGCACACACATGTGCTCTTTACTGGGCTATCGCTTACTGCATGATATACTTTTCCAGTTGCCCGGTCACAACAGCTTTTCATTATGCATATGACTTTCTGAAATTAGATTAAAATGAATGTGTAAGATGCTTTAATAAAGTTTCAAGGGAGAAAGATGACTATAGATGTAAAAAGGGTGAAAGGGGAAAGGGTTTTTCGAGTATGTGTTTGTGACAGACAGGAGTAAAAAGGGGAACCAGCCCCATTGAAACTGTGCTGTCGTTGTTATAGGATTACAAGCGTGGATGTCCAAGCCAAGGTGCAGTTGCAGCAGCAGTGGGAGTGGTATTGGTAGTAGTATCATGAGGATGAGTCATAAGAGATTCTTCATCCATGACAAAATTCATCAACTCGTATGAATCCATCATCATGTCATTGGGTGGATGAAATGGCGGTGAGCCACTTGAAGCAGTGGATGTAGATGATGATGCATACATGGTTGGGGGTTGTAAACGCTGTGATGCTTGATTAGGTGGTGGTGGTATTTGATCAAACCATTCTTTTGGCTGGGGTGATGCACCAGGTTGTGTTGTTGGTGGCCAAGCCAATGTTGGAAACATTTCATCCCAAGGTGATTGTACTGCACATGCTGGTGGTGGTGGTGGTGGATGTTGTTGTGGCATAGCAACTGCAGCTGCTGCTGCTGCGGCAGCAGCAGTTGTACTTTGTTGATGTTGTTGAATTGATTCTTCTTTGATACTCTTTCTGCGTGATTGTTGTTGCTGATGATGTTGTTGCTGCTGTTTAGCCTTATCGGATGCTGATTGTTTACTACGAGCAATATGCTGTTCCCTAAGCAATCGTTGTCTTGCCAAGCTGGCTCGAGAAGTTTGTACTTCTTGATCAATCATCACCATTCTTGGTACCAAATCATCAGAAGTATCATAACGCTGCATCAAATCCCATAAAGCTTCTTGTTCACTTTCAATGGCTCGAATACGAGTTTCAAGTTGTGATAAATCATCAATGAAAGGATCCACATCAGTGGGTTGTGTATTGCGTGAACGACGTCGAGTTGGATATGCACACATCTTTTCGTTGGCTGCACAACGATCACAATTAGGTCGTCGTCCATCACAGCGCACCTATTACAAGGATAAGCAGTTAGATGAAAGGTTTCTTCATAACAAATCTAGGCTAATTACCTTTTTAAGATGACACCGAACACATGCAGTTGATGTGCGTGGTCTTTTCGATTGTTGAGAACCACCTACTTTGACTGGCTCAAGATGAGTAGAATCTTGTCGTTGCTTGTTCATGGTGGTGAAAAGGATAAAAGGAGATGATTGTGTAATGAAAAGAGGAGAAAGAAAGTGATTGATGAAATGTCTTTATATACTGACCAGAGAATACAAAAATGAGCTGTATGTGTGTTGTATATGTTATCTGCACCCAGTAATGGAAGCAGCGTGTGTGTGTGTAAATCGTTATTCAATGCATAAAAGGATTCGTCATCCGGTGTGTACGTGCGTGTGTATTTCCTATAAGATCCAAGATGCAAGTTTGATTACTCAATCATACATGGTCTCGACTGCCAATGGCCCTGTGAGTATAGTTAAGGCAGTGGTGGTAGTGTGTGTATATGCACAATTGTCGTTGTTGTTCGCACAGGCCAGCTGGCCCTGGTTAATGCAGCATAGAATAGATGTCATGGTTTGAAACAGAATCTGGGCATGCTAATAATAAAAGACTTCCTCCAATTCAATGTTGTTAATAAGGAAACAAATATTGCAAAGAAGTTCCATGGAGAAAGAGTAATGAGCTAATCATGCTTTTTTGGGGGAGATATCTTTTGACGGAGGAGATTGGGTAGTATTATGCAACACATCCAAGGGATTACAACTCACATCCAATCTTGCATGATTATGTGTCGATGCCAAAACAAGTTCTATATCCGATACTAATGTCAGTGGCAATCATCGTTATGAAAGTAAATGCTCACGGGCATCAACATATGTCCCATGCCACTCCGCGCTGATATCTTGTTATCTATCACTTTCACATTAGCCACAACTTGCATGACAGCTACCTCGCATAAGAGATTGTTTGCTCAATGCAGCGATCCCTGATGTGTATATTAGTGTACGTGTGAATGTATATTGTTTATGCAACTACTATTGTTGTTGTGGATCCACTTTCTCCTATTGTGTAGTTGAGATCGAGACGTCTTTTTGTTTACTAGTGAACTAAACAAGAAGGGTCCTTCCTATCGTATTTCTGGATGCCAGGGTCCAAGAGAGCAAAACAGACTAAGATGGGGGTTTCTTTGAAATGACAAATGGACATGATCGGGTGTTTAGTAACATCAATGACCTGTCAACTGACATAGCGTCTTTCCTGCGAATTTGAACCCCGTGATGATCATTTAGACAGCTTTTTCATGCACTGCAATCACATTCACTTTGATATATTTGACTATGTTCTTATCTAGTACTATGTCTATACACGTGTTCATACACAAGATCCTAGCACAACAATGTCACTTGTTTGGTAAATGTCATTGCTTAGTCATTATATTTTGAAGCATTGGGTAATGGGAATATGCATAGTGTACAGCAAGGGATGAATCACATGTTGGGATGCTATAAGCATAGTCATCAGCAAGTAAACTAAAATCCATGAATGTGGATGTCTTGTTTTCTGGCAACGTCTTCCTTGACCAGGAACTCAGCAACCTTGCTACGTTGATCACCAGAAAGTTGAAGCACTTGTCCAAGGTGTTCGTCAACAACAACTTTGCCATTGCACGCCAATTGCTTTTTCAACACCTTCAAGATCTTGCCAGTGTCAAATTGCTTCTGGAGTCCTTGCACAATAGTCCACGTCTTTCGCCCATTGCGTTGCTGTATTCGAATGTCTATGTCATGTCAGTGTCCATTTCGACTGTTCAAGAGGTATAGTTCGTTACGAATAAGGCTCCTGGAAGCATTATTTGTATCATCAAAAGGATCTAAAGTGATAACAATAAATATATCCTAGGATGAATGTACAAGAATGGCTTTTACCAGGATGATCTTGTTTGTATTCCATGGTGCTTCAATGCAATGACAGAAGATGCAGAAATCGGAATGAGCGGGCTGGAACCAGGATCCGATTCTTGTTATGGTAGGTGTCATCCAATCGCAATGACTCCCGTGCATCTCCTATTTCTACCTTTTGTGCATGTACCAAAGTGATTGGGATAAGGGCATGTGAAAAAGACAGTGACTAATCCCCTATCAAATGATACACTCGCAGGGCTCTTTATCGATAGTGATGATCTGCAATCAGCTTCAGAATCAACAAACAAGGAGGATGCTGATAATGCATGTTGTTCAATATGGAAAAGGCGTAGACTATGATTCTCGACTTTGGCGTTTATCTTTTGTGTGTGTGTGTACATCAAGCAATCCACGTCTTTTGTTTCAACATGGGATCTGTTTCAACAATCAACTATTTATCAGCGATGGTACAAGGACAAATCAACAATCCCAAATATCTCCGCATTCTGCGATAAAGTTTCCCAGAGATCGAGTCAAGGATTCCACTTTTTGAGCATCAAAAAAGCCTATCAGTCTTTTCATTTGCACCATTGGATAAGAATGACATGTATGTTTGCATCCAATTTATCACTCTACATATGAATGTGAGGCATTTTCTAATGTTAGCTCTTCAACAAAGGCATGACACAATCCCGCGGATGTGACGAATTTGGTCAATCTAATCACAAGCGGTCGTTTAAACACGGGCGCTTATCAAGTCTAAGGCGCGTTATCAGGAGCCAATCAGCCAATCATTTTCCCGATGTGAGTAATGATAAAAGGGGCGTGTATTTTTGGGATCCGTCGCTCTTTTCTCATTTCGTTATTTCTCCTTTTTCCAACCAGCATTCAACAACTTCTTTCACCTTTTTACATTGAATTCACGACACAAAGGACCTTATTGGTATGCATGATTCATTTCAGTCTTTTGCTGCAGTGTGGGGAAATGGGTGAAACCCAAACTGATCCTTGTTGTGACCCACACACACAGATTGATTGATTGACTGCAGCAGCATTGACTGAGACCAAAACGACTCTTTAAACGTCTTTTCATCCACCATGACGGTCAAATCGCCTTTTTACAACAAGCCATCGACCGCGACAAGTGTGGATTCATGCCACAAGTGCCCTTTAGATACAATCACCCAATCCCAGGACTCAAGTGTAGTACCGATTGCTTCTTCAGTGAAAAAAGTCCAGTCTAATACTGGCTTCGAGTATACGCAAGCCACCGATCATTCCAGCAACAGCAATATTAACACCACTTCCAACCAACAACCATCTGCTGTTGAGCCGAGCAGCTCCAGTGCTGCGACATCGGACATTGGTAATGCATCGATGACTTCTTGCTCGAATTGTGGAACCACCACAACACCACTTTGGCGACGTTCTCCTCAAGGTGAAACTATTTGCAATGCATGTGGACTTTATCTTAAGGCACGCAATACTACTCGCCCACCATGGTTGAAACGTAACAACATTAAGCGTCCAACACCATCAGCACCAGTTGCTTTGGCACCTGCACCTCCTACATCTATTTCTATGACGACTACAACACCTATTGCTGCTACTGCAACTACTGCAACTACTGCTGCTTGTATTCCACGTCTTGCATCATCTCAACAACATCAACAACCAGCTAAAGATGGTGAAGAAAGACCTGCACTTTCATGTGCCAATTGCAATACAACATCAACACCTTTATGGCGTCGTGATGAACAAGGAAACACTATTTGCAATGCATGTGGTCTTTACTACAAATTGCATAGCGTACATCGTCCTATGACCATGAAACGTTCCATTATCAAGAGACGTAAACGTGTGACAGTATCCAGTATGGCAGCTCAGCATCATTATTCATCAGCTTCTTCAGATGATGGCAATAGTAGTGGAGATGATAGCAGCACTACATCGCAACAACAACAACAACAGCAACAATCAGCAACTTTGGCTCCTCGTAAACGCAAGTTGATGCCCAACAATGATATTCATCGCAACAAGCGTATTGAACTTTGTGGAAATGGCAATACCAAATATGTCATGCGTCCTTTATTGCCAAATCAACCTCTTGCTCCTGCAACAAGTGCAACTACTGCTGAAACCAGTCGATTGGATCCAGTTGAGCCTGATGCTTTTCACAAACATCATCATCAACAGCATCAACATTTGCCATCGCCACCTATGAAGCCAATGCCACGTTTACTCAATCCAGAAAGTCGATCATTGCCATCATTGCACAGCTTGCCTTCTCCACCACTTACAGCAAAGGAAATGTTCAAAGATCAAGGTGCATCATCATCTGCTGTTACAACAGCTGCAGCTATGGCTACTGTTTCTGCCTTGCTCAATCCAACACAAAAGACACATCAAATGCTTGAAGCTCATCGCCATGAATTGCAGCGTGAAGTGACCAATTTGACATCATTGCTATCACGTACCACTGCCATGTTGCAAAATCTTGATCAAGTTATGGCTGTCACGAAGGAAAAACAACCTGCCACTACCAATTCGACTCAACAACAGCCCCATGTGACCAATGCTCTCATGTCACTTTTTGCATTGGCAGCTGCCAAAGAAACATCTGGTTCTTCAGCATAGTTTAGTTCCTGAAATTGGGCTAGTTACACATAGTAGTCGTAGTTATGATTAAATGCATATGCTTATTGATGATATGAAACACCATTTTAGTAATGTGGGGAAAGAAGTACCAGAGAAAAGAGGAAATGGTGGCATGTGAAACCATGTGTGCTCACCGGAGAGCAGAGTAAGCCGGGATAACCGGTTGATCGGGCTATTACGGGGGTGCCAATGATATTGGGGGGTGAGACATTTTTTCACTAGAGGGAAAAAGATCATAAGAGGATGACAAAAAAAGCGTAATGCGTACAATGGGGGGAGAAGAGTTTTGTGTATGTGTGGATTTTGGATGGGCCAGCACCATCATTCATCATTCATCATCACCATTATCAGGTTCCGCGGGGTGATACTTTGCATCAGCCAATCCCTCGCTGTGGCTCACCTTTTTTTGCTGACTCCACATCAAAACCAACACACACGAGATAGATTTATGCCGTTGTCTTGACGCCTTTTCCTTTTTTTCTCTTTCGCTTTCCTCTCTTTTCACCAGCTAACATGATGGACGAGGCATACGACCCAAAACATAAGGCTTCCAGTGTTACTAGCACTACAAGTACAAGTACCAATGGTACCGCTCCTTCTCTTTTTTCAGGTACTTCAAGTGTAGGCGGTGGTGACATTGATGATTTTAGTGCTATTGAAGGTAATTAGAGATAACAATATAGATACAACAGCCAAACTAACACTCTACTGACTTTTAGCCCTTGATCCAACAGCAAGCCTGTCCATCCCTGCTGATGAAGATTACTTTTTCCTTACCAAACAGGATGAGCAGTGTATTCAACCACCTGCTCAACAAGATATTCTTGATAAATTCTTTGACATGCAATCTTTGGTGAGTCGATTTTTTTTCATGTGCAAGGATCCAGACCAAAATATGCTAATCTAGTAATCATTACAGGAAATGCCACCACAACAGCAATCTGCACAGACATTATCCTCATCATCATCACCATCTGTACAACAACATAAAGAATTGCCATCAAGGAAACGCAGGACATCTGTTATCAGCCAAGATAGCAATGCAAATGCAGAGCTTCCCCAAGACAAGAGGATACGTGATCTTTTAACTGATGAAGAACGTCGTGCCAACCATATTGCTAGTGAACAAAAGAGACGCAATACAATCCGCACTGGATTCAAGGAATTGACTGATATCATCCCTACTCTAAAGAACATCAACAATTCAAAGAGTACTATATTGTTCAAGGCTGTTGAATATGTGCGTCATCTCGAGAAAAGAAACAGAGGATTGCGTGACAAGCTGGCATCCTTGCAATTACGTCTTGAAGTTGAAAGCAGATTTGGTAGACGCCATCAACAACAAACCACTACTGGCAGCAATTCTAGTCAACATTATGCTACATCATCATCAGCTAGCAATAAGGACAACACATCATCATGTCGATTGGCACCTGAGACACTTGCAGCATTGATGGCTCACAAGAAGCAGCAACGACAACTCGAAATGTTGCAAGAACAGTTGCGAATGCAGCAAGAGTTGTTAGCGAAACACAATATTGCATACCCAACATCGACATCACATATTAACATTCCATCATCCACGTCTCATAACACTTTCTCCACTCCTTTTGCATCATCACGTCGTCATAGTACTCTCCCAACGACACAGCAACATGGTTTTCATCATTTATATGGTGCTACCAATGCTCCAAGTCTCAACATCCCTGCAGATGAAGAATTCAATACTGAACACAAGCGGCGTGAGCAGTTGCTGAGCTGTCATCGCCATTACAAACCTTCACGATCAACATCTTTGACCTGATCTTTTCTTTCCATATGTCTTATTCCTCCTCCTACTTTACTGCCCGTCATCTTTATTATTAGGAATCATTCATTATCCGCCATCTTACTCATGCTCCTCCTATCTTTCCCCATTTTTGATTATCTATGTTGTACTTTATGCTTCTCAAAACAAAAGGATGTTATCACTCAAGTGTGTGCTTTATCTTTTTTACCAAAACATCATCATCATCCGAGTGTGTGGATCATATAAAAGTCGTTTGATCTCATGTTTAGTGTAACAATTAGGCAAGTAGCAAATAACATAATGACGAGAAGTCTGTATTTGGGGAGATGTGTTGTATAGCACGTTTTGGAATGACGATGATAAGTGATGCGTTGTGACACATGGGCCATTTGGCTTGAAAAAGTCCCCCAACGATGTTGGCATTGTCATGAAGGAACATCTTTGTCCTGCACATATAATCCCCACATGTGTGTGCACGCGACATCTCCACTTTTGACCCCCCAAAAAGCGTTGGATCGGACTCTGTTTTCAGTAGGACATTAGTCAAGGAATTGGGTAAGCACTTTTATGTCTCTGTTTTTTCATGGCCCTCCACACCCCTTGTATGACAAAGAATCCATATTTGTCATTGTATTCATTGTAATGCGATAAACACGCATATCAGACAATTCTTGTTACTAAAAACCAAAGTCGGAAGATAGTGTACCCAGCCAGAGCATCTATCGGAAATCCCAAAACCCCATCCCAATTTTGTTATCCCCCCCTTCCTATGCGACAAAAAGAAGTATCCACTCTATGCCTGGGAGTCAAAGAACATTGGGAAATGGAATCAAGGTTGTCAGAAATGTGGATATATTACACAACAGCAAGATGCATGATGCATAAAGTGTCGCATGAATGAACAGAAGATGTCATATCATGAAAAGAGTCATCGACATCGGGTAGATCAATCACACAGTTTATCAGTATCACCTTTTTTTTTTGTTGCGCTCGGACCTCTGGTTTTCTTCAGCAAGAAAATGCGATAGGTCATGGGGCGCTTGTACTTTTCATATGCAAATGGAAAGCCAGAGAAAGAAAAAAAAAGCACCAGACTATGCATGAGCTCCACTTTAATCATGCGCATCATGTTGTGTAGCATATATACAAGGAAAATGATAGATCCCTTATGAGTTTCATCACATCATCAGGCTGCTGCGTCTCACTCTTGGATCACATGATCAATACAAGATCGATAGATCGCCTTCTTTGCTGATCTTATCATTCAGGATCATCCTTGATGTGCATATTTAATGTTATATATAACAATAAACTCCTCTAATGTGTTGTTGTGTGTCTAGCATTACTTAGCAGTGGATGGATTGATATCTTGTCGTTGGCCAAAAAGAGCAGATGTAGGTACTTATGTTGCCAATGCGGAGCATTATGTGATTCATCAAGATTCTGATGAGGTTATACAGCAATCTAGAGATCAAAGTCATCGTATCAAACATAAAAAGTAGTAATTGGATCATCGCTATATGACGCATTGATGTCACTTTTGATAAGAGTTCTGATGACAGCTTCCCTAATTGGCTATATCAATAGTGTACTGTTTTCATGTTGACTTATACGACACCAAAACATGATGTGAACATCTTTATGGAAGTGGACGAAAAGCTTGCTTGTGTAAGGATGGGCGGGGATGAAAGATCCAGCTGCTTATCATTGCGGATGAAGAAAGTCTTCTACTTTTCATCAAGAAACATCATTGTAAGCAAGCATCAGTCAACATGATTTATAACCAGACATTGAATTGCCATGGATGCAAGATGGTACATAAAAGTTACAATGTATCCTACTTTTAAAGGACCAAGGTGTATTGTTACAAATGAATATCCTGAATGACGTCGGGAGTTCAAGTGAAGCTACAGCCAAGGGTAAGAATGAGACTGAACCAATAAGAAGGAGGGACCAATCTGAAAAATTTGCGGTAGATGGATGTAGCTTTTTGGGAGGGAAGCTTTCCTTCTTACAACGTTTCCCCTCCAGCAAACCAAGCCTCCTTTCCAAGCCTCTTGCTCTTCAAGCCACCGAGGTAGGTCATAAGCAAGTGGTCGCTGAACTACTATTCGTACAAGAACATGGAAATTGCTCACTATAACATGGTCTTACAGCACTTAATATGGCACGAGTACACTTGTTTGCCGGTCCCCAGTCAAACAACGACAAAAAGTCTCGATCCCAACACCAACATGAATCCGAGTACACCAACTTGAATGTTGACCGTCGTGGTCCTTCTCCTATGGTGATTCCTGCTACAATGTCAAAGGAAGACAATATGGGCAACACAAAAGCAGTGTCAGTGGAGTCTTCGTCTTCTTTAACGACTCAAGACCATCATCATCCATCATCTTCACCCCCGCCGCCGCAGCAACAACAACAGCAACATGAACATCACAAAGAGCCAGATGCTGCATCCATTGCTACATTAACAGCTATATTACAAAATGCTCAAGCAGCAGCTATGAATAATGGTGGAGATATCAATGATGTAGTTGGTGCTGTTGCAGCTCATTTATCTGTCAAGCCTGGTATGTTGTATTATGGATGGGAATTGGTCCAGATTTGACTCATTATATCATTATAGAATCAGTGGATGAGAAGGAAAAGGGTCATGATGTTACTTCAACAAGTGAACAACAATTGCTACAGACTTTGTTACGAGCTGAAAACAATCATGAGCTTCCTAGCAAGAAGAGAAAGACTGAGATGGAATGGATTGATCAGGCAACTGCAGCTACAGCACTTCAAATGCTTGGATTATCCCATCAAGAAGCCAAACCACAGCAGCCTAATGATGCATCAGAAGATGGCAACAATCAACAACACTTGCAACAACAATGTGCACAATCAGACAATGAACAACGATCACAAGATATGGACAATGTTATGTTGGTGGCAGATTATCCTGGTTTATCAGCTGTGGATGCATCTACTTTGGAATTACAACATACTGGTGGTGAAAGTGATCAGGAATACAAGCGTGGCAATTGGACACCTGAAGAAGACGAGTTATTGATTGCAGGCATCAAACGTTTTGGTTATGGTCGATGGAAGGATATTGCCAACATGATTCCAGGTCGAAAGGGCAAACAACTCAAACAACGATGGGATAATACACTTGCATCCAAATTTGTTGACACTGCTTGGTTACGCAGCAAGATCCGTGGTGATGAAGAAGAATGGCAACATGATATTGATGTAGAAGGATCAGCACCACCTTCACCATCCTTTCAACAAAACAAAGATGATCGAACATCTTCATCAGCAGCATTAGCAGCAGCAGCACAAGCAGCAGTTGCAGCTACACAATCATCATCTTCATCATCTACTGATCAACAGCAATCACAACATCAGCAACAAGCAGCCTTGACTGGAGCTGGTGATATCATGCAAAAGATTACAGAAAAAGCAAAGGAAGGAAATCATGAAGCTATTGAAGCCTTGCTGTCACAAGCCTTGTTGGGTACAATCCATCACAACAGTCATCCACATACCAACACTTCTACATCATCATCATCATCCATATCCACATCTGAAGCACTTCCTCTTGAACAAACGATTAGCAACTTTGCTGATGCAGCTGCTCTTGCTATTTACGCCCAACAATTTACCCAACAACAACAACGAAGAGACACAACAGGAGAATCATCATCATCATCGTCTGCACAACAACAATCATCCACTTCTCCAATCACATCACCTACTTCTTCATCACCGTCAGCTGCATTAACAGCCTTGGTCAACAATCATCCTTATTTGTTCCCTTTTGCACAAGGCAATGGTCATGATACAAACAACACAGGTGCCAACAACAACAATAATAACAACAGTAGTAGTGCAGCAGCAGTAGCAGCAGCAGTAGCAGCCATGGCAGCAAGTCAACAAGGATTGGCAACCAATCGACCACCACCTAAACCTGCTCCACGTGCAACACCTGGTAGTAAGCGACGGAGATCTGACCCTGCTTTGGCTGATACACAATCTGCTGCCATGTCGATTTATGCTTCAGCAGCACCTATTACTACCACCATCAACAATCAGACACAAACTGTTTACCCATGCCTGTTTCCCAATTGTGGAAAGACTTTTGCTCGTCTATACAACTTGAAAAGTCATTCACGTACACATACTGATGATCGTCCTTTTGTCTGTGAAGTCTGCCAAACTGCTTTCAGTCGCAACCATGATCTTAAACGCCATGCAAAGATTCACGGTGGTGATAAACCTCACAAATGTCTTGGATGTAATAAGACTTTCTCTCGGTAAGTACAG
This sequence comes from Lichtheimia ramosa, assembly GCA_008728235.1. NCBI lineage: Eukaryota > Fungi > Mucoromycota > Mucoromycetes > Mucorales > Lichtheimiaceae > Lichtheimia > Lichtheimia ramosa. The sequence goes on along the minus strand of CP031827.1, from coordinate 1,775,166 downwards.
CAAGAAGATGATCAAGTATGATACTCATATATATTTCATAGATTGGATGCACTGAAACGACACAAGAGCAATCTACGTAACAAGGCTACTTGCTTAGCACCTTAACACATTCCCTTGCATGATATTCCTTTTCAACATTATCCGCGCACGTATCCCTTATCTCCCTGTTGTTGCTTACACACAAACACATTGATGTTCATTTCTCCCCTTTGTGAATCATTTGAATATATCTCTTCTTTTCAAATATTGCAATTAAACATCTGACAATGACTACTGCGACAAGTACCACTATTACTAATGACGATGTGGGAGTAAAGAGAGAGTAATAAAGAGTCATGTGTGCAAGGTCGGAAAAGCAATGGTTACCAGTCAATGATGTTTGCTTGATTTGCATTTGCGTCTCCGTTTTCTTTTCTTTCCTCTTCTTGTGCTCTGCCTTTTGTATTCACTTTTCTCTCTCTCTCTCTTTTTCTTTCTCCTACGCTACAACAACAAGATATCTTTACCTATACACAATCTCTTTCTCTTCTCCTCCTCTCATTAACAACCAACTTCACCAGTCAATTCGTCACTTTCTCTCTCTTTCTAAACATGCGAGAACCCAACATATCGTACATGAGTCACAACCGACCGGCCATTTGCATAACGTCTGGTGTATACGATCGTCGTGCTCTGGATTGTACAGCAACGGTGCCGCTAATCAACTCGCTGACTCATCTTGCGTACCTGACGTCAACTTCACCTCGTATTCGAGAGATTCTTGTATCGGATGGTGGTCTAGAGCGATTGATACAGATCTTATCGTTATTTGACCTTCCCAACGATCGAAGACACCTGTGGAAATGGTCACTTGCTTTTCAATGTGTAGTCAATGTGGGCGTCAGGGGTACGGAGCAAATCAGAACACGAGTCGTACAAGCTGGAGCAGTACATGTAGTGATGCGTGTCTTGGAGAACTTTTTACAAGGTGTCGAGAATGCTCGTCAACAACAACATCATCGTAAAAGAGATCCTAATCTTGGTTATCCAATGGTCTTGTCTCCTACTGATTCTAGAGGATACAGCACTCTTTTTCAGCCACCACCACCTGCTGATAATATAGGTAGTTTCCTATATATTATTAATCTTGGACATCATGACTAATGTATAACTTGAATAGCAAACATCCTTACTGCTACATCACCTTTTACTCCACCATCACGATCTATCAACAACAACAATAGCAATCATCATCATCAACATGTCAGATCAACTACATCTTCACCATTCTCCTCCTCCACTTTGCAAAAGACATCATCACATCGTGTAATGCGTATCCATACAACGAGACGATCAACATTGCCCTATGTCAAGATGGATCCTGCACAACGTCGACGCAATAGACTTGTACGTGTACCAACAACAGAATTGGAAGCATTGCGTGATCCACGCAATTCAAGTATCGACAATTTATTCTATCGTGAAGAAGACATCTTGTTGTCGTTGCAGTTATTGGCTTATTTGTCAAAGTATCCTCATATTCGCAACGTTTTTCATTCGGCTTACAACATCAATGTCTTTTCACTTGTTGAACGTTTCTGCTGTCATCGTGTTCACTCATCGCCTGTTCAGTATTGGGCTGGTGTGATTATGCGAAACGCTTGTCGTAAGGATGAAGGACGTGGTGGTATTCGACGTTGTGCTTATATGCAATGTGGACGATGGGAGAAACATCAGCGTGAATTTGCCAAATGTCGTCGTTGTCGAAAGGCCAAATATTGCAGCAAAGCTTGTCAGAGCAAGGCTTGGGCAGATGGTCATCGTTGGTGGTGTATTGAGCGTCAAGATCATACCAATCCAGCAACAACAACTACTACTACAACAGCTACTTCTACCAACACTACCACTGCAACTATTACCCATGGTACTACTGCAACTACCACCACCACTACTACTACGACTACAGCAAATGGATCGAATACCACGGCAGCAGCAACAGCAGTAGCAGCAGCAGCTGCTGCTATTGCCAGTACTCCTGATATCCAAGGTACAACTACTACCACCACCACTAATACTAATAACGAATCTCAGGTGACAAGACATCATCATCATCATCATCGTCGTCATCATCGTCATGCACCACCACAGCAACAACCCCAACAACAACAATCACCAGCAATGACCAATCCCACTAGTACATCGGCTGCTGTAGTTGCAGAAGAAGATACTGTCCAAACAGTGATGGAAACGACTACCATTTTATAAGGATCGATCATATCATTACATGATGCACATATACACAGCAACAACAACAACAACAACAACAACAACAACGATCCATCCAATCGATTATATACAGCTCACGACATCCCAATCACCCCTTTTTATGTACTTTAATCTCTCTCTCTCTCTCTCTCTCTCTTTCTCTCTTTCAGCTTATGTTTATATGCATTTCCCTTGTGTAAGACTATTATATATCAGTTTCTTTGCTTTTCTTCTTTCCCCCACACACCATTTTTTCTCTTTCATTTGTTTACACATAGCCTTGCCTTTCGTTCTGCGTATGATGTAGTAGTTTTCTTTTTTCCTTTCACAACTAGCATTAAAAGAAAAGGACAGAATGTCGCTTGGTGATCATAAAAGTCCGTCTTTCGCAGTTTGGCGTACATGCAGGGTGTTATGTGTTCATCAGGAGATAAATATTAGGAGAAAAGAGTGAAGAAAAAGAATATATCATGTATGTGTACTTTGTGCACGTCCAACATCGGGCCGTGATGGAAGTTTTGATTCGTCCCAAACATCATGCAGTGCGCCAAAAACTGCTTTCATCTCGTGATTTCCTAAAGTGCAGCGCGCCCGTTCACTTCCTCCTTGTCGTCCCCATCCTTGCATGTTTCATCCATAACACTCTTTAAACATATACAACTAGTAAAATGAATCAAAAGTATGTACATATATGCTATATTGCATATGTGGATGTGTATACGTGTGCAGAAAAAGAAAGTTGTTGTTGTGTACCATGATTCAACAACCGATACCGCCAACTTACTCTTTGGGCTTGTGCTTTTTTTTGCCAGCTTTTGCCCCGTGAGGCAGACCAAAAGGTGTGCTGATATGCGCCCCACTCCGCTTCCCACCCACTCACATCACGCACCCTTAGTGACAAGGGAAAAAAGAACGACCTGCAACTGATGCTTTTTCCTTTCTCTTTAACACTTTCCCCTTCTTCTTTTTCTTCACTACTACCACACACACTTACTTATAACCCCTTTTTATATCCCGCGTCATGACGACAGCATTTTATCATCATCATCATCATCATTCACCACAACCGCGGTATCATTATCAATCAACTTTGACTCGTCAACATCGTCATCACCATTATCAGCAACAATCCATGTCACGTTCAAGACATACCGAGTTTCGCTATTTTCAGCCTCTTGCCGCCACATCTTTGGATGACTTGATTTATGGCTATGCTACTCCAATGGCACAAAGTGAACGCAGCATATTCGAGCCAGTTAATCACCCACCTGCTATACATATGCCATCATCATCAAGGAAAAGATCATCATCATCATTACCATCTTCATCAATATCACTGTCAACTTTACCTTTATCCTTGTTATCACCTTGGTGTTGGACATCAACTTCACATCTTGCACCACTTTCACATCCTTCTTCAACATCATCATCCATACCCAATGTCGACGTGCTTGTTGATCCACTAGAAACAACTTCAAGGGAACCGTGGGACCCGAGTCATGACGATGACGATGATTATGTGGTGGATAGTCATCACCAAGACGACACAACAAGAAAACAAGCTGTTGCAGCAGCAAGGTAAGAAAAAAGTCCATTTCCCACACATACAAAACACCCCGCACATACATTACGCACACATATTAATATTACACACACCTTCACTCCTGCTCATGCATCCAATCTAATAATCCATGTCATTTTCCTTTACAATAGTAGCAGTCAAAGAACAAGCAGTAGTATTGAAGACACCAATTGTTACTATTTTTATTACTGCCATCATCAACATCACCACTACTGCTGTGAAAGTGCTACTACTGCAACCAGTGGCAACAGTATCGGTCGCACAGACCCATTGGATGATCATCATGACCAGCTGCATCGTCGTGCATCTACCATCTCCGATACTATCACAGCTTCTTCTACCGAAATATGCCGTCGCTTCAGTAGTGGAAGTACTAGTGTAAGCAGTGCATCCAGTATTGCAACTGAAATTACTTTGGAGGAAGATAAGAGAAAACATTCATCACCACCACCACCCAATCCATTTTCAGAATTCACTGTCAGCACTTGCAATACAACAACAACGCCTTCACCAACATCCCAACAGCAGCAACAACCCCCTTTGGAACAAGTTCATGAAGAAGAAGAGCCTATTGAAGATCATCAAGATTCAGCACAATCTTCAGAAGATGAAGAAGAAACACCTGTATGGGCTGATCCAGAGCGTGTGAAGGAGAATCCAAGCCGTTATGAGTATGTGCAATCATACATGAAACAACATGGGATAGCACCAAGCTCGCCTATGCCACTGTCCAATGAATACATATTCTACTTTTGGGAAAGTGCATCCAACAATGCTGGGACAACAAGTAGTAAACAAAAGATTGCCACTGCTCATTACATGTCAAGTGTCAAGCCGTTGTTTGATTGTCGTAGTGTTTGGGACTTTTCATCACGTTGGCGCATGTACAAGCAACATAAGGGTCTTCCTTCACAAATGATGCACAATCAGAATCTCTATTGCTTTATCAAGCAAGTACAACCCATGTGGGAGGATGAGCGTAATCGACATGGTGGTCGTCTTACTTTATCACCACCTCGTTGTGATCTTGACACTGTATTTGAATGGGTACTAGCATGCTTCGTGGGTGGAAATTTGGATCCATTTGGCATGGTAGGTATTGTTCTTTCCAAGCGATCTCGTGGTGATCGTATTGAACTTTGGCTTGATGGGTCTGCCAACGTGCAAGGTCTAAAGTAAGTATATATATCATCATATATAAGCAGCACGATTCATATTTTATCCTTCTAGGGCATGTCTTTGTGAACATATGGCACCCAGGCTCAATGAACTTGTGTCAAACGCGCGCTTCAAGAAGCATTTTGACAAATGAAGATGATGTGCTTTCTTATTGCATCAACACACATGTATATGCTTTCTTTCTCTTCTTATATGTACAAAGGGTTAAAAGAGAAACATGATCTTTGAAAGAGAAAAATTCGTACATAGCTGCTTTTTGTTTGTCGTTTCCCCATCACTTGTCGTCTATTATAAAGATATTGGCTTTTTTTCAACCATCCACCTCGTTCTATCCAATGATCGGCACCATTTATTTATCCAGGGGTCGTGCACGTAAACTAGATCAAGTTCCCTATAAGTATGATATCGCCGTGAGACATGGATAGACGCATACACAATATACTTAGCAGCAGGACCTTATGAATGCTTTGCATTCTATCTTTTTGCTTCTCCCTTTGACCTTTTCCCCCCCTTGACAAATAATCTTATTGCCTTTGTGTCCCCTTTGCCCCTTTATTCTTGATTCTGATAGAGTTAATGAGCTTTTTCGCCTTCTTTTCTCTTTCCTCACAAAAAACGCCAAACTTGACAATGACACAGCAACAACAACAACAGCGTACTTGCTCCAATATCATTAGACCATCTTCCATTGCACCTACTCGTGTATTCATTTCACCTATTCCCACTATCAACACGACTGTAGTATTGGAAAATGACATCAAAAAGAAGCGTTTCTGTTGTCAGCATTACTATGCATCCACTATTGCATATGAGCAAGAGGAGGAAGATGAGGAGGATGACGATGAAGATGATTCAACTACAATGACGACAGCAACAGGAACATTCTCCACACATACTGAATCAACAATGACTACATCACCACCTATATCTCCACCATTATCACCTTCTACATCATCTCGTATATCTCGGCTGCCACGTTGGATAAGACAAATTGGGAGTATGAGTAATATCAAAACGCCCACCCATATACCGGCATGTTATGAACAAGAGAAAGAACAAAGAAGATTGATCGACACTTGTATTCTGGCGGCAGCATTGTATTATGAAGCACCTAAAGTACGTCAATATTTGCATCAAGTCACTAAGCGTAATCGATTTGATCAAATGTTGATCGATGGGTTCCCAGTTATGGGTAACGATGGAGCTATCGATGCTGAACAAGGAGGAGCACGGACCATGACCCTACGTCTGACATTAACCCCAGCCCATTGCCGTGCTACTGACAAGGAGATTTATGGCAAAGTCTCATTGTCTCTCCCTTCATCTTCTCATTCCAATTCTTCTCCTTCACAAACTTACTCATTACCAACACCCCTTCCTGCTCTTGTATCTCAACGTCTTGAACATCCATCATCGTTGCCTCCCTTTGTTACAGGTGCAACTACTACTATTGCTCCCAATAATCGGATGGCGTTCTCACCTCCTCTTCTTCCAAATAAGCTATCAAACAAGATGACCAATATCACATCATTACCACCACCACTTAAGGTTTCGACCATGGCTTCTGTTACTACTACTACCCAAAGATCATCTTCTTTACCTTCCAGTCATCAAAGACGACGTATATTGTATGATCAACAACAACAATGGAATCATCAATCACCACCTATACTCATTTTACCACCACGTAAAAAGTAAATGACCCGCTTTCAGATGTGTCCTTTTCTCCTGTTCCTTACTCCTTGTTTTTACATATCATTGATTCAATCCATCATCCTACCCCCCTTATCCTTTTTGCGTACTACCACATGTATACCACGCACGCATACCTTCTTGTATTCTGATATCCATCATCATTAACACATGTTGTATGGCAATAAAGTCATGTTTCCCTTTTTTTCTTATTGTATTTCTCTTTACACAAATTGCTATATACGATATAGATCCATGGGGGGTGAAAAGATCATTTCTCATCTCCTTGTTCTTTTTCAGTGGTACTTTTCTCCTCATCATTCTCTTTGTGCTTCTCGGCTTCATCTTGTCCTGCTGCTGCTGCTGCTGCTGCTGCTGTAATAGTGTCATCATTGTTGTTGGCGATAGATGTTTCAGTAATAGGAGATGATGATGACATGGCTGGTTTAAGATAGATGATTCGTCCATCAAGCTCCACATGCTTCATCTCTTCAAGAGCACGTTGTTGTTCATCTTGGGAAATAAGATCCACAAATGCATATCCTTTGGATCGACCACTTCGAGCACGAGCCACTTGAGCTGAATTCACTTTGTAATCCTTGAACAAATCTTGTAAGTCTTCATCTGTAGTAGCATATGGTATGTTGGCTACAAACACCATGGTTGTACTTGGTTCAGATTTGCGTCGAGTATCTTTAGCACGAGATGATGGACGACGAGGAGGACCACGTTTTGGATGTTGTTGTTGATCATGATCATCCTTTTCAGTGTTGTTTGTACGTGTAGAAGATCGACGACGTGATGAAACTCGACGACGATTACGACGACGACGTGAAGGTGACAAAATGCTTTGATTCGTTTTGGCTGTCTCCACATTGATTTGACGTCCTTCAAGTTCTGCCTTGTCAAGTTGTGATTTGGCCTTGTCAACATCATCCACTGTGTCAAAAAGCACAAAGCCATAGCCCATCGAACGGCGACCATGTTTGACGATTGTGGCTTCCATCCTAAAAAGGTTGATTGATCAATCATCCCATGATGATATCCACTTGTATCAAACACTTACACTTTGCCAGCACCTTCACAGAACTGAATCAATGCATCTCGAGTCAATTTGAAGGGCAAATTGCCAATGAATAGCATCTACATAGATATGTCACTAGAGTGAGATCCATAATAGTACTCAGTGTACAATGATACCTTGCTATTATCATTTCCTTGTTCATCCACAGCTTGATCACCAGCATCAGTTGTAGTTGTAGTTGTTGTGGCGTCAGTGGTCGTGGCCATAACAAATGTATCAACACGCGTAAAAGAGAAAGAAAAAGGAAGAGAATGAAAGAGGAAAAGAGAAAGAATGAATGAAACAGGAAAATATCCAAAGCCGGGGTTGTTGCAGCTAATATGCAGCTACTGCTGTTGTGTAATAAAACAATCATCGCATGCTGGTTGTTGTATCATGTCTGTGCGTCACATCCATATTCTCTCACATTCATAACATAGAAAGATAGATACAATGAATGACAAGGTGTCGTGTGTATATTGAAGCTTATATTGACAATGATGACGAGATAAAATGTAGGTCATTGTTGTTGGCACTTTTGATCACCACTTCTTTTTTATCTATGCTCACATGTTATACAGACTGCACGGAAAGACATACAAGTTCCAACTTACAGCTCGTTGAACACACGATCGGAAAGCTTCGAATTCCTTGACGCACATGTCCTTGTGCACATCTTGGTATCGAGCTGTGATGCATTTGCCGTATACAGTTGCTTGTGAAGAACAGGACACCACACCTTGTGCCAACAATGCCACACCTTTTGCTGGTTTACTTGACATGTCTTTTGCAAGAACAAAGAAACGTGACAAGCTCCGTGTCCCAACTTGAGTGAAATTCCACACCAGCAAGCTCAGAGGAAGGAGTATCACCAACAACTGTCATAGGTAAATATGTACAACACACCCCCACTCATCCACTTGTCATTGTAACATGATATTGTCATCTTTCTATAGTCATGATGGATATTGCTAGAGCTGTCAATGTCTAATATGCAACATGAACTCTCATTGGATGCGGACTGGTGCCACCACGTTACATATTTCCTCATGCTAGCATACCACTACTATGTATCTTCAACATTAAAATCGTATGCTTGTATTTTCTACATGCTGTATATCCATTCAATGAATATACGGGTATTCTATATGAGAAGCATCTCATCTATCTTGACAAGTTGCCATAACTACATTTGATGATGATGATGAAAAAGAGCCGAGGTTCCAACTGCTGTCTTTAATAAAGAGTGCAGGGACACTAACTATCGGAAATGACAGGTCAAAGCAAGTGAGTGGCACCAAATTCAGTAAGTAGGCGAGCCTCGTGTGTCACACTGTGCTTATAAAAAGATCTTGCAGGAGCTCAAGATGTTGGTGATTTCTTCTTTTTCCTCCTTAACAACAACTGATATCCTTCATTGAAAATGGCGTCTCGATTGACGAACGCCCCAACAATGCAACAAAAGCAACAACCAGCAAAGAGACGATCCACACTAGCTGAACTTGGTATTAGACCTATGTCTGCCATTTCGGCTAACAGTAAAGGTCCACCACCAGCTCCAGAACATACTGCTGCAGTTACTCGTCGTGCAAGCACTATTGTTTCCACTACAACTAAACCTATCAATACTACTACACGTAGAGCAACAAAACCACGTCCTCTTTCTATGGGACCTACTACTACTATGACTTCTGTTGCAGTACCACCTTCTCCTACCACTACTACAAAACCACGTTCTGCACGATCATCAACAACAACAACAGCCAGTCCAAAAAGACGTTCACTGGTACCATCCACACCTGATGCATCTCCTTCACCTTCACGTCGAGGATCTTTAGCATACAATTCAACCATGAGCCATAAACGTATGTCACTACCAGCTACACCATCTACATCCACATCATCCATGCTTACACAACAGCTCAAGGATTTACAAAAAGAGGCATGTAACACAAACAATAGGGCAAAGTGTGCATATTGATGAAACGCGTATCATCTTTTTTGACATGTATTGTATCTAGCTTGCTAAAAAGGAGCAGCGGCTTGAAGAAAAGGAGCAGCTTATCCATGAATTACAGCAAATGCAATATTCAAGCTCTGAAAAGTCATCATCAGCTGATGAACCTGCAACGCCTTTACTGTCATCTTCATCCACACTTATCCCTTGTGCCACTGACGCTGTTGTTACGACTCCTTTAGAGATGGATAAGATCAAAACAGAGGTAAACAAGGAGGTTTAGGATGGAATGTCAAGGAGAAATGTAGACAGCCACATTACTCATTGGGATAATGGATGACTTATAGTATGAACAGGAGATTGAACAAGTGCGAAAACAATTGCATGATGCGCAAGCCTTAAAGATGGTGAGTAACAAAAACAATACAAGGTTTGGGTGATACACTTGCATTAATCATCATACCACATCTCCGATATAGAAGGAACAAGCTACACTTGAAGTAAGTGATATGGGAATACTGTCAATTAAGCAATACAGGTTGATAAAGTTATGTCAATCAGGAAGAGATTTCTCGACGCGTGAGCCTTGAGCTAACAGCACAACATCAAAAAGCCATTGATCAACTTGAGCGAGACCATGAACGAAGACTGCAGGAACAGCTTCAAAAAGTACAATCTGATTATGAACAAAGGATACAACAGCTTGTTGAAGAGCATGAAAAGGCATTGGCTGGTGCACAACAGGTGGCTCAGGTAAAAAAGGGGGATAATTGGGAGGGATGTTTGTGTACACATGTCAAAATAAGCTTTGGATCATGCAAAAGGGAGACTCATACTGTTGTATACTATCCTACAGGAACAACTGGAGACAGCTGCACAAGAAAAGAAAGCCATTGAAGCCAAAGTTGCAACTCTTGAGACATCAAAGAGTGCTATTCATTTACGTCGACTTGAAACAAAATTGAGTGAGAATCAGGCAGCTTTTGAAGATTATAAGCGGCAATCACAGCAAATAACTGATGCTTTGGAAAGAAGATTCAGAGATGAAATGCAACAGCTTCAAAGTGGTAGTGATGATACAGCCAATGTTTGGCGTGAAAAGCATCGTGCACAGCAGTTAGAGATCGATCGTTTGCAGGCTACAAATCAAGATCTTGAATATCGACATGCAGAAGCTATGGCAGAACTTGGCAAAAAGCATCAGGAGGACATGGAAGCACTTGTTTGCAAGTGTGAAGCTCAAGAGGATGAAATGGACCATCAAATGCAGCAAATACATACATTGTTGGCTCAAGTTGAAGATCTTCAGAATTCATTGGAAGCAGCAACACGTCGTTTGGAAGAACGTGCATCTTCTTCATCACGCAAAGTGTCACTTGAAGAGCCTACTCGTACTGATCACAGGATTTGTGAGGAGAAAATCCAATCACAACAACTCGAGTTGGAAGAGTTGCATCGCAGAATCACTGAGCTCAGGACAACTCATGAAGTGCAGATGAATCGATTAGCAAATGAAAAGGCACGTGAATTGCAAGAACTGCAAAAAGAGCTAAAGGCTGTTCATGATCGCCTTGAAAAGACCAAGGCTGAAGGACAAGTATGTATGAACCCCCAAAATGGGAGAAGTTATATCTCATACATGGATCGATTTCTAGGAGCGATTTGCATCACTCGCCGCCCAACATAAAAAGGAGATCCATATCATGCATGAGCAATATCAGAAAGTTGTCAATGTCAAGGATCGTGAATTGGAGGACAATGCATATCGCATCAAAGCTCTGGCATCTGTGAAACAAAATGAGCTGACATTCATGCGCAAGTCCACTAACGAGAAAATCGAAAAACTGGAGCAAGAAATTGAAGGTTACGAGGTAAGATAAATCAATGATTCTTTTATTTTATCATCTTTTCCACCCTTCTACTTTGTGCTGTGGTGTATTTATGCGGTATCTTTCTTGTTTTCGCCATCTTCTACACTTTTACCTCTTTTCTTTTTCTTGGGATTGGGTCGCAAAAGTATTATACTCTGATGATTTGATACCTCTCTTCTTTTTTCTCCCCTTTGCATATACAAACATATACCCAATACCTATTATCCCTTTTCTCCATACACTATCTTTTCCCTTTTTCGCCATTATAGACACGCATCAGCCAATTCGAACGACAAACAGAGGAGCTTCAGCAAAAGTATGCCTTATGTCGTGATGAGAACAGTCAATTGTCAAGGCAAGTAGTAGTATGATCATATCATTCTTCCTTTGGTCAATGACTTATGCTGGTTCATTCGATAGTTTGCTTCATCAGCTTCAAGGAGAAATGCAAAAGCACTGAAAACTTCTCACTTTTTTCATTCCCTGTCGTTTACCTTCTTCTTTACCTGCTTATTTATACCGACTAAGCTGATAATATATACACCAGCCCAAGCCAATGATGTGTGATTATGTGTGACAGGAGTCTTGCTTCATACTGCATGGGCCGTGCGAGAAAAGGAGGTTGTGATTGTGATGATAAATTGGGTCATCCATCTTTGAAGGGGTTGAATCATCACCGCCTGGGAAAAGCGGACATCGGGAGCAATTTGCATAATGCAACATTGTACTTGTTGATTCTTGACTGCAACTAAAGCATGCTTTACTAGTACATGTGTGTATAAGTCCACTTTATAGTGTAAGGTCTTTTATTCAAATAGGTTGGGTTGATGATAGGATAGGGAATCACATGCGCTGATCAATTCGTACTGTTGGCTTCAATTTCTGGGCATTGGTGGTTTTCCTTCTTTGTCAAATCCGACAGCAGGCACTCTTTTGTACCTTTACCCCACACAGCACTATCAACACAACATGGCGAACCGTTTGGAGCATGTCCGTTCCAACATGATGCAAGGAGACGGTGGTCTTGAAGAAAAAGTGGAAGGTAACGTCCTAACGCATCCCATGCGATACACTGTTGACAACAAGCTCATGACTTGTTGACGACAACGTAGTGAATCAACGGCATCTTATCGACAAGATCCTTGCTCGCTATTCTGCTGAATATGTCCTCTATCGTGAACTTATGCAAAATGCAGGTATAAACAACTAGCTATATATGAAGAATACTGCTTGTTAACTCACTATGGCACAATAGATGATGCTACGTCTTCCACTGTGCAGATTCAGTTCCACACCGCTTCACCTTCTGGCGATCCAACAAAGCCCAACCTTTCAGCCAAATGTGAGAAGATCACCTTTCGAAACAATGGTATTGCCTTTCGCCCTGAAGATTGGGCAAGGTTGAAGCGAATAGCAGAAGGAAATCCTGGTAAGTGGATAATGAGTAGTAGTCAATTAAACATGCAATTAACGCAATCATGTATTAGATGAACAAAAGATTGGTGCTTTTGGTGTTGGCTTTTACTCATTGTTTTCAGTGTGTGAGAATCCTTTGTAAGTGAATCATTGTTTTATTCATGATGATATACTTATGGTTAGTATAGTGTCGTATCGGGATCACAATGCATGGCATTCTACTTTAAGGGCGATCAGTTGTTTGCAAGAAGAGGCGATGTCTCTGAAGCTGATCAAGATGAATGGACATCTTTCTTGATGGAATTACGTGAACCAATGGAGATGCCTGGATTGGATGATTTTGCAAAGTTTCTTTCTACCAGCATGGTAGGTTTATCATGATCACCTTCAAAGAGTAGATGATTGATTAGGATCACATAGGGATTCACTGCCAATTTGCGAGAGATTTCAGTCATGCTTGATCATCATTTGATATTTCGTATAAGGAAGGAGATGCGTGAATCCAAGGAGATGACAGTAGACAGCAAAAAAGTGAACACATCATCACCCAATGGCATGTTCACTATTACTGGAGCCGGCATGCGTGACATTCAACTGAGTGCTGAAAAGTATACACCACCAAGTTTCATTGCATCCATTCTCTCTGGAAGGAAAACAGAGACTTCTGAGTCAGGTCTTCCTATGGAGAAAGCCAACATTTTTCTTCGAGTTGTGGCGGGATCATTGAATGTACGAGTATCACCAGCATTTGAGCGTGAAATGGAACGAGCCACCAAGAAGAAACCACCAAAGACAACCACTTATCAGATTGTTTATACTGGACGACAAGAGCTTGATGCATCAGAAAACAACAGTAGTATCTTTAAGGATTTGGTGCCATTTCCTCAACAAGGGCGTGTATTTATTGGATTCCCTACACATCAAACAACTGGTTGTTGCTCACACATGGCAGCACGCTTTATACCCACTGTCGAACGAGAGAACATTGATTTCGCTGATCGATACATCAGTGTTTGGAACAAAGAGCTGCTATCCATTGGTGGTTTGCTGTGCAGAATCATTTACAATCACGAATTGGCTCAGATCGATCGATTATACAGAGAATTGATTGGCTATCCTGACATGGTGGATAAGACTGATACAACACCCAATGACGCCAAGATGATGCTAGAGAAACAAGCTGCTCATGCATTACATTCATTCACATTTCAAGACTCGACTCCCAGCAACATTGTACAAAAAGTGCAGCTTGAACGATTCTTCAACTCCAGCAAAGTACCCATGCAAATCATGACTTCACATGGCATCCAACCCATCACAGTAGCTCGTCTTTTACCCGACATATCATCACAACAGCATGTTTTATTGAATGAATTCATCAAAACGATCCCGACTATACCAATGCACGTGTTGGACAATGCAAAGGATGGGGTTGACAAGTTGAAGAAATTTGGTCTCCTCAAAGTATTGGATTTGCAAGATGTGCTGAAGGAGCTTGATACACGTATTCTGAAAGCACCTGAGATGGTAGCATGCTTGAAATGGTGGATTGAAGATATGAAGAGTGGTGTCATTGTGGATATGCCTGATGTACGACAACGTTTTCTGGATGCTGCTATTCTACAAACAGAGGATGATACGACTGTGCCACTTTCTGCTATTCGATGGTGGATCAACCCAAAGATTACACCACCTGAATTACCCATGCCTGAAGCAGCATTGCCTTTTGTTATCAGCCGATCATTCAATCCAAGAGATTTGGCAACATGGTTTGGGTCATGGACTGAATTATCACTTGTCGAGTGGGTCAATTATGTGGCTGGAAAAAGTGAGCTTGAAGCTGTACCTGCATTTGCAGAGCGTGTGTTACGCGTGGTGTCACATGGATACAGTCATGCATCAACCAAATCACAGAATGAGATCTGCAAGGTCATGCGCATCAAAAAGTGTGTTCCCACCAAATATGGCATGCGACAACCACCCGATGCTTACTTTGAAACTGTAAAGTTGTTTGATGATCTTCCCATCATCCACTTTGAGAAACCTATCAGTGAACAGCTATTAAGTGCTCTTGGTGTTCGAAAGGTAAGATTTTATTATTGCTTGTATACAATGTGTATATTGACTCATATCCAATTTGTATCTAGCATGTTGAATTACAACTGGTGTTTGATCGATTGATATCGGATGGAAGTTGGTCACATGTGGATCTTGTCAAATATTTGACATCAGTGCAATCTACACTATCACAAGTGGAAGTGAATCGACTAAAGGAGACACCTATCTTTACAAAAGAAGGCGAACCACCCAAAGTCAAACAAGTGGAACGTAAGACTGACACTGGAGTGGAAAAGCAGACCAAGTCAGTCTATCGACGTTACAAAGCGAGTGATCTTTATGCACCATTGGATGTACTTCGACAGCTACAGCTACCTATCATTGATTGGAAACAGAATCGATGGCGACCTGAAAGCAATGAGTCAAAGTTTATGGAGCGACTTGGATTGCAGGCAACACCATCATTGACTACTATTCTGACTTTGGCATCTCCAACAACTGAGGATCGCAACAAGCAAAAGCGTGCACTACATTACTTTTTGGAGAATTTCAAGCAATATGATACTGCTTACAGGGCACCAGCAGTCGACATTCCCTTTTTGCCTTGCAAGGATGGACAAACTTTTGTTGCACCAAAGGATTGTTTCACCAACCCAGAAGTGGAAGTACTTGGATTTCATGTTTTGCATCAAGATCTTGTGTTTGTTCGTGATAAGCTGGGTGTGCATGAAAATCCGGATGCAAGAAGATTGGTGGATGCTTTTGTTCAACACATGGAGAATCCTGCCAATAGTCAACATGCAAAACGTGTATTTGAATACATGGCTGATCGAATGGGTGATATTGGTTATCAGCAGTGGTATCGATTACGTGAGACAAAGTTTATTCCTATCGGCAAGGATCCAGTTGAGTTGATCGAGCCTGCACAATGTTATTTTGAATCTGGTGAATCCAGCTTTCACAAGGAACTTTTTCGATACGTGGATTTTGGTGCACGAGCCAATTCATTTTTACGATCATGTGGTGTTAAAGATGAACCAAATACTGTGGAACTGGCTACCATGATTGTAAAGAATCCACAGCGTTTCAGAGACTTGAGTGGTGGTGGAGAACGCTACTTGAATGTGCTACGACAGATTGCAGGTCAATATCATCAGCTACGTGGCAACAAGAAGTTAATCGATGACATGCGATCCACACCATTCCTTATTGGTATCCAGCGTATGCCTGACACTGAGACATTAGCATCATCATCATCCACTGAAACAGCAGATGCAACTGAAGATGATCAACCAAGAAATGAATTTGTACAATATCGATTAGCCAAAGCACAAGATATCTTCATTGTGGATGATACAATGGCACAGCAGATCTTTTCACCTTTATCAGCACCAATGGAGCCTTTACTGGAAGAGTTTTATGCTCATCTTGGAAGTGATCGCTTGTCAAGGTATATATTCTTTATTCTTGATCGTTATGATTTCAATACTAATCCATCATGTGTCTTTATAGACAAATCCGAGAATCATATACATATCGTGATCTTATGGGTGTCACCAATCGATCCAAGTCTGTCACCGATCTCATATTCGAACGTGTACCAGTCATTATATACCAGATGATGAGTGACAATCCACAGCGACAAAAGGAGCTATGCCACGATGAGAGATATGTCAAACGCAATCTTAAAGTGGTTCAAGTCCGAGAGCTTAAGATCCGCCGCAAGTTCAAGTACACTGATAAGGAGAATGTTCAGCCTACATCAGCTTGTGCAGACAAGAAGTCCTACACCATTTATATCTCGAGCATGGGTGAAATTGACTATTACGACATTGCCAACGCTCTTTGTGCACTACTTTTTACACGTGTCCGATTCAATGATGCCATTATTGTCGAGCGATATCTGACTGCCAGCCTTAACAGCTTACGAAGGAAAGGTGTACCTGTTGATCGTATTCTCAACATTCGTAAACATGCTGAAAAACAGCCTACGGTCATTGATACCCAGCAATCTTTACCACCAACACCTGCTGTACCCACCTTGACACCATCACAACTAGACGAATGCACGAAGAAAGTGTTACAAGTGTTTTCAGATTGTCAAGAAGGATATGTGCGTCAACTACTTGCTCAGGAACGAGAGAATCATGTGGAAAGAGTGATTGACAAGTTACTACAAAACAAGGATTATCCCAAGAATCGCATTGTTCAAGAACAGCCTAAGCCTACACCACCAAAGAGTCCTGCAGTAGAGAATTCACCACGACATTCAGGCATTTTGGATCGATTATGGAATCCATGGAAAGGCACCACTGCATCAACACCAAAACCAATTGAGCCAACATCTACCCATTCAACATCAACACATGACAATACATCCAACAAACCAAAACTACCCAGTTCTGAAGGCACAATTACACCCAACTACACATCAAACATCAAACAAAACCTTCGACGTGCTATTCATTCATGCAAACCATTTTCTGGTCAAGATGTCTTTTCACCACCTCATATCAACAAGGTCAAAGAATCCAATAGTTACTGTGATGCACGTCCCCAACATGATTTGGTAGCTGCAGGACGTCTCAAGGAATTGGAGTTTTACGTGCATCGTACAGTGGATCCTGCTGATGTATATACACAATATGGTGCAGCCATGGGTCGATTTGCCGACATGATTAGAGAACTTGCTCAAGTATTCGAACTGAAACCTTCCAGTGTACATATCTTTTATGATGTCCAAGGATCCACCATTGCTTTCAACATGAATGGGAGCTTATTCATGAACTTGCGTTATTACCTGGCACTGCATGAAAAGTCTGGCAAACACAGAGAAGCATTGATTTACTGGTTTATGACCTTATGTCACGAGCTTGCACACAACTTTGTCGCGGATCATAGCTCAGAACACGAGTTTTACATGTCATCGTTTGCTGAAGTCTACTTGGACCCATTCATTGATTACCTTGGTACACTGGCCACACCTCCTAAACAACAACAACAGCAGTCATCCCCATCATCCCCATTAGCATAAGAGATATATTGTACAGCATGTTTTATATAAACAATTTCAACTGTGTGTATGAATTGCTAAAGGACTTGATCTAAAACAGGAAAACAATCAATGAGAAAACTGAAAGATACATGTGAAAGGCAGTAGTGAAACAAGGAATGGTATAAGGAGATGAAACATCCTATTTCTTTTCTGCTATGCGTTGATGAGGAGAAAGGGATCGATAATTATACTTGATGTAATGGTATATCATTGCGCACTAGGCTTTTACGTGATGATGTCTCGTAATGCACTGGTTGCATGCCAATGTCGTCATCGTCATCGTCAAAGGCGTCGTCGTCGTCATTGGTACGTTGATGATTGATATGTGCCATGTGGAGTTTTTGTTGTTTCTTGAGCTCATCACGCACACTACCACGAGACATGCTTGTATTATACTCTTCAGCATTTCTAGCAAAGGTGGAAGTATAATCAGTCTCATAGATGTTGGCATTTGTTGACTTTTCATTAGAAGAAGTTTTGCTTCCAAATCGAATGCCTGTTGAAGAACTGGAAGGACTAATGATCATTTGTCTTATTAGCAATCATGCATATCACTCTTTTTGTTTATACCTACTTGAGAATGACAGCTGTCATGACACAAAGTGTAGTGACACCACCAAGATACGTCCAGATAACCGCGAGAAAGATGTTGCCAGTCTTATTTATAAGAATGGTGTCACGAATGACACCATAAACTATACATAACAGTGCAAAAAGACCCAGACATATGGCAATAGTAAACATAACAGCCCTGATCTACACATCTATTAGATCATATGTAAATTGCAATGTAAGTAGGCTTACCTTGAAAATGCCATTTTTGATTGCACCATAACGTGAACCACTAGGATTGATCTTTTCAAGATGTTGATTCAGGATGTGGATCAATCGAATACCGGCAAGCATCACTGTAGCTGTCAATGCAATACAGTGACCACCCCAAATGCAGTAATGGACTGAAATAAGGATCATCACGGTGTTTTCATTCTCTGGATTGAGTGCAAGTACACCAGCAACCACTGCAATGGGAATATTGATGATGAAAGGAGCCAAAAAGATCGATGTGCCGATAAAATCCACAATAGATGATGATGGTAACCAGCCTTCTGATATTGCTTTGTGACTCTTAAAAGATCAATGTCAATAAAATATTCCTTTTCTAAGAAAAAACATATGATAAACTCACGTCAGCAAGTGTCTGTGCGATGCCGATAAGGTATAGAGCGAATCCACCATATCCCCACTGCCATGGAAACTCAAACAAGACTGTGTTGGATACATCAGAAAGTTAATCTACATCTCGTTCTCAAAGCTATAGCCGATAGTGTGTATTCGCTTACAATTTCTGATAGCCATTTGGTATCCACTACCAGAAATAAGAACAGCTGAATTTACCAAGCGGACTAGAACAGCGACGTGTGAATCAAAAAGTGTCTGGGTGGGCTGTTGTTGTGTATCGTCCACTTACGCATGTTGAAAATAGTAAGTAATAGTAACATTGAATCGATTGGTTTCGGACGTAAGCATCCTTTAGAGAGATTGATTTCAAAAAACTGATGTCCTTTGATGATGACCCGGTAATATATAATGCCAGTGCCTAAAGAAATATGATGAGACATAATGTCTTCACCCATTGGCTTTACAAATTACCTAGTACGAAACCTAAAGCCGAGATGATCATGTTGACAATAATGATATAGTAAAGTGCAGTTTCTTCTTGACACTTGTATATTTCGACTCTCCAGTCGCAGTGACAGTTGATGTCATCTTCACCAGGAGCACAAACGTGGCCAAGTGACCACATCAGAAAGAGGAAAAAGGAAAAGGGAAGCGAAAAGAGAAAGAGATGTTTCTTTCACTCCCCCCTGATCTCAGAGAGAGAAATGGGCTATCACCTGTTTCCCAATGTAGAACATGAGCGTACACAAAGACAACCATACACAACCACACACACAGAGAGAGGCACACATACACAGCAGATGGCACACAGCCATATGTACATTATGATAAAAGCGTCTAGTCTATAACTGCCTTTTAACATTCTATTATACATGATATACCTCCTACCATGCTGTATCACTCTTAATGCATTACTTTCATTGCTATCAGAATGACTGTCTCTATAAGATATCTCTCTATGCACATGGGAATGGCTTGCTGCATCGATCACTTTACATTGGAAAAAGCCATCCCCGCTCTTGCAACATTTTCAAATGTGTCACACAAACTACAATATCCACGTTGTGTGTACAACATGAAAATTGACGGGCGCCTCTCTTCTATGCATTCTTATCCGACCCCTGGGTCACTTACTTGTACCACTGTTCATTTTGCACTTTATACTCTTGTATGGTTTTACAAAGGGATGACGAGAATGATGAAGTAGAATAGTTGTGTTATATACAAATGAAATGCGAATGAGTAAAGCTATAAATGTCGTGGGATAATTCTATGAGTAACTGGGTATGGGACTACATGACTACTAATTTAGGTGATGTTTGATGTCATGAAGCATGTCGTCTATTGATTTGAAGCCGACGTTATTGTTGCTTTCATTGCGTTGTCGTTGTTGTGCTTCCTCTGATCTCCGCACTTGCTTCATTGCATCTCTTGCAGCTTGGTGCTTGAGAAAAAACAAATCCTATATTAGTAAATGTGCTATCACCTTTTGACACACTTGCAACACTTACTTCAAGATATGCTTGTTCTCGTGCATTAAGTCGATCGGATGATGGAGTAATAGCATCCTGTGCCTAAAAAGTATAAGTATAATGATTTCAAGATGACACAGCCCTACAATACCTTGGATGGTCTGGATCTCTGGATAAACAAGTTTGGTGCACTGCGTCGTTGTTGATGAGGATTAGGCGCTAAACCTTTGGATGCACGATACTCTGACAGTGTCATTTTACGTCGCATCTGGTTTGGTGGAGTAGGAGCAATAGGTCGTGGTCTAGGAGTATGTTGTACATCAATGGGAGGATCAACTTCCATAAACTGTTTTTCAAAAGGTCGATTATGACTAGAGATTGCTGATAGTGGTGATGATCCCTTCAAAAGCTGTTCCTCTAAAGATTGATGGCTCAAGGATCTTGCTGGTGATGATGATCCTGCTGATGTTGATTGTGAAAGTGTTGTTGGAGTAGTACGAGTCTGACTTTGTCCTTTGAGCTCTCGATCACTGGATACCAAATGGGTGGATCGATCGCCCAAAATCTTGTGTCTATCCTTATTCTCGGTATTCACTCGTGGTATAGCAATTCGTTTCGCTGTTGTAGATGGCTGTGGTATGGATCGCTTTGTTCCAGCTGTCTTTGTTTCTTGTTCGAAAAGGTTGCGAGGCTTGTTTCCAGAAACGAGTCGATGTTGAAAATATGGGGTGCGAATCTATGAGCCCGACATTAGTGTCACAACATGGATATGAATGGTTGGTTCACTTTTCAACGTTACATTGATCAATAAGTTTCGATCCATAGCATCCTTGACAAGATCGCCCCAATACTGGCTTCCCATCAAGGAACGTTTGTGACCAAGGACAAAGAGTGAACATCTTGCACGAGTCAAACCAACATTCATACGTCGAATATCAGCCAAGAAGCCAATACCCCTTTCTATAAATACATGATGAATGCTTCTTGTTATGGGCTCATCCAACTTGTTGCAGACTTACCAGACAAGGCACGCACACATGAGAAGATGATAATATCCTTTTCTTGTCCTTGAAAACCATCCTATTGTACAACAATGTCAATTGATCTTGTCATCTTTAATCAATCTTCTTTAGTACATACCACAGTGTTGAAATCAATGACATCCAGGATACGAGAACCATATCTTCGCTCGAATCGAGACTTGAGCTGACTCAATTGCTGCTTGTAAGGCGTGATAACACCAATCTTGTAGGCAAGCTGGTTTCAAAGAATATTGTCGTGAGAAATCACGATATGCTAAATAAGTATTTTGACTTACTTTAAGTTGCGGCATCTGTGTTGCCAACATGTCCACAAGCGCCACAGCCGCCTCAGCCTCGGCGGGATTGTATAATGAACGTCCAGCACCTGTTCTTTCTTGACCATCTTCAACATTGTAGAATTGATATGGTGGGAAGTATTGTCGAGAATGCCATGGAGCAGCAGACACAGTATCCATGCCAGGAGCATCATGCAGTAATGAATTGTAAAAAAGCTTGCTTGGAAGGACACTGATAGCTGGATGCATACGATACTGAATGCTATCGGGTGCGAGATACGGCATTAGATACTTAATATAGGGATTCAATATAACAGATGTAACTGATAAAATATACCTTAAAAGATAAACATTGTCCGGAGCACTTTTCTGTAGACGCATGAACAAACTTTGGTCGTATTGGTACTTGGTAGCCATTTGAGAAATCACAGTTGGAGGAAGCTGATTTGGATCTATATCATAATGTGAATGATACATCATTGATACAACACTTCAATGCACTATCACTTACCACCAACCAGAATACATCGCTGACAATCATATTTCAAAGGGATCAATGAGCTGACTTCCACTGATTGTGCTGCTTCATCAACAATGACTGTGCCAAAGGAAAGACCCATGGATGTAAGCATATCATGTCCACTACCACTCAAAGTGGCACAAACAACATCTGCAGAAGAAAACACTTTTTGACGTGCACGAATCCTGGACAACTCCAATTCTCGTGTGAAATCGCGTTGATCTTGGGAGATATTCTTGATCATGGTTCTTAACTTGCTGCGTTTTGCCACCAAGACACGTCGTTTCTCGCGTAAATCACTGATTTCTGATGACGTGCATTCTGCAATCTTACGATCGGCTTCTTCAATCTCAAGTTGTGTCTTGCGTATGTCCTCGTTCAAAGTCTCGCGTTTGGATGCAAACTGTGACTTTTCAGTATCATCAATCGATCCAGCAAACTCCTTTTCAATAAGGCGATCCAATAATATGTCCTTGACTGATGCATTCACTGATTCAGATGTGCCAATACGAACAACATTGAGCTTCACCAATCCTTTTGAAGTCATGATGCCATCTTTCAAACGCTTTGCAATCTCATCTACAGCTGCATTGCTGGGTGCACAGACCAATATCTTGCCACTACTGCCATCTGATTTTCCTGAATGCTGTTGTTGCTGTCGTGCTTGATCGAAAAGAGAAACTAGCAATCCCAAAATGGTCTTTGTTTTACCTATTGAACAACAAAGAAGGTGTCAATCATTGCTGAATATAATCTTGTGACAATGAACCAATAATTACCAGTTCCTGGTGGACTATTGAAAGTAAATAGAAACAAACATTAGCATAAATGTATAAACATTGATGCATCCCACTTGACATTTACCCCTGAATCAAAGTGAATCCTTTCTTGCGCTCCAAAGCTCCAGCAATAGCTTCTGCTTGTGGCTCATTGACACCATATCTGGCAATACATTCCTCCTTCAATCGATGGTTGATAGGTGCCTTTGGGATTGGTTCAGGATGTAAAATCTCCTCTGCCAAGTCAAAGTATTGCAGTCCTTGTAATCCAGCGTATTCTCTTTGGAACGTCGTCATGCTTGACATAAAAGTAGCATCATTAGTTGATAGAGTCAAAGCTTATCAATAAAGACATACCTGGTTAACTTGAGCATACGCCATGTTGATTTGGGTGATAAAGCATTCAAAGTCTTGATTCTGTGTGCTGGAAAATAGCAACGCATCGTGACATGACTGAAAGTCGACTTTGCCACAATAGTAGTAATCTTGCCCAAGAACAAATGACCATGCCAATTGCTAGGTTTGTCATCAGTGCGTACAAAATCCAACTCCTTTGCGAAAAAGTCTCCTCCGAAATGATTGGCGACACACACAAGATCATCCATGGCCAATGTATTTGCTGAAGTTGATGAAATATTCATGGTGACATCCACAAAGTCATTCACATGACATCGACTGTCAAGTACGCATCGATCGATAATGTTGTAATCTTGCAATGCTTCTTTTGCACGCACCACTTGCATCCAAGTCTCCAAAAGCAAGAGCGATTGAAACACCTGAAGATATTCCTGAAATGATGCATATCGATCCTTGATCACTTGATATGTGTTCTTTGGAGTGTCTGGTGGTATCTCGGTTCGACTGGTGATATCCCAAGAAAGAACAGTCTTGTAAAACGGATCAATATCTGGTCGTATCTTTTGTCGTCGACGATCAGCTTCTTGAATCTTCTTCTTCTTCTCCAAAAAGTACTTGGTTGCTGGTGTATCAATCAACTGAGCTGTACGTCTTACAGGCTTTTCAAACAATGCTTTCATGCTTGCACGCTCTTCTTCAGCAAGATTCTTGTTCTTCTTTGACGACTTGTTCACATCCTTGACAACATCCTTCAATCCAGAATCCACATCCTTCACAAGATCTTGCAAGCCAGAATCCTCATCCGATGATGATTCACCTTCACTGGATGATGATGAATTGCTGTCATTGGTGGTATCTCTACGCCTTCGATTCGAAATGGATGCAGAAGGTGATTTGGCAGCAGCAACCAACTTTTGTTCAGCATGAAACTCCTCTCTTAATGCACGTAACTTTGAAAATCCCATGGGTGGTGGACGTAGTTTACGACCAGTGGATGTAACGGCATAAGCTGTAGGCTTTGTTGGTTGTACTGAAAATCTTGGTGCATGTGATTCTCGATTGACAGAAGAAATGACACGATCCTTTTCACTTTGTCGCTGTTGCTGTCGTTGCAATTCCTGATGATGCTGCTGTACTGCTCCTGCAATGGATTTGCTTTTCTTGGTTGCCTAAATAGGATCAATGTTAGTATATCATCCTTTATCAATCTCACTTTACACTTACTTGAGGAGGAGCTGGTGATTGTTCTTGTTCACTTGTCAATTCTGATCCACTGACTCTGCCTTCAAACCACTCATCAGGTAACTCTGCAAAGTCTATGTCACCAAAATCATCCATTGGGAAATCATCATCATATGACTGAGACACATCTGCTATCTGATCTTTGCGACTCGTGTTGGTATTCGACTGATCAAGAACTGGTGATAGTTCCATTGGTGATGATGAATCATGAGTAGATGATGCTGCTGCTGAACCACTCTGAAAATAGGATGTGATCTTTGATTTACGTGGAGGTGTCGATTCAACAGAAGATCGATCCACTGCTTTGAAGAAGGATTCACCCAACTTCAATTGACGCATAGCAGTAATATTTCTTTCAGGTGTTGTTGTATTGTTGGATGGTGCTATTGTTGCAGTTGCATCCACCATTTCCCATTCCACATTCTCATCATCACTGCTGTCATCCAAAAAGATGCCATTGTTGCTAGGTTCATGTGTGCTCAATGCAAAGAATAAACTCTCTTTTTGCTCTGTTGATAACCTGGTTGCATTGACACCAGTGGATGCATCCATCAATCGCTGAAAACATTCTGTTGATATAGTAACATGTGCTTGATGAAGGTGTTTCATGGTGGATACAAGAAGAGGAACAAGTTTGTCGAGAACTTCAGATCGTGTGACATAAACCCAATGGGATAAAGAATCCACAGTTGCACTAACACAATCGAATTGTAGTTGCGTCTCATTGCTTGTAAAATCCATGTCACTGGGTGCTGCGCTATCCATCACCTTTTGGAAAAGTTGACGAGCACCAATCATCACGTGTGCGATATCAAATACTGGCATAATGACAGAGACCACCTTTCTAGGCTTATGTAATTCAGACCACTTGTTGCCACTTCCAAATATCAAGCTGATAGTCCTCCAACAAGTATCCCAAAATCCTTTGACATTCTCATGCTCCACACTGGAAAACGTGACTCCTCCAATAATGGTTTGAATCATGTAACCATCCTCGTCACCAACCATAGCAGACAATAGCATCGATAAAAGACGAGTAAGCGTTGGCACCATATTGAAAGCATCACCAATAGCCAAGGAAAGTGCCAAGTTGTTGAATGTATCCAATAGCTGATTGAACTTCTCTAAGACATGCTGTGGTTGCTGAAAGAACACCTTGCGAAACACTTGTGCATCATCTTCAGGACTTGAAGATCCCAAAAACTTGAATGCTTCTTCACGTAATTCGATGTGTATTGAGCATAGCAAATAAAGGAATGGCTCGACCAAGTCCAATCTCTCGATCATCTTTCTCCTATTCTCCACAATCATAGTGCTGCCAGTGTTGTGCAATATGCGCTGAACAAGAGTTCGAGCTTGGTTGATCCTCTGTAATGCTGGTGAAGTAGTCGTATTTGTCTCGATTGGTGTCATATCTGCAATGGCAAATTCTGAATAGGCTGATAAGACTATCACTGCAAGTCGCTGATCAACTTTCTGCTTCTGCAAATATAGGTCGGATAATGATTGCCAAAGAGATTCATCGTCGAATTTTGGTGTAGATGTGATTCCAAATATGCTTTCACGCATGATCTTTCCATCCATGTGCAACACTTGCTTGAGAATCAATGCTACTCTTTCTGGTACTTGATGACATGATTCTGGTAACTCATTCGTGGATGCTGATGCAAATCGTATCATAGCTGATCCATACTTGTTGACCTTGTTCGAAAGATCACTTCCAAAGTACAAATCAAGAATGTCACATGACCAGTCAATACAAATGGCTTTACAAATAATGGACCAAATGTCAAGCTGAAAATAACCGAGCAATGTATCAAGGATGTGATTTGCTAGGTCATGTCGTATATCTGCTGATGGAATCGATTTCCAATAAAGATAAATCCACTCGAGACGACTTTTGATCTTTCCAATGAGCTTATCTTGAGAGAGATGTGTCCCATCCTTTTGCACAACTTTATTCGCCTTGTCATGCTGTGCAATAATGATATAACTCTTGAATGCTGAAGAGTTGAATATTTGCTTGATCAATGCATAGTGTGATTCTGCTGGCATGTTGTGATCATCATCATTCCACCATATTGTTGTAGATCCATCCATCTTGCGAAAGAGTGGTGTTAATGTTTTGATCAATTCTAAAGTAGTCGTGGTATCTGCTGAATCCAATTGCTGTTTCAACCATGCTACTCCAAAGATCTTTGATTCTTGTAACATCCACATGACATCCTTTGCTGATAACAAGTTGATCAAGACTCGAAATGACTTCCATCGTTCACCTGCATCATCCACCACTTTGACAGGAAAAGAATCATTGGTTGCTGTAGCTGTTGATAATAAACTGGATATAGATCGCATGCAATCATGTGATAAAGTGACATCCATCCCATCTGATAAGAACTTGAGCAGCTGTTTCCTTGCCCATACACGGATCCATTCATGATGATGAAATGCCAAATAAGATATCCCTTCTGAAACTTCACATCCATAAGTAGGAGCCACAGCATGAGCATTCATCTTGTCGAAAAGGTTGCAGACAAGTCGATCACAGTCTTGTTCAAGCAGGAGACTTGGGGTATATAAAATGTCATAGATGGTGCATATCAATGACTCTGAAAGTGTGAATGGCTGAGATGGATCTTCAATATAGAGACTGCGTCGTAAAGTCTTCATGACACGATGTCGATCAAACCGAGCAAGTAACGAAAAGAAAGACTCGACATTCTCGGTAGAAAAAAGTCGCTCGTATCTAATACAATGCATAAGTCCTCTTGATAGACACATGTGTACTATAAGCTATTTACCTTTTCCTTAAAACTGGCTTTGCACTATAGTAATAAACGAGACACTTTCTGCAGCTACGTAGTTGACTCGAAAGCTTTTCTTTGTATTGAGAGATTGAAGGATGGTCAGGAAGTGAAAAGAGCCAAAGCGACTCCTGTGCGATCAGTCGTTCCCGATCGTCACACCACCAGTGTTCTGAAGAAGTTGTCAAAAGGTAGCCGAGAACGTCATTGAAGAACTGCTCTTGAATGTCGTCGTTTGTAGGGTTGGCAATCTTGCGATCCAACAAGTCAAGGAGTTGTTCAATGCTGGTAGTCGCAAAGTTCATATCATGGTCGCTCATGGAACAGCGAGTGCAGTGGTTCAACAAAAGGGAATAAAGTCGCGAATTTGGAAAGCTAAAACAATTTGACTTGGCTGCGGACGCGCATCATGTTCGTGTCAGCTGGCCAACAATTCATGTCAACCTTTAGACTTTGATATCCCTACTTGAACATAAACACATCCCACTGCCAAGGAAGAACACATTGATTGTCTTTTAGCCATCATTGTCAATGAAGAATTTCAGGGGGAAATCTCATCCAGTCTTTATCCAGTAGTCTGTATTATCATTGTACATGGATCCATACACCTACACAAATAAAGAAGCCTTTATGTATGTATATATCCTCTTGTTGTGCAATAACATGAATCGAATGTTGCATGAGTCTTGTGTTACTGCAATCACTTTGAATACATGGTTATGAATGACTCATGATTGACAACTGAGTAGCATTAAGCTAAAGATAAAGATACGACAGCAGTTTGAATCAAGCTAGATCATCATATGCAAAAAGTAAAATGATACTTGTGCTCTTGATAGGCATGTTATGTACACTTTAGGATGTCTTTCAATGTATTGGAGAAATATCAATGCTGCTTTTTTACATCAAAATGTCAAACTTTAGCTATAGATTGATACATTTATACAAAGCAGGAGATGTTATGCATCCTTTATTGATGTTGATGGATATGTAAACTAGAGTCATTGGTTAAGAGAAAGCATGTAGTTTGAAAGATTCAAGTCAATCAAGTCAATAGATGTAAAAGTGAGACAATAAAAGCCATTCATGGCAGTGATGGGAAAGCAATGTCGGGCTATAATAGAGCAGGGTTCAGCAAAGTCACGTATTTTGGTCGTCGACTTTTTTGTGTGGAAAGATACCAACCCAGCAAACAAGCTCTTTACAACAAAACATATACTCCATGGCTCAGCAAGCAAAGCAGGCAGCCCAGAAATTGGGTGGAATGTTTCCAAAGGGTGCAGGCAAGGGCGTTGGCTCTGCTGCTGGTGCTCTTGTTACTCTTGGTGCTTTAGGTTACGGCATCAACGCATCGCTCTTTAACGGTTCGTTTATTTTTCCTTTTTGTTTACTCTATATACACATTGCTCATACTGCCTTGTAGTCGATGGTGGTCACCGTGCTATCAAGTACACTCGTCTCTTTGGTGTCCAAAACACTGTTTACAACGAAGGTACTCACTTTGTCATTCCTTGGTTCGAGTCCCCTATTGTTTACGATGTTCGCGCCAAGCCCCGCAATGTTGCTTCCTTGACTGGTACCAAGGGTAAGTAGAGCTCAAGGTATATTCGAATAGTGTTGAATTGACAAGTGAACCATGTTTAGACTTGCAAATGGTCAACATTACCTGCCGTGTCTTGTCCAAGCCCCGTGTTGACCAACTTGCTACCTTGTATCGTACTCTTGGTCAAGACTATGACGAGCGTGTGTTGCCATCCATTGTTAACGAGGTTCTCAAGTCTGTTGTCGCTCAATTCACTGCTTCTCAACTTATCACTCAACGTGAACGTGTCTCTCGTTTGGTCCGTGAGAACCTTGTTCGTCGTGCCTTGCGTTTCAACATCATCTTGGATGACGTTTCTATCACCCATGTTGGTTTCTCTCCTGTTTTCGAATCTGCTGTTGAAGCCAAGCAAATTGCTCAACAAGAAGCTCAACGTGCTGCTTTCGTGGTTGACAAGGCTCGTCAAGAAAAGCAATCTATCATTGTTCGTGCTCAAGGTGAAGCCAAGTCTGCTGAACTTATTGGTGAAGCCATCAAGAACAAGCCTGGCTTTTTGGAATTGAAGAGAATCGAAGCTGCCCGTGAAATTGCTACCATCATTTCTCGATCTGGCAACCGTGTCATGCTTGACTCTGATACTTTGTTGCTCAATGTCAACTCTTCTGTCAACAACAAGGAAAAGAGCAAATAAGGATTTTACATTAGTGTTGTAACGTTAAGAGAGATGCAATCAAAACAATTGTTCATATTACATCAAGTAAAAAGTTTCCAATAATGCAGGACATATTATCCAACACACAACATTATCTTTATATTCAAAAAAGTGTTCTATTATGAGGATGAATGTACAGAGAGATGATTTATACAGAGAGAAATTTACAATGACATTCAGGGACCACGCTTAACCATCATAGACATGATTTCATAGATCAAATCAGCAGCCAAGAAGGATGTGAGCTGAGCTTGGGTGTCAAAAGGTGGAGAAACTTCAACAACATCAGCAGCAACAATATTGTATCCTTCCAAGCCACGAAGAATATAACGCATTTCACGAGTCAAGAAACCACCAGTTTCAGGAGTACCAGTAGCAGGAGCCATGCTGGGATCAATCACATCAATATCAATGGACAAGTACACAAGCGAATCATCCTTGGGACCAAGAATCTCATGCATACGCTCAACAATACCATCAACACCAAGCTTGAAGATATCATTTGCCTTGATAATGTTGAAACCAAGAGCTTCATCACGCTTGAAATCATTATGGTCGTACAAAGTGGAGCGGATACCAACATGCATGGAAGTACCATTGGCTGTCAAACCTTCCTTGGAAGCATGATAAAGAGGGTTGCCATGATTGTAGATAGATCCCTTTGCCTTGACATTGTAAATTTCAGGAGCCCTGTAGTAAATACATTGCATTAGACACCTTTACATCACTGCATTTGTCCTATTTTAAACCTTACCAAGTGTCAAGATGAGAATCAAAGTGAATAACAGTAATAGGCTTGCCATAAGCAGAACGCATAGCACGAAGAACAGGCAACAAGACAGTGTGATCACCACCCAAAGTAATCAAACGAGGGATTTCTGGAGTAGCACCATCTTCAGTAGGAGGACGTTGCAACAAATACTTGGTGTATTGTTCAATTTGCTTCATAGCATGACCAGCATCAAAAGGTTCAAAAGGAATATCACCACAATCCACCATCTTGGCCCAAGAGCGGAAGGTGTTGACACCGATTTCGGTATTGTAACCCTATTCATTTATGAGTGATCCACATCCATGGTTCATCTCTCTCTCTCTCTCTCTCTATACCTTAATACGCTTAGATCCTTCACGAATACCAGAGGGACCAAATCGAGCACCAGTTCTGAAGGTTACACCAATGTCATAAGGAGCACCGATGACAGCAATGTCATAATCTTCAACGATTCCTTCATCCCAACACTTGAGATAAGGCAAATGAGCAAAAGTAGAGATACCAGAAAAGGAGGGAACATAGCCATCTTTTTCCAGGACAGGACGATCAAAGGCTGTTGGGAGCTCAGAGGGACCAGAAACGATAGGCATTTGTCCGACAAACTCATCATCATGATGATCATGAGCAAGGACATTACCAGCAAGAGCACCAATCAATGCAAGGCTTCCAAAGATTGCAGAACGCATTGTTTATGTTTTTAAAGAAGGAAGAAACAAACAGAAACAACAAGGGAATATGCTATGGGGTCTTTATTCTTTTTTTCGATATCGCTATCTGTCATTCAAATAGAGGGAAGGATTCTTATTGGATGCTTATTTGTAATCAA
Source organism: Lichtheimia ramosa (assembly GCA_008728235.1). Taxonomy (NCBI): domain Eukaryota; kingdom Fungi; phylum Mucoromycota; class Mucoromycetes; order Mucorales; family Lichtheimiaceae; genus Lichtheimia; species Lichtheimia ramosa. The sequence continues at coordinate 1,743,525 of CP031827.1, read as the reverse complement.
ACACCCGTTTCCACCTATTGCCTATAGCTGCCTCCTCCTCCTCCACCTCGTCCTTGAGGACACCGATTGGCATAATGACCTTGTGCACCACACTTGAAGCAAGTAACATCTTCCAATCTTCGATAAAATCCACTTTGGGGTCGATTCACATGAGAACGTTGTGGCTGATCTTCTATTGATGATGTATCTTGTTGCTGTTGTGATGATTGTTGCTGGTTTTGGGGTTGTTGACGGTCATCACCGCCAGCGTCTGCGGAGTACATGGTAGGTAGTTCATACTTGGGATGACCATTCGGACAATTGGGACCTTCTGGGCAAAAACCAGTAAGATAGTTCTGGCAAACCATCTTGCGTACATGCTTATGTCGGCAATTCGGGCCTAACGTTGTCTCAGTAATAAGCTTTCCATGTTTCAATTTCCATAGAAACCACTTACCATGTTTACAGAATCCTCGAGCATACCATGGACATTCTTTCTGTTTGCTTTCAGGATCAATATGAAGATACATGCATTCATCACCATTGCAACATTCGCCATATTTGGAGTAGAACCAACATTCTGGCATCTTTTTCATATTGAAGACATGTAGAAATTCACAGCTGTCGCCTTTCTTGCAAAGACCGCGTAACCAGTGCTTACAGACTACTGACTTGTCTCGATCTCCTCCTCTGGAATGCTTGAACTGGCAATGGGATCCTTTGGTACAAGCACCTTTGAGAAAATATTTGCACACTTGTCCATCTTGTGGTCTTATTCAGTCAACTGCTCTTTGAAATGGGTGTCTCATGGGACAACTGACCTTCTTTTTTATTCTCATTGTCAAGATCCAACCCTAGCTCTTTCTTAATGTACTCTTCAAAGTCAAACGTCAAGTGTCTGTGATCGTTTAAAAAGATAGCTGGTGGTGCAAGCATGATAAAGGATAGGTTTGTGGTATGAAGGAAAGAAAAAGTACAACAGCGATTTATTATCCAATCAAATGTATTTGTAAATAACTAAAGAAGTGTGCTCATGCACATTGAAACTTTATTCTGATTGATTCGTTGTGTTTGATCGTAACTTGCGCGTTTGGGGATTAATAATGATTTTACGTTTTTGTTTGCTGATGGGTGATCTTGTTTTCCTGGCTTTGGATGCTTTTGCTGCAAGTACATCGTCTTCTTCATCTCCTTCATCATCATGTTTCCGCCGCCTTCTTAAACTTGGCATAGTATCATCATTAGTGTCGGATGAGAGAGATGCTGATGGGGATGGAGGTGTTGGTGATGGTGTTCGATCGGAAATGGTTGTATCAGATGATGGCGCAGCATTTTCTTTTGGTTCAATAGTCGAATCTTCTTCTTCTCCACCAGATGGAACCACTTTGGAAGACTCTTCAGGCACAGTTGATTCATCTTGATTACTTGATTTGCTGTCTGCTTGTGTTGTTGAATTATCTGGGATATCATCTTCCTCTTCTTCTTCATCATCATAATCCACCAATGGCTTTGGAGTTGAACTAGTAGAAGCAGATTGTTGTTGTTGTTCAGATTTGGTAGCACCAGGTGATGATGGCGTTTCCTCTTCTTCATCGCCAGAATGATTAAAGTATTCCTCTTCATCATCATCCACAGTTGAAGATGACCATCCACCAAGTCCAGGTCCACGTTGACTATTTACGCTGTAAACTTGATCAGTTCCTTCTTCAATGTGGATAAGATTCTTTCAAAGATTCTCACCTTGCATTGTCAGATTCAGTTTTGGTCTCTTGCAACTCCATATTCTGATCATAGCGTAATCGTAAAGCTTTGCAAACGCCTGTATAATTGACAGTGTCCAGCACTTTGCCATATTGTGTCACGAGATGGGAAACCAGTGGTTTGATATTCTCCTATATGCACTGTTAAAGCCATATCTTTCTTTCTCAATGTCATCTTGACTTTACCTTGCGAATAAACTCGAGAATCTCAAGGCACGCTGAATTCAACAAGTTGTTGCGTCCATCAGTGTCGAGTAATACCCTGATAGTTGGTTCAAACACATTCTGCTTTATCAGGTTCTGGTTATAAAAGGGATCCATCACACCAACACATGCGCGGAAGAATCGTAAGGCAGCTAAATCAGGCATCGTCAGCATTTTGCAAAGATAGTTCCTTTGTATGATACTTACCCAGTTTCACATATCCTCGATTGCATCGATAAAGTTGTAAGATCTTGCTCAAGCAGTCAGTTGAATGAACGAGATACTTGCTCCTGAAGCTGTGTTGACGTATAGCAAAGCACAATAGATCACAAATGTAGACACAAAGATCGGCTTGTTCTTGAGACAGTGTGAGAATCTCAATAGGACCATCCAGCTTCATTGGCTTCTTTTCAAGATTGGCAAGTGGTCGTAAAAAGTCGTTGCCATAGTGCTCGTAGAATAAGCCAAGGAACTCTTCAGCTTCGGAATCAGACTTTCGCACGGTCTACAAGTAGTTAAAATCGGCATGAATATCATAACTTTAACATGGATTAAGGTCCAGCTGTCTTACATCTGTTGTCATGGGATTGCCCAATACAGGTCCACCACCAAGGTCCAGTAACAGCCGAACAATTTCCATGTATTGTGTCTTGAGGAGTGGATCAGCTTGTTTGGTGAATTGATCGAGAATGATTGCCATGAGAGATTTGTCGGCACCATCTTCCTTGATCCGAACTGCAAGCTGATTACGAACAAAAGAGACATCAAGTTCCACCATTCCCATAAGCACGTTGACGCCTGATTCACGAATATGTGCTTCTTCAGCTCCCAAAGCGAAAGCAATCACGTTGAACAGTCCTTGTGGTGCCAATTCTCTAAAAGCGTAAATTCACATTATCAATGTGTCCCATGAAAGGTTCAGCTGATGATCTACCTGTATAAACCGGCTCTATGTGCTGCCTGCAAACATTTGGCCATAGAGCAAAACTGCAAAATAAACTTGGCTCCTTCTGTTTTCCTTTCAATGCTGCTGTTCTCCTCCTCGCTGAATATATCAAATACTGAAGTCAAAAGCTCGTTGTCATGCTGGATGCTGCTGACAATGTCGATATGGTTGAAAAATGTCAATGAGTGTACAATTGAATTCAAAGAGTCGTCAAATTCGTTGGCGAAAACGCATTCTTTAAGATATTTGAGTCGAAGATTCTGGTGAAGCTTGGATATGATGACTTCGTCTTTGATTGGTACAACCTATCACTCTTGGTCAGCCTGTATATTCATATATCCAAGCTACATTGCATACTTACAGGCTTAATCTCTGCACATTTCTCCAAAAAGGCCCTGTGTTTTGTACGTGTGTTGGGTGTGTTTGGATTGTCTAGATAAAGAATCAGTACCATTTCAATCCATGTTTTTGATGATCAAACTTACATTCTAGCATTCCCATTACATCCATGTATATGTCGTCGTGAATGATGTGTTCAACAATGGTGTTGTCGTTCAGCATAACTAGTATTGCATATCATCAGTCATTTGAATGATCATGGTGAATAAAGTACTCACTTATTGCTTTCATGATAGTAAATAGCTTGTGCAGATCTTCAATGCTCTCCAAATCTTCGCATGTCTTGAATAATGGAATAAGTTTGTCGACATAACTCTATCAATAACAATCAGCTTGATGCCTATCTGTATTTGTATCCAATACGCACCTCCGGGACAATAAATGATGCCAATCGATCCTTTTCTTGTATTGTCTTTGCATTTGATAAGATATCTGCGATCTGTGATAGATTCGATAGCTCAGGAGAAGGCAAAACATCAGGTTCATGAGATTCCCTAATAGGTGGTGTATCCTCATCGTCTGAATCGGGAGCTGCGGGAGAGATACGCATATAAAGATGGTAAATGAAGGAGTAATCGATAGGATATTGTTCCTAAATATGACGCTTACAGATGGTAGGTGGAAGTTGCTGGCTGTTTTCATGCTTTTCTTGTATCCGTTGCCTAGTAAAAATAGTGTTGATACAATGCATTCCAACGTATCGCGCAACAACACGTACCATATATATTCACATCCATCAGCTTCTTGAAAGCTTAAAGCCAAATCAACCTGGGGTCCTTCAGTCCAAACAATCAACGTTTCTATATATCATACAATGAGCATTCCATTATCCAGCATGCTATTTGTCATGAATATACCTTGTTGGCGGTGATACTCCTTGAGATCCAATATCTTTGACTTGAGTAACGTGGTCTCGTCTCGCTCGGAGCGCACAAAGATCTCATCAGGCTCATCCTCGTCTCCCTACATTGGGCGTTACAGCGATCAAGGTTTCAATAAGTTGTCAAGTCGAAAAGTGAACGCGATGGTCCAAGAAAAGGTAGTGTCGTAGATGGGTAAATTACCGTCTTGTAAATACAATAGCCGGTGCCTTGATCTTCCCAAGTCCCTTCGGCATCCAGCTTGTAGAGTTTCACACGGTACGATCTGGATGGAGTGTCTGCTGTAGTGTCGCCAGCATGAGTGGATCCGGTTTCGTCTGTCATTGGGAGCGATAAGAAACGTTGGACTGGAGCTGGCTCAAGTGGGTTTGCGGAAGAGTAAAGTTTGAAAATCGGCTTGTCGACTATAGCTGAAAGGATGACAGTCATGGGAACTCTGCTCCCCAGCAACGATATTCATGCACATGCCTTTGTCTTGTCTCATTGTCTTTATATAAACAAAGAACACCTTTCAACCTATTGGATACAAGGACACGACATGTCTTCTTTCAGGAGTTGGAGGACATAATGGTATAGCTAATATACTATACAACTAGCAGATTAGTCAGACTATAGAATAGTAGATTCGATATCCAAACATGCAATAAATTAGAAATGACTTTATTCCTTGATTACATCTATCAATTCATATATAGAGAATATATTGTTCACGCCTTGGAACTTTTTATGATGACAATAAGTAGCAGTTCGACCTGATCCTGTAAATAGTTAACCAAGTGTCGTTATCAGTTACATCTGTGAAACATTGACTAGTTTGTACAGTTCCTTGGTTGATCAAGATGACGTTTTGATGCTGCATGAATCTCTCTAGTCTACGTCAAAGTTGAGCTTAATAAGGGATCATTATCAACACCACTGCTGGTGATGGCGGCTGAATCTGAAATACAAAAAGTGCTTGCTGACACAATGGCTCTAATCCCCGCTTACTCACGACTCCACTGTCTTCTTCACAAGTACACCTTCATGAGCACTGTGACAAACAACATTTGGTTCGAGGGACCTGTTTCTGAAGCAGTTGCGCTTGTCAATTCGAGAGATTGCGTGTTTGTCGTATATATATTCGGTAAGTCCTTATACAAGTTACTTCAAGTTTGCAACGACAATGGCTTTACGCTCACTCTATGGTGGATAGATGACACGGACAACACACAAAAGCTGAATGAGACACTGGGCAATGAGGACGTGAGTGAAGAATAGAGTACAAATGATACATGAAAGGTGTACGTCGCTAAAGGGTAACTTGTTTATATTCAAAGGTCATCCACGCGCTTTCTTCCAAGACAGTAGCCTTAAAGATGCATACAGAATCCGACAATGCAAAAATGTTCAAGCAGCTATGTAAGTTGTCATTGATAAGGTGTAAAACAAAAGAAAACTGATATCAGTATTGAATAGATCCTACATATCATGTTCCTGTCATCTACTTTATAAGGTAAAAAGGGAGCAAACAAGACGAGAGATGTTCAATATGGACGCCAACGTTATACATAGGCATGGCACTATCAAGGATTTTGGTGTCGAGGATGTCACTGCAGATGCAATTGTAGCAAAGATCAATGCAACATCGAATGAGCAACAACAACAACAACAACAACAACAGACTTCACCAGCAGCTTCAACTTCATCTCCAGTATCTGATCCATCATCTACTGAAACATCAGCAGTGACAGATCAGCCACCAGCATCACGACAAGAAAGTTCATCAGTAGAAGCAACCAATGATGCCAAGAAAGAAAAGTAAGTGTGAATGTAGAATACGAGAATGATTTGATTTCTTACTGTGATGATATCAGGCTTCGAAAGCAAATGGAGGAAGCAAAGAAAAAGAGAGAAGAGGAAGAAAAACAGGTGAATATACTCTGTGCGTGAGATTGGGATATGCACAACACTATTACAGTGATACCAACCTTGATGATATACAGCGTATCAAGGACAATGAACTCAAGCGGAGACAAGATGGCAAGTTGATGCAGCAAACGAGGCAGCAATTGGAAAACAAGCAGAACAAGCAATACTTTGACAAGATCAAAAAGGAGAAACGTGAAGATGAAGAACATCGTCGGAGGATCAAGGAACAAATCGCTCGTGATCGTGCTGAACAGATGGCAGCGAGACAAGCAGCAAAGCAGCAACGTAAATCAGCCAACAACAGCAGTCCAGAGTCATCTTCTGCAAGTGTGAAACGTGCCAGGTATTGTGTTATGCAATGATGATGGAAGCAAAACCACTCACATGATGATATCCTTGATTTCATGAGAAATAGTAGCAGCCAGCATGATCACAGCAGTATCAGTATTCGTCAACTAGATGGTTCAACAATGCGTAATCGTTTCAATGGTATGCTTATTACTATGATTTTGAGACATTGATAAGATTCACTCATAGTATTCATTGTTTATAGCATCCGATACCCTTTCTGTTGTCAAGAATTGGATCGATCAGGTAGGATTCATCATTTGATATGCATACAGGATGCTAACAAAACAACACAGAATCGATCTGATGGTGATCAACCTTACAAGCTGCTGGCTCAGTTTCCAACGCGACAATTCAGTATAGGAGATGAAGAACGATCACTACGTGAACTGGACTTGTGTCCAAGTGCTACGCTTATTATGAAAGGCATCAAGAATGTCAGCAATGCTTATGGTGCCAGCACGTCTTATGGTGTGATGGATTATGTTTATTCAGCAGGAGGATTATTGTACAATGCAGCAAGTTCAGTCGGCACCACAGTATCAGGTGTCATGTATTCTATGTTCCCATCGGATCAAGGTGCTCCTTCTTCGGAAGCAAATGTGCAATCACCCGGCGGATTTCCTAATGCCAATGTGACACAACAAGCATCTTCTACTCCAGGGCAAAGACTTGGTGGTGGTGGTAGTGGTTCTTCAAATGCAAGGCCGAGGTGAGTATGAAAGGAAATGACTGTTTTTTCACTCAATCACTGATATACAAGTCAATAGAAGCAATATCAATACCCTGCGTAACACTGCATTTGACGATGACGACAACGAACACCGCACATACAATGGCAATTCTGTTAATCAGGAGTGAATATTTTAAATATCAATAATGAAAATGTCGACAAGTTGAATAGCTTTAGAACATGGGATCATACAAGATGCATGGCTAAACTTATTGATGGGGGAAAAGGGGGTGACTGGGGATGCGTAATGGATGTTGAAAGGGAAGAAAAAGCAAAGCTACATACACACATGTCAGATTGCATCTTTAGCTTAAGCCTTTGCTGTAGCTTTCTTTCTGGTAGCAGTTGCTTTCTTGGTGGTGGTGGTGGTGGTACCTGTAGAGGATGTGCTCTTCTTTCTGGGAGCCTTAACATTTTGCTTGGTGGCTGTTTTCTGCTTGGATGGCTGCTTCTTTGCAAGTGCAGCTTTCTTTGCTGCAGCACTCTTGGGTGCCTTTTTAGTGGGAGATGCTTTCTTCTTTGTGCTGGATGTCTTGGATTCAGCAGTACTCTTCTTGTCACCAGTCTTGGTTTCTTTGTCCTTCTTTTCTGCTGTTGTCTTTTTCTCGGGCTTAACAAGCTTGACTGTACCAGAGAGACCTGTATGTAAAAGGGAGCCAAATCAGAATCAATCCTATAAAGGGAAAAACACATTGATCCACACCAATCACCGTATTCCACCAACATAAATACCACTGTACCCAATATCTCCCCATTTACTCCAACACGCGTGGTGAAGAACAGAAGTTTTACCTCTAGGAAGAGCAAAGACATTCTTGGCAGCACCACGCTTAATAGCTGCTGCAATCTGTGTATCAAAATGTGCACCAGAAGTAACCTTGTAGTTTGCCAAGATATACTTTTTGATTGCAGGACGAGAGCTACCCTTACGTTCCTTGAGTGAGAGAATAGCAGCTAATCATAGAAACATTGTTAGATTCACGATCAGCTAGTGTTGTTGAATATCATTATTACCTTTGATCATTGCCTCGTACTGAGAAGAGTAGAAAGAATAGAGCGTGTGAGTATATGAGCATCATGAAAAGTTCTCTTATGGATAAAATCTACACTGTTTTCTGAATACATACGGGAGGATGATCAACTGTTTTCTTGCTGGATCCGCTTTTGGTACCGGTTGCAGGCATAACTGACAGTGGAGTCGAAGTTGATGAAAAGGAGAAAAAGAAGTGATAATCGAATAACCCCCATCCTTTACGACTTCCCACCCTATTTGTGCGTGTTTGATGCGGTAATTGAAACTGCGCATGGCAGCATGAATAGCTGCTTCCGCCCCTCCTTTTTGCCCCAGCTCCATACAACATATGCGCCTATTACCATAGCAACAGATATTCATTGTTACTCGTATTATCCGATGCATACATGTCATGGTATACATTGAGCTTAGCATTTGTCTGACTACTGGTTTCATTGTTTCTCTCTCGGGATCTCCCTTTTGTGCTTACTCCTTTTTCGTTCATACATATATAATGGGGATTAAGGATACTCCTGTTGACCAAAGCACAGTATCCCATCTTGTGAGAAAAGCGTGGAGGATCCTTTGTGGATATACATAGCATTCAATTACGTAGAGAGAGTCACTATCCTATTTAAGCTGCCAACGTGGTTCATTTAAATTTCTTGTGTCAGGTTATGGTCATTTAAGTGTCTATACAACATGTGACATCTTACCCGTGGCTGATATTGATCATCATCACGCGTGAAACGTCTTTTGAAGTGATGAAATGAACAAGTGAATAGGACGATCACTGCTTTCTTTTCCATGTATGAACAAGATGATTTCAAGAAAAGCAAAGGCTGTTTTATTGTCTGTAATTGGAGGAATAAAGAACATTGGTAGTGGTGTTGGCGTCTTACAGAATACCTGAGTTGATTGCTTGTCGCCCAACTTGAAACCTTGACGCTTTCCGTCACTTTTACCCAGTCAAAACTCCCCTTCTTCCCTATAACCTTTTTCCCAATGACAGACTGGGATCGCTCTATTTTCGATGGCGATCTTGAAGCTCTATTAGACGTACACCCTCCTGTTCCAATATCAAGAATATATGCTCTTCGAGACTTGGCATTGGCTCACACTGAAGTAAGCATAGTCTTGGAATACACAAAGACAAACCACTCATTCGCTTTATTGTTAGCACTTGAACTATATTACACAACGTATTCTACGCTTCATTGAAACGTCTCCAACAGCTTATCGAGTAGCAGGACTCTACTTGATCGACGCCATTATCCGAAAGCCCAAAGACCAGCAGGTTGAATGTGCAGTCAACGACTATCGACTTCGATTCCAAGCTGTACTTCGTGACCATGCTTTACAAGGTCTATTCAGTCTATGTAGTGAAGAGGATAAGGTGATGTTATAGTTGGGGGAAGTGGTAAAGTCATAATACGCTTAGCTGTTGTTGATGCATGATCTCCTTGCAGGCGCGCGTTAGTAGAGTGTTTACGTATTGGGGAGCAAAGATATACCCAAAGCAGTTTGCAGATCAGCTTATGATGGATGCAATACAAGAAGAACCGAACACATCAAGACAGCAGCCAACAGTGATCCCGAATCATAACGTTGCTAATGAAACCTTACAACAAACACTACAAAGTAAGTCGAAGATGATGAACAATCCATTTGCATATGAAACACTAAGACTCTTTTGATAGCACCATTTCCAACAATACCGAACAATCCTACTGATCTTACGCATTTCTTGGCGAGTTTGCAGTCCACTGCAACTAATCAAACTGGTATTCAGCAGGATAGTTTTACATGTCAGGCTTTACGCTCACTATCTTCCTCACTCAATATTCAAGAGTTATCCCATTATCCTCCAGCTTTACATCATTTTCTTCAAGGTCTTCAAATTGGGGCTCGTTTACCAAGTATCGCTCTTAATGGTGCTTTGCCATCTCTTTTTCAACCACCACCACCACCAGTACAACAACAACCTATGCCTTACGCTACAACTGATCTACCAGGCATGCAGCAGACTTTCACTAATCCAACTTTTGATGATAAATCAGCCGTCAAGTATGAATGTGTTGAAGACCAAGTGCCACCTTCTTGTCAGATAGCTTTACAGCAAGCTCAGTCTCATTCACCATCACCATCTCTTTCAGTACCAACATCAAGTACTGCAACAACAGATCATGATATGATACCTGTGAAACAAGAACCACTTGGTGATAATGAACCTGCTGTTATTGAACAATCAGTCCAACCTACACTTCAGGACCAATCTCTTTCATCCACATCAATTCCAATTGCTACTACAGCAGTAACTGCTTCTACAACTACATCATCATCACCGCCACCAGATCAATCTACTGCAACAATATCAACTGAACCTGTAATGACATCTGCAGCAGAACCAATGCCAGTGACTTCAGATTCAGTGCATGTATCTCTGCCAGTGACTTCATCAGATTCAATAACAGTACCTCTGCCAGTAATTTCAGATTCAATACATGTATCTCTGCCAGTAACTTCATCAGAAACTATGTCGTCAACTAAACAGGCATCACCATCACCATCTCTGTCTACAACATCAAATGCTCCTTTGTCTGACACTATACCACCACCAAAGACGCCACCATTACCACCTGTTGTCAAAGGGAAGGACGTTGTGCCTGCTATTTCAATGAATGAAGCCCAATCGACAAATGATTCCAGCAAACGATCTCTTTCACCATCATCTGCATCCAGAGAAGAAAATATCGCAATTGACTCATCACAGGTTGTAAACAGCAGCAGAGACACCAAACGTCAACGTCGTGAAATGGATGTACCACATGAATCATCTGATCAGAGTACACAGCTTACACGAAAGCCTTCTCGTTGGGATGTCAAAAAGGATGATCTTACAACATCAAAAATATCACCATTGCCGCGACCAAAAACACCACCATTGCCCCAAGCAGCTACAACAAAGACACCATCTGCACCTAAAGTTTCCACATTGACTGGACTTGATTCAACAAATATGATGGAAGATGTAGTGACAACATCAGAACAACAACAACAACTGGAAAAGCATATGCAGGATGATTACAAGTCTCAAACCAGTAGATCCTCCAGTAGCACAACAGTATCATCACTTCATTCCACTCCTGTTATGATGAACAATAACATCCCACGACCCAAGACACCACCATCACCGGTTATATCATCCTTGTCAACACGCAATGAGCTTACATCTACTCCTGCAAAGAATATTCCTCGTCCAAAAACACCACCTCGTCCAAAGACACCACCGCGACCAAAAACACCACCACCACCCACACAGCAAGCTGATTTGCAAAGTATGACAAAGCCAGCTACTAAAAATGCTTTACAAGATACGGTGAATGATTCACGCCACAGTCAATCAAAGTCAACAAAGCGTCCTCACAGCCCTTCACCAAGTAATGCTAGCAACATTCGACAAAAAGCAGATATTGGGGATGATTTATCAAAGGATTCAGGACAAAAGCAATCATTGGACAACGAGAGTGGTTCAGCCAAAAGGAGAAAGACAACACCTAATGACGACAGCATACAAGATACACGTAGCAAGCCAAAGGTATCCAATGATGAAAGCAAGTTGACCAATAAGTCAAGTAGAGAAGACAACAAGGTGACATTGGATGCAAAGAAGTCAAGCAATGAGAAAGATGCTAAATCAGCAGCTGATCGTCCCAAATCAACATCACTGACAACAAAGCAATCAACAACAAAAGAGACTTCAACATCAGAAAAGCGTTTAAAAGAAAAGGAGCCACCATCATCATCATCATCCGCAACAAAGCATTCAAAAGAGAAAGAGTCGTCATCATCATCATCAACAAGACATTCAAAAGAAAAAGACAAGACATCAAAAGAAAGCAGATCATCACATGGATCGTCTAATCGACCTTCTACACCATCCACCAGCAAATCAGTCAGTGAAAGATCTTCAACGAGCAAATCCAATGAGAGATCACGAGCACATTCATCCAAATCCTCTGAAAAAAGCAGCAGCAATACGCGATCTAATGAGTCATCTCGATCATCCAAAGACAACAATTCAAAGTCCTCGTACAAAGAGAGATCCAAAGATGATACTATAGAGCGACATCGATCAGAACGTCATCATCATCGAGATGTATCACCTTCCAGGCATTCCCAAAGAGATGAAGACCGTGGAGTATCACCCAATTCGTACCATCCATATTCACCATCAGCTCCTACTGCAACAACATCTGCATTAAGTCCTTTTGCACGTCCTGGTCCCATTGCTGATTCACGATTGAAGAAAGGGTTTATTAGAGGTATTTATATAGAGCATTTGCTATTGAATACTGTTTATTGACTAGACTGTTTATTCTTTTAGTGTTGACAAGAACAATGTTTGTGGGCCCAATGCCATCTGACGTCGTCGAGAAGGATATCCGAGATCTCTTTTCAAAGTATGGCGAGATTCTTAGTGTTATTGTAAGTGATGACATGCACTATCATTGAATGATTGTTACTTATATAAGGTATACTAGTTCAACGATCGCCCTGACAAGAGGCGCAATGCTTTTGTTCAGTTTGGGAATCGAGATTCATTGGCAGCAGCAAAAGAAGGGTCTCAACACTTGCGTATGGGAGGCAAGCATGTTACTGTAAGTCAAATTACAAAGATCAGATACGATGATATTGATTCTGGTTGATATTCTAGGTCAATTGGGCACATGGATTTGGACCAAAGTCATTATATAGCTATGAAAAAGGTGATACTGTTATCAAACTGGACGAATTGACAAAAGAAGAAGCTGCATTATTACGTTCAGCACCTGTGGGTGGTTTTCAAGGATCAAGGATGAGAGATCAAGTGATTGTCGAGGAACCTGGACCTCTTGGAACACGACAAGCTACTTTGCGTCAACAACCAAGTGCATCACCACATAGTGAACATCATCAACGACCTTATGAATCACCTATATCACGGCAGACACCACCTTCGCACCATCAGCAATCCCCTATTCATCCACCATCGTCATTGAGCCAAGTACAACAGCCACTGTATCGTGAAGGTCATTATCCCCCAGAATCATATCATCCACAACCTTTCACTGGTTATTATCCAGCAGTTGCATCATCACCTTCAGCGAATCCACCTGTTGATCCATATCAAGGTGTCAAGTTTGAGCAAGTTCCTGATTACGATGTGGCTCAACCAGCTTATCCATATCCATATTATCCTGGTCCTCATTATCCGCCACCACAGCAACAAGCATCAAGTGCTCCTCCAGCTCCATACTTTCAACGACCACCGCAACCATACCCATATCCTCCCGAACAAGATCAAAACGTGTATTATCAACATTATTACTACCAACAGCCACCACAACCACAACCACCACATAACAATCCTTATTACTATGGATATCGGTAGATCCATGTACATGAAACACCTAGTAAATAGTAGCTCTTGTTTAAAAATATCCATACCTTGCTAACTATTAGTCATAAATAAAGCAATAGCATTTGCGTTTATACATATATTCTCATTGTCGTCTTTCAATAAATGCAAGAACACTACTACACTTTTACTTATATCGCTGATCAATGGCTGAAAGTACTGTTTAGAGGGGCTACTTGACCACTTTTTGCAACGTAAACATCACCAAGTACTTGGGAAAGTAACACAACATTATTGCCTTTTGATTGATAGCCATGCGATTCTCGAGGAATACGCAAATGTCACACATACCCGTTGTAGCAATCCAACGTGTCCCATATGTTTTAGGCAACAGTGATATTGCTCCAAGTCCACATGCATCCAAACAACTCAGCTTAATTGACATTGACACGTTTCTCATCCAAAACAGCAAGGTGTAATTATCCACTGGGTAAAACAATGATGACATCGTTTACTTTGTGAGTTTGATCAAGACAAGTTGAGAGAAAAGACGCTAATCGAATGATTGACAAGGTGATGTACTTAGTCAAAGAGACCTATACAATATCGACAATGAGTGATGACATGTTATGCAAAGGATCCACTATAGAAACACTTACCGAAACCCATATCTTCATCAGATTCTTCCTTTTCTTCTTCCTTCTTCTCGTCTTCCTTGGCTTCCTCAGCGGCAGCACCAGGGGCAGCAGCACCAGCAGCACCAGCAGCAGCACCAGGAGTACCCACATTCCAAATGAGTTCCTTCAAGTCCTGGCCATCAAGTGCCTTGGCATACAACGAGTACCAAATGGGCTCGATTTCAGTGAAGCCAGCAGTCTTGGTCAAAGTCTGGAGCTTGTCAGCCTAGAATAGTCCAATTTGAGTTGAATGAAGGAATAGACATGATATATCAACGTACAGTGACTTCGAGATTGTCATCCTTAAGGATAAGGGCAGCATAAACGATGGCGTTTTCAGTGGACATGATGGATGGATGGATAAATGGATAAATGGATAATGTTGTTGTCGCAAGTAACGATTTAACCCTTTGGGAACCAACGACTTGAATTGCCAACTTTCCTCGGAAGTGTCTCTTTTATATCCTCCGGGATTTGAATCCAGCAGTAGCAGCAGCAGCAGCAGCAGCAGCAGCAGCATCACTTGCCCCACTTTAAGACACCATTTTGATCCCCCTTTTCTACAATCATAATACCAACTCTTTACTTGTATATATCACATCATCATTGTTTAAAACAAGTGTCTTGTATTGGATGGGTAGCTTTTTTCTGCTAAAGTACTAAATAAAGTTTACGCACATGATCATTGTGCTCGTATCAATGTGACACATTGGTCATTCACAAACACAAAACATTCTGCCATGTACGGCGAGAGCCACTTTTTTGTATAGAGGGGAGGCGCAGCTTTATAACATGTTATCCTGTGTCATTGGTGACTGATAGTGCCATTATTGTAGTAGGCACAAATATGGGAGATCTTATTGATTACATGCACATTCATTTATACACATCAGCAAGTCTATAGTCATTGGTTGCTTTTTGATATCCCAAGTATGGGGTTTGATGATCGAGATGACAGAGTATCACTTTTCTCATGCATCACGATTAGCTCCTTCCTCACTCGATAGTTACCAATTACGTATGCAACTTGGCGTTCCTGATCTGTTTTCTTTGACAGCCATTGGCAAAACATGCCATAGATGCTTGATTTAGCCACACTAGCATAAGACTTTGAATCATCATCATACATTATGTTAGTGTATAATAAATCTGTAAAGATAGTTCTATTGTGTCATCAAGCCATAAGGGAATGATAATATATGTGAGAAGAGAACAAAAAAGGGGCATAGTACATCAAATGAAGAAATCACGGTAGTTGTCGTAGGTGGTAAAAAGTGGTTATCTAGTAGTAGAGTCGTTTTGATATATGATATAGGATGAAGAATGGGTACGATGCATATTTGGGCACCATTGTCTTAATCCCAAGTGTTTGGTGTCCTTTTGGAAGTCGTTGACGTGTCATTGTCAGGAAGATTCTCATTCTTCCAACCACACTGATAACATTCATATCGAACACGCATGTTGCTTGTCTTGCCGAAATGTTTGTTCAAGATGACCAGGTGGGATTCGGACCGCATCAATTGGACTGACTGAGGACGTTCGCATCGAGGACAAGGATGGTATTGTTGTTCCAAAGGAATCTTTTTACCATGTTCACCTACTATGTAATTTATGAACTTGTGTTATTACCATATCCTTCTTTCTCCTTTTCTTCTCTACACTGATTACCTATAGTGAAAGGCATGATGGCACAAGAATATAAAGGAATGTGTGGTGTCGGATAAAGATGATAGCAAAAAGATGTCTAGAAGGGAAAGAGGGGCAGGGAAAGTAAGAAGCGGAAAAACAGTGTCGGATAGGGAAGGGGGTTTTGTAAAGCTGGTCAAAATCCGAGAGACTGGATTTGACATTAGCATCTAACCACGTGGCATTCGGCATCCCCGCTTTACTTGCTGATGATATTGCCACATTGCATAGCACGCGGCATACATAACATGAGAAGATCTTGTAAAACAAGATACTAAACATCCAGGTTGAATATGATTGGGACATTCAAATGCATGTTAATAGTCCATGGATGGCAGTAATGACCATGAAACACATTATCTTTACTTGCCATATACACGTGGCACTTGTATCTTTGTATTCTATCACACCATTTGCAGTAGTGAAAAAACAAGCTGATCATTTAAGCGTGAGACACGCGTGTAAAGGAAATGAAGCTACTGATTAAATTTTCTATAGCGGTATTTTATATGCAAGTTGACGAATAGGATGTGACGATGTGAATTAGCTATCAATGTTGAAATGGAAGGTCCTTCCATGATCGACCACGGGTTTGTATGCTGCTTTCTGATCCTTGTGCTCATGTTGTTCTTGTTCATCAGCTATATAATGATCACGCTCTATGAACGTGGTGTTGCCTTGATGATCAACCAGAATCACAGTACTCGTGCGTGTGCCATAGATGGATTTGCCAAACAAAAAGAGCGGAATAAAGATGCGTTTCTTTGCCTTTTCAAGTGCGATTGCTGAATCTTGGCTTATATCCATCGTCGGTGAACCACAGGAGTCTGTTGTTGTGCTAGAACATTGCGTCAATTTAGTCTCCTTTCCAACCAATGCAAGCTTATCCCGATAATCTCGGACATCCCACTCTTCTTTTCCGACAACGCTTACCGTAGAAGATCAAAGAGTGATTCTATCAACTGCTCCTCTGATAAATGGCTTTGACTGATAATATCTCTAAAGATTGCACGTCCACTGTCTACCTTTTCCCACGGATTGTCGAGAACTGAGTTGGAAAGACCTATGCAATCATGGTTTTCAGGTTAGTAATCTATTTGAACCAGCAAAATGGATATCAATCATGGCGCTTTATATATATAAATATATCGCCTGCAGGTCATGTGTGAATAATACTTGCCATATATCTCTCCTTGGGACAATAAAGTGACTTGGACATCTTCTCGGTTGCTAAAGTAAGCCATATCTTGATGATGCTCCCCTTTGAGATTCATGCAGATCAAACTGAAGCCACCATATTCTCCTGCTTGCTCTTTTAGATTCTCCATGTATTCAACAGCTGATTTGTTGTCTCCTTGTAGAAAGTCTCTTGTAAGTGCACCTCGAGACATGCGTCCAAGATACTTTTTCTCCCGATAGTTGGTCAAAGCAGCAAAACGTCCATCTCGTGTGATACCCAACCAAGTGCCGTCATGTGAAGGAGTCGCTCCTGCTTCAAGGTCAGTACCAGAAAGAATATGTTCATTGGGTGAAGGCCAGAAATGAGCAGGTGCTGTAGGTCGATCGAGGAGCTCATCCCGATTGCTGGCGAAAATGCTTCAGGAGAAGTGAGATGGGGTATGTTTTGTATCAGTTGTAGACTACTTACAAGCGATATTTAGGATGGTTATTCACTGTCCAGAATAGAATACACATGGGTACAGAAGGTATGCAAAGAAAAAGGATATCATGCGATAGCGGGTGAATAAGCAATGTCAGTGCAACCTTGCAGATCACGTGAGATTGGAGCATGTGACACAAGCTTGGCATGCGCCTACTGGAGCCAATCCTGATACTATGGCATTGTGACAGGATGCATTTGCTTGTTTTCTCATCCTTTGCTTTATTGTTTCTTTCTGGCGTATATGATGGATATCCAAACTTTGTCTCTTTACAGTTATCTTATTTTCCAATCGTACTCGTTTCCTGCTACCCCTTCTTGCTTTCATCACATCCATCAATCTCTTCTCGGATCCCATTGTTGAAGAGCACCTATGTAACACACTTTTTTCTCCATCATTCATTCACTTTCCTACATTACTATGGATAAAGATCTTTTTGTATTTAAAGTACATTGTGGATATACTTGGTTGCTCTATGAACTTTATTTGTAAATGATATCTCTATTTGCTCTCTCCAAACAACTTGTCGAATGCTTCTCGAACATCATTGTATACTTCATCCACTGGTTTGTTGCATGAGACAGTCTTGACCTTGTTCTGCTTCTCGAATTCTTCAATCACAGGGAAGCTGGTTTCCCGGAAAACAGCAAATCTCTTCTTGATGGATTCAATATTGTCATCAATGCGACCAGAGCTTTCACCACGCTTCAACAAACGCTGCAACATGATCTCTTCAGGGCATTCAAAGTACAAGACAACCTTGGAAGGAACAACCTATTGTCCAAGTAGATGTCAGTCATGTTGTTTATGCCATCTGCCTATCCACTGTAACTTACGACTTCCTCAAACTTGAGCGCCTGGTCCATCTTTCTGGGGAAACCATCAATCAAGAAACGGGTGGTCTTTGACTTTTCCATAGATTCTCTCATGGCATTTTCAAGTAAAGCAATAGTGACTTCCATGGGCACAATCAGGCCTTCACGAATATAGTGCTTGATCAATTCACCATACTTGGATCCAGGACGTTGCTGCTCTTCACGTAAAAGATCACCAGCTATGCATACAAGCGTCAGTTTTCTCTTCTAATTGATCCTATACACTTTTACTTACCAGACAAGTGGACAAAACCATAATCACGCTTCAAATTCTCGCACTGTGTACCCTTGCCAGCTCCAGGACCACCTATCAACCAGTTTAATGTAAGACATAGATGGCATTCCAGAAACAAAGACTTACCAAGTACAAAGACGACAGTAACTTCCTCTGGAGAGAATGCAGGGATACGCTTAGCTTCCTCAGTAGGCTGTTGTTGCTCTTGTTGTTGCTTGTCGTCTTGCTTTTCTTCATTGACAGGTGCTGGTTGTTTACGACGAGGCAGTGCTAGATGACAATCCAAGTGGTAAGTCGAGATGAGGTCTATTGCTCGGTAGTAGCACATGTTGTCGTTAGATTTACCTTGTCCCTCTCGAGATTTGACAAGCATGCTGTAAGCAGCAAAACCCATAGAAGCAACAGCCAACATGGCAGCAAAACTAGGAGCACCAGAGCTCTTTTTTTGGGAAGTACTGTAGAATCGCATTGGACGAGCCATTGTAGCAGGCTTTGGGACCTTGGCAACGGCCATGCCCTGACGAAGCAAAGTGGTGCGGAACATGAGGTGTATCGAGTGTTGACTGTTGAGAAGAGAAAGAAGACAGGGTGACACAAACACCAAGAGGTCGTTTTAGACTTTTTTTAGGCTTTTGCTATTTGCACCATCATGTACGTCCTACCCCAGCATGTATCACATAGACACCTATCTTGAAATAAAGTGAATACGTTTATATGGCTATATCAATCAGCTTACTTCATTACAAGTATATTATGATGGTAGATGATGTGCGCGACTACATCCTTTTTGAGCAGATCAACGAAAGAAAGAGGAGTTGGTACATGAGAATCAGCCTGGAGTACATACTTCTTATGTGTCTATGCATAAACCAGAGAGTTGGCAACATCCTTTGGCCAAGATCAAGCTGTATCAACATAGACATTTGTCATATTTGAAAGCACTAGTGATCACAAGTAGCCAGCTAGCTGTTATACATCCTCGATACAATAAACAGTGCTGGCGTTGCCAACATGTACACTATTTGAGATCGGGTGTGTGTTTGACATGATTCAAGCAGGAGAAAGACACTTTTCATTGCACATGCTGAGAACTTTGTTTGAACAAAGGGGGTGAAGAATATACGTATCTATGAATGATGAAATGATGGATATGCTATGATTACAAGAACTGAACAACAGCAGGTGCTGGTGGTCTGACATGTGGTTGATGATATTGATCTGGAGGTGGCAAATGTGTTGATTTACATCGCTTGTTGCTATTGCTGCTATTGTGTGGATAATCTGATGTAAAAGTCATTGCACTAGCCTTTCTCCTTTTCCTTCCAGCAATGGGAGTTGTGCTGGTGATGGATGATGAAACATCATTGGTAGTACTTTGACGACGATGAAGATGTGAATATGCAGGATGATGATAGTTGTAATAGTAATAGTGGTGTGGATGATGATGTTGATGACGACAAGTGCATTGGGGTAGTGCAGGTTGTAATAGTGGAGAAGGATGTTGTTGAACAGGTGACGGGGTGCTTGATAAATGTGCAAAGGAGACATCCTGCAGTGAAACAAGTGTGTCTGGTTGTTGGCGTAAGGCGTGGGCAACTTGAACACATAACACACGATGCAATTCGGCAAACATAAGCGGAGGTACATAAAGGCGGTATTGACACAAATCAAGAAAAACGCGTTCGGCAAGATTAACTTCACGAACCGGTAAACGCGCAATAGTTGCCCAAGCCGAGTTACGATAGGTTTTGTCCTGCACAAATTTGGACGCCACAATTAAAGCCGCCAGAAACATGCGCCTTGCACAACATACAATACTGGCACCACGATGTCTTTGCAAGTGTCTTCTTATAGCACGTTGTGTCTGAAAAAGATATTGTACTGCCATTTGTGCTGTAGTCCATCCCGTTTGTGATCTTTTCAATACTTCTCGCAAATATGTACGTAGTGCACCACCCCCTGTGCTTGCAGGAAGTGCTAATTCAATATCACGGAAGATCCCTTGCCACATGATCTCTACCATGTTGGTGACAATGTCTGCATTTGTGTATATCGATGTTTATGTAATGTCATCAGCCAACCGTGTACACATAACCACGTTGTTGTGTATTGTTTATTTACCAAGTAGTGCTTCGGCATACGCCAAACGCCTGCTCAAAGTTGTCGGAACTTGTTCTTCGGCGGACAACAATTGTCGTGATACACTACTTGTGCTGCTATTGCTGCTGCAACTGCTGTTCCATGACTGAATAGATGCTGTTGTTGCTGGCAGAGTGTGATGACTCATGGCGTAAAAGTCAATAAAGACAAGAGTTGTAAGAAGAAGAAAGAAAAGCAAGACTAGATACCGAGATAGGAATTAGCCAAGAAGATGATGTTAAAAAGCAAATCCAATCAAGGGGAGACTGAGGGATGATGCACCCTTCTCCCAGCTGTGGGAGGAGTTTATGATAAAGCAGCAAATCTTACCCAAACAACAAAATGGAATGGAAAAAAAGAAAGAGAGAAAAGCAAAAGAGAAGGAGAGTGATGCACTTTTTTTACGCCTTGTTGCAATGATTGCTGCACACACATGCTAATCACCAGGCGGAGGAGAAACATGGATACATTATCAATCACAAGCACATCCGCATGTACACTCCTGCCAAACAGGAACTTGCCTACGTTCCCTTGCGTGTAACAGGATCTGCTGCTTTTTGCAGGGATAGAATCATCATCCTCTTTTACGACATTCTTTGTCTCCGCTCAATATATGAGACAAATGACATACATGGTACGCTTTCACACCATTTCTTCTTGATGAAATGTCTAGATAACAGAGTCAACTGCATAGTCTGCTGCCAAATCAGGCGGAACTTGCTATTCACGCCAAGATGCATCAGTAGGTGTGGCAAAATGGTTAGATTTGCAGATCTAGTCAGCATGGATAGCTGAACAATGGGATACTCATTTTCTCCTAGCTCACACACTCCCAATCTTTATGTCACCCCCAATTATTCTCTCCCTTTCTCGCAGCTTTTGGTCATAAACATCACACATAAATATAATCACACAGCTCGACGCCCAATTACAGGTCAGCAGTTGCAATTGCTATTTGCAGTAAAGCAATGCATCCACATGTTGGCTATACGTGGCTGACACTGTTACACATACATCTACGCGCATATCTTTTGCATCTTCTCATTTACATATCATCCTTGTTATCGTCAATGGAAAAGGAGAGACAAAAAGAACAAGATACAATAAGCGAAACAAACATTAAGCATTCAAGGTTGCCTCCCACGACTAAACTTGTAATTCAACTCCCAACATTATCCCAGCAATACATATTACACATGTTGTGACCCCTGTCAAATAGTATGCAAATGCTCCTGCAACGATTTTCATTGACGATCTTCATAATACATCATCTAACTATATCTATGGAACACTTCCTAACCCAATGTTCATAGTCACCATATCTGCAGTATGATTTGGCCAATCGAATATCTTAATCGTAACGACTTCTTGGTGAACGTGAACGTGATCGGCGAGGATAATCATCATCGTAATGACGTGAACGTCGGCTGTATCTTTCCATTTCTCGGTCCCAATCATCATCACCAACACGTCGATCACGGCTGCGACGTCGATAGTCATCTCTTTCTCTGTAGCCACGATCCCGATCAGAATAACGTCGGTGATCTCTTTCCCTACCTCCGTCACGGCGATCATTGCGATAATCATAACGTGCACGCGTATAGTCTCTGTCACGTCCTCCAAATTGTTTTGATTGCTAAAAAGGAATGTAAGTGATATAGTCAATCATATGTGTATTTGATTATTTACCTTAATCTGATCGAGTGTTTCACGGATTTTGAGATAACCTTGGTGTTGCTTACCCTGGTAATGGGCCTCTAGGCGATCCGAAGAGTCATTTGTAACAAGAAATGCACCACATACTTGACACACCTGAAAAAATAGGATCAGCAACTGTTGCCATAGTGACGATATGTTCCAAAGAAGAAGGGAAAAGAAAGAGAAAAAAGCCATCCAAAAGCAGATTCATCACTTACCTCCATACGCTTTTCACTTTTGCCACTATCAGCATTCTATAATCCATGGTGTATCAGTATTTCATAGGAGTACATGAAGCAATCTTTCACTATACCTCTTTCAATTGTGATAACTCTGCTTGTAGCTTTTCAACTTCGGTTGTCAAATCAGCTGCTTCCTGGACACGTCCTTCTTCACCGGCTTCTTCAATCTGTCATGGATCGATGTTAATGTACAAGTCATACACAAAGGATGATGATGGCCAACACTTACCTTTTGCAACATTTCCTTGATCTTGACATCAAGTAGGACCATCTTTTCTTCACGCTCTTCTTTGCGATTCTCAGCTAACTACATAGTGAAAGAAAGCATTAAGTCATTACATAGGTTGTCGAATCAAGATGTGGCAATGTTACCTTATCCTCGCCTTGGATATTCAATCTGCCCTTGCCGTTTCTAATCCTACGGCCTAGATCGTTCACAAGCTTGTTCAGGTAATCGTAAAACTCGGCTTCATAAGGATATTTATGCTTATCAGGAGCATTCTGGTAACGTTCCTTGAGACGATCATTGTGAATCTTGTCGCAGGGACCTGATATACATAACAAATGATGTCAGAAGGTGTTGATCCTACAGCAATATCCCACTATACTTACCCAAATCAGACTTGGTGTTGGTAAAGAGCTGCGAAGGACAATATGCAACAAGGTAGTGCTTGCAAACCTATGATCCATCTGGTGTCAATACTACTGGCACAGATTTGACTCAAGGAAAGACAACTTACTGAATCGTCCCAAAAATCCTTATTGTCAACGTCCACGTACTGGGACATGAGCTCTTCCAACATTGCCTTTTGGAAATCTATGTAGAGCATGCGTCAATAGAACAGGTAAGGAGCAGCCATGTAGTAACGACATACCCATTGTAAAGTGTATGTGTGTGAGTAGAATCCAAAGAAGGACCAAAGAAGGAAACGAAAACACAGCTGCGGACTATTATGGCAATGTCATCATTGGCTGGCTCTTCAAGCGATTGGCTCAATCCACATCACCAACTATAACAATGACGAGCGATGAGAACAACACTGCAACTGGTTAACAGTGGAACAAGATACTACGTTATGTCCCAATAATAGCTGATTCTTATGTCCACCTGCATCCAAGAATAAACGTTGATAGAATCTAGTTTGAGCCTAAAGTTGTTATCCCACTTGTAGTACACATCAACCCTTAAACAGCTAACACAACCAATGTATGATGGCATTTTCTCATTTACATTTGCTCGACAAGTTGGAGTCATAGGAAATACATGTGGGGATATCCAATGGTTTATGCGCACTAGGTTTACAACAAACAAGGAATAAATACAAATAGCATGCAAGGTGGTTTGTCTAATCTTCAGTGCTAGGATCACCATATTCAAAGAGTCCAAGCTATTTCAATTTGTTAGCATTTGATGCAAAAGCACCTGTTTTCACACTTACTCTTTCACGACGGGCTGCTTCCATTGCTTCTTGCAAAGATTTGATAGCTTGTGGATTGGCTGATGCATAACGTGTCTTTGGATTGACCAAAAGTTGACCTTCACGCACCATTTCAAGGTTTAAGCTAGCCTGAGCATTACTGGAATTGGATGGATCATAAAGCGTCAAGCACATAACACTGCCTTCACGAGCATCGACATTTGCAACGAGTTGTTTGTCCTATAGTCATAATATATCCATCATTAACATGTTGATCACTTGTTTGTGCATTTGATAAAGTATACATACTCCAGTCAATTGACGTAGACTCTCTAAGGATTCTTCTCCATAGTCTTCTTCTCTGCTAGGTCCCTTGACAAATGACAATACAGCTTCATGTGCTTGGGGCTTCAATGACTTGAATTGATCTGGAAGCACTCTAATACGGGATGTTGACAACTTTTCAGACTACAGGAATTCATCAGTGAGCTATATTCAGAGTGAATGTTTAACAGTCTTGTAAAGATACTTACGTTGCCATAGTCGATGTAAAAGACTTCCACATTGGTTCCAGTTACTTTTCTGACCTTGGCTCTGTACCAGCTGTCATCTTCAGTGAACTTGGCACTCACTAAATCACCGACACGAGGCTTGTGAGGACCATCCATACCACCACGACTGGTGTGATATTGGGATAATTCATGCATAAGAGTCTCCAACTTCCTCACATCTTCATTGATGATCTGCACAAAGAATCGATGACCACTCAAGTATTCAGAAATGACCAGATCGATATATTCACGGCGTGGTTCCACCACAACTTGTGCAGCTTGTTCCTCTTCTTCAGCAGCCTTTTCAGCTCCTTCATCATAATTCTTCCAAAGTCCCTTCTTCTCATCACGTGCTCTTCTTTCGGCACCATATAGTTGACCAGAGTATGATGATTCGTTGGCTGAAAAGTCATGAATAGAAGCAAGACCACGTTCAAGCAATGAAATCGCAATGTTTTCGCCATTCACAAAGATGTTGCCAATGAAGCAGCCAACCTTGTCTACATTCTCAATTTCAATATCAACCTATAGATTGTTGTTAACATGCATGTCATTTTCATCACAAGTCATATCACACATACATCACGCTGCAAACAATGATCGACAACATAGGCAAGTGCTTCAGGACCAAAAGGTTCAGAGGGATCATTTGGTGTACGACCAACACGAGGAGCTCGAATACCAGCAATGACAAAAGCAAGACGACAATTCTCTTTGGGGATCCACAAAAAGAGTCTGGAGCCATTGGCAACGTGATCCACAACAGCCTTTTGCTTGGGACTGCGTTTCAAGAAGGTCAAGAATTGGCGAGATTTAGCTGCACTCTATTGGAATATCAATGTTGTCAGTTTCTAATGATCATGGTACAAAAAGAGTGAAACATTACCTCTGATGCATCAACAATGCGAACGACTGGCTGCTCCTTTTGGCTATGGATACCTTTTTGGCCCTCTTGAGCCCTATCACATTGTATGTTAATACTCACATCTAGAATGTCTACACTTGAAACTTACTTGTTTTCAGCCAACAAAAGTTGGTCATAACAATGGGATCGGTTGTCATCATCCTTTCGGTGGCGAATAACAGATGCAAGACCTCGTTCAACAAGTTGTTCTGCAATGTTACTGGAGAATGCAATGTATGAATACCACAGTGATGAGAAATGTCAAGTCAATCCTTACTTATTTCCAACTTTGATGGTGGCACAATCCTTTGCTTCAAATCCTTCTTGTGCAGGTTTGTGATAATCGACAACAACATGGACCTGGAATGGCAGATAATGTTAACAATCCCATAACAAAAGGTTTAGAATCAGCAAATGCTTACAGTTTTACCAATCAACCTCTTTCGAAGGAATTCACGAGCCTCGAATTGGTATCCGACTTCTTTGATATCACGAGATTTGCTGCTACCACCAGGTGCAGTGCTGCCTACACCTCTATAGCACAACATCAGTCAAAGTTCTTGTCAACTACCTTTCATATAACACACATGACATTACCTTGGAGCCTGCTTGACACTAGCAAGTTGAAGTTTACGCTCGACACCAGTCTTTGTCTTGACTAGGACTGTATCACCAGTAAGAATACGCACGACTTGAGCATCAAATTCAGAGTCATTGGTCTTTTCCTTGGCAACAAAATCTCGCCAAACGCGCAATTTCTTCTCTTTGGCAATTCTACACATATACCACTCTTTGTTAGACACATATTCTTCATCCAGTATATGCTCAATCAATGCTTACCTTTCCTTGTTGCGAAGTTGAATAGGACCACCTGTAACAAGAGTCAAGCTCCAATCCAAACACTTGGCATAACCATTCTCCAATAGCAGCTCAGCAATGTTGCCAGCAGGATGTTTCACTGTGCCAACAAAGTTTTGTCCACCAGATTGGCCAACACCTTCAAGAACCACCTTGACACCACGTTGCAATAATCTTGTTTCCACAAAGAACTTGGCTTCTTCACCAAAAGGTTCAGATACTTCAGGACCATTATCACGCTTGCATGCAGGAGCCTTGATACCAGTCAACATCAAAGTGATCATCTGCTGGCTCTTGTCTGGAAGTGTCAATAGAACCCGGAATGTCGATGCATCACGAACTTGTTCAATTACAGCTAGATTGATAATACACTGATATTAAATATCCCATTGTAACCCCTTGGATCAAATGATCTTACCATCCAATGGCTTGCCCTTGTATTCGTTCAAGAAGGCACGTGCATCACCATCAAACACATAGGAGACTTTGCGAGTGCCCTGCACATTTATCCCATAAGTAAAAGTATATATCCATCACCATCATCATCACATACCTTTGCATCTGTATCCCACATACCACGTTTGGCATTACGAGCTTCATCTTCAAGATCAAACAAACGATCCAACACTTCTTGTTGTTCATCATCAAGCTTCCTTCCTTCTCGTACTTTGAGCCATCCTTCTTTGATACCAAGTTCGGCCACATTGTCACCGTTAGCAAGCAGGATCGAACCATATTCGCGTGGTGGAGTAGTAGTCGTAACTGTATACTCTGGAATAAACGAGATCTCCTTGCCAACTAATAGTTTACGCAAGTATTCACGCGACCCAAAAGCAAATGGCTAAAGACAGAACATGCGTGAGCCATTGAGTCGTGAAAAACAAGAGTGCGATTGGATATACCTCATCATCTCTCTCCTTGTTGCCTAATCTCGGTGCTTGGACGTTTGACAAGGCAAGTAAACGCTCCAAAGGGGGACCATTGGGACGTGGCTTTCCTCTGAGAATAACAGTATCTCCAGATAAGACGTTCTTGACGACAGCTTTGTGTACAGGGTTACGTTGTTGAACCATGTGTTGGATACAAGAAAAGAAGTGTGTGGTATTGGAAAAGACAGGTAGGATGGTGAAGTGGTGCCACCCCGCTTGAGTAACAGGCGCACCAATGATTCCACGCAAACGCATAAATTGATCCTCCTATAGTCAGTGATTGATCACTTAGTTGGCAAGATGAATCAATGCACGCGTTACCATCAAGAACATGTTGGCATTATCCGAGGAGAAGTCTATAGAAGCTTTACATATTACTTGCATGTGTAATTGATTCGCGTCATGTATCAATAAAGTCCTCCACCATTAGCGTGCTGTAGACTGCACCATTTTCTAAACCTGTGTGTCACAAGAACAATGCATCACTCTATGCACATATCGTCATAACAATGTCATCCCCACTACACCATTCAAAGCATAGGCTGATTGTAAGGTGTCCTTGTTTATATAAATAGGCCAAGAATACTTGTTCAACAGTGCATCTACCCATCTCTGCTCAAGAAATACATCATGCTTTCTGACAACGAATCCCTCCGTGTTACTGTTCACTCCACTCACGATCTCATGGATGTCGAGACAATGGGCAAACAAGATCCATATGTGCAGATGACATTAAATCCACATGAAAAAGATGCCTTTCAACGTACTGAAGTCAAGAAGGATGCTGGCAAACAAGCTAGTTGGAATCAGCAATTTGAATTTGCACGACATGGCGAGCAAAACCTGTTTGTCGAATTGATGGATGCCGAAAAAGGTATTGATGAGCTGATTGGACTTGCTGCTATCCCTTTGGACCAAGTACCTATCAATGGCATCTTTGAACTATATAATATCACTGGCAAAGTTGCAGGCACTTTGCATTTGTCTATCAACACAACTCCTGCAGAGGAAGGAAGTGAACCCATCTCTGGAAAGTCTTATGCAAATGAAGAGCACTTGAAGCGTGTCAAGGATCTCCGTAACAAAGGCATCGCTGGTGATATAGGTGCTACTCTACTCACAGGTGCTCTTGCAGCTGGTGCTGGCTTCCTGGGCCAAAAGTTATATCAGCAACATGAAAAGAAGAAGCAACAAAACCAAGAAGGAGAAAATGTCACCAAGGAGCAGTAGGCTTCTTCTTTGGTATACATGTCTATAAAGTATACAAGGCAAATAAATCATGTTGTATAAAGCCGGAGATATCATTTGTTCAAGGAGATGTGTGTGTGCAGTTACAATATGTGAATCATTTGAGTTTGCTCTGATATACTTCGGCAAATCAACACTATGTACTGTTTTGTTTTGGGCATTTTGTAACTTGAGGATCGTGTGAAAGGAAATAAAGCAGTATAAAGGCATCATTGTATGCATGAGTTAGCATGATAGAAAAGATATCTCATCTCATAATGGTGGTAGTGTCATGTATGCACGTGTATCTCTATGTGACATCAATTACAGCATAAGTCCTCCTCGGAGTCATATATCATTTACGGCATTTCATTTTACATTCCAACGTACTGTACTTTATAAACATCTCTTAAGAATATCATTATAAGCACCTGATGGGTCGTCAGCAATGTATAGCGTAATTGATCGAAAGATAGGGGTTCAGAACAAGATATGAAAGCTAACGTGCACACTGGCAAGGTGAACAATACCTGGGTGCTTCACTTTGCCATCCTGAAAGCACGATCCATTCTCATAGGGAACTTGGCTAATGTAATATTGAAAGGACGACGCAGTCAAGTCATCTTTGTTTCAAATGTAGCCGGATATTACCACTTGTCTGGGTACAATTTCCATATCCATTTGGCAGTTAGGGAGCTAGCTAACATCACTCTTTCTTGTTCACAATGCAGCAAGTGTATAACGACAATACTGCTATACAATCTATCACCAGGATAAAGCAGAATCGGGACAAGTTCTTGGTTGAAGGATGATCTGTTAGGAAACTATTGTTCTTGACATGCATATCGCCTCCGTGTGATGAGGAACGCAAAGACCCCCTTTGTAATACCTACATGGTCATATTCATGAGCTTTCATAGAGAGATATAAAGGTATGTGGAAGCTCATTTCTTTGTTTTTCTTCCACATCTGTATTCTCGTCAAAAGAGCCTTTCAACGATATGCGCATTGTCTTGCTAGGGTGTCTACTATCAATCACTGCTGCGGTGCAAGCTCTTAATCCAGTCGAAATCAAGGGCAGCAAGTTTTTTGATTCTGTTACCAAGGATCAATTTTTCATCAAGGGGTGAGTATTGATTGTATGGCTTATTAGTATGTGATATGATGCTTACATATGTATATCAGTGTGGCATATCAGCCGAGAAATGAGCTGAGCGAAGATCGTACAAAGATATCAGATCCATTGATTGATGAGTCAGCTTGTGCACGTGATGCACAGCTGATGCAAAAGTTGGGACTTAATGTAGTGCGTGTTTATGAAGTGGATCCATCCAAGAATCATGATGCATGCATGAAGGCATTCTCTGATGCTGGGTTATACTTGTTGCTTGACATTGCCACGCCCAAGTTTTCAATCAATCGCAAGACACCAGAATATGATACCCGATTGTATGATGCATATACCAAGACTGTGGATGCTTTTGCCAAATACGACAATGTGCTTGCATTTGTTGCTGGAAATGAAGTGACCAATGACAAGACTAATACATTGGCATCTGCATACGTCAAGGCAGCTGTGCGTGATGTGAAAAAGTTTATCAAGTCAACACAAAAGCGATACATTCCTGTGGGATATGCCAGTAATGATGATGAATACATCCGTGACTCCATCAAGGATTACTTTGCATGTGGTGAAGCAGATGAGCAAGTGGACTTTTATGGTGTCAACATGTACGAATGGTGTGGTGAATCAAGTTTCCAGAAATCTGGTTATGCAGATCGTACCAAGGAATTTGCAAAGTACAACAAACCTGTTTTCTTATCCGAATATGGGTGTAATTTGGTGACTCCTCGTCAATTCACAGAAGTGGAAGCTATCTATGGACCTGACATGACTGATGTTTGGTCAGGTGGCGTGGTTTATGAGTGGTCCCAAGAGAATAACAACTATGGCCTGGTCAAGATTTCCAATAATAATGCACAGCCATTGGAAGATTATCACAACTTGCAACAAGTATTAAGCAAAGTCAATCCCAAAGGCGTGAAAATGGATGCTGTCAGCGAGCAGCCTACACCTGAATGTCCTGGCCAAAATGATAATTGGAAAGCATCCACAAAACTTCCACCAACTCCTTCACAGGGTGCCTGTCAATGTATGCAAGATAATCTCTCCTGCGTAGCTTCAGACAAGGTTTCCAATTCATCTGGCGGTAATAGCAGCAATAGTGCTTTAGGTGATCAAATTGACACACTTTGTGGAATGGTATCGTGCGAAGACATTAGTGGCGATGCTGAAAAAGGAGTATATGGTGCGTATTCTTTCTGCAGTGGAACCGAAAAGTTAAGCTGGCTCTACAATCTTTATACCCAAAAGAACAAGGATGGCAACTGCGACTTTAAAGGCTATGCACAAAGTGTTTCGCCTTCACGTAATGATCTTGACTCGTGTTCCACTATCCAAGCTGACATATCTGGTACCGGCAGCCATGACGATAGCAAATCGAGCGATGCAGTCACTTTCTCTCTTCAATCACATACATGGGCTGTATGGGCTACAGTAGCTTTACTGGTGTTGGCATGTCATTAGGGAGAACTTTTTTGTGATTCATGTGTATTCTTGCATTTTCTTTCTTCATATAAAAGCATCTACTAATGAGGAATGAAATTACACTATCGCCCTGCATCATTAGGAGAGGAATAGCATTGATGGAACAAGTGATGTGTGTGATTTGTATCAAACCGGGATGTGGAAGCAATAACGAGGGATGACACTTTTCTGATCAAGGGGTTATATCGGCTGGGGAAGTAATTTCATAGGAGAACATCCAGTACATTTTTGAAACTTGATCTCGATTTGTACATATAAGAAATAAGATGACACTGATAAGGTGCAGGGACGTGGAATTGTTGTTGTTGTCATGAAGATTAGAAAAGAATTACATAGAACAACATGTAATTGGCTCTCGTGACATATGAATGACTATCATGCTATAAAGATGGCTGCAGTCTTCATTCGGCTATCTACTCTTTTACTCCTGCTTCTTTCTCATGCACAGAAAAACAATGTTGGTGCGTGCGCTCTTGTCGATATCTTTACTGTGGTACCTTAACCCCTGATTGTAAGCAGCAAAAACTGGACATGAACGCCTATTATGCACATGGGAAGCTTGCAAAGTAGAGCGGAATCGTTATGCATCTTTTTATTGTGGTGTGTTAAAGGTTTTGTTGTTGCATCAAGACTTTCTTTGCAGCTTTTCCCCAATCTTCTTCTAGTTGCTATCATCCATCACTTGAATCATACTTTGTCTCTTGACTTTAATCAATTGATCATCTACATTTACTTTCACTTGTGTTAAATGTCTTCTGCCACTGCATCATCTTCAGCTGCTACCTATGATACACCTAGATACAGATCGAGAAAACAAGGCCGGCGTCATCAACGTCCACGCTTATTTCAAGTGCGTCTTGGTGACTATGTGTTAATGCAGACATTGGGTGAAGGAGAATATGGCAAAGTCAAGCTTGGTATCCATAGCAGCACTAAACAAGAGGTACATGATGTATACAAGTGACAGAGAGAAGATGAAACGATGATTGTGATTGTGATTTGCTTAAAAGAGTATGTATGCAATAGGTGGCAGTCAAGTTGATACGCAAGGACACAGTTGGTACATCAGAAATACGGCGAAGTCGAGTAGAAAGAGAGATTAACGCGCTCCGGGTAACGTGTAGTATGCTCCTTTTTCATTATGCACGCGTATATCTCATGTCATTCTATACTATTTAGACACTTAAACATCCAAACATTGTCAAATTGATTGATGTTGTGGAGACTGACAAGTATATTGGGATCATTCTTGAGTATGCTTCTGGTGGAGAGCTCTTCGAATACATCCTTGCACATAGAATAATGGATGAAGATGATGCACGTTGTCTTTTTGCCCAACTTATTAGTAGCGTCAATTACATGCATCACAAGAAGATAGTGCATCGCGATCTCAAATTGGTAAATATGCAGTTTCACCCTTGACCCCTTTTTCATCCCCTTTCTTGTCTTTTTCCCCACTTTTACTCTCTTACTCCCCTTCCATTGACCTTGCCGATGTCAGTAGGAAAACTTGCTATTGGACGCTAATCGCAATCTGCTTGTTACCGACTTTGGTTTTGCCAATGAGTTTGTACGCGACAATCCCTTGATGGCGACTTCTTGTGGATCACCCTGTTATGCAGCACCTGAACTTGTTGTCACTGATGGTGGATACGCTGGTCCTCTTGCTGATATCTGGTCATGTGGCGTGATCTTATATGCCATGTTATGTGGACATCTTCCTTTTGATGACGATCCCAGTAATCCTTACGGCAACAATATCCATCGACTCTATCGATACATCTTGACTACACCACTCACTTTTCCACATCATGTCACTCCTGGTGCACGAGATCTCCTGCGTCAAATGCTCACTATCGATCCTTCTAAACGATGTTCATTGGATGCTATTATTCATCACACATGGCTGATTCCTCACGACAACATTCTCAACATGTCAGATACTGCTTTAGAAGCTCAAGCTTTCAAGACATTGGAGAAGATCAAACCACCTATATTGCAACAACAACAATTATCCAGGAAGCACAAGATGGATAGAGAGCGTTTGGATGCAAATCATAAAGCATTTACAGTATCTGCTGGTACCACACGTCGTCGTGAGCGGATTTTGAGCTTCTTTACCAGTACTACAAAGGATGTCAGTATGCAGCAGCAACAATCATCACAACAAGAATCATCATCATCACAGCGAAAACAAGGATCATCATCAACAAGGAGTCGTGCAGCATCATTATCATCATCCTTGGTACCAGCTACTTTTCGCTCAAAGTTGACAACCAACACCAATCGTAAAGCACCACCACCTGTGGAAAAGATTCAATACAACAACACTGAAGATGATCAACAAGATGATGAAGCAATTGTCATACAACAAAATGTAGTCAACACCAAGAATGGTAGATCCCGCCCTCGTTTCTACAGCACTGTTGGTCGACATGCAGCACGCAAGTTGGCAGTGACTGCAGCTGCAACAACTCTACCATCACGACAAGATGAAAGTATTGTTCCTTCAACTCAACAACCCAATCAGCCAGTGACAAGTACAAGCACAAATAGAAGCAAAGTGATGGCATGGATTAAGAGAAAGCGACCAGGTGGAAGAGGTATGTGATCGTTCAAGATTGATTATTGAGAAACTTGTTAGGCTGATCAGTTTACTTGACACGTGTAGGTACATTATCAGTGGCTGATCCTTGTCATCAACAAACAACAACAACAGCAACAGCAACAACAACTAACGACACTGCTGAATATGAGGAAAGATCAGCTATGGAATTGCCATCAATAACAGCAGCAACGAATCAAAAGCAACCAGCAATAGCTGAATTAGAAGATTACAATTTACGCGTGCATTATGGTGCAGTCGACAAAGCAGCGCTCACCTCGTGTTCACCTGCACAAGTGATGATTCAAGTCCGCCAAATCTTACATGCACTTGGTATTGAATGCAGCAATAGTGGCCCAGATGATTTCAAGGTCAAATGCACGAGACATGCAAAACGTGTCATCTATGCAGCACCAGCTTCGATCACTCTTTTCCCTGATCCAGGTCGTCTATCAGCTACTTCTTCGGTGATTGATGACATTGACAATACATCTTCCTCATCACTTTATACCTTATCCAGTTCAGTCACTACAGCAGCCAATGCAAGTGATAATGACATTCATGGCAACAACAACACTAGTCAACAAAAGAACCACCCTATTTATGGAGATCCTGCAGTAGATGCTGGAGAAGAGATTCGATTCATGGTAGAAGTGTGCCAATTACCCAACAATCATCATCAGATTATCCATATTCGAAGACTACGTGGCAACGTTTGGGCATTCAAGTTCATTTACCACAAGCTTATGGACCTGTTACAAGTGATGGGAACTACAACAGCAGCAAGATCATATGAATCACTATCCTCACTAGCAGTAGCAACGTAGCACAATGATATGGGGTTTAGTGTGGATGTAGAAAAGCTCAGCAATATAAAACATTTACGCCAACGGTGGCGGGCAATATCATCCCATTCTATCGGTTATGTGTGAATGCAGTGTGACATGCACAGGCCATGGTTGCACGTGTGTCCCATTGCAGATCATTACTTTATCACGCCACTTTGGTCATGTTATATGCATTAACAGAAAGAAGGAAAACAAAGACATATATATGTATTACTCGACTGATGTGTATGTATAGCAAGTGTGGTTCTATGACAAAAGTAACAAACTGGTGGTGGTGGTAGTGTTGTTGTATGACAAAAAGTAGATTGGGAAGGGAAAGTAGGGAAAACGAGAGAGGAATCGTGTGTGTGTTGGTGAGAGAAGAAGATGGGCAGCACGCTGAACCACTTTCTTCTTCTTCAAAGAGGGAATATATGCACAATTATCGGTAGTGGATGTGATTGAAAATGATAAGAAAAGGACAGCAGATCGAAATGAAGGAAAGGTGTTATGTCGAAAAGAGGGATGTTGGTATATATATAAAGACATAAGGCTGTTCACTCGATGTTGTATTAGATGGCTGCTGTAAGAGTTGCTCGCTGGTTGTTCAACACTTGTTCTGTTCTGCACATAAAACTGAGAATGTCATCCAATTCGTCACGTGGTGGTTCAGCATCTTGGTTGATAAGTCGACAACTTTGAAGACGATCCACCTTGTTCAATAGACCAGCCATGAACAAATCTCGTTCTTTATCAGGTGAGAGTTGGAAGCGTTGTCGAGCAAAACATGGTCGCTGCAAAGACTTTGCCAGCAAGTCAGTGAGCGATTTTCTTTCTTGAGCAAGTTCAGCCATATTGTGTGTGATGGAAAGATAAAAGGATGAGAAAGAGGAAAAGATGAAGTGCGAGTGTGATGTGAGTAGAAAAGATGGGCTGGGAACAAAAAACACCGCTTTTTATAATGGGATGAAGCTGAGAATGATGGCGGAAACAAGGCGGAGGTGATCGCGGTAAAAGAATTGTGCTACAATGCATTGATCCTTCTCCTTAGCTTTCCCAAAACCTTTGTTTCGGTTATCGGATGTTGATCAGAAGCATGGGGGAAAGGAAAACAGTAGAGCAACATTCATTTATTGCTTTTGTCAATCTTTTTGATTACACTACAAGGGTGTCCACAGTGTTACTGAAAGCACACCCCTATTACATGTTGCTGGTACAGGAGCTTGATGTTAAACAGATCAAATTGTATACATAACTTCATCCCGTAACTTCAAGATCACAGGGCATCACTATGCTGGGCAATGTAACATTGATAGTTCGGGCTCTAGTGTGTGAGATCGTCACATATTTAGGAGGACGGAGCATAATAATATGCTAGGGCGTTACAAGAATAAGCTCCCTCTTTTCACATTCCTCCTTTTTTTCATCATTGCAAATGATGACACAGTGAATGTTTTGGATATAACACTCTTCTCGTATAATGTTCAACACATGTTTTCTTTGAGGAGGATCTGATTTTGGCGGACTTGACATTTGCAGTCGAAGGATACAAAGTTTGGTTGTGCCACGCCAGCTTAAGTTGAGAATTGATTCTTGTGTAATGTTCCATTTTTTACTACAAAAGCCTAAAGGCCTGCATGTAATATTTTGGAAAGGGTTACTCATGTCTCGCGTGCCTTTGTCACAATTGACGTCAGGGATAAATGAATAATGTGTTAAGGATCATCTTGGATATCGATCATCTATTTGATGTGAATATCCACCACGAGATAGTGCATGATGCGGCGTATGCAGTAAATAGATGTCTGTAGCATTTAGGCAAGTTCAGGGACCACTGCTTGGCCCGTTCACTATAATCACAGCAGCCAGGATAGTGTTTGATGCATCTCATTTAGCCGGCGAACATTGGACTTTCGATCAATGATGCGATCATTTCCCCAGTCCTTTCTGTTTTGGGTGATATTAATAATAGTGCGAAAGACAACGGTCACCTTTTACTATTCATAGTAGCCATCACTACCATGCTGTGATGAAGGAGATGTGATACCAAGGAAACACTTTCTTATAACTCCCTTTTACACTCTTTCTCGAGGGATAACATGTGCATGCATAAGCGGGACGTGATTACTTTTACATTGCCCATGTGTCCAATGAAGTGATAGAATGAAATGATGATGATCAATCGACAACAACATGCCTAATATGGGATGTATAATGTGAAAAAGTAGTATGTATCGTAACAAGTGTGGATGAAGAATAGGATAACAAAAATGTCATTCAATATGTTTAGGAGGAGGAGATAAAGGCTTACGAGGATGAATGAGAAGACAAGGGAACAAGTAAATATTCATTATTGTGCATGTTTGTTATGTGGTGGCTCAAGCGCAGTGAAGTGAGTGCTATGTGCTATGCATGCAAAGTGCAATGGTGACGAAAAGGATAATGGAAGAGTTGTAAGCCTACAAAGACTCCCAAGCCAAGTCCGACACAAAGAGACTACTTTCTTCAACCACCCCTTTCCTTCTCTTCATGACATCAGCCTTCAACTACGATTCAGTTGTACCACGCGGATTGAGCGTCGCTCAACAGCGAGAGATTGCTGCAGCACAGGCACAAGCAGCTGCCATGGATAGACCCTATCGACCACCGACAACAAAGCCTTTTCCCAGCTCGGCTTCTTTGTATGTTGGTGAACTTGACCCCACTGTACAGGAATCCCACTTGTATGAGATCTTCAATGCTGTTGGTCCAGTTGAAAGTATCCGTGTATGTCGCGATGCCATTACTCGTCGAAGTCTCGGTTATGCGTTTGTCAACTTTAAGACGCACGTTGATGGTAGTACTTTATCTTTCTCAGCAGCTGCCAAAACGGATCTGTAACGATATTCCCCTTTTCTTTTTTCTGCTCCTACTAGGAGAACGAGCCTTATCGACACTCAATTCAACTTCCATCCTTGGGAAACCTTGTCGTATCATGTGGTCACAGCGAGATATAGCCAAACGTAAGGTGGCTGGTGGCAACATTTTTGTCAAGAATCTTGATCCATCCATTACATCAAAGTCATTACGTGATACATTTGCACAATATGGTAACATCATCTCATGCAAAGTGGTACTGGATCCTCAAGGTCAATCCAAAGGATATGGCTTTGTTCATTATGATACAATGGAGGCAGCAGAAAACGCTATCAGACAAGTGAATGGAACTATCCTTTATGATCGAGAATTGTAAGTTTATGCTATTGACTTTTGTCTTGATATTGAATATGCTATGTAGGTTTGTTGGACATCATATACCAAAACGCGAACGTCAACAACACCAACAGCAGCAGCAATTGCAACAACAGCAACAGCAACAATATCAGCCACATCAACATCGTCCAAGTCGTTTTACCAATGTCTATGTCAAAAATCTGATGCCTGATATCAAGGAAGAGGAATTGAAGGAACTCTTTAGTGGATTTGGACCCATAGTATCAGTATTGATTCAACGTGATGAAATGGGCAACTCGAAAGGATTTGGTTTTGTCAATTTTGAGCGACATGACGATGCAGAAAGAGCAGTGATGCAAATGAACGACACAGAGTATATTGGTCGAAGACTTGTTGTCTCTCGTGCACAAAAGAAATCAGAACGCGAACGAGATCAAGAACATCATCCACAGCCGAACAATCACCATGACAGTAACAATCACAGTTCACCCAGCAGTCAAAACGGCAATGGTATCAAACATCATCGATATCAGGGAATGAATCTTTATATCAAGAATTTGGATGATCAAGTGGATGACCAACGACTACGCGATGAATTCTCGAGATATGGCACCATCACGAGCGCCAAAGTGATGAGAGAAGATAAGACTGGTCACTCCAAAGGTTTTGGTTTCGTTTGCTTTACAACAACACAAGATGCCAGCAAGGCTGTCGCTGAAATGAATGGTCGAATGATTGCATCCAAATCCATTTATGTTGCGCCAGCTCAACGTAAAGAAGATCGACGTAACCAAGAACAACATAATCAGCAGCAACAGCAACAGCAGCAACAACATAGGCAACTTCATTTGCAACAACCGTTTATGCCTGTACCTGGTTATCCACATGTTTATTATGATTATAGTGGCTATCCACAGACTGAAATCAGCCCTAACCGACCACCACCACCACCACCACAAGTACGATATGCTACAGCACCTCCAGTAGCAGCAACAACACCTTTTCTCAAACAAGGATACCCTGTTCCAGTCCCAACTTATTATATGCCATCACCAACTGCTCCCAATCACCCTGCTTATCCACCACAATCACCGAGTCCACATGATGAATCACAGCCACCAGAGGAATTATCCATGGATATGATTGAATCTTATTCACCAGAGACACAGAATCAAATACTTGGAGAAAGGATTTATGCAGTTGTGTAAGTGTTGTATTACTTGTTTACATCTACTTTTATCTTACTAGTCAACTATAGGAAAGAAAAGTATCCAGAGGAAGCTGGTAAGGTAACAGGCATGCTTCTAGAAATGGACAAGGAAGATTTGGTGCCGTTGGTCAATGAACGTGATGCTCTGGAAAGCAAAGCCGATGAAGCCGTGGCAGTACTAGAAGAACACCGTGCTGGACAATCCACTGATGAATGAAAGCTACAGTTTAGTTAGCCCTTGTGTAAATAGTGAAGCTTCTTTTGAACAATGATTTAATGATGGATACAAATGTGTTTTGTTTTATCTAATAATGCGACAATGACAATGGGATATGGAAGGAGGGAAAGGAACGATATAATGAATCATGTCTAGAAAAGAGCAATCTTGGTCTGCTTCTCTTGTGCTCTTGGTGCAATGTATGTACCCAAGAAAGAATATAAATCACCCCTGACAGCATCATTCTCGAACACATTGAATTGCTTTGCATTCTTTTCAGTATCCACGACAACCAATTCTAAGGCATCCAACTTCAAATGACCTATACATCATGATCCTGTTACTACTTTTGTTTCTCGGTTGAAACGAGATAGCTTTCTTACCTTGTTCCACCAAAAGCTTGACACGATTTGGCGTGCCAACACCAATATGAATAGGCTGTCTATTGAGGAAATCCACTTGTTCTTCCACCTTTAAATGCTTTGCAAAGAGCTTGGCAATCTTGTGTGATTCGCTTTGAAGTGGTCTTAAAGCACGAGCAAGATCAGCAGCACGTACAGCGGCATGTGTCAAAACAAGGACCATTGGTGTTGCCTTGGCTTCAGGTGCTTTGATCAGTTTACTGTGTCGCATCACGCCAAATTTGACATAATTGGGTAACGTATCAAGTGTGTGCTCAGTCTGTTTGAAGTTGTCGTTGTTGACAAACTGACTCTCAGGTAGTGTTTGTTCGTCAAGCTCGATCGTCGATAGCTTTGAAAGCGCCGTTCGCTGTCGATCGTGTACATAGGCGCATTGTGTTGCTGGATCTGCTTTGAAGATGTGGACAATGTCGTTGAAGGGATCTTGTCGTGCACGCTTTCGTTTGACTCTTTCCTTCTTGGCTTTCCTCTTTTTGGACGTTTTGCTTGGTGCTGTTGTTTGCTCATCTGCTTCCTCTTCCTCTGATGCTGAAGCTGCTACGAGATCGTCTTCGTAAAAGTCGTCTTCAAGTGCATCGCCAGAGATCGGTTTGTCTGCCATGGTACGATCGTGAAAGAGCTCGGCTGAAAAGAGAAAAACATTTCATCTTCCCTCCGCATCGGTTGCTGCATTTCCATGACACAGTGACATCCATAGTAATAGCATGCCCATTTTCATCTCGACAAGTGACCAAAGACACATGTGTACTTTATCATCAACAACGATATGCATCATGTCTTCCCTACTCCTGTTAGGCGTTTATCGAGCCTAATCCTCTAGATCCCCCCTGAATCTTTTATTGCATATAAAAGAGTATTATAACAGTCTGACTTTCCTTTTGTCTTATTACCTTATCTTCAATGACGTACCTGTTATGGATATGCTTTTTGGTTTATATCCCATTGCTTGTAGTCTGTGGATCATCATCCACTATTGAGAAGCCAAACATCTTATTCATATTCACGGATGACCAGGATCACATCCTGGGATCACTTGACTACATGCCAAGATTACAAAAACATCTTGTTAAACAAGGAACACTCCATAGAAACCATTTTGCTACAATTTCGCTTTGTTGCCCAAGTCGTGTTGGACTCTTGAGAGGCCAATACACCCATAATACAAAGTAAGCTCATCATCTCTCTTGCCTAGTTTCATCTCACCATCCTTGTAATTAGCATTACCGGTGTTTACCCACCGTATGGGGGTTATGATCGGTTCAATGAGCTGAAGCTTGGTGATGATTACTTACCAATGTGGATGCAAAAGGTATGTACTCTTACGGAATTCAAGAAATCGCACACTAAATGTATGCAACAAAGGCTGGTTACTCCACACACTACATAGGCAAACTTATGAACGACTATTCAGTGAGAAATTACAACAAGCCAGTACCAGCAGGGTAAGCAATCACCTATATTGCTTTCAAACATGTATTAAAGGTTTGATAGGTTTGATTATCAAGGTACACTGCATACATATCCTGTGATATATAGCCAATGCTCAACTTTCATCTTTTTCCCTTAGATCAATTAGTGGAGCCATACCATTACATTTATAGCATGCCTGTGTTTTCCAAAGATGGGAATGCTCCTGTTTACTATCGTGATATGTATCAGACTGACGTGATCCACCGGAAGGCATTAGCAGTACTAGAAAGCCAACGAGGAGCTGACAAGCCATTCTTTCTCTGGGGTACGTGATGGCTATAATCATCTTTCCACCACGTATAAAAGCTGATATATACTTTATCCTTTGACACAGTGGCACCTACAGCGCCTCATGGTCAATATTACCTTCGTTATGAAGACAATGGCAGAGTTACAGTTGTCCAAACTGAGCCACCTGAACCTGCAGCTCGACATGCTCATATGTTTAAGGACGTGAAAGGTTGATGTGATCATTTACATGATGATTAATCACCAGGCTCATGGATTGATGCATGTAGTACCACGCAATCCCAACTTTAATCCAACCAAGTTGTCAAAAACAGCATCATATTGGAAACATTTTCATCAGCTTAATGAGACAGAGATCAACCAAGTGGATCGTGCGTATCAAAAACGGCTCCAGTCGCTACAATCTGTGGATGAAATGATTGAATCTTTGGTGAAAGAGCTTGATGCGCAAGGAAAGCTCAACAACACATATATCTTTTTCAGCTCAGACAATGGGTAACAATGATGATGAAAAGGGCACTGCCTATTTGTTGCTCATATTCATGCATTATTGGTTACACAGATTCCATCTCGGCCAGCATCGTGCATTTGCAGGCAAAGAAACCAATCTTGAAGAAGACATTAGGTAAATACACACCATCATTTTCATCCAAACAAGCAAACAAGATCTCATGCACCTTTCATAACAGTGTGCCTTTCATTGTTCGAGGACCTGGTATTAGACAAGGCCATGTCAGTCATGTGGTGAGCTCCCATACAGACCTTGCATCAACATTTTTAGCACTTGCCAATCAAGATGAGCTCATACCTGAATGGCTTGATGGTGGTGTCATTCCATTGACACCAGCATTAGAGAATCATCCCAAGCAAGCACCCAAAGAAAGCTTTGCTGTAGAATTCTGGGGCAATCTGTATCTATCGTAAGTGAATCATGCCTTGACTACACACTTAAAAAAAGAGTTACATCTCAAAAATATGCTTATAGAGAGTGAGTTGATATATGCATGTAATGCTGGGATACCAATGAAGGCTCATTATCATTGAGCACAGATTTGTACCACTACCAGAAGGAGCGATTCATGAAGCAAACACGTATAAAACTCTTCGACTCATCTCTCCCCAGTATAATTGCAAGTATTCAAGAGCGTATGGCATTGAAAGATCCAGAGGAAATAACCTGATTCATCTAGTGAAATATGCAGTTTGGTGTACAGGAGAGCATGAGCTATATGATTTAAATGTGGATCCTTTCGAGATGAACAACCTGTTTGATTCACAGCAGCAGCAAACAAATGTTACCATGATACGCTTGACAAATCGCTTGAATGCTCTTTTGTATGTTCTCAAATCTTGTTGTGGACCCACGTGCCGTGATCCATGGTCAGCATTACATGGGGAAAATACACCAGTAAAGTCACTTGCTGACGCTTTGCATCCAAAAGTACGTATTTCAATGCCTTTCTAGTTTGCAAGATCAGATGAGCTCATGTTTTTGAATAGTATGATGCCTTTTACAAGCAATACATCCGCGTGGGATTCAATGAATGTCTTGGCTACTATTCGACAGCTAATGAAGAAATGAAGCAAGCGTCATATGATATGAATGCCCTAAATGCAGCATCCAACCATGACATATGTCCGATACGCCCAAATGATGGATCGAAATCTTCTTTGACCAAGCGAGATGATGCATCTCTGACTCTAGAATCCAGCAAGAATAGTAATCCAGTATCAGCAGACGAAGCATATAGACTTTTTCATCTGATTCCTCAGCCATCAGCATCAGTTGGATCCAAAGTGCCCACGGCAGATGAATTGGATGCTAGCTCACAACCTGTACCACAGCAGTTACTAGAATCGCAAGTTGAATGGCATCGCTATGGCTTTTATAACGCATATGGCAATTAGAAGAAGAACTGGCCATATAGTCACACATAAAAGGAAACTGGTAGCATTTGATACAACAAACTTCATTATTGAATCACATAAAGAGAGAATCCTTTAATCTTTTAGAGATAACAATGGGACGCCTAATACTGTGTACACTAAAGCAAGTCAAATATAGTTTATGTATATAAGTTTTAAGCCAAAGATTCTAACACATTGGTCAAAGTCTTCATATCATCGCGAATACCCTTGGCAAATCGGACGACCTTATCCTAGAATGTTGTGTTACCCAACTTTAGTCCATGTCACGATGTAACCTATATCCAATCCATCATTTACCTTGCTATCAAGCACCTCCACGCTTTGGGTCAAAGCATTATATCTCACAGAGAAAGGTCTGTTCATAGTTGCAGCGAAATCGCGCACCTTTTCTTGAGCATCCTTGAATGAATCTGCCACAAAGTAAACAGGTTGGAATTCACAAATAGGATAAGGTTGTACTGCAGTCTTGGAAGGTTCAAATGGGCGGAGATCAGGCTTATCAGAGAGACAATACTCCAACTCGCCAAAGGAGCTCAATAAACCGGCACCATAAGCTTTAATCTCATCACCTTGTCGACACAAGCCAAATTCAGCAGTGAACCAAAAG
The DNA here is from genome assembly GCA_008728235.1 of Lichtheimia ramosa. Classification (NCBI taxonomy): domain Eukaryota; kingdom Fungi; phylum Mucoromycota; class Mucoromycetes; order Mucorales; family Lichtheimiaceae; genus Lichtheimia; species Lichtheimia ramosa. The sequence goes on along the minus strand of CP031827.1, from coordinate 1,699,498 downwards.
ATGGTTGCAAGCTTCTTGATATCTTCATCAGATGCACCCAAAGAAGCCAAACCAATCTCATGACAAAAGTCAGCAAAATCAGGATCAGCAAACTATGTAAAGAATCAATCAGTAATAAAGATAACATGTCATCATTGTAAGATCTTACCAAAGGAGCATGACCAAGTAATTCATGACAAACATCAGGCTCTGGTGTATAAAGTGGTCTGGAGTGATGACGAATATACTGGGTAGAATGGAAGACACGGAAGGCAAAAGCATTCAAAAAGTCGCGACTTGTAAGCAAGCCCATGACAGGTCGAATAGTGAAACCAGTGCAGTCTTTGAGGAATCTTGATACAGTTTCAAGCTGGGGGATGTTCTTGTCAGAATAGCCACAGTTTTGTTCCAAAAGAGGGAAAACATATTGATGTTCTCTGCAGGCATGTGTACGATACATTGCTGTCAGCTTACGATAAATAACACCCCAAGTCTCGACTTCTTTAGGTGTATAATTGACATGTGGTACAGGATCACCGGTACGGAAAGCTTTAGCCTTGCGAGTGATATCAGCTCGTCGTTCACGATAAACAGGATCATGTGCTCCAGGATGATCACTGCCTAATAAAAGAATAAGTTGCTTGATCTCTTTCTAGATCTACTTGATGTATCCACTTACTTAATTCTTCTCCCATTTCCATCACCTTTTCAGCAAAGGTATCCAAATCAGCCATCTTGCGTGGGAACCAAGGAACACTGTCTACCAATCGATTTTTCCCACGAAGGTCAGAGCGTGTATTGTAGATACACAAGTTACCTATTACTTACCTTGGGCCTGAGAACCAATGACACGCACATCTGCTGTATGTTTTCGAAGTCTTTCCACGACTTGATTCACCTGATTTGTGTTTACAGCATCCAAATCCACAAAGAAATCATAATCCCAACCAGCAGTCTTGCTTGGCCGACTATCCGAGATAAATCGTGTTACTATTCCCTTTCAAGAAAGAGAAACAATGACACCATTACTACTTACGATTCAATACGAGTCAAAGAGACATCCATTGCCTTGATAGCAGAAAGACAATTCTCAAGTGCACCCACTTTGTCGGTGATAGAAAAGAGTAATGTGGTCTTGGGCTGATTGTTCGCTGCAGCTGTAGCCATACCACGTCTAATTGTAATAGGGCATTAGATTTTCGCACGAATTTTCCCGCGATCACATGGACATCAGATACTTACTTTTCAGCCACCACACCTACTTGAGCTTGTCGTAAAAGCTTGCCATGCAATGTGTATCCAGGTTTCTTGACTGTAAAGATAGTACCAGGTTCCTTGCCAGGCATCACCTTTTGAAAAGCAGCTGTAGCACGCTTGGGATCCAACTTTTCTCCTAAAGTAGGCTTGAAAGCTTCAAGTCCATGTCGTTTCAGTGTCTTGGTAAGCTCTGCATCTGTCATGGAGACACCAGTATAAAAGTTGACAAGTTGGTCCAATGACTTTTCAGCAGGGGCAGTATTGGTCTCGGACTTGCGCATATTGGCAGGCACAGAAGCTAATGCCATACCCAACACATCCACTGTATCCAAAAGATCCTTGGCAAACTTTGAAATTGCATAGTCTCTTGTATCAGCTACTTCTTGCTTGGATCGCCCCTGTAATGTCTCATGATCCTTGACGCATTGTTGAAAGGCTTCCTATATAGGATTGTATGTGAGCGGTGGCTTGGTGTATAATAGAACAAGAGGATGATCTTACCTGAAGTTCAGTAATACGTTGATCCTTTTCTTGAAGCAATTGTTGCTTGTTGTTGTTGTTCACAGGTTGTTCACTTTGAGAAGCATATGGTCTTGCAAAAGCAATGCGAGTGAATGAAGGAATGGCATTGCGACGCGGTGTGTATCGGGACTGAAGGTGTACCAAACGCCTAGCGGAGCGGTGCATAGTGAAGAGAACAAAGTGGGAACAAGAGGAGTAAAAAATCAAGACTCCAATGGGCGCGTATTTAAACGATTCATGCTGGGCACTAGGTGATACTGTGTGCTACCTTACGATTCCTTACTACCTCCACATCAACCCCACACCTGTTTTGGAAAGAGCGATGTACACGTTGCATCATATCCATTGTGACACCCTATTCTTTTCCACGAAATCCTTATTGCTATCGTCACATTGTTAGCATTAGGGTGTTGTTGTTGGTGAATAAACGCTTGTCCTTACAACAAGGTGATGTCTTACTACATCACAGTAAAAGATTTGACAAACAGCACTTTGTCCACTAGACATCTGAAGCTATTCAATCAAGTAATGATGTATTTAATGTACATGGATACAAATGGATGTCAATGAAGATGACGTTTGTTTCAGGATATTGTCATGAATGATTGTACTGGCTAACTTGACCATGATCCTTTATAAAAGTGAGACATTTGATTGTTATAGTCTTAAGTCGAACACACCATGCTATGTATGTAGAGGAGTAGTATACTAACTTTATCGCTTATGCTTTTATAACAGTAACTATAATATCTAACTAGACACACAGATAGAGGAGATTGCTTTAGACCAGTAGATAGTAAGCAGTGATAGTGGAATAGCCTAGTCGGTACAAAGCCCAGAAATTGCCGTGGTCGTGTTTGAGCTGAATTTGTCCTCCTTCACTTGACTCTCCTCCTTTTCTTTTCCACTGTTCGAGAAAGAAATAGAGCCACCAGTCGCTTCGATTCAGCTGTCTCTTACAACATTGGCTTCGTCTCTACCTAATTAATACTTATATATATAACCGACTATCGTCAACACCATATACAGCTCAATGACACTTACAAGCGACCAGGTCAATATCATTGTTTATCGTTATCTACAAGAGTCTGGTACGTCTGCTGAAGAAAAGCACACACACTGTTCAACTAGATTGACGTCGACGTGTTCTTAGGCTTCCGGCATACTTCATTTGCGTTCCAACATGAGAGTCAAGTACAGAATTCGGCATATCGTGACACCGAGATCCAAGCTGGTGCGCTCATCAACATCATCCATAAAGGCCTTCAGTTCATGGACATTGAAGCACATATGAACGAGGTACTTTTGATAACGTCCTTTCATTTTGTATTCTTCACGTGTTCAACTGACACAACGCGTCGCTTTATCAACTACAGGATGGCGAATTGATGGAATGCAATATACCGTTTTCTCTATTGGAGCCACATCATTGTGATCTGACAGGCAAGACACTAAGCGATTCACATACATCAACTTCACCAACACCAGGAGCAAAGCGTCAACGTAAAGAGAAATCACAAAAGGAAAAGGAGAAGCGTGTACGACGAGATACATCCAACGATGAAATCACATCAGCAGTTGCAGCAACAACAACAACAACATCACCTGCAGTACCATCTTCTTCATCCTCTTCTGCACCTACCAACAACACAGATGCCACTGCACCTGTCAATGGCTACACTATCAAAGAAGAAACTGAAACAACTGATGGTAGTATATACTTGATATACATTAGGAAACAAAGGAATACTCATCATCATTCCTTCTTTTGACATAGTGGAAATGCAAGATGTACAGCCTGCTACAACTACAACAACAACGACTACGAGTGAACAAGCAGCAGCTAAACCCCAGACGATGGTGGATTCTAAAGATGTGCATGTGTTGACTGGTCATCAAAGTGAAGTGTTTTCATGTTCTTGGAATCCAGTGGAACCACTCTTGTTAGCTTCAGGGTAAGTCAAGTGAAAACGGAGGATTTGTCATGATCTGACAAGAGAATGTATGTAGATCTGGTGATGCTACAGCACGATTATGGCGAATTCCAGAAGATGGCAGCAAAACAGCAGAACCACCTATTGTCTTGAGTCATTTGCCCAATTTGAATGAGAATAAGGATGTTACTACGTTGGACTGGAATGTAAGTTTTAGGGATTTCTCTTGTTGTGGCTCACTAAATCTTTCTTCTTCTTAGCCATCGGGTACACTCTTAGCTACTGGTTCATATGATGGTCAAGCACGCATTTGGACATTGAAGGGTGAATTACGTTTTCTTATGGCACAACATCGTGGACCCATCTTTTCATTAAAATGGAATGGTAAAGGTGATTTGATCCTCAGTGGCAGCGCGGATAATACAACTGTCGTATGGGATCCAGAGACAGGCGAGATGAAGCAGCAATATGAATTACATTCACGTAAGTGTGTAGTTGGATGTATCTTTTATTTATACTAACACCATGATTGTTTTATACTCTTCCATAGTAGCAATTCTTGATGTGGATTGGATGGATAATACGACCTTTGCATCATGCTCTTCAGACAAGACTATTTTCGTATGTCGTGTTGGTGAAACGGAGCCATTGAAGAAATGGACAGGACATGAGGATGAAGTCAATGCAGTGCGTTGGGATCCAACTGGGCAATATCTGGCATCCTGTTCTGATGATATGACAACCAAGATTTGGTCTCTAAGCTCAGATCAACCTGTTCAAGAAATCCGTGGACATTCGCTGCAGATTTACACCTTACAATGGGCACCCTATTCACGCACTTCAACTGAATCTTCTCCTCGGATACTCGCTACAGCAAGCTTTGATGCTACTGTGAGATTATGGGATGCTTTGAATGGCACTTGTCTCCACGTATTGCAAAGCCATAGTGAAGCTGTATATTCTATTTCATTCAGCCCTGATGCAAGGTTATTGGCAACAGGTAGTTTTGATGAACAGCTCAATGTGTGGAATGCCAAGGTAAGTTATCTCTTATTCAATGGGTGAAAAGGATGTGGACTTAAATTTGATAACTAGGATGGTACTTTGCAAGAAACTTTCAAGGCCAATGGTGGTATCTTTGAAGTCCATTTCAACAAGAATGGTGACAAACTGGCTGCATGTACATCCAATAAGCAGGTAAAGAGCGATGGGGATGTGGAATGGAGAAGAAAAGAGCTAATGTATATGTATAGGTTGTTATTTTGGATATGAAGCGATAAAAGTGCATTTCCTCCTCTTATCGATTATGTTTTATTTTCTTTTGTAACCACACATCTATATATCATGTCGTCATTATTACGAATGTACCATCGGAAAGAATTAGTTTTATTGGAAGTTGCCATCTACTATTTCTCTGGGATTGGGGTAGTTGACAATGCTGGGATGATCATGATGAGTGCGGGATTTCAGTTGTTTACTTGTCGTTATGGTATGCACCGCCATCTGATCTACGCGCACGCACTATAATCCAGAATTAGAAAGGTTGTTGGGAAAGATAAGATGACTTACCATCATTTCGGATTGGTATCTTGAGACCTTGTTTGGCGAATGCTTTGGATAATTCAGTCGATTCTGGGAAAACAAGGGAGGCGTTTAAGTAAAGTTGTGCATAGACATCCATTGATCACTTACCTGTCATTCCAGGGAACTATCAAGAAAGTAAACGAGTTGCATGTTATAAACATATGAATATAAATGAGCTACTGTTGAATGAAACATACCTTTTTAGCAGAGTAAACAGTGAAAGGATCCGAAAAGACCTGAGCAATGATCCTTGACTTGGCATCAGTTTGAAAGTCAGAGCTATAAAGATAATGCAATCAGTCAATAAAGAGTCATCTTAGAATGAATCATTTGTCATACCTTGCCAGCTTCATAAGACTGAATCTCAAAGTATATCTTCCTTCTGTTCGAATGCTCAAATCAGGAAATGCAAAATATAAACCTTGTTCACCGGAAGGATCTTTAAGTAGACTTGGAGAGCTGACAAGGGAACCCATCAAAACACGAGTACATTTGGGTGGATTAGAGATGATATTGCGCTCCTCCACACGATCTGCAGACCAAAGAGTCACGTGCAATACAAAGAAAGGTGTTTGAAGAGTCCTAAAAGGTGTTGAGTATGCCAAGAAATTTTCAAAAGGAGCCTTTTACAACTTACTGTACATCGACAGGACCCTGTTCTTGTTGTACAATCAATTTCACAATGGGTGGCGGGTCAATAGGACGTCGGTCTTTCTCACCAAATCCACACATTCGGGCATGGAGGGGCTGTTGACAAACAACAAGTTCATACGTTCTACATTGATTGCATTAGTACATCGCTTCCTCTTTTTCCCGTATGAGACCTTTACCTCCTTTCTCTTTCATCATATCCAATAGCTCCACAAAGTGATGATTGCTGTTGCGTGGGAAATGATTCCACTCCTGATAATCCTCCTGCTGTTTGTTGTTGTTGTTGTGATGCTGCCATGGTTGTCGTGGTTGCATAAGTGTCGCTATTGGTTCCGGGTAAAGCCGAGTCGTCTTGTTCGGTGTTCAACGACGAACTTTCATTATATACTTGGTGACCAGTCGATCGAGTATCCTGTACATAAGAAGCACTGTTGTTTGCATTGGTTGCTGAAGGTGGTGGCAGAGATTCCGGTACTGAGTGATGTGTATTGCCATAGTAAGGCGGTGGTGGAGGAGGTGCACTAGCCGATGATGAGCTTGTATATGGAGAGTCGTGTGAATCGATAGAGTTATGAGAGCCTATTTCACGCTTAATGTTGGTCATGTCGACTGTACAGACAAAGGAGGTGAAAAATGAAACGTAGAAAAGGGAAGGAGAGAGAGAGAAAGAGAGCAGGGGGAAAAAAGAGAGAGCGAAGAGTGGTACACTGGTCGGTTTAAAGGATTTGACGGCCGATTTGGGACCTCGTGCCTTATTTAGACATATCTCTTTGGGTCTTTATATCATGTTCATCACAATATACACATTGCTATCTATGCTACTCTGGTTTTCCTATAAGACCTTTGCCCCAGTTTTGGATCACTCTTGAACACTGCTTACGCACATGCTCTGAACGTGCATTTTTCCATAGACCAAGTGCATCCAACTGTCTTGCATGGTGTACACATTGTTCCCAGTAAAACTTGGCATAAACTCGGTTCTCAATCACACGCTATTTGCATATACATATACTTGAACAACTGCATTCTCGGCTATACATTGTCATTTCCCGTATTGCTTACCTCAAAATCACTCAATTGGTTGTCTTCACTTCCTGGTGGCTGGACCACAAAGTCATCTGGCAGCACCCAAAACTCACCGCCAGCAAGATAATTGGATAACAAACATGCAGATCGTCTATCCAGAAACCTTTCAGCACACCTATCAAATAAACATCAGCAACACAAATCTGAAACATATATATCATCACTCTTTTTATCAGATACCATGGCTGAACAGTTTTGCTTGTGATAACAATAGGCTCATAGTCATAATGGTAGTGCTCCACAGCATACAAAGTAGTCGATTCACGCCATCGATCCAGATCTGTGGGTCCTTGATTTATCTCCCAATGTGGATCCACTAATCCCATCTCTTCATTGTTGACTCTTTCCAACAGTCTTTCCTTATGATATGGAATGGTGAATGCTTCACGTTCATGCTGATGATTGAATCCAAAGATAGGCACCACAAGCATGTCTCCTTCACGTAAAAGTGTCTCAAAGATATTGCGATTGGCATCAAAAGTACGTCGTAGATCGGTAGCCGGTACCAAATTACTTGGCATCTCGCACACAAACTCGGTTCTGGCAAAAAGTCGTGCCACGTTGCGTTCAACATTGCGTGAAAGCAATACAGTAGGTGGATTACTTTCAGAAGAATGCACAAGGTGAATATCTGCTCGTTGCTTCAGGTTGTTGTTGACTGTATAAGCATCTCGAATACGTTGCAATTGATCTCGTTTCACTTGCTGATCGATATAAAGTGTGGCAGATATCGGACCTAATTTATACAGCATCACAAAAGTTTAGTGCTACCCCTTTTCCCCAATGTGCCATGACCCTTACCTTGCCAACGCTCCGCTATGCGCTCAAGCTCAGCCCATGTATCCAGTGTAACAGCAGTCGTCAATGTGACATCTCTTGAATCAATGACTCCCGATCCTTTTAACCAGTATGGCTCTGTCATCCGAACAGCTTCATAATGAGACTTTGAGAAAAGCTTGGACATCTTTAGGCCTGTTGTCATATTATCCATCACTGAATAAGATAGATCTAGATAGATAGAACATATCAATTACTGCTGAATGTCTTTTAAGATTTGTTGCATATTACCAGAATCATAAGTGCGAACCGGTTGCCACCCGACACCAAATCGTGGATCAAGTTGTGCCGTACTTGAAGAATACCACCCCCAAAGCTGACTGAAAGAAAGCATGACAGAAAACATGGCATAGAGTAATAACAACAACCGAGCAAGTCGTGAACGTGTCAGCATGGTCACCCAAGACTTTGAACTGCCTTGTTGCTCATATGGAAGAATAGGCCCTGAAGGATTGAGAAACGCATCGAGCTGCATTGATAGTCGACTGGTATATTTGTGCCAAGAACGTGACATGTTCAAGTTGGAAAGAGATGCCAATAAAGTAGATGCTTGAGTGGTTTTGTCGGGAATGCGATGAAGAGTGGTGGATGCTGAAGTGATAGAAGACTTTCGTTGGTGTGTTATGGACACGGAAGGGGAGCGTTTATGCTGGCGTTGAAAGTCTTGATGCTGCCCTGTTTTTGTCATAGTCACCAGCTTTTTGTTACTGTGATAAGGAGCAAAGCTGAAAGGGGGTCCTGCAAAACCGATAATGGCGACGATCTTAAATCTTAAACACCAGTAGCACCCAAATTGAAAGGCCATTGACTGTGCTACCATTAACCATTTGCATGGATGATACTACCCAAACTTACCCTTTCAAGTTGGCATGGTTGTAACAATAAATAAGGCTATTGATTGTCATTCTATATTCCCATGCATGATCCTATTTCACTATGATGAGAAAATCCTTGCTTCATTGTATATTGTATATGCTGCAGTTTGATTGTATTTCGATCTTCATGTCACACTTGCTATGTAAGGTAACATTCATGGTCAAGTACCCAACTTTTTGCTTATCATCATCGACACAAGCGCACTTACCAAGATTGGTAACACCTATATATCACATGAATTCGGGAACGTGGTCGATGGCTGTCGCTTGATATATCAAGTGCATTCATGTATTGAGTAAGAGTAAACTTATCAGCTTGCTGTTGTAATTCAGCAATACGAGTTGGTGATCATTTAAACTCGACGTAAGGCTCTATTCTATATAATAGGACAAAGGTATAACCTACAAGTCATTATTGTTTACATATGTAAACATAAGATCGTAGTACCTTGGATGTAATGTCATGGTGGATGTGAACAAGATATGGAGTATAAGTGTAGTAGTAAGAGATGGTTGGTACCAAAAGCATACTTTCTTATATTTGTGCACGTTTTGTATAACGACACTATGCATTTGGCAAGTGGATGTATTTCGACAGAGTGAATGCATTTCAGTAAGGTGGTCATAGCGTGTGTGTGCCCTTTTGAACACTCGTTTCACTTACTGAATGATGATATTCGAAAAGGGGCAAAACCAGGAGTGAAGGAAGCCACCCAACGCCTTGTTCAGGAGAAGATCAGGACTTTCTCCCCTGGGATACAAGAAAAGTGGTTATTATGAATGATTACTGATACTACACTTTTATATTTCTCCTTTTTCTCTTGAAAACTTCATCAAGCTTTTACATATCCAATGTCATCTTATCCTCAACAAGGCTATCCACCACCACAACAAGGATACTATGCTCCTCCACAGCAACAAGGTGGATATTATCCTCCTCCACAGCAAGGTGGTGGCTATTATCAACCAGCGTAAGCAATTTGTGCTGCAATGCTCATCCTTTTTCACTCTTAACACATGCAGCAGTCCTCCACCACAGACAGTGATGTTACAACAGACAGCAAAGAATGATGATAAGGGATGCTGCATGGGATGGTAATGAAGAGTCACCTGTATCATTCTTGACTTAACCTTTGTTTACCATCTTTCTAGTCTCGCTGCTCTACTCTGTTGTTGTGTCCTGGAAGAATGCTGCTGATAATGCTGTACAATGGTCCATAGTCATTTTCTTGTCACTTGCTCTTTTAATATCTGATACTGCAATACATCATGTCTGCACTTTCGATAAGCTAACATGGGTATGGTTTTATTGTATGAAGCACAGGATGTAATTTTATCGAGCAAATGTGTGGTGGGTATAGATGCGATCGGAATTGTACAAAGTCGGGATGTGTATGCAAGGTGGATGGTTGGGGTGAGATGATGAATCAAGGGTAAATTAGGCTCTGGAAGAAGTGAACCACTGATCAAGTCTTTCAATACGTGCATCACATCGACGAAGACCTGTAGCTCCTTTTTGGCTTGTGGATGTAATGGTATTATCACTTTGCTGCTGCTGCTGCTGTTGTTGGTTAAGCATTACGGCAAGCATCGATGTCCGTGATCCGGCAGATTGGTAGGAAGAAATTTCCTGTTTTATAAAAAGACCGGCATCATCACCGGTGGCTGCAGGTGTCAGCGGATAATCAGATATCGATACATCTTCATCATCAGTAGTTGTTGTTTCATAATCATAATCATAGTCATAATCATCATCCTCATCTTCACTATCACTGATATAGAACTTGTTGTTGGTAGCTGATGGTGATGATGATGATGGAGGAGGAGATGATGGGCTAGATTGCTTGGCTGTTTCAAAGCATTGGGCACTGAGTGTCGGGGAAGATCGAGATCGTGATAAAGTTTTTGTTGGCTGTTTTGACACAATAGGTACAAGTTCTTGGCTTGTTGGTTCTGAAATTGCAGGCGATGATACTACTGGCTTCTTGTTCATGATTGCTTGACGATACCAAAGACGCCATGTCATGTTTTCGAGTCGCAAACTATATTGAAGTTGTCGTTTGCATTTTGAAAGAGCTAATGTTGTATACACTGATAAGCAAAAAGGTACCAAGTCAATGCTGTTGTGGGAGAGAAAGCTTACCGATCCAAAGGGAGACAAGATCCTCTCGTGTATTTCGAGACAAGGTATGTACAGGATGCAAAGTGTAAGAAGAAAAGTGCAAATCCATGACGATAGCAACAATAATAATCGCTTGTTGTAGTGTAAGAAAGAAGAAAAGAAGTGCTTGTGCTTTGGTCTTTTCTGTTTGCTCAATGCTGAATGTAAATTTAGCCCGCCGCTTGGGGCAAAATGGATGTTTTCGCCCCAAGATGCTTTTGGTGGGGTAAATTTGCCGTTGGTTTCACCAATGGTCCTTTTACAAAGCACAGGGCGTTTCTTGTTTCCTCTCTAAATCACATAGTGTGCCACATTACCCCATCTTCTTGCTCGTTTTGGATCACTGCAATAGTAACATTTTCTCGCTGTCATACTGTACCTGCGCCAACAAGATATACATCATGAAACGGTATATGTTGTGTGCACTGACAGCAACAAAAGTGTATAGTGCAACCCTATGCGTAAAGATAACATATCAATAATGGAAGGATGATCATCATTCAATTAGCTATCGACCTGTTAGCCTTCCTTTCTCCCCCAAGATCGTCGTTGATTAATCAGTACTCTTTGCTGCAGGGTGCTGTACGTCTGACATTAGGACTACTACACAGCAAGAGTCATTGCATATTGATACCAGGACATATATCATCTCTCCATAGTGTTTATCTTTTTTCTTTTTCCATGATAGCAGTAATGAATTGGTGCTCCTTGGCGTTATCAGGAGTGTGTGTATGTGACACAAACTGCTAAAGACAGCCATTTTTATGCCGACGACCCATTAGATCCATGTATTGTCCGCATATTTCTCATTTATTCTTTGACCGGCCATATTACAACCACAAGGACTATGCCTTAGATTGATGATAAACTAGTGGCAATTATTCAAATGTGGCAATGAGGAGACGATAGGGTTAATATCATTGATTTGTATATTATAACGACGACGACGACAGCGATGAACAATCTCCTTGAAGTAATATACCCAGAATTGCAATGAGTAAAAAAGACCGATTCACGTGTCTCTGTCAATTCAATCCCGTGTGGAATGTATAACGATCATCAAGTGTGAATATGTAAAGCATTGTCAAGAGTGAATGATAGCTACAACAACAAACATGATAAAATGGATGCTGCTGGGTGATAAGGGAGGAGGGAACAAAGTATCATCTTTCCACTTCTTTTTCTATTGTCGGTCTTGTCTCCTTTTCTTTCTTTCTTCACTTTATTTGCCATCATACACACAAATATGCACGTCCAACAAGTCATGATAGTAAAAGACAAAGTGAGTAGCAAAAGAGAACGTTGTGTTTATCCTCTGTAACTGGGCAGCCCCTTATTTCACTCCCTTCTTCTTATCCACAAAGTTAGATCTCGTTGTTGGAGACTACCATTGCCTTTGTCTCCTTTCCGCCCATTGGAAGCTTAATTCACCCATTCAGCAATACACACACGCCCTTTTTCTCTTTCTTGTCGTCTCATGCCAGTCAATGACACCCATACTTCAACTACTCAGTTCAGCATGGCGCACAGACTATCCAACCACGATCGATCGTATACACGTTTATTGGTGACACCGCCTTCTCCACCCTACAGCACTCCACCAGAATATCGGCGATTGAAGGAGGATATGGTACTACGTTGGGTCAATTATCAACTAGGTTGCACACCAGCTGTCACTTGTCTTGCCGATATATACAACCATGACGCATTTGTCAAGCTTATTCACGCTGTATCCAGTCAACATTGTCCACTACAACAACGATCAACAAAGACAAAGCCATCAGGGACATCATCATATGAAATAGCCATTGCCATGTTGATTGATTGGATTGGACGACAAGATGGTGGTAGATTCAATTTGGAGAAAATGCTTCGTGATGATCCAGATCAGTTGCTATCGTTTATCCTCACACAACATCAGGCGTATATCATCTATAAGATACAATCATCATTTAACACATTCATCATTCCAAAAGTAAGTTGTCTTGGTAATGATTTGTTCTCTTTATTCATCGTTTATTGTTTTACACAATAGGATGCGCCTATTTTGTACACAGAGCAACAACAATCGTCATGTGCCGAACCATTCCAGATCAAGCAAGTGCTATTGTCATGGGCACAAACATGCTTAACCGACTACGTGGATGCATGTTTACTACCGCTTATCGACAACTGTAATGAATCATGGCAAGATGGATTAGCATTTCTGGCACTAGTACATCGTTACGATCCTGGCAGTGTGCAAGACCTACCTCATTTTGTGGCACATAACGTAGACAACAAGATTCATTGGGAACACACTTTGACTACAGCCTTTCGAAGAGCGCATGATACATTCGAGGTGCCTGTGTTACTTGATGCTCATTTACTTGCTACTGCATTACATGTTGATGAAGAATCTATTATGGCTTATTTGGTTGAATTTCTTCGAGCTGTTCATGTGCAAAGAATGCATCGATCCATGAATGAATGCGAGGAATATGAGAGGCATCTCAGGGGAAAGCGTCAAGCTGACATTGAACAATGGTGTACTGCTGCTGCCACTAGTAGAACAACATCGATGACATGCAATACACAATTACGACTTACCAGAGTGGTACAAACCATGTCAGTGGTACAATCGACATCATCTTCTTTACCACACAATGCACTGAATGAAGATTCACAACAACAATCAGCCACCACTCGTAGCATCTTGGAAAAGATTGAAGAATTACAACAACGATTGATGAATATTGCACCTACTCGATCCACTCATTATAATCAGCATCAACAACGTCATCGTCGTCGTAGACAAAGCTCATGTGTTACAATGCCTGATTCACCTGTGCCATCAGAACAAGATTCAGTAATGGATAACGACATCATATCATCATCCACTACCGACACACATCAACTACCCCTGCATCCACTTCAAGCAGGGTATGAAGACTTGCGATCTTATGAGCAAAACTTTGCTAGTTTTCAAGTATCCCTGCACGCATTCCAACAAGACGATGATATCAAAAGATGGCTGGCTGGTGGTGAATTGTCTACTAGTAGTGATACTATTCAGGAGGCATATGCAACACTTATGCAACATGTTGACCAAGCAATACACCAATTGGATTTATTTCGACAAGGATTCTTGTTTGGTCGACAATGTGCAGATATACGCAGTGAATTGGATGCTATTCAGACCAAGATGCTAAAGACTACACCAGCTTCTTCTGACAACAATATTCAGGACTTGGGGAGACAATTGGAACATGCGACTGCCTTGTTGAATGAGCTTCATGACAATGGTATGCTTCATGTTGAATTAGTTTATCGTGAACATATGGATTCTCTTGTTCAGAAAAAGGAGCGAGTTCAATCATGGGTGGATGAAGTTCGCGTATGGTTTGCAGAAGCCAAACGCATTCGAGAATGGATTGAGATACGTATGCAAAGACTAGAAAAGGTGGCTGTGCCTGTTGAACCACTCAAGAATGTCGACATGGTGATATCAAGAGTTCAAGTGGAGCAATTGAATGCAGAACATGAGTTGTTGGAACAAGAGATAGAATCATTTGACAAGCAAGATATGGCTCGTTTACGTGCTCATGTCAACAAGTCTCTCACTGGTGCAGGACAAGAAGCAACAACAGCAGCAGATCTCAGTCCAGCTGACACAACAACTATTGAAATCACCTTGACGACATTGACATTACGTGAAAAGCTTATGAGCATGTTACGGCGTAAACGTGATGATCTTGATGTATTGACACAGCGATTGGCATGGGAAGAAGAACTTGAAAAGACACAGGCATGGATTGAAGACACCGATCAACAAGTGAAGACTTTTATTCGAGACACTGCACGATGGCAATTGATTGAGGATGATATGGATACATTGAGATATCGGCAACAGGATCATTTCATTGCACGTGAACGACTCAAAGAATTGGTGATCCAGCGCTTATTGATGCTGGAAAAGAAGCGCACCGAGTTTGATCAAGGTCAATTTACCACCACCATGGATGCCTACAATGATCTTGAAGATGTTGCCAATGTGGATGCCTTACCTGATCATTTGGAAGCACGACAATCATCCTGTGAACGACAATTTGAAGACTTGTTTAAGAGGATCAACTTTTCTCGTCAGGTGGTAGAACAACGACTGAAGATGATGGAGTTTCTGAATCAAGTCCACAGCGTAAAGTATGATGCTCAGCAGCTTATATTGGATCTTGAACAAGCACAGAAAGTGGAGAATGATTCAGCAGATTGTACTGATATGGTGTCACATGTACAAATGATTCATGATCGGATTGTTCAACTTGTTGCTGCTTCAGGGATGACTCGTATACCTTATCCACAAGCAACATTGTTGTCTGATCAAGAAGAGAATGCTCTTTCGAATGATGCAATTTATACGCATGTGGAGAAATGGCGTCATGAGCTGCTATTGATGGATGATCGTATCGACACACACTTGGATACATTGCAGCACAAATTGACCATGGTGAAACACAACAATCAGCTTTTGGATGAAGCGACTCGTCTTTATTATTGGGCTGAGGAGCGAATGGAGCATTTGAGAAAGGCACGATCTGATGCAACAAGCACAGTTGAAGCATTGTCAGCTGACGACTTACGACAACTTGAGCGTGATCGTGATTACTTGTTGACCAAGCTGAAGGATGGCAAAGAGGATGAAGCGATTGATGTGTTGACCAGAATACAAGCTTTTGTGGATCAAGTGCCACGTACAAAAGTGCCTGTGGATACTCAGAGACTGGAGGAGATGGCACAACATTTGACCAAATCTTTTGATCAGTTACGTGACTCATTGGAAGACTACAACAAAGATCTTGCTATTTTGAGAAAACGTGCCGATGATGACAGCAGCCATATAAGCAAGCTTCATTCTCTGAAAGCATACATCTCAGATACAGTTGCATCATTACCAGCATTGAAGCAAAGCTATGGATTCATGACAGGTCGTTCACAAGAACAGGATCAAAAGAGATTCGACATGTTGAAAGAATCAGTGGATGGAATTATGGCATCTTTTCGAGAGCAAAGTGATCAATTACAGCTGTTAAAAGAGGAGCTATGCCATGTCGACAATGCCGATGATGTTCACAAGATTATGGACAGCACATTGAAAGAATGGAGATGTCTGGACAATGAACTTGACTTGTTGCAGAAATTCACTGACAATGTTGAGCGTTGGTATGAGCGACAGCGTCGATTGAGCATTGTGGAGCATGAGTATTTGGACAAGCAAGGAAGATGGTCAGCACACTGTGACAATGAACATCTCGACAAGGCTATTTCCATGTTAGAAGAAATCGGCACAGAGATTACATCAGCTAGTCAGCATTGTCGATCGGATCCTTTGGAAGCTGCCAATCATGCTTGTGCATATGATCGACATGCAGCATTGATGAAGCAAGCACAAGCATTACGATCAGAACAAGTATCAATGCAACAAGCTTCAAGCAATGCAACAATGCGCGAGTCAATGTTGCACAATCTGAGTACATTATTGAGCGAGATGCAGCATGAAAATGAGCGAATGAGACAACACATGGCCATAATTGGACAATGTGATTTTGCATTGATGTCAATCGATGAGATTGGCAAGTTGTACCAACAATTGCAACGTGACACAGATGAATGCGTCTCAGCTGTCAGCAAATGCCGTCAGCAATTGGCACACAAGAACACCAATATAGCCGACAATGTAGTACAGGAGCGTCTTGATAGTGTGGAAGATTCATTGGCAGAATTGGAGATTTCCAAAGACATGTTGGAAAAGCAAGCGTTACTGGTACGAAGAATTCATGTTCATGCAGAAGCAGCAAACAATCTTGACACGTGGATTGGTCAATGTAACAGTGCTGTGGTGAGATTTGCCAATGCTGATGCCAGAAACACAGTTGATGACTTGCAAGAACAACAAGATATCATTGGGAGAAAACTTGCAGAGATCCAGCCTGTTGTACGTTCATTTCAAGCCATGCAAGAGCGTATCTTTAATGGCAAATTGGAGATTGGTGCTGATGACAATACAATCAGAGCTGGTGTTCAGGCGCGCGAGAATCGAATCATGGAATCGTATCGACAATTGCTGACATCTTTTGATGGTGCCAAAGCCAAAGTGCAGACTTCTCGACGTGATGCGGATGTTGCTCATACTGTCAAAGATATCCTGACATTGGTGGGAGAATACAAGGATCGTACCAATGCATTACGACTGAGCAGAGCATTCATGGATGATATTGGATCAATTGGACAATGGAACGACTTGAAGATGGTGACATGTTGCTCTTTATCAATGATGCCAAGTGCGAATGAGCTTCGTGACTATAAGAATGAGCTATCAATGATTGAGCAAGACATTGAACGACATTTACAAAAGAAGCTGGATGATCTTGACAATATTCTCGGCAAAGCTGTTGTTCGAAGCAAGAAGCTCTTTTCTGCACAGAGAGCTGAAATTGCTATGGCAGTTCGTGGATTAGCCGATTTGCTCAAAATGAAGCATGATGCAGCATTGACAGCTGAAAAAGTGGAACCTTTCTTGAACATTGCAGAAGAGATTGATGTTATGTTATCAGCATTATCAGAAGCAGTGGATCGTACATCACCAAGTCAAGCACGTATTGTGGGTGGATTACCAAGCCGAGCTGATTTGCAAGCAATGCTTATTGATTTGGATACACAGTTTCGATATTATCAGCCAAAGATCAATCTCTTATTGAAACAAGCATATGGTGCAGCACAAATGGCAATTCGTGATAAGCGAGTGGCAGATTCTTTGGATGATTTGAAATACAAGTGGATACGATTACAGCAACAAGTTACAACACGACACAATGACTTGGCAAATCGAATTGGACCTGTTGGCAGATCTTTTTTGAGTACACGATTGACATCCACAGGCATCAACAATCGATCAACCCAAAATAAGCGTATGTCTATGCCTTGTTTTAACACTGCACCTCCTCGTTCGATTCAATCTACACCTAAACCAGCAGCAAAGTCACGACCAAGACCACAATCAATGCTCGTTACACGTGCAACAGCAGTGTCTCCCAACAGAAGAAAACCACCAAATGCACCAACACCGGATTTGCTTGGATCAAGGCAACAGCAACAACAACAACGTAGATATGCAACACCAACAATAGCATCTGAAGCATATGTGGCGGATCCAAAGAATGACTTGGATGTGGCAGTAGGCAACATTGTCAATGATTCACCTTACAAGGTACGCATCAAGAAAGTTCCTGGTGAAGTTGGACGTTATTGGTTTGGAAAAAGTCGTCCCAAGCTTGCGTATTGTCGTATTCTCGGAAGCCGAATGGTGATGGTGCGAGTTGGTGGTGGATGGGTGGAGTTATCACAATTTTTACGGGATCAAAAGCTGTTGGAAGATGGCAGATATATTCCACGAGATGCATCATCATCTGCTATTCACAACACCAATAACAGCAACAACGTGGTGACGCTATATGGCGGAGATGGCAGCAATAGTAGGAGTTCTAGTCCATTCACTAAACGAGGAGTAAAATCACCCACTTGTTCTCATCCAGTATCCAGTCCACTTGGTTCAACATTCGGTCATGGTATCAAGGATGGCAACAAGGCATTGATCCCAATTGATAAGGAAGGCAATCAGGTGCAAGTACGAATGACCAAAGCAAAGAGCAATAGTACCAAGTTTATTACTCCATGGCGGTAGCAGTAATTTAGACAGCATTGTTGTATGATCTGTATGAGAAAATACATTATTACCCCTGATTCTTTTACATCATTGAGCCGCACTTTTGGGTTTATATAACTGTGATCCATTGTTAAGCATGGAGGCACAAGCCATGTCAATGCTGTGTACTGCGTACTATGTGTTGCCATGGTGTCATGGAGAACAAAGCGTTTGTGTTTCGTGGTACATCATGCTGCTGTATGTTCCCATTGTCTCTTATTACTATATCCAAAGTAGAAACAGGATCTTCAAAGTAGCATGCATTTGTGCCAAATTATGTGTGATGTAATGATACCAGAAGCTAAGCAGGTTGCAATTAAGGGGCATTAGTACCATGTCATCTTCATGATGCTGATAGGAGAAATATACTTATAGCGCGGTGATCATACCGAGAAGAAAAGTAACATGCGAGATTCTGAGTTGGTAACAAATGACTCGATTTGTTAATATGCCATAGCAGGTATCCATAAGGCAGTTTGTAATCCAAACAAGATTAGTAACTGAGTCATCCCAAATTCCCTGATACAACAAGTCAGCAAAGGATCCTTTTTCTCCTCATGATTTGAAGTATAATCATGCTTGTGGTCAAAGAGGCAAGGATAACTATTTTTGGATAGCAAATACACATCGTGTAACGAGTGATTTAGATATCCGAGTGATCTTAAAAGGCTTTGTGTTGCATCAGTGAAGCGTCAATGGTGTTTCACAGAAAAAGTATATCCTCATGCCGCTGATCCCTTTGTGTGTCGTCGGTCAAGGCCGCTCTTGCATAATGAAACCACTTGCATAATAGCACCACTCTTCACCATTATGTACTTTTCATCATTCTTGTGGAAAGTATCCAAGTGAAATATCCAATGAATCAAGGTCGTACAGAAGTTTGCACGGGGAAAAGCCAGCTTTTTTCCGCGCACATACACATGATAGGCGTAAGCAAACAGGTCCTCATGGTGAATCTACTTTTTTAGGCTGATATCTAATGAGAGAAAGGGGCGATCATTGTTCCTACAGGTTACATGGACCTTGCAGATGCGTTACAAACTTTTCACTCTATGCGCACGGACAACTTTTGAAAGTGTGACAGATTTGAAGGTGCTGGTACGATGTACATGTGGCCTGTGTGTTTCATTGCCAACATACTTGAGAATAAAATCTTATCCATTATAGCATGTAATAAGCATACAAGTGATTTAGTGTATCAAGATCATCAAAAAAGATGGCGGTGGTAGCAGCTGCAGGTATACTTGGTCGTATAAAATGGCAATATAGGCTGGTACCAGTCAACGCTTGTGAAGTTTCCTCAACTTTGAGTTCCGATCGCAGTATGGCTATAAGGTTCCCACTTTTTCTTCATCTCTCTTAACTCTTTTTCATCTCTTTCTCTCACAACTACCTCCCATTTTCACGCCTTCACGCGTCCATTCTCTTGCTGATGAATTCAGTTCACGACTCGACTAAAGATTGGCAACAACCAAGTGCTGCTTCAGATGCTTCAATGCACTATCCACCACCCATGGATCACCAAAGTCATGGCTATGCAAGCATGGGTGCCCCTGTTCATCCACCACTGTAAGTATACTTTCTTTTCTTATCTTTGGGATCATGTTATCGTTTTGGGTATATGTGTGGATGAAATGTGCATGGCTGTCATTTATGCGGTCCCTTTGGTGCAACCTGAAGATATGTGTTGTCCTCGGGAAAAGGGACCAACGTGGTAGTCATGTAAGTTGGCTATAGCAGCTTGTAGCAGCTATTTGCCAACAGCGGCAACATAATAATGGGACCTGAAAAATGAAACAGAAGAAGGGTGAGAAAATAGACAATCGAGAACATTTACTGATTTTCTTTTCTTTTGGTCATGCAACAGTCATCAACATCATCCACACTACGCAACAGCTACACATAGCTATCAACCAAAGCCTGAAACTGATATGCGACTCCCTGGGTAAGTTTTGTTGTACTTTTTTTTATTGATGGGGGACAATCATCTCATCCCAAACAAACCCAGACGCCCGAGCCCCGCAAAGAATGAGCAAGTTGCATCGCCTGTAACAAGAACACTTCCCCCATCATCGTCAACACCGCCACCACCGCCACCATTATCAGCACCTGGAATGCCATCACCAAGCTATCGTAAGCGTAGTCGAAGTGATTCTTTATTTCCACAAGAAACAGGTCCTTTTTTCAGCTCTGCAAAGCCATTCGACAACTTATTTGCTTTGGACCGCACAAGTTTGTAAGTCTATAATATATCCTTACTCCCCCAAAACCCTATCTCTCTCTAAATTTCATGGGACCTTGCTCTTTTTCTCTTGTCTCTACTGTAATGTCCCCCAATTAACCTTTTTGTCTCCCCCCAGATTGACTGTACGCATTCATTCCAAGATGGATCGTGGTTTTTTCCTTGCTGATAATGACTGGACTTGTTATCGTCGCAACTATTTTCAAGTCAGCAGTGCTTTTTCGATCCATGGTATCAATCATTATTATGCTGATCATGAGCCACCATGTTTGGTACGTAGTCAAGATGGTTTATTTTACCCTGTACGACGTTTCTTGTTGGGCATTTCTGCACGCGTATCCAACAGCGACAAGAGAATCGAGTTGGTGCAACATACACCCAAAAGAGACAAGGGACCACAAATGACACCACAACCAAAGCCTATTATTCCTGGTGGAAATCTCAGTATGAGTGCAGTAGGCACTAATCAAAACATTGTCACTTTTGAACGTATTCAATTCAAGACTGCTACAGCTAACAATGGCAAAAGACGAGCAGCACAACAATATTATGTATGTGTTGTTGAATTGTATGCTGAAACCGATCAGGGAGAACAAATCAAGGTTTCATCATGTCAATCAGCTCCTTTAGTTGTACGTGGTCGTAGTCCAGGTCATTATACTGATAGTCATCAAGAAAGAGCTGCTGCTGCTGCTGCTATTAGTGCACCAGCACCAACATCAGTTGCTTCAGCTATGGCAGCTTCTCCACAACAAGATCGATTCTTTTCTTCGCAGCGGGCTGCACCTTATACACCACCACCATCTACTGTAATGGGTGAATATGGACATTATCCTTATTATCCTCCACATCCATATATGCCTACAATGATGATGCCACCTACATCATCACCTGCTTCTCATCAAACAGCAACTTCAGCACCACCACCACCTCCTCCTCAGGCAAATTATCATAATGCTGGTCCTTATATGGTTGCAGGAATGCCAGTTTCTTCTCCTCAACCATCACCACATTATCCTACTGGTCATGAATTTGCAGCTCCACCACCACCACATCATCAGCATCAGCATCAACAACAACAGCAACATGCTATTGCTACACCTGATGAACATCCCAAATTATCACCCAATGGATATAATATGGAGCCTGATTGGTCTCGATCACGTATCAATTCTGCAGGATCAATGCCCCAATCCTATTTCTCGGCTCAAGGTACACCTACACTTTCTTCAAATGCATCCCAAGCAAGTGCATTCTCGCCAACTACCCCTACAACACCTTATGTTGCTACAAGTAGTGCTGCTGCTGCTGCCGCTGCTGCTGCTAATGGAGGAGCTCGCAAGTACAATGCTGTCAACAACATCTGCAATCAACAAACTTCATAGATGCATTATCCATCCACACATTTTCTCTCTATCTTTCTTGTTTGACACTCTTAATGTGTTCTATTTTACCCTTCTCTCTTTTGTTTGTCCCTATATACACTACGTTTACTGTTTTTTACTTATATGATATGATTGTACTCTTGTTTTCCCCATTCTACTCTTGTGTGATTCCATTCCTTCTCTGGTATTATTGCCTGTTTCCCCCCTTAAACACACATATTATGTGAAAATCTCTCTCTCATATATATATATAATTGATACCTGATGTTACTATTAGATAAATCATGCTTTGCAAGCACAAATGGATTGTGTCAAATCTCATTGTGTCACTTCTCGGTCCGCAATATAGGTAGTACAAAGTGAAAAAACGCGATTGCATAGGCGCCAGATTGCTTTATTGAGATATGTGGATGCATGCATGCAACTATCCAAAACAAACGATGCAATCATGCATACAAGTGTGTGTGTGATGGGGGGAATGTGTGTGAGAAAATACAGTAGCAGCAGCCAAACAGCAGCCAACAGGCTGGATCGGCGTTCCTGTTTCTCCCATGCGCTGAGTGTGGCTTGTCGAATCACATTGTGAGGAGCAAAGAGAGAACATGCATTCAGCACTTTTTTTTCCTTTCGTTGTTATCTTCTTTATATTATCATGGCCAACAAGACTGGGGATGAAGCTGGTATGACCAGCAAGGACTATTACTTTGACTCGTATGCTCACTTTGGTAAGTGTGTGTTTGTGTATAAGAGTATTTGGTAATGGCAGACTTACTGATCCAACGTGTCTTTTAGGCATTCACGAGGTAAAAAGACAAGCGATCCCACTCATCCAACTCTTTATAGACTGACACCTTTATTGTAGGAAATGCTCAAGGATGAAGTGCGCACGTTATCATATCGTTCAGCCATCTACAACAACAAGCACCTCTTCCAGGATAAGATTGTGTTGGATGTTGGATGTGGTACTGGTATTCTTTCCATGTTTGCTGCCAAGGCTGGTGCCAAGCACGTCTATGGTGTAAGTGAATGCATTGAGTGATGATGATGTTCTTGAATGCTAATACACAGTGTTATTTAGATCGATATGTCCAACATTATCCATCAAGCTCGTGAGATTGTCAAGGATAACCATCTTTCCGACAAGGTCACTTTGATCCAGGGCAAAATGGAAGAAGTTGAATTGCCTGTCAAGCACGTTGATATTATCATTTCAGAGTGGATGGGCTATTTCTTGTTATATGAATCCATGTTGGATACAGTTCTTGTCGCTCGTGACAAGTATTTGGTAAGAAACAATACAGCAACACAGGAAAAGGACATGGATTACTGATATGGATGAGAATAGGCACCTGATGGCTTGTTATTCCCTGATCGTGCTACCATGTTTATTGCAGCTATCGAAGATGGCGAATACAAGGAGGAAAAGATTGAATACTGGAACAATGTCTATGGCTTTGATTATTCATCCATCAAGCGATTGGCTATCAAGGAACCTCTTGTTGACACTGTGGAAGCACGTGCTGTAGTGACCAATCCTTTCGCCTTCAAGCAGATTGATCTTGCTACTGTCAAGAAAGAGGATTTGACCTTTGATGTACCTTTCAAGGTCACAGCTGCTCGTAACGACTTTGTTCATGCATTCATTGCTTGGTTCGACATTGGATTCTCACATTGCCATAAGCCTATTTGGTTCTCTACTGGTCCCCAAGCTCGTTACACCCATTGGAAGCAGACTGTCTTTTATACTCCAGAGACCTTGACCATCAATGAAGGCGAATCAATTGAAGGCCGATTATCTTGTGCTCCCAACCAGCGTAATCCAAGAGATCTTGATATCGTCATTGACTACGAATTCAAGGGCCAAACTGGCCATGTTAAACAAACTTGCGACTTCAAGATGTAAGTACATATGCTTGTATTGTGATGGATCAACAGCTTATTGATTATGACTCTTGTAGGTCGTAAATCGTCATATTTATTCTATTCCTTGCACACAAGACTCACTTGTTATCCTGAATCCCTTCTGTTTATCATGTTTGCATTTTAAATCATTTCATGTTTCTCCTTTCGATACAAAAGCTATGCAACATACAACAATAGCTGTGAGCATTATATAAAGGCATTGCATGTTACAACTCATAAATCTATCTACAATGGGCTTATGGTCTTGTAAAAGAGCAACACGTAATTAAACATGATCCTTATGTATTCTTCATCAACGACGTTTTAATGTAAGCATGATGTGTTATATATACTATATAAAGTCAATACAATGATACTCATGTAAAGGAGCCTGTAGCTTGAGGAGCAAATGGATTACGCGTAGGTTGACCTGTGTTGTTGACATCTAAGCCGATGAGATCGCTTGTGCTGCTAGACTTTGCTGCACCATTGGGTTGTGTTTTCATAGAATTGGCGAATCCAGTTCCCCTTCATAATGATTATAAGCATTGAATACTGCATACATTCACTATTCCCATTCTCACTTACACTGGGACACGCAAGTTGCCTGTGTTGCCAAAAGTATCTTGTCCCCTGATGATACACGTGTCAGTAATGCAGATTCGATCCAATACGTATATATCCACAATACTTACTCTCCTGATGCAAGTAGAGAATTCAATTTTGCATAACGTGGATCAACATTACCAGTAGTAGTGGTAGGTACAGAGCTTGAAAGCTGTGAAAAGATGGTTAGGACATCAATTGTCACTATTCTTCTTTTATAACATATACCTGCTGACCAGTTGGTTGAGCATTCAATGGACTTGGAGATGGACCAAAAGGATTATTCGTGCCGGTTGTCATATTGATTTGAGAAGGAGGAGTAGTTGTGCCTGTACCAATAGTACCAGTAGCCATGGATGATTGTGTTGCAGGGCTCCAATTCATTGCACTGGGAGTGTTGTTTTGAAAAGGAGATGTCATTCCTGTTGTCATTGGCTGTTGCGCTGTCATTCCTGTGGACATTGTATTCTGAAATTGTTGAGAAGCAGCAAAATTGTTGGGTTGCTGCATAGACATCCCTGTCATCATTGGCTGTTGTTGTTGTTGTTGCACCATCATTGACTGTGGCGACATCATTGTATTGGGTTGGAAAGGTGCTGCACCTGTATATTGTTGTGGTAAACCCGTCATTTGTGCTTGCATACCAGATGCTGCCCATGGGTTGCTATTGGATGATATTGGATCATTGAAGGTAAAGCTGCTCATCCCAGTCGGTTGTTGTTGCTGTGCATAAGGATTGACTTGGGCGTTATACTGTTGTGGAAATGGATTCATCTGATCGTCTCCAAGAAGATCCTTTTCATTTTGACGTGCAATCTTCTCCCTTTTCTTGCGTTCCAATTCACGTGCTTCCTGTTCGCTCATCTCAATGGCTCTTGCAAGATCCGAATCACTACACATTTCATATATCAATATCCTGAAAGTAGTTGCTTCTCTTTTCTCTTTTTACCTTTGTTCTTGATTCTTTTTCTGATTTTGTGCCATTCGTCGTGATTCTTCAATAGCTCGTTGTAAGTCGCGATCATCCTCATCATTGTTCTGATTCATTCGTCCTGATGGTCGACTGTTGTATGGTGATCCATAATAGTTTCCTGGTGGTAGTCCTCCTCCTCCTCTACCAAAGCCCATGGTTTCATTGAAATAATCTCCAACACCAGCCATTCGATCTCGCATTTGACCACGTGATTGACGTTCTTCTTTGAGCCGTGCATCATCCATCAACAAACTAGATATATCTTTGGCTTTCTGACGTACTAATATGACCACTTGTTAGTGAACATGATAACTCGCCGAACTTGACATCTTTGATATAACAAACTTACCATTGGCACCCACATCACGACCATTATCATCAATGTGCTGAAACTCTTTAAGCGTCTTGACAACGTATGCATTCTCCTTGGCGTACAGCACAACATTTTCGGAGCCGACATGAATACAGTAATCCAAAAGCAAGAGAGCCTAATGACACGTGCATGTTTATATATGTCTTGGCTCTCATGATGATCACACTATTACATACCTTGAATACATGACGCCAGTTCTTTCCCTTGTCGTTAAGACGACGATCAATCATGTCCATAATCTCAACAAAGTCATGTCTATATTAAATGTCAGTAAGGGTAGTACACAAGGATGGGGGAGTACAAGTGTGATCCCAGCTTCTCCCTGCCAATCCACACTTGCATGTCAAACTGGATACTTTACTCGTTGTATGTCATTTGGGCGATCTCGTTCATGATGGTGCCACTTGGTCCCCATGGGTCATTGGATGTAGCTTCTCTAACTCGAATCTGGGCATCAGAGAAACCTTTGGCATAGTTTTTACTACAAGGCCGAATGAGCATAGTGTCAAGACTGAATAAACAAGTGCTTACATGCTTCGAGCAACACCACGAGCCGTCATGATAGTAAAAAGATGAAGAGAAAGAGAAAAGAAGAAGAGAAAACTAGTGCCAAACTGAACCAGTCGTTATAGACCCCGCATATCCAGACTAAATTCATGCAAATCCTCCACTAAACAGTGATCGCCAAGATTTTCGCTATTCGTCCAACCCATCAAGCTTTTATGTGTAACATCTCTAAATAAGAAAGCAGGAAAGCAAAAAACAATATTACATACGAAGAAGAAGAAGGAAATAGACGCGTAATGGTCAATAGTTATAAAAGAGGAATAAAAAGAGTTGTGCATATCAATGGTTGGTGGTTGTGGTGGTGATTGTCGTCGTCATTGTCATCAGATATGATTGTGCATTGTCAATGTGTATGTGTATGTATGTATATATATAGATGTGTGTGATGTGTGTCGTATATCTTGATGGATGGTTGCAAAGGCATCATTACATTGCAAGAGTCATTAGGAGGGGTTGTTGTTGGTGTTGCTGCTGTTACAGATCAATTTCAAAGTTGGTAATCTGAGGCAGATATGCACAGGCGCTTAATTCCAACATGTACACGTCGTCGAATACTGTTTTGCCATCATATCCTCCAAGGACATACAATCGTGAATCGTGCAGCACAGCTGCATGATATCCTCTTGGACTGGGTGCTCCACCATAGATCTTTCGTGATTCCCAGCTCATGGTCACTATGGTAATCCTTAATATTGCCATTCTCCTATCCTATACCATTCTTGCTACACTTACCTAAATTCAATAGCAACACATCATTGGAATAGCGAGAACCATCATGTCCTCCAATCACAAACACATAAGATCCCACTTGTGTAGCTGAATGTGCAAGACGTGGAACAATGCGATCCAACTCCACTTGTGTCCATCGATTGGTAACTATTTGATAAACAGTCAATATTCATCATTGAATAGCTCTTCAAATACCACTTACCAAGATCTAATACATGCACATCGCTGAAACATTCATGACCATCACTACCACCAAATACAATCAGCTTGTCCTTGACTAGATTGCTTGTATGATAACCACGTGCAATAGGAGGAACACCAGATGTAGAAAGTTGTGACCATCGAGGACGTGAAGGATCAGAGATATCAAGAATATGGACATCTGCTAAAGCTCGTGCTCCATCACCACCTCCCATAACAACAATCTTATCATTCCATAGACATGTTGTGTGTGCTCGACGTGGCGATGGTGGAATACCTTCTGTAGCTGGTTTACTCCATACAAGAGTATCTAATATATAGTCAATGAGTGATCCTAATGTTAACTTTTGTGATATCATCCAGCATTACCTGCATTGAGTACGTAAAGATCATTAAAGTAGTTTGGTCCATCTCCACCACCAAAAATGTAAAGATAATGTGCTCGTTTGCCAGATCCCAAGTCTCGTTCAACGAGTGTGCTGGAGTGTGCACGGCATGGAGGAGGGGGTTGTCCCAATGTTCTAGGTTTTGACCATGTCATTGTGTCTAAATGATGCATCATTGAGTCCTTATATGTCTTGTGTCCCTATTCTTTCTCCTTACCCATATCCAAGACGTAAAGTGCATTGAAACATGTCTTGATGTCACAACCACCAAATACAAACAATTGTTCGCCAATGAGATTGATAGTGTGTGCTCGTAATGGTCTTGATGGACCACGTCCATAAGTCACTGAACGAGACCAATACATTCCTGCTGCAGGTGCTGGAGGTACATTTGGACTAGCAGATAACTCCAAAGCTGCTGCCATATGATCAGGCATTGCACGTTTCGAACGACGTGGCTGCAAGTTGTTATGAGATGATACATGTCGTACGTGTTGTTGTTTTGGTCTTGATGGTACTGTTTGTGCTGATCGTGTGCGCTCTAATGGTTGACTAATGGGTGGACTTGTCGTTTGAATGTGTGGATATGATGCTATTGTATACATCCAAATTAACATCTATTATGGCATGACATCTTCCATATATACCTGATGGAGAAAGCTGCTCGGATGGCATCGAAGCATAAGAGCGTAAAAGATTTGACTCTTGCGTTGGACTTCTTGGATAATCAGTGCTAGTTCTCGGAATAGCAGCAACGTCGTCTCCACGTTGCATTTCGGGAGGAAGTGTTGGAGATTCGGGTAGCTCAGAGACAGTGCTGCTAATATATAAGAATAAATACAAGAAAGAGAAGAACAAGGTGGTGTCGCGTGTACCTGTCATCATCACGGTGTAGGCCAGAGGACATAGACAAGGTGCTAGACGTAATGTCGGCATTCGTATAACGGTTGTTGTTGTTGCTGTTGCTGTTGCTATTGGCAGTTGTCATAACATGATGCGAGCCAGAGGAAGCGCTCGAAGTTGTAAACTGAGACATTGAGGAAACAATGTTCTCCTTTTGTCTTTAGCAGATATAGTGCGGAAAATTGAAGGTGGGAAAGAGCGTGAAAGAGAAGGAGTCTATGAATGCGGACTTGGATACTAGCGTTTATATCACAACACAGAAGCAACACCTTTCTAATGTCCATCATGCAGAACATATAAGGCATTTGTCACTGAATCCATTATCTTGACTCATTATCAAATAAAGTTGACTTTTACTTGAACTTGCTATTATGTCTTGACCGTGTTGCTGTACTTTGTAGTAGTATTAGTTCGACCGGAATGATTACAACCCCGAATCTGACAATACAAGGATGTTGTTTTTTCCTTTTCTCTCCCTTTTGTTCCTTGACCAACCTAGGGATGGTAATCTCCACAGATTTTGCCATACCAAGAATCCCTAAAGCGGGATAGGGACCTTTTTATCCCGTTAGAAAGCGCGGGTTGACAGGCTTATAGTGATTGTTGCACAACGGGAATCGCCGTTATGATATCTTTCTTTTCTCAGAACGTCATGTCTGCAAGTTGATCGTGTGCAACCTAATACGTGTTGGCATTGAAATCATTCATCTGTTTTTACACAACTGCTTTTTCTTTCTGAAAAGAAAAGTAAGGACTGGTCACTAGTGATAGAAAGAAGGAGAATATAGCAATCAGATATGCACGGCTCTTTTAACATGCTAACCAAACACGGCTCGGCAGTTTGGGAATGGCATTATAGGAGACAACAGGGTAGTACATCCACCTTTGTAAGTCTTGAAATACATAACCAGATACAACTTGTATATTTGCCAAATCTACAGCTTGTTTTGTAACATTACGTTTGGAGATGGTGTTAGCTGCGGATGATGCAGCTAAGAATGTCAATAATGAATCAAGTGCCACCAAGCCTATATATGAGCAATTGGCAATCAGTAGAACATGTGCCAAAGTCCTAAATTGTATCAAGTCATTGTTTGCCACTGCTGATCTTTATTGTTTGCCAATCCAAATCCTATACATGACATCGAATGCATCCTAATAATGATTCAGCTCTATCACATATGCTATAAGTATCTCTTTGGAAGTGGCTCATTGAATTTGCTGGTCATGTTGAGAAGGAAGGAACGTGATAATATATACTCAAGTGAATGCATGCGTGTTGTTGATCAGTGGCACATGCTCCCCCAGTCACCTGAACATGTTATATCAAATCCTTATCTTATTCCATTTGCAGCCAATGTGAAAGATGGATTGGTCTAGCCAAGCCAATGTCGATAGCAATGCGCTCTGTTACACAATCCCCCCACGAACACACACATCTCGGCATGTTTACCTACACCCGATGACCAAGATGGCTGCATATATCTCTTCGTCTACATATCTTCTCATTGGTAGAAAAGTATTCTCTTTACTAGTTCAATAGCCAATCAATGCTATCAACAAAAAGCTCAAGAATACCTGTAACTCCTTCCACATGTAGTATCACTCAAGACTGGTTTGACGTTATCCTTTTGCAGCTGAGCATTGATCTTTGAACACCATGATAATAAAAGGATCATCCATCAATGTACCTACAAAAGCTTGGATTTTGGTAGTGTAAGTAATTAGGAATATGATAGAAGAAGATATGATGTGTAGAGAAGTATAATGGGCGACAGCATGCAAGGCGTATGAAAGAGTTAAAAAGCTTGATGCAGGAATCGCCAACTGACATGACTAAATTAAGGACAAGGTGGCAATATTCCTCATCAGATATGACATCAACCTGCAATCATGGTCTTTTTCAGTCTTCTATCACTCCCATCACGAAAGAGAGACCTGCCATTGGCAGGATACTTGTATTGGTATTGTTTGTGCCTGTATTGCAAGCAGCAAAATGATGATCCAATTACATTATGATGTCAGCAATCTAAAGACTACTTGACATTGTTGGTTGGATGATACGCCATTTGGCTGTCATGGGAGAGATATAGAGGTTTCATGGGTACATGCAAAGCTTGGGAATCATTGTTCGGTATATGTATTTCACTTGAATTGCATTAGACAAAGACACTTTATGGCAGGATGCTAGCACTGCAACGACAATATGTGGGTGGGATGTTGATGGGTGCTTTATTTACATCTTACTTCCATGAAAGGAACTGGTTTTGTTTTCTAATATGTTAGTAGACATAAGGGGCTGGGTGCTAAAAGTCATCCTGGCTAAATTAGGGGCTGGTGAGAGAGAAAGAGAGGACAAGGGGTAATTTGATAAGCAAGTGAGTCAATATGACCATTACGTGAAGCTGGGAGAAAATCACATAATCGTTTTAATCGTATCTGGATAGCCATTGGTTTCCATGTTCCTGCAACTCATACATATTCTTTGTCCCAAGCATTTGAAAGGGTATCCGCAGTCGTTTTAATCTTTTGTATCACAATAGCAGCTGCTTGTAGACCACCTGGTATCATTCATGCTCTATCACTTTGCATCTTAACAGGGATCTGCATGACGATAATGTTTGGTGGTGCTATCGTCCCCGCAGCATTATCATCCTTCCGCAGTTCTTCTTTTCATTTGTTTTGCTCATTTTGTATCACTCTTCTCTCCCTTGCAAACGCCCCCCATTTCAGATCGCCGCAGTTAGTTTATGTCTACATATGTGTACAAGTAGATGTACGCCAAGCACATGCTGTCATGTTGTTATCAGTGGTAAATGGGGGGAGATCTCTTTCTCTTATCGGCTTTGTTATAAAAGCACCCCACCTCCTTCCTCATCTTTCTTTCTCTTATTCTTCACTTTCTTATTACATCAATGTCATCATCACATATATCCAACGACGCGTATACATCAGCTATGGCTACAGAATACATTCGTGGCCTTTCTTTCCAGAAGCTTCAAGAAATACACAATTCAAACGTCGACCAGTCTATCCATAAGCTTGTCTTGATCTCCAATTTGCTTCGAGTGGGAGACCAGATCCACAATGGACAAGATGACGACGACATGCTTGAGCAGCAATGGCTAAATACTTGTTTGGACGAGCTACAAGAAGACGAGCTACAAGAAGATCCAATGGATACTGAACCACCGATACCAGATAGCCGACAGCAACATCATCATCACCACCACTACATGGATGAACGAGACGACTTTCGAGAGCAACCCTATTGGTCTGTCGTAGCAGTACAAGATACAGATATGAAAGAGCTTTATTACACGTTTCGAAACTTTCATAATGCTTGTGAACACTGGCTGGCCTAGGAAATGTCTACATTATCATCATCTTACACTTACACAAGACTCCCTTCTCTTTATTTACCTTGTCATTGATCCTTCTTCCACTTGTTGCTGTATATAACACACAAAAAAATACATACTTGTAGATACTATTAAAGCTCGTTCTTGTTTCTGTACTTAATCATTAAGCATATGCCGCCAAAACAGCGATATTCTCCTCATATCATGTCCCCCCTTCCTTTCCTCACCCCTCCCCTTTTTTCTCCTCTCTTGTAAGCGATAAGAAGTTGGACGAAAGATTAAAGACAAGAGGTGCATGTTTCTTCACCAATGATATTATGGCTTCAATCTCACTTATTCAACAAGTTGCTGAGTAACTGGGACATTCTTTGCACTGTGTATCATTCATTATCTATCTCTTTATCCTCGTGCCTTCACTATATTACATGTTACACCTTTCTTATGCTTATCCAATTAGCTGAAGACTCTACAACTTGTTCTTTTGTAAAGATAATGAAATGAATCACTCTACATCCAACATGTCCCTGTTTGTCTTTCGCGCCAGTCTAAGCAGATATCACGCAATCCCAGATCCGAATTCCCCCTTCTTCGCTCAACATTCCGTTAGACACATGCAGGCACCTTGTGTTTCCGAAAGAATATTCGCCTGATCAAGAGCGTGCACAAGTGATTCCAACATCCCGACAGACGCATAATCTTGATATTATTCAGTCCCCGCCTTCTTTAAACTATATCACACAAGTGAAGAATGTCATCATTCTTCTTTTTCTTTCTCTTTCCCAAAAACTAATCTAGCCATCATGCATCAACCATCAATAAAGCAATGGATAATGACAAGGGATATGGCAGAAAAGGGTGATTCATGAGACAACAACAACAACCAACTTTTTATCTGAGAATGACATTCACCCATCTTGGGGGAGCCTTCTATATACAAACAACTCTTTGACAGCAGTATTCCTCATTTTCAATCATGTTGACCAAGTTGTCGGTGATACGTCCCACAGATGGAACCATGTGTTCGCATCACAGCTACTATAGCAAGAATAAGGCCATATGTAGCTTACCCGGCATTCTACCCGAGATAAGGGGTTTTCAGGAAGCCATATACATGTTTTTGTAAAACAAAATCACGCGCAGACATACTGTACTTGTACATCATATCAATGTTATATCAAAACAAGTCGTGATCTACAGCTGTTGTCTCTCTTATCCATGATAGACTCGCTCCTTTTCCTTACATGTGCAACATGTGGATTATGATTCTTTCTGCCTGTGAACAATCGTATCACTTCCTCTGCCTTAATATCTGAAGCGTTTCTTTCTACAAGCACCAAAAAGTCAGAACCATGTGACACAATGTTGTGCATATATCGATACCACGTGGCAATGTAGCCGCCAGAAGAGTTTTGATTGTATAGAATTCCACAAGATCTTATTGAAAGTGTTCTACTTGGTTCCCTTCAACACGTCATTCATTGATACGTAGTAGAAAAAGATCATTACAAGCATATGGATAACAATCATATCCCAAAAAAGAAGCATTTCTGATTGCAACCTTTATGCCGGCTATTACGTCAGATGATAGTTCCCCATCACTTCCATCATAATGTCGTTATCCCAACTGCGTGTGAGAACACGTATATAGTCACAAACATAACAATCCTTCATTATCACATGAAATGATACTATCATTCTTCAGAAATGAGATCTTGACTTTGTTTATCACAAGGGAAAAAGCAAGGGGAGACATACATATTGTACACGTACGCAAACAAAGGGACAAAAAAGGATAAAAGATGTATATGACAAGTGCATGGGTGTGTTATGTTATTTGCAGAATGATTCAATGACGGCAAGGTGTCGTGATGCACGAACAAGATGATAAATCATGTAGATATGAGTTACAATCAGGACCAAAGTCAACGTCAATAAGCATCCCATTCCATGAGCTGTCTCATTGTCCTTTGTTGTGTTGGTATCTTTGTTTTCATGGTTGTCATTGTTTTGAATGATCGGCGCTCTCTCCGTAGGTGTGGAAGGAGTTGGTAAAGTAAGCACCGGTCGCCATCGGCCCGGCCAAAATGTTGTAGTACGTTGTTTTCTAGTGGCTGTTGGTAGTGGAGGAGGAGATGATGATGGTAATGTAGTTTCAGGTGAAGGAGGTGGTGTTGGCAATACTTGTGTTGTTGTGATATTCTCCTTGGATGGCATAGTAGCTATTGTTGAGACATGACTTGCTCGATCTTCTTCATGCTTTTGTTTCTTGTTGACTAGATTTCCTTGATCATGATGTTCTTCCCAAAGATCCATCAAAAGTTGATAAGCATCGTCGCGTGAGAGAAATGATGCAAATACGTGCTAATCATCATGTGAGTAGAGAGACTTCTTCTCTCACAAATAAGGCTACTTTACTACCTTTTCGCGTCCTGACACAATGCGTATGCCATTGGGAATCAGTCTAGCCGTGTTGCGTTTCTCAATGGCTTGAATGTCGGTAAAGGCGATAGCAATCTATCGTCCATGTTGGTTAATAAGAGGTCTGGAGTGGAAAAGCTGATATGGTAGCATCTCAGCAAAGAAAGGAGTGCCCGTGGATTTTACCGATCGGCAATGATACGCACCCGAGTGATCCATCCAAATATGTTGGCCTTGAAGCAAACATGATGCTCAGAAACATACATGTGTCCTTGAACCAAGATATCCTTTTGTAATGCACATCGATATACTACTTTAGAGTGAGTGATACTATGCAAAACAAAGTGGAAATAAAGATATACCTTGAAGTAAACGTTCATCCAATGGCACTGATTCAAAGAGTGAATGAAATAAATGGCGACGACGACGCATACTCATCGAGTTCATGAAGAATTGGTAAGAAATTTCAGTGACATGGAAGTGAAGGAGAGAAAGAAAAGAAGGATGATTACATGCATAAGTCATGGGCCTGTGCTGCAATCCTTTTAATGTATGTGTGGAAAGGGATGATGATGAGCCGTTTAGCAACTGAGTATAAACATCCCACCTTGTGTCTCTTTTTTGGCCGGGCCGAGCATGATGACTTTCTGACATAGTGCAAATATGAAGCATTACATCCACCAATCCAGTTGTCCCTTTCTTGTCTTTATCTGGTTACTGTTACAAAAGTCCCTTTACCTACTCCCCTGGTTCATCATTTTTGGTACCACTACAATCCACAATCCCCATTCATCTCTTTGTAGAGTAACAATGATCTCGTTAAAAGTAATAAAGCGGCGCGGAATAATGATAAAACCGAAAGAGCATCTCTGTCATTCGAATACAAGAAAAAAGAGACTCAGCATCAAACGGCGCACGTCCCATTTTGCCTATGGATCATGCTGCCAATACACTTCTCTCGATATAATAGCCGGCATAACAGTAATTCCTTAACACGTGAATGTTGGTCAATACGATCAAATGGTGAAACAAAAAAAAGATCTCGCCATTTGAGATAACCGGAGAGCAAGAAGATGACTGAAGATGGGATATATCACAATGATGACTATCATCATCCAAAGCCAATGATGCGAATATGATGATGTATGGCCAGAACACTATGTCACAAGCATACATTCGTGTCGGGAACCTGTCATCGTGTTGTAAAAGGAGTACTGACCTTGGGATGAGTCATAATACTATACCGATGTGCTTGTTGAAGGATGCTTTGTAACACGTAATGTTAGCTATTGGAGCGTGTTTTGTTCTCATAAGTGTCTGGCATAATAGTATACTTTGAAGTAAACGTGTTCATATCTTCTGGTATATACACAGTATTTGCATTTTATACCAGCACCATTATACTATGTTGCTTGACTGCTATTAACTGGCTTATTGGTGGCAATCACCTTGAGTTTCTTCATTTAGGTTTACTTAACATACCTGCTTTACTGCAAATGCAACACCCAGCAATATCGCGAGCAAATGTACAGGTACTAGATTGACTATGGTGACATGGGCATGATTGATGATGACAATGAAGAGCTCAGTCGTTTTCAGCACCATAGATA
The DNA here is from genome assembly GCA_008728235.1 of Lichtheimia ramosa. Taxonomy (NCBI): domain Eukaryota; kingdom Fungi; phylum Mucoromycota; class Mucoromycetes; order Mucorales; family Lichtheimiaceae; genus Lichtheimia; species Lichtheimia ramosa. Next base: position 1,663,217 of record CP031827.1, on the reverse strand, counting down.
CGTGACAGGACATGTAGGTCATCATTGGGCATGTAGAAGGAGCAAGTAAATGTAATATCAAAGAAGATATTGTCTTGGTATAGCCAATAAGCAGATGATGATTGGAGCGTTCCATCATGCATCTTGACAATGTTTGAACATCTCCAGCATGAAATGGATATGTATGTCGACTGATGGATTGCTTGAATGAATGCATATAGCCAACTAGCACAACAATGATCCACGCAGCATTGTATGTACTACCACTTACTGCAAACTCCGTCATCATGTCAAGGCGTGTCCAAGGTAAATGTCTTTTGGTTGAACAGGAGTATGGGTATGTTTCATTGGCTTCCGCAGCACTTTATACGCGCATTAACGCATGCACTGGCTTTTCATTATGTGATGAATTCAATTGTTTGTCGCACTGCTGCGCACATTATTCCACAACAACATGAGATGGCAACACATGGCGTTGGTTACACTGTAGTTGATAAACAGAGAATCATGCTCATCATATCCAAACATACCACGGAATTCTCTTGTATAAGCCTAAATATCTAATACAAACACTTCCCAGTTGTCATGAGCATTGTGTAATTGTAGTACAATGGTGTCACTGATCCACATCATCACATCTCTCCCTAATAACCATTTTATCAAGGATAAAGAGGATCTTTATGTCAAGCTTCAAGTGATGAGAAAAAGGTAAATGTCGTCTATCAGATATCAATTGCGTGTGAATGTTGGTTGTGTGTCATCACGGCCAATGATAGGTGCAACTACCCAATCACAAGGCGTCGCATAGGAGCGGTGTGTGGTGTGGTGCCTAATCAATGCTGTCGCATAAAAATGCACGTTGCTCCACTTTCTTTCCCTCCCTTTTACTCTTTCTATCATGGACCGACTCAACACTAGCCACAATCTCCTCCAGTTCATATCGGCTGCAGCACAAGCGGTAATTGCCTTTATTCCATGCACTTGCATGCCATTGGGTGTTCGTTTTGGGAACTAACAGACAACTCTATCTACTGGGATCTCACTCTTCTTTCTGGATCGACCTTGTTGTGCGGATGGGATACTTGGACCTTCAGCTAGAAAAGGACGATTGTACAGCGTATGCCAGTAGTCATGGGATGCTGAACCATTCCACAGCATTGGACAATAGACCATCTCCACGTTAGTGTTATCGATATGAGCTAAAGTGTCACTTTTGCTAATGTATCTTTCTTTCCAATAGACTGTGAAAGGCAGAACAGCGATATAGAAGTGATGCTTGCTGATGCAACAGGCAATCAAGTGGAGGATATATCTCATAGTGTACAGCATCCAAGGGAACCAGCATTATCCAGAGAAATTGTCAAAGAAGCTACCTTGTCAGAGAGATTACAGATCATATTTGGATTATCAAAAACAGAGACATTGCATGGTGGTAAGTTACAACGAGTGGGTGATTGTCTAGTGTTGAATGACTGATTATGCATATTCATTATGTATCAAGAATGGTCATGTTGTATGGTCCGATCAGCCATTGTTCCTGGAACACTTTATCTTACCGAACGCCACATCTGTTTTTACGCATCCCTACCGCAAAATCCAGTAAGTATTGAGCAAGGATGGGGGGGGGAGTTGTATGCGTGATTGACCACGCGAGCAGCCAGCTCAATGTCACATGTCGTAGCACGGTTATCGGAAGACTGGATATCTTTTGGTCAAACATCCTACCAAGAATGGCTTTGATCGGTGTTATTTTGAGCTCAAGGATGATATGTTGGCATGGCATGAAAATGCTACAGACAAATATTCTCCCAAGGGGAAGGTGGATCTCAAGGAAGCACTTGCTGTCAGGACATCCAGGAAACGTGAATTTGGATTCAAGATCATTACTATGAACAAGACATGGCATTTACAAGCTGACACCAATGCAGCTATGGTAGAATGGTAAATCTATTATCAGGATACAGTAGGAGGATGATTACTGATGCATGCGTCAATATATCAGGATCAATGTACTACAGAAGGCGATTTTCAAAGCGAAGAATACTGGCAACAGTCTCAAGATTGCACTTCCATTTGAGAATATCTTGGATATGGAGCTCACCGAAGCCTTTGAATTCCAGCAGTTCCTGCAAATCCGAGCAGTTGGTATTGATGACAGCTTTGTCATGGATGAGGTATGGATCAAGATGTCCTGATATATCATTGATACAACTAACCTGACAACTTGTATAGTACTATTTTGCATATTTCACAGATGCCAGTGCAACATTTACGTCATTGAAGAACGCGTGGGATCATTCACAGCAAAATACACTTTCATTGTCTCGTTCTGGTGGCGGCAGTGAAGCTACATCACCGACGTATTCGTTTCCAGATCTATATGAAAATTCACAGCCTATCGTTATTCCACCATTACGTACCATGCCTACAACTACAACTACAACCGATAGCTCCACCCCTTCACCTGTATTTCACGTGACAGATCCAACAGCTGCTGATATCAATGATTCATCGAGCTCAGAAGAAGAAGAACAACCAATGGTGGATTGGCTTGATGAAAAACGACGTTCTGGTTTGAAGCTTGTATATGGATTTTTGAGTGGCAATAGCAGTGGAAGTGCAGCTACAGTATATCACACAGCGGATGAGGATCATGTCGACCAAGATACGCATGAAAGTTCAGCAGACACCAAAACCAGTGCTTCATTTCCACACGAAGAGCCAATCGATGAGCGTACAAGAGCAAACTTTAGAAAGTATTTTGTACTTCCAGAAGCAGAGAAATTGAATGCAGGTACAAATAGATCGTACGATTCAAGTAATTGATATGCTAATCTCTCTCCTTTGTCATTTAGTCTACCGCTGTTCATTGATGAAGACTCTTCCTTGTTATGGAAAGTTGTATATATCCACCAACCATGTATCATTCAACTCCAAAGGTTTTGCAACCAAAGCAAAGGTAATGATTTGGGAAGGATTGGTGATTCCAATAGATGCTCATCCAACAAAGATGATTATACCATTTAGTGACATTATGCGGATACAGAAGATTCGAAGCAAGGGTTACATCTTTCATGCATTGAGCATTCTTACACAGAACAAGAAAGAAGTAAGTAGTGTGAATCAAGTTTACTTGCAAAGTATCTAACAAAAGTGCTAGGTGTTTATTGAATTTTCATCCGCTGCCACACGCAACAGTTGCTTTGCAAGACTTTTCCTCCAACACAAGTGGCATTTTGAATCAAAGCCATCTTCAGATCAACTTAGGTAAGAATTGAAAGCTGATGGATATGGGAATCTGCCTTTTGCGACTTGTACTGACAATGGTTCATCTTTAAGAGATATCAAGGACTGGGAAGCGCGTCTTATGGAAGAAGGACACAGTGAGACATCTACTTTACCGCAATTACAATCAGGTATTTTAAGAGTATACATGACGCCAAATGCTTTTTATATCATATTAACTGCGTCATCTCTCCATTGTTCTTCTTGTAGATGGCCTGCCGATCCTTTCACATACATCAGATGAGCCTTTACTATACAAAAAGCCAGACAAGCCATTGCATTTCACTTGTATCACAATCGGCACTCGAGGAGACGTTCAACCTTATATCGCTTTATGCAAAGGATTGATGGCTGATGGACACAAGTGTCGTATTGCAACCCATGACGAGTTTAAGAGCTGGATTGAAGAACATAACATTGAATTCCGATCCATTGGTGGCGATCCAAGTGAATTGATGGTAATAGCAGTCTCTTTTTATATTGTCCAGACTCATCATTGATATCTTTTCTCTCTAGCGTTTGTGTGTCGAAAACAACTTTTTCAGTGTTAACTTCGTCATGGAAGGATTGCGTTTGGTAAGTGAGAATCATGTATAAGCAAAATGACCGACTGAACACCTTTTACTAGTTCAAAGGCTGGATTGATGAGCTTTTGGAAAAGACTTGGGCAGCGTGTCAAGGCACCGATGTGTTGATTGAAAGTCCTAGCGCAATGGTGGGAATCCATATGGCAGAAAAACTACGTAAGTGTCTATAACAATCAGTTGCTTGATTTGTGATAGCTAATAACCACGTGAGAAAAGACGTCCCCTATTTTCGATCATTCCCAATGCCAATGACAAGGACTCGCTCTTTTCCGCACCCATTTGCAACACCCAACAATCCCAAAGGAAGACTCTATAATGATATGACCTATGTACTCTTTGATCATGCTATTTGGCGCGCAATTGCTACCAGCACAAACAACTTTCGACGTGACGTCCTTCAGTTGTCACCAACCAGTTACGAGAAGTTGGATATATGGAAGATTCCCTATTTGTATTCCTTCAGTCCAAGTATTGTGCCGAGTCCTTTGGATTGGATGGATTGGATACATTGCACCGGCTATTGGTTTTTGGATAATCCACAGGTAACATGGCATATGCACATATTGCTTTGGTAATGATATTCATACATATCAATCTTTAGACTGGATGGAAACCTAGTGATGAGCTGATGCACTTTCTTCAATCCAAAGACCAACGACCTATTGTTTATATTGGATTCGGCTCAATCATTGTATCTGATCCTGATGACATTACACGAACAATTGTTGATGCTGTATTGCTTTCCAATGTACGAGCCATTATCTCCAAAGGATGGTCTTCTCGACTACAGCAGAACAAAGATGGTGATACCGATACCCTATTGCAGAGATATCCTGATACAATCATAAGCGTACAAGCAGTACCACATGATTGGCTATTTCCACAAATGCGCGCAGTGGTACATCATGGTGGTGCAGGCACCACAGCAGCTGGTCTACGAGCAGGCGTACCAACCATTGTCAAGCCATTTTTTGCAGATCAATTCTTTTGGGGAGAACGAGTAGAAGAAATGGGACTAGGCCTTTGTATCAAGAATATGACGGTAGAACATCTTTCAGCTGCATTACGAGTTGTGTCAACAGATGCCAGTATGCTTAGAACGGCACAGGTTTTGGGTGAAAAGATTCGTCAGGTAAGCAATCCCCTTTATATTGCATAGCTTACAATCATGGCTTACATGATGATAGGAAAATGGCGTGGAGACAGCTATTCGATGTTTGTACCGCGACATGGAATTGGCAAGAGAACGCACATTGTCATCAGCACAGAAAACAAGTCATGATAATGATAATGATGATACAACTTCACCACTCGAAAACAGCTTTGTCGATGATCAGGAATGGACTTTGATAGAATCAACAGCTTCCGGATCTGTTTCACCTGCATCTTGGAAACCACGGGCAGCTTGATATTACAACTACAACCCTATAATACTATCTTATATACGCAACACTCCTCCTCAGTTATCCTTATACTCATTTAGCATTCAGCATACTTATAATAGCACAAGTTAATACAGCTTCTTATTGTATGTGTACATGGATTCTCTATTGATTGTTGTGGGGTTTAGTAGTGTTCACCAATGAGAAATGGGTTAATGCAGATGTACTTTGGTCTTGTCAAGCCAAGAGAATTTCCCCTTTTATGGTGATTAATCCGGGATGCAGTTTGTTATGTAGTACAACATGGACTGGTGGTACATGAACCCGTTTTGTTTGACCGGCTGTCTCCAAGACAAGAGCTATCATGGGAGACGACGTAATTGTGGATCCAGGTGAACAATAGAGGAGATCCAACGTGATATCATTGTGCTAAAAATAGATACAGGTGCCAAGCAACAAGCTCACTTACTCTTGGCAGATAATACACATGTTACCATCCACACTGCAGAAAACAAAGAGACCGAAAAGGAGAATATAGCCACATAGTAAGGTAACATATCAGTGGCAACTGAGGCGCATGTGATAAAGTATGGTCCCAGTTTGCCAAGCGACGTAACTTTATGGTTGTCGGAAGTCATCGGCCTAGAGCGATTTCTTGATCCAGTCTAAAAGGTATAAAAACGTGCATTAAGCTGTGGCATGATTTCTCACACATCTTTTTCTTCATTCTTTCATCTCATATACATTCATTCTCTCCACAACACAACCAACACAATGAACCAACAAGGATACTACCAACAAGGACCTCCTCCACCACAACAGGCTTATTATCAAGCTCCGCCTTCTGGTAAGCATCACAATCCTTGTTCAAGTCGATCAATCATCCACTTTTTACTTATGCATGCTTTTCTTCTACTAGGTGGTTACTATCCACAACCACAGCCACAACCTGTTTATGTTCAACAACAACCTGCTCAAAGTAAAGCGAGCCAAGGCGGATGTATGGGCTTCCTTGTGGGCTGTTTGGCATGCTGTGCTCTTGAAGAACTCTGTTGCTGCTGTTGTGCTGAAGAAACCTGTGAGATCTGCTGCTGATCATAACATGTAGTCGAACACTTCTCATTGCACATACATTCATACACATACAATGTTCTCATAACTACCATTTATCCTATTTCTTCTCACTCTTCCTTTCTGTGATCCTATATTAAATACCCTTCATCATTTGTAATAAAAACATTGTCTGTGGTATATACATAGTACTTTTCTTGTTTATATTATTGATGGCAGGGGGAGAAAAGGTGTGAAGCAAACAATACAGTCTGCATGTGATCTAATGCTCTGTGTGTATCATCATCCTTATGTGCAGCACACGAGTGGTATCTGGATGGCTCTTAAGATCATTCCAAAGCAATTCATCCGAATCTTTGTTCGCAAGCTTGTATGTCATGGTGTGTCTTAGCTTCATCGCGGTTTAGATGATATATGATTTTGCCGCGTGTGCCCTGGAGAAGCATATGTGTCAGATTTAGCATGAGCGGAATTAGGATGTCTCATTTGTTTTGGGTTTGGTACAAAGATAGACGCACGGTTCGGTTACACATATCCTGAGCAATAACCAAATGTGTCAAGCTTATTTCGGAATCAAGCTTACCCGTGGCAACACAAAGCTTCTTTTTCCTTTTTCCTTTTAACAAGTCCTTATTATGGGCAAATCTTTATTAACAGTGTAGTATACAGGATCAGATGATTGAGAAAATGAGATAGAGAGTAAACTAGATACAATTTATGATGTATGATTATCAAATGGGATAAAGTATATAAAGGGAGCAGTGATTTGTTTCATCAGTCTACAAGTATAAGAATATCATTGCTGTTGTTGGTGTGTTGGCAGGAGGATTTACTGTCGGTATTGAGATGATCTGACAAGCAACAATCTTCTTCAACACCACTGTCATCGCGACAAAGATCGTTGGAGGGGTATTGATGATTACTGGCATCACGATAGGTACGCACAACACATTCCATAGCTTCCCACCAAGTATATTGACGAGCCTTGCTAACAGCTGCTTGTCCCATACGCAATCGCATTTCTTTGTTTTGAACAAGAGAATCAAGTTGCTCATGGTATCGATCACATTGCTCCTTTCTTGATAATCCAGTGGTATCCAGTAATAAACCTGTTGTGCCATGATCCACCAAATCACATACGCCTTCAGCCCATAAACCTGCTACAGGAAGACCTGATGCCATTGCTTCCAATACCACTTGTCCAAAAGTTTCTGTTGTTGAAGCAAAAGCAAAAATGTCTGCAGATGCATATGCTGCTGCCAAAGCATCACCTTGCAAGTAGCCAGTCCAAGTAACAGGAGTGTGTGTACGTTGACATTCAGCTTGGATTTCATCAAAAGCAGGACCATGACCAACGATCACCAAATGACACCGAGAATGATCCATTTGTTTGTATGCATCCAAGACCAATCCAATATTCTTTTCAAATGACACTCGACCCACATATAATAAGATGATCTTATCATTGCTTGTACTAGTCCAAGATTGCTGAAGAGCCAAAGATCGTCGTGTAGGAGAGAATTGATGGACATCGATACCACGTGGCCATATCCTTACATTCTCAAATCCTCGTTGCCTTAAAATACGCCGTGTTGATTGTGATGGACACATGACATATCGAGAAAAAGAGTGACAAAAGCGATTCCATTTCCACATGGTAGGTGCAAGGAAGTTGTATCCAAAGTGTGTGCAGTAAGTTGCCAAATTGGTGTGATAGGATGATACAAGTGGTGTCTCTGGCAGATAATATCGAATCACTGCAAGCCCAACAGCTCCCAACCAACAAGGATCCACCAAGTGAATAACATGAGGTGCAAAGTCAATGAGACGTCTTGTAAAACCAGATCGCCAAAAGTTCAGCTTCAGTTCAGGATAAGGCGGAAAAGGAATGCCAGTTGTACCCATAAGCTCGGCACCTGCGTAGTCTGTCATACCACTCTCGGGACCGAGTACAAGGACTTGGTGGTCATTGGCCTGCAAGTGTTCAAGTAAACGCGCCAATGTACGCGTGACACCATCGACCTTGGGTAGAAAGTTTTCAGTGACAATGGCAATACGCATGTCAAAGCTGCCAATAAAAGGAAAAGCAACGAGGAGAATAAATAAAGCGTAGTTGTCACTTTCAAGTGCGGGAAAACAAGACAAAGAAAGGAGAAGTAATATGATAACGGCATGCAAGCTTGTGGAATAAAGATTGGGAGCACAATAAAAGCAAGCTTGCAGGTTTTAGCCCAACCAGCTATTCCATGTGACCTAGAGATCGGTAGTCGATTATCCAATAGTCGTCTTTGACTGATCAATGTGCATTATCACTCACACAGCAACTTATTGTATTGGGTAAAAAGTGAAAAACGTGCGACTTTTATGCATGAGATTGGTCTACTACAATCATGGAGGAGATATGACAATGGTGGGGATAGTAAACATGTGCGTACTTTTGTGGATGGATGGGGTAGTTTTGGTAGTGGTTGTCATGGTAGTGTTGATAGTGTTACGGGAAAATGTTGATGAAGATGATGACGATGATGATGATGAATGCTTACAGAAAGGAAGCACGACGACTAGCATCTTCCATCTCATCAGGGGAAATGGTATGCTTCTTGTCATCACTGGGAATTTCATATACACCACCCAAGATCACATAAGGGCGGTAGGCAAATTGAGACAAGTCTTCCATGGCAGTGACACCAGAGAGCACAAGAACAGGATCAATCTCAGAGCTGATACCAGCAGCAATGCTATAAATTTATCCACATCAGTCATCTTTGTTACTCTTCCATCCTATCATTTTTGACTTACTCTGTGTCCATACGATCACCAATGATACAAGTTTCGGCACGGCTAAGACCCAAGACACGTTGGGCATAACGCATGATCAATGCGGATGGCTTACCACAGTAGAAAGCCTTAGTCTTGGTAATCACTTCAACACAAGCAGCAAAAGCACCACATGAAGGAATCTTGTTACCCTTAGAGTCAAGGTTTTCAACATCCAAGTTGGTGGCAACAAGCTTGCTGCCCTTTTGAACAAGTTGAACAGCCTTGGTAAGGTTTTCGTAGTTACTAAGAAAAGAAATCACAATGTAAATATCATGATCTTATAGCAATACCATCCAATACTGCAATACTTACTAAGTAGAGCCTTCACCAAGGACAACATAATCAGGATTGTGATCATTCATGAAGAAACCCTTATCATACAAGGCATAGGCAAGACCAGGTTCACCAATGGTGTAAACGGTACCACCTTCGGGCATTTGGGTCTTGAGGAATTCAGCAGTGGCCTGACCAGCAGTGAAAAAGTGATCCTCAGTAACATCAATACCCAAACGATGCAACTTTTGTTGAAGTTCACGAGGAGTAGGAGCAGAGTTGTTGGTAAGGAAAAGGAAACGCTTGTTGTTGCGATGCAAAAAGTCGACAAGTTCCTTTGCACCAGGCAAAAGTTTGGTGCCCTGTGCACAATTGTCATGTGAATTGGCTGTCGATATACATGCAAACATTACAACTTACGTGATAAATGACACCATCCATGTCAATAATGTAACCCTTCTTTTGGCGGATAGCTTCAACACGCTTGTTGTGGTAAGAAGGATCACGCAACAAGGCATAGTCCTTAGCAACTGAAGGAGAAACCTTGGGAGTATTGGCACCACTGCCAGCAACAGAGAGTTGTTGAGCAAATTGCATAGCAAGATCACGGCTATCTTCAGTGGGAGGGTTGACAGGTTCGTTAACGCTGGCAGGAGACTTGGGAGATTGAGACATGTTGTTATAAAAGTGTTGTATGGAGATAAAGGTGTTGCACATTCACCAAATCCTGTTTCTTATATACAATGGATGATCCTGCTATCAATAACAGATCTATCCGATCTGACTTATTTACTCTTGTCATCATTTCCATGGTCCGCTAATATCGTCTTTTACTGTTCTCGGTCCTTAAATCGAGATGTTGAGAGCTAACTGCTATGACGTAGTTCTATTCCAAATAGGGAATGCAAGAAAATGATCACAATTCTTCCTGTCTTGCCACAAAAAAGTTCTTTCATCTTGCAGTCTCTTGTGTACATGTCCAAAACAGGGAAAAAATGAGACAGGATCGTCATTATATCATGACAAGTAGTAGTAACAACATCACTTTTAAGATACAAATGACAAGCAAAATAAACTACATAATGCAATTGTCTTATGTTTTACTCCACGCTTACTTCCTCCGCTTTGAACAGTGCTCGGTGACCCCGGTCTAGTGGATCGTGGTGCTTTTGCGGAGCCCGTACCCACATCAACATACGCAACACGCATACGGCACCCACACACATAATGAATTACACTAAACAACACGCATATGCCAGTCAACAGCTTTAGAACCTCCGCACTTTTGGTGCTGCTTTGATGATTTACTCCTCTTTTGCCACTCCTTGAATACATGTTATCCTTTATTTGAGCTTTTCATTCTTGAAGACACTGATGACTGCTTTTGATGAGCCATTATCTACAGCTCATCAGCTCTACCACTCTTCCTTTACCTCTTTTTGGTCATGATCCGATGGTGCGTCTCTATACAGATCCCGATCGAATCCGATAGCTGATACTTGATAAGCAAACGTCATCGCAAATGGAATCTCCATCTCTCCCTTTTATTCCCGCTTGATATTTATCGGCTTATACATGTATGCCTCGAATCAAAGCAGCATTATCGTATCAACGTTGATATCTATCTACTTGATTCATTCTCTCCGACATGTCCTTTTGCATCAATTGCATGGTATTTTGTAACAGCAATCTATGCCTATCAGCTATAGAGCGGAATGATTGAAATGATAAATGATATATATGATTGTCTTTTGGGGAGTGTTGTGCTGCAACACATCATCAACAAGGAACGTGATGCGGGATCCCAATCTTATTTGACAGAAAACTGCCATCTTCCATGTAAATTGACACTGTATTTCAAAATTTCATAAAGTGGCATCATCTCTCATATCAAACATATGCAAGTTGCATGTATTGTATCCAATCATGACTGATATTAAAGATTGTGTGCTCTACATGGCGATATGAGACGTCAAAATGCTCATTGCACCAAAGGTGTGTTTTCAACACTAATGCAACGTCATTTTCAACAACCTGGCTTGTCAGATGGTGGTGGTGGTACCCTTATGCGCGCACACGACTATCTCTCGCGTGAAATCTTGATTTACAGTTTATGAGACAGCGGAGCATGATAGGGTCCTCATATTTTAGTCCAAATCTGCTCTTTTCTTGCGTAACATGTTTAACGTCTTTTGCTTGGCCACATCCATCAGCTTTGATGCATTAAGGTTCTTGCTGACATGTGCATATATTCCTTCATTTGTAGTCGTGCAGCACTTCTTAATTATCAAAACCAGATGCTTGGATATATAGACTACTTAGTTTAGTGACGTATTTGATAGGCTGAATGTTTATTTGATAAGGGAATGCTGTGATCGATCACAAATCCTTTAAAGGAGAGAACAATGATTAATGTGGGACTGACCAAGCTGTATTATAAACTACGCCTACTTGTATATATACATCATGTTGTTTCAGAATTGCATGTAATCACATGCATTGTCGGTGCTGCCCGATATAGAGCATAAGAAAAAGTGATCCATCATGGCGACAAAAAGGAAGATTGATAAAGCGGATGAGCAATAGAAGTGATTGACGCATGACGACACAAGCTATTACAGCGTGATTGGATATGTGTCCCTGCATGATCGATTTTCTTCAAAGTACATGTTACTTTACCAAGATGATCAACACATTGGCGGTATTGCTATCATTCTTATCAATTGTACGTGTTCCTTGGCTGCTACTGCATATTAGAATTTCGCTAGGCTAAACATTTTATCCTTCCTGACATAACGCAGATCAAAGTTTATTAAAGGAATGAAGATTATGGATACAATCACCAGCAATATGACATTATAGGGAAGAATATTATAAAAAGAGAAGTGGGAATGGAGTCTAAATAGTAAAAGGAGCTACATATGCATGCAAAGCCTAATGCAGAAACGAAATCACGTGACACTGTCTGCACCATGACAAAAGCATCATTGCTAAAGAGATTATCTACATGCATTAGATATAAGTGGCATCTTTGTTATGACATAACTCACACCTTGTATAGCTGGTTTTTGAAAGAGAACAAGCATTTGATCGCGTGACCAAATTGCCCTGATGCATTTCGCGTCAAAGGAGCACACTCCTTCCCCGACTTTTTTTGCACAAAAGCTACTACTGCTCCAATGCCTACCGCCTGTTCCGCTGTTGAACTTTTGAAATGGCCACAGCCAAAGCTTTGTATTGCCATTGAGAAAAGGTTCCTTGACAAGGTGAAACGTGCTCGCGAATCTCCAATCGAGGTATGTGTCCAATATCTGTTGGGCTTTCTTTTATCAACCGATCTGTCATATGGCGATCTAGATCCTTGTCGACGACAACAACGTTACTACAACTGAAAGGCAGAGTACACCACCAGAGAAACGACCATCAACAGCTCAAAGTGATACAGGCCAAACAGCAAAAAGACCACGACTTGCAGTCTCCCAAACCAATAGCAGCAGCAGCAGCAGTAGCAGGAGCAATGTGACAACTAGTGCAAGTAGCAGTAATAGCACTCAACCAACTGCTATTCAACGATCCGACAACATATTGAGAATGCATATGATTGAGCTGGGTCCTGTACAACATGCTCACCAAAGTGGTCCTCCTCGTATGCCAGGTGGTGTGGATGAATACGCGTAAGATGATCTATTGGAGAACACTGTTGATGAATGAATCATTTATATCATCTTGTTTGTAGAGGTCGTAAAACTATGAAGGAATGGCTAAAGGCAGAAAGCAAGTACAGGAAGGATGTCAAGAAGACCAAGGTACCTATATACAAGAATGGTCATCGTCACATTGCAAAGATTGGTGCTGTGGAAGCCGACATTGATTTGACACCTGAAGGGAAACAGCATGATGCTCCTATTGGCAAATTATCTGATCAACTTCTCATTCGAATCTTTCAACATTGCTCCCATATTCAAACCTTATCAACTGTGGTGACAGTATGTCGTCAATGGCGACGAGCTGGTTTAGATCCATCAGTGGTAAGTAGAATACACTGATGTCATATTCTTGGACATTGACCACTGACATTTTTCATTCATCAGTGGCGTCATGTTTCTGCCGAACAAATGTCACTTTTTGAACAGATTATACAATGTGCTGAGGAGGATGGACGACCTTTATCACGACGACTTCAACACACTGTGTCAATTACATTGGATACTATTGTGTATGCTTGTTGCACCGTTCATCGATTGCCAAAGAATCCACGATCTTTCTTTCCTCGACTAAAAGAAGTCTATGCAACATGGAACCATTATGAAGATTTCCTTCGATTCATTACGTGGATACCAGATCTTGAAGTGATTTGGGCTGAGCGGATCAAAATCATGTCTCGTCATCAACAAATGTTCATCTTTTCAGACTTCAAGAAGCACCAAAAGACATTGAAGAAGTTGAGCTTGCGATTCAGTGAAGGATGTCCTGTTGAAGGTTATATGAGCGAATCACCCGATTCACCCAATATTCTGCCACCAACACTTGAAGTGCTCGAATTAGTGAACATCTACGATCCTGACGAAGAAGATCACATGAAGCATCTACGCAGAGTACAAGAGAAGATCACCATGGAAGAACAACGATCTGGATATGCTCAACTTGAACGATCACTCGACATGAAGTATCGATCTTTGGGTCATTTACGCAACTTACGAGCACTTACTTTTGGTCGTTGCAATGCATGGACAGCTGACATATGGCGAAAATGCTTATCAGCTTGTGCACCAAAGCTCGAGTTTTTGTCATTGGCAGGATGGGATGGCAAGAGTCGGATACAAGATACACCTGATGAACGATTGAAAGCACGAGAAGAGTTACCTGGTGAACCACCTATCAGCTTGGCAGAGCGTGCTATTGCAGATGGCTTTGCTCTTATGAGTGAAATACGACATATTCAGTTGGTCAAGTTCTATATCGGTCATGGTGTTGTACAAGGAATCAAGCGATTACTGCAGAATAATCCTGACCTGGAGATCGAATCTCTCTATGTGAATGGCAAAAAGGCACGCAATGGAATGAAACGACTGCAAGCAATTGAAGGCACAAGTACAGATATAGATATTCATTTTCAATGATAGCATCATGTAGATATAATAAAAGCTTAGAATGGATTTAATGCAATGGATGGATGACTCTAGTCTAAGTATAGCGTAATGGCAATTGGGAATCCACTAATTTCTTCCACCATATCCATTGGGACCTTTCAAACCAAGACTGGCAGATAAGACCTAGTGTATCATTGATTAGACAACTTGCTGCAACTCTATTGCTTCCATTATCTCTTACCTGATCCAAGATCTTTCTAAGCTGGGTATTATCTTCTTCAAGTGTTTGTATACGTTTCTCTGCTGTAGCATGTTCTTGACGTAGCAATTCAAGACTTTCCTTGAGCTGAGCTGTTTCACCTTCTAGATTTTCTAAAGCATCATCGACATAGTTGCGGCGATTCTTGGCTGAAGAATGAGACCTGTACAACTTGAACAATTAACATTGACCTTTACTTCCGCAGCAAGTACTGATAAATCACCTCCAACTCTCTGCAATGATGATGGATGCTGCAACACCAAATATGAAGGATTCACTTAAAAAGTTGGCTCCAGCTTCAACAGCTCTACAATACTAATATGAATATCCATATGACAATTCATCGTATATACGCACTTTGCATCATTCAGTGGTCGAATAACTTCCTTCTTGTATCCGAGGAACTTCATCTTGAGTGTCATTTCCAACTTGTGCGATCGCTAAACACGACAATGGATAAGCTTCCCTGACTTGGATGCGGACTAGGGTCAATATATTCTTACCTGGGCGACAGCTATGCAAAAGTCTCGGAATGACGCATGTTCCTTGGCTTGTACCTTGATCGAGTTGGCGACTGGTTTAGCCAATGTACTTTAGAATAAAGGTTGGAATGAGTCGTTCTAGTTTCTCGTGTAGTATATAGTTGATAGACTGTTTACCGTATCAATAAAGATCCTAGTTTCAAAGTGCTCATAGTAAGGTTATGTTGTGTGTAATATAAGGAAACCCCGTGTCTTGGCCATCATCGGGGTACATAAACAAGCATTCCAGTATAACAGGATCAGTGCGTTGCTTTTTAATGACAAGTCAATTAACAGATTTTGTACAAGAGTAGTATATTCGGTCAGAGTAGTCTATGTCAGGCTGAAAAGGAAGATTCATGTGGGATAAATTGGGACGAAATATATGCAATGGATCGTGTGTGTATATGCTGGATGTCGTGTATGATGTGTGCGTAGTGATATGGGAGCTTGATTAATGGTCTTCAGATCGATCATGTTCTTCTCCTCCAAGAGCACTAAAGAATAAAAGTCAATCTCATTGTCTTGTGTGTTCATTGTTAAACATTACCTGAACATATTGGTCATATTGTTCTCATTGGAATGGCTCTTTTGTTCTCCAGATTTGGAAGTAACGCGATTCAAACTAGCAAATGGGCTATTGGAAGGTCCAAGCACGTTGCTTCGTGTTTTGCTTCGATCTGTTTTGCCGAAATTGGCCAATTCATTGCTTCGATTTGGACTTCCACCAGTGCCAGTACCAACCATATTCCAACCATCCACGGCAGGAGAAGAAGCATTGCTGCTATTGGATCCTTCTCGTTGTAAATCACGTGTTCCTGCACCTCGATGTGATCCAGCTCTTGACATTGGATTTGGTAAGATGCCTCTAGAGCTACCTGTTCGTTTCATAGCCTGCTTTTCTTCATTCTTGGCTTTTTGTGCCTATCGTTGTTGTATGATTTCCTTGATTAGATAACATAATTGCTTGCTTCATTCAACCTTTACATGCCTGTTCATGGATCTCTGCAATTGTGGTAGGTGCAGGCTGATTTCCTCTTCGGCTGACCCATTTGTTCTTGCGTAAATCAAACACATCCTATCCTCTATGGTAAGTAAAATCCAATCATGATTATCCTCAACAAGGATATACTTACTATGATCATAAACTTGATACGTGAACTCAAGTTGGAGCTTTCTGACATCTCTTTCATGCGAGCAAAATAGGCATCGAGCCACCTTCTTGTTTTGGGTACATCCAGATTTTGTCCAACAGTAGTCAATAACTTGCACATGGTCTCTGTTTCCTCATCCACAGCATTGCTTGGATCATCAGCAAGGCGATTAAGACAATCCATCATGATCTTCTCTGTGAGCATGTGTCGTTTGAAAAGTTCACCAATAAACTGCACCAGACCTAAGCCTTGTCGTTTGGCTTTGACAGCTGCATAATATTCATCACTCATCATGTCGGTACTGTTCTCATCCAGTTGAGGAATTTTGGTCTTCCATCCACGCTCAAAATCATGTTGACATCGGTTGAGCAAGAACTTGCGGAAAAGATTCAAGCCAGAAACAATGTTGCCATCTTTGTCTTGCCATTTGATATCATCAGTGATCACATCATACATCTTGCGGCAAAGTTGTGCCCACATCATGGCGAAATTGGGTTCGTCACATGCTTTTTCAAATGTCAAATCAATCACAAGTCGTAACGAGTGGCCATTGTCTTCTTTCTCTGATTGTTTTGCATATTCCCATATCTGATCAGAGATAGAATCGAATTTCTCCAATGTCAGCTTGTTGAGTAAAGCTTTGACTTTACGCGTGATCAATTCATCAGACATCAATCCATCTTCTGCTGCTTCAGCTTCACGTTGTCTTCGTAATGCAAGAGGGACCCAACGATTTTGGCTCTTTTCAAGTGGTGTTACTTGTTCTGGAGGAATTGTAGGTCCACCTGGTTGTTGTTTCTCCTGTTGTTGTTCTTTTCCACCACCATGACGATTCTTGTTACCACTGTTGCCACCACGACCACGACCACGTCCTCCATGTGAACCTTCACGTTGCATACCACCACCAGATGATATAGGGTGTGGCATACCACCACCACTACCAACACGGTGTGTTAAGGGTCTACCACCAGACATAAAGTTGCCCATATCCATTCTTGCAACACCATCCTTTGAGCCATGACGAAACATGGCAACATCTCCACTGCCTGAAGGTGTACGTAAACCACGTCCACGTTCTGATCCTTGTCTACGAGCACTCATACTTCGTCCACTGTTTGGATCATCTCCTTTGGTCATGTCGCGGAATTTGGATAAATCTTCTGAAGTTTGAAGACACAATGGTGCAAATTGCATCAAGAATGCTGGATCATACTGAATCTTGCCGCTTTTGGGATCTTTGCTACCAAATGGTTTGATATTGGGTGGATATTGAACAGTGCTGGGATCATCAATCATTCGTGTAGCTGGTGAACCAGGTGTGCGAACAGGTGTCGATGGAGTAGGTGTAGATGTAATGGCTGTCAAATCAAGTCTTTCAGGCATCATCTTTGCAGGCTTTTCATCAGTCGTTTTCTTGTTGTCATTCTCAGTTGTCAATTGTTGTGTCTTTTCCTCCTGTCGACATTGTTGTTCTCTTTCTTCTTTGATCCTTTGCTCCTTTTCCTCCAACGCTTTACGTTCAGCTTCCAATCGCTCCTTTTCTTTCTGTTCAGCTTCTTCTTTTGCACGCTGTTCAGCTTCTTCTTTTGCACGCTGTTCAGCTTCTTCTTTTGCACGTTGTTCCGCTTCCTCTTTTGCACGTTGTTCAGCTTCTTCTTTTGCACGTCGCTCAGCTTCTTCTTTTGCACGCTGTTCAGCTTCCTCACGCTCTCGTTTTTCACGATTCGCAATAGCTGGATCCACAATTGGAATACGTTTCAGTGTTGGTGTTGGTGACTTGGATGCTGTTGATAATGATGGCTTGACCTGATCCTTTTTATGCTCCTCAACAACAGCTGACTTTGTTGGTTCTTTGGTGATGGTAGTAGTTGTGTTACTGGTAGTGGATGTAGAAGTGGATGATCGTGGATCTGCCTTTACTTCAGCTTTGGTATCTGGATTGATGATGGGTAAAGCTTTACTGGTTCTAGCAAGAGTAACATAGGCTGGTGATTGTGGTGTGATGTAAGGTGAAATTGGATATTGCGGATAGAAGCGTGGTTGATTGTCATAGTTTTGTGGGATAAGCTACATGAAGAGTAGATGAGTTACTGCATGATCATAAAGCACATATTTCTTTATTAAGAGACTTACATAAGCTTGATGTGATTGTACAGGGACATGACCAGGGCTGCTCCAAGCATGAGATATGGGGATATTCTGTGCTGTAGGCATCGATGGTGAAGTTGCCATATGAGGAGAAAGGGCCTTCTTTTGGTGATGATAGTGATGATGTGGTATATAATGTGCATTCTGCATATTAGGGGATATTGATGGTTGTTGTGATGGGTGTTTGGGATTGTAATGCTGTCGATAGTGTCTGTTGCCATGGTGGTGTGCTGAATAAGAATCTGGAGAGGAATGTTGTGGTGCAAATGGCTGTGTAAATAGTTTACGATTGCTATTGTTGCTCTTGTCAGGACTCAATGCTGTCGATGATTGTTGCTGTTGTTGTGTGGATATCCGAGGAGATGTTGTTGTTGTGGATTGTTGTTTTAAAGGAGGATGTGTATGTTGTTGTATCCGAATATGGGGCTGTCCCTGCCAATGATGTGTCTTTTTGAACAAAGATTAATAAGCATAATGATAAACAACCAATGTCAATACTTACGGAGGATGTGTCTGTAGCAGGTAGACTACCAAACTTGACTTGTGTTGACTTTAGGATATGTGATGAGTCATTCATGATGATATTCAGTGATGGTGGAGATGTATCTGTATCCTGATTGATTGATCCAAACTGGATGGTGTCTAGATTACATAGTCAATATACATTTATGCATTTGCATAGCATCATACTCCTATCTTACCAGTTTTAGTCGGAGGTGGCTGTGGCAATTGCACTGATGCATTCCTTGGTATTGATCCTGATTTGCTCTTGTGTGCCAATCTAAAATAGTCATTGCAACCGAGTACTTAATCATCTGATGATACTGCGGTCCATTATGATCACTCCCTCCTACTCCAAGGAGCATTGTCTCATTCCAATCCACGTGCTTTTACACTAAGAAACCACGCCACTTGTATGAATAAAATACCTTTTACGTGAGATAGGATAATGCTTTGATACTCGGTCGTCAGTGGATGATGATATGCTAGTGGCTGTATTCAACGTCGTCTCGTGTATGCTGTCTTTGTCACTTGAGGATGGCGATGTCGTATTCGATGACCAAGTTTGCTGTTCTTGGCTATATGAGCTTCGCTTGGCAGCTGCTGCGTAGTTGAACACTGACTGGGATTGGGTGCTTGTGTCTGATGAAGTAGGCGTTTTGCTCATTTGAAGGACCAAAAGTGCATAACCTTGCAGAGCTATAGTTGTATGTTTCTGTGTGAGTTGCTGGCATGGGTGGATGGTAGTAACTGAGTCAGGTCAATGGGTCAAGTTCACATACTTGTTTATCAAGGTTGAAAGTGTAGTAGGAGAACGATTCAAATAGGTATCTCCCCACCTTAAATTTCTGTTGTCTGCTGTATGGACGGGGCCATTGCATCTATTCTTTATATTGCTATTCTATTTCAAGTGATCATGCATTTGCTCGTGCACTGACACATCTGGCTGGTCCGATATAAATGCAGATAGAAGAGCCGAAGACACATAGAGTCGCCGCTTCTTGACATTGGATACCTATAGAAAATGATATTCTCGGCTAGAATGATAGATTGACAAGTGAAACGAAGACAATCAATGAGGATCATATGTTATTCCACTAGAAAACTGGCGTGCACCAGATCAATGTTGGGGGTGGGAGGTGTAATATGAGCTTCTACTATCCAATGGGCTCATCAATCCACATGCCTATCTTTCCTAATCCAGAACAACCAAATCTGAATGCTTTCTTTGATGTGGATCTCGCGATTAAAGTCTCATGGTGTCCACTATCTATAAGAAGGATATCTTCACCTTTTGATCTTGGATGTCATATGAATACCAAGTTTTGGCTACTCTTCTAGTACGCTTTGATGATGGATAGATTAGCTAGTAGGATAGTAGATGACAAGTAAGTTCTATCATCGTTATAACAAAATGAAAGCACTTGGTATAAGCATACAAACCGACTGCTGTGAACAATCGATTCTCCTTATAATAAGTACTTCCAGTAGTCATATTTTTACATGCCATCTATCAGATATGTCATCATTGTAAAAAGTCATCACTTGTTACTATGAAGCTGAAAGGATGAATTCTCTATACACGGCATCAAACAATGCTGCCAGATTTTGGATTCTTGACCAAGGTCGACTCCAGGATACCAGTAGGGTTGCATCACGAACTTTAAACCCAGAACTCTGAGCTGTGTCGTAGAGAAACAACAGAGGATGTAATAAGCGGCGCCTAGTTACCGCGTCAGAAAGTTTTTTCTCTTTCAACTGTTGATGGCAGACTTGTGATGACAGCTTTGGTAACCGGAACATCAGTAGACAATGGTGACCATGTAGGAATGTAACGATAAAAGAGACTTTTCTTTATTGTTTGTCCAATATGCACTATGTCTACAGCCTTATTGGTTGATGAGAATGACGATATCTAGGCGAATGTCTGATTCTTGCCATTAGATAGTGTTGATGTGATATGTATACTAAATGACGAATAAAAGGATGTTTACATGTAATACAATTGTGATTCCAAGCGTGGGGATGTTGTCGAGAAACGTGTCTAGAGAATCTCTCATTGGTGCATGATATGGATTATCCCCTACTACAACTAGATCTGCTGACAAACCCTCGTCTCCCGGTCATTCGGATGCATGTGGGATGGGTTATGCCGATAAAGGGGCGTTAGTAAGATAGAAGATAAGAGGTATTGTTGTCTTTCTTTTTCATTTTCTTTTTACATTTCAAGTAGATGGATACACCAACATCTTCGTCCATTTTCTCCTTTTACGGAACAAGCTTGGATGAAGCTCGTCCTCTGCTCACCCAATCCACCGCCACTTCTTATACCCGTGACGACAGCTGTTATGACCAACCAGTAGTTGAACATGAGGAGCGAATGGCAACAGCTTCCCCATTCAGTGGGATCAGTAACTTATTGAACACTATTTTGGGTACTGGCGTGCTGGCCATGGTAAGAGAAACCCAATATCTTTGATCCTATACAGTCAATTGACAACAACTGTTGTATAGCCAGCAGCAGTAGCCACTGTTGGATTGATACCAGGCATGGTGTTGACTTTATTTTCTGGCATCACTTCAGGTACAGGTCTGTACTTCTTATCAGAATCAGCAGCACGTGTTCAAGGCCGTCATGCCTCATTCTTTGCTGTTTCTCAGCTCACATGGCCAAGTGCTGCCATGTGGTTTGATACTGCCATTGCAATCAAGTGCTTTGGTGTAGCAGTCAGTTACTTGATTATTATTGGTGATCTCTTGCCTCTGGTAGGTGTCTAGTCATGCAAAAAGTGCACCAATGCCGTTTGTCTCATCCACATGCACATATTATTATTCTACAGGTCGTACTTGCATTTGCATCTGAGCCAATCGCTGATACATCACTTCTTCTGGACCGTCGTTTATGGATCTTGGTCGTAATGGCTATACTTGCTCCTCTTAGTTACCTTCGTACTCTAAATGCTTTACGCCATATCAGTGCACTTGCCATCGTATCAGTCATTTACCTTTGTGTCATTGTTGTCTATCACTACTTTACCCCTGGTTTACTACAAAAGCCAGAACAAGTTGACCTATGGCATATCACCCCTGGAATCTTTAGCAAACTCCCTGTTTTTATCTTTGCATTTACATGTCACCAAAATGTAAGTGGTACATCTTGTCAAGGAGATAGCCAAAAACTTACGTGCATCCGTATATGCTTTCCTGAGAATAGATTTTTACTGTGCATAACGAGTTGAAAGATAACAGTCGACGATCCATGATTAAAGTCATCATTTGGGCTATTGGATCTGCTGCTGTTGTTTACGAGCTGGTGGCTACAGTGGGTTACTTGAGTTTTGGACGCAATGCAAAGGGCAACATTATCCTAGAATGTAAAGTCTACTCTTTTACCACCATTCATATCATTCTAAACTAACATCTGATAGATCCTCCAAGTCCATTTGTGGCAGGTGGTAGACTAGCTATTGTTATTTTGGTCATGTTGGGATATCCACTTCAACTACATCCATGTCGTGCATCATTCAGCAAGATATTAGAGGCACTCGACATCCATCCACCAATGAAGCATTATACCACCACTACAGCTCTCGTCATTGGTACATTCATTATTGCCATTAGCGTATCACAACTTGATCTCGTGCTTGCATTTGTTGGATCGACCGGCTCAACTGCCATCTCATTCATTCTACCTGGTTTGTTTTATTACAAGTTACACCAAGATAAACCTTGGACCTGGGGAAAAACAATTGCAGCCATCCTAGCAGCTTATGGTGTAGCAATCATGAGCGTTTGCTTAACATTCAATGTCATTCGACTATTCACAGAATAGACTTTTTTTTTACTCATTCTTATACTATCAATATACCAAAGACCTATACTATTCCCATTTCTACCTTTGACCATGTTTGTCACGTGAAGAGACCTAATTCCCCCCTGAAAAGTACCATGGCATCAAGACATCTGCCACTGTATTCTCCTCACTTGAATACGTGCTCTATTACACATTCCTCGCTATCTTTCCCAAAGTGGATCATCATCATTGCTGTATCGATACGACGTAGTTGTATAAAGGTGGAAACACGATCGACTTTTTATATATGTTCATAGAAACTAGAGCATATACAAAAATAAGATAAAGCGCTCCATGGTCGTAAAAAGCTCGTTTAGATGTTGAGCTTGGTGTGGCGCCAGTTGCGACGCTTGGCGTTCCAGCTATTTGGAGGCAATAGAAGCATCAGTAACAGTACACAATGAAGACATTGACTAGATATGCTTACCGGATCTTGGTGTCAGCCTTCATGCGGAACCAGTGAGGAAGAGGACGGTTCTGCTTTTGCTTCTTGGCAAGCTTGACCTTGGTGCGGAAAGACTTGTTGGAAGGCTATTGTCGAATACATTCATGTTAATAGATGTTCATCCATACATTATCTTGTTCATCCATCCCATAAACAATGCATCCATCGCTATTGACACCCATCCATCACTCGTAAAGGCTCATTTTCATGTTGTTCTAAACCTACCATTATAGATGTTACCAACAGAAGAGGAGGTATGACCAAATGGCGGTCCTGAGCTGCTAAAGCACCCTGCTCAACATCATTTCAACACCCGACAATTCGGTATCCGTCATTGCTCATATTATAGATAGACAAATGTATATTCATAAAGATGTGATGATGGTGGTGGTGCATATATGAAAGTGTTGAATGAACGTGAATAATGAACATTAGACTATAGGAACTTGCAGAATAAAGAAAGAAAAAAGACTCGAATGGGAATACTGGCAATCAATTTATCGCCTTTTGAGTTGGGTCTCCATGGTTCGACGTTGTTGCCCAAGCCATGAGCTGGGTTGCAAAATCTTGGAAGTAACCAGTTCTTTATGCGTGCGACGTGCAACATCGTACCATGCGGATATCATAAGCTGTTGTTCTCTTCTTGCTTGTAATCGAGTTTCACGTAGTTGTTTCTAATAGTAAACCATGTCAATAATCGAAATGTAATGCAAAGAAAGATACATACTTGAAGTCGTTCATTTTCTTCATTCCTGATAGCCAGCTCAGCCTTAAGAGATGCGACAGCTTCATCATAATTGCCATCTGTTTTGCCACTCTGCATGCTCTTGACCATGTTATCTTGTTGTCGTATGAACTAAAGGAGAAATGGTTCAGTCATGTGTATCGTTAGGTCGTTTGTTATGCCTACCTCGCGCATTTTCTTCATCTTGATTTGCATTTCACGCACGTCTTCTTGAAGCTGGATTGTTTGTTGCTGAAGCATAGCATTTTGCTGTTTGAGTGGCTCTTCATCTTTGGCTTCAAATGCTGCAAGTGTTGCTTTCATCTCGCTATATAACACACATTTGTAAATCACATGTAAAGTAATAAAGCTTTCTCTTACCTATTCAGACGCTCCTTCTCCAATAACAGATCCTTTTGCTCGATATTACCACCCATGAGCTTGTCTTTCTCCAAAAGAAGCTTGTTGATGTCTTGAAGCTGTTGCTTGGTTTGCTCTTCAAGCTGCCTAGATCGCTCTTCCATTTGCTTATAACGTTGTCGGAATTCATCAGCATCATCTCCAAGGCCAAAATTGCCATCTGCAATCTTCTTTTCAAGCGTATCTCTTGTTTCACGAAGCTCTTTGACTTCCTTCTCAAGCTCAATGATCCGCAATCGAAGTGACATGGTGTGTTGTGACTGATCAAGCAATGCATCAGGAATGTTCTCACGAATCCTTGACATTTCACTTTGAAGTATATCT
Source organism: Lichtheimia ramosa (assembly GCA_008728235.1). NCBI lineage: Eukaryota > Fungi > Mucoromycota > Mucoromycetes > Mucorales > Lichtheimiaceae > Lichtheimia > Lichtheimia ramosa. The sequence continues at coordinate 1,638,381 of CP031827.1, read as the reverse complement.
CGTTCACGACACGCATTCAAGAATTTCTATACAATAACAAGAATGTAAGCATAGATTCATGATGTGGATTGTAGTCAAATCACCTTTTCATTCTCAATCTTTCTTTGATTAGCATCTTCCAAGAGATGTTGCAAAACAACTGCTCGTTGATTGGCACCAGGTCCAGCTGTCTCCTCTTGTAAAGTCTTGGCACGTCGTGTAGGTAATCGACCACTATATGCATACATGAATATGTCATCCAAGATATTCTTGTGATACTTACAGATCAGAAAGATTGGAGTCTTTGAGTGAATCTTCAAGTGTTTCTTCAAACTCGACACCATCGATATCCATTGCATCATCGCCTACTGTACTTCTTTGGACCAGGGCTTGCTCAAGAGTGCCACCGAGTTGTACATCCTGCAAATTCTCTTCAAGCACTTGAATACGATCCATATCTCTTGCATGATCAGCTTCCATAATCTCAAGCTTCTTTGTCATTTGGCCAAGCTGATACTCCATCTTGTTCTTCTCTCGTAGCAGATCCTGATTCTTGTTCTCCAAAGATGCCACTTGTTCTTTGTAAGAATCCATCAATGTCTTGAATGCCAGTGCACTACGATATTCTTCTTCGATGCGCATGTTTTCATTGACGAGACGACGATTCTCCTCATTCAAGTTCTATAGATTCATGCATTAGCATCATTCAATATCGGGATCATCGTCATATTGTTACCTTGTTTTCTAAGCGAATCTGGGATGTATCTTCAAGCTTCTTTTTGAGATTCTCAATTGCATTGCGAGCACGTTGCAGACTTTCAGCTGTGTGACGATATTCATCTAACTGGTCCTTGAGACGGGATGCTTGCTCAGCACGTTTTGCCAATTCCTCACTCTAGATAGAATGCTTTGTTAAGAATCATAAGTCAAATGATATGATGATGCTTACCCTGCGTGTCAAGTCGGCAATGGTTTCATTTTGTGTATCAAGCAGCATTTCCACTTCTTGTCTACGATCTTCACTTCGACGACTAATAAAGATGCCAAGTAAAATCAGTATTGTGCAACACACGTGATCCATGTCTTGGCTTATACATACAGGTCTTCTTTAAGGTGTTCAATCTCTGTACGCATAATGAAATCTGCTCGACCGGTTTCATTCGCTTGTTCGACTGCTTTATCCATTTCACTCAATCGAAGCTGCAAATCTTCTTTCTCTCCTTGTAATTCATCCTAAATATGTAATGTCCATGTCTCAATCAGTACTGTGATACAAGGAAAAAAAATAGGAGTAAAATCACTCACATAACGGTTTTGTAGCTGACCATGCTTTTCAATCAATTGTTTGTGCTGATTCTCGAGATATGTCTTCTCCTCCATGATCCTGTTGAGCTCGATAGAGTTGTGCAGTATTGGATCACTAATAAAGTCACATAAGCAATAGGTTAATCATGACATATTCACATACTTACTCGTTGTATCCCATTTGATGAGATTGACCAGAGACAGAAGGTTCCTGAGCCATTCCAGCACTGTGCATGACTTGTTCAATACTCAACATGAGAGCACCTTGATATTGTTCTGGTAAGGACTGAATCTTTGAAATGTACACCTGATTCTCGTTGCAAACGACGGCGATACAGATGATAAGTTGACATAATTTGATGGTCTCTCCAACGTCAGCGTCTTTGGCAATGGCATTCAAGTTGATAGGTGGTAACATAGCGCTACTACGACCGAGAACTTCTTCATAGTAACGCGATACAAGTTTATGCAGTTTCTTGAGATTGTTGATCTTGAGCACCCAATTCTCACCGACGTCAGCCGAGCGGATGAGTTTGAACCACTTTGGATCACTGTAGCGCGTGTATAAGTGAGTGATATTTATGCGACAAAGGATATGCATATTGGTTTTGGCTTACATGTCTGCAAGGACTTCGAATAAGATAATGCCATTTGAAAGATCACTGATACGTCGACACTTGTGCGAGATATTGTCAAAGGAGTTGATCTATAAACAATGCCAAGGGATGGTGTCAGGACGTCATTGGCAAATAAGACTAGTTGAACGTTTGTTACCCATTCAATAAAAGCGGCTTCTGCTTCTGGAACAGGTGGCATGTTTGGAATGAAAGGGATGAAAGAAAAAGTTCAGGAAGAGAAAAGGGTAAGTTTATATGAGATGACTGGTTGCTTTGTTACAATATTGTTAACGTGGTAAAAGGAATGAGAGAGAGAGAGTATAGAAGAAAACGAAGAAGAAAGGGGAGCAACCGAGTGTCCCGCAAGGCGTAGGAAGATGGTGGGCGTATAGCACTTGCAACTTGCCTGCGTTTAACAACCACGAGGCGCGGAACATGAAATCAATATCATCCATAGTTGGGATGGGAGAATAGGCTGTGAATGGCTAGCTTCTATTCCATGTATGCTTACTACATACTGCTCCCCAAGCTTGTCTATTACATCTACTTGTGACTCCCTTCCCCTCTTCATCCTTGCCCTTGCGACTTGTAATAAATTTGGCTCCTGCATGAATGACTAATAAATGTTGATACAAACGGGACGACTCTTTTGACATTTATATAGATACAATAGATTGTTATGTGGAGGGGTAAGAAGACTTGTATATGTCGTAGGATGTTTACAAGGATAGTCATAGGTAGTTGGATAATAAGATACACAGTTAAATGATTTCCACAAAGTTGGCAGGGAACTACATGACAATAAATCAGTCAATGATAAGATGAATGAAGGCTTTGATATACTTACAATGCCTGTTTTGGAATTGAGACGACCAGTCCACCTATAAGGTATAAGGTCAGTATACAATGATTGCATTTACATAGTCATTGAGCTTACCAATCATGTTGTGTCTCTGTTCGCTTCACAATTGTAATGATATCACCCTTATGAAATGGCAAATCACCTGCTTCTTGACCTGCAAAATTGAACAAAGCGCGTGCACGGATCTCATTGCTGTTTCGGTTCTCCCACGTTGTATCTCGGAATGTCTGTGCACTGTCATCAAAAGTGCGATTACTGCCATATGTATCACCACCATATCCACCACGACTTGCGCTATATCCACCACCATAGCCACCTGTTGTTGCTGCACGATGTACACCTCCTCGACTATAATCCGATCGATCATTGTTGTCACGGAAGTCATCTCCATATACTGGTTCGGTATTATACATTGTGCCTGATCTTCCAAGTCCACGTCCACTGCCAAAACCACTATCGTTGCTACCATTCATGAAAGCAAAACGACCATTTGCACCAGAGGATGAATAGGTACTTCTTCCACCACCACCATGGAATCGGACTTCTAGTGCACGATAGAGAGAATCGGCTTGTGGAGGAGGAGGAATGGTGCCATTCAAAAGATCACGTGTTGCCACCTTACGACCATACATCTTGGCATTGGCATCAAATCGTTCCAGAATGACAGATCCTTCCAAAGAGACACCAGCAAATAAACCACGTGTCTTGCTATAAGAATATACTGCTGCCACACTTTTCACTGATGCTGTGCCTGATGCTTCAGCGTTTCGACCAACAGGACCAGCAGCCACTATTATAAATCCAATTTATTGTGAGATGTTACAAGTAGTCCATCATCAAGAGCAGACTTACCTGAAATGTTGCCTCCAAGTGTAATACTACCGTGATGCATGAATGTTTTTACAGCAGCAGTTGTGTTCAAGACCATAACAAAGTCAGTCAACTCGGCGCCTATACTTTAACATGAGCCATACTCATCATCAATCAATATTACAAAGGGATTTACTCACCTACTTGTCCCCCTACACCTGCACCCGCTGTTGCTATAGCAGAAGGAGCGCTCCATGCTTTCAAAAGGTTGTCAGCAGGGGTTGGATTATACACATCACCTTGAATTCCCGACCAAGAAACACTTACATCCATCAGGTAGTCTAATTGAACATATCTTTAGCAACATTATCACGTACAGAAATAAGCAACATGTACTTACCTTGCAATCACTAAACCACTACCAGCTCTTCCAGAAAAGAGAAAACCTTGTGATATCTGGGTTAGTAACAGAAGGCATGCATGCATCACCCTATCTATATGGACTAACCTGCCTTAAGTACTGAATAGATAGCAAGACCTTTGGCGTTTTCCAGAATACCCGGAGGAATAATAGTGTCTAGTCCTTTTCCAGGGCCTATGAAGAGTAGTTTAGCTTCCAGTCACTTGCATTGTATTGTACTTACTGATAAAGCTGTTGAGAATCCTTGAAGCTTTCCTGCATTCAGCTAGATATGTATTGTTCCCATGAGACGACATTGACAACAAGGCACTTCAAAATAAACTTACAAGCAAGACTTGAAGGAAGAGGAGAGTTGATTTGGAACGACATTGTTGTAAAGGAATAAGAAAAGAAGCACTCGAAAGTTCCAAAAGGTCAGAATGCGCTATGTCTTGGCTGCCTAATTTAGCCGGTGTGTATCGAACCACATCCAAACTTGAATTTTCCGTTTGTTGACTTTATGTACTAAACAACACATTAGGAACAGTTAGACATAGTTGTTGACTTGAAATAACAAAGATGAATGTAAACATGCCTGCAAGTTAGATAAAAAGGGATGATTGCTAGTCGTTGTTATGATGGTGGTGGTACACACTGGATGATTGCATATATCCACACCCAACTCAGCTTGGTAGAACCACCCCTCTTTTATCACTTTTCTCATAGATTGCACAGATATGGGATATCCATGGCTTCAATGCTCTTCACTTGATTTCATCCTCGGTAGTTTTAAGTAGCATCACGAACCTGTTAAGATCAGGTACATAGTTCCCTTCCCAAACAATGACACTGTGGACTTTTTATCTTATAAAGGCACTATTGTATAACATCCATAATGAAAATGACAATGATTTGGTGCTGATTGTTTATATAGGAAACGTTGTTCATTGTGCTACTAACTCCTACGGAGATCAGAAATCCTCTTGTAATGCTTTTGTCCATCTTCTGACTTGATGATTCCTCTTTATTGTAAGCTGTATATTATTGATTCGCAGTAAAGATGTTGTATCCAATGTGCTTGACATTGACTGTTATGAATTCAAGGTGAAGCTGGGTGGTGCCTGAAATCTCCGCGTAAACGCGCCAATTTTGTAGGGCTTCCTTCTTCCTTTGGTACACGACAACTGACTTTTGACTTTCCAACTGATCTTATGACTCGATCTCCACTTCAAGCTGCCAATCGAATACCTCACACCGATGATAGGCATAGAGCAACAAAAACAACGTCAATGCAACGAGAAGGCAGTTCACGCAATCAACGCGAACGACTGACAAGAGATGTCTTATCACGACAACAAAGCAGCGACATTGGCAGTCGATCCACAACAGACACCTCTGTAGCTGGTCCTGTTGTCACCAATCTCACTCCCGAGCAAATGTACTCCAACTTTGAAGAATGGATTAAAATGGCAACTGATAATGTAAGACAACATGCACCAGATGATATCAAACAATCCACTGATAGAAGCATTATGACAGAAAATCAATGCGAACAACAGTTGGAACTTTGCATTGATCGACTACTTTCACGAGTTGACTTTTCTGCGTGATGGCGACAGTATCAACTTTCAAAGAGCTTCTGTATCACTGGATGGCTGTGTCAAGATTTATACTTCTCGAGTGGATTCTGTGGCAACTGAAACTGGCAAATTACTAAGTGGTCTAGCTGATAGTGGAAGTAAGTTGAACAAGTCCTTTCTGAAAGATATGATCAACTGATGGATCTCTGGTTTAGGAGATGGTGATGAGGAGGATGAATTGAGATATACCAATGAAAAGCGTGTCCGAAAACGGGTAATTGCAAAAAGAAAAGAAGTAGCAGTATCATCCAGTAACTAAGATACATCATCATCATAGGGCAATCGTGCTGCAGATAATACGTTACTTACCAGTTTCTCTTCCATCGCTCTCAAGAAGTTTGATTTGGACTTTGCTGTTGATCCCTTGTTCAAAAAGACATCAGCCGACTTTGATGAAGGAGGAGCACGTGGTCTTTTACTCAATCACTTGTCGTTGGATCGTGAATGCAAGATTATCTTTGATGCTTCTGATGCCAGTAATGCCGATCCAGAATCAGATAAGACTGAACTAGAGGATATTACACACGATGATCAAGTCGACAACGATCATAGCATATCCAACAATGAATCTCAGCCTGAAGAACAACAACAACAACCTGCAGAGACTTCTCAGCATGAAGAACCTACAGAAACATCCCAGCATGATCCTATGGACATTGACAATGATGAGAATCAACCAGAGAAATCAGCATCGAATGAGAATGAGAGTGAGCCACAGCCCATCACAAATGAAGAACAGCCAAATACAAAGGAGACACAGCCATCCCAGAAAGAAACTCTTGTCGAGATTTCACGACTCAAAGGTAGAAGGGAAAGAATGATGGACCGAATGAAAACTAAAAAGTTTATACTTTAATAGCAAGAATACCAGACATTGATGTTCTTAAGGATCTTCAGATTTGTCCATCTCTTCAAGGATACAACTTTTTCTCAGAAACTGATCTCAACATGCCATCACTCGATCACGATGAAACAGACAATATTCTTGACGGCAATGTCAATCTACCAAACGACAATATGGATATACCCGACTTTGGTATCCAGGCTGGATTTGATGATGATTACGCAGTTGATTTCTTCGATTACGATGATGGTGGCCCTGTCGACAGTCCTGATGATCCATTGATAGGCGAGGATGATAGACTTATGGATGGTGAAAATGATTCAGCAGGCAATGAACCCGCTCTTCATGAAGAGGATTTCCTTGGTGCTCTTATGAATGGTGATGGCAAGGAGCTCTTCAGCTACTTTGATTCCACATTTGCAAAGAATTGGGCTGGTCCTGAACATTGGAAGTTACGAAGGCCTGTATCAAAAGGTATGTATGTAAAGAGGAGCCAATAGATTATATGCTAATTCTTTATTGCTAGTACAATCCAAACCTACAGCAGAAACAGATAGTCATGAGGATGGAGAAACATCTCGGAAGAAGGGTCGTCAAGGATTTCAAATTGACTTTCTCGAAGGAGAAGATGTGGATGAAGAGGAGTTATTCGCTTCTGACAAACCAGCAAAGATCACCATATCCTCTGGGAAAGAAGCTGCTGTGGAAGACAAGATACATATTTTACCAGACGACATGCACTTTTCATCAAAACAACTTCTCAGGCTTTTCTTGAAACCTAAATCAGTGGTAACTCGACATTCAAATGATCATTGTTGTGTTATATTCATCATATCTACTTTAGATGTGGGGTCGTAAAAAGCCACGAAGAGAAGAAACAGCAGATGTACAGTCACCAGCACCAGCACAGCAAGATGGTATGTACAGTGAAGGAAAATATACATTGAATCAGCACCATTCATAGTTGTTTTTAGATTACAATGGAGGATTTGATGATTTTGACTTTGGACCAGATACGCAATATTGGGCTGATCAACAGGTTGATGATACACCAGTGTCTGATGAGCCACCAGCAACCGATGCATCCATGGGTGATCAGAGTAAGTGCTTGTCTCTTTGATAAACAAAAAACAAGATATCTGATTTGTATATCATATTAGCCTATATGAGTGGTTACGATGATTCATTCTATCATGACAGCTACTATGAGACATACGACGATCCAGAAACATCCCAATATGGCGATCCGCTCATTACCAACCACCGTCTAAAGAAAAGCAAACCACTTTATGTCAACTATGCTCGTACTGCAAAACGTGTTGATGTCAAGAAATTGAAGGAGAACTTATGGAAGGTGCTTATAAGTAACAAGGTAATGGGACTTTTGCTTGTGTCATTACGCAGTTCTCTGATTATCATGTAACAATAGCGTGGCGTACCAGATCGCATGGATCAAGAAGATGAAAACAACCAAGAAGAAAAGGTCGAAGGCGTTCAGCGATTCACTGACGTACTGCAAGATCTGAGGAGATTATACCACCCCAAAGTGTTTCGCGACATTTCGGTTCCTTTCTGCTTTATATGCCTGTTACATTTGGCAAATGAAAGAAATCTTACTATTGGGCGTTCATCAAGTTCAAATGACGATGACGATGACGACGAAGATGACTTTGTTCTGGGAGAGACACCAATGGATGAGAAATTCTTGAACGAGTTAACAATTGTACAAAATGTATAGTCAACACAATCATTTATTCCACACCTTGAGATGTAACTAGCTTATATTGAATTCATGACCACTTATAAAGTCTTATAATGGCATTGTACCATGCTTCTTCCATGGGTTTTGAAGTGATTTTCTTTCGAGTAAATCTAGTTGTTCTATCAATCGCGATCGAGTGGTTCTATAATCTGATGAGAGACTGCATCAAGATTTGGTATGGGATGTCATTACCTTGGTTCAATAATATCATCCAGGTATCCTTTACGAGCAGCAGCAAGTGGTGTAGTAAACTTTTCCTTATATTCAGCTTGCAACTTGTCTTGATCAGGTCTATTGCGGAAGATCACCTTGACAGCTCCTTCTGCACCCATCACTGCTATTTCTGCACTAGGCCATGCCACACTAGATACAAACATATAAGCTTATCTCTCCAAATAAAAGACTTTTACATCCATACTTACTTGTAATCACCACGCAAATGTTTGGAGCTCATCACGATATATGCACCACCATATGCTTTTCTCGTAATCACGGTCAACTTGGGAACTGTAGCTTCGCAATAAGCGTATAGCAACTTTGCACCATGACGAATAATGCCACCATGTTCTTGCGTAGTCCCAGGGAGAAATCCTGGTACGTCAACCAGTGATACGAGTGGAATATTGAAAGCATCACAGAAACGGATAAAGCGTGCAGCCTTAATCGATGCATCCATATCAAGTGCACCAGAAGATATCAAGGGTTGATTTGCCACCATGCCTACTGTTTGACCTGCCATTCTGCTAAAACCGACCAAGATATTGGGAGCAAAATCAGGAGAGATTTCAAAGAATGAATGGCGATCAGCAATCTATTTACAGTCAAGTTAATATCCAAGTGGACATTCATGCAATCCACTTACCCTGTTGATAACTTCTCGCATATCATAGGCGATGTTGGGATTTGAAGGAACAATAGTATCAAGAGCTTCATCTTGTCTATCCACAGGATCTTCATATTCTCTTTTGGGAGCTGCATCACGATTCGATAGTGGTAGATAATCAAATAGATCACGCATTCTAGATGAAACAATGAGTGTCACTTGTATGATGATGAGTAAAAGACAATGAACACTACCGTTGTAATGCTTCCATGTCGTTGCTATATGCATTCTGTGCCACGCCACTCTTGGATGTATGTGTTTTTGCTCCACCTAAAGCTTCTTGGGTAACATGCTCATTCGTTACAGCCATAACGACATCTGGTCCTGTGACAAACATATGTGATGTATCTCGCACCATAAACGTGAAATCAGTCAATGCTGGAGAATAAACAGCTCCACCGGCACATGGACCCATAATCAGTGACAACTGTGGAATAACTCCTGAAGCAAGGACATTTTTCTATGTCTATTATGTAAGATAACAATGAACAATTGGATAATCGAAACACACTACCTGAAAGATATCAGCATAACCAGATAAAGAATCTACTCCTTCTTGAATACGTGCTCCTCCTGAATCTTGTAGGCCAATGACAGGTGCACCAACCATCATAGCTTGATCCATCACTTTTAGTATCTTGTCAGCATTGGTTCGTGAAAGACTGCCACCAAATACAGTAAAATCTTGACTATAGACAAAGACACGTCGTCCATGGATAGTACCATGTCCTGTCACGACTCCATCTCCTGCTATCTAATGGAAACCATAGTCTAAGTAACAAGATCAACACCATACATCATCACCATTACCTTGTTTTCTGACATCCCAAAGTCGGTACACTGGTGTTCAACAAAAGCATCATATTCTCGAAAGGACCCTTGGTCAAGCAACAAGTCAAGTCGTTCACGCGCTGTCAATTTCCCCTGCAATTGCCATGGTCAACAATAGCCATTGGCTTCAAGGACCACCATTGTCTACCTTTGCATGCTGTGTATCGCGTTTAGCTCTGCCACCACCATCAAGTGCTTGTTGTCGTTTGTCTTGGATTGCAGTACTGTAGTAACGAACTCGACAAGATGCATAGAATGGCCGAGATGCATAGAGTATTGGACGAATAGCAGTAGTACGTGACAACATGTTGAAATAAAAAGAGACAAGGGACAAGGCATGTGCATTTGATATGCTTTTAATGATGCAATCTAGTGCATAATGAATCGAATGATTTACAATAGTGGAGAGGGGTTTGGTATTAACAAAGAATAAAGAAAGGTGTATGTTTGTTTCTATCTACATCATCTAAGCAGTGTATATATGTATATATGGATCAATAGCATGGATGGTCTGTTTTTTACTGGCTGGAGGCATTGTTGGAGGAATCAGCACCTTGTTGTTGATCACCACCTTGTTGAGCAGCACGGTTCTTGTAAACCATCTCGAAGAGCTTAAGAGAGCTTTGTTGAAGATCATCAATCTTGGCCTTGAGTTCTTCAGGGTTGGAAACATCACCAGATTGAGCCTTCATGGCTTCTTCACGCAATTCAGTAATCTTAGCCTTGATCTTCTCAGCTTCAGCCTTATCAAGCTGTTCCTTGAAATCATCCATAGCCTTCTCAGTCTCGCTCATGACAGAATCAGCACGGTTGGCCATTTCAATGGTATCACGACGAGCACGATCAGCTTCAGCGTTGGCTTCAGCTTGTTGAATCATGTTTTCAATTTCATCATTGCTCAAACCAGAGGAAGCAGCAATAGTCATGGATTGATCACGGTTGGTAGCCTTATCCTTGGCACTGACATTGACAATACCATCAGCATCAATATCGAATTCAACTTGAATTTGAGGAACACCCTTAGGAGCAGGAGGAATACCAGTCAAGTTGAAGTCACCAAGAAGCTTGTTGTCACGGCACAATTCACGTTCACCTTGGAACACACGAACATTGACTTGGGTTTGTCCATCAGCAGCAGTAGAGAAGACTTGAGCCTTCTTGGTAGGAATAGTAGTGTTACGGTTGATCAAACGAGTGAAGACACCACCAAGGGTTTCAATACCAAGAGAGAGAGGAGTGACGTCAAGAAGCAAGATATCAGTGACAGATCCAGCAAGAACACCACCTTGAATGGCAGCACCCATAGCAACAGCTTCATCAGGGTTGACAGACTTGGATGGTTCCTTGCCAAAGATGTTCTTGACAGTGTCAATGACCTTGGGCATACGAGACATACCACCAACCAAAATAACATCACCAATTTCAGACTTGGCAATACCAGCATCCTTCATGGCCTTTTCACAAGGAGGAATAGTACGTTGGACAAGTTCATTCACAATGCCTTCAAACTTGGCACGAGTCAATACAGTGTTGATGTGCTTGGGACCAGAAGCATCAGCAGTGATGTAGGGAAGATTGATATCAGTTTGAACAGTGGAAGACAATTCAATCTTTGCCTTTTCACAAGCTTCACGGACACGTTGAATGGCCATACGATCATTGGAAAGGTCAATACCAGATTCCTTCTTGAAGTCTTCCAAAACGTAACGCACCAAGTGAGAATCGAAATCTTCACCACCAAGGGCAGTGTCACCATTGGTTGACTTGACTTCAAAAACACCACTTTGGATTTCAAGAACAGAGATATCAAAGGTACCACCACCCAAATCGAAAACAGCAATGGTCTTATCACCAGCCTTGTCAAGACCATAAGCAAGAGCAGCAGCAGTAGGCTCGTTGATCACACGTTGGATTTCAAGACCAGCAATCTTACCAGCATCCTTGGTAGCTTGACGCTGAGCATCATTGAAATAAGCAGGAACAGTAACGACAGCATTCTTGACCTTCTTGCCAAGGAAACCTTCAGCAGTTTCCTTCATCTTGCCAAGGACAAAAGCACCCATTTGAGAAGGAGAGTACTTTTTGCCTTGAGCTTCAACCCAAGCATCACCATTGGTGTGAGGAACAATCTTGTAAGACACAGCCTTGACATCAGCTTGAACAGCAGGATCCTTGAATTGACGGCCAATCAAACGCTTGGTAGCATAAACAGTGTTGGCAGAGTTGACAACAGCCTTTTAAAATAAACAATTCACATGTTAATCCAATCTTGTTTGTCATTGATGATATCCCATTATTTACCTGACGCTTAGCAGCTTGACCAACCAAAAGTTCACCATCCTTGCCAAAAGCGACCACGGAAGGAGTAGTACGAGCACCTTCAGCGTTTTCAATGACACGGGGGTTCTTGCCTTCCATTACAGAGACACAAGAGTTGGTAGTACCCAAATCGATACCAATAATGGGACCTTGGACACCACCAGAGCTATAGGCACGAGACATGTTTGAAAGGATACCCACCTGAAAAGAATAGAATGAGTGATTCTGTGATATTGATTGTATGAATAAAACTTACATTCTTACGAGCCAAAGTGGGGATAAGACGAGAACGAGATGCCTTAGCCAAGTTGTACATGATGAAAAAAAAGGATTTGAAGGAAAGAAAGTGTTGGTTTCTCGAAATGCCGGGGCGGATGAATGAAAAATGATCGGTGGCTGGAGGACTTGGAAAACAAAAGCGGAGCAATAGATCACAAGAAGGCACCAGAAACAAGAATGCTTATATATTTGAGTCAGCGCGGAACAAGTCGGATCAAAGTTAAGCCAAAAGGTAAATCACTGCGGATGGATGTTGGATATAATTCACAATGAATGTCATGTTTAATGCATTGATGGGATATAATTGACTCTATCAACTACGCTCTTCCTTTGCCCTTTTCCTTCTTGCTACTTGGTACACTGTCATCCTCCATCTCCTCGTCTCCATCATCCAATGGCTCATATTCTGATGTATGGACTTGTTCCCAATTACCTATATCACAACCTTGTTAGTATATATATATACATCATATCCTATACCATATCCTACCTTGATCACCATATACGAAATAGATATCAGTCTCATTCTGTATACCAGATGCACTTGCCTTGCTCGTGTCATTTAGCAAGTTATATCCTTCACCGTCAGATCGTCGAATGTAAAGCCTGATGTCGTCAGCTGTCTTGCCAGAACTGGGGATGGCAGCACATAGTTTGCTCTTGATGGCAGCAATAGTATCTGAAGCATGACAGCATAAGAACACTACAGTCTTGTCACGCCTTGCTCGAATGTACAATGGCTTTTCTGGAGGGATCATGGACAAGAAGAAAGGACAACACGTAGTTCCCACATACGCAACAATGCGCTCTGCCTATTTTACACACCAACGTTGAAACCCAGTTGGACAACATTGCGATATCCCATCAGCATCAGCAAGCTTCAGGCACCACACTGTACACGTGATTTGGATTATCCTTCATGGAGATGTTGCAAGGAACCTGGGGATCTTTATGCAATGTGGCAGTGCTTCAAACAGCCAGTCATCACCTTCTTGTTATTCTATACTTTACTTAATGCGTATACACTTAATCCACCAGAATACTGGTCGTACCAATAAAGTCGATCGTTTAAAGTTTTCCGAAACGCGTACAACTGTTACAATACAATGCATCTCACAACATATGCTCACCGGGTATTTCGGGCTATTGGCGTGTGACAAATCACATTTCCGACTTTGCCAAGCTTATCTTTCATTTTCTCATTTTCTCATCGGTGTAAGACAACATGATCATAAAGAAGGAAACACAAAATGAGATTGGGATGTACTGTGGGAGCGCTTTGTTCCAAATACAATTTTGTGGGGAATAGCATCTAACGCAGCATTAAGATCAACAAGATAAATGCTGCTTATGCTTGTGCAACATTCAGAATGACTTTAAAGTTTGTCGTGGGAGAGCTCTTTCCGCTAAAGCCATATAAAAGGTCTCTTTTTCTCAAATCTCGCCTTTTCTCTCTACGTTTTCTCTTTTTATTCAACATGTCTGACAAGTTTATTGCCGAAGCCATTACTTCCAAGGGCGAAAAGATCTCTAGTAAGAAACAAGTGATCATGTGGATGATGCCATCTTATGTGTATTGACACTTTGTTTATCGTATCACAGTTCGCACGGGTCTTTTTATCAACAATGAATTTGTTGCTGGTGCAAACACTATTGACACTGTCAATCCCACCACTGGTGAAGTCATTGCTGCTGTTCAAGCTGGTAAGTGCTAATCTGCTTCTGGATTTAAAAAGCGTGAGACAGAATTCTGGATCAGAAAAAGCTGAATTTGTAAATTGATGTTTATTAGCCGAGGAAGAACAAGTCAATGCTGCTGTTGATGCTGCCGAAAAGGCTTATCGCGAAGTGTGGAGCAAGACTACAGGCCGTGAACGTGCACGTCTTATGAACAAGCTTGCTGATTTGATTGAAGAGCATGTTGATGAACTTGCCAAGATTGAAACTTTGGATAATGGCAAGGGTATTGCTTTCTCCAAGAACTTTGATGTCCCTGAAGTTGCAAAGACTCTTCGTTACTTTGCTGGTTATGCTGACAAGATTCACGGCAAGGTGATGGAAACACAAGGCAAGCTTTCTTACACTCGTCATGAGCCTATTGGTGTGTGTGGTGCTATCATTCCTTGGAACTTCCCCATTATGATGCTCGGTTGGAAGATTGGTCCTGCTTTGTGCACTGGCAACACTATTGTCGTCAAGACTTCTGAATTGACTCCTCTTTCTGCTTTCAAGTTGGGTGAATACATCAAGGAAGCTGGTTTCCCTCCTGGTGTTCTTAACATTATCACTGGTTATGGTGCTATTGCTGGTGACAAACTTGCTCGTCATCCCAAGGTTGGCAAGATTGCTTTCACTGGTAGCACTGCTGTTGGTCGTATGATCATGAAGGCTGCTGCTGAATCCAATCTTAAGAAAGTCACTCTTGAACTTGGTGGCAAGTCTCCCAACATCATCTTTGATGATGCTGATCTTGATCAAGCTGTTGCTTGGGCTCATAAGGGTATCTTTTTCAATCATGGTCAAGTCTGCTGCGCTGGTTCGCGTATTTATGTCCAAGGTAATGTTCTTATCTTGACTATATCATCATTCTTGTTACTCATGTATGTTACATAGAGGGAATCTATGATAAGTTCCTTGAACGCTTCAAAGAATATACTTCCAAGACCAAGGTTGGCGATCCTTTCGACATGGATACCTTCCAAGGTGCTCAAGTATCCCAAGTTCAGTTTGATCGTATCATGAGCTACATTGAACAAGGCAAGAAGGAAGGAGCTACTTGCTACATGGGTGGTAATCGCCTTGGTGATAAGGGTTATTTCATTGAACCCACTGTTTTCACTGGTAAGCAATGGATCTAAGCTTCACAGGATCATTCTGTGCAACATGATCATGGATTACTAATTGCACTTGTTGTTTTAGACGTCAAGGAAGAGCATGTGATCAACAAGGAAGAAATCTTCGGTCCTGTAGTTGCTGTTTCCAAGTTCAAGACCCTTGAAGAAGTCGTTGAGAAGGCTAATAACAGCACTTATGGTCTTGCTGCTGCCGTTTTCACCAGTAACATCAGCACTTCAATCAATGTCGCTAACAAGCTTGAAGCTGGTACTGTCTGGGTCAACTGCTTCAATGAATTGGTAAGTATTTGATGCGGATGATCTCTGGAAAGTAGTGCTTATGTTAATACTGTGGGATTAGGATTACAACACTCCCTTCGGTGGCTACAAGCAAAGTGGTATCGGCCGTGAGAATGGTGAATATGCCTTGGATAACTACTACCAAGTCAAGTCTGTCAAGATCAACATTGGCTTGTAAATGCTTCTGATATCACACCATGATTCTATTTAATGCTATCTATTCTAACTTGGGCCCCAAAGTTCTCCCATTATATATCCTTTGATGTCAATAAAACCTGTACAGCAACAGCTTCACTGTATAATGTCTTTTTCTTTCTTTGAGAATAAAGCATAATCATGCTGTTGATTACACTCTGCTCAATATAGTTGTGACTTATAAGAGGATAACTCGATAAGGTGTTTCAATTTGCCCAATACAGCAGAGATAGTTATGCAAGTCAATGTCTTGTAATAGCTGTGGAGGAATGCAATAAGCCTTTATGAGCAAATAAAAATGACTTATACGTTGGTATACTATCCAGTATCTATAACATGTATCTAAAGGTATTCACTGCTTGCTATACTCGACGAGTTTTATTGCTTCAAATGCATACATTGATAGTGAAAAGCTAAAGTGCATCACTGATTTGGAGACCAGTAGGGGTCAAAGTCCGATGGGCAGCGGCAGAATGTGGCAGCTTGCTCCTCTGGCAACGGGCTTCTTTCCTCCCTTTCCGCGGTATTAAAGCAATGGTATGAATCCAACACAAGCTGATGGCATGGCATGAATGGATGATACATGGATGGATGGATTATCTTGCAAAAAGATGGATGAAAAAGTAGATGAGTGGATTGATCACTTGCACAACAACGAATCCAGCCTACCTTCAGCTCTTGATATTCGACAATGTTCAACTGACCAACACTTTGTCACCCATTTGTTTCTCCATTAGGCTGACCAGGTGCAACAGACTAGAAAGAGAACTTTCCGCAAGTTTAGCTATCGTGGTGTCGATCTTGATGCTCTTCTTGACTTGTCCAGTGAGCAGGTAAACACGCATGTGGAAAAGTGACAACACAAGTACCTGTTATTTATAGCCAATGTGTCTTTTTTTCTAGTTCATGGAGCTCGTCCACGCTCGTGCTCGCAGAAGATTCCAACGTGGTCTCAAGCGTAAGCCCATGGGTCTTATCAAGAAGTTGCGTAAGGCCAAGAAGGAAGCTGCTCCTGATGAGAAGCCTGCTGTCGTCAAGACTCACCTCCGTGACATGATCATTGTTCCCGAGATGATTGGCTCTGTTGTTGGTATCTACAACGGTAAGACTTTCAACCAAGTTGAAATCAGACCTGAGATGGTTGGCCATTACCTTGCCGAATTCTCGTAAGTAGACAATGATAAATAGGATGATAATATGGACAAGTGATTGATTTGGAATGTTGTTTTATAGCATCTCTTACAAGCCTGTTCGCCACGGTCGTCCTGGTATTGGTGCCACCCACTCTTCTCGTTTCGTTCCTCTCAAGTAAAGACGATGGTGGTGTTGCATTTGTCGAAATAAAAAAGTCGATACAGAACCAGATTCTCATCATAACATTCAACTTTGGATCGCATTTACAAATGACGTGTTTTCTTGTCAACATTGAAATGGGTAGCAATCATGCAGTTATAGATACACAAACAAACATTGGACAAGATTACACATTCAAGAAATAGAATAGCTTAGAAGTATATTGTTTGCAAATACAAAGAACTATGATGTAAACTTCCACTTGACATCGGTCTTCAGGGATGTGAATTGAGCAATTTTCTCGAAAGCTATAAGATGCAGATGAGTTGCTATTGTACTTTTCTAAGCATATCATTAAACTTACCAGCAGGGCTCATATCAATATCCCCTGTATTATATCATTTTAGTACGCTTGTTTTATACCATTGATCCCAATCTTACCTTCGTTACAAGTATTACAAAGATCAACAATCTCGGCTTCGACCTTGTCACCTTTAGGTCCAACTATTTCAACTTTCTGGCCACATTTCTCCTTCATTTTACCCGAGCCAGTACCCATTTGATTGACGTTAAGAGCTGCTACAGGGTCAGTGTTCTTGACACGTTTTCCACAGACACCAACATGGGCTTGTGCATCATAGAAAGAACCGGCTCCTTTCTGGTATTGACTATCATCTCCAGTGTTGGATGCTGCAAATTGCATATTGGAAGTTGCCATACTGTTTGGCAAGACAATACCACCTTCACTATTATAAGTAATACCACCTTGCTTTTGCTCATTAGCAGCCATCTTATGCTTAGTGTAGGGCATTGGGATAGTATCACCACTAAGACTACTACCACCAGTAGAGTCACCTGCTGCCATCTTGTTCTTTGTATATGGCATTGGAACAGTATCACCACTAAGACTACCACCACCAGCACCAGTAGAGTCACCTGCTGCCATCTTGTTCTTTGTATATGGCATTGGAACAGTTTCACCACTAAGACTACCACCACCAGTACCAGTAGAATCACCTGCTGCCATCTTGTTCTTTGTATATGGCATTGGAACAGTATCACCACTAAGACTACCACCACCAGTACCAGTAGAATCACCTGCTGCCATCTTGTTCTTTGTATATGGCATTGGAACAGTGTCACCACTAAGACTACCACCACCAGTACCAGTAGAGTCACCTGCTGCCATCTTGTTCTTTGTATATGGCATTGGAACAGTATCACCACTAAGACTACCTCCACCAGTACCTTGATTGTTGCTGTCTGCAGCAAATGCAAGTCTATTAGGCAACACAATGCCACCTTCACTGTTGTAAGTGACTCCGCCATCACGACGTTGTTGTTGATGTGCAGGTGCAGCAGCAAATGCAAGTCTATTTGGCAAAACAATGCCACCTTCACTGTTATAGGTCACTCCGCCTTGTTGTTGTGCAGGTGCAGCAGCAAAAGAAGCCTTATTAGGTAAAACAATGCCACCTTCACTGTTATAGGTAATACCACCACCACTGTTGGCTGCTTGACGTTTTGAAAGAACACGACCATGATGATCATGAGTAAAGTCATCAGGATGAGCTGCAGAAAGATGCTCTGGCAGTTTGACTCGGCCATTTTCATCATAAATGGATGTTTGTGCTTGCTTCTGTTGTTCTGCAAATCGACGCTTTATAGCATGGGGAACAATAAGATTTCCTTCTGGACCATATTGGATAGTATCAGCCTGCACCAAAGATGCTGCCAACATCGCCAGTATGGGAACAGTACAGATTGTCAATGACTTCATTTCTCTAAAGAATAACAAGAAAAAGATCCAAGGAATACAAAATGCACAATAGCCATGGTAGTAAGTTAGCATGGATCATATGGGCCTTGTCAATTACACATTCCCCTGTGTATTTTTGGGGGGAAAGGGTTATGCTGGGCTAACAACTACCAATCGACTACCCCTGTTCCACACAGATACACACCCAAAAGACCCCTAGCATGTAATTCATAGAATACAGGCTTGCATGATTTCAGTAGTACAATAAGGATCAATGCTATGTTGCCATGTATCTTAGTGTATATGTGTGGTGTAGTGATCTATTTTTCACCATGCAAGCCAATTATCGGGGCATCGGAAGCGCTGCATTACATTTGGTGCTTTATTCCCATAAAAAGACACGCATGTACCCAAAGAACTTGCCTCCGCCGACGTTTGCTTTCCTCCTCCTACACTACATCAGCATGGATCAGGTACAACTAGCTTTTGTCTATTTCCATGACGGTATTCGACTTGTTGAAAGTGTTGCTCATCCTTTTCTTTCAAGGTTCAGCAGTTTCACTCTGTCGTCAATGGAGACATGTCTGAAGACGAAGAACGCCAAAGACGATTCCAAGGATGCACCTTTATTGAATATCTCGGCTGTCGTCTTGGAATGTAAGGAACACTTATCATTTGCTTATTGTATACGTGTATCAGTCAATTCTGACCATGTTTCATATAGTCCTCAGCCAGCAGTAGCCACTGCCATGGTCTTTTTCCATCGCTTTTACACACGGCACTCCTTCTCGATATATAAACCAGAGGTAGTAGCAATATGACACAGAGGATGGAACTAATTTGCTCACATGAATCATCTTGTGGCATAGATTTTGGCTGCGACATGCATGTTTCTGGCTTGTAAAGTGGAAGATTCTTTTTGCAAGATCAATGATATCGTGAGCATAAGCATGGGTCATTTATACACTTGGGGAAGTACCAATGAAGAAAAAGCCAAGGCAAGTTCATGTAGTAGTGGGTGTTGATGTTGATTCATTCACTAACATCCGGGTACAGATGTTTTTCGGCTGGCGAGATGCCATTGTTCGATATGAAATCATTGTTCTGGAGACTCTATGCTTTGATTTGTCAGTCAATCATCCTTATGAACCATTACTTGATATCTTGGGCGAATTGAAAGGTAATCAATTATACTCTGTATCAATCAACTGGTGTATTCATTGTTTCCGGTAGTGTCAGAAAGTGTGGTCCAATCAGCATGGGGATTTGCAAATGATAGGTATGTTATGGTGACTATGGGGAAAAGATGACTTTAATAATGTCATGTGGATTAGTTTACGATTGCCAGTATGTTTGATCCATGAACCAAAGCTCATTGCAGCAGCATGCGTGATGCTCAGTTATCGACTTCATCATCAGCAATTTCCAGACAATAAAACATTACAGCTAATGCAGCTCATTGACAAACACTTTGATTCATTGCAAGGTAACTTTTCACCTCGCAAAGATCCTGTTTTCGATTCATGTGCACATTGCTTATCTTAAAATCGCAGCTATCATACAAGAAATCATGCTTGGATACTCGATACCCAACCAGTTTGAACAACATAATGGAAAATCGGTGAGTATATGTCTATTGATTTGGCTCCTTTCATGCTTATTGTGTTATATGATAGCGACAGCGACACTCGAATGACAGCAATCGAAAAAGACCCCCTGTTTATTCTCGAGAGAAACGGCAGATTTACAACAGATTGAAAGATCGCCCATCTTCACGAGCAATGCAACATCGTAGATCAATCAATAGACTTCAGTCTTCAGCATTACCGAGTTGAAACATTCATTGTTGGTGATTTTTCGGCTGCCTTTATCGTTGTAACCCTTCAATCACAGTTTATATGACAGAAAACCCTACTGCAACATATTGCCTGCTTGTTATATCGATGTCTCACATTTACATGCAATGTATTCAAGGAACATATTGGATAGGGAGGATAGATACATGTGTAAATCAAGTAATAAACTTGGATACTGGTTTTGTCTTCAAAGATGGATTAGCGATACATTCTATATAAGCGTTATGTAGTGAAAGTCTTTGTGATCAAATGCTTAACTTGCAGGAAGTCTGTTTATATCTAAGATATAAGATGCCGATCGAGTTGCATTCTATGTAAGCGAACAATCCAAGTGCCAAGTGATCTTACGTGATGGGTGATACTGCTGTTATGGATTCACGTGTTGAAGAATGAAAGCACAGATGGTAGTAGTCTGATCAAAACTCATTGCAATAAAGCAAGTTGTCTTGGAATGCTTCATGGGTGCTAACATGCCTTTGATACAATCAATCAACGCCAAAAATGCGTCTACTGCTTTTGGAAGGAGCCATTGGAGTGCTTTGAATTGTGTGTCACATTGCCTGTAGATCTTTTAGAGAATTCCTGAAAGGGATAGCGTGTATCACATTAAACTTTTGGCATGACATCTTTTAGTTGTCTTTCCTAGTTTCATATACATCCCATCATATAGCAGATAGTCAAGCTTAATGCCTTGCCAAACAACAAGTACCACATCATCCTCTAATATTCCAAGATTACAATAAAGTACATAGGCTTTGATGGTTTTATTGTCCTCGATTGAAGGGATGAATGATGCATGGATGACATGTGCGTGAAGCACTCCGTGTCTAATGCATGGTCACCAATTAAGTTGATTGCAGCGTCGCGCCATGGTAACTCGTGTAACTTTGTATCTGACAAATTGGGGGATTGTATCGAGCAGCCTTCTTTCTACTTTCTTCCCTTTTCCTCATCTCCTCCTCATGTCACCTTATCCTTCTGTTGCCACTTCAACTCCTATAGCCCAATTGCCACCAACACCACAAAGTACACCACGCAACTCCTCATCGTGCTCTGGTTTATCAGTGGCGAATGCGCTGTCATTCAGTGCTAACTCGAATCTCATGAACTACTCTTTACCAAAGAGCGAGTCAAAGGTGTGTGTACAAATAGGAAGCATAGTAGTGAAGCATTGTCCATCTAATAAGAAGATATAAAGGAGACAACGACAGCTTATCAGGAGTCTGTTGGTAAAGATACGAGACGAGAGATTCAACGAGGCAATTCAAACACCAAAACGAGACAGTTGGATGCACAGATTGAACGACTGACTCTTCAGAATGTCAAGTTGCAACGCACCAATCGACTTTTGAAAGTGGATACTGACAATTTGATCAAACAAAAGACACAACCTTTGGAAGAAAATGTTCGTCAGCTCACGCTTGCCAATGTACAACTACAACGAGCAGCACGTTTATTACAGCAGGATCTGGAAGAAAAGTCAATGTGCCTTGAAAAGCTGAAACAAGAACAAATCACCCAAATGAAGTCAGTTGGACCAGAATATGAGTATCTTGTACAGATGATCAATCTTTTACATCGTCAGGTAAGATGAGAAGCTTATTTTATTTGGGATACGGGGCTTAGTAGGCGCCAGGGTTCAGGGTGATCCATCTCAATCTCCACAATGGGATTGTTTTGGTACATCTTTTACTCCTTCGTACTTACAGTCGTCTTGCATAGATGAATGGAGACCCCACATGCAATGACACCTGTTGTTTCACCCTTCAGCCAATCAGTCAATCAACCACTGTCATGTCCCTGTCTCCAGAAGTTGATCAAGTGGATACTCAACACATTTGCAGACCAGTAGTACACTCCTCAATATCCCAAGGTTCCTATGCCATCGAATTGGAAAATAGGATTATGCATCTTGAGCAGGTGGTGGAGGAGCTTGATGACGACAAGGGACAAATACTACGTCAACTGTCATACAAGGACAATGATATTGAGACGCTCAAGAAGGAATTACAACTCAAGGACAACATTGTCTCTCAATTGGAACAAGACTTTTTGGATTTGGAAGAACAACTGAGATACTTGCAGCTCGTAAGTTGGATTTGCATATTCCTCAGTATATCAAATAGGTGACTCATTGTATCTTTACTCTAAAGGAGTTGGATGATCATCGATTGACGCAATCCAAGGAGGAGGAACACCTGCAGGATCCAAAACGGCAATCGCATCTTCTTATGGAGAGAAAAAGACGTTCACTTGCTATCAAAGACAACAATGAATTGGAACACATGTTATCTGGTGATCTGGATTACAACACTCTTTACAATGACCTAGACGAAGATTCGTTATGTGATAAGGAAAGCAGCAGCAATTCAAAGCTATTTGGATCATTCAAAGTCGATGATGAGCCACTGCAATTGGATGATTATGATCAGCAAACTCGTTTACAGCATCAATACAGCATCCCATGTCAATACTCGGAGGAAAAATATGACAATGGCATCAATGACAACAAGAGCAATTTATTTGGAGAAAGAGGACAACATCCATTTGCACTATTTGCTGTTCTAACTGGAGCACTTGGCTTTGCTTCGCAGTTGGGAGTAACTGATGACTGGAGCTTGCCTATCACTCTTGCTCTTCTGGTATCTGTGTTTTTGCGATCGGAAGGTGCCAAGGATATGCAGTTCAAGGTGAAACTCAATTGAATCTGGTGGATCCTTCTTTGTACACAAGATGACTTTACCCCTGGTTATACCAATCTCTCCACCCCGTTGTGATTCTCCCTTCCATGATTCCCTTTGCTAGTTGTTAGCTTAATGATACCCAGCTTAAGATACACATTTTGTAAATACTGAACCAATCCATTGCATCTGGATATGCTTTATTATGGTTATCCCAAAAAGTCATTGTGGTCCATTACTCATTGTGAGATAATTTTGGTTTCTTTTTGCTTTGTTCATTGTCATCATCATCCTTTTGCAATCCACGAAGACTAATATCATAAACAACCTCCTCGATCTTCTTGACGTCGTACTTGATGCTGTCGAATCTTGAATGATTGTGTGAGCATATCAGATACATCCAATCTTGTAAATGAACTCTTACCTCTTTCGCAACGCGTCGTTTTTAAGATTCAATAACTGGAAACCTGCACTCAATCGTGCCAGAAACGATGACAATCGCAGTGGACGCTTGTAGTCACCTGCTGTCACTGCATTGATAGCTAATCTCGACTATTGAATCAAAGTTAGAAAGGCGCACAAGGTATCCATATCAGATGACTTACCAATTCATTAACGAGAGAGATATAAGCATGCAAGACATCCTCGAGCTGAATATGGAATTCATTCATGGTATTGTCCAAATCCACCTTGTCTATGAACAATGAATCAATCAATATTCCATTACATGTATGCATCAACCCTTTCAACTTACATCCAATAGCTTCCTCAATGGCAGGGATCTGTACCAATTCTTCTTTCTCAAGATAATGCTTGAACACGACAAGGAAGATAGCTTGCTGGATTTGTCTTGACCACAGATCACAGTATCTATATTCAATACATATCAGTTTCCACATCATTGTTTAGCACTGTAAAAGACACTTTACTTGTAGAACTGATTGTCTGGGATTAGAGCTGCCAACGCCTTGACGTGTTGTTGGACTTCGGTAAATGTGATATCAGGGACTACAAAGACATGCTTGTCAATAACCAGTGTGTATGAAATAGGTTGCTAGTACCTTACCAGGGCCATTGGGATTGGAGTGAATAAGATCGAGAGTGGCAACTTGTTTTCGACATGTGCGTTCTAGTTCTCTGACTTTGACGCGTATTTCCTATGATAGTGTATTGCCAATGAGCTATGACGAAGAATAGTGTTGTAATAAAGAAATACCTACATCCTTTCTGTTGTATTCTTCTTCAAGGGATTGCTGAATGTCGCCGAAAAAAGTGAGATCCACTGAAGCCATACTTGGTTTATCAAAGAAAAGGGAAATGTGCGGAACAGACGCGGTCAAGGCGACTTGATGCGGGGAATCAAATGATGGCCATGTGTTGACACTGAAGACACTACTGCATATTGTTGATAGGAATCGCTTAGACCAATGAACCAGTCAAAAGGAAAAAGGAACACCACCATTATTCATCCCGTGATTAGTAGTCATGATCCTTTCTTATAAAGATGGTACAACATTCAAAAGTGCAAGGCATCTACTTGATAAACACGCGGGAAGAAAATGGCTTTATTGATGATGTTGATGATCGTGAGAACATTTTGACGTAGGATCCAAATCAAATGGGTTAAATGAGCCATAAAGCTTCTTTGTATCTTCATCTATCCCATGCAATACAGGTCCATATTCGTCATTGGGTTGGGTGGTGCCTGAGAAGGAGAGTTTATGTTGCTTAGCGTACTGTAGAATCACCTTACATTGACTTTAAAACACATACTGCACCTTTTCCTTCAGCTCTTTGAAGCTCATCGTATACATCCCTTGTGCTTTTGAGACGTAAATCATTCCATTCTCGTTCATGATTCTCTTTGTGCAGATAGATAACCAGCTTGGACTCTTTCAGCTAATAATATTGTTCAGTTAAGCTATTGTCAAGTTGGCTGGATAGCATAGTGAGCCCCTTACTTTGATCTTTGTTTTCTCAGGGATGACTTGACCATTCAATTGGGATATGCGAAAGTTATAATTAGCACCTTCATGCTCTATCTTCAATCATCTCATCACAGTAAATGAATACACATGCATTATCAAATGAGGAACAAGCAGTACGTACAATATCAAGCTGCATTGATCGTCGTTGCACATCTATCGTGTATTGCTCAGGCGATAATTTGGAAGCATTCTTTACTGTCAAATAGATACTGCATTCATCGTAAGTACGCATGAGAATAATGCATCCACGACCAATGATAGATTTCACTTACATGACATTGTCTTTTGTTTGACACCACCCGTAACCTGTAGTTATATACACGGTATGCGCCTTTGCCTAGTGATCGATGTTAAGGACTAGATGATATGTGACTAAGAGATGACTCACTTTGCTGCGTTGAATTGGATCCCGGATGTTGGATGATATATTATGTTGCTGCTGTTGCTCGTGCAAGCTGTTACGTAGTTTTTCAAGAGTCTGGAGTATATTGGGTCGTGTCGTCATAGCAATAAGCGATTCAAGCTCTGCAATGTCAGCTTGGAGATCTTCACTAGGTGGGATGGACATGAGGGAAGAAAAGAGCAAGGGGGTTCTTGTAAAGGGGCATTGCTGAGTTACTATTATGTGGCAGTGTCATGCTGAAAGGAAATGAGTGGGAGACAAATATATGTGTGTGTTGCTTTTCTTTTGAGCGGAGCAAATGTGTTTGGGAGACAAGTGAAAGAAACAAAAGTCACTCTCATGATCGAAAAATGTTGGCTGTAGCCAGTTTAGAGTAACTTCTATATTAGGATTTCACCCATCGTATGTGAGCTTTATCGAAATGCTGTTGCCACTGAACAACACATTCACCCATCCATTTTTGGATAGCTGGCTACAGCCAAAATTTCCCAGCCAAATTTGCTGGCAATAGCTATTATGAAGTGACTAAAAGCAAGGGGGTATCTTTTATTCTAATAGTCAAAATGATCGACGACAAGTGCCAAGAAAGAAAGGGATAGGGTAGCGATTGTGCCTCATTCGGGATATGCAAGCTCTGTGCACCGGAAACGCTAAGCTTAATAAAGTCTTGGGCGTCGATCTTTTTTTTTTGCCTTTTTCTGCAAGCGGATTCTTAAGCGGAAGAAAAGAGTGTTTGCCAAGAAGATCACAGTCAAAAAAGAGCACCAAGTTGATTGGGGGTGATTGTGTCTCTCATTAATTAATCCTCTTACACTAGGCTCGAAACAGGTAACCGGGGCGCACATTGAAAGGCCTAACACAAAGTGACGGGGCAACTGAACGGGATCGACGTCGCAGATCATTTGCAGTAAGATACCATTGGATCCTGGGTTATGAGCAACAAGGCTAATCGCATCAGCCCTTGCTATATACAGCTTGGTGCCGTTGCTATATTGATATGTCACTGGCAGAGAGTGAAATCCCACAAAGAGACAAAGGCACATGCAACACACACACATTCACACATAAATTTCTGCCTTGTTCAGTCGAATCAGCTCCTTTTTCTTTTGCTTCTTGTACTCGACTATATTTTGCTTCTTTCTCCTCCAGTCACTATTCAATGTCGTCCCCACCCACTTATTATCCACAATCCATGTATACTTCTACCACTGATTCAGCTACTGCTGCTGCTGTTGCTGCTGCTGCAGCTGGATTACCTACACCTTCACTTCCTCCCCTGTCACAATTACTACCACCTTCTTCAACTTCTACACAACAACACAACAATATCCTTTCACATGCTACTACTGCTCACTCTTCATCCTCACTTTCTACACGTCCAATGAATGAACAAGTGTATCATCCAACATCCATTTCTTCAGCAGCTCCCAATAGCAACACAATTGTTTATCGTCAAACAACTCCTTATTATGGATATACCAATGATCCCACTGCTGCTGCTGCTGCTACCATTCCACTACAACATGCAACTACAACACCTGTTGTCCCTTCCAATTTGATGTCTACAGCCATGTTTCCTTCGATTCATCATCAACCACCAACAACTGCTGCTCATCCACATCATCATCAACAGCTCCCTTCACCACCACCTTCATGTACAGAGTCTCTTTCACCTGCTGCTGTCATGGCTGCTGATGGTCACTCTCATCATCATCCACATCATCAACAAGCAGCAGCAGCAGCAGCGGCTGCTGCAGCTGCTGCAGCCTCTCAAAAAGTATTCTCTTTTGTTCCCATTCCTGGTGTGAATCATAAGAAACGTCCTAGACGTAAATATCATGAAGTGGAACGTCTTTATCACTGCAACTTTCCTGGATGCACTAAGGTAAAGCCAAAAGGATATATATGAAACAACAATGACATTGATACTTATTCCACCCCAACCATTAGGCATATGGTACGCTCAATCATCTTAATGCACATGTTTCGATGCAGAATCACGTAAGCTTATATTTCCCACTTTATGCAATAGAAAAAAGGCTTACCAACCAAATGAATATATAGGGACCGAAACGATTGCCTGCAGAGTTTAAAGAGTTGCGAAAGCAATGGCGTAAACAAAAACGTGAACGTGAAGCAATGAGACAACAACATCAACATCACCAACAAGAATCTGCAGCAGCTGCTGCAGCTGCTGCTGTTGCATACGCACCAACACCAGCACCACCAGCAGCTTCTCATCATCATCAAGCAACAGTACCTAGTCAACCAACGTCATTCTTATCTCACACTGAACCAACAGCAGCTGCTGTTCCTTCATATTTGCCTTGGCAACCCCAACACCATGGCTATTCTTCTGATTATGCTCCACTTTCAATTCCTGGTGCTCATCCTTTCTAACTTGGGATCATTATCCAGGATGCTACAACACAGTATCCTTCTTTTGATATCTCACATTCACCACATTCAACGTTGCCTGTCGCCTGATTCAGCACCACGCTTTGTACATAACAACACTTGTCGTTTTTCTTTTGCCATCATCATCACCGCCATCCTTTCTTATCCTCGATCTCTTGTACATAACACACTTTGTTTTATTTAACCTTCTATGCTTGAAGAGAGAGTGAGAAAAAGACATCACACACACACTTGCATCTCGCATTGTATCAGTAATCAACAAAAAAAGAAGTGTTCTCTTTCTTATTCTTTTCCTTCCTTTCCATGCCTTCGTCACTACTACCTTCTCTCACTTATGTATCATCATGTCCAAAAAGAATAGATATACAGCTTGTTGATGCTTGCGTATAGACTAGACAATGTTGATGTCATTGGAATATGGGTGGGGGATTGATAAAGAGCTTCTCGTTTGTGTTGTGAAACATCATGGTTAAATCTTCAAGTCCCAAAGCTGTGGTATGAACACTGTATGCTCTAGTGAAATCGACTGACAATAAGTGTACACAAGCTTTATTTACATGGATGATAAGATGATACCAAATCCAATCAGCAAGAACATTGGGTAAAAGGATAGTAATGAGATCATCGTCACTGCTGCTTATGCAATTAAGAAACTTTGATGGATGATGTAGCTATTCAGAACAAAGTAACACGTTCCCAATGTGCAAAAACATAAGATTACTCCTTCTTCCGCATTCTGTATAACCTTGTTATCCCAAAATGGCGAGGT
Organism: Lichtheimia ramosa; assembly: GCA_008728235.1. Taxonomy (NCBI): domain Eukaryota; kingdom Fungi; phylum Mucoromycota; class Mucoromycetes; order Mucorales; family Lichtheimiaceae; genus Lichtheimia; species Lichtheimia ramosa. Next base: position 1,609,354 of record CP031827.1, on the reverse strand, counting down.
GTCGATCCTTTTCTATCATGGTCCGCACGTGCTGCCGAGACTATTCCCGTTCCTGCATTTCCCTTCAACTAAAAACTGTGCATATAGCTCACAATCGCTTTCTACCAAATCCTCCACATCTTCATCATTGACATTGTTGCAATATACACACATCAACACGTGGTTCGTTTTTTGGAGAAAGTAAACATGTCTTGTATTCACAAATAAGCGTTTCATGTACGTTGACTACCAGACTGATTGAACACGAGATCTTTGAGCACTTGGGAAAGTAATCCATGCATTGCTTCACCAGAAATCTTGGCACTAAAAGAGTATGAGAAACTAGCATGCTATAAGATGCTTATACACTTGCCTATCCTTGGTAACCTTGCTCAACTGGCTCTCATCATTCTTTTTGCGATCACCATAATATCCTCCCATCCGCCCTGTCATGCCATTGTTGGTCTGCTTGAGCTTTTGAGCCAGATCTGCCATTTGTTGTGTAGAGTAGTCGCGATTCTATCATATGCAACACAAGTTTAGCTCGTTGTCTTTTTCAAAAGCATAAAAGCATGATATACCGTCAACAAAGGAGACTGTGAAAGCGTATTGACCCAGTACTTGTTCCATAACACCTCCAATAATTGGGTATCAAGCACAGATTTGAAGTGAGAAACTTCCAACGAGTAATACCTTTAAACTTGGATAAGTTCATGCATGTCATCCATCATTTTTCTGCACTTACGATTTGGCATGCACACCGAAATCTTCAATCTTGCTTAGTGGGATGGTCTGGTATTGTGATGGTCCTTCATCAGGTGCTTTGTAATCCTATCATGATCATAAGATACTTTTAAGCAATACAATCACCATGCCTTACTTTGGGATACGTTCGAAATGCACCAATATCCACTTTGCCTGCTGACATTGTTCGATTGGGATCGATCTATACACAATGATGTTGAGAAGTCTCTTGTTGTATGAGCTATTGACTTACCACCACAGCTACCCATGGTTCTTGGAATTGTTGATTGAGCATTTGTGTGTTGACATCAATACCCGAAAGCCAGCATCCATAACCAGGATGAGAATGGTACCATCCAATTGCATTTTCCAAACGTCCAACCTAAAAACAATGTCAATGTTGATCTTTGTATCTTGTCATTTTTCTCCTTACTTCTTTGGCTTGTTCCATGTATGACACCATATACTCGTACGCTTCATTTTGAGCATTCACACGCGTCTCGGTACCTTCAACTGGTAATCCAAAAGCATCCATAATGATCATTGTATCACCATGTACCTTGCCTTGCATCAGACCCATCACTTCAATATTGCCACCTGAACGCGCATGCATAACCTTGATAAGAAAGAGTCTCGTATTAACAAGTGGCCTTTCCTTCCACCACTATCAAATACCATTTTGATAAGTGCAATCGCTGAGATCTTGACGTGCTTATAGTGGTTGGGACTGCCAAGAAACAAAGTACCAATGAGTCAATTGTCTCAAGTCAAGCATAACGAGGGGTATACTTTGTCTTCCAAGGCCTTTGTTCGAGTGCTTCTTTGTTCTTTTGTGCATCGTAGTAGTAGATTTGGTCTTGGGTTGGATCGACAGTAGTAATGTTGTTTTCTAGTTCCCAATTCTTGCGTGCTGTTTCGGCGTCCATGGTGGGATGGTGGAGCGTGTAAGAGGAAAGGTGTATGCTGCTGATTCTGGCATTTCAAGTCGGCATTTCAAGTCAATTCCTTATAGCCATACTCGTCATATGATCCTCCTCTACACACAGCCATGCGTAGCGCGTATTTTAGTCCCAGGTGCTAGATCGTTTCATAGTACGCTTCTTCCTTATCCCTTTTACAAACAACCCCATTTACTGCTTACAATGAGTCCCACGAATCAGCCAACACAAGAACAACTGGACGAGTGGAAAGAAGGATTCTCCTTGTATGACAAGAAAGGCAATAGCACCATATCATCAGCCAACTTGGGAGACTTGTTGCGTGGTCTTGGACAAAACCCTACTCAAGCTGAAGTTTTGGAACTTGTCAAATCTGTGGGAGGATCAGAGCGTCAAGAAGTTGATATTGATTTTGGTACCTTTTTGACCATCCTTACACGACCTGATGGATTCAAACCTGCAGGCACATCACAAGAGTTTATCCAAGGATTCCAAGTATTTGATAAGGAAGGTGATGGTACCATTTCTGCTGGTGAACTACGCTACGTCCTGACCAATCTCGGTGAAAAGCTTTCTGAAGAAGAAGTGGATGAATTACTTAAAGAAGTTCAAGTCGGCAAGGATGGACGTATCAATTATGTTGACTTTGTCACTCTTATCTTATCCAACTGATACACATATTTATATATATATCACTTTCAGTCTTGTATATCTTATTGAATGCTTATAAATATCGAGCCATTGTCCCTTTTCTTCTATTGTTTACTCACGCGACCTTTTGCATCTTGAATGCCGAAAAGCTCAGACACATTAGCTACTAAAGTGACATTGATGATATTGGGATCAAAATTGCATTTACTGCAAGTGGTTTTCTTTGTACATGGTATAGGGATAGATTGTGTTTTGATAGTAATAGTAGATACAGCAGATGATAGAATAGGTCGAGAAAGTATAACAAGATGTTTCTATCCTTATACCTCGTGCCAGGTGATAGATGCAACACCCTTATTTAGATCACCAACGACCTTCTTGAATACGCGTGGAGTCAAATCCTACATAGAGACATGTGTGAATACATATGCATGTTACAATACCAGAAGAAGCTTTTCATCCTACCAGTGATCCATAATCACAGCCTGGACATGCATCTACGATTTTGACCTTAAGAGAGCCTTTGGGACCTACATATCGGCAATGACGTTTAGTTGACAAAAGATAAAAAGTATACATGAGCTATGAAATACCTTTGACTTCAATGTCTTTTCCACACCATTTGCTTTTTGCATCCATATCACCATATTGTTCATGATTCAAGGCCACGATAAGAGAGTCGCTATCTTCATGATCTCCACAAGCACCAATAGGACCACCTTCATCAGCTGGCACAAACCATGTAGCTTGACCATGGTATGTTTTTCCACCACCATCGTCATCATTATCATCTTCTCGACGCATCATTGATACTGGTGCTGCATTGGTTGTGTAAGTGACAAGAAAAGATGATAATAGCAAGAACAAGGCTGTTAGTGATTGCAGTTGCATAGTGTACTTGAAACTGACATTCAGAATAGCATTCAATGATTCAAGTTTCCTCTCTCTTTTTATAAAGATTTCTTGATACCATCACCAAATGCAGTGTAAAAACACACATGCATCCCTGGTTCTACGGGATACGATGATGATGCGCCATATGGGATCAGCGGCAACAAGGCGGACATCTTTGATGCATCAGGGGTAAAGGGGCACAAGTGCTACTATGGCTGTTTGATATACTTGCAAACAAACGATGCCGTGTGCTCATCATCTTCAATAAGGGGTAAATGCATGTTTTCGCTTCTTCACATCGCCATTCTTGTCTTTTGATGTCCATTTCACCCTGCTTTTGATAATATATGTCTCCCTTTCATATATCGAAAAAGATAAAACAACGTGGTTATATCAATTGAGGAAAGCAAGGGGTGAAGATAAGAAAGGGTCTAATTGACGGATCATCGAATGACTACTATTGACGTATCACATTACTAAGTTTAATCATAATTCTTCTCATTTGCATTCCTATCCTCGTTTTCATGAGGATCATGTAAAGGAAAACACACATAATACAACAGTTTTGAATCAGCTACTGCTAGTAATACCAAGCATAACAAGAAAGGCTGTCGTGCAAAGATGCATTCCGGAGTTGTAAGCATATTATGGCAGACCTAATGATGCATCGTCATATCTTGCTTTTGAAAAAATGGATTTATCGGCAGCAATGTTATCCTACAAACAAATAGCTCTTGCTCTTGCAATAAAACATGATGAAACAAGATCATCCACGCACTCTGGTAGTGATAATGCTTAACTAGTTGGTGCATATCTGCTCTCCAATGAATCATAATGTAGTCTTGAGCACAAAATGAAGGATGGATAGCATCACCTGCTGGTTTCAAAGTACGTGGCATGGTAGTCGAATCAAGTACTAATCATAGGCGACAACTACCTAATAGTCTACATCGAAATACACGACGCGACATATTGTACATGCAGTAGTGTGTTGTTGCAGAGAGATATACACTTTCAAGGACAACTAGGACTTTTCAACTTGGCTATTGATAGGCACATTGATATGTGATACGGATCCTTTATTAGAACCAGTAAATGATATGGGGGATCAAAGAAAGTTGGCATCCATCACTGACAATGGATCGTGTAAATAGCACAAGCCTAAATTTCCATCGACTACTTGCTCCTCTCCGCACCAAGGTTTTCCACTACACACCCAATCGTTCCATACCCCAACTTCTCCTTCAACCATGAGCGAATCGGAAAAGATGCGCATAGCGCTTAGTAGACACTTTGTCGATTCGGGCGAGAAAGAAAGGTCGGTGACACATTTCAGTGTATTGGTTGACGTGCAGAGTGCTGATTCAATAGTACAAGGCTCATGGGTATATTACGTGCACGACTCGTTGAATCCGGTTGGAACGACAACCTTTATGCTTTCTGTCGAGGTAGGTTTTCATTATCCTTGGTTTGAAGTATGGGAGCTTTATGCATACATGGATTAGATACTGTGAGGAGTCGTAATTTGACCAGCATTACAATGGATGATCTTGTAAAAGAAGCAGCAGAACATGGTCGTGGTAAGGGATCTATTTGGTCTTGCAAAAGAAGGATTCTGATAGTCTTTATGCTTAGGATCAGTGAATGAAAACATCAAAAAGGAACTCTTGACACATATCAAAAAGTATTTGGATGCTGCATTAGAGTAATTGGCTATATTTGGCTTGCCAGAGCGACACTATCTATTACAGCTCATCCCCATTGCACAACGCTATCATCCACCATCATCATCATTGCTTGACATCCAACAACACCTTCCATAGCTAGCAGAGATATCAGCTAATATATTTATATGCAACACTTGTTACTCGTTACACTTGTACATGGATATTTAATTGGGATCCTAACAGGAAAGCATTCATGATGTCAGAAAGAGTATAAGAGGATGAATGATGCTATGTTTGGTCACGTGACCAGCTGCCATACGTCTCGTGATTGCACTACCTTCATGACATTGCTATATATGAGCAGATTGAAATATAAAGAGATAGTTTATTAGTATGGTATGTACATGGTTGTTTGGGAGCACAACTATTCATGCAGGATATGGTGATACAAGGTGGGTGTTCAAAGTGAGAACGGGATACGGAATTGCATTGATCACTTTCCGCAGCCAGGTGCTCTTGGTTTCATAGCCTTTCTTTCTCCACTTCATGGGTGCCACTGAAATATCTTCACATATTCCACGCCATAGAAACAAGCGAAAACGTCAGCCGTCAGTCGATTCGTCAAGTGTTCGAGATTTCTTCAAGAAGCCAGCCAATCCACCACCACCATGCGATCGATACGAGACGGATCTTGAGCAAGCCATTCAGCTGTCATTGACTGAATCTACTGGACGTGAGCAGTCTAGCTCTATGGATACAAATGATCAGCAACTATGTCCTGTATGCAACAGATGCTTTGATGACTCTTCACCAGAACACTTTACAAGGCACGTCAATCATTGTCTCGATACACCACCAGAGTCATCCACTTGGAAGTCAATCTTGACCAGCATCCCTGAATCTATCACCAGAATAGTCAAAGGACAACATACAATATCACCAGAGGATTCGAGTGATGATGTCAGTTCTGAGCAATTAAGTGATTCTATATCAACATCAGCCGAGACAGTGATACCCAGCACTTTATCCACTGCTGATAAAAGTAGTACTATGGTGGTACCAAGTCAGAAGAAAGAAATTCCTTTTTATAAATGGGTCCAAGGTTAGTAGTGACAATGAAGATGACATGGTTTATATGATAGCTGATGATGTATTACCTTAGACACAAGATATACAGTAGATGCATTCGCTTATGGAGATATACCTGGATGCGAGGGATACTTTCTATCACATTTTCATGCCGACCATTACACCAGGTTACGCAAATCATGGACATTTGGCACCATTTACTGTTCTCGAATCACAGCCAATCTTGTACGACAGCAACTACGTGTGGATGAACAATATATCTGTGTATTGACCATGGATGAAGAGCATACATTGAGTGATACTGTGAGCGTGACTTTGATCGATGCCAATCATTGTCCTGGTGCAGTGTTGTTCTTATTCAAGGTCATCTTACCGGATGGACGAGTTGTGCGACATTTGCATACAGGCGACTTTCGAGCCAATCCACGCATGTGTTTACATCCTTTTATCAAAGGCATCTCCATTGATACACTTTATCTCGACACAACCTATCTGAATGGCAGTTTCACATTTCCCAGTCAAGAAAAGGCGATTGAAGCAGCTTGGAATGTCACTGAGCAGGTGTTGAATGAACCATTGGGTGTTTTGGAGTCATGGCTACAACGAGAGACCCCCAAAGTGTTGATTGTGGTGGGAACATATTCAGTCGGCAAGGAGAAAGTGTTTTACCGTAAGTTGCTAAAAGTGGGACATGTATGATTTCTTTGTTGACATGTAACAATGATGTAGATATTGCAAAAAGACTTGGCAGTAAGATTTATGTGAATGGGCGGAAAAAGCGAATCATTGCATGTCTGGAGAACAAAGAATTGGATGACTTGTTAACTGACGATCCAAAGGAGGCACAAGTTCATGCACTTCCTATCATGCATCTCAAGAAGCAGGTTTGTAGGCATAAATGCACAAGAATGACACATGTGCTGATCTTTTTATGTAGAATCTGGAAAACTATTTGAAGCAGCTAAAGCCTACATTTACATCGATTGTGGCATTTCGGCCTACAGGATGGTCTTTTCGAGGAGGAGTGAAGAGTATGGAAGATCAGCCATTATCAGAGATCACAGCTATGCAACCCCAACAAGTTATCATAAAACCACAAGGAGAATCCAGTCGTCGTATTCGTATTTATGGTGTACCTTATTCAGAGCATTCAAGTTTTCGAGAACTGGCTGCATTTATCAGTAGCTTGGATATCATGCGTATAGTGCCGACTGTGAACATGTCACGACCAAGTAGCCAAGAACGAATGTTTCGGATCCTTGATCGATGGCAACAAGAGAAGAACAAGAGTGAAATTGTACCTTTTGTGACAGAGGATCATTGGTGAAGAAGATTGTTACAAATATGATATGTCCCCCTTATCGAGAGATACACAAACAAGTCCCTTTGTACATTTTCCTCTTTACAAATTACCTTCCCTATTGAAACATTACATCTATATGCAAATAAAGCAATTGTAATCAAGATACATCAGGAAATAGAGATCTTTATCACAAGGAAAATAATGAACATATCAAGGAATCAAAGCAATAAAGGACCATATGCATGAGTATCCTTGATCCGTGGAATGACATAAAGACTATCCTTCACACTTATCAATGACAAATCTTTAGGATATAGTCGAAAGAGATGTGTAGTCTAATGTTGGTGGCAATTGGTTGCTTTTATCCGCATGGGCGTGGGAATTGTTATCAAAAGAATGCTGCGAAAGAACTGATAGAGTGATCCAACCATCTTTTAATACTAGGTTCAAGAAGGAGTAGCTGCAATCAACAACTGATAAATCCACCTTGTGCCTTGAAAGGAAATTTTGGTGAATGTCCCCCGTGTCCTTGTCGTTTCATCTGTATTACCTTATCGGCCCGTGCTGTCCTGATCAAGTTCTCCTCTTATGCAACATTATGTCATGTCCCAAATATCCATTTTCTCCCCTTCTTTTTCTCACGGACGATCCAGATAGTCACCCAGGTTTCTTTATCAAAGCCCTTTTCCTTCTTTCTCCTTTTCTCCTTTCTTTCTCTCTCTCTTTCATTTCATTCTCTTTAATTTCATTCTCTTTATTTGTAAAGAATAAACATAAGCCATGTATTCACCTACACATCAATCTTTTAATCTTGAAGGCGATCATCCATTTTCACCGACACCTGGCACAAGTACAAGTAGTCCACATACCACGGTTGGTGCTGTTCCTGTTGCACGAAACAGTCGGCTTTTCAACCCACCTCCACCTTCCTCATCGTACCAGCTACATCACCATCAGCGACAAGGTAGCTTTGGAGCAGCTGCTTCCATTGCAATGAGTCCACCTGGTGGTCGTGGTATTCCTTTTGGAGATCCAAACAATGCTCAAAACTGGTTTGGAACCAGCCTTGATTCTACAAGTTCTTCTTTTGGTCAATCGCCTATCTTTAATGGCCGTGATTTGGTTGTTTCACCTTCTACTTCCACCAGTCATATTGATGGATTTACAGGCGAAGAGGATGAAGCGCAGCAGCGAAAGTAAGTGTTTGTGTATGTGTGTGAGAAAATACCAAATACAACTTACACACTTTTTATGATAGTCTTCAAGAGATCTTTGAAAAGCGTCGAAGGCGTCGTGAATCTCACAATGCAGTTGAAAGAAGAAGACGAGACAACATCAATGAACGTATCCATGGTAATGATGATATATGAATGAATACAACAACCATGACTTATCATATATACTAGAACTATGCACATTGTTACCCGAGCATTTATTGGAAACAGCTCCCACGAGTTCCAATGTAATGACAGTATCAAGTAATCAAGGCAACCCAGGCAACAACACGCGAGCTATCAACAAAGGGACAATCTTGAAATTATCAGTCGATCACATCAAGGAACTACAAGGAGAATTGTCACGGTACCAGGATCGGGTCAGAGAACTTGAACAGATGATTGAGGATCTTAAAAGTGGTAAAATTCCTGCCATGATGCATCCTCATCCACCACCAGCACCAGCACCGTCTCAAAGCAGCAACAGACTTCCTCCACCGCCACCTAATGATCAACAACACCAAGAACATCCTCCTATTCATCTCACTCACGACAACAGATTCCAACAACAATTTGGAAACCTTCATATCTCTCCTGATCAGTTGACTCGTCACTCGTGATGATTCCCTTTCTCTCTTCTCTCTCCCCTCTTTCTTTCTTGTATAGCACAAGGGTTGTTACTTTTGTTGTAAAGGTTTATTGTAACTTGTATATTTGTTCTTTTGTATCGGTGGATGTTTACCAGCTTGTGTGTGTATGCGTTCTTTATGACGTATAGTGAATAAACAGAGATCAACGTTAGTCTTGTGATTCTTATTATGATGTTTCTCCACACAGAATTGACTATTTACTTCCAATAGACATGTGGCTATATATATACAAATCATGGGATCATTCAGCACATGGCATTGTAATCTATTAAGTGGAATCATGGTTTGACTACCACGTTATACCAGCAGGTCATAATAAACACTAGCATTGTCTTCAATACATCTTGTAAGCTACATACTCTTCATATACTTAAAGTGGATGGAGCAATGATCTTTCTTATATCTTGGATTATATACTTTTATAGGGCAAGAGCAAATGACTTTATTAAGCTGATTGGAAGGATAAAGTACACTGAGTTGGACCATTGGGATCAGGCCACTCCATCAAGAATTTTTTTGCGTCGGGATTTGCAGCTTGACGTTCCTTGCTCCCAAAAAACAAAACAACCCCCTTCAAACACGCTGCCATGACCCACTGGCAGTGCCGACAGCTGCAATCGCTTGCTAGCCAGCAGGTCCATCAACGACTCTTGCAGCAATGGCGACTATTGTTTTTACACATGCACGCTCCCAGTTCACTACCACCTTCTCGAACCCTGGCCACTGCAGCAACGAGATCCCCAGCACGACGCGCATTGTCAAGTTGCTCCTGTAAAGGTAAATTGAACTTTTTATCTCTAGTGCAAGTTGAACTAAACTGACCTGTTGTTTAGCTGACAAACGTTCCACAGCTCAAGTTGTTGAAACAACAGACGCGTTTCACAGCACCATTGAAGCAAAACGAGCTGCCAAGCGACGCATTCCTCTCCACGTTTCGTCCAAAATCGACCAGTTTGTTCTTTCACCCCAAGCTATATCTTCTGCTGTTACCATTCTCTCGCATCTTGAAGCCAAAGAAACAGATCTTGCATGGGAAGCTTTTGAGCAGTTACCACGTGACAACGAGTCGTCTTCAGGACCACGTACAGTTGTACAGAGATTGCTTGCATCTTTACGAGCAGATATCAAAAGTGATCCCAAGAATCATCAACGCATGGTGAACAATCGACGACTCAATTTGCTTCTCAGTTATGTTCGATCCACTCGGATATTGTTGGATGAAAACGAGTTTCGCACAGTACTGGAGTTACTAGATCGATTGGATCAATTGGAGAGAGCTGAAGTGATGTTAAGGACCATGAACACTTACTGTCAACAACCTGCAACACAGCGCACTTACAACAAATTGGCAGCAGCTTATTTACGTCGTATCAGGGAAAACAATGGACAGAGTCAGAGATATTTGAATAAGCTGGAGACGCTTATTCGTTCTTTGGATCAGCAAAATATTACGCCTGATGTGGTGACTTTCAATGTTCTTCTTACAGCATATGGAAGGATGGGACGCTTGAAGGATGTGGAAGGTGTATTTTGTGATATGGAGAAGCATGGCATTACACCCAATGACAGAACATTCAACATTGCATTGGATATCTATGGCAAAGTCAAAGGAGATGTTGGTGATTTGGAACGCAGATTATCAGACGTATTGGCATCAGTGGAATCAGGCTTGAAACCAGATATTGTCGCCTATGCAACAACGATTCGTAACGCAGTGTTGAAACGTGACATGGCTGCTGCAGAACGGACGCTGAAAGCAATGGTGGGCAATGGCATCCTTCCAAATGAATACGTGTATGCGCATCTTGTTCTTGGCTATGTGGAAACAGGCGATGTTGACAAAGCGCACACTGTTATTCGACTCATGCAAAAGGCACCAAATGCACTGCAACCAACAGCACACCTTTATGGACCATTGATCCAAGCCTATGCTCGAACAAATGAATACAAAAAGGCATATCAAGTACTGAGTGAAATGATGGATCAAGGCATACCCGCGAATCTGACGACTTATACCATCCTTGCATCCATGTTTATTCACTCACCTACTCATGAGGAACCTTCCAAGGCCATTCAAGTCCTTCGTAGCTTGTGGAAGGTGACAGATGATGAAGAGCCTCTTGATAGACCAGCTTTGACAATGTTGATTGAAGCACATGGAATTGCTGGAGCACGTGGTTTGGATTGGGATCCTGAATGGTCAATTGATGAAGAACCAAGTGAACAAGATGAATCTGAAGAAAAGGAGCAAGATGACTTGACACGACGTGAATTACATGCATTGGCTGTCCAACAAAGTTATGATGCTATCGCCCATCCTGATCATCTTGCTCATACAGCACTATTAACAGCTTATGCACGTCTCGAGATGCCTGAAAATGCCTGGAACTTTTGGACCAAGCTCAAAAGCAAAGACACTGTTCTCAACAAATATCACTACAATGCATTGATCATGGGCCTTGTTCAATCTGTCGAATGGTATCCAAAAGCCGCTCAAGTGTTTCGAGAGATGGTGGATGAGAAAGTGACGCCTGACATTACAACTTTTGATCTTATGATTTATGGCGCATACTTTGCTGGTGATCTTGAAGCTGTACAACGATTATGGAAAATGGATGAGCGACCTAGACCTAATGAATCCAGCCACTTGACAACCAACGACTCTACATCATCTTCATCATCTTCAGTACCACTTATACGATCCTATTATTACGCTCTTCATGCCATGGTAGCTGGTAAGGACCTTCAAGGTGCACATGACGTTTTCAAGGAATTCAAGTCATTATCATTATCATCAATGCCAGCGTCTGCGACGCTTTGGACACATCTCATCCATAAATTGTACCACGACTTAAAGTAACTTAGACTTTTATATTATTCCACTGTAAATAGCGTCAATTTTGCATATTCCACACCTTGCATATTCTCTTTCTACTCTTATAAAACAAGTATCATGTGTTGATTGATGGAGTTATGATATGATTCATAGATTGGAAAAGTGTGATTGCTCAGGCACCCGCTGACTCGAAAAGTCTGGCATTGACGTGGCTAACTTTGATCCTCTGCCATATTCATCCCCGTACGCTCCCTTCGACCCCACTCTATCCTCGGCATGAACTCACTTTACAACCATGCTTTAAAGCAATCCAATGCGCTACAACGAGATCTTGACAGTACGCTCACTTGCAGTTACCATGTCAACTCTATTTAAGCAAGCTTATTGACGTTTACTCTCTTTACAACAGAATTTGCATCCGGACAAGACACATCAGCAGGACTACAAGGTAACTTATGAATAAGATACTACAGTTGGAAGCTAACCAGTGCAGGATGTATTTATTGAATAGGTCAAATAACAGCTGCCTTTAGCACGTTACAACGATCCATCGACGACTATGATAATCTAGCTAAACGTGAGATGGTAACAGTCAAAAAGGAGACTGCATTGAAGTAAGGACATAGGGTTGTACAAGGATGTTTCAATATCTAAAGTATGAATGTAGTCGTGTATCCAAGTTTCGAGAAGATTTGCAAGAGATGCGAACACGATTTGAAGGGCTCAAAAAGCAACAACAGGCTCAACAGCTTGAACAAAACCGTGATTCCCTATTTGCAAGAAGAGGCAGACATCAAACAACAACTGAGTCTTCTTCAGTAAGTGAACAAAGAGATCAAACAAGCATAGAGTTGACGAATGTAATTGTATCAGGAATATCCTTATCTTTCCCGATCCGAATTTGCCATGCGAGAATCCGCTTTTGTTGATTCAACCGATTCACAGTTGGATGATTTCATTACCCAAGCACAAAACCTTTTGGAGAATTTGACAGATCAACATGGTGTATTGAAGGTAAATGGGTGTTTGTTTTGCATGAATGTTGCTTAACCTTGTTATATGATGATAGAAAACGCAAAAGAGACTATTGGATGCAGCCAACACATTGGGATTGTCAAAGAACGTGATTCGATACATTGAACGAAGGACAGCTCAAGATAAATGGATCTTTATTGTTGGTCTTATTATCACCATTGCATTCATGTGGGCCATAGCACATTACTTTGGTTAGCTCTTCTTTATACATCATAGTATAATACATGTACACAATTCCTAAAAAAGAATGGTATCGAGTAAAGAATAGGCAACTTTCGTCATCAGATCCCTTAACTGCTTTGCCTCTCTTTTTCTTTCTTTCCACTTTTCTCTCTCTCTCCCACTACTTTATGCGTCTACTATTGATATCCCTCGTTGCAATGGCAACGACTGTCATTGCCCATCCCATCCAGCAACAACAACCTTTCATGTCACCAGAACGTCATGGCGAAATCTGGTCTTTATGCGACGATCCCAGTTCCCACCTATTGAAAGCATACGAAGACGGGGTCTATATTTCACCAGCTACTCCTCATGCAGGTCAAGATATCAATGTTCGTATCGATGGCAACCTTTGTAAGTGCACATGATGGATTATATTGGCCTGTGTATGCTGATATTGTTGCTTGCTACAGTATCTGAAGTTACAGGTGGCAAGGTTTCGATTGACTTGAATCTGTTGTCTATGATCAAAGTACAAAAAGACCTTGACCTTTGCAATGTATTGACATCTGATATCATCCAAGGAGATTTGAGTTGTCCTTTGCCTGCTGGTGATCTTGTATTGGAAGCATTAGGTACTGATTACGATACAACAACGACGCAATGTGCTGATCCATTTTACCAAAATAGCGTTTATTCCCAAGGAAATTCCCAGGTTGCCTTTGGATGGTCGTATCCGAATTAGCGATCAGTCCGACAGAACAGTGACATGCATTCACCTTAACTTCAATCTACAATAGCTTACATGATATTACATACTCCTTTATCATTAATACCTTTTACATACTTTATAAATGAAACCCACTTCTTCTGACTCTTATATAATGAATCACGACTATTGGCTTTATTCACATACACAAGCTCTTCAAAGAACAGGTATATTATAGACTACAATGGCTTTTCTTTGGCACACATAATTTTTGTTTATGCAATACAACAATAAATAACTATCTACCTAGGCTGTAAACAGGTATAATCGCGTTCATCGACTCCCATATCATATGCCTTGTGTACATGATAGGTCCATTCAGCTTCTTTCTCATTCTCCATGTGATGGTTTGGATGATTGTAGAGCAGCATGATTGGGTTCCAGAGTGGAAGGATCGTACGAGCATACCAGTAATGAAACAAATCATAAGCAACCTACATATTGAAGGATTAGCTTTTACTGATGATGTTACATGATCTTCTTACCTTGACTTTTGGATTGATAAATACACGAGCATCTTTGTGTACTTGACGCAAATCAGTAAAGATGAGACAGCATTCAGATGCTTCAACTGGTGGTTCTGGTTCCTTTGGCAATATGGCTCGAAATTGAAGATGGTGCTTGATAAAGGGCTCTGTAGCAAAAGCAGCCATACCATTCCAACAGCTATAAACAGGTACAGGTTGTCCTTGTCGTAGCAGCTTTTGACTCGTTTCATCAACAAAGTAAGGATAATCGCCTGAACCAACCCATCGACCATCAATCTCTCGTGTGGCGAATACATCATAAAAGCGTCCAAAGAAATCGAGTCCACATGCTGCATCAAAATCACCACCATTCGTATCAAGTAAGTTTACAACATCCTCTAAGCGAAAAACAATGTCGTTCAGATATACGATTCGGTCATAAGATGATGATGATGATCCATTGGTGTTGTCAAAGAGTGGTGCTAACGCCTGGTTACGCACATTGGCAAGTGTAACAATCCGCCTGATCGAATCAGTAGTGAACTTGGGTTGGTCGTCTGTAACGATGCTATGTGGTATATTCATGTCTTGCAATCGATCTCGCCAAGATGCCAGTATCTCTTTGGTTTGATCTTGACTACCTATTCATGAATATGAGTACAAGTGCATTTCTCCTTGCTTGATATGACAGGTACCATTCTCATAGACAGAGATAAACACACGAGAAGGACCTGCCCACCGTGCCAAACGCTCCACTTCAGTCATCCAATACTTGAGAATAGGCTCGTTGTTATACAAGTTGGCAGCAATAAACAATGATGGCTTGTTGGGTATCTCGTCAGGGCTAGTTGAAAGAAATAGACATGAGCCTGTCTTGCCAATGCCAGTAATCTGACTTGAGCTTACGTATAAAAAGTAGGGGATGAGAGCCCATGTTGAAATAGAATGGTGGAAAAAGTGAAAAAGAAAGCAACAAGGATGATATAAAAGAAGCGTCGTTTACTGACACGAGTGCGAAAAAGAGACTGCATAGATAAATGTTACAAAAGAAAAAGAAACTAGGCAATAAATGGAGTCACCCGCCGTTTCCATTCTTGGGCTTGCTCATCATAATGATACCAACGTGCAGCCACACGCTTATGACTACGAAGATACCCATTAATCTGGTTCACACCATAAATTGGATCTTGCAGTAATTGATCTTGCTTGACATCTGTTACTTCTTGTGCTGGTTCTCCATCATCCACAAGTTCGGGGATACGTGCATCCAATCGAGGACCCAAGAATAAAGGAAGTGAATAACGATGCTTGTCGCTCACCTTGACACGATGCGTAGTGGCAACAAAGCGTTTACGTGTCAAACGTTCAAATACTTCACCAATATTGACAACAAATGTGTTTGGAATAGGTGTTACATCCTTTTTATAACATTGCATTAATGCGCACTGACCACATCTTTTGTTCGGAGACGTTGCATGTATAACTTACCACCCACTCGCCATGATGTGTTTGTACTTGTAACCCACCCACTTGATCTTGCATTAGCACAGTGACAATGCCATAATCTTTATGGGGTCCTACTCCCCATCCATCACTTGTTTCAACACTGCCTGCAGGATAGCTGGCCAATTTCATCCGCACAGTGCATGCATCATCTGTAAACATGCTCATAAAGCTATCATGATCGATCACTTTGACACTTTTCACCATGGCACTTAGCAACAATCTGGCTACTTTGGTCAATTCATCCATAAATTCCAAAATGGTCTCCTTCAGTTCAGGCGGATCCTTAGGCCATTGATTTGGTCCTTGCATTTGAAGATAATAAGGTGCATCATGGGATACTGGTGGTTGTTCACGAGCAATATCAAGTTGTTCTCGATGATCTTGTTTGTAATTGGTTGTCTCGGAGTCTTTATAGATAATGGATGCTGTATTAGTAAGAAAAGGACATTGGATCTTGCATATACATCATGATGACTTGCCTACACGTGCATAACCACGAAAATGAGGCGAATTTATAGTTTCAATCTTTAGCTTTTCTTCCAAAGGCAAAGCAAAGAAAGCTTTTGTAAGTGCAAGTGAATCCTCCTGTAGCTTTTCAGAGACGCCATGGTTCTTGATATAGAAAAACCCAACATCTCGCATAGCTGTATATAGTTGTTCAAGAAATGAATCTGTGTCAGCTTGGAAGGATGGATCATTAGGTTGATATTGTGACAAGTCAAGGATGGGGATATTGAGTTGTGGATCAAACACCATGTTGTAGTAGTGTTAGTGCGAAAGAAAAAGAGATATGGATAAGATTCACAGTGACAATCCTTGTTAGTATGCGTGAGAAATCACGCAATTCTTTGTGCACATGACGCTCATTGGTTGTTCAATGCATAGTATTGTATTATTCAAGTCAAATGGCATGTATATAGGTATTAGGATGGTGATTGGGAGGGAAAAAGCGGGAGTAATAAAGATACAAGTATGTCAATTGGTAAAGAGGGGCTGCAGTTGGAATATGTACTGAAATGTCGGCTGTGATGGATCACCCATGACGCCAAAAATGAAGGGTTTCTCGGTCTTGTGTCCATTATTTAAACATCGTATATCTCTGCCACGTATTATCTGCTCAAGTGCACCCTATACAAGAAGAGATTTAGGATACAACACATACTTGAAAGAAGCATCCAGTCAACTTACAGTAATGACATTACGAATCTCGATGAAGTTTGGCTCAAAAGCAACAACATAGGGATAAGCAAAAGCATAGGCTTCAGGAGCACCTTCAAACTCGATCTTAAAGCTTCGATGATTCCGATTGCCTCTGCCATCAATATAGAATCCAAATTCTACCCATATACGAGTCAGTACTAGTTACCAACATCAATGATAGACACTCACCATCATAGCAAACAAAATGATCGCCACGCATTGCACGAAAGACTGCAATATGCTTCATGGGTGCTCGTATGTTTAACCGGGATTCATCCTTTTCACGTTCAGTGATAAATGATAGACTCCTGTCATCTGGATTCAGCATTTCTAAAGAAGAAAGAGATTAGGAACAATGAAGGATAATGACAATGTCCTTGACTTACGTTGTGTTTGATTAGACCTTAGGTCAACCATGATTATGCCTCGAGGACAGGTGATCAACATCTGACTCGTAGATAACTCGAGTGCCCAGGCTTCACTTGGTATATAACATTCTTTGAATTTCTTTAGGTGGATGTCGGATGGTGATGATGATGATGACTTTTTGACGATTTTGCCGAGAAATCGGTTGTTGCGTTCCAATTGATTGGGTCGTGATGGTTCGAAAAGAGTGATATTGGTGTTCAAAGGAGTAGTAACGCGTGGAATACACACAAGCTTGCGTCCAAGACTTGATCCCACATGAAAATGGGGTACATGAGATTGTACGGGTCGACCAGCGGGTTGTTCTTCAGGCTTGTTGTTCACCACATCCAAACTGTATTCATATAGAGTCTTGTCTGCTAATATCAATAGCAATTGTGCTTCTTCCAGTACTTGTACTTGTACCACCCTATCCACAGCCAATATCTTGTGGGGTTTGCTTGATCTTCCAGTATGACCAACATAGACACCAGCATCAGTGGCAAGTACGTATTGTTGTCCATTGTCTATATGATGCATTGTGAGCAATCAAGTGAGGATTCTGTGAGAAAAATGACCACTTACTAAAGGTAACAATATGATTGATGCGTACATCATCCAAAAATCGATGCTCTTGTACTGCAGGTATCATGGCAAACACAGGTTCACGCTTTGATCTGATGCTTTGCTGAATTCGAATTTGCTCCACCCATGGCTTCAGGATCGGCAATGCAGGAGCGTACAAAGTAAGACTGGTATTGGTGCCTCTTCTACCAATGTGCTGAAATACAATAGGAAATGTTGCTTTGCCAGCTGTTTGCTTGTTAGGGACTGAAGATGGATCAGCACGATTGGCATGGCTCATAGCAGGAAGGATTGAACTGGATCTTCGTGGTGCTGCTGGTAATGAAACTTCCAATAACTCCAAAGGGATGGGCTATAGACATATCAGGATAAGCTGAAAGGGTTCTGATGATGATGATGCCTATGACATTTACCCTTCGTTTCACCACATATCGCTCTTGTCGATTAATCATCTTGACTTTGGTCATCACCAGATAATGATCAAATAGCAGCACGAGATAATTGGGTGGTGCATCAGCATTTGGGCTCTTGCATAGCTTGACTTGCTTGACCAATAAACGATCCTGATCCAAAAGCTTGAGATCCTATTATATATAGCCAATATGAATACTCTGATCCAGCCAATCCAATGTAATAACTTACCACTTTGTCAGCTTTGAAGAGTAGTTTCTGATCAATACGCTCCAGATCGAATCGATTTTTGGCTTTGCCATTCTCTTCATTGACGCGTGTCAAGAATTGTTTGATGATATCAGTTGCCTTTGGTATATTGACGCGATCAGGATTGTCAGGTGGTGTGTGTTTCAATATAGCATCCAGAAACAGGGTATAACGACCAAGCCGAGCTGTGGGTTTACTCAGGTAACCATCCAATTCAAGCCTGTACGACGATGGATCACGCTCTGTTTCCTAGATGTGCATAAAAGTTGAGTAAACATACAACGCATGGGTGATAATTCAATTCTCTCTCTTACCTCTGCAAACACTGCAAACTTTTTGTTGTTGACACGCTCTTGATCCAACATGTATTTGGCTTCATGTTGTCTTGCACCATAGAGTAAGAATGGTTCCAGTTGCATAACAAAATCCAGCACCACGTCGCCGATTTGTGCCACAATCGGATTTTCTTCTTGTAGCACACGCAATGCCGAAAGGAAACGATGATTGACTTGATGGATCGCCATAATGTTGCAGAACACCTTATTGATAAAAGTTTCACGGCGTGATGCAGGAATGATGTCTTGTTCTCTTAACGGCTGTATCCACATCTATAGAACACCTATATTAGTTTCGATGATGCTTCGTTACAATAAAGAGCACTTACATCATGAATATATTCAAGGTCTTTTACAAAGTTCTCTTCAGTGTACACAAGTTCAAAGATTGTTTCTTGGCGCTTTCTTTCACTGGATGATACTGTTGCTGCAATATAAGGTGGAGCTGTAGTCGACCAAAGTTGTTGCTCTTGTTGTCTTGAATATGCATGTGTTGTAGATCGTGCAAGACGTGCATCAATACTATCAGGTCGCTTGTGCAATCTCTATCAACAACAATAAGTGATACGCCTAATATAATTCTTTTGATCGGGCCTACCTCCCGTTTTGGGCAAGTGTGGCTGTAGCATGGTTTTTTGCCGACACAAGTGGGTACATAGCAATAAGCCAAGTCTGTAAACACACCATTTGGTAGAGTAGATGATTGTTGTTGTTCCATAGATTGATCATATTCTGGTGTTGATGCTTCAATCGAATCCTCTGTTCCAGCCGTGGATACAATCACACTGCTATCACTGCTGCTTGTTCCAAAATAATCACTGTCGTCGTAGAACTGGTATATTTCGGTAAATGTATCAACCAATCGGCTCTCATAGTTGACATCATGAAAGAAGCGTTGTGCACCAAGAGCGCGTCCTAACCTGAGAGCGATATCGCGTCGTTGTGGATTGCCAATGATATCAACCAGTGTATCCTATAATTTGGTTACTCAGAGACAGGATATCTTCACATGAAAAAAGTGGACTTACAATAGCTTCTCTGCCATCAAATACATTCTTGTATTCAATACCATTCTTGACACGATCCACAAGAATAATGCGTTGTCTGAATTCCCGGGCAACGACCGATAGATAAGCACAATATAACACAGTCGATGTTGATCGCATCCCGGATGATGGATCCCGATCTTGTTATAAAAAAGGTGAGGAAAAAAGAGAGAAAAAGAAAAAGGATGTATCCAAATAAGGTGTCTCAAAGCCTTATTCATTCATTACCTTGCTGAGCAACATGAGTACTATCATATATATCTGTGCCGATATTCCCATTCTCTTGGCGAATTCTGGAACGTCCATCAATACTAGGCTTTGCTCGTAACTTTGTTGCTGCCCTGGTTTCTTGTAAAGAAGCTCTTGGGTGAGGAGTGGACCGAGAAGGTGCTGGTGTCATTGAAGTTGCCCTTCGTGCAAGTGAAGTCCCAATTCGAAATAGATTACTGCTGCCACTTGAACTATTGTTGCTGCTACCACCATTCAGCCATTTGGTGGACGATCGTCGTAACTCGTCAAAGGATGGTCTGTCGGCATTCAAGAAGTTGTTGGATCGACGAGGTGAAACTGAAGTTGTATGCGATAAAGTCATGGTAGTCGTTGTATGCGAAAGTAAAGAAGGTGAAGGAGTTGCCCTTTATTGCCACGATATCGGTTGGCAGCCACGTTGGGACAATAAGGTTTCAAATGAAGAGTGATAGAATGAGAAAGGGAAAGTGAAGGGTGAAAAGTGAATATAACAAATGCAGCAAGGAAAGAGAAAGAGAGAAAGAAAGAAGCAATATTCATGATTGTAACCGCTCATTCAAAAAACCTTAATTCTGAGTGTGCATCGCTGGATCCAACTGACAAGCGCATGGACCTTTTCCATTACGTACTCAGTAAATGCATTGAATGTTAAAAGGGGGGGGGTTTGTCGATGTATTGTAACCATTATCTGCACTACTCCACCTTTCACATACACATGCTGTCCCACCATTCTCCCTTGCAGCAATCTCTCCCACCATTTTAGCCCTTTCTGCCATGTCGTTTTTGGTTAATGTTACACAAGTCTGTACTACCATAAGATCCCCATGCAATATATTTCATTCACCATGGCTAAAGCTTTAATAAAACATTGATCTACAGCTGATATCCACTACTCTTAACCCTGGATTGAATTGGTTCATTCGCTATTGGTTGTGGTTCTTGTGTCAATTGTTGTGATGCAATCAGCCAGGATGGTGTTTTGTAGTTGATGCTATTTGTAGACTCTTTTCCATATCCTAATGATGATATCGATCCTATTCTTGATCTTGATTCTCCTCCTGTTGGATATGATGATAGCATGAATAGACCATTCAGAACATCTGTGAAGCTACGACGCTTTTCTGCATTGCTTATTGATGTCTTGTGTGCAAGCAACTTGAAAGAATCTGCAAATCCACGGTTGAAAAAGTCCATCAAAAGTCCGTCTGCCAAGACAATCATCCTATGTACATATCAATCATGATGGTTAACTTCATTATCAAAGGACACAAAGAGTCATGCGCACCTTAAAGACGCCAATGAGAGACTTTTTCCAACACAATGAGCATTGTTCTCGGAATACATGAATGCACAACGTAGGAATTCAGATACAGAGTCGAGATGTTCTTCATCTTGGGTATCACGGAGTATCCATAGTAATGTCTCTGAGAATTGCAACACTTGTTCTCGTCCAAGATAGCCATCCTGATTCGAATCATGTACTTTGAAAAAGAGCGAGATCTGTGCGTTATGGTCTCCTTTAAGTATACCACCTAGAGCAATCACAATATCCTAATATTATGTTAAGGTTAGAAAGCAATGCATGATCATCTTGATATAGATATACTTGCCTGAAAGCTCAAACTACCCCGACCTGTTCGATCAAATACATTGAATAAACGCATCAAGAAGCTCCTGCCAACTTTATCTTGACGTTCATGCTGATCATCAGTGCGTGGTAAAAACTTGGCCCAAGTTGTCAGTTTGCCCATGAGCGCTTCAAAACATGCATAATCCATATTGCTGTCTTGGCTTTCATGATAGTACTGCACATTGTGGAAAATGTCATAGAGCATGCCAAGCTCATCTGGATTAAGACCTGCCGTAGTATCAAGATTGCGAATTGTGGATCGTTTAGCTGAAGATTCGATATTGGCGACCACTTTAAGTTGATGTCTTTGTCGCATCTCCCTGACTGTGTCATCGTCAATGTGGCAGAAATCGGTAAATCCAACATGCATCAGCTCGCTAAATTTCTGACAAGGAGTAAAGGTCAAATAAGCATTACAAATGATGTCATTGTGCATAACAGCATCCTTGTTTACTTACTGTCATTGATTTGGCTCTTCCTACCAGACCACCATCATCCATTTCCATATAGTAAATCATCTCGTGTAGTGATTGTAGATAATGTTTCAGCACATCCGCAAATGCACCATCATCATTCGCTTGCAAAAGCAAGTCCTTATTGATCTTGAGAATAGCTACACATAGGTTGATGAGTAAAATGTATGCATGGTGCATATATAAACTTACCAAGTCTATTATGCAAGTCCACCAGTTGTCAAGAAAAGACATTGTGATGATCAGCTTCTTATGCTACATGTTTCAGATGTTTTCTGACTACTTACCCAATCTGGAAAAGCACTCGGGGTCCATTCATAAAAAAGCAATCCATCACGCGAAATGCATACAACAGTGGCATTGAGCTGACAAACAATGTCAAGAACCAAGGCATACATGAAATGGATAACTGAATCCCGGTCTTCGAAACATGTTGATGCAAATCAGGTAGGGCGTCTCGTAACATTTCCTCAAAGATACGTTCATCCAGCAAGGCACCATACATTGAACGACCATAATAACCTGGTAGCATATCCTCACACAGCTTGGTAAGCATGAAGAATGCTTGCTCTTCACTCATATATCTGTAGATGACATCATTAGATTAGCTTGTAATAAAGAGAAAGTGACATCAACTTACATAAGAAAGACAGATACCACCAGATTCATAGCTTGACAATATCCCAGCTCTGGATTCTTCCACGAGTATGCTGTCAACACACGTCTTAAACGCGCAATGCCTTCTGATGTCTGATATGCAGGATATTCTGGAAGCGATCTGTTTGATTCACACATGCATTATTATATGAAGCAATGGCAGTCAACACAATACATACCTTGTCAAATCCTTTTCAATCTCTTCAAGACTGGATGATGTCTTGTGCTTGTTTTCATCAAGGATGCTTCGGTAAACGCTCAGCTTCATGACTCGCTCATAAATTGAACCAGTACATATCTCCCAAATCTCACCGCGTAAGCGATTCGGTAGTCCTGCATGAACAAGTTGTGCAAATCGAAAAGTCTTGGCTATCATCAAATTGCGCCCGTATGCTATATTCTAGGTGAGTTATGCATTACCCTTTTCCTCTAAGGGATAGTGATCATACCTTCAAAGTAATCCTTCCATAACTTCATCTTGACCTTGTCTCTCATCTTGATCTCGTCACCTGGAAAACCAAACAATAGTCCCAAACCACCAGCTGCATCGTTGTTGATGTCTTTGGGTGCCACATTTCGAAACAAGCGTTCTGAAGGAAGCCATGCAACAAGCTGATCAGTGGCTGCTTCAAATTGTCTTCGTTGTTGACGTATATTTGTTGTCAGATGATACCAGATTTCTTCATATTCGTCTCTGTTACTATAAATCAATGAGGATTTGTCGTCAATATGATAATGTTGTTGATACTTGCATGTGTTCAAACCAAAACTTGGTGGTATTCTGATGACAATCAATGATCTTGATAGAAAGCATAAAGCTGATATCCAAAAGACGCTCCATATGCCGTATAGCACAAAGTGGTATCACACATTCATACTGCTGTTGTATTGTTGAATCATCATCAATAGCATGGAATGTCAAAAAGGCTGGAGAAAGTGATAAACGACCGCGAATAGGATGATGTGGATTGTTGAACTGTGTAGCACCAACATGAAGCAACAGATTCTCGGTACCAGGTAATCTGAATTGGTTTCGAAAATGTTCATCTCGGCGCTGTGCTTCCAAGTCTTTCTTTAGAGTCTGGGATGAGAAGGTTGCACCAGCTTGTGTGCTACTGTTACGTCGTGTAGTGCTGCTGTTGTTGCTACTGTTACTCATGTTGGCTGTGCTGCATGAATCGGAAGCAGAAGGACACAAGTGGTATTCCAGAGCTGCACTTTTGAGTACACGTTGCATAGCGACACCAGTCAATTGTATCAATTCATCATAAACCTAAAGAAACAATCCAATTTTAGCATTGCTGCTAGTTAGGTCAAGTGAGGAAGGAAGGCTTGGACCACCCAAACAACATGGTCATCTGATTCTTACCGCGTCCCGATCAAGTAGATTCGAAAAGAAGTGCTAAAATTAGCGTACGTTAGCGTAGGACATGACAACATAGTTAGACAGCAACACAGCCACTAAGAAATACTTGCCTGTCTTTCACCATCATCCTTGCTTACCACCTTGATAGCATTGGAAAAGACACCTGATTTCTCCTTTGTAACAATCTCCACGTCTTTGTGCTCGATCAAGACTTTGGTCTCATATCCCAGAAACGATGAGTAAAAGCCAAGATAGTTTTCACTGATATAGAGCCATCCTGGACTAGTGAACCAGTTTACCGAGTATCCACAAGAATAGCCTAAAAAAGATCTACATGAGTCGAATTTGGATACATGCGATGAAATCATGCTTTCGTTACAATTCACAAGTCGCTCTGTCTCGGCCAAATCAAAGATACGTCGAAAATCGGTTGAAGCTGAATGAGCCTTGTCTTGAGTATCGCTTTCGCCATCTATCAAGAAGAGAGACTTTAGTGAATGTCATCCCAATCCATTGTCATACCAACCTTGACTACGTGCCACAAGGGAGCTGATTTTGATGTGTAGGAACTCATCCTTCTCTGTATCATCAAGCATACTCAGCGATGGATACAAGTGTTCTTGTAAAGAGTCCTGAAATGAGTGAATGTCGTTTTTACATTGATCATGGATGTGCAAATCACCTTGAATCCAGTTCCAGACCAAGTTGGCATTCTTTTCATTCTCTGTAGCACTAATCTGCCACCAAGCACCATCCACACATTGGTAAAGAAGTCGAAAGGGTAGCTGCTGTTTACTTGTATCCAAACTAAAAGATGCATGCTGTGTTGTCAGTGTGATGCTGCCAAATGACAATCTTGTACATACGCTCCCATCACGTTGTGTATAAATGAAAATCTGCCAAACTTTGTGCGCTGTAGACAAAAACAGGTGTTTTGCTGTATTGTTTCCCATAAAGATGGATGCTGTTCGACATGTACTGGTAATATAAAGGAGTCGAGAGCTGTTGCTTGGTGAATGCTGTTCATAATGTAAAAGGAAAAGCAAAAAAAGAATCAATCCGCCACAAAAAGAACCAAACATGAAATATATCCATCATCACTGTAACCTTTTCCTTTTCAAATACTTGTGTGACAATGCTATGTATGTGGAGAAAAGAGCTATCTTTATTGATGCAAATGTTGTATTTACTGTTCACCAGCAGCAGTCTTGGCTTCAGCACGTTGCTTACGACGCTCACGAAGGGCCTTGTTCTTAGCACGGAGAACTTCAGCTTGTTCAGCAAGAGTCTTGGCTCTAAGCTTCTCAGCCTTAGCCTTGTGAATGTGTTCCATCAAGACACGCTTGTTCTTGAAGCCGTTACCCTTGGCCTTGAGATAAAGAGAGTGGTACAAGTGCTTGTCAATCTTGCCGGATTCACGATACTTGCGCAAAAGACGACGAAGGACTCTCATACGACGCATCCAAAGAACTTGTTGGGACATACGAGCATTGGCAGTACCCTTTCTCTTACCAAGGCCCATGTGACGACCAAGGCGCTTGGCAGCAGCACGCTCACGGACACGGAAGCGAGATTGGCTGATTTCAGGCTTACGGATAATCAAACCATCCTTGACAAGCTTGCGAATGTTGGCACCTATGTCATAGAAAGATTAAGTACACATGAGATATAAAAGAATGATTTGGATGCTTACGGGAGTTGGCGTTAGAGATCTCATTGACTTCATTAGGATCAAGCCAGATTTTTCTCTTGCCACAGTTGAGGACAGAGGCTGCGAGGCGTTTCTGGTTGCGCAAGTTGACCCTATAAATATAACAATCAGTCAATATCAAGTCAAATAGTAATGAATACGCGTGCGTGGGAAGTGTATGTGTATGTGTCAGAAAGACAAGTCTGTATGATAGTTGTTTGCAATGCCACTTGTTCCAAGGATAGTGTTGTTCTTTTGCTTGTTTTCTTTTATCTCGTAGTTGTCTATAACATTGACACACACTTCCATGGGAACGTGAAATGAAGGAATACTCACATGGCGTGACAAGTGCTTGGTTGGAAAAGAAAGTTCAACTGGCAGCGCTGGAATTGCCCTACTAAAAAGATTTTGGGTGGCTTGATTGATCACACCACTGTTCCCCGACTGCAATTCATGCATCCACCTACAAATCAAAATGTGTGTGTAACTCTGCTATTGTTTAATTGTAAATCACAGAATAGCTGCAAAAGTGATCATGTAATCGAAACTAGTATTGCATATTGGAAACTTGAATGCTAGAAAGACTTTAATGTATCACTGTCTTTCCATATCAAGCAACACGCTTAGTATCATCAATAGTCCTTCCCCAACATCCATCATTTTCTCTTCCCAATTGTCGATCAATGTATTGCAGATTCATAGACTTGAATACTTTGAAAACCTTCCATCCTAGTGTAGAAATATCCATATTCCTGATAGGTAACAAGCTTTCAAGATTGATGCAAGGATGACATAGCTTAAAGTAAAACAACCGATATTGACTAGTAGTGAAAGGGCTGTTCTTTAATATAGCACTAGGAAATCATGTAACATAGTCATACATTGTATCAAAAGCCACACTTTCGCATCTTATCAAATGGGACATGTAGTATGCTCGATGGGCGCTTCCACACGTATCACGTTATTGTCTGCTATAAAACGCAAAGAGCAATCAGCATTTCTCTTTATTGGATTGATTTTATAGAGATATACAGTGACAGTCAATAGAGACAAGTGTGATTAATAGTTACAATAAAGGGTCGTATGGGCAAAGGGAGCTGACGACATTGTACCTTGTGTCACGTGAAGACAAATGATCCACCAAGAACGTACCATACTCAGCTCTCTTTCTCTGGTTGCCACACTTCAATGACAGCAAAACTACCGAGCCTGATACCCCCATTCCGCTATGCCATTGTCGAAGATGGTCTGTTTCGTGGTGGCTATCCTAAAACACGCAACATGCGTTTTCTTAAAAGGTGAGTCAAGTGAAGCATAAGAGTCCAATGGCACAAAGACTTATCCAACCACGGCCATAGATTACGGCTCAAGACCATCCTGTCCCTCATTCCAAACAAGCTGACACCTGAAATGCACGAGTTTTGTGAGCAGCATGGTATATCCATGATCCATATCAATGTGGACAAGATGAAAGAGGACAACATACCTCTTAGTTATAACAAGACATTGATGGCATTGCAGGTATGTTGTATAGATAGATTGATGCATTTACTCATAGAGAGCTATCAATAGATTATCATTGATCCTGCCAATCATCCATTGTATTTGCATTGTCTTGATGGAGCGGATGTTACGGGTTTGGTAGTAGCTTGCATGCGAAAGTTACAAATGTGGAGCACATCCAGTGCTATGAGTGAATTCTCAAGGTAAACAGAGAGAGGAGGATTTGTGTATTCTATGATGTACATTGACCCTGTTCTTATGATAGATACCTTCATACCAATGTGATTGCACAAGAAGAATTCGAATTTGTGGAGAACTTTCGCAACTTTGAAGTGACCATTCCTTGTACTTTACCTTTGTGGCTCTGGGGAGGATGCGTATCATTCAGGAAACATACATGTCTACGACTCAAGTTTCTCAATCCAGAGATGATGACTGAAGAAGAACGAGAAATCAAGAATCGAAAGGAAAAGATGGAAAAGGAAAAGGAAGATTATTATAAAAGACGCAAGAATGGTAAGTTGAACAAGTGTAGAAACAAGAGATGATGTGTCTTATCATGATGAAATATAGATTTGTTGGACAATCTATTGGATCCTTCTTTACCTTCTGGTCGTCATCCACATCGTTCTCCAGGCGCTGAATCAGATATCCCCACACATACCAAACCACCTTCACTTGCTGGCTCTGATGATCTTGGATTTGTACCATCATCAAGAATTGTAAGCACTGAACGTCGTGAAAGCAAAGATGCTGGTGCTGCTTATGATAGTCCTGGAAAAGACCGATACCTGGTAGATGTGGATGTGGATGTAGATGGTGTCATGATGGATGGCTTGGATCAAGTTGAATACTATAATCGTCTTGGACATGATCAACGTGATACTGCAGATGGATATTACGAACCAGAAGGTGGCGATGGCATTATGATGGTGGATAGTACTACAGGCGAAGCTGAGATGATTAGTCGAACATTGGATGCATTAGCACTAGAAGGTTTATAAAGATATAGCTTTATCCCTTGTATATAGAATGCTGTATATATCAAAAGACTTGTTTATAAATAATAGGATTCCTTTTATTCAATCATGAATTCAATGTCTAAAGGTCTTAAAAGTCATAGTTCTCCTTGAGATTCTTGAGTGCCCATTCACCAAAAGCTTTGTGAGCCTTTGCTTCAGGATGGTAGCTATCCCAGTAAAAGTGCTTGGTGGGATCATCACAAACGTTAGTCTTGCCAATACCAGGATCACAAGGACCATTATCAGTGCTCAATCCAAGCTTGTTAGCATTGGCAATCAAATCTTCAAAGAAGGCATTGTCATCCAAGAACTTGACATTGATACCATCAATCTCTTCAAACTTGGACTTGGAAAGATCATTGTAGTCATTGATCAACTTCTTGGCCTTGTCCTTGTCGCCTTCTTGAATAACAGGCCAATGATAAAAGGGAGGCACATTCATAACACAGAATTCCTTGGCACCATACTTTTCCTTGAGCTTTTCAGCAGTCTTGACAGCACCATCAGCAACATCCTCGATAGTAAAGTTCTTCTTGACGACATTGTACATATCAGGGTTAAGGATAGCATTCAAGTCATTGTAACCAACATAAATGATGTACAAATCATCTGGAGTGCCATTGACTTCAATTTGCTCGGCTTGTTGCAATGTACCAGGTACCACATAGCCATTGAATTCAGAATAGGCATGAGCATTGTCTGTAGTGGCACCACCATGACCATTATTGATGACCTTGACATCAGGAAGAGCATCAGCAACATGTTCCAACCATGTAGGTCCATTGGAGAAACGTCCTTTCCAGTAGGGAGGGGAAGGTGGGAAACCACTGTGCTTGTAGTCATTGCCATTGTCAGTGAAACTATCAGCATAGGCAATGATACGATCCAAAGCAGACACTGTGGAAGTGGTAGCAAGGCAAATAGCTCCAATGAGAGTAAGATAGCGCATTTTGATAAGTAACTTGAAGATTGATAATAGTTCGATCCAGCAGAGCACATTTTCTTCTTTATATAGATATTGAAGCAAGGAGAAACCAGAGTCATCAAACAATGGATTGACAGTGTTTCATAAGTAACAAACAAAATATGCTACATTGCACATTGTATAATCCGAGAAATCGGTGAATCATGATCGATCGATACATATCTTGATCACGATAACCAGAATCCCGGAAATCACATACATGAAAGTCAACCCCTTGAAAATGATATGCATGTGCTTATGGAGGATTAATACATGAGACATTGGGATGTTTTTAATTGTAGAAACAGAGAAAGGATAACAATGATTGGTAATTAAAGTAGAAGACTATCGGCGCATTAATGCTGAGCCATCAGACCGATGTCGAAATAGCTTGTTGCCATGCGAAATTGGAGTATTAGATGTAGTAGTAGTAGTAGTATGATGAATGATGGTAGGCGTCGATTGTAGATCTGCTATATTGAAAGGATCCACTGCGTCAGATGCACGATAACTTTGGGTCCGTCTCAGTGCTAAAGAAGGTTGGATGTTGCGAGCATACTTGAGAAATGCTGGTTTTGTCGCTTGAGATGGTACTGGAGGCGGGTATACATTTTGTTTGTTTGGTTGTTGATTGATGATTTGCCAAGGTGGTGCGCTTGCTTCCTGTTGTTGTGGTTCTGGTGGATGATATGAAGCTCGAGGTGTTGATTGATTATCCAAATCATCGGCAAATGGACTGTATCTAGCAGCAGAAGATGATTCACGTTTGGGAGATTCATCAATAGCACTTTCAAAAGGATTGTTGGATGCTTTAGGTGGAACAAACTTTTTTGTCAGCAGCAAGGATTGACCAGTGTCGATAGCAGATGATAAACGTTGAAATGAATCAGCATCCATAGAAACACGTGAAGTCAATGGAGCAGGACGTTGCTGTTGCTGTTGTTTGGAAGGTGTTGCACCTACTGTATCAAACTTGAATACACTTGATGATGGTGTTTGTTGTGTCATTGATTGGGCTGTGGTTGGTTGTGGTACCGAATAAGGCACTGAACGTGAGCGAGAATGGGTATATTGATGTTTTTGCTCATTGTTGGTACTTTTGCCACTGATAGTTGTACTTGAATGAGATATTGTTTGTTGGGTTGGTAGTTGTTGGGACCAGCTAGTTGATCCTGCTGCTGCTGCTGCATATTGCTGACTATCTTGCTGAAATGGTGAGCGATCATTGTTTGTAGCAGTAGTAGTAGTAGTGGTGGTGGTGGTAGTAGCAGTTGTTGTTTGTGTAGGTGGTGATAAGAATGGTGCTGATGGTGCTGGATCATAGATTGGTAAAGGTTGTTGACCAACATACCAGGACGTGGGACGCTGTTGTTGCTGTTGCCTAGCAGTAGTATTGGCTGGTGATGGGCTGGGTTGGATCCAAGAATTGCGTGTTGTTGTTGTTGTTCCCGACTGCCAAGGAGCAGAGCCCGTTGTTGTTGTTGTACCACATGTTGAAGATGATACTTTGGGTGTAGCAACAGCTGGTTTGATAAGAGCATCAATCGCATTCGTTTGAAATTTGGGCACTGGAGCTGTATAGGAATGTCAATAACATATCATATCGCGTGATGTATGTAATCTTTACCTCCCAAATAGACCATATCACGACTTATAGTCCTGCCATTTTGGGCATGTGCAATTAGCCGTAGCATAGCATAGAATTGATGCTCATCCAATCCATTCGTCTTGCCATCCTGAAAGAGTAAAAGAATCTAATATGTAATGGATATGTCAATATGCAAACATGTTCTCTATCCCCAAGATCTGAAACAGAAATGTACCTGTTCCAACTTGACTTCAGGAAGACAGCAACCTCGTACAAACTTTAGCAGGGCTTCATTGTCAAGATGGCCAATGGAAAAAGGGTCCAAGTCTTTCCACCACGTCTGGTAAGCAATACGCTCCATCTCACATAGCTCATCGGGACGCAAAGATGGTATGGCATTGGGACTGTTTGGGTCGTCAAAGGCTGTCAGTTGCGCAGCGTTCAGTTTTCTTGCAAACTGGAGCGATCGTCTCTCGTCTGATGGGCGTGTACTGTGTGTGCGTAGAAACGTCGTCTTTAGTTTATGCATGGAAGACCATTCAATAGCTTTGATAAAAGAAAGAGTGTATAAAGAAAGGAAAAGAAAGCAATGTAGTTGTATGAGCCCCACTCTTGTCTTCCGCTGGCTAAATTCATGCTGATAGATCCTTTGCACGCCGCCCAATCTTTGTTTTATCGTGTCAATCGATCATTTGTCCTGTTATCGCTTCATTTCCTTGAAAGCAGCTACTATTCCTTAAGCCGTCACGACAACTGAACTATTATCGTCTCTCTTTCTCGTATAACATGTCAGCTCCTCACTCGGGAATCACCGCTGAATCTCTCAAGCAGACTATTATTGACCGTCTCCAAGCTCAACATGTGGTATGGTGCTCAATGCTTTGAAAAGACAACAACTATTCCTTACATTGCAACAGGAAGTAGAAGACCAATCCGGTGGTTGTGGACAAATGTTCCAAGTCGTCATTGTGTCTCCTCTCTTTCGTGAAAAGCGTCTACTTGCAAGACACCGCTTGGTGAACGACTCTCTTAAAGATGAAATCAGTAAAGTGCATGCCTTTTCACAGGTAAAGTTTGGATTAGACTATGCAAAAACAACCATTCATGGTCTCTATCGATATAGAAATCTTACACACCTGAAGAATGGGAAAAGAAGCAACAAGAACAGTAGAACTATTCATATAAGACATCATATAAATGATACCAAGTTTATCAAAGATCAGTGTTGGATATAAGCTGATGGCAATAGAGAGTAGTGGGGTAAACATGGAAACAAGCTTCTACTTTGTAAGGTCATGTTGCTGGGCAACAGTCAGCGATTTATAGTATGCTATATGGGCCATGTCGTCTAGATTGATGACTTAAAAAGCTACTATCCATGACAATGATCTTTTATTGAGAAGGATGTGTTATCTATTGGCTTTTTTTTTTCTAAATGATTGAATGCTTGCTGTGACACCAATTTCCATTTGGCGCTGGAAAGGGTTGGGTTTGTATCAAAGGACAAAATTGTTCACCGCTCGAAACTCTTTCTTCTTTATACCACATGGCAGCCAGTGACGAGGCAGTAACGACAGGTAACGATCGCCTTTTCTTTATACACTCTTGGATCAAGCACACGACGACTGACATGCATTGTTCTAGTGCCTGAACTGACAAAGTTGGTTGGCGATCTCAAGCAGAAAGTGGTCGAGCTCAAGACACAACTAAAGCCGATCGTCCAAAAGTAAGCCATAGACACTTAAGTTGAACTAGATAGCTTACCTATTGACCAATAGATATCACGATGGCGAGATCAAGACCAGCAAAGGTGTATCGTTTCTTGAAGTCAAGTACCAGCTTATGCTCCAGTACATTACACAGCTTGCCTACATTGTCCACATGAAGCTCAGTGGCCGATCTATCCACCAGCACCCTGTGATCGAGTCGTTAGTGGAGTTACGAGTTATCCTTGACAAGATGAAACCAGTTGAAGCCAAGCTCAAATACCAGATTGATAAGCTTGTTCGTGCAGCTGTCATGGGCACCCAGCAACAACAACAACAGCAGCAACAGGATGAAGCTGATCCACTTGCATTCAAACCCAACCCAATGAACTTGTTGGCACGTGATGATGATGAAGACAATGAAGAAGAGGATGAGGAAGAAGAGGATGGAAAGAGAGGCGTATATCGACCACCCAAGTTGGCACCTGTTGTATTTGATGAAGATGGCACCAAAGCAAGCAAACGTGAGAAACAAGAAGCTCGTCTACGAGAAAAGGCATCACGATCTCGTGTCATTCGTGATCTTATGGCTGATATGAATGATGCTCCTGAAGAAAGTGATGTACATGGTGGTGTCACAGAAAGTGTCGTCTTTGGCGATCGTTTGGATCATCAAATTGCAGAGAAACGCAAGTATGAAGAAGACAATTATGTCCGTTTGGCAGTGACTCGCAAAGAAAAGAAACGTATCAATGCCAAGAAGAATCGCATGCAATTCGAGAGTGAATTTGATGTATGTATTATTGTATTGGATTATGCAATCATGGGTTTACTGATATCTTTTTTAGAACCTTAATGATTTCAGCAATCTGGTGGGGATCAAGGATGTCGAAGAAGAAGAAAATCAAAGATTCCGCAACGTACTCAATCGCAAACGACAAAGATCAGAGGTATGTCTCTTGAAAGATGTGATAAAGCATCACATATACTTATCATTCTTCAATAGACTGGCAGTGGACGAAGCAAGAAGCGACGATAGGCGATTTCATTCATGTAGATTCAAACCTTTTCATCATGTTTTATATATGTAGCATAACATTGAA
Source organism: Lichtheimia ramosa (assembly GCA_008728235.1). Classification (NCBI taxonomy): domain Eukaryota; kingdom Fungi; phylum Mucoromycota; class Mucoromycetes; order Mucorales; family Lichtheimiaceae; genus Lichtheimia; species Lichtheimia ramosa. The sequence continues at coordinate 1,575,268 of CP031827.1, read as the reverse complement.
AGATCATAAATTCATTTACAAGATCAAAAAAGCAAGTTCTATTAAGCAACAGCATAATAATGATGATGATGATGGATATGGGGGGTATAAGGAGCAATTCAGAAAAGCCGTGCACTGGGGAACTGACGCCGTGCTGCTGTATCGATGTCAATCTGGACCATCTCGGTTTCCAGGCCTGTGATGCGTATGACAAAACCAGAATGAGCATATGATAAGGACAACAGTAGTAGTGCTTTTGTTGTACCTGCAAATATGGATCGATTATCGGGAGACAGCTCAATGCCTGCAATATGAGTATCGCCATCATGAGGACCAATTCGAACGACTTGACGCGTTTCAAATGTCCTTGTATCTACAATGTTGATATTGGATACATGCTATACAAGATGAGACGTGAGTAAGCTGTGTTACAGCATGTTAAATATAAAGTGTTACCTCTGCATAGACTAAAAGATCAAGTGGACTGTGACTAAACCGGATGCTACGAGGTGTATTACGAGTGCTCCTTGCCTAATTTACAGAAAACAGAATTATAAACTTTCTGTTTCACACCATGGCGATCTTGTGCGCTTACCTCTGTGGATCCAATCTTGGCTAGCGTATGATGATATTGACGAACGTCATACACATGCACCGTGCCTTCATGGCTACTGACTGCAATCATATCGGATGTATCATTCCAGGCACACGCCAAAACAGGTCCACCATCGCCCACTACTTTCATGTTGAATGTCACATGTACATATATCATCTTGACGAAAAGCTTACCTTGGAAACTTGTTGTCTTTGTGTAATCGCGTGTATTAAAAAGAGACACATTGCCATCATCACTCACAGTTAACAAAGCTCTTCCGTCGGGGCTCGTGGATACTAAATTAGGTTAGCTTATCATCAAGAGACGCTAAACACCTTTTTTGCATACATACTTTGGTTGATCGCTGCTGAAGACAGGTCAAGTGTCACCAGGTTCTTCAGATCTGGTATTGAATACACGCTCATGGTTTGATCATTGTTGCAAATTGTCAGCCGACACTCATTGTTATAGTGACCAGAAAGCTGGATACAGTTGTTCATCCCCATTCCTACTTTCAGTGTGCTTGACCTAGTAGAAAAAGTGATATGAGTCGTCTTTTTATGATAAACAAGTCATATACTGGTACATACCAATCATTCGAGAGAGATTTGATCATTGCCATGCCTCTGTGTCCTCCCACAGCTAAGTATCCACAACTAATGTATATAAATGTTGGTAATGCAGACGTGGATAATGAGATATATTCATATACCTGGTATCTAGAGTGGTAGGTGCAAATGGCAGAGGTAGTGATGTCTCCGTTCCGAGGGCAGGATTGTACTTTTTCGGAGTGTACATGACAAGTTTAGTGCCAGTTCTCTTCTGCAGTTTTATAAAACACACTTACAAAGTGCAGGGATTCGTGGTAAGGATGTACGATAGTGTGGTTGTCAGAGAACGAGATTAAGTTGCGTAGTTGCCTAATATCAGAATCGCGTAAGTATGAGCAATACCAACAAAAACAAGGTTGATGCATTACCAATTTTGAATACTCGTATTGATATTGGAGTGTGTTTTGTACTGTCCACAAGTGAATGAACCATGATTGTCGCTTTGTATGGTCAGTGCTGATAACATTGATTCTTAAGGCAACGCTTACATGGTCGATTTGGATGATAATGCAGTAGTGGATGTTGTAGTGGATCGTTTATAAGTCATGATAACACGTGCTTGTTTAAGAGATAAAAAAAGGAGAGAAGATATGTGGAAGAAGGGGTTGGTTGGGAGCAACATGGCTTAAAAGTGTGTTTGCTGCAATAAATGAAAAAGGAAACTCTCCGAATGACCTACTCACCAATCATTGGTACGGGCAATTTTTTAATCTGCATAGATGCAACTCCCCCAATGTGTCAACTGCATGCATAAACAATGATTTATTGACTTTTACCAAAGATCAGTAGCACGCGCTCTTCGCTTATGAGAAGAAGAATAACTAGTTGATGACTGAGGAACATCTTTTTCTACCCAAACGGCTCCATCCAACATGTCTTCATCAGACGAATGATGATGCTTGGAATGCTTCTTTCTGGATTTCTCTTTCTTCTTCTTGTCCTTCTTGTGCCTTCGTTCTTCCTTCTTGTGCTTCTTCTTGTGGCGACTCCTACGCTCTTCATGATCACTTTCTTCTTCTTCTTCAGAGACTGATACATGGCGTCGACGTACACGTTCACGAGCTTTGAATGGCTGAACAACAATGCTTTCTGATACAATATTCATCTTGGTATCCAAATGACGTGATGTTGACTCGCTGTGTCGTTCTGATGCACGAGTGAATTTTGGTGCAGATGGTTGTTGTTCTTGTTCTTGTGCTGATGGTTGTGGTGGCGGTAAAGGACCCACCATGACATCATCTTGATCTTCATCATTGTCATCATCATGCCGACTGGATTGATTGCTGATAGGTTGTCTTGTCTCTGTCATGCCTTGACTTTCAGCATTGGCAGGTTCCTGCACCTTGTCACGATCCTCCATTTCTTCATCTTCATCTTCTGAATTCTCAAAAATCGCCTTGAAGATATCCATGGATGGACGTTCATAAGTCTCTTTTTCCTGCTGCTGATCCTCTTCTTCCTTTGCACCTTCAGTTTGCTTGACTGGAGCAGATTCTGTAGTTGCTGTTGCAGTTGTTTCTGATGTCTCATTTGTCTCATTGATATCCGTTTGAGCTGGTGTTCGTTCAGATGGTTTGGGTATTACTGCACTTAAAGCTGGATCATTGGCCCATTGTTCAAACACTTTGGGTTGGCCACGTTGTCGCATCATATCTTCCACCTTTTCTTCACTCAATGCCTCCTTTGAACCAGCCATTGTATGTCCAACATTGCTTCGCGATGGATCATGATCAGGATGTGGATTGCGTACATTGAAACGTTTGCAGAGCAATCTGGCAGGATAAAACGGCTTCACAGTACGAGTAAGCTGTCCAAACATCTTCATCGCAGCTGCTTGAGCTTCTGTTGATTTCTATTTGACACATGATTATTAATAACAACAAGCCCATGTCTAACCTTAAAGGAATTACCTCTTTCGCTGGTTGTTGCATTTCAGCTTCTTGCTTTTCTTTGATCTCTTTCTCCTTGCGCCACTGATCCTCTGTTTTCAATCCACCTTGGAATGATACTTGTTCAACTGTGCTTGTATCTGCACTAGCTGATGTGAATCTTCCACTCATCATGGCACTGATTGGTCTGAAAATACGTGCTGCTTTGGCAAATTCATCCAATTCCTTTGAAGCTTCCTCATGTGATAATCCTTCTGGCACTGGTAAGACATCCTTAGGTTCACCATAGACACCAGCTTGATCCTCAAGATAACTCTTGTAGCGGGCTTGCTTCTTGGGATTGTCACCAAAAGGCATGAAACCACGTAACGCCATATTGGCTTGTTGCTTGGTAATTTTGGGAAAGTCGGTCAACTTGGTTGGATCCACAGGTCGCTTATGCGTCATGAATTTCAACACGCTGTCAAGCTGATCCTTTGATCCACTGGGTATATAATCGAAAACAGAACGTGGCTCAGTAGGCTTCTCTCCCAAAATGGCTCCTCTTTCATCTGAAGTCATGTTGTAACGTGGCTCTGTAGTGTTGGTAGTATCTTGGATGGCATGTCGTTCAACGAAATCAGCTGGTACTTCAGGAGGTCGATACCTATAGACATTGCATATGACTTAATAAATTGGCTGACAACATTTACAAATACAACATTACCATTTGCCTAGTTCTTGTGGTTCATTGGATACTGAAAATCCCTTTATAGGTAACCTGCCATCACTACAGCGTGCTTTGTTGATTGATTCAGGAGCATGGTGTCGTGTTGTAGTCGAAGAACGCTCTCGACGAAGAAAATTTCCCTCTGTATCATCTTCATAGAGTGTGTAATGATAATCCTTCATCTCTGTGTTGCCATAGACATCAGCATCGTCATCATCTTCTTGCTCAAGTGCACCAAGTCCAAAACCAGCTTGTCGACGACTCGTTCCCTGTGAAACGCCAAATGCTGATCGTCTTTGTGTGTCATCCATATCATCTCCTCTTTGTAATTCACGCAATCGACGCATTTCTGCCACTTGGGGAACATATTTCTCCAATTCATAACCGAGACCAAATGTGTTGGTTTTCGCTGTATAATTCTCAATAGGCGTGTCACGTGGTGCAAATGTAATATCTTCATCCACATCATCATCCTCTTCATCCTCTTCGTTTTGGTGAAATGTCATTCGTCGTTGTCGTCGTGTCATTCGTGGACCAATGCCTTGACCAGGCTTCCATCCAAGCTTTTGTAATAGTCGAATACCAACTGACTCTTTGGTAGGTGCCACCATATCCATCAATGTTGATCCCAAGAATCCAACGCCTCCACGTGTTTCATCTTCTTGTTGCTGTCTTCTTTTTGCTTCCAATTCACGTTGTGTTCCACCCAAAATATCAAATTCATCTGTAGCAACCAGCTTTCTTGCATTTGCCAGTTCCTATATCGCATTTTTATGAGTTCCATGTTGATACAAATGTCATATATCATTCACTATTTACCTCCAAGTCCTCTTCATCCATGAAATCCTCTGGTCTTGCTTCACGCTTTTCAACACGAGATGATCGTGATGACACAAACGAACTTGGTGTCCACCCTGTCATCATAACAACAACACTGTCAGTCAACACTACCACTCCTTTTCAAATAACATGATTCCATGTATATACCTTCTTTGGATCCTACTGTATTGAAATAACCTGCCGAGAAACCACCTGTAAAGGCACCATGGAAACGACGGCGTCCCTTTTCATCTCTGACTTCTTGCTTCCATTCGGGTACAAACTGTCCTGCATCGCTTACACCAGCACGTCGATCTCGTTCTGTTTGTTCTGGAAATGCAGTGCCAAATATCACAAAGCTTTCTGATGGTGTCCTTGGTTCGTCATTGCCATAAGTGTCTGTGTAGTGGGACATGTGGGATCGATCAAAGACAAAGACGTTGCTGCTGCTGTCTAGCCCTACCAACACCGCACGCTTTTAGATTACAGCTTTCTTATCCAATCAATGGTGACGCATAAGTTTTATTTGAAGGATGAAGCTACAACATGTTTCTTCACACTAGCTATATGAGCAGGTCCAGTTCCACAACATCCACCTAGCATGATCCTTGTGCCATCAAGTTGCTTGGAAGCCCATTTAGCCATACAAGAACCAAACGTATCAATAGGAATTTGTGTATCTTGTTTCCAGTTACGTGCTACAGCATCCCATTCTTCACCACCATCAGGATATAACAAGATGGTCTTTTCTTGTTCTTTTTCCTTGAGCACTTGAAGTAATCCTGGAATAAAACGAGGCTTGGTACAATTGACACCAATTGCAAATACTTGTGACATGGAATGAAATTCTTCCAGACAGTGTTGTAACAATGTACCATCTGAGATTGTGTTATCCGAGTTGCATGAAAATGAGATTCCCACTGGTGGAAGATTCATCGTATTTGAATGGATCAACTTGCGAATAGCTTGTGCTTCCAGATAAGATGGGATTGTCTCGAATAGAATGAAATCAATGCCTGGTTCTTTTTGACACTTTAATAAAAGGATGATTTGAAGATAATCTACTTACCTTGAAGACAAATAGCCAGTCTCTCTTGATGAAAGTCTACCAGATCATCCACTGTAATAGTATCACCATAATCTCCAGTATATTCTGCACCATTGGCAAGAATAGCACCATAACATCCCATCGAAAGAGCCACTAGACCTTTGCCATATTCATCACGTGCTTCACATGCCAATCGCACACTTGTTCGCATAAGTTGAACGGCTTCCTCACGCTGATAACCAGCTTCAAGAAATCCACGGATGGATGCCTGATAAGAAGCTGTCGTCGCTACATTGGCACCAGCCTTGAAATAAGAAAGATGCACAGCCTATAGGGACTCTATAAGAAACACTGCTTTGTGAGAAATAAACAAAGTTTCACCTTGATGGCATCAGGATCTTGGTCCAGGCAATGGGCAGACCACAATCGACCTTAGAATGTCGCGTAAGTTGTTTGTTTTGGCTTTTGGCTTTTTCTATGCAATACCAGACAAGTCTTTTCCATGTGCACGTTCTAGTTCAGTAGCCAGACCACCGTCTAGATACAAAATGGGATCATTCAAACTCATAGGTGATGTATATTGCAGAAAGACACAGCTGGGCCTTTATTGGCTATTTACTGTTACATATTCAGAAATGGTATCCCAAAGTGCTATGTATAATGCAGCAGATATGACAAGACATTCCCCAATAGACACTCTACTCCTTCCATACAATGATAGCAAGTAAACGATAGTGTATTATTGGTCTTTCAATTCAGGTCCATCAACAAATATTTCCAAGACATGTCGCAAATTGGTCACAAAGCCAGTGTCTTGATCCACCAATTGTATAAGGTCAATGGTATGAAGTTTCTCCTTGACAGCAATAAAGCGTATATCCACCGATTGGGATGTGGATGGACCCAGAGGACTATGGATATGTGGATGAATATACTTGTGATTCACATGCAATAGTCCCACTCTTACCTTAATCGAACATTGTTCTCCAAACAAATGATATCAGCTTCATGTGTCTCATTTTCAAAATAAAGTCGCAAGAATTCTAAAAGAGAACAATGAGACATCGATCATGAATCAAGCTTTGACTTTATACCTGTTTCATCCATGTATGGATCAACTGTGCTTTGTTCCACAGGCAATATTGACTTGTTGGCCATGGCATCAGTGGATGGATGTTGTCGTTTACGATTAGGAACCATCACTTGGAAACGTCGAGTGTGTTTGGATCGATTCACAATAAATACTTGTAATGGGAACTCCTTGCCTACTCGAATGATAGGTGGTACTGTAAAGGAGACAACAATGCCATCCACAATCTCTACGTCACTACGACGTGTTGTAGGTGGTCCTGCTGCTGCTGAAGAAGGTGGTGGTGGTGGTAATGCACGATTCATGACAGGAGTTTGTGAACCAGGTGTGTCCATGGTTGTCAGCATACGTTTCTTAGGATCCACCAAAGGACTGCCAAGAGATCGAGCACCAGGTGATACAGAAACACTTGTAGCAAGAGATGCAGATGAACGTGGATCCATTTGGGGTGAAGATGATGCCAAAAGTGATGAGAAACGAGGATCAGGTTCTTCCCGTTTTTGACGCATGGTTGAAACATCCAACATTGTATTCCATTTGGATCGCATAGTGTCAGCACGTACACCATCTATTACTGGAGCACCAAATACTTGAATTGATACACGTTGGGGTTGAAGACGTTCATCTTGATAATGCATTGGCATGGATGGTGTTGGTCGATGTCGTACAGGGAATATACGTTGGGGTTGTTGTGGTGGTTTAGCTGATCCATCTTCCAAAAGTGTCACATTGTATAAAAACACCATCTGATCCAAGGTTTCAAGAGTCATTGGGAATTCCACCTAAACATCATTTGTAAGAATAAAGACGTTTATCACAAGATTGTTCTTCCTTTACCTCTTTAGCAAATGCCGTAGATACCACAGAATTGGAGACATGCACTTCCACTTTATCCACCACGAATACACAATCCGTTTCAACTGGATTCTCCAATTCCACTGACATCATCACCATCTTGTCTGCTATGGATGCATTGGTTGTTCTCATTTTCACATTCAAGCCAGAACGCACTGCTAATGTCTCATGCACGTGACGTCGAAGTGTTAACATGTGTGGAGTAGAATGGCTCGCCTGCGAGAAACTTCCACTGGCTGCTTGTCGACTTTGCTTCTCAACCACAAATCGCTGATGTAATGGACTTGCAAATACAGGATCTAGTGTAGAAAAAGTCAATATCCAATCATGATATCAATTGATAATACATTTACCTTCTGAAAGTCCTCCAAGTAAATCAATTGTCTCAAATAACTCGGTATCATATTCATCCACATCTTGATCTGATGCATTGACTGAACAAGATTCATCTTTGGATTTGCTGGGAAGTGGTCGATAGGATACATTAAAGTTGAACAAGAGCTGGGGTTGCTGGGTACGTGTCTTTACATATACTTGAAGATGAATGAGTATCCTTGCTTCTTGTATCGACACAACAAATACTTACAGACTGGAATAACAAGTGGGAATAAGCAACAATAAGCCTTTTCATGTTCAAATATCATAGGCTCTGCATCCTTTCCTCGGCTATTGTAAGTGTGTGAAAAGAATGGCAATGAATCGGTAGGTAATGGTGGTGTTCCAGCTGATGCAGGTGCACGGATATCGCGTTTTTGTGTCTTTGGAGAAGAAGGTGCAGATGATGATGACGAGTTCAACTTGGTCGATAATGATCGATGATGAGGAGAAGCTGTCGTAGTAAAAGATGAAGATGGTTGTAGTGGTGGTGGAAAAGTGGATGGCACTGCTGATACTGCACCGTCAGTAATACTTGCTTCAACGTGCACGTCAAGATGTTGGAAGAACGTTTGTACAGCTGAAAAGACGTCATCCCCAGTTCCCGAGATTGGATGAGGTATACGTGCATAAAGATAAACTCGCACCTGCTCATCTTGCAACCTTGTGTCAGCATGGTGTTATTATACAAGAGTAGTGTTGACCATGTTACCATAGAATGTAAACTGTCGCGCTGGAGCCGTCAAGATCTCGTCACTGGAAGGCAAAGCATCAGCTTCAAAGCTCAAATTGGGTGTCAATACGCGAAACTCGGCCTCATTGAAGAAGAGTTCTGGAGACACGCTGTTACTGGTGTCCATATGAGTATAAGTAGAACAAGTGTGATTGTACCAGTACCTGAAACAAGCAGCGCTTATGAAATCCAGTCAATGCTTTATCTCCCTCCGCATCATTATGCACATAGCCCTTTTATCATATATCATTACAGAGAAACTTTATAGACTAGTTAGATAAATATGGTATCAATTAAACTGCGTTACGCTTTTTGCCTTTCTTTGCTTTCTTTTTCTTTTTGCCTCCTGCTTGAACATCAACTGGTGGTTTTTCTTCGACTTTTTCTTCCTCTTGTTCTGCTGGTACATCCATGGTATCTTTCTCTTCAGGCTGTTGTTCCTCTGAATTGGGTTGTGCTACTTCTTCAGGTGTCATTTCAGTAGGTGATTTATCTTCTGGTTCATCCACAGGTGCAGCATCGGAGTAGTACTCGGTATCAGTTTCCATGCCATCGTGCTTGCTTGTTTCTTGGACAGTATCTTCTTCATGTATCTCACCATCTTTCTCATTTTCCTCCTATATATAACATGTTAAATAAATCACATGGCACATTACACACATCATTTCAACTTACGCCACTATCATCATGATTGTCATTATCATCAGTCAATGGCCGAGATTCCTCCTCCAATGGCATATCCTGAATTGATGCTTCTTCTTCATCCTCTGGTGTATCCACATGACCTTCATTTTCGTCATCCAATGGCGAATCTGAAGCATACATTGCTGTAGTATCATCATCTACTACTGGCAACAATCTCTCATGATACTGATGCACATGTTCTTCTTGATCACCAGTGTTGTCAGGTACATAGTTGGGATCTGATGGGTAATAGCCTATAGCTTGTTGCACATTGTTAAGTGCATTATCTTCATCTTCACTGCTATCGCTGGTTGAATATCGATGATGATGCTCATCTCCTTCCAGTTCTGTACTATTATCATCACTCTCATTGCTATCGTGCTGATCCTCTAAGGATGAGCGATATTGTGTTGTTGGAGCTTGGCCTGCATTAGCAATCTTGAGAATAGCTGGTTCTTGATCTATAGCTGTTTCATCATCACCATCATCCACTTGATGATTCTCAGTCAAATAAGGAGCATGGTGTTGATCTTCTGTGCTATTTTCTTGATGGTATTCCTGTTGTTCAGGTGTGTGTTGCTGTGATCTTCCCAAAAGTGTTGCAAACTTTGCAGAAAAAGGATAGGCAGTACTAGCTGATTTAGGATCTGCCAGTAATTTCGAGACATCAGCAGCCTTGCTATCATCCATGTATTCAAAGATAATGTTCCATATACGTGCAAGGTAAGATGGAAGACTTCCACCATGACAATGTTCATCAGGATGCTTGTTCATGATAAGGAAACTGGTGCTTGGCTTATGTATCTTGGCACGGGGTTGTGACATTTCAGAATGTCGAAGTGAGTTACTTGTCATATCACAAGAATATTGAAAAGAATCCTTATCACTGGGTGAAAGTCCTGGTGATTGATGAGGAGATGGACCACCAATAGATGCTGTATCTGAATGAATATCCACAATACCATCTGAATTCAAGCTGTCAAACACACGTTGAATCATTTCAAAACCCCAATGCGTAAGCGGATGTTGCTGTTGACGTTGTTGTTGTTCTTCTTGATCTGAATCACTCTCCTCATTGTCGCTGAGTAAGGATGGATCATCATTATTACAAAAGACTGTTTGCTCAATTTCCAATCCGATCCATCCCTCGCTCACTTGTGTTAATGGCGCCACCTTGAAACATGTTGCTGTGTCAAAAAACTCTTGATCACTTTGGATGTTGGCTGTGTCATCTTCCATGTTGGTTGTAGCAGATGCATTATCAAAGCCTACCAAGATTTGCACAGCCAATGCATCATCTGCTTTGGCTTCAGAATTGAATTCATCTGCTGTATCAAAGGTCCACATGGGACAACTATCTTCATTCACGCTCATACGTCTGAAAGCAAGAAAGCGTTGTCGAATCATGGTAGGTGGTTCCAATGAACAAGGCTCAAAATCTTGATCGTCATGGTACTTTTCAAATTGTTCCTCGGTGATATGGGGCTCCAATGTGCTGTCATTGGCATTCATGCTGTCAAACAAGTGCAACTCTCGATTCACATAGAACACAAAAGGTTGATCTGTCAAGAAAGTGAGTGACATGACTTGCAATAAGGATATTAAAAGTGCACTTGCCTTGGTTTTGAATCTGGACTTGAATCGCTAAACGATGATCTCGTGTGTTAGTCAACCATGCCACTGAATCCACACCAAGTAACACTTTAAGATGGGGTGCTTTTCTTAATAAGCTGTATTGGATGGGGAAAGCTGTGCGATGGGGCAACATGGATTTCATGCATGATGGTTGCACACGTTGTACAATCCGATAACACGGTAACTTGACAGCTGGATTACTGAGATCTTCATTAGCTGCTAAATCTTGTGCCAACTCATCAATCAATAGCTGAAATGTAGAAATGATACGTCGTACATGGGGTGAACCACGTCCAAGATCTGTTGTGGATGCTGATCGATAAAATGGGTAGGCTCTAAAGTACTAGATACACAATAGGTTAGCACTTGTTGACTTGCGCTAATACACAACTTACAGGGACATTGTGATGTACACCTAGATCCAATCCAGCAAAAAAAGTAAAGATCAAGGAGCGATATTCAAGTGGTGGTTCAAGCAATAAGATGGATGCTTTTGGATTCTGGCTTTGAAGCCGAAGAAAGTTGATATGGCTCGCTAGTGTACCTGAATATCGAGTCGTAAGACAATGCACTTTTTGGATGACAAGACATAGTGCAAATAAGCTTACAGCACACACACACCTCCAACTAGCACATAATCGTATGATTTGACGAGTGATGCATCTGTTGACGCGAGTGAGTTGCAGTGCGATGCACGAGATCGCCTCAATCTGGTGACAACAGCATCTGGCAGAAAATGCAAAGGGACAACAAATAATTGCAGTGATAGTAAGCAAACAGCCAACAGTAATGCTGCTGTGCTTGGAAGAATCAAAATGGTTTGTAGCGTATATTGCAACAGCATTTCTATTCAGCGTTTATATCAGTATAAAGGAAAAAGACAAAGGGAAAAAAGGGAAAAAGAGACAAGGCCTATGGAGTGATCTTACAACAAACGTACACAAAGCATGATATGGCCCCCTTTTCGAATCTGCCTTCTCCTTTATCAGCACTCTCTTTCAACTACCCATCCCTTTTTTCCCTACTGATGTAACACTAATGCATATAAGGTCAAGTCATGTTTGTGCACTATAATGTTTCTTGGATGACTCGTATACTATCAAATGGGATAAAGTATGTAGATAGCTGGACAGACGATGTATAATGACGACTATATAAAGCTAAAGAAAAGGGATACAGTAGCGCCACCATCATCAAAAAGAGTAGGAGACATATGCTTATTGTGCACCTCCTCCTTGTTTGGGTCCTTAGGAATCCACTTGGACCCCCGATGCTTCAGTGTAAGCTTATAATGATCAATGCACCTTATCTTTACATATTTTGTCGACAAACAGACCACTGGGTATAATGAAAAACCATGCTTGGGTATCGGATCACCGGATCCGACCATCCGAAATGTTATGTATTGGATATTGGATACCAGTAGCGAGATCAAACTTGGAGCAAATCAATCAATATGTATCTCAAATAAAGAAAGAGCATCAATGGCTCTCAAAAGGAAGTGATTTTAATCTCTTGCTCAGAATAAAGAGCTAGACTTGGTATAATAAAGGTATGCAAGAAAAAGGGAAAGAAAAGGATGGGTTGCTAAAACGAATGTTGGATGATGCAAATGCTTTTTGATGTTTGTGTTGTTGTTGGAGATGAAAAAGTGATTACTCTTCTTCTTTGACATCTTCGAGCATGCTGCTGCTACCACCACTGCTTGAACAACTATTGCGATTGGCATTATTTCTGATACTATTGGTACGATGTTGAGAAGAAGAGGAAGAAGATGTAGTGCTGGAGGATGCTGCTGGTGGAGAAGGAACAGCTGTTGTTGCAGATTTCATCATATTGTTGTGTGATTTGATATAGCCACCTTTGCCACTGAGATTAAGCGTGTCAAGCAAAGTGTGATACAAGAACTTGTACGCCCAAACATTGCCTCTCATACGTCGGATGTCAACAATGTAAAGTCCCGGTAAGTTTTTGATCTTGCACAATTCGACACTAAAGCGTACTTCTTCTCCAGGATCAACGACTGGATCACCATAGACTGTTTCCCCTTGTTGAAATACAGAGGATGTTTCATCACCATGTCCATTACGTCGAAGTAATTTGCGGAAAGGTGCACTAGTACTCATACGTCGTTTCTTATCTGAACGAGTGTTGGATGCTAAAGAGGATGATGCTGATTCATTACAAGAAGGATTGTTTGAAGATGATGTTGCAGCAGTGATTGAATTGGGTCGTTTGCGTCGTTGTCGTGTACATTTGAGCTTGTAATCACCATCCTTCTTCACTTCAATGCCCATGGATAACAAGACTTGTTTCACTTCCACAAGTACATCCATAGGTGATCCAGATGTAAGTGCTTCTTGATCCACAGCGCCATGATGAGTACGTAATTTGGCATCATTGAAGTCAACAGCATATGACTTTCCAAGTGGCATGGCTCGTAAAGGACTGTGCAATGTGCTTAATGGGCGATCTGATGTCAATAAATCACCATGAGCAAGATGATTGAATGATCGATCCTTGGTACCTGTCATAAAGATGTCAATAAAGATTTGCTTCATGAAAAGAGAGAAAAGTAGTCAACTTACTAAGTGGTTTCTTTTTAAACCACTCCATCAGCTTCTTGCCTGCACTCTTGTGTTTATCCTTGTCATGAAAGACAGCCCGTTCAGATACAGAAGGCATGACATGCATAGAGCTGCGTGGTAATGCATCATTACTGTTTTCAGAACCTTTGCCAACAACGCTTCTAAATCCACTGTAACGACCTTGACTGAGAACACTATGAGCACGTTCACGATTGCCTTGTTTACGTGAAAAAGCCATTCCCTTTCTGCCTGAATGATGATGTCGATCTGAAGTGGATGGTTGAACTTGCAAATGATCTGCCACTGAATTGACAAGCAGAGAAAGTGCCTTACGTCTAGGCTCATAATGTGATTTTTGTGGAGGATGTAATGGCAATGCTGTAGAAGGAGAACGATGACGAGTACTAGTCGATGCGATAGAAAATGCAATGGGTTGTTGTGGTGGTGTGCTTTTACTCAATGCAGCTGAATGATAATGTGAAGAAGGTGATTGTTGCTGTTGTTGTTGTGGATTGCCTTGACGTTGAATGCTGGATAAAAACTTTGCTTGTAAAATGGATCCTCCTGGTGTTGTTGTAGAGGGGACAATAGGCTGTTGTTGTTGTTGTTGTTCCTCAATAGGATCCTCTTTTTGTTGCTTGTCAGTTGCCATAGCAGTCGATTCAGAAGCACTGGTATGCATAGATGCTGGTAATTCAATTGAAGATATTTCAGGTACAGCAAGATCTGTAGCTGTCATTGTTCCTTTGACGTTGCATTCAAGATGTTCATTTGATGCTGGTTTGGGTCCGGAAATGTCGGGTACTTGTTGCTCCTCGGAATCAACATCCATACTACAAGGCACAATTGCATCTTCGGAAGAAGGTGCCGAGACTGCTGCAGGGGTGTTCACATCGGTTGTGCAATGATCGTCGTTCAAAGGTCTCGTGTGTTGCACATTGTGCTCTTTTGCAGCAGTGCTTTGTTGATCTTTGCGCTGATGCTTTTGGCTATTGTTGTTGCTCTTATTGACAGGCATTGGCAAATCAGCAGTCGCCATTGCTTCATGTTCCAGTTCATCAATTGTTTTTTTAAACAGATCACGGTGTAGCTGTAACCAAGGATGCTCCATGATTGTTTGCATTGTACATCGTTTTGTTGGATCTGGTACCAGCATCTTTTGTAACAAATCACGAGCATCATCACTGACATAATCTGGAAAGGCAAGCTGTGTGTTGAGAATGTACTTGTAGAGTAAATTGATATTGTCTCCTTCAGGATTGGCTGGATCATCATCAAATGGCAAGTATCCACACAACATTGCATAAAGGATCACTCCACATGACCAAATATCGACCGCTGACCCAACGTACATTCCTTCGCTCACTACAAGCTCTGGTGCTGCATAACAAGGAGATCCACACGATGTTGCCATGAGATCATCTTTGGCTGAAGAGAACTGATTTGCAAATCCAAAGTCTGTGATAATCACATTACGATCACGATCAAGCAGTAGATTTTCCTATTGAACATGTTAGAATGAGATACATACAATAAGATTGCCTTTTGTGGAACTTGCCAGTTTAAGATCTCTGTGGACAATGTGTTTTTGATGCATGTAATGGACGCCACTGATGAGCTGAGCAAAAAGTCGACAAGCATCACGTTCCTTAAGATAGCGATGTGCAAGAATGTATTCAAACAATTCGCCGCCTTGATGAGTAGTAGTAGTAGTAATGGTGAGGATCATAGTCCAATATATAAAAAACACCCATCAATCCATGTTGCTAACCAACCTGAGGCACATTGTAATATAATTCCAATGTACTTTTCTGTTTCAATCACGTCATACAGCTTAACAATATAGGGGTGGCAAACAGTCTAGTTTTCAATAGATATAAGCGAACATCACCTTTAATCAATGTGTAGATCAGTCATTTACCCTGAGTACAGATATCTCTCGCTCCACTTTGCTCATTCTGGTGGATGAATCGATGTTGTCCTTTTTGATCAACTTGATAGCAACCTGTTGTATGCAATCAGTAATCTTGTTTTTCCCTTTTCTCTTGTACAAACTTGCCTCTTGACTTGAATCAACATGAATACCCAGTTTGACTTTACCAAACTCGCCTTCACCAAGAGTGTGTAACAACAAATATGGACCAAAGAGAGTAGGTTTTCTTCCTTGTGGAGGATGATAATGATACATCTGGTAGTAATGTTGCCACCACGGCAAGTCTTCCGCTGTTGTAGTTGAATCATATTGTCGTTGCACAGATCGCTGTAACTCTGTCGGTGCCATGACCGAAAAAGACCGAGAAGGTGGGGGACCTGATGGCATTTCATCAGTTGTTGCAAACAAGCTCGGAGTATGAATAGCAGTAGACGCCGTTGTAGTAGGAGGAGGAGGTGGTGATTGACTTGACACTGTGGCGTTGGAAGAAGAAACAAGCATGGTCATGATGGGACAATGGGTTCAATGCCAAGTACTGCACTAACGACTGGAAAAGGCGGTCGAAAAACGTGACAAGGGGAAAGAAGAATATAAAAGAGAGAGAGAGAGAGAGAGAAAAGAGCAAAAATAAAAAGAGGATACTAGTTTTAAACTGAGGAGAAAGAGAAAGGGGAAAGAAAGAAAGAGAGAGAGAGAAAATGATGAAGTTGTTCTCCAAAGGATATGGCACAGCAGTCCGGAAACGGGAGAGCAATTGGTCTGGAAGAAAAAGGGAGGATGCACAGTAAAACGACAAGAATAAAAGCGTAAAAGAAAAAGAGACAAGATACTTGTAAGGGGGCAGGAAAGAAAGAGTCAAAGAAGATAAACTGATGTGGTGTCACAAGAAAGCGTTTTATCTCTTGCTTTACAGAAACGTGTCTTGCATCACACACCTTTTACTTGTGTATATAACTCAAGCGCGCCTGATGAGGAGTTATCCAGTCGCAATGTATAATGCAGCATGTTTGTGCTACCTCGGGTGTCTTTTTCCCCCATCCCCCATCTCCTTAAAAACTAGATCATTTGGGAGCGTACCCAGAAGAAACTTGTACCATGAATAAAAGAATCTCTTGCCACATCATCGTATATCCAACATGAACACTTTTATCATGAACAATCACGTGTCATTTGATTCTATCAATCATCAACTATCCTATTCGTTGCCTTTTCACTGCATGATCATCGCCAACGCCAATGGTGTGTTTTGATTCAATCACTGAGATTCGCTGTATATAAAGGAGTGGTTAATCGATTACATCTCATATCCGAATTAGTTCTTTTTCTACCTACCCGATATAGTTCAGTAATCTTATCCTTCTTTGCCTACAAAAGATCCATTAGCCATTGTATATGATGCAGAATACATTACTCCTTTTACCTTGTTTGACTGACGTAATTGATTGATCGTGTTCTGAAGGTTTACTGTTTTGGCCCGCTCTTTGGAAAACTGGTTCAAGTGGTAACGAGCAGTGTCCCTGGAAGCTGCAAGCTATGATATGATATCAATATGATGAATACATCTCATGTTTGCTGTTGATACTCTTACATCATCTTCCAAGTCTTCACACAGATCGCTGAAATGTTTCTTTGCTAGGGTTGCCTTATCCAATTCTGCTGTCAGTGCTTCAATATTGCTTCGTAGTGCTTTGATGGTAGATTGTGATTGCTTTTCAGCATCCTCATGCAACTGGAACATAGCGTCTAATGCTTCTTCAGCTGTAATTCGCCTGGATGTCGTGCCTTCCATTTTCTACAAATGGTAAAGGTGTAAACAAGGATGAATTGTATCATTTCCTTCTGATTATTACCTTGGACATCTCTTCATCATGATTAGAGTGTGCCTGTTCCTCTTTGCTCTTGTTCAATGCATCGAGTTGCTCTTGTAACTGTTGTACTTGAGATAGTAGAACACCTTTCTCTGATCGTATTCTTTCAAACTCTTTCATCAGATCATTCACTTGTTGACGGATATGAGTAGTTGCTTCTTTATCGACTACTGCTTGTTGGGTATGCTGAGTAGCAATATTGGTCATCGTGCTTGTCGATCCTTTCAAGCTGCCAAATATGTCATGCATTTGTTGTAGCTTTTCCTTGAGCTGTTGATTCTCTGCTAGAACAGTATCCCTTTGTGTTGTTGATGGTTGCTGTTCTTTGTCACCTGGTGTAGGTGATGGTTGTACTTTGTCTTTTGATTCGGCTTTATCTGTTAGAGTGGTGGTGGTGGGTGCTGGTGGTGGTGGTGCGTTATTG
This sequence comes from Lichtheimia ramosa, assembly GCA_008728235.1. NCBI lineage: Eukaryota > Fungi > Mucoromycota > Mucoromycetes > Mucorales > Lichtheimiaceae > Lichtheimia > Lichtheimia ramosa. The sequence goes on along the minus strand of CP031827.1, from coordinate 1,557,433 downwards.
GAAACGGCATCTAGGAAATGCTGCTGGATCCGATCAAAGTATTGCTCTGTGGCATTGTCACGGCTAATGGCAACGCGGCGACATTGTTGTGAAAGAGTACGGCATTCGTTAATGGTGTCGAGGAGTTTGGCCAACATGGAGAAGAAAAGGTGGAGGAGTCAAGCTGTCAGCAGTTCGCGTGCCGATTTAGCATTGATGTCCAGACCGGCAATTTATCAAGGCAGCAAGAACGTGCCGTGTTGTCGTATCCTATTGTGAATGTAAACAAATAACATGAGCTTTGGCTTATGATGTGCATAAAGTATCACAACCAACATTGACAGCATAGCCATATGAGGAAGATCGATCACTTAACTGTCACGGGAATCAATCCAGTGCATCGTATTACATATGCGTTTTGACCACCATTTATTGATGAGCCATCAACCAGAGAGATTGATCCCCTTGCCTTCAATAATACAAGTCCATCTTTACATCTATCTTCTTACTAAGGAAGGAAATGTGCTTGATTTCGTAATAGTGAATAGGATCATGTCACAGACAATGATTCTCTTTTTATGATGGGATGATGACTTTATAAGCTACAGATACAAAGAGCGAGCTTGTCATTCACTGGAGCTGTTCCTGGTTATCAAGCAGCTACTCATTCCAAAGAATGCCGACACGAATGATGTTGTATCACCTTCCACCTTTCATGTTCATGTAGGCGGTAGATTGGAGAAGCCATCTATAAGGATCATATAACAAATACTTGGGTAAGGTGTTGTTTAATAGCAATCTCTTTGTGGAGATGGATAATGGTAGAAGCTTACCACTGCCAGTTTCCTATGTACACTTGTCTAGCTTGCACAAGGATAATGACCACATGATAATACACAATACACGTTACTATCATCAACAATGCTTATATAAAGGGCAGTGTAGTATAGTAATATACATGAGATACCATCGTTGGAAGAGGAAAAGTGACATTTGTAAGTAGTTAGTCATTGGAGCTAGTCTCATTCTTTTAGTGTCATTTCATTTAGGCGACTTTGTTACACCGCTTTGTCCTTTTCCCCTTCCATCGCTCTTCGCTTTATTGCCACCCCACTTATTCTCCTTCTCACCTTTACTTTTCCAACCTTTCCAATTTGACCATTGTATGAATTGAACAAACGTCTTTCCTTTATCCAAACACACCTTTATACCAGCCCATTTGAAAACAAGCGACATGGCAGCTTCTGAAGATACATCTTCCCTGCAGCAGCAGCAACACAACAATACCCGACCCGTCACCTTCAATGACCATTTACAACATCTCGAGTTCAGTGGCGATGCCATTGATATGGCTTTAAGGTAAGTTTATCTACAAGTTGACAAGTCTTTTCTATAACTAACTATACAACATAGAAAACTACTTTCCAAAGCATTACTTCCCAAAGAAGCTCAACAAATTGATCGTGCCATGGAGGATTTTGCCAAGCGATATCATGAATGTAATCCAGACTTGACTGATAGTGCAGGTAACGATGAGCCAGGAGATAAAGGGAGAAGAGGAGATAGACAATGATACTGATGATCAACTCCGTAGATGCGGTTTATGCTGTTGCATTTTCTGTTTTGTTACTACACACCGACGCTCACAACAAGAATGTACGACGTAAGATGAACAAGGAAACATTTATTATGCGTACAAAGATCATTGAAGGTGGTGAAAATGTCTCTTCTGAAGTCCTGGATGTAAGACAACAATGACGATCCTTTTCTCCTATAGCTAACTCTAATTGTAGATCATGTACGACAATATTGTTTCCACACAATTCACTTATGCTGAAAGCAATGATGAAAGACCACCTGCACCAGAAAGATCAGGATCATGGCTGGGTCGTTTAGCACGAAGTGACTCTAGTGGTACTTTGAATTCTGTAAGTTTCCAAGGAATATGCACCAACGTCATCTGAGTATTAAACTTACTTTGTAGGTCAACATGGATGACTTGTATCCCAAGCTCTCTCAATTGATGCCACCCGAGAATCCTTATTGCTACAAACGAGTATTACGTCCTTTACCTGTTGCTGATGCATATGCAGCTTTTGTCAATGCACGTCCATTACAACTTGGAGGAGTCAGAAGCAAACATCACAACAATCGACCAGAATCATCACCTTCTGTGGATACTCAGTTCACTGTACGTGTTGCCAAAGCAGCTATTCTTGAACGTAAATACGACATGCTACCTGGTGGCAAAAAAGCAACAGCACGTGGATGGAGACCTTTTGGTGTTGTATTGAGTGGTAGCCAAGTCATTTTCTTTTCGGATCTTGGTGCATTTGAATCATGGGTAGCCAACAGCAACAAAGGCAGTCAGCATAATACACCTCCTTCTTCACCATCTACTACTACCAGCAGTAGTACCAGTCGTCGTTTCCCTTCATTTCCTACCTATATGGCTACCACTAGCAACAACAATAACAGTGTGGATGATCCTACTGAATCCTTTTCTTCACAACAATCACTACAATCCAACAATTCCAATATACCCATCATCAGTAATCAGAACGACACCAACAACAACAACAGTAATGCCCAAGTGTTACGACCAGTACAGATCATTTCATTGGCTGATGCTGTATGCATCCATGACGACTCTTATACAAAATACCCTTACGTCTTTCGTCTTATGACAGGCGATGGTCAGCTGTTTTTACTTCGGGCAAAGAATAATGCCGATTTGGATGACTGGATGCTGAAGATCAACTATGCTGCTGCCAGCAAAACAAACAATGTACGACTACGACCACCACGACAGAATGCTCATCGTGATAAACGCCAAGAAGTGATCAAGGTAAAGGATATAAAAAAGTGAAAGTGACATGTCATTAAACACATGTGATTTGCCATTAGAAAAAAGTCATGATGCTTTCACAACGCTTGATCGAATGTGAACGACTCTTACGACAGGACTTGCAGCTACGAAGAAACTTGATGGTGTTGGTCCCACTTCAGAAATCAAGCAAGGACAGGATTCTTTATTATGCAGAATTGGTTGGCAAGCAGATTCAGAGTAAACGACTTCATATGCAACGACTTGAATGTTATCGTGAAATGCTCGAAGCGACACTGGCATGGTTTGATGGTGATTCCGATAGTCGACCTTCTACAATGGCAACTTCAGCTACTGCACCTATCATTCAAGTATCCCAAAACAAAGAGCGCAACAATACCAATGCTACAGATGACAACAACATACGACGATCTTCATGTCCTCAGATTCCACCTTTCCCATTTACATTGGATGAATCGTCCATGATCAGCAGTGCCACATCCACACCTATTGCATCATCATCGTCATCATCAGAAAAGAAGGTTGCTTTTGATGTCCCTACTGTATCCATCACCAATACCAGTAATGAAGATCACATCAACAATATCAAGTGGATGAGACGCAGGAGTAGCAGTAATCCGGTCAAACCAGCACCATTACCATGTGATGGATTACAACAAAAGATATCAAGAGAAAGAAGTGGATCTGAAGTATCTCGTGACGATGACGAATTGACCATTGTAAACGGCGTCAATGAAGATGATATCGATACTCGTTTAGAAAAATGGACATTGTAGATTTGTCAACTAGTAGTCAATGAAACACGTGTACATAGCATTACCTTTATATTCAATGTCTGTCAAGATCATCGGTTGGATGTTTGTGTATGTGTGTGTTACCAAGGAGGAAGAAATGAATCAACCCCTTGTTGCCGAGAGGTGCATGATTGTTTTGCTTATGCACACGAGATAGTCAGAACCACGCGCTTTTCCCTTTTTGATGTATGCAATGAAAGACAAGTCAATATCGAGTGCTATGTACAATGACTATGTTATAAGACTCCACTGAAACAATAAGATGTATACAAGGATCACTGGCACATATCAGGAGAAGATAAGAGAAGCATTCAAAAGTAGGGTCCGTGCTCTTGAAACTCAAGGTACAAGCCATGTCAATTACGTGTTAGCCAATGAGCGACTTTTGATATCCATCATGATAGAATTATCCTCCAGATGACCTAATACGAATATTGTGAATGCGAGATTGCACATGTCTGTTGCTCATGTTGCATGTTGGTATGGGTCCTCCTTACTAAAAGTAGCAATTCTGTTGTAGCAGATCAGGAGGATAGAAACGTTGTTGTCGCGTCTCTCTTTGTATCCCAACCCAAAATACTATTTGCCACTTTGCTCCTTTTTCTTCCTTTACTTTACACATTTGCCCTTGATGCATATCCTCTCCACAGACGACGATAATGCTCCAGGATGTCAAATATTAGACGGCTTTGCTATACTTGTGCAGTTGACATTAGCTATGACGGCCTTGACAGCCCTGGGGATAAAACGTTGGCGAGAACGACCAAGAAGACCTGTAAATATATGGCAAGTAGAAGAACAAGATGATAATACACTTTCTCATTAGACACATTTAGGATACTTGATGTGAGCAAGCAATTCATTGGTGCTGGTACGGTTCATTTTTTAAATCTTGGCATCAGTTATCTTGCAGGTCGGCCTGCGAACGGCCCACCAAGCAATCTTTGTGTGTGGTACTTTCTCAGTCTCCTTATCGATACAACACTCGGCATTGCTATTCTCTGGTTCTGGTTACGAATACTTGAATGGACATTGCAGCATGTCATTCTCAGTAGTAGTCAACATCGACAACATGATTCATCGACTCGATTATCACTCTTTGATGGCTATGGACCACCACCTTTTTGGCCATCAATGCTATGCCGATGGTGTGTACAAACTGGCGTATTTGTTTTGGCAACGCTGTGTATGAAAATTTGCATCTATGCCTCGTTTCAAGCTTTCCCCGTCATCTTTGATTTGGGAGATTGGGTCTTGGCTCATATCAAAGAGACACGCTATCAAGTAGTATTTGTCATGTTTGTGTAAGTAGAATCAATCACTTTATTCTTTCATCATGACTCATGGTTTTATCAGCTTCCCATTGTTCATGAATGCATTTCAATTCTGTGTCATTGATTCGATCATCAAAGGCACCATTCATCCTCCTCGTTACTGCCAAGACCCCTCGTTATGGGCAAACGCCGCCATAAAGGAGACCAACAGTCGATCTAGTGATGATTGGCGGGAGAATACGACTACAACATGGCAATCCAATAACAACAACAACAACAACCATGATGAAGAAAGGACACCTCTTTTATCGGCTTGATCATCATCATGAATCATTTTCTTCTTATCGTATATATTTATGTCTCTTGTGTTTACGTGTAAATACTTTTGTTATATCCTCACCTGTTGTGTCTGATGTGCATGCATCCCGCCAATCTCATTCTTCCCATGCAATATATATAAAAGACATGTTGATTCTATACTAACATGCGTACTTTTCAATCATTGAAAAAGGAATACTAATGCACATCCAGGGAAGCGGGGCATCTTCCGAGACTATAGCCTTAAAACCGTATCATTGACGCAGCACAAATTGTCATGTGGAGCATAAACAGCCCTTCACACCGAAAGGTCTTGAGACAATAAGGGTGGGTACTATCCATTTTCGACATTCCGTTCTCTCTCTAGAATGACTATACGAACGTATGCACCCCCTGACAAGATGCTTTGATGTGACGATGACTTGTTTCATGTCAAAGATGTTGGCAGTGATTCTCAATATGCACTTGTTGCTACAATAAACACTGTAGTTCCAAATATTTGTCGAGTCGAAACACATGGAATGGCGTGGGTAGCATGTTTATTTGAAAGACCAGAAGCTCCTGCTCGATTTAGTGTTCAATGCATTACCATTATATCCTTATGCATGATATCCACATTTCTGGTTCAATCAGCATCTTATAGAATTTATTATACGTAAGAAGCAATAGGTGTCTAAAGCAGTTTAATTAACAAGTATTACATTAAGATGGATGAAATTAAAAGTGTAGTGCTAGCTAGTGTATGTAAATAAAGTGGATGTGATCAAACAATGGCATCGCTTGTATTGGTTGTTGTATCACCTTGGGAATCATGTTGTTGCCTGCTAGTAGGTATCGTTGGCGTGGTAGTAATAACCTGGACATGGTTTTCTTCTCCTTCTTTCTCATTGTTGCATTGCTGTGAATGTTTTGGATGCCGTTTATCCCACCACCTGCGCCACCATGAAGACTTTTTGGGTTCATTGTTCGGCTCTTCTGGTTCCTGGATACTGTCATTGTCTTCAGTGATAAGCTGATACATATTAATGCGTGATGGAGGCGGAGTAGGAAAGTACTTGTAGTATGCATTGGCGATGGCAAAAAGGCCGTAAATGATGAGACCCAAGCCGAGAATGACCATGAATACCTTGCCACCATTATGTGTCGCCAACTTTGCTATGGCTGCTGCTATTACATTGACATTCCCTGATTCATTGCGTTTAGCCAATGAATCCCAGAAAAAGCCAGACAAGGTACCAAACATGGCAGCTCTTCCTCCAAATCCAATACGTCCTGATAAATTTACAATACGAGCTTCCCATTTACGAGCATCAGGTGCTGAAGTACTGAGATCAGGTATAAAGTTGCCAGTGACAGCATTTTGGATTTGAGTTGCAAATGCAATCATAAATGCCACACCAAACACGCCAATAAATGCACTTCCAACAGTAGTGTCGGTAAATGATGCCGGGAATTCATTACTGGATGCTGTCTTTTGTTGCTCTTCATTGGTCTGATAGATCATCTGGATCAAATAGTACAAGTAGGCACAATAGACACATCCACTGACAATGGGTGATAACCGGTATCGAAAAAAGTTGGTTCGCTTGCTCAACATGGCATCAAACGCTTGTCCAGTAATAGCTTCCCAAAATCTAGATACATGTCATTAATAATCCAGATCAGATGATCTTTATGTCATTTCTTTCTTACCTCCAAACCAGATAAGTGATCAATCCAATGGCCATGACTACCAGAATAGGTCGACCAATAGCAGGAATACCTCCCAATAAAAGAAATGCACCCTACCATTGGATTAATAAGATCGTCGTACTCATATACAGAGCATATTTGTACTTACCTGAGGAGATTCATTGCCTTGACTGCCATTGGGAGTCCATGCACCAGATACATTGGTCAATATCAAGACACCAATAATGCCATAGACAATCCCTTTTGCCACAAATCCACAACGTCCAATAAATCGTACAATCTTGACATGTCGAGGACGTACACCACCATGATAGAATGGAAGAGACTTGACTCTGATAATATGGGGTTCTTTTGCATCGTTCTTTCTATCAGGTTGGCTTATATTGTCGCTGGCTGCTTCAGGAGAAAGAGAAGTAGGTGTTGTTGCTGTTGCTGCTGTTGTATCATTACAGTCAGTCGTTGTTGTATCGTCAGTCGAGACTTGTATAGGGATAGTCGTGTATTCTCGAGTAGTGGTGTCTGTCATTGTGCCATGTGGCTCATTGTTGGTAGAAGTGGTGGCACTCTTTTGTGAAGTCGCTTCGTCTTCCTTTGTAGCACCAGAAGTTGTTAATGGGGACCAAGAAGCAGTACTGTCCCTGTTACTCTTCTGCAAAGATACTGCTGTCATTAGACGATGCCAATACTTGAAATGTTGCTGGAGTTTTACCTGGATTGTGGAGTTGGGGTGGGGTGACATAAAAGAAGAGTGGATAGAGAAGGAGAAAGACGTGGCATGAACTAGCCAAGTCCGCGTCCGAGAACAAAGCTGTATATGTCCAAACTATTACATCATTCATGGGAAACTATATCTCATATCTATCTCTCGACACCTTTACATTGAAGTGTATTACACTCTTGAATGAACAAAGACAAGCTTACTGTATGTACATAGTGTACCTGGATAATATGACGTACACTAAACAACCCCTTCTCCCTTTTAAAACGTCATTTTGTTTCGATCACTCATGGAACTTTTCCAATGGTTGCACAAGTGGATCATGATTATCCTAATTCAGTCTTTCATCCATATCATGTTTCAGTGGCACTTATTGATCTTTAGACCATGCAAAGTATCAATGCTCACCGATTCTTCCACACTTGTCGGCTGATCTGCCAAATGTTGACTGAAAAGCCGGTTATGCCGGTGTTACACAACTGTTGTACATGAACTGCATCATCAGCCAAGCCCAACTAGTGTATAATATAACATGTCGTCACGTGCTAAACTTATAACATGTACATCCATTATCATGAGGAAAGAAAGAAATTATGCTTGCTTTATGTGCAAATGTGCCAAGATTACAAGGCTGTGTAGTATGAAAGTAAAAGAAATGTTGCTGCTTGATTTGTACTATGATACGCTTGCTGTTCAATGTGTGAAAGTTATTAAGTGGTGTGTGCAGGGGGTGTGATATGAATGATGGATGCTATTTTTCATGACTTAAGGTGACCAAGAACGATGATTATTGTCAGCATAGTTGAGAACGACACCAACAAACTCATGAAGAATCTTGGTGTTTTCGACATATCGCACTGGCGATGGCTGTTGCTCATTTTCAGAAGAGCAAATGGGTGGTAAGGCAAGATATGAATCCGATGTGTTCATTGTAGGTGATGACAAGCTGCTAACACTGCTATTGCTGCTGGTGGTAGAGCTATTGCTGCTTGTGCTATCACGTCGCCAAGCCAAATTGGGAGAAATGGATGGCAACTCAATCTTCTTTTGTGGAGCACTGTAAAATGGCAAGTCAACAGCATGTTGAGGAGAGGATGAAAGCTGCTGGTGCTGCTTTGGTGGAGCAAAAGGAGAAGAATGACATGTTTTGGTATCAGCGACATGATGTTGCTGCTGCTCCAATAACATGCGACGACCCAGTCGTCTTGCAATTTCATCTCGCACAAATTGCTGCTTTTCAGGCGAATCATCAAGTCCAAACTTTTGGCGAGCAAGACGATACACACGACATCGAAGATCATTTTGTCTATTCTTTTCTCGGTTTTCTGCACGCCATTTACGCATCCTGCAAAAAGGAATAAGTATGATCTATTTGTAGTCATGTCACATCATTTACATACCTTTCAGTGGTCTCTTCTTTAGAAACTACCTTCTTTGAATGTCCTTTCCAGCGTTTCTGGTCACGACTGCGTACATAAGGTATATTGTGAATGTTGGGATTCTCCATGTGTCGCTTCCTATATAAAAGAAATCACATGGTAAGCATGATGTCTCATAGAATCATTACGCGTGCGTATAAAGATTGTTACACACACGCTTATAGAATGAGATACGCACAAGTTTGATCTTGTTGCAAATACTAAAGTTGAGCATGATATGTAAGTCATCATCATCCAAAGGTATAAGCCATTATCTTCTCTGCTTACTTTTTGGACATTGGGTACAAGGGAAGTTGCGAGCGGATGTCATGGATTTCATAGAAGTAGTTGCAGTCATGATATGAAGAAGATGTGTGTTTGAATGTGGAATGAGAAGATATTTATGTGTGAAAGAGCAGCCAGATGAAGGACCAAAACATGTAAGCTCACTTAAAGCTTAAACGAGGAAGTAATTTTTTCATCTATCCATTTTGTCCACTGAGTTGCAGACCAGCAGCGACAGGGTGTTGATGTTGACCATGATCATTTTCTTTTCTCTTCATGACTTTGAGCAACCTGCTTAATGAATGCATGCGTTTGCCTTGTCACCTACATATATGAACATTTCTCATTGCATACCTGCGCTTTCATTCAATAACAAGCTGCGATTTGTGTAGCGCTTTTCCATGCTGAACAACAATAACTCCTACAATGACTCTTGTCTTGTTTATTGACTTTCTCTCTCCTTTTCTCCCCACGATCGATCATAACACGCACGCACAGATACACTTGTACACAACCTTTTCTTTCCTTTTTTTGTTTGGCGGGAACGCCCCCTTTGATATGTAAGTGCACAACCATTCATAAAGGGGTTAAGTGATAGAAAGAGCGGGGTAAGTGTATAGTCATTAAAACAAACCAGCACATACATGTACAAGTGTCGTTCACAGCAATGTCAAAGCGCTCTCTTTTCAAAAAGTGATGGGCTGGATTGGAATTTTTATTTATGTGGGTGACACCGATATGTTTACCATCACCTACTTGATTTGCTGCATTGTTTATATTACGTGATACCTCTTCATTGTAACGCGCATAAGCCAAGTCGGAAGAAGAATAACATGCAGGGCTTGCCGACATTGCTTTTGACATTCAGTGATGGTAGATGATGCTGGATTGTCATCACATGGCTTGAAAAAGATCAAGGTGGGATGTGTGAAAAGGGGGGTTATTGGAGAACGAGATATTACCTATACAATATACTGCAGCTCAAGTAGCACCGCCACATCGCAGTCATTCTCGGGGTAGAAAGACTTGCTCGGGATAGATTAAAATCAACGCCTGTACACATATATGCATCCATTCATCATTCCGTAATGGAAAAAAGATCCATCATCAGTTTACTTGTCTTTCATTTTCAACAAAGAGGCAGCAAAAGAGAAAATAGTCATTCAAATTACACCATCTCTTGTGTGTGATGAGCAAAAGTCACATGTTCAATTACTAACATGATGAAGACCAACATATTCATGCTGGATAGCTTCCTTACAACTCATGCATCTGCAATATCATCAAGACACTTTGACCAATCTACAGCATTCCACATACATTTAGCTGCTTTCGGAATTAGCCATGGCTGATGAGCAGCCTTATTCTGCCAAATGCTGCATCGTTCACTTACCAGTAATAGTATTCAAAGCCAAAAGATATATATTTGTAATGCTGGGTAGTGTAGCACTATTGGATATGAGATATGAAACGAGGAGGATGCCATATCAAGCAGTGATGAGCCAATATTATGATGATCATGACTTGCACTTGCTCATGGCTGGTACATAATGACAAGGCAAGATGAAAACTGCCATGTTCTACGTCTTCACAGTTGTCCAAGACTTATTTGGTGCACTTGGTCAATACATGTAACTATGTTTATGCCATGAATGTACCTGTTCCTTTGACACAGATACATTTCCTTATGTGTGAAGCAAATATGCAATATAGGGTGGATCAGCAGCCATCATTGCGCTCCAAACTTTTGATTTGGAATGGCTGTTGCATGAGTCAAGCCGATTGATATTGTAGGAATCTGATCTACTGCTGCTGTATATATGAACTTGATGATGATAAAGTTGGAAAAGGAGGAAAAGAAACATGCGCTCTATGCAGTGGATGATATTGTATACTTACTGAGACATGAATAATGCAGGATACTCTTTGCCTTTTGTAATAAAGCACATCAAAAAAGCGTGCAAATTGGTCACTTTCGTAAAGGGGAGAACAACTTTTTATTGCTATGCTTTTGGGGAGACGAGGAAAGGGTTTGGGTGTGTCAAAAGTAATGATGATGATGAAGTGCACATTATCATCACTTGGACTGATAGAATCAAGGGGTAGTTGTGATGATGGATAGGGATGGCTTGACTACTGTATACATGCATTACTCACTGCATTCTTCGTGAGGAGTGCAGCTCAAGTTCACAAGATGGGACACCTTTTTTCGACCAACAACACCAGCGTCAACATCCCAAGATTATGGCGCATGCACACAGGGGTTTCTCTGGTTGCTGTTGAAAGAAGCACATTTTTTCCCTTCCACGTTATCTCTGCCTTTGTAAATGTTTGTTCCGGGCTGCTACTGCTACTGCTCCTTTTCTTTGTTTGCAATGGAGTGGCGCAAGAACCATTTTGATCCAACACAACGTGCTTATTGTTGCTTCCTTTACATAGAAGGGTGAAAATGATGAAGATAGCGTTTCGCATCTTCAATGATCATGGTCATATTCCTACCATTGGTCAAGTTGCACGATGCAGCACATATCCAAGTTGATGTTTTATGACCATTCACTTACACAACGCGGCTGTTTATGCATATATACGAGATCTTGTCCCTCATTCAAGGGGAATATAAACAAATGTCAATCACACGGATGCTTCTGATAAGGGGAAATGGCGTAAAAGGGCTACTGCACGTCTTACTATAATCGCTACACACTCAAACCTTGTTCACACGCTTCCGATGGCATTCCGGATATATGCTACATCAATGCTAATACTGGTGCTTGCAATCGCCAGTCTATTATAAAGTTATGATGAAAGTAAGCATCATGAGAATACAACACAAAGCATTAGATAGCTGCTCATATCATACAATGTGTAAGGACAATGTGGCATGTTGGGATCTGGCCTATGTCTCTTTTTTACGCGGGAAAGTAACCTTCTTCTCGAATGGTACACATAAACGAGATTAGGATCGCTTGGCCTACTAATCCTGCAACAAACAATGTTTGAACGGCGATTCAACCTACAACATTTTCTTTTGTCTTTGGGTGCACGGATACCATTTTGGATCCCCTTGTCATTGATCCCATTATTTTGCCTATATCCCCATTTGCAATGTACATAATGATGCCAAATCCACGTGCAACATGTACAAGAATAAGTTCCTTCAAACATAATGGATCTGGCTGCAATATGGATATCTGCAACGCGGGGGAAAGCTTGTACAAGATCCAAATTCAAGCGAGATGTACATCAACAACAACTTTGCTGATCCCAAGTACAAATAGAATTGAAAAGGGGAGATGGTATTTCGCTGCATCTTTGTGGAAAAAAAGGGGTAAGAACAAAAAGAGGAGAGAAGAAGCAAAGTCTGCAGGTACCCAGCAAGAAGGTAGACGCCTGGTTGTGTATAGCAAGATCACCAGATCAAAAGTTGAAGCAATTAAGAGTTGCATGATTGCATTTACATATGAGGAGAAAGATATGATACAAAGATAGTTAGATAGTCTAATGTTTCAAAAGTATGTCCATGATGATGGGATCATGGATGAAGACAACTTTTTCATAAAAAGTAATAGCAAGCACTCTTAACTCCCTAAAGAAGGCTTGAAGAAAAAGGGGTGATACATGCTTCTCCACTTTTTTACCTTTACACTGGCACCAATCTTCTTTCCCCGATTTGCATCATTTCTATCAGGGTGTCTTTATGTGTGCGGGATATCCAGGGGGTCAAGATAGTGAAATAGAGAGGGGTAAAGCTAAGAATTGTCTTTATGTGATATGAGAATTTGCAGTTGCCTTACCTGCTGTTGACTGGTTGATGTGGAAGATGTCCTCCCAATCAAACTGCCCATACGGAAGCTTTTAATAGCTGCGTGGATAGGAAAGGGACCCTGTGTATATAAATGAAGTCCCCAATGCCAAACCAAAAAACCGGAAGAATATCGTTTTCTTTTCTCCACATCCTCCCTTTCTTTGACACTTTTTCACGCTATCAACATGTCTTCAGCTGATCATCACCACGACTTGGAAGGAAAATATCCTCCACCACCAGCTGTAGCTGTTGCACCCCCAATTGCCAATCCAGGTCCCTTAGGTCTTAGTGCTTTTGCCTTGACGACTTTTGTACTTTCTCTTCATAATGCCAACGCTGGTATGCCCAATGGCACTCCAAGCAATGTCGTTGTTGGTCTTGCTTTCTTTTATGGTGGACTTGTGCAAGTAAGTAATAACAGGATGTATTACATGTAATCCATATTCACAATGCTTTCTATAAAGCTTTTGGCTGGTATGTGGGAATTCAAGACTGGCAACACATTTGGTGCCACTGCCTTCTCTAGTTATGGTGGTTTTTGGCTCTCTTATGCCATCATGTTCATTCCCGGTGCTAATATCTTGGGCGCATATGAAAAGGTGCCTGATCAACTTCATCATTCGCTTGGTATCTTTTTGGTTGCATGGGCTATTTTCACTGGCATCATGTTGATTGCTACTCATCGAGCCAATATTGCTCTTATGGTTCTCTTTTTCTGTTTGGAGATCACTTTCATTCTGTTGGCTGCTTCTGATCTTAATGACAGTGTCCCCTGCAAAGTTGGTGGTGGTGCTATGGGTGTTGTCACCGCTGTCATTGCATGGTATATTGCATTAGCAGGTCTTTTGACCAAGGAATCATCACACTTTACTCTCCCTGTTGGTCCTCTTTCTTAAAATGCTTCCATTTCCTATTATTGCTACTTGAATAGATCATCACTCTCCTTCCAATTAGTCTCAGGGAGACTAAACATGCGCTCGTGCTGCTGAGCTTTCTATTAGTTTTCCTCCTTACTTTTTAATTCTCCCATATCAATTGGTTGTTTACTTTCTTTTTTACTATCAGCAGTACTACTACTATAAAGATGGCCATTTTGGCTCATAATATTCTTTGTTGGGATGTGGAGGAGGAAGAATTCATTTGTCAAGTCCCCGACTCATGTCGTGCATGTTGTCTTTGTTCTCCTTTTTCGCCCTGAAATATGTACTTTGACTTTAACCTTCCTTACACAAAGAACGATGCCAAAAACCCAAACCGTCTTCGCCTGATTCTCGCCCGATATAGTGAATGTAAGTCAATGGGCTTTAAGCTGCAATCTACTTGCTTACAATGTTGTACAGTGGCAGAAAGCGTGGTGGCACTCAACTACACAACCGATCAGTGTACACCAGAACAGGTTCATATCCAACACACGACCTAGTTTTGTTGCAATGCTCTCTTATTCACTACCGATCCCTTGTAGACGTTGACGATCCAGCCTATCAGCACGTCAGATATAAACCATCCTGTCGTTCAGCTCACACGACTCACACTCGAAGTTGATGAACCAGTATCCAAGGTAGCAAAAAGACATTATCAGATACTCTTCTTCTCTTACACGTATTCAAAGGAAGATATAGTGGCATTACGATCCAAGTATCAGTTGATAGCTATTCGTACTTCCAATCCACGCGTATTTGAAGAAGCATGCTCTAGCTACGATATTGATATCATATCTTTGGATTCAAGCAAGCGATTAACATTTCGACTGGATCCACTCTTGGTACAACAAGCCATGGCACGTGGTGTTTATTTCGAGTTATGCTATAGTCATGGAATACGTGGTAAGAAAGGGAAAAGAGCAAGAATGCCTTAGTTGTACTCAAGTTGATGCATGGCATATCTATCACGTGATGCAGATGATACCAAACGCGCCTATGTACTACAAACGAGCAAAGAGCTTATTCGCGTAACTGGTGGCGATCATTTCATTGTTTCAAGCGAAGCTTTTGATGTTTCAAACATTCGATCCTCTTTTGACATTGTATACCTGTAAGTAGTGAACTTGCCTATAGACATGCTTCATACTTAGATCTTTTCTACAGGCTCAAAGCACTTGGATTACCGAATGACAAGGCAAAGTTTGCAACTGGTAAAAATGGAGAAGCCCTTATCAAGCGACTAAGGAAAAGGCAAAACAATGAGATTCAAGTAGACAATCAGATGCTAGTAGATAGTACGTAACAGAGATTCCTTTTGTGTGCTTTAAAAGTTATATGGGAGCTTCTATATCATGAATGATTGGTTGTGCGATGCTTGTGGGTGGAATGCAGGGATCGAAGATGATGTTGCATGTGACAATGTACCATAAAAGCCATGTGAATGATTATGTCCTGGTGAGTTGGCTGGACAATCATACTGGGATGCAATGCAGGAATCAAGGGCAATGTTGCATGGTAGAGTACATCAGGAGTCTATTGTTGACCATGAAAGCGCATCGTCTTACACTAAGACTGTGATTACTATAACATTCATTATCTTCTTATGCGATTTGCGTATTATCCACCTTATAACAGAGTCAATCATGTACTGGTTGGCTCGCGATTGAATGATCTGCTGACTACAAACTACCAAATTCTCTTCAGAATAGCTTATCACATGTGTCTTGATGTAGACCCACAGTCTTTTTTGTTTCTCACATGACTTTATGGCTGGGTTGTCGCACCAACTACGCACAAACATGGTCAGTGCACACAAGAAATAGCGGATGTATAAAGAAAAATAGTGTCGATTGTGCATGCTTTACATATGAATCCACACAGGATCTTCCCAACACACAGTATGACTCTGCAAAACACCTTTATTGTTTGCATTTGATCAAGTCAGGAGGGATGCAGGTAGATTTGATTACTATCCATTGTGTCTTTAAAGCTGACTGTGCGTAAATGTAACACATCACATGGCCAAGTCATAAGCAAACCATGATTAAAAGAGTAATAGATTAACAATGAAGTTTATTATTATAGATGAATAGGTTATTCACATGAATGCATGCAATCCGTTTACAAGAGAGATTATAGGCTCTTTTGGTTAATGATGGGATGGTAGTGATCATACAAGAAGTGAGATCTTCAAACATAAGGGAGATGAGTATAATTTTGGGTTGGGGCGTGAACATTGTGAACAACCGTAAATGAGGCTGAAGATGAAAGGCTTATGCAAAAAGAGGCTTGAAAGTCATTCGTCGATAGTGAAGAATGGGCGTAAAAAGCGTATGAATGTGCATGGTGTTGAAATATGGTGGGTATAAGTGATGTATATAGTATATATGTGTCGTTCAAGACCTTGAAAACCTTTTATGCAGGTGGCAGGACGTGGTTGACAAAGCGAGCTGTTTCGATAGTGCTGGCACAATTCAAAAGACGGCTTTGAACATGGGCATCAATCTCAGCAAGAACTTCTTTGGCTGAAGGTCGTGTTTGTGGAACTTCATCAAGCAACCAGGCGACAAGACCACGCATATACATAGTTGGATAGCTGTAAGTGAATGTTGGGCTTGGTTCACTGAGAATAGTGGCGAATAACTCAATTTCATCCTTGATAAGGTAGTTGGGAGGGACCCGATCCATCATTTCGATGATTGTGATACCCAAAGACCACATGTCAATCTTTTCATCGTAGTACTGCTCACGAATAACTTCAGGTGCCATCCACTTGCTGGTGCCAAGACGATCACGGTTACGTTTGTTGGTTCGAGTAGCAAGACCAAAATCAGCTATATTTGCATAAGGAATGAGTCAAGTTATACTTTTTGGTCGTTATATTTGTACTTACCAAGCTTCACTTCACCATTCCAGCCAAGTAAAAGATTTTCACACTTGACATCTCGATGAATAAAGCCCTTGCTGTGTAAATAGATCAAAGCCTTGAGCGTCTCGCATGTGATGTTGATAGCATATTCTTCTGGAATACCACGTTGGCAAAGAACAGCAAAGACAGAACAACGTTGCAAATCCATTGCAATCCAGACATCGTCTCTCCATAGTGTTACTTCACGCAAGCGGATAAGGTTGGGATGACCAGATGCCATGATACGAAGCTCTCGTACAATAGCAGCTCGATACTCGCGATCAGGATCCAATCGACAACGTTTGATAGCCAAAAACGTATTCTTCTTATACTTGTGGCTGGCACGTACAACAGAACCATTGACACTATAAATCCATCTTAGTATTACTTTGCTTTTCCTTCATTGTGCTTCAAAAAGACACTTACCCTGTGCCAATTTCCTTAAAGTTGCTATACTTGTTACGAGGATCGAGAGACGACACTTGAGTCTTTGGCAATGCTTTACGAATGCGACGTTCAAACTCATTCTCGGTACGCACAAGAGGTGGCAGTTGTGGAATTTCAGAGTGAGGACCTACAGGCAACCAAGGTTTCTTTGAAATGTGCTTATTGGGCGTGTAAGGACGTAAGCTGTATGTCTTTTCATTAGAAGGTTCAGGCTTCAAAAAGGCGTTGCCGAGGATGTCGGGGATTTCGTAAAATCCTGGTGGTCGCCACGCCTCCTATTGCAAAGGGTTTAGTTTTTCCTATCACACATCTTCAAGCCCCAACCCCTTTATCCCTATCAACCCCTCTCTTTTTCTTTTTTCTTTAGTTGTACAAGTATTTACACACCTTGCCAGATCCACTACCAACTGATGATTTAGTAGACAAAAAGGAGGAACGACGCAAACATCCAGTTGAACGACGTTTCATTGTCATATCCACTGTCATCAAGTCAGATGGTTTTCGAGGTGCTGATGCAGAACGTGGTCGATTGTTGGCAAGATTGCTAGTTGCTGATTTCGATTTTCTAAGATTGCCCAAAGAGGATCGCTTGCTGCCAAACAATCCAGGTGTACGCTATAGATAGATGTTTATGTTAGATGATGGCAAATATGAATGTGTTGTGTTATTACATACTCTGCCAGTGTCAGCTTTAAAACCATATTGCTGGGCATTGTTCGTTTGATAGGCTGTCATGCAATGCAGCATTGTGGATATTGATGAGAAAGGAAAAGGATCAAATCTTCTGAAGGAAAAAGAGAAGAGAAAAGAGAAAAGGAAAGAGGATAGTGATGTTATATAAACCTTTTTACAGCTGTTTGGTGCAACGGATGGGAGAATGCATAGATGAGCTGTCTTTTGGGATACCGACATGTGTGCAATGGCCCTATTTGGCCAGAAGTCTGTTCGAGCTATTCATCTTTTTCTATCCTTTCATGCCCAATTCCTCCTTGCCCTTTCCACTTTCTATCTCCCTTTCTTTATAAAGGGGTATAGGCGGAACATACCTTTCCTTCATAGTAAACCTGTAGGAGCAAAGTCAAGTGTGGCAAACAATAAAGATATACTATGAATACATCAATATAATAACAGTGCGGAGTGCATCGTAACGTGGCACATTTGTCCTACATGTCGATTTATCCATCTAATATACTAATCGTCGTCTTGAGCCACATGTTGTCTTGGTTTGATTGAAATAATGCGATTCATTACATATTCATCCACAGATCCTGCAACACATGATGCATGATCGGAACGTAAAGATGTGAGTGGACAAAGGAAACAAAAACGCCCCGCATCTCCTTGACAAACATGACGCGATCAATGTCAAAAAGCCATTAATTGTAGAAACGCACGCACTTTCTTTTTCATGCTGAGACCAAAAGCAACACGTGGAATGCTCGTATTACCTTTACAAAAGAAAAATGATGAACAACGTGGTGCTGTGTCACTTGCAAAGATGAAGAAAAAGGAAATGGATATAAAGCTCTTGAAGGAAAGATCGGCTTTTGGCCTTTCTGAAAGATGCATGGCATGAAGTTTTACCATTTGTGTCAGGCTCACCAGATATCTATTGTGTATTTATCCACTTGCAGGAGCTCATGATCCCATTATAGTGCACAAGTGTGAACAATCAACAATTCTCCCCTATATGCTCCTTGTCAATCAGCTGGTGTCAGTACACTATTACTAGCATATTACGCAATGTAACAGCATGCCATAAATGTCCTTGTTCACTCATTCTTCCGTCATATCATGTTGTCTTTCAAGATTGAGTGTCAAATAAGGAGAAAGGGAACAAGGTAGCAGCAGGGAGCACTCTACATATCCTTCCTTTGTTACTAGTCATATCACCAATGATGCAAGCTTGTAAAACCTGGTTGTTAGGGAATAAAGCTTACCAATGGAGTCATCAAACATGATCTTGATACGTTCACCAGTGATATCCCCATACTGGTACTCACTATACCAGCCATATCGGCCGATCAAAGCACACCCAGCCATTTACAACGCACGTACCTTCTTCAAAATGTACTAATGTATAGGAGTTATTGTGTATAGCGCATGACAAGATGATGATCACTGGCTAATATAACATTCATGTTATTGTCGTCAACACTTGTCGATCCACTTGGTTATTGTTGCAGCTGTGCATCATGCCTAATGACATCATTACCTAGTCCATTGCATAGGTCGAGATCTTTCCATTAGCCAGCCAGCTTGAGAAAATGTATTGCATGTCGCTGTCATGTGAATACGCTTATATTATGGTGGAGGAAATGTAGTGTGACATGTTTAATGTGCAGATGATGATGAATAGGCGTTTATCCTCTCGCTGTTTTCCCATATATGGGTTAAGCTTTTATGGGGTGTATTAGAAGATCGAGTATAATGAAATTTTACATGTGCACAAAAGGTATACGCAAAGCAATGAGTCACTAACGTCACTGCATTGCTGAACAAGGTGATAGAGCTAGTTGTTGTGTGTAAAGTAGAATGTGGGGACATTGGGTTTCTAGTGAGAAAGATCATGCACAATGTTGGTAACTAACCAATGTATGTGATTTTCATCGGCTGTATCAAACAGACAATGGTGCTGGTACCAAGAAATCCTCTGTACTATCATCATCGCCTATATATGTCGACATGTTGGTAAAAATAAGCGGACCAGCGCAAAGACTTGTGTCGATAGAAAGTTTAGGCGGGGGAATACGAAATGTAGATGTGTTCAGTGGTGTTTCAGGACTTGCACTGCTTGCAGGACTGTCATCACCATGACTAAAGGAAGGCATGTTTGGTGGTATTAAAAGTGACAATGCAGGATTGGGACGATATAGAGTCAATGGTCTTCGTAAACCACCTCGATCGTATTCGGCTGAAGAATATGTGTATGCTACTTGACAATGCTCCAAGTCAAATCGCACCGATTTCTTGTCCATGCCATAGATAGATAGCACTCTTTTGCGTTTCAGTCCTCGCTGAAGGTCTTGATCATTCACTTTTGTAGATGCTGGCGTACAAGTGTCCATTTTACAAGAGTGTTGGGAAAAGAAAAAGGAAAAAGTAAAGCTTTTTCAAGAGCCAAGTATTAATGTGTGTTTGTGCTTGAAATAGCAACGCTCCACAGAAATAGCTTTTCATGTTACACAGAACTTTGATAGACAAAGGTACACTTGGTCATCCGGATATGCATCATTGTATCCATCTGCAAGTAAAGATCACGGCACAAAGACGGCATGAATAACAGTCTAAAAGCACGTTAGCTATGGCTAGATCATGATAGTGCCTTTAGTGGTGATACCATCATTGCAATACTATCGGCGACTGACTACAGGGCCTTGTCATGTTGTTGACAAAACCTTTTTATCGCCGACATTATGGGATTCTTACTCAATGGTACAGAGTATAGGCCTTTTGCTCTTTTGGATGTCACAATTCAATGTGCTAGATGACATTATATAGGTGCTATTTTACCATGCATCAACAAGAAAGGCATTCCTGGTGATAGTATACTGCAAAGCATTCATCATGTTTAGACTTGGCAGCAATTACACTAGCATTGACGTGTCAAATACAATAGCAAAGGATGAAGTGAGCAAATTTTTATCACCTGTCGATTCGTTTCAATAAACTGCTGCAGCATTTAGGAATGACGAAGTCTTCCAGACAGATTCTAAAAGGGGCTCTTTATGTTTCCTCTCATCAAGGTTTCTTGTTAAGGTCATTGTGCATCATTTACAAGTGTTCATTCAATCCAAGCTTTATCTCTATGATCATTATCTACAGGAATAAAGAGCCATTCGCTGAAAAGTGTCTATTATGATTGTAGTTACAATAAGGCGGCACATTGAATGTGTGGTTCCACAGAAAGGAAAAACTATCACGCTCTCCACTACTAGGCTGTTATAGAGCATAATGAAAGTGATTGTATATTAGCAACAAGATATAGGTTTAAACATGTCAATTGAGCTACATCATATAAATTAGGGTGGTGGTAAGATTCTAGTCCCATTACACAGTTAGTGCAACAGCGGCAGCAACAGCACTGCCAGCAACAACAGCCCATTGAGTATGCATAGTGGTAGCAGCATTGGTATCGATATCCTGATTGGCTTGGCTTCCTGCAGATGCTGAAGCAGATGCTGAAGAGGAGGCAGAAGCTTGCGAGGACTTGACAGCAGCAGTGGATGATGCCACAGATGAAGAGCCACTGACGTTATTGTCAAAAGTAGCTACAAATTTGGTACTATGTAAGTAATGCTACAAGGAAATCGATGTATTCTATGCATGTAAAAGTGACTTACAAGCTTGATGCAAAGGAGTAGCAGTTCCATTGCCCTTGAATTCAAATACACCAGAGTAGGCCCATGTGTCAGATTCGCGTTGGCCAATACGTACCCAGTATTTACCAGATGCAAAATCATTCAATGGGTAAATCTACAAATGAAGGTATGTATAAGCATTGTGCAGTACAATGTGTCATATAAACTCACGTCGAATCGATTGTCCGAACATTTGACAGGTGATGCAGGGCTACAATCAATCTTTTAGTGCTGTCCTTAAAGTGCTATCGTTGTCATCCTATAGTGTACCTGGTGATAAATGCAACCATGCTATAAGATGATCTTGATTAGTAACTAGATACAAGAGAAATGATGACTTTTAACACTTACTTTGCGTTGCTAGCATTGCCATTCATCAATTGGATCTGGCATTCTTGAGAAGCATCTGACTTTTCCGAAGTCCAAGTGATGTTACCATGGCCACCTGATGTCTATTGTCATGTTAATGATACAATACTCTGCTTATATGATGTATGTTATTTACCCAAGTGGTCTCGGCCCATGGAGTGACAATCTATAAAACATAAAATACATGTGTCAATAGTGTCAGTATTATAAGGTAGTATGTCATGCTTACAGTAATCTTGGCAGACACGGCTGACAAAAGGGCAGCAGTACATAAGAGAATGGACTTCATGTTTTGATATGTAGAAAGGAAAGTCAAGGATGAGTTTTACACAAACAATATAGGAGGCGACGCACATTTTATACCTCTTTGATGAGATGTGTAGCACAGAGCGGGGTCGGGCATCATTGAAGCTGTGTGCCAGTAAATGAAAAGTCAAGGGAGATAAAGGAGAGAAGATAAAGCAGATGTTCTTGCAATCGCCGCTTACCATAACAGGATTGTAAATGTATCATGCGCAAGGATACCTTATTTCGTGATGTTTCCTCCCTCTCTAATTCTGCTCTTGATTTATCTGACAAGAACAACATTGAGCACACAAAACACGTTTCACGAGCGCTTTCACTTTTCCTCCTTTTAAGGCAATATTTTTACTTGTCTGTGTTACATGAATAAAATGATTCTGTGTCGCTAAAAAGCACGGATGATATTACAAAAGTAAGAGATGTACAGCTTTTACAAGGGATGAAGACATAGGGGATGGGAGAGATATAAGTCATACATGCTATATAAGGGAATGGGAGAAAATTGGAGATCGTGTACATTGATTTTGAGAGAAAAGAGTTCTGTTGAACGATAAATGGGAAAAAGTTAATCAGTCTTGAAATGTCGTTGACATCAACAGTGGTAAAAGAACATGTATACAATCATCAATGATGCCTAGGTCTACGATTCGCCAATGCTTTTGAAAACTTTGCAATGTCAGACCATTCTTGGTTGGTTGGTGGTCCTACACGTTCTAAAGTGTCATGCATGATGTTGATGTAATGCTCGGTATTCTCATTTGTCGGGAATGTGCCATTGGTGGTGGATATGTTGAGTGACATGAATATCTTGGCAACTTTTTGTCGAAAGTCCTCATGTCGTTCCAGTTCTTGATTCAATCTTTTGATTTCCTTATTTGCTTCTTCCAATTGCTTCTCTGCTAATAGTACTTTGTCGTCTGATGATGATAATGTTGTTGATGATGGATGGGATGGAGTAGGACCTGTATTGTTGGGTGTTGAAGTATCAGATGAAGGTGTTATTGAAGGATGAATGGCGGAGGAATAAGTCTTTTTCAAAACTGTTATTTGTCGTGGAGCTGGTGCTTTTGAAGATGGTAAAGTAGGTCGATTGGGATTCAAGGGTCTAGGGCGGTCTCGTTCATTGTCATTATTGTGCAGATGTTGTTTCTTTGCTCTTAGGCCCAGTGCACTACCCATTGCATCATCCGAGTCTTCACTATCACCAAGAGAATATACATCTTGTTGCCCAGGCAAATGTCGTTTCATAGGTACTGTTTTAGGAATTGTAGGTGTGGATGGTGATTGCGTTTTCTTTATGTTGTTGATAGGATCACTTGGTAGATGTTGAATACAAAACTGCGGTTGATTTGGAAGCATTGAAGGTCGTAACGTGATTACACCAGCATTGACACCACATGTGACATGAAAACATCTATAACGAATCATGTCAATCAGTCACATTCCTAAATATGCATTCTTGATCACACTTGCTTACTTTGAACACTCTTTGTTTCCACATTCAATACATAGTCCTTGCTTTTTGTTGCAGAAGCAGCATGTCTATCAAAGAAAGGTGACACTGAGCAAATGATATCCCTCTTGTATCGATTGTGTACACATACGTTGCGATTGATGGCGTTTCTCCTCAGGGTATATGTTCTATTTTGCTGATCCACATCTTTGTTCAACATGGCACAAGTGACATGTATGTATTCATTGGAGTCTTTGTTCAATCTTTGCAATGGGCCCGTTTGCATTGGACAGCAGATCACTACCTAAATATGATGCTGATCATCAGCACACCAAGCAGCCAATACACACTAACTATATTGATATATACCACTCTTTTCTTGAACTTTGCTGCACGACATCGTTGGCACAACCAGTCTCCCTCTGGGATTTCTGCTACTCCGTAACAACCTAAATGCATGATATGCAGAGTAAGTTTTGTATATCCAGCTTTCATTGTATCAGATTTCTACGTTACGTTGATGAACAGGCATGTTGCAGTCTAAAATAAAAGTCGATATAAGCACTGCAAAGATCATTTGGATGTTATAGATATACCTTTGCCATCACAATAGATGATTTGGTTGGAAGTAGTAGACACTGGGTCGTCACAGATAGCACATGTATCCTGTTGTGTTACATGGGTTGTATCAGGCACTGAAGCTGAATAGCTTTTTGCTTTTCGTACCTCGTCAGCTATCATCATGCTTTTCTCTTTTTCTTTTGGTTGTGACGGCAAGAAATATATGACAGAGTTTAGCTGCCTGTTTCAACTTATGGCGAGGTAGGTGGACTGGGGAAAGGCGGTTAAGAGGAGACGCCACCAAAGACAGCTTTTTCTTTTTTGTTGAAAGGAAAAACTGCGCAAAACGACTGCTTCTTATATAGCTTTCAAACTCGTGACTGTTGGATGGGAGCTCTTTGTCACCCGCGAATCCTTTTAACATGCTACTTTTTGTTTCTGATAAGTTGGCTGTTATGACATGGATGATATAACATACTTTGGCTTATGGATACTGTATAGCGTCACTCATTGCTGTCCATGGCTGGATTGTTCTATCTGATCCCATCTGACTTGTACACGACTGCAATGCGGAACGATACATGGTGTGGATATACTGGATACGCGATTGCGATGGAAGCTGGTTGTTGTGTAGTGATAAGGAACAGGAAGAAAGACGACATGGATTGATCATCGCAGGCTGCTGCTTTGTTTTCAGTCACAATTGTTTGCTTGAAATTCACGACTGCCAGTGCATTGATATGGTCAACGTTATCCAACAGGTGTTCTTCAACAACTACCGGCTTCAATGGACTTGAAAGGGAACAGCAGTGGATAAAGGATGGGAATGCTATCAAGTGATGTTTCAGTGGATCAGAGTCAGATCTCGTGAATCACTTTCAGTAGGTGCTATGAAGGAATCCTTGCCTTTGACATGCCTTTGGATCCATATTGCCAGTATTTAGCTTTTCGAGTTGCTGCTCTTTAGAAGATTATATTTCACATTTATGAAGAACGCCTTGTTTTGGCTTGATTAAAGAGGACTTTACAATGTAATATGTCGAATCATGTGTAACTTTTCATGTGCTTCCGTAAGGATGTTTATTGAAAAAGAGATCATGTTAAAGGTATATGCAATTGAAGGAGTAGTCAATTTTCATTGTTTGTTGCCCTGATGGTTGTTTCACATGGTCGGGATACGATATGCATAATGAACCCCGCTATTGGATCATTCCACACTTTCTCTGAAGGAACCAAGTACCATCCTTAGAACAACATCATTCCTTTATATCAAGTTTGATTGTTGCGCAAGATAGACAATGTATTATTAATATTCATTGTGAAAGAGAATAGCTTTATAGAGTGGGGAATCCTTCCCTGTCACTTAATCATCAGCGAATAGAGAACAAGATAATAACACTATCTAACTTGGTTGAGATGCCTCGATAAGTCTTTGTAGAAAGAAAGTCTCTTGTGTATCTCTTAGACTATCAAAACGCCACGTGATCAGAATAAGCTATCTATGTATGCATGACATTGACACCGAACCTTTCCTATATAGTTTTGCTTGTACCCAGTTTTAAACCGATTTGCCGATAAACTATATTCTTGTGTGTCGATAGCGCTAAAATGGTGGTAGAAAATCATGTTCTTCTTCGATCGGCTTCGAGGACGACGCTTGTATGTCACTGTTGCTCTTATCTTTCTCCTTGCAGCAGTTGTTCTGATACTTTCAATCTTTAAATTCGAAGCAAAGCCAGTATGGGTACCACACTACGAGTCAGCAGCTTTATTGTTGGATGAGCAAGACTTGAACTCGACAACTATGGACATTGAATGCACTTGTACCAATCAAGGACCCCACTTGCATGCTGTTTCAGGAGCAACCAATGCCGGCGACTCGATACCAGTTATTGTTCCAGAGTCAATGCCTGAACCCGGTGCTCATGTGCTAGCCAAGATTGAAGCCAACCAACGACAAGACAGTGTTCTTGTTATTGCTACAGCCAACTATGGTATGCGAGAATATCTTTACAATTGGATTGAATCACTGGGTCGAACACAGCAAGATCAGCAATATCTAGTCTTTTGTTTGGATGACAAGCTATATCAGCATATGGTGGCAGCTGGCTATCAAGACCATGCAATTCAGGTTCCAGAAAATTGGTTTCACGATCCATCTTCTTCAGACTTTGAAGATTACTTTTCGCCTCGCTACAGACTCATCACACACGCCAAAACCATCATTGTTCAACAATTACTCTATCTCAACATCACCGTACTATTTTCAGATGTGGATATTGTTTGGTTACGACCTGGTACAGTGGATTATATCATGTCATTGGACCCAGATCAGGACTTGGATGCTATCTTTCAATTGGAAGGTGTTTTTGATCATGAAATCAATACTGGCTTCTACTTGATGCGACCTACTTATGCTATGAAACGATTCCTCGCTCAAACAATCTATTTGCAAGATACTTCGCCAGAAAAGATCACTCAGCAAGTGGCAGCCAACAGGATTATTGATACTGTTGCAGATCAGATTGCTCTATTGGATGTTGCCTTCTTTCCAAATGGCATGGTTTACTTTGATACCAACATTGCAGGTGCTCGAGGTGTCGATCCTTATATTCTTCATGCCAATTATCGAGTAAGTATATGGATTATGATGATATCAATTAGATCTTGTCTAATTCTCTTTGTAGGTTGGTGCCCAAAAGAAAGATGAACTTGCTAGTCGTGGTTTTTGGTATCTTGACGACAAATGGTTGGCTGATGTGGATGCACAGATCGATCCTCCTCCTTCTACTTGAAACGACACTGATTCTTTGGTCTTATGAGCTCTTGTATACCCTTTTCGATAGATATAACAACACAACTTTGTCTCTAGAATACTCCTTTCTTTATATTTTCAATGATGCTTTAATTTCAATGTGGGGTGGAATGTTTCTCTTTCATCATTAGCCATGTGCCTGAGAGATAAGAGAGCGAGAGATCCTCGGGATCGGACTTTTGGGTAAGAACAATAGTCGATAACAATTGCAATCCAGCAAATTGAGACAATGAAAAAGACAATGGGAGGGCCTGGGCACTCTTGCCATGACTACCAGATAGTACTTTAACTCTGGGATGTTGCCATGATATCCTGGAATAAAGACCTTTATGTAATGGAAGTAAATCTGATGACAAAAACACTCTTTATTCTATATTGCAGCAGGAGCAGCAACGAAAGCACGGACACAATGACTCTGTTGACGTTTCTAATATTAGGTTTCAAGAGCATTTGGGAATGTGTAACAAGCGATCGCAACCAAAAACTCAGTGCGCTAGATATCTATTTATATGCCTGGAGTCTCGTCTTTATATCATTTCTTTCTCCCCTTCTTCCAAAACGTCCAATATACACAATACACACGCCAACATGACAATCAGCATTGCAGCTTCTGATATACAAGCACTCAAGGAAAGATATGAACAAGCAGGACAAGGACAAGTCTTTCGTTTCTTTGACGATCTGTCAAACGATGAGCAACGCGATCTGTTTCAGCAACTGAAGGATATCAATGTGGAACGAGTGAACGAAATCTACCAGTTGGCAGTGACAAGTGCTGCTGCAGAGAATGCTACTAGTCAAGAAGCATCAGTGGAACCATTATCAGAGGACGTATTTGATTCTGTGATCAAAGCATCAGCCAAAACGCGTGCAGAATGGGAGACTATTGGATTACGTCAAATAGCACAAGGCAAAGTGGCAGTGATCTTGATGGCTGGTGGACAAGGCACACGTTTAGGGTCCAGCGCACCTAAAGGATGTTATGACATTCAACTTCCATCAGGCAAGAGTCTTTTCCAGTTACAAGCTGAACGTATTTTACGTCTACAAGATTTGGCACGTCAATATCGTAAGCCCAGCAGCAACGACAATGCAGGCATCATCCCTTGGTATATCATGACATCAGGTCCTACACATGACGCCACCTACAGCTTTTTCAAATCCAACCACTTTTTTGGTCTTGATGAAGAAAACGTCATCTTTTTCCAACAAGGTACTCTGCCATGTTTGACGTTTGAAGGCAAAATTATGCTCGAGAGCAAGCATAAGGTAGCCATGGCTCCAGATGGCAATGGTGGTATCTATTCAGCTATCCAAAGCAGAGGTGTGATTCAGTCATTGAAGGAACGTGGTATCGAATACAGTCATTGCTATTGTGTGGATAATTGTCTTGCACGTGTGGCTGATCCAGTGTTTATTGGCTACTGTGTGAGCAAAGGGACTGATTGTGGTGTCAAGGTAGCAGCCAAAGCAGCTCCAGAGGAACCTGTTGGTGTTGTTTGTGTCCGTGATGGTCGTTATGGTGTGGTGGAATACTCTGAAATCTCCAAAGAAGTATCTGAAAAACGTCGACCTGATGGTTCACTTGCTTTTGGTGCTGCCAACATTGCCAATCACTTTTTCTCCACTACCTTTTTGGAACGTGTACCATCCTTTTCATCACAACTCGCTTATCATATTGCAAAGAAGAAGATCAAGCATGTGGATTTGGAAACAGGTGAACAAGTGGTTCCCAAGACCAACAGTGGAATGAAACTTGAATGTTTTGTGTTTGATGTATTCCCATTTGCTGAACAATTCTCTGTGCTCGAGATTGATCGAAAGGATGAATTCTCTCCACTCAAGAATGGTCCTGGTGCAGGTGTGGATTGTCCAGAGACTTCAAGACGTGATATCATTGCTCAACATGTACGCTTTATTGAAGCAGCTGGTGGACGTGTTGAAGGTGATACTGAACAATTTGAAATGTCTCCTTGGGTTACATATGGTGGAGAAGGTTTACGAGAGATTGTGGAAGGCAAAAGTATCCATGCTCCTGTGGTGATTGAAACACGACAAGATCTCATCCATGCAGCAAAGTAAATAGTCATCCTTATTCATCCCTTCTTCCTCCCATTCGCATTGTCCATATTCATCTCACTCCCTTTTCATCCATGTTGTTTTCTTCTTTAATGATACCAAGCCATGGAATAAATTGGATTCATTGTGTATTTTGATGGTCTAGGCTTTCACCACTTGCTCCCTTGTGATTGGTTGCTTTAGCTACTCTCTTTGCTGTTCAATGCGAAACGCAGCCTGTGTGTGATACCTTTTCCAAGGATAAAATGTAATGTATCTTGTATTGACTCCCCCAAGTTTACACTGACACACGCTCTCTTTTCAGGGCCAACCCATCCTCAAGCAGTAAAGATAACAGTTATGTATTCGAACAACAAAACGATGTACGAATGGATGAGCTAGGCTCCAAGCTCTCGGCTCTTAAGAATGTAAGTCGTCTGCTTTATTACTTTCTTCCAATGCTCATTTGCTTTTGGTTTCTAGATTACTATTGATATGCACAACGACGTGAACAACCAGGATAGTGTCTTGGAAGACTCGGTAAGAAAGGATTGTCAGTACATATTCAGGGCTGGCTGACTGATACGGCATGTTATCAGCATCAAGCCTTTGGTGGTTTAGGAAATTCGATGCGACAGTCGTATGGCCGAATGAATCGTATGATCTCGACGCGACACAAGCGACAAATGTGCTTTTACGTAGCAATAGCAGTATCATTGTTCTTTGTATTTTATTGGGCATCAGGGTGGATTGGATCATCGGATGACAAACAAGTTCATGATGCTATATAAACAAGCTTTGAACATATACATTGGATCATTATTGAAAAGAAGCATACGTGGAATGGTGGATATGTTGGGATAAAAAGATTGGTGGATTGGAGATGGCATACAGGACTAGTGCAAATTGATTTCTAGTAGTAGCTTTACCTTTTATAAACCTTCTCTGTAACCAGTTCAACAATAAACAGTTTGTATGGGTGTTTTATCATGTGGGAGTCATTATGAGTGAAGACTATCTACTTGTCTTGGTACCAGAGTCAAAAAGCTCCAGCTGGATGGGATTGACAGCTCAGCGGTAGCACAACTCGGATCAGTCACAAAGTAAACACATTTGAAAGTCGGTTCCTCTCTTCTCCACTCCTTCCATAAACACTGATATCAATGTTGGGCTCATGGACTAGACGAACAGCTCTGCGTTGCAGCAATGCCAGCCGTATGTTGCAGGTAAATTCACTAGACCCTTTACAGAAATAACACTAGTTGACCATTCGACCCTATACAACTTGTTCCACCACACCAGACGGTTCGACACGCCTCCAGCAAACGCACTGCTTATGAAGAAGCACTGGCATTGATTCAGACTGACAAACAAGAGCGTTTGAAGATGCTTGATATGGTCGAAAAAGAGCTTGCTCGTTTGCAAAAGAGTAAATGTTGACAACCAACGAAAAGGAGACAGGATCGTCTAACGCTTTTTATGACAGCCACCCATTCACCTGCACAGCTTGCTGCTCTTAATGCTCTCAAGTTTGATCTCCAAGTCAAGTCAGAGTTGAACGATCCTGCTATTCGACGTCAGTTCAAAGAAGGCAATGGTATTTGACAACAAAAGTAGGAGATTATGCGATAGACTAACATACAAATGATAGTGGATATGTCACGTCCTGTCTTCCGATACATGAGCCAGAAACAATTCCAAAAGGCACCTCTTTCTCAGCTTATGGAACGCATTACACAGATGCGAGTGGTTCCTGATCTTTTACCATTGGATGTGGCACCTACTGTGCAAGTGAATATCAAGTTGGACAATGACACAATTGTTGAGCCTGGTGTCTTTATTAAACCAGAACAGGTAAGAAAACGAGGATGGTTGTCATGGATACTGATACTAGTTTCTTCAGAGCTTGCGTTTGCCCGAGATTGATGTGACCAACTTTCATACTGAGCAAAGGTTGTATACTTTGATGCTCGTTGATCCAGGCAAGTAAAATGGGATGATGGATAACCTGTTGGAGTAAAGAACTAACATTTGATATGATAGATTCGCCTGATGTCACCAATAAGACTTACCAACAACGCTGTCATTGGTTGATGTAAGCATTGGGATCATCTTTTTCATTCATTGTTACTAAGCTTGTATTATAGAACAAATGTGCCCCTTTCTGCAACAGAATCTATTGTCAAGGATGGCGAGACTGTGCTTGACTATATCCCACCACATCCACAAAAAGGCACCAAATACCATCGTTACACCTTGATTGCATATGAACAACCTAACTCTGGAAAGGATAAGGTCGATATTAAGGTGGACAGCCGTGATGGATTTGATGTCAAGGGTCTTGTTGAACGTCATGGTCTTCAAGCACGTGGTGTATCCTTCTTCCGTCAAGTATGGGATGAAACTGTCAGTCAGATTTACAGTGATATTCTCAGTAAGTGGATGGATGATGCAAAAACAAGCTCATGGCTAATATCTTTATTAGACACTTCCGAGCCTATCTATGGCAAACCACCCAGAACAGATCGTTACATTCGTAGAGCTGTGTACTATTAGTAGATTTGCATTAAAAATTCTTCATTCTTCATTGCCATCCAATGTATCAGCTTTTTATTGTTTCAATATCTTGGTGACATAATGTTGTACTATGGCTATCAGGGACTCCAGTGATCATTTCCTCCCGACAACAAATCTTTTACTCGTGTCATGTTGCGTGCTTTGCGGAATACACAGGCTCCCAACCTACTAAAGCACTTTTCAACTATTGCTCGTGACGATCCTATTCACCGTGTCAACTTACGTGTCGGCAAAGTCGTCAATGTGGAAAAACACCCTGGAGGAGAACATCTCTTCATTGAGCAAGGTACGATTCACACTAGCAGCCTTGATAGATATGTATCACCAACTCTATATGCATGAACATTAGTGGATTTGGCTGAGGAATCTCCTCGAACAATAGTCAGTGGACTTGCCCCTTACATGGCTATGGATAGCTTATTGGTAACAAAGTGTGGATACACTGTCAATTGTCCATTCAATAGTAACCAAGCATCACGTGATTTATGCAGAACAAGAAGGTGGTTGTCGTGAGTAACATGAAACCAAGTCGATTTCGTGGGGTGCTATCACAAGGAATGCTTCTTGCAGCAACATCCAAAGACAACCAAGTTGCTTTACTGGAGCCAGCAGCTGATAGTGAACTCGGTGAACGAATCCAAATTGCTGATGCTACCGAACCAGAACAAGATGCACCTCCCATATTAAAGCCCAAGCAACGTGTGTTTGAATCGGTGGCAGAATTTCTCAAGACTGATGAAAATGGAAAGGCAATCTATAAAGGACATCCACTCAAGACAAATGCAGGATACGTTTCATGCCCAACAATTCCAAATGGTCAGATATCTTAGTAGTCTTTATCAATGAACGATTGATCATGTCTTTCTTGTCATGCATCTTATCCACTTTATCATGCAGAAGAATGCAGCACCATGTGATGCTGGTGGTAGATTTCATGCATTACACTTGTTACCCAGATATCTACGAAATCATCCGAGATATTGCTATGACGCATCTTTTTGAATGATACCTTTTTCCTCCAATCGCCATGTGACATCTAACAGTTGTAGTTGCTTTCCGAGATGTTGGATCATCATTGATTTACTACCTTTATTGTGCCAATGAGTCGATAGATGAGTTAACGATTATCGTGACGTGGCTTGACACCGTGGGATTATCTGTAACATAGATTATCATCTTATATCACTTTCTTCATCTCATAAAAACAAATCTTTTGATACCAAACAAGTCATTGCATGTCATTATTCTTGTATCCTTGAATACATAAAGCATTGCAGGGGATGAAATAAGTGATGCGATAAGTTTACATGATGTGTGGTGTGACATTAAGACCCCTTTGCCACGCTGTGTGTCACAGTGGTATGATTGGGGATGGATTAAGGAGACGGGCGAAGCAGGACCAATTGCATCTGATCAAATCTGAATCACACCAGCACCAAAGAGCCTAATCGGCCGGGCCGAATGGGATGCTTCCATTCAAGGCTGAGTTAGACCAAAACCAGCACGACAACTGGTGAGTCACCATAGCTCGATTTTTTCGTCTTGTTTCTTTTTCTCTAAAGGGCTTCCTCTTTAAAAGTCGCCACACTTTTTGTTGCAAAGTTGCTCTTCCTGAATCTTTAATTAAATAACATCCCCAAAAACTCTTAACACCTCTTATTTACACCTTTCTTTATATCTTTATCTTTTATTGTTATCATTCTTCTCTTTGTTTTTACTGCTATGGTTTCATACTTTGTCGTTGCCCGTCGCTTCTAAAGGTTCAGCTCTTCCAAGGCTCATCTTTTTCTTTCTTTTGATCTGGTCCCCACTTTGTATACACCACCATATCGATTGTCTTACTGAACCCTTCCTAAAAGAAGTGTTGTGCCGATAACACAGCATCTTGCCAAGCATTACATACAATGAATCCTTTCAACAACGCTCCTGCTGCTGCGCAGCCGCCAGTCACGTTCCCATTTGCCGATGCTGCGCCGCATCCGATTGGTACAAGCTATGATCATAAATACCAGCTACTCTCTCTTTTGTTGAACAACGCCTCATCCATGTATCACACTTCATCTTCTTTACTTGCTACGCCACGACGCACGCCACCACAAGAAGATACATCCAAAACTGATAACAATAACGCTAAGCAACAACAACAACAACAACAACATCAGGAGAAACAACGTGCATATGTGAATGCTCTTGTTGGTAAATATCACGCTGTTACACACATACGGGCTTTGTACTTTACTCACACACGACCTTGTGTTGTTCTAGATGTCACGGTCCAAGCCATTGCTTCCATCTGGCCCAATGCCTGTAATACTCCAAGCAATGGTGGTGCTCAACGACCCATTGCGAATCTCAACACTTTTCTTCACCATATCTTGAAGCATTCTCGTACAACACATTCGACTTTGCAACTCGCTATCTTTTATTTGTTTCGTATTCGACCACGAGTATTGGAACAACGACACGACAATGTCTATATTGCTTGTGGACGACGCATGTTCCTTGCTGCATTGATTTGTGCTCACAAGTTCCTTCAAGACAAGACATACAAAAACTCTGCTTGGTCCAAGGTTAGCGGTCTAAGTGTAGCCGAAGTCAATCATGCCGAACGAGTCATGCTTCAACTATTGGATTGGTCTCTTTACGTGAAAAAGGATACTTATGACAAGTGGATCATGATGCTTCAAGGACATCTCAAATATGCACCTAGCACCAAGAACAACACAACAACAAACTCTATCGATTCTTTCCATAATGATAATCACTACATCCAAACGCCACCTCTCAAGATACCCGCACTTTCTGCTCCCATCACCAGTCGTGCTTCTCTTGCTAATCAGCAAGCCAAGACCATTATCAATCTCGGTATGCCTACACCTGTACAGGACAACTTGAGCTCTCCACCCAACAAGCGTAAGGCTGATGATGATGATAATGATGATGTTCTTGCTCATCCCCATAAGAGAAGATTTGGTGTGCCTGTACATTGAGAGAGAGGTTTGGCTTCATATGAGACACACACAACTTTTATCCCCTTTCTTCCCCTTTCTTTGTGAATACTTTTTCTCTTTTACTCTGTGTATTTCTAACAATCCACACACAATAAACTAACATTTGCATCCATTCATTCATTGACTCTTTGTCAGGTGCTTTTGATAGTAATAATAAATCAGATCATCTTTTCCGATTTAGAGATCCAGTCTCAGTCATCATGATAATGACAGCTCAACATGACTCGTAGTACTATGCCTTATTTGGTTCATGGAAAGAAACTCAGCCATTAGATCTGATCATAGACGAACTTGCTCACACTTTGAATGACAATCATGACTTATGCAATTAATGTATCAAAGTTGGAGCAGTGTCCTTGCATGTAATGTATATTCACTGGTACAAGGTCCATTCATGATTTGGAGGGCGGGATTTGAAAGTATCCTTACTGGGATTGGGAAAGCTGCCAATACGCGTTCATGGCTATACGACATCAGGTATCCCAACAACCAAATGCACGCTTCAGTTATGAACACGACACAAACGAACCTCTTTATTGAATGACATGACAACAATGGGGAGCAAAAAGTATTTGGCCAAGGTCATGGACTTGAAGCTCTATTCCTTTAAAAGTCTACCCAAGATCCGCTTCTTCAGTTGACTCCACTTGACGATTGTCGACACAGTTTACACGTCAACCAAGTTAGCGCTAGCTGCATACAAGTAAAGAACTCTGTGTTGTCATATGTAGAGGAATATCTTCTTGTTTCAGTCATACTTTTGCTATATTGTTCTCCTTGTTTCTTACCGTGTTTTGCCACTGTACGAGGATTATCCACAAGCCATATTGGAGTATAAAGATGATGGATCTACAAGCCAACTCCTTCTTTCAATGTGCAGGCCATTTTGCCACCTGGAGACTCTTATTTGATTGGAATTGGATTTCATACGACCATGAGGAGCAATGTCGAATCCAGCGGATGATGGGATGCACTTCGGATCGAGCCGCACAGCACTAGCATAGAGTAGTTCCTTCTCCATCATATGCGCACTCTTATGGCACTGAATAAACTCTCTTGACACAATGTAATTAGATCATCATTTCTGCTTTCAGTACTCAAATGCACAAATAAACATACTTGAATCAACCTGACAATGACAAGTCTCCTTTTGTAATATGAATGTGGATGTGATGGATATTGGCAACTGCCCAACTTGATCATGTCAACTACCGATTTATGCATGCGCATATCTTTTACGCAGAATTTTACGACATTCCTTTATCACTTTAGTACAGCAGATTCCAAAAGTGGATTTGACTACTCTACATCTTAACCTTGCCTTTTGTATCTCGTGGCGGATGAATAAATGAGCCGCATTCCACCTGACAAGGCAAGGTCCAATTCATGTTGCAAGGATACAAAATAGGGGATAGTCCGCAGCACAATAGGTCAACTGGCAGGATCACATGGTAGTGCATGCTCAACATTTGCAAGTGTATCACAGCCAAAGAACAAAGATAGGGTCAATGGATCATACAAAGCAATACGGATTGTGCATTCATCATCATAATATAAAGCTGACATAAGTCATCATGTTATTCCAGTTCATGCATCATGCCATGCTGAAATGAATCTTTCACTTGCTGCATTATTACTTATCGGATATACATACAATAGTTCGCTTTGTCCCATAAAGTGGTCAACTATAGTGAAATATGATCCATGAACATGGAAAACATCGAGAGTCATTCCCAGTATGCACACAATTACATCTGTACGACTTGAAGATGCTGCAGTGAGCTGCAGGTACACCACTTGTTAGCAATCGTGGCACACTACTAGTAGCTAAATACAGTGATGGATCACAAACACATGCAGTTTTGGTGCTAATTGAACTAGCTTTCAAGCATAAAAGAGTGATTTCCTCCATCATATGATGCTCCTACAGAGCATAAAGCGCGCCAATCTCCCATTCTAGCGAAACCCCCCACCATGGAAAAGTTACACAATGCATGAATGCGGACTTTCACTTTGGGAAATGAAAAATGTGGGATCATGTCTTTGACAAGTTGTCTTGTACTTTACGTGGGAGAAAAGGAGATAAAAGCATATATTGACCGACGTTACTAGGAAAGAATACAAAAGGTTGGGGCATATAAGAAACACATGAAAAGCTTATAAAAGGTACAAGAACGTGGAGAGACACACACACATAAAGTTGAATACGGGGTTGTTGTTGGTTGTGAGGAGGAGAAAAAGGGCATATCATCATCATCGCATTATTAGAAAGGACTGGATTAGGGTGTGCAGTAGTAGAAGAAGAGTGGGATAAAAGCTGGCTGACAAAAAAAAAGTATGTATGTGCAAATTATGATTGTGAAGTGATGATAGTAGGATGATGATCATCCATGGCAGGAGGGTCGAGACTTGGAAATGAGACATAGTCATCTTTGAATGACCAATTTTCTTTCTCATCATGCCAATCATCAATATCCACAGGCCACGAATCGAGTGATGACGATGATGAAACAGAGCGCACCATGGGTGGTTTCTCTTCAAATGTGTTGTCGTCATTAAAAGATGATGGTGGTCGTTGTTGTTGCTGAACTGGTTGTTTACGTGACAACAGCAAGAATTGGAACATTGTGTATTGGTTGAGAAAGAGAAAGATGGAATCCGATGGTGGTAAAATGTACGCTTGAAGGGAGACGAAGGGGTAAAAGATAAAAGTTCACGGGCTTTTTATATGTCTGTGTGTAAAAAAATTAAGGGAGGACCATTGTTCTGCAACGAAAAAAGAAACACATAAGCGCATGCCCTTCTGGTCCCAAAGCATTAGCAGCGACGATCTTTGCTACCAACAATGGGGATATCATCAAGTGGAAGCGGAGTCGCTGCTATGTTTATCATCCTTCACACGTTGGGAAGCAGTTTTTGGGTCTAGACAGAGAAGCGCGGCCGTTATTTTTAGAAGATCCACACTGACAGCTCTCAGCCTTTTGATCCCATGTGTCCATCCCACGTTGACACATGGCACTGTTTCGCTTTTGGACTATATTTGCTTGCCACTTTAACACCACAGCGGAACGAAAGGAAATCATGTTGAAAGTTTTACATGTGGTGTCCAGAACATTTTGTCTTTTGTCACATCATCATCATCATCCGAGAAAAGCAATGACATTATGTTTCTGGATTCTTGATACTTGAAGACAACTGGTGATCAATGACATGCTGATACAAGCTCTTTTGTACACCGACATGATGAATTGATATGTAAAGTTAAGCTGGCATGATCCCTGTTGACATCATGTTTCTTACGAAATGGCTTGTATCATGTTGAAAAGCAGTGCCATGATGCTGCTGATGGGATATTGCCTTTCCTTGGGGCGGTATGCGAAAGAATCTGCAAGCGGAAAAAGCCAAAGGGTGCATGAGCAGACAATTTCTTGACAAGGGGCTATTTGTGATAATGCTCTTTTCTCATATTCTTAACATCATCAGTAAAAGATGCTATAATGGTACTTGGCTGATGTTCTATTACTGTAACACTGCAGCATCTTTTCTTTTGTAGATCATCATTTGGTATACGTGGATCAAACACAACCATCGTTCCTGACAACCCAGCTACCACTCCCCCGACATCCCTTCATCCTAAACTGGGATATTAAACAACCAGCCAGCAGGGATGCTAATTGTGTGTTGAAAGTCTGGACATGTGTTATGGTTTGTGATTACTATTGTACACTTTACTAAAAACAAACATCTTTGCTGCAAAGCCATTGAAGATGATATGCTAATACTATACTAAATGTTGTCTACATATAGAGGGATTGATCGACTATGTTAGCGTAAGGATCTCCCGAAAAGGCCCATAAATAGCCTGACAATGCAACTTGTATAACTCCTTGTGACAGTAGTGTATTGAGCATTGGATAATGTACATAAGCCAATCTAATCCATCACACGATAACATGCTTGATTCATGTAAGCCATGACATAACTGGGACTTGGGTGTTGCACGAGTGCTTTCATTTTCTTCCTCTCCCACCAAAATTCAAATGGGTGCCCAAGCGTCAAAACAAGCTGTGCGACGATTGCCGAAAGAAGTTCGACGCGATCCTGCTGCTATCCATGAATATCCCACAGAAACACCTTCTTCTTTACGAGAGTCAGCTGCTGGTATGATTGCCTTGCTCCATTGACCATGGTGTCAGTGTGCTAATGGGGTTCCCATAGATCTTTTGGAAGAGTTTCCTGAAGAAGAGAAACGCGATCCACAACTAGACAAGAATCTACGAGCTCTTGGACCTGTCAAAGTTGAGCAAACAATGACAAAAATGCGTACAGTGAGTATTGACGAGTGCTACCATGGTTGTTATTAGAAACTAACGTGTTTAACTGAATCCAACTAGTCCGATCCTATGCTGCATATCATGCGTGAAAGACAACGTATTGAAGATGAAGAAGAACGACGACCTGGTACTAGCATTGATGTGATTTTCTCTGTTCTGGAAAGACGTAAACGTTTTGCACCTGGTGATTTGGACAAGCCTGATACATGGAATGATTTGGAAAAGAGCTATCAACTTGATCAGTCTACACTGAAGACACTCTACAAGTATTACAACACAATGGCTGTACTTCCACCACATCCAGAAGATCAAAACAAACGACGACCTGGTATCTGGGTGAATGATAAGCAAGAATGGAAAGATGCTTTGGATGAAGCCAATGCAAGAATTGAAGAGCACAAAAGACAACAACAAAATGCATCTACCATGGGTACATCACCATCATCATCCACTTCAACAACACCCAAATCAGCTAGAGAAAAGAAGTTAGAGGAATTGTTTGAAGATTAAACACATCACTACATGTCAAATTGTATTTGTATATCTTTATTAAAGTGGTAGGAGGAGGAGGAGGAGAAAGGATATCTTCTATGGTTCAAAGGATGGGAAACGAGATTCGAAACTAGGATCTACATCGGGTGCTTTGGCTGTAGCTACTTCAAATGCCAGTTGCTGAATAAAGTCTTTAAGATCCATGGCAACACCTTCACCTTTTTCAAAGCGTTGTCGTTCATCAATCTTCTTCTGATCTTGTTCATGCTTTCTTATATCCAAACCGAGTAAACTTGTCTCCATCCTTACAGAGTTGACTTGATCTTCCACATCACGAATCATGGCTGATACTGAATCTGCATGACCAATAAATGCCATCTTCTCTTGATCAATTGCATCCAATTCTGCTGTGACATCAATAGTACTACTTTTGCCAGTGATTTTGCCCATACGTGCAGCCACCATTGCTTTTGCCTTGGCACGAATACGATCACTTTCTGTGATTTCACCATTGGGACCTGTACCAACAATCTCTAAACCAGCTGGACTGCTGCTACTCTCCTTGGATGCTTTCAGCTTGGTCAATTGCTTCTTTTTCTCTGCCAAATCTTCTTCGGTCTCTTGTAATTGCTGAACGAGCTTACGCAAGGATGTCTCAATCAAATACTGGATTTCAGATTCGAGTGATTTCTCTTGTTCAGTGATATCAGCCAATTCAGTGGTCTGTCTGCTGTATTTGTCCCATGATTGTCCTCCTTCATCACCTCCTGATCGAACAATTTCTGACTGCAATTCTCGAATCTTCTCTTTGATATCATCAATATCTTTGCGATCTGTGTAAGAGAGCTCATTGTAAGGAGTCGCCTTTCGAGAAATGGCTTCTTGCTCCAATTGTTTCAGTCGCTCTTTTTGTTGGGATATCTCCTTTCGCATATCAGAAATGCGAGTTGCTTTGCCACGATAACCATAGCTGGATGTTGTACCCGAAGACTTGGATGCTGTAGGTGAAGGTGCACCATCACGTGATTGTCCCCATCGACTACGATCTGGTCCCATACGTCGTGCACTGGATACATAAACAGGTTCTGAATCATCATTGTCCACATATTTTTCTCTTCTTCGACTACTGGTACTGCTGGGTCCAGGACTGACACTTCGAGCTCGTGATGGACTACCACGTGTAGTAGGTGGAGAAAGTGATGGTGATGAACTAAAGTTGGTCAAGTGTCGTTTCTTTGCAATGTCTTGTAAAATGGAGTTTTTGAGCTCGCTGACAGTTTCATTCAGTTGCCGTGTTGAAGGAGGAACCAATTCAGCTGGTAGAGATGTAGGCACGTCATATCCATTGAGCTTTCTGTAAATCAAATGCATGGCAACACAGAATTCATCCACATTCAGTTTGCCTTGGTTGTTGGGATCTGACAAGTTCCTATCATATCATCCAATGTCAATCCTTTATTGTTGTCAATGTCTGTTATGAATCACTTACCATATTTGCATAAGAACATTTTGTGCCAATCCAGATTGTGTAAAGATCTCTTTAGCCTTGTCTCCAGAGATATAGCCTTTGTTGTCAGTATCCCATGATTTGAACACCTTGGAATAGCGTTGCTTTTCTTCAGTCGTCACTGCCCATGGAATTTTCACCTTTCCAGTGATAGCTTGGAATTGATGATTTCCTCCCATTCGAGCATCAGGCATCATTTGATTGGTGAAATCCATATTGTTGCCTGCCATCCCAGTAGGCATAGCTACTTGAATATTGTTGCCCATCATTGGTGTCACACCGGTAATCATTGGTACTTGAAGTCCAGTAGGCTGCTGTTGTTGTAACATTCCAGTAGGTTGTGATGCAAGACCTGTCATTGATGGCTGTTGAAGACCTGTAGGCATAGGCTGTACACCTGTCATTTGTGCCTGTAATCCAGTGAATGATGGTTGTTGTAAGCCAGTAGGTTGAGAATGCTGATATCCAGTAGGTTGTGACTGAATTGTTTGTCCTTTTGCAAGTGATTGTAACATGGATGTTGAATTGGAACGTTGTGGCATAGGCTGAACACCAAGTAATGAAGGTGATGATGATGATCCTAATCCTGTTGGCTGAGGAGCTACAGATGCTGTTGTGTCTGCAGTTGATCGTATCATGACTGTTGCAGTTTCAATCTCGTTTCTTATAGCATCGGGTAATGTTGATGGAATGTCACGACCAGTCATACGCATTGATGTCAAATACATGGCAACAGCAAATTCGGGAAATGTAAGCTGTGGTTCCTGCGTCACATTGGATAAATCCCTATTGATACATTGTCACTGCCAAGTCCATTATGATAACAATAACTATTTCGATCACTTACCATATCCTGGCCAATGTTTCAGAATCCAATCCTGATCGAGAAAGCACTTCTCTTGCTTGAGCAGCTTTACGCGTATGTAGATATATCTGTCAGTCAAATCATCACCCTATTGCTTTTCAATAAAGAGATAGCTTACCAGACATGAACTTGCTGCCAGGAGCTGCTTGTGCAAAAAGAGACTCGTACTTGGACTGATCGCCTGGAGCAAGGAAGCTAAGTCGAATACCTATAAAGCATTGAACAACCTTCCATCAGTACAAGAACCCTTGGAAAACAGCACAAAGAACCAAGCGCATTGAACAACATGCAGCTTCTCTTCGCGCCATTTCAAGATGACAAGACAAGTTAAGCGAGACTTACTGGGTGATGCAGCTGCCATTGCGAAGAGGGAGGAAATAGAGTAGAAACGACCAAGATAGATGATTGGCCAGCTATGTCCACTTGCTCAATCGCTTTTTCAACATTGCCAGATTCGGAAACTAGCCATGCACCGAAGCAAGTTCATTATCATCAAATACAATGACCATCATATGTTGCTCATCAAGTAGTGGTGGTAATAGAT
Organism: Lichtheimia ramosa; assembly: GCA_008728235.1. NCBI lineage: Eukaryota > Fungi > Mucoromycota > Mucoromycetes > Mucorales > Lichtheimiaceae > Lichtheimia > Lichtheimia ramosa. Next base: position 1,514,777 of record CP031827.1, on the reverse strand, counting down.
AACATGTTGATCACAAGATCTGGTATCATGCAGAAGAATTGGTTCTTTTAACTGACTACAACAAGGCACGTGACACAAGATTACTTGCACTGTGATAATGCATTAACAATGGTACACTGTAGCTTCCTACTAGCATAAGAGATCTGCCGGCTAAATGATAAGGTGTCACATGTACTTGTGTTTCTCTTAGCTATCTTCATCTATCAAAAGACCATGCATATGCAACTCATAATGAGCAATCATTGAATAAATGGATGCTAGATGCTAATTCAAGTCTAGAGAACATCTATGCATCTGGTATCATAGTACTGACACATATATGGAAGACAATAGAAGAGTGAGACTAATTGCAGAGTATGAGAAAGGAGTCGTCTATTCTTGATCATATCCATCAACACAATGATCGACATGGTTTACTCAGAACAAAGAATATGATAATGCAATCAATGATACGCCAAGAATAAACCACATCATATAGCATACAAATTCTTGAAAACCTAAGCCTTCCTTCGTATCACATCCTTTCACCACGTGGCTCAGCTAATGCAATATGTTGCTTATTAACTAATGATGATGGTGCACGAGGACAAAATGAAGAGCATGAACTGCATAGTATAGCATGCAACCTATAATGTAACACCCAGGGGAAGTTTTCTTCATCAATCTTCAGCATATGGTACGCTATCATCATGACGAGCATGAACCTTGCGGGATCGGTATTGCCAATGGCATCTGGTTTGTAGTTTTAGAGTCGTAACACAGCAGCTGCAGCAACGTAAGCAAGTAAAAGAAGATATAATTCGACATTCGACATTCGATGATATCCATATTTGCTATCCCAAAAGTTAAAAGAAGGAGTATTCGCATGAATAAAGATGATACATCGCATCGTCAACTGCTATTTCAAACATTCATTGGTGCTTTTTATAGCTTCCCTTGAGTGGCACAGGTCATTGTGTACACAGCCATTTTTCTACCAGAATATCTCGTGTGCATGAGATTACCTTCTCCGCCTCTCTTTTCTTTCTCTTTCCCACCCCATTCAGCAATGCGAGAGACGCTCATGAAGTACATTGACATTGCGTTTGATACGCAAAGGCAGTATTGCCCTGGTGATTTATTAAAAGGTTGGTATCACAACGAGCTGCATTTGTAATCCAACAATAGCACTTAAGATATAACTTTTTAGGTCACGTCATTATCCATCCTCATCAACGTATCGAGACACACAATATCGAGATTCAATTCACTGGAGAGATTGCATTTCAAGTGCATGAGACAGAGCGTATTACTCTTTTCCAAATGACCAAGTATCTACGATTGTCTACCGGGAGTCGGTTCTTTATGCTGGAATCAAAACCATACGCATTCCCTTTCTCGTTTCAGATCCCCGATGACATTGATATGCCAAGTACAATGCATGTAAGACAACAAGAAAAGCACAGACATTTGACAATTATCTTATGTCATCATCATAGAACAATGACGACCTTGCCAAAGTTCAATACCTTTTGACTGCTATTCATCGACGACCTGCTGTTGTATCTGACAATCATAATCCAACAGCTGAAAGACAAGTTCCAGTCATTGCCACTCGAATGAATGTTGATAGTTCACGCTTCCAACGCTCTCAAACCAAGACTACCACTGTCGTCATCAACGACATCACTCAAAACTTTGCCTTGCTCGAAGCAACAATGGCCCGTTCTGGATATTCTGCAGGTGTGCTTTAAAAGTTGCTGATAATCATGATCCTCTTGTTGACCTATTTATCATTCTCTTAGGTGATGTTATCAGTGTGAATCTAGCTCTATCATGTGAAGAACAACTTCAAATACCCAAGGGACTTTGTGTACGACTATTGCGAATCACAAGCATCAGAAGAGGAAGGTAAGGAACAATAAAGCTTTATCAAAATTGACTCTGTGATTCACTTTTACCACACAGCAGACAATGTTATGCCAAGGAGAGTATTCAGCAAACAACTACACACGACATTGTTATCAACAAAGCGAATCGCTTCAAGCAAGCTGTGACATCGAATTTGGCTATCCCATCTGATACTCCACCCACTGTTCAAGATTCCAATGCATTGCTTCAAGTAGAATACCAGATTTGTGTATCAGCTGCCACTACATCCAATGAAGAAGTGAATCAATTCATCACATTCCCTGTCATCATTGGTGCTTCGTCAAGGGAGACTTGCCGTGTGGATGAAAGTGCACTGTTGCAACATGCTACCACTACCATCAGAAGGGAAAATGATATGCCTACAGTCAATTGTTCAACCATGAGCTTTTCAATGCTCACAGCATTTCCACCAATACCATGGGAACCATACACATTCGCTGACAATAATTCTACGCCACCATTACCACTTTCCCCTACCGATACTGAAATCACTGTCGTCAACAATGTTTCAACACAAGCGAATGAGACAATTCGATCACCTTTGCTAACACCAACCGGTGGAGCTACTGCTGCTTTATTTGGTTCCATATTTCGAATGGATCGTGGGGGCTCTTATGAGCTGGATCCAAGTGATGATTTGACTGAATCTGATATGAACACTTTGGATGATGATGATGAAGACGCTGATGATATCGACTTACTCAGTATTGTGCACCGAAGCCAACAACAGCAGCGACCGACTTATGTTGATGATAGAGGCACATATCTTGTAGCATTATAGTAATAAACAAGCTCTGTTTACTTAATTGTCCTTAAATCTATTTACATATATCTTTGTCTACATTAAATGGTATCAACTGTCATCCTTCTGTCTATCCTTTTGTGCTGGTTCTTCTTCTTCTTGTTCCTCTTCTTCATCGCTCATATTGAGTAATGCACTGAAATCAGTATCTTCTTCAATGGCAGGCTGCTTTCTTTCTTGTAACCTTGCAAGCAAAAGCTTATTGGTATTCATCTGATTGACACGTTCGCTCAATTCAGCAGCACTTTGAATGAAAAAGTCACTTGTGTCCTTGGTAATCAGCAAGTCGCACATTTCAGTGTATCCATGATTGGCAGCATACATCAGTGGCATATTGGTATTGTCCACGATACAAGGATTGGCACCATGTTCCATCAGATAACGCACCATATCAATTTTACGCTGTTGTACTGCTAACATGAGTGGTGTTTCTTCCATAGCATTGAGCACGTTGACATCTCCACCACCATCCACTACTGCTTTGACAGCTTCAATACGATTCCATGTTACTGCATGATGCAAGATAGTGTTGCCTAGACGTGTTATTCCATTCACATTGGCTCCTCTAGCAAGAAGACGATGCATCGTTTCAACATGACCCAATCCAATAGCTACTGCCAATGGAGATAATCCACGTGCATTTCGTTCATCCACTGGTATCTTATCCAATCGATCCACGGCTGCTGCAAATCCATTGATTGCTGCCAAATGTAATAACGTATTGCCTTGTTCATCCTTGACCTGCATATCTGCACCAGCATCCAGTAATAAGCCAAGACATTCAATGGATTGTGAGAATAAGCAACTTGTCAAAGGTGTGTGTCCCAAAGCATCGCGTATATGATGGGGTGATTCATGTTCCAGTAATAACTCGACAGCATCCACATGGCCAGCTGTAGCAGATGCATGCAAAGCTAGCTCACGGTTAGGTCCGTGCACAGCTTCCACAGAAACACCAGGTTGTAAAAGTAACATGCGCATAGCTTCTGTACTCTCGTTACGTGCTGCCAGGTATAAAAGACCATATCCATCCGCGTTGGCAATGTTGATGTCGCCTCCTGAACGAATGTACTGAAACAACGCCTTCACGTTAAAGTCGTTCAAGGTGATGGCATTCCAAATCTCGGCATCAGCGCAAGTCTTTAGGGTGTTGACGTGCTTGGGTCGTTTGCTGCTTGTCGCATTGTCGCTATCGTTCTCTGGTTGTTGGCTGCGTTTGGACATGAGCACAAAGGAAGGAAAAGAAGACCATTTTTTATCCGCAAGCACCTCCATTGGGCACGTCATATGCGGATTTATGCATACTTGATCCTTTGGTCCTCAGGAGGATAGAGTGACTCATAGATACTGCATCGAGTCATTTCACACAGTAACATGCCTTAATAAAACCTTTCATTGTCCTTAAAAGCATGGCTTGATATGCGGATGATGTGAATGATACATGATCTCATTAACTGATCGATTGATTGTCTCGTCATCTAACTTGTAGACGCTTTTGATATATCAGAAACACATGTATTCAAAGGGGCAAGTCGCATATGTCGATGTTACAAAAGAAGTATTTGCGTATTGATCATTAGCTTGCTCATGGATACCAAGTGATATCAGGCGTCACACTAGCGAGCTGATGAATAAGTAGCAATGTTAAAGATGTAGTTTCCCAATCACGTAATGACTCCATCATTTCATGCAGCCAGTTGTTCAGCTATTCAGAAGAATACACCAGCTGACTATGAACTTTCTTGATTAGAGTTTATGCAAGCATTTGCTCCTTGCTTGCCCTAATGGCTTGATATCTCTGCATTGTTATCCAAACTAACAGTTGATCCTGTAACGGCCTGTCAGCTTAATCACTACTACTTGTTATGACGCTTTAATGCTTGATACATGGATGACTGTGTGCAATATTAGCTGTATGTGCTACTCTTTGACAATGTCATACTCTATTCAATGTACTACCAGCCATCGTACTACTCTACAACTCTTCGTTTTATATGATTGATAAATTCTATTATGCTACACTATTGGTACTTTTAAAACTTCATGTCTTGTCCATCTCGCATCCATTCAGTGACCTTGTGAGCCATATGTATATTTGCATTGGTATCTGCAAGTGACGTCCATGTTAATGAAGGAAGATGACATTACTTTTTACAACTTACCTAAAGAGAAATCGTGTTGCAATTGTTTTTCGCAAAGATAGAAATGTTCTAGAGAAAGATGGGATCAGTGACTGTACACGCTGATATAGGAAGAGATCCAAAGCTTACTGTGATCAGGATAAGCTGCTTTTAGAGTACGATAATGTTCAAGAGGTGCCCATCCATCGGTAGGTGAATAATACATGACAAACTTGTGGATATATGCAGAGTAAAAGTGATGGTCCAGTTGCTTGACAAGTCGCATCTCCTGACCAGCCATTCTTATTACAGTTCGAATAGTAGATCGGTTGCACAACGAAGCGGTAACTTTGAGAATATGTCCTTTGTGCTTGGTTACTGCACCAAGTAATCCTTCCAATAGTGGCGGGGGTAAATAGGATAACACAGTGCCAAGTCCTGTAAGTACCCATTGTGGTAGCCTAAGCAGAAAACGCTATTTGTTTACCACTTAGTATAGGAGCAGTGTTACATTTTGAAATCATGTACCTGGATTCGAATTCCTTTTGGAGTCTTGCCGATATCGTATAAGCATGGAAACAACGCAAAGACACGTGATACAGCTTCGGGACGTTGCTTGACTACTTCAGCAGCAAGATAGGCACCAATGGAATGTCCCATGATAATGATACGTGCATCAGGATTCGCTTCTTTCAGCATATCAAAGCAGAACACCTTGTGATCGATTTGTTCCTGGAAAGTGTATTCCTTGTCAGGTGGACTTGAAGCCGACATGCCAACTTGAGAAACTAGCCAACCATCGCGTTTAGTGCATTGGGCTTGCAACATGCCTTGTCATTTACCTCCAAAGATCTCGACGTTGGGAGATGCTTGTTGATAGACCTTCTCGAGGAATTCAGTGTAATAGTCAATAAGACCAGGATTGCCAGGAATGAAAAGTATGATAGTTTCAGCCTTTTGAGAGCGAGCTGGCCACCATAACGTGCATGTAGGATGACCTGCTACGTTCCAATCGCTGCGAAAAGGAGTACTAATAGCGTCTGGATACATTTCACGAAAAAGTCTGGCAGCATGTGGAATATACCAAGAGAGTCTTCTTTTATACTGCTGTGATGCACAAGTCATTCTCGGTTACACGACAACGCAACCAAGAGAACGGAGCTTCGAGATGCTTGCACAACCTTGCTCAAGGAGTAGAATACAGCACATATTGTCCCATCATCATCATCTTTACATTGCATAGTGTAGTAGAATTGATATTGATCATATAAACTATAGTGACTATTATAAGTAGTTGTCCTTTGAACCCTTCACTTAACAAGTGGATGTTGTCGACAAAGATACAGAAAAGGGAAATAAGAAAGAGTAATGCATGCTTTATGTCAGATTGCATTTGTCAATGACACATAATCAGGTGCGGGATTCTCGTATTCGGTTGTAAAGATCTGTTTCTGGACCTTTTGCATGTACCTAGATATGGACATCATCCCATCAGCAAGTGATCCCACTACTAGCAATACTCGTTCAAGAGAAACATACCGCAGGATATCTGATAGATAGTCAGTAAGGGTCTTGATAGCTTCGACACCCATATCAGTGTGTGCTAATAACGAGGGCATTTGAACTAGACAGAAAACATATTGATGAGCTCCACTGACGACTCAACAATCCATGCAGCTTAAACCTTACCAAAGAGACGCAAAAGATGTTCTGCACCATATATATCCACCATTTCTCGATCATACTTTTTCCTTGCTTCAGCATATTGATGTCGCTCGAATCGGTAGAGCAGCAAGGTTCCAAGTGCATTGTTGAAATACTCCTTGATGCCATGGATCACTTCATCCAATATCTCTTGACTATATCATCATCTTAATGGAATGCACTTTGTTTGTTGATCACACGTACTTTGTTCCTTTCTTTCCAATCTTGTATGCCTTGTATTGTTCCAATAAATCTGACACTGTCGGTACGCGTGGCAACACAATGAGCTAATAACATGGATCAATAACGATCATCTGGATAGCATTCACAATGGTACCTGCTGGTTCTTTGTCACATTTTCCCAATCATCCACCAATTGAGCTTTCAGGCTGTTGGGGATATCAATCCTTATTTCTGGTGTGTTCAAGTATTCATCCTCCTACAAGTTGTATTAACATTATATTCAATCACTCGCTATTCTCTTCTTCTTTACCTTTTCAGTACTGGAATCACGTCGTCGCTTCTTTCCTGCTTGCTATCAAATGGGACAGATTAGAACTATATTTGATGTTGGATATATACCATACCGTGTATAAGTCTTTCAACTTGGATTGCATTGCAAGATTGGTATCATTTAAGCGTAACACGCGTGATTCGGGAACCCATTCATCCCATCTATCAAATAGCAGTAGCTCGTTAGCATATCCATGTTCAAAATACCATTCTCACACTCCCAAACATTGACATACGTGTTTTTCCAGCCCTTGTAGTGAACATAATAGCCAGCACCTTGAATGTCGGGATCGTCGTCGAACCACTCACGGCTCAAGATCTAGATCGTTACTGTCAACATGGACTTGTCGATAACAGCCCTTCTTGTCACTTGCCTTGGCTTCATAGATAAGAGGACCATGAAAGCATAATACACGCTCGTCAACATTGTAAAGGTAATGTTCGTGTGGTGCCGATTCGCCTTCGGACATTGTCAAAAGTGGAAGAGAAAGTGAGTAACGCCCTTCCCTTTCTAGTTGCTTCAAAATTAAAAGGCGTCTCCATTTCCAAATCACCTATCTCCTTGGATTATCACGCCCTACATGCTCATACTAAGCAATGACTAGTAATAAGAAATACATATATCTTATCAACGCACTTACTTTTACAGTCCACTTGTTGCATATATGTGCTATTTGCTTGCTTGATCCATGTAAATATCCAACTGTGTGATCCCATATCAGTTCCACTGTATAGCAATGATATAAAATGATTGTACGAGATGATGCTTATACAGTATATGCTCCTGCGTTGATACTAGTTCTCAGATAATGGGCTCTGGGTTTTAATTATCCAACCCAACCATCTTTCACTTCATGTTTAACTTGAAATTACACCTTCCACATCACCCCAAACCACTTGTACTTTTTACCATTGGATTCAGCCAATTTTGAGCTCTGGGATGCTAACAAACACTTTGTCCTTTATTCTGCTCAATAGCGAGTTAGCACGTTGCCTTTTCGGGAAATTTTTGTCCTTATCATGGTCAAAGCAGTTGTCATAACAGATGCCTCTCCTCTATGGTCCAGTGGTCAGGATCCCTGTCTTTCACACAGGTGGCCCGGGTTCGATTCCCGGTGGGGGAACAGCATCATTTCTTTTTCTTTTTCGACTTTTTCTGTGGTCACGTGACCGAATTTCACATCTTTCCTAGATCCTCTTCTTTTGACAACTTCTATTGTCTAGAAGCTCTTTTACCAGTACCTTCTACATCACTTATAGCAAACATATATCTTTCATGAATAGTCTTAGCTATAAACCATCATCACTTTACACAACAATATCAAAAGTTGTGTCATTATAGCTCAGAACATGTCTAATCAGTCATACAACATTGACATTAACAAAGCTAGTTGGTTCCAGATTGAATAGATTATATTGATACTATATTAAGTTTGCTATTGTTTATTAGAATTTGCTCCAGTAAGGTTCATATATTGATTGGTATCATTGCTTTGGCATTAGGCGTGAAGCACAAGAAGAAAGGAGAGGAGAAACATCACATCTTATTTCCATATCACATCTTCATTCCAGAGACATGGAAGCTAAGCTCGACTTTGGAATTACTTGTCTTGGCCGATATGGAACCAGCACCTTCCTTCTTATATCGGTATCCCATTTTATGACTCTCCTTGTCGACTTCAAAGTGCAGGTTTGAAGGATATACGTTGTCTTCTACAATGGCCTTGCCTGATGATGTCTTGATATCAAACACACCAACAAAATCCTTGCTCTGATAATACTAATGTTAGCAATGGCTTCTCATTCTACCTGTTGTATATGTGATTCTTACCATGTTAAGATTGATTTTGGAATTGGATGTCGTGCAGCGTACTTGTACTCTAGAAGCATCTCCTGCAACATCCATATTGATACGAGAATTGCTTGTATGTGCAATCACCAAGCCATCAGAGTATACATGATCAAGATTAACACTTGCATTGGATGTTTTGGCAGTAATGTTATGAGCATTCACGCTATTCATCTTGATGCTGCTATTGCTGGTATCTGCTGTAACATGAGTGGCACGTACATTGCCAGTAGTAATACTTCCATTACTGGTTTCAATATCCACAGTCGATCCACTTTCCATGTCGCCATCAACATCTACTGAGCCATTGCTTGTGCGGATACTGATCAGATCTTTGGCTTGTAAAGCACCATCAACTCTAACTTTGGCATTCTTTGTTCTTAATAGCATTTCTCTGCCTGACCAGCCTTGCTTTAAGCGAATATTGGCATTACTTGTCTTAAGCTCGAGATGATCCACTTGTAATGAGCGATCCACGGTAATAGGGATGTTGCTTACAGAGACCCATACTGAACGAGCATTGGATGGCACATAAATCTTCATCTTGACATCGATACAACGCCACGATAGTGAAGGAAAGTGAATATCAAGCGCTCCAGTATGATTGTCCACTGAGAATCGGAAGTCTTTCAAGTCCTTGAATGGTGTAATGTCAATGTCGGTTGTGATAGCACCTTCTTTTTCGCTTGATACTGGTACAATTTCAACCCATCCAGTGGATATATGACCTTGGATGTTGACATGCACATCTTGTGTAATGGAAATATGTCTTGGAAAATCTACCCAACGTGTACCACCACCATTACATGTCAGCGGTACATTGCTGCATCCATTATCATCGCATCCCAGAAAGAGTCGTGAAAATAAGCGTGATACTACAATAGCAATGCCAAGCAGTATACATAAGTTGAGCATTATTCTGCAACCACCTCTTCTCCTTCTTTGCTCAGATGATTGCATACCACTTGATTCTTGTTGTGATGGTACTGGAAAGGTGGAATATTGTTGCTGTTGTTGTGGAGAAGTGGGCGGTATATAGGTGGGCTGTTGTTGCTGCCGACTCGATTCTTTAAAAAGCTGATGAATAGACATATCCATTGAGAAATGTATTACATCATGTATTCACCTGCTACTGACGCATCTGATGTGTTGAGATGGATATTTGGTGTGGGTGACTTTATATCAGTGGATGGTGGTGCCGATGGCAAAGGGTCTTCTGGTGTGTATGGCGGTGGTGGAATGTCAAATGTATCTAATAGAGATAGAAATCATACTCAGTTTTCTGCTATCACTATGTAAATTATGCTATAGCATACCAGAATCAGATTTGTTGGGTGATTTCGACATGGCTCTGTGCTTCAGGAGAAAGTGGGGAAAAGCCAAAGCGCGTGCAAAGTCAGTTTTTTATGTCTTGTGCTATGAAAATGCCAAGCTCTTGGCCTTTTTGCCACTGTGTCACATTCATGGCACAAAGTCTTGGTACATGTGGCGCTTTTGATGAAATTTTCCTCTTTAGCTTTTGCTGCTCAGCACAGAGAACTAATTGAGCAGCATGGTAGTGGCGTTTTTGGATGCAGAAAAGACTTTTCCCCTTGGCATTGAGACATTCGAATTCATCTGACTATTACTATGATGGTAATCCTGACATCAGTGATACAATATCACCTTGCTACTACTGCGTCAAGAAGTCTAGTCATTGTCAATGGATCAAAAACAGCAAGATCTTGTTCATATATCATGCTACTGAAAAATTTATTGAATCGACTTCAAGATGTTGGCTAATATTAGACTGCTTGATAGAGGGATCGTACACAGTTGCATGATAAAAGGAGTCTTCCACTTGCTGATTTCCTCTAAGCATGACACTGGAGTAGTATGGATGTATGAATACTGAATACGGATATTGCTACCTAGAAACTCCATCCACAAAGACCTTCAATGGCTAAATGTATAGGTCCTTGTCAGCAAATGAAGGTACTGTCATCCACAGCAGCTGCTGTCATGGGGTGTAGTCTTGAATGTCCGCTAGAGCCAGCTGAGCAGTGGTATCTCTATTTCGTTTCTACAACTCCATTTCAGAACTTCAGCATGGCTTTACCCAATCTCTGGAAGATCTACGCCTCGTTTAGGACGCCTGAAGAAGAAAGACACTTTTCACGATCGGCCTTTTTCAAATTCAGTGGCTACATTCTGTCCTGTATTGTTATGACCATTCTAGCGTCTCGATCCAGCAACACCAAACCCAAGCTGACATACTAGCGACTCTATTTCACTTCACCCATACCCCCTTTCACCCTATCCTTTCATTGTTATCATTGAATGACTTTTTATATGTACAAATACACGTTTATACAAGCAATTCAGTTTCTGATGGAAGAGTGGATGAAGTACTTGGGATCAAGTGTGACACAAAGAGCATCTGGGGATCATTGAATGGTTGTTGACAACATGCCAAATGACACATGTACTAGCATCATTCCAACGCTTTACCAGATTAGTCGATTGAGAATCTCGATATTTAGAAAAACGTGCGCGTCGGATAACAAGATACGAGTCAGTTGGCTACACAGCTATTGACAAAGAAGTGCGGGATATCATTCCAAGAACGAATCGATGAACAGCGTAAAGATTGGCTAAAGTACTATATTTAGTCACACAGTGCAGATAAGATAAAGAGTTTGACACTTTTTACATGGATACAAGACTAATTCAGCTTCATTGGCAGTAGATGTGGATGCATGATGGTAGAATACTAAAGTGAGGAAGCCAGTGATCGACAATGCAGCAATGGTGAGTTGATTCCCTGAATGACAATGCTTACAATACTATACAACTCATTGGATTCTGAACCCAGATAGAAAAAGACTAAACTTACCAAGGCATCTCACCATATGCGGCATCATTCAAGATTTGAAAGTTGTGTATCATCGTGTATCGTTTCACTTGGTCATTCATTCAACAAGAGACAAGGTATGGAGAAATGTATCACAAGGCGGATTGTTTTCATATGCTGTAAACTATAGTACTGTTGCGGAGGTTCATTGCTGTCTCGTGTCTCTTACAAAGTTATATGCTTGTTCTCAAGCGGAATCCAGTTCTTCGTACTTTCACTTCCATTCCTTTCTTTCCGACTTCTTTTTCTTCTGCTGGCACCATGGCTGTCGACTTGAAATACACGTCATGCGATTCTATCCCTGGATTGGTTCAGGAACTGCGTCAAAGCTTTTCTATGGGTACAACTTGAGCATTTTGGTGATGATACGACTTTCTGATCGATCCTTCTCGCCTATGTGATCCATAGGTATTACCAAGGATGTGTCTTTTCGCAAGCAGCAGTTGCGTAATCTGCAACGCTTTTGCGAGGAACATACTGAGACGATCCAAAAGGCCCTTTATGCTGATTTGCGAAAGCACACTATCGAAACTGGTGTTGGTGAAATCTCTCTGGTGGTCGAAGAGTGCCGTTATATGATCAAGGTGCATATTTCATATCGAAATCTCAAGATTGGCTCTAACTATGTTTACTTTAGAACTTGGATCGTTTGGTCAAGCCCACTTCTACCAAGAAACGCTTCTTGATGAATGCGATGGATAAGACTTACATTCGCAAAGAGCCTAAAGGTGTGGTGGCCGTGTTGGGTAAGCACATACCAAACTTCATTAAACCTTATAATTCTTGTACGAGTAACAATCATTTTCGTTTATAGGTGCTTGGAATTACCCTGTAAGTTAAAGTAGACACATGCTTCTTTATTTTCACGCTGATCGATGATCCAATAGGTGAATCTTCTTCTTATGCCAGTGGTGGGTGCCATTGCTGCAGGCTGTTGCGTTGTCATCAAGGTAAGCTATTGTTAATATACTGGTTGACCTTGTATTCACTAATGAACATCTTTCTATAGCCATCAGAAGTTGCTGCCAACATAGCTGAGGTGATGGGTCGCTTGCTTCCTCAGTATTTGGATAAACGTGCCTACACAGTTGTCAACGGCGCTATTCCTGAAACTACTGTATTGCTTGGTAAGTGACATGCGCACATTTCATTAAAACCAGTCAACATAACAAGGTATCATGTGTATTTAGAGCAAAAGTTGGATCACATCTTCTATACTGGTAATGGTGCAGTCGGCAAGATTGTCATGACAGCTGCTGCCAAACATTTGACACCCGTGACACTTGAGCTTGGAGGCAAATCGTAAGGAGCAAAAGCATTCATACACCATCAACTACAACGCCACAGTGTTACTCATGTCACTATCTATTTAGGCCTGCCATTGTCGCACCAGATGCTGATTTCAACATTACTGCACATCGTTTGTTGTGGGGCAAGTTTTACAATTGTGGTCAGGTGTGTTTTTTGCCTTCCTTTCTTCCATTCAGATCATGAAAAAGCTTTTTGTGTAACCATCTTCATTCTTCTTTAGACATGTGTTGCACCTGACTATGTCATGGTGGACAAGGATCAAATGGAGCGTTTAATTGTTGCTTTCCGCCGCACCATTCGCGAATACTACACTGATAATCCTCAAAAGAGCAATTCATATGGTCGTATCATCAACACACGCCAATTTGATCGGCTTAAACGCTTACTTGACGCATGTGATCCATCAACTATTGTCGTTGGCGGTGACACTGATCGTGATGACTTGTACATTGCACCTACTATTGTCAGCAACGTCCAGCCCAATGATGGCAATCTTATGGCAGATGAGATCTTTGGTAAATTATTACAACAATGTCACCTATAAAGTTGCCATGGCTGATTGATCTCTTCGTTTCTAGGTCCTATCTTGCCCATTGTGCCTGTAAAGGACATGAATGAAGCTATCCAGGTGGTCAATTCTCGGTAATTATCTTTGATTGGGCTCTTTGTTTAGGATTGCTTATATCTTTACCTATTGTTTAGGGATCATCCTTTGGCATTGTATGTATTTACCAGCAGTGCTCGCACTTACAATGAAAGTATGTATATATCTTATCGCATGTCTTGAAGAGATTCTAATAGCATGTTTGTTTGTAGTCCTTGATCAAACCAACTCTGGTGGTGCACTTGTCAATGACACTTTGATGCATTTGGTAAGTAATACACAATGACGCCACTGACAATCAAAATGTTCATTTCGATCTAATGTTTTGTAAACAATAGCAAGAATTGTCATTGCCATTTGGTGGTGTTGGACCTTCTGGTATGGGATCGTATCACGGTGACAAATCATTCGACACTTTTACCCATGAGCGAGCTACCATGATCAAGTCGACCCATTTTGAAAGCTTGATCGCTGCGAAATACCCTCCTTATACTGTCGACAAGGAAACTGTGATGAATGTTCTGGTGTATGGTCTTCCATCTTCAGTTGCAGGCAAGGTGCAAACCATTTTCAGAGCCTGTTCTGCTACCTTCCGCATCTTATTCGGCAAACAACAAACCACTGCTTGATCCAGTGTTCCATGTGCACCAGAATGCAAAAAACACTATATGCTTCATGTTGCCCAAAGCCTATTCTCCCTTCCTTTACTATCCAGCTTCTTTTCTTAATCACGGCAGCTTTCAATCTTACTACTTTACGTGTACTTTTATAGCTCATCATGAATTATCTACTATAATACATGTTATATTGCTCTTTATAAGTGATGAAATGCATTGGTGGTTGAATATACATGATTTGCAGATAAAGGTATACTAAATATCTTGTTTATGACATCATTGGAGATGATGAAGATGCAAACATGAGATTGTTTGGATCCACATTAGGTGCTGGACTTGGTGGCAAAGGGGTGTTAGCAGCCATAGAAAGGATCATATCAGGTGATGTACTGTTATGATTGGCGGGAGATTGGCCATATGAATGTTGTTGATGTTCCCAATGATCAGGTTCATTCCATAAGTCATCCTTGTTTTGTTGAGGATTAGGTTGGTTGTATTCAAACTGTGATGATCCAGTATTGGAAGGAGCGGCAACAGGAGCAGTAATAAAGACATCAGGTGTGGTGGATGACATGCCACCAGGGACAAGGTCATCCACTGACACACCTTGACGGTCAGCTAATTGCTTGAGCAAGAATTGTTGTTGCATTTGCATTTTACGTGTTTCTTCAAACCCTTGTAGTAAATTGGAGAAGCTGGTCTGTAGAGCTTGAAATTGCCTTTGCAAATCAGCTTGGGATACTTGCAGCATCGAAAAGAACATATGCATGTCACCAGTTTCACGTCTCAAAACTTCAGAGTCCATTGCTTTACGTCGAATCTCTTTCAAAAGATCAGGCCTTTGTTGTTGGAACTGGGGATGTGAGAATTCCCATATTTCATTTTCATTGCCACGTTGTCCTCTTGGTGATTTGTTGATCTTGTGAAACCCATACCTGCCATGCAAGCAGAATGTCAATATCATCAATTAGATTGTTCTTAATGATGGCTTACATATTAAGTAGGCGTACAAAGCTGGAAAAGTTGCCATGCTTGAAATACTCTGGAAGTACTTGCTGTGCAAATCTCTTGACATTGCAAATAAGAAAGGATGTACCAGTGGGATTCCATGATATCAAGTCTTGGTGGCGTGTATCATTGACTAGACTAAAATACATTCAGCACAAGTCTTGTCTTTAGCTTATTCAATTACCTATAAAGCTTGGTGATAAAGGAGCTTGCATTGTTCTTGCTCTTGCTTTTGCCACTACCACCTAATCGAGGAGCTGTGACAGGTGTGTTACGACTGACAGGAGGAACATATTCTGCTGATGATCCGCTAGAAGAAAAGCTACTGCTTCTCCTTGGATCATAATCAGACTCCCCACCCACATCAAGGTAGTCTATATTAGACATTGATAGTGGACTACAGTAAGACATGTAAGGATGAAAAAGAGAGGAAGAAGGAAAAAAGAATGAGCCGTTCTCGATCAAAGGCAAGGATAGCATGATGTCTCAAATGGGTTTCACTTCAAGACCCTTCCGTTTTTGGACGTATGGCCGAGGATGCTATGTGCCGTATAGCTTTTTATACCCCTTTGTTGTCTGTCATTCAATTGGCCAACGTTTACTAAGATTTCTGTATCACAGCTCTGGACCCTGACATCTAGGTCTTTTCCAGAAGAAGCCTGATTTTTGCTACAATGCATGATTTGCAATTGATGCTTGCTTACCATATAGTATGTGTTTATGTTAAAAATAGCTGTAGTGAGAAAGTAATCAAAAGGAAGCTTTCAATAGGCTCAAGATGGCGATAAGAGCATAAGTGTAGAGCTATGTACTTCCTTAGCAAAGATAGGAAGAGTCGCGGAAGATATGTCTAATCATGCCTCCATCGCATGTTTAAGTGTAACACGGACATTTCTGGTTAGCATGTCATATTGCATGACGTGAGATATCATCACACGAATGATAAAAAGACATATTGATTGTTCTTGAACACTTCCATGAGTGATTGCTCTTCATTCAAACAGTCATTCAACGCATGATATGCAAAAGTTCATTGTTAATAATGGCTGGTCTCTTGGCATTGTGCATGTGGGGAGATGACCGAGAAGCTGGTATCTAAAAGATGTTTCAGATGGATAAGGTGATATGTGATACAAAGGTCGTGCTGTCAAATAGATAACAGCAACTTTGGTAGGTATGGGAATTGCGTGATGCGTATGCTATGTGAACATGATTTGCTAATCAACAATGCACATTAGAGCACGCATTCTCTTCAGTGATGGATGATGGAATTGGATATTCACATTGATAGATATTGCAACTACAATGGCACTTTTCTAGCTGCTGTAATGTTCTTTAGGAGCCGTTTATTGCTGATTGCAAAATTTGTTCGGCTCTGATAAAAATGGCACAAGAGCTAAGGTGGGTGTACTTTCTTCACCACGTGTAGTTTGAGAACTACAAGTCCGATAATGCTTAATCTGACAGCTGAATCAACATAGAATAAGGTAGGATTCAATGATACTTTTGATGGCAGGTTCGTTGACAAAAGAAAGGAAATATTATGCCTATATGGAGCTTGTCCATGAGGACAAGTACCAAATAGGCTGCAAGCTATGGTGCCAAATAACTGGATCGCATAAGTTGGTCTAGGCACGGTGCATTATCCTTCTCGTAGTTACCGAATTTCTTTGTTCCCACACCTAAAAACGCTTATAGCTTGATACAATTGCTTATCTGCTGTTGGTTCCTTCATAAACTCGACATGTTCCTTGACCAAAAACAGAGCATTGTGTCTCATCCGACTCAGTTTTCAGCAAATCCATTGTCCAAAGCATCATAGAATCAAGTACACACCGCAGCCAATGATGTTAAATCCTGCTATCCCTCTTGATACACCTGCCAAGAGTGTTACAGGCAGCATTAAAACCCAACACGTCCTGCCAAAGTATGTTATTAAGTATGTATTCACTAAAGTAGGATCGCTTTAGCAGCAGAATTGGCAAGGCTGACAACAATACAGCAAGCTAGATTGTTCATTTCTTGATATCCTGACACGGTTATCACTGAGTCGCATGGCAGTAAGCAGTTAGGCTAAAGTTTCTCACCAAAAAGGAATCAGAGTGGCATCTGGATCAAAGCGTTGCTTGAACTGCTACAACATGGCAATATAGGTACCATAAACAGCAAGTGATGCAGAGCGTACATATGCACAGACAATGGAAGTTGGGCAGAAAGCTTTTTTTGTTACAACAACCATGTGTATTTTAAGTTGCTACACTAAATAAAGGTATCTCTATATACTGGCTATCTGCTGTTCACTTAAAGAAAGGCTACTTGCGACAATAGAGCAAAGGTACTGGCACTAACAAGTACTGGAGTAAACGGTGCTATGTTTGGTGTGGCCGAAAAGTGCAAGAGAGTGTGCAGTGTCAGGAAACGCCTGGTGTTGTAGAAGAGTGACAAGCCAAGTACTCGCCATTCAGTCAAACTCGTTTAGAAGACAACTGTAGTATTGACATGACAGGCTAAAGAAGGACAATCGTGTGCACAAGTCGTAGATGGGTTGAATGGGGAAACAGTTGCTAGTAGTATGGTGTCAATGGGAGGAAAGAAAAGTAAGGTGGCAGGGTGAAATCAATAGCTATATCACGTGAACTGAGCAAGTGAGCATAATGCACATACATTGAATATAAGCATTACAACAAAAGCAGTGATAAGCTATTGAACCAAGTTGACTGGATTAAGATACATCGTCATGGATTGGCAGTGGGAGAGATATAAAGATGGATGTGTAGTGTCTGATGTATCCATTTTAACCGCTGATCACTGGCTGAACATTACACTTGACCACATGCTCTACTATCCAGCTTGTAGTCGATGATGCATGTAGCATTTATTACCAAAACTGCATCCATATTGTCACATGACCTGTATTTAGCAAGTAGTACGTGATACATTTTCTGCTATCGCTTGTTACATAGCAAGGATATCTGAATCATGGATGTGCTTAATAGCTTGAAGGAATAGCTTGAAGGAACTGCTTGCAATAAGCTTGATAAGATAACAGAATGATGGCTAGCTCAAAGTTGGGACTAGTGTATACTTCTATATTTACTGCAGACGACTTTAATTGTCGTACTACCTCATGTCGACTAGCCGTTTAAAGTATGGAGTCAAAGAGTTATCCTCTGGTGACCATTTATCAAAGACATGGCTGCATTTCATCCCCACAGACCCTGTGCGTTGAACCAAAAGATCGGATTAAGGTTGCATTCACCCAACATTGTGAGCGCTATGACCTATTTTCTGTAACATGACGCAGAACTTGAAGAATTACATGACAATTAATGCAATATAGGGGATATATGGATATGTGTGTATTAAGTGCTCAATCAAATACACTAAACTAATGTATCTATAATCAATCAATCATAACGAACTAGGCAGCTTGCACAGCCAGAGTTTGCATTTGGACCCTTTGACGCTGAGCATGCGGATGATTTCTCCGCTTGTGATCGTGTCAAGTATAGATCCCACGTTTTCTTTCTTATATTCTTGTTCTTCTTTGTGTATTTCCTTCTCCATCAGTCATGGCTTCCACACAACGTCATGGCACTATTTCTTCCTCCTCTTCAGGGTCAGAACCTCTTCCTGTTACTACTGAAGCAACCATGGTTGACAGCAATTCGAGTGGATCTAGCATTCAAGTCCATCCAGTGACATTGACACCACCATCTATGGCTGGTCCACCACCTGAACCACCAAAGCATATGCATATGAGACCTTCTCCTCCAACATCCATGGCTGGTTATTCTCCTGCTGCATCCATACCACCACCACCACCACCTACTACTACTACTACTACTGCTACTATGACTACCATGACTAGTACACCACCAGCACCACCACCATTGTCTGCACCCATTCCTCATCATCCAATGGGACCACATCCTTCTATTCCATCCAATGGACCATCACAACAACGTTATTCTGTATATGAACAAGTGCCATATCCTCCTCATCCTCCTCCTCCTACTGGATATGCTGTACCTGGAATAGTACGACCACCACCACCACCCGATGGTTATTTTTATCCTCCGCAACAGCAACAACCCATGATGAGACCTCCTATGGATAATCCTTGGCGTCATAGTTTTCATGCCGGTATAGCTGCCGATAATGCAGCTTACATGCCTGATAGTTCACTTTTGGCTGCAAGTCAAGCTGGTATTCGTCGTAAAGCAAGTCCTTATCCTCCTCCTACTCTGGAGAATTTGAGCAAATTCCGTGATGAAGCTCATGCCAGTAATGATCCTCAGCAACTACTCACTCTTGCAAAGTATATGTTACACACTATTCCACATTTGAAGATTCAGGATCGTCAACGAGCTGCCAAGGTGCGTGAAGCATTGACAACTGAAGCATACAAGACTGTCAAAAAGTTGGCAAAGTTTTATCCTGAAGCCATGTACTTTTTGGCACACAGTTACAGCACTGGAACCACTGGACTTGTACAAGAAAAGGACCCAGGCAAGGCATTCAGCTTATACGTACAAGGTGCCAAGCAAAATCATGCAGCATGTAATTACCGTGTGGCAGTTTGTTACGAATTGGGAGCAGGCACCAAAAAGGACAAGGCTCATGCAATGCAGTTTTATCGCAAAGCTGCTAATTTGGGAGACACATCAGCCATGTACAAGCTTGGTATGATCTTGTTGAAAGGATTATTGGGCCAAAGCAAGAATCCACGTGAAGGCATCTCTTGGCTTAAGCGTGCAACTCAGTCTGGTGATGAAGAACATCCTCAAGCAATGTATGAATTGGGTTTGGCATATGAAAAGGAAGGTATCCCTTCAGTCATTCCTGATATTGAGTATTCACGTGAGCTCTTCACCCAATCTGCCCTTTGTGGATATGCTCCTTCTCAATTCAAATTGGGTCTTGCTTATGAAAATGGATTTCTGAATTGTCCTATTGATCCACGTCGTTCTATTGCATGGTACTCCAAAGCAGCTGAGCAAGGACATTTGGAAGCAGAGTTGGCATTATCAGGATGGTATTTGACTGGTGCAGAAGGCATCTTGCAGCAAAATGATCAGGAAGCTTACTTATGGGCGCTCAAGGCAGCTGAACGTGGTTATGCTAAAGCAGAATATGCTGTTGGATATTACACTGAAACAGGTATTGGTACACGACAGAATCTGGAGGAAGCAAGAAAGTGGTATATGCGAGCAGCAGCACAAAACAACCAACGAGCCATCAATCGCCTTGCACAACTTAAAAAGTCAGGTCCACAAAAACGACGCAAACACACCAGACCAAAGAATGCTGCACCAGATAGTAAAGATGGAGATTGTATTGTCATGTAATAGTTTATCACACCTTTTACTTTATATTCCTTAATCCTCTCATCATCATCATCAACCCTTCAACGCATCCCATCAAACCCTTTCCCATGACTTAGACTAGATATATGTGTATAAAACTGATACCATTTTGCTTATTTGTTTCTTCAAGTATCCCTGCTTTATAATATAATAAATGATTCGTATAGCTGTACAAATGAAAGCTGCTAGTTGCATTTATCAGTCATCATCCTTCATCAAGACTTCATCAATTCCTTCATTCACAGGCTTGACATCTCCAACACTAGAGTCACCAGGGTTCATGGAAGGGACATGCTTGTGACCGAGATGGTAAGATAAGCGCACCATGTCCACTGCACGCTTGAAGGTACGACGAGCATTGAAGTTACCACGAACATTGGGCAACAGATCACGGGCTTCATCCACAGGCGATGTAGGTTGCGTATGCTCAGCTGTAAGCCATGGATGTTCCAAAGCTTCACGTGCTGTCATGCGTTTGGCAGGATCAATAGTTAAACAGCGGCTCACAAAGTCCTTGGCTAAAGTATTCCATGAGTATATCACTTTAATCGATAGAACCACTCTTTTCTTCTCTTACCTTCGTCACTGATAGTAGACCAATACTGCTCATCAAAGGTATAATCGGCATGCATGATGGCATTCATCTCATCCACGTTGTTTTCCCTTTCAAAAGGTGTATAACCACAGAGCAAGAAATAGCTGATCACACCAATTGCCCACATATCACTATAAATAGAGACAACATTGTAAGATAAGCATAGCTTGAAAAGTACCCCAACAATATACATACACTGGTTTGCCGTGTCCAGTCTTTTTGAAGATTTCAGGAGCCTATATCCATGATGTCGATCAGATCATTGATAATCTTGCATCAAGTAGAAGAGAAAAGCAACTTGCCATATAACCAGGTGTACCACAGGTCGTTGTAAGCACGTGAAACTTATCGGTGTCGATAATGCGTGACAATCCAAAATCAGCAATGAGCAAATCAGAATCTTCATCAGGCGTCCGGAAAAGCAAGTTTTCAGGCTAGTTTTCATTCTGTATCAGTAAATGATACACCATGTTCCACTGGTTGTCTTACCTTGAGATCTATGTGTCAAAAGAATGTCCAAGAATGATATACATACATTAATCACCACTTTGCAATCATGATGGATTTGTACTTGCCTCGGTGAACAATTCCATTATCATGAAGATAGGTCACAGCATCACACACAGTCCGTACAATATGTGCTGCATCTCGCTCAAAGTAGCTGCCCTTTTGCCAGATACGATCAAACAATTCACCACCCATGGCCAGTTCAGTAACCAGATACACTAAAATGATGTGACATTGTGAGGATGATCTGCATTAGCCATGTGAAACATTGTCAATACTTACAGTTGTTCAGCGTTTCAAAGTAATCCACCAAGCTTAAGATGTTCTTATGACCCTGAGATATCTTGCGTAGAATGTTGATCTCATTACGGATCATGTGCTCACGTCCTTCCATAAGCTTTTTGTTGATGATCTTGCAAGCATAAAACTTATTGGTCTCGATCTAAAGAGGATGTTTGAGTATAATGTACGGCTTGGACATGATATGAACACTTACGTGCAGTGCCTCTTTGTGAAGCAAGAGAGAACAGAAAGGAGAAAGCATTGAGATTCACGAAGCATGGGTAAAGAGACTCATCAAGAGTAGCTCACCTTTGACAGTAGCATAGGTGCCATTGCCGAGTACTTTGCCAGTCTTATATTTGCAGGGAACAGTAACAGGGCCGCGTTGAGCACTCATGAGAAAAACAAGTACAAGAAAAAAGTAAAAGAAGGAAAGCGTCCAAACTGTTCTCTCTCGATGCTGGGTTCTTATTTCGCCTTGCGCGTTTGTTGTACTACCTTTCTCCTCTGATACTGATTGCATCAACATCTATTGCTGTTGGGTATTCTTTTGCATGTTGGTCTATCGTCATGAAGCTGGATTGCTTTTGTTCATTGCTAAGCCTTATTACACTATGTCTGTCGTCATAAAGATACTGCTTTTTACAAAGAATGATAAATTGACAATGAGCTCTTGGCATTGGGACATCCCGGGCTCCCGCGTGTACTGTGGCACAAACTGCGCTGGTTAAATCCCACAGTAACGGCAATGGATTCCCGATGAAGTCTTAACAGATTGCATCCACTTTACAACATATCACTACCACAAGCTTCCCATTGTGATGTACATCATGTGGGCTTGGACTTTTTCAATGAATAAACAGTGCCTGTATACCCGTGTATGAGCATTCACCACCAAGTATCACACTCCTAGTCATCCTCTTTCTTGAATAAAACGGATGCTGCAACAAGTAGCTCAGCATATTCATGAGCCATTAGTGTTCTTTTTGCAGTTTATATGATGTAAGCATCTGATATACTATGATGCCATTGCATCAGTAGCTAATATACACACATCAGAGATGATAGCAGCGTTAGCTGGTAATGCTAAAGCAAAGCTTTTCAATGACTTTGGGTAGCAACGAAGAGCATCTGAATCAAGAATGTCAAGAGCACGGACCAACAATGTTGTCAGAAATGATCCAAAGTGGCTTGAGCGCAGCATGTGGATGAAAGCAATAGCAAAGAGATGCGATTTGATTGACTTGTAAGAAGTTGAATCCCCATTGTTTGCTTATCTATCATCACACACACTTCAATGACTCAAATTGCAATCAAATAATGAATCAAAGACAATTTAACCTGAATGCATTATCTTTCTTTGTGTCACATTTCCATATAACCAAACATGTGTTTTGTTGTGGATCATTCTCCTTCCACGACAGTGGTGGATGAATATAGATCGATGTCTTATTTTTTGGAGTAATGATCATCCACTCTACATGTGAAGCATGTCTATGATGATTAACGACGATCCAGCAGCATGTCATCTATGTCCCAGATCATGTCAGCATATGTCAGCAAATGTATTCACCAAGAAGCACGCTATATATACCTGGAGGACGTAATGTTATAGGCTGATGACGATGATGGTCTTCTTCATGATCAAGTGACATTCTCTGCGTGGAGATTTGTTCTTGATGGCTGCTAATGGTCTCGAGAGGTGGCATAAAATCACAGTCGGTAGTGGATGATTGTTGTTGCTGTGATGAAGACAAGAAATTTTCAAATGGAAAAGCTTGGGATGGCCAACCATGATTAGGAAAGAGAGATTCCATAGCTGCAGCTGTCGTTGGCTCTTTTAACAAGCTATCATCACCACTCATGGTAGACATGTCTCCAAGTTGGCTCAAATTGACAGCTTTAGATAAAATAGCATGCATACTGCCATTTGCTTGCATCTTTTTCAATCCAGGCCATCTTTGACGAATGTCATCAATGCTGTAATCTTGTGTCAGATACCAGTAGTCTTCATAAAATCGTGATGGAAATCGCCAACTCGATGCATGAGATGGATCACCATTACCATTGTATTCAATGCCTTTCAAGATACATGCGATACAGTCATCCAAGTCAAATAGCTCGAAAAACAAAATCATCCGGTCTCGCATGGCTGTAATGGGTATCAGATCGATTCTAGGATCGTGTGGTACAGTGGTCTGTAATACAAGATAGTGATATTTAGCCGGTTTTTACACTTTCTCTTTCACCCAACCCCACATCATAGATGCCTTTTTTCACACACACGTACCTGTAACACCGTGGGTTTTATGACAAATGTGCCGCTTTCCATTTTAGAGCATGCAGCTTGTAACTGATGTCGTAGTTGTAATGTTTGCAAGCTGGCCATGTTGAATGATGGTATCGGCTCACGAGTAAGCATAATGGGTCTGGCACTGAAAACAGCTTCTTCATCATCATCTTTCTCTTCGTCCATGGCTATCACAGCATTAGATTGCTTTTCTATATGTTCATCTTCACCAGTTGTTGCACTGGTACAATCTGGAGATGTGGCATCATAGTTGTGTAACGATGCACGATGACTCGAAACGCGGTGCTGACCGGCAGCTGTAGATGATATAGAAGTAGTTGTCGTTGAAGTTGTACTATGTTGCTTTAATGTTGTTGTATCGGATGTTTCGGATGATGATGATGATAAAGTTGATAACGACATGTTTGATTCTGATGATGATGGTGGAGGAGGAGCTGATGAATTGGGTGGTGGTGTAGCTCGGATCCTAGTAGTGATGCGATTTCCCACCACTGTCTGGATGCTATCTTTGTACACAAGAATTGAACCAGTTGATATGTAGTGTTGGCTTGAATCTTTGTTATCACTTTTACGATCATGTGAATGGCATTTCTTGTTGGAAGAGAACAATGAAGGTGGTGTGTTGCGTTTACAGGCATCATTATAAGCTGAAATAACACCAGAGTGAATCGATTCATTGGCAAGTGTATTCTGTTGCTGGTCAAGATATGGGCTGTGATCGGGTATAGCTATATTATTCATAAAGCACATCAGCTGCAGACTTAACATGGCGCCTTTTAAATGCCATCCTTCATAACCGAGAACACCAACGTGGCTGCGTAACTCCTTATTTTCTGTCATCAATCTATCTCGCTGCTCACGTAGCTGTTTACTGGCAGCTTCTAGCTCTATGATGTGCTTTTCTTTACGTTCTCTAAATGCACGTTGTGCAGCTCGGTTCTGTGCCTTGCGTAATGCAGGTGAAGTTGAAGTAGGCTTTCGACCAGGTTTCTTTTTATCGGATGTTGATGAGCCTTCTTGGTTATTCATGATGATGGAAGTGAAGAAGGGATAAGCGTAAGATTATATGAATTGTGCAAAGAAAGAAAAAGGAAGCGGGAAAATGAGGAGTTACTCAGAAAAGCGATAAGGATAGGTCTGCGTCTTTATATATGATGTTCCCCAAAGTAGCCATGAGCCCGCGTTTGATCCGTTTGCTTCGGTGTGAAACCTTATATGCTGCTCAAATGGGTGCTACTCTTACTTTTTTCTGCTGATATGTTGTCGCTCATGACTCCATGATGTTGATGGCAAAGCTGTAGATGATGTATGTCATGACTACTGATAGATTATGGATCGTTGGATGCATATATACATATCAATGACATGGCATAGTCTTTTGTGAAAATGAACACTGTGAATTGCAATGAACATACTGCAGAACAAGCTGTAAAAAGAGCCTAACAAGCTTTTATGTTGCTTTTGGACACATCACGTAATACCAAGGTTGTAAGGAAAATCCTTTTTCCATGTCCCGGTATGGTATTTACCATCATCATGTTATTTGTAGGCGATCATTTGGATCAAAACTTCCTGATTAGCACTGCATAGTGCATTGGATATCATGGTATGATTATTCATATCGTGTTCTTAAACCAGGAAGGGGCTACTTTAAAATCATCACATGATGTATGTCCTTTATCTCACTGGAATAAGCACATCATATATATCCTGTTTGCAGCTTCCATCACTGACTTTATGTTGCTGACGCACAGGCCAAATAACAACTACACTTGAAAGATTCATATAAGGAAAGTTGACAACGTCATCTCCTTCCATTCTCTTTCATTGTGCCATAGGCGTATGTTGTATATCATCATAAGGAGAATACGCCAGTAACGAGCCAAAGCTTTCTCTTGTAGTGTACTATATGAGACGTGATAACGCTTGTCAAACCGGCTGTCGTGACATTCATAAGCAAACATGATCTTTAAAGTGCATTGGAGGAGGATTTGTATGCCAGCAGTTGACAATGATGATGTGAATGACTTGATTCTTTTGTGTCTATCGAGTCATCAAGTTGTTATGATGTGAAGCGCATTAACTCGGCATTCATACTACATGCTTCTAGTCAATGAAGGATGACTACTACACTAAACAATAAGCTGTTTGAAGGATCGTCAAGCCAAAAAAGGCAATGCATGTTGCATGATAAAATCTCGGATAAAGTAGTCTTATTATGGTACATGATGTATATGTCTGTGCATGAAGAATATATAAGGAATGGCTGTGCTAGTGAATCCATGGTATAGACATAACAAGGAAAGTGCAATCGAATGAAAGGCATAATACAAGAAAGAGGAATACAATGACAAAGATGGGGAAGATGAGCATACATGACATAATAAACAATGATAGGTGTAAGGGGGATCAAAGAATGAAAGAACTGTTCACATATACAACAGCGAAGGAAAATGATCAAGTAGAAGTTTACATCCAATGGTGATGGACTGAAGGAGGACGCATAGAAGAAGCAGATGCCAATCGCTTCAATACACGTCGAGCACCATCTGGTGGTGTAAAAAGACTACGCCAGCCTTCAGGATGTTGATGATGTTGATGTTGATGACGTCGTGGTGGTGGTGTAGTAGCAAAAGCACTTACAGTAGAAGTAGGACGAGGATCAAACTGATTCAACAATGTCTGAAAAGGTGGCGTTGGTTCACGTAAATCATCCTTTTGTTCTTTGTCGTCATCCATTTTTGGCATACATTGATCAAGCAATGTCTCATAATTCTCAATCATGGCTGTCCAAACCATAGTCCACTGTGCATTGGTTTGTACCAAATCAGTCATTTCTTCACGGCGTAAAAGTTGTCGTTTCTTCTTTGTCACGTTGTGTTGTAGCAGTTGTTCAAGTCCAGTGGAAACAGGTGCTAATACCACAGCTAATGCATCAGCGCACATCATATTGACTTGTGCATGTTGTTGTATAGAACCAGCGAGAATAAGGATGTAGCATAACAGGTGACGATGAAGTCGGGGTAACTCGAGAATGAGATGTGCCAAATCTTCGAGATCTAATAACAAGGGCACTGGTGTTATTTCATGGTTCCTCATGTGATAAGAAAAACACGGGTATTGATGTACGGACCTGATGCATCGTTATTACTCAGTGATGTAGCGATTTGAAGAAAACGAGGATGAAAGTGTCTTGGAATCACTGGTTCAGGCAATGCACGTAAATACTTCTTGACAACGCCTGTGATAGTATGAATATCGTATGTTGACAAATCGAGATGTTTGCCGAAATATGGTGGGCGATCAAACTCGTTTGCAAGTTGGCGTACGTCTGATGCAGCTCCTGATAATCGAAATAGACCTTCAATGTGCAAGCCTAAGGAACAAATCTTGTCATTAGGTGACTGGTTGTATATGATATCTTGATGCTTTCTTACCTCGCTTCATGATTTCTGTGAAACATTTTGCAACAGGATCTGGAATGGTTAGGCCATGTGGCTGCAGAGAGCTCCATTGAGACGCATAGCCAAGAGATGCGCCAAAAATACCTAAGTAGATGTTAATTTGGTTTACAAGTGCATGAATATAGATGTATTTACCCTTTGGTTCTTCATCTTCATCTATTGTGGAAGTGTTGAAACGGCCTTTGATAAAGTTGTATAGCTTGTGGCGTCGTTTGATGTGTGAAGTATCTTGTGACGATAGCGATGTAGCGAATTGGGACGCTGTCATGAGGAGAAAAGTGAAGTAAAGAGGAAAAGGAAACGAGGAAAGAGAAGGGGATCGGATGTTAACATGGTCAGGGCTTTAAAAAGAATAACATGCAAGAAAAACATTGGATAAAGTGGGGCTGCAAGTGGAATGCAAATAAGGAGCGTGTGTGTGTGTGTGTGATGCAGTGCAAATCCATCCAAGAGTAAAAAGTGAAAACAAAAAGATTGGCTCTTCGTTAGGTGTAACCAGCATGGTCATGTTTCGGCATCATTAAAAACAGGTTACCTTTTTTGTCACTTCTTTTGTTACTGCTTGCATATGTTCTTCAGGTGCTACAAAGGCCAACCCACACGCCATCTATTGTTTTTAGACTATTGTCATGAATACAAAAGGAATCAAGATGCAAATAAACATTACCTTGATGAACAATCATTGATGTTACGCCAGAAGAAAAGAAAAGCACATCCCTTTTTCATCCAATATCCGTATCAGTTTGTCCAATTGTATCGTATCACAACATATCAGTAGTTCAACCCCGCATTACACTCTATGTCGTACTTTTATTGTTGTAAGATATGTATATCACAAGTCAAAGATGACAGGTCGTTGACTAGCTCGATAACGTCTATCACAGATGCAAGCGTTGATCATCAATATCCCATTTTCTTGACTCCATCCATGCGATTCGTGAATATGTCCAAAGATGCAAACGCGTGGTCGTATTGCTTCAATCTTGTGTAGTAATGCTTTGCAGCCAACATGCATTCCTCGGGATGTTCGATCATGATATCCATAAGGTGGTGTGTGCGTCACTAGAATCTCTGTGTCTTGTGGTATATTCTCCCAATAAGCTACCAACATTGTCATTATGATAGTACTTGACATCCTCTGTAATCCATACTTACGTGCCAAGTTCCTAGGCATGAATGCACCACCTAAATGCACTGGAGCATAAGGACTAACAAACAACTTGAAACCACCAAACGCCTCAGGCAGTTGATATGGCTCATGTTCAAGATACGTGATCCCTGCTTGTTCCATATACGCCAGTATCTGCTGCTTGTTGGTCACATTCTCAAAGCGATCGTCCAAGTCAAAGTCATGGTTTCCACCAGTAACAATCTTGACTCTATATATGTACAGTGGGTTGGATATGTGTGCCAGTGTTGGACTTGGGTAAAGACACTTACGCATGAGGTAAAGACTGAATCCAAGCTATGCTATTTAGCCATTCGTCTTCAGCACTGTACTTTGTAACATCGCCAGCGTGAACTGGGAAAGGGAGAAGAGTCAACAATGAGTCCTTTATGTGAGTTGGTATGTGTCAAGATACTTGCTAAAGACGTCACCATCCGGAATTGATGCAGTTTTGCCATGTGTATCAGATACACAGACAAAGCGAGTCTTGCTTTCTGCTTTGACTGGTAACTCGCTTGTGGAGTCTCCAACAGGGATCATATGATGTGAATGAAAGAAGAATGACACCTATTTAGTTGAATCCAAGCGTTTTTATCTTATGTCACACCACATCGACGTAAGACTGACAATGAGACATGGGATTGGATTATAGTCACCGCTGACTGTGTAATTGACAACACTGCTGCATAAATCAACAACTCCTTGTGACATGAACCTTTTTCCTCTTATTTTCACTTTCTTCTTCTGCGCGTCATATGTGCATACAAAGTCTCTCTTACCTAAAAGTTTATATCTCGATTCCATCTTACTTTATACAATGCCAATGCATGATGACTAATACAACATTGGAGCGTGATCGCACTTGTTGATGATGTAGACATGATCCTTATAGCTCCTTTGAGATTCAAGTCGAATCATACAGTATATCGTCTAAGATAAAATAGTCATCCTGTGGCAATGGATGTCATGTAAAGCCTATAGCTTGTAGAGTACTGAAGATATAAGATGTATTTGCATGATAGACATTGTGCTTGA
The DNA here is from genome assembly GCA_008728235.1 of Lichtheimia ramosa. Lineage (NCBI taxonomy): Eukaryota > Fungi > Mucoromycota > Mucoromycetes > Mucorales > Lichtheimiaceae > Lichtheimia > Lichtheimia ramosa. The sequence goes on along the minus strand of CP031827.1, from coordinate 1,484,714 downwards.
AGATACAAAAGTCGAATTCTAGCTAAGTGGATGTAGCGGATGGTGAACAATCCTTCTAGCTCCTTGTCGCAATCGTCATCTTTATCATGGTATGTGATGGGATCTTGCATGTTCCTTTACTGTGCCAATAAGATATGGGATTCATCAAGCAACGTCTTGCCAAAAGAGAAAGGATATGCATGCTTTGGCTGTGCCACTGTTGTTTGCGTGGTCAATCTCCTTATAAACATCGTGTTCATGAAGAAAAGCAAGCAAATGCAGGAATCCACATCCATATGACTGAACCACCACTCTGAGCAAAAGCACTACGCGATTCACAGGCAGTAGAGTTTGATCGATGGCTCGTAAGGACGCCACTTGCACAGTGTACAGGCCATTTCATCCTTCCCAAGAAGTCAAATAGTCACTAGTTGTAGGTACAGGCTGGGAGTCGAACCTAAGAAGATGATGATACCCAAAGTTGCATGCTGCCTGACCAAAGAAACCTGATCACTCTATATTAGTGTACACATACAAAATAAAGAGCTTTTGCCATTCTACATGCCTTTCTTCATATATAACAGCACCATGGTAACCTGTACAACGTGAAGAGACCTTGTTTGTGTCGCAAGCAGAAAGCCATAGTGATAGTAGTCAAAGCCAAAACCAAAACCAAAAGAAACAGCCAAAGAAAGAAGCCAAGTGTTCTTGCGTTTGTTCTTGAAGTCTACAACAGGTCTAAACGGTTAATGCAACACGTTCTGCTACAGCATTGAGCTCCTTGAATGTACCTGTAGGCACCAAACTTGAAGCGGCATAACAACGAAACAGAAGAGCGACACGTCTGGCTGCAACCACCCAGTCCGCTTGAACACTTGTTGCCTATGAATAGACTCAACTGTATGAATACAACAACCAACATGAGCTTCTTTATAACACATACCTTGAATGCATGGCGTCAATGGGAGTCGTGTACGTTATGAGCTTAAAAGAAAGAGAAAACCAGTTGTCTCCCAAGATAAATTCCACAAGTCGAGCGGAGCCAGCCCAACAAGTTGATCCCATTACTTGCTCATCCAGATCATGATTGCTATCTAATGTACACTTGAAAGGATTTCCCTTACCAATAATAAACCATCCATGCTTGCTATATCTCTCCAACATTACTATTCCGCATATGGAAGAATAAAGTCCACCATGTTTGGTTACATGTGATCTATATCTGGATGTTATGATTACAAGATTTCAAAGTCTATGTATTGGTATCCGATAAGCCAAGTGCAACAGCAGATGACGATTCTGCATCCATTGTAAGCAACTGCATGCTGGTAGCTTAGGCTAAATGTTAGAGCTATTGGTATAAAGAGTAATGATATCATTGGAAGAATGTCGAGGGATGCAATGATGGATGCCACTGTAACTATCATTTTGAACCAAAATGAAGACTATACTAAAAGAGATTGAAAGTGACATGCTATATGCGAGTAACGTTGTACTTTCCATCCTTGATATACATGTAAATGAGACTGTGTGAAAATATAGGGAGATTCTTCATATACATTGCAATCTGTGCTTGTTGATTTATGATTGATGTCCGAGTCCACGGGGATGTCTCTTCTTGGATTGTGTATCATGTGACATTAGAATGCAAGCATACAAGCAATCGCATCATTACGATTCATTTATAGAGGATAGCACTAGCATCATTGCATGAATCATGGATACAAAGGATGTCGTTTGCAACATTGACATATCTTGACAGATCATAAAATGCTCCTTTTGGTATGCTGGTCGAGCGATAATTGTCTCCGAAATGAGACACTTGACCATTTTCACATATTGACCCCGCATTATAGATATACATGTGCTACTTGATTTTCAATGATAGCCAGTCTTGCAAATTCAATCTGGCTATTAAGTTGCTGTTTGTACCACTTGGGACCTAGAAATGCATGCGTGAAAGAGGTAAAACAACAAAGATGCATATCTGACTTACTACCATGTTTATTTATCAACCTGCCGCAGCAACATTTTTGCCTCTTTATTGTATATCCGCATCAAGTTTGTGCTTTGATATAGTAGAGTAGCATGTCATTGAGCGAATAGAAATGCAGAAGCCGGAAGAAACGGGAGAGAGATTACCCGAAAAGGTCCCTTGCTCTCCCAGCTCTATCTTTTCGGGCAGTTACACCGCTCTTTGTAAAAGGCGATGATGTGTTGTGCGTGATGATGGTGGCAGTTTACGAAATCTCAAGTCGGTGCGGATTTACCGAGATCATTGGCCAATCCCACTGTGTACAGGTTTAGCTCCGCGCATAGTTATATAAGACCTAATCTAGATCAGTTTAGAGCATTCTCTTATTTGTCAAGAACAAGGATATCATGAGTGATTTGAACAAAACGACAGGTAAAGGCACATGAATTAACATGATAAAAGTCATGTAGCTTAATCAATGCATGGATAGATGATAATATAGAGCGAGGCATTCCCACCACTGAAAATGATGATCCTGGAAGCTCAGTGAGCCAAAGCAGCAGCAGCACTAAAGGTGAAATCCCCATTGATCCCAATGATCCAAAGGTACGTTTGATTCATTTATATGCATGTCTCATTGCGTCGGTGTCATGTTCACCACTGTGTCATCAAAAAGAATTGGCCAAATAGCAAGCGTTGGATCAATTTCACTATTGTATTCTTCAATGCTTTCATCGGCTATTTCTCTTCAGCAGTTTATGTAGGTTCCTGTCTTATCACTCTTTATTGTCAATAGGCTTATTCACTACTCATTCGCCACTCCATTAGATGCCAGCAACTGGCGATCTTGCCAACTTCTTTCAGACTGATTTGACGGTAAGTGTCTACAAGCATTAGACTAGATATGATATTGTATGCTTAATGTTTTATTGTCAATAGACTATCAATGCAACTATCGCTTTGTATATCCTTGCCATTGGCGCAGCAGTAAGCATTGGGACAATCCCAGGGGCTGAAAAGTAGCGTATTCCAGAAAAGGACTCATTTTCCCTTTCTATCCAGCCACTATGTTGGGGACCACTCTCTGAACGTATCGGGAGAAGGTAAGCATTACATCCAACCCACCCCATATCAATACTCTTTTCTATTTCTCTATACTGACCTGTCAAAGAATGGTATATTTGATATCAATGGGTTTATACACCGTGTTCACCATTATTTGTGGTATTGCTTCCAATTTGGGTCTTTTCTTTGTGTTTCGCATTCTTCAAGGTGTCGCAGCTTCTTCAGGTAAAGACTCCTTTTGTGGAATCGATCCGTATCACTGACTGAATACACATGCATAGGTATGGCCGTTGGTGGTGGTTCTGTTGCCGACTTATTCCATCCGCATGAACGTGGTCGTGCAATGAGTGTTTTCATGATCTCGTATGTACTTTTGTAATGATACGGTGACAATGACATTAATTACCTGATATAGAACTATCTTTGGACCTGCATTTTCTCCCATTGTGGGTGGTTATGTCGATCAATACCTTGGATGGCGATGGATCTTTTATGTTAGCGCGATCATTGGTGGTGTCGTCACTGTAGTTGACCTACTCTTTTTGCGCGAAACATTGTATCAGCCTACTGATCCACTTCAAGAGAAGACTAAACCAACAACTTATCGCCAAAAGCTGGCTCACCTTAAATTCAATCCAGTAAGCGCTTTGTACATTATGGGCTGATGGCTTATGCTTTCACCACTTGTTCTTTACCAGCCTTGCCTTGTATTTGGCATGATCAATGTTTCTCACATATGTCTCACATTGTCTTTTGTTTATGTTTATTGTCTGATTATAGCTCAAGAGTATCAAGTTGCTAGGGCGTCCAGATGTCTTGTTGATATCTATGCAAATCCTGACTGCATTTGGTTGCTTCTTTTATATGGTGACAATCCTTCCTATTACCTATGAGTCTCTTTATGGCTTCGACACAGGTTCACGTGGCTTATTGTACTTGACTGGTGGTGTTGGCAACATTAGTGGCAGCACTGTAGCTGGCTTTGTGTCTGATCGCGTATATCGATACAAGATGAAGAAGCATGGTCACGTGAAATCGGAGGATCGGCTGCTTCCGATGTACATTGGCGCTCCGTTCCTGGTTCTTGGTTTTATCCTTTACGGCTGGTTGCTTCACTTTCATGTCCACTGGTTCCCACCCTTGATTGGTTATGCTTGTTGTAAGTCAAACAGTTGAATCCAATATGTACTCGCTAACTAATAATGGCTCCTTTGTAGCAACATTTGGTGTTATGTTTACTATTACCACTGGCATGACATATCTCACAGATTGTTATTTGCCAATCTCTGCGTCTGTTGTATCTGCTGCCAACTTTACTCGTAATCTTGGTGCTATGATCTTTTCATTGCCTGCTGTACAAATCCGTGGTAGTCTGGGAGATGGCTGGTCATAGTAAGTTTTCATCATTTTGTCTCAAGTTATACATCTCTAATGTGTTTACTGTAGCACTCTTGCAGCATTCATATGTCTGATAATGTTTGTTGCATGCATTCCATCTGTGCACTTGTATGGTCCTCGTATGAGAAATTGGATAGATAAACGTACAGCATCCAAAGAGACAACAACGACAGAGTGATATCCATCAACATATACATTAGATTTTATTATGCCATTTGTATTAATGATAATCCCAAAAAGTGATACAATGTACAAAGTTTCTTCTTTTATTGCTGGAATATGCATTACTACTCTTGAGACATGATTACTTCTTGCCAGGCTTGGAGCTGGTCTTGGGAAGGGGTTTGCTGTAAGGGATAAAAGTACGACCATCCATGTAGGGAACCAAAGGAGGAGGAATTTCCAAACCATCTTCACGTTGCCAAGTTTCCAAGATACCACAAATAGCACGCTCGGTGGCACAAAGAGTAGAGTTGAGACAATGAACATACTTCTTCTCACGATCAGACATCTTTTTGACGCCACATCGGATTTCAAGACGACGAGACTGATAATCAGTGCAGTTGGAGCAAGAGACAAGTTCCTTGTATTCACCTTGGTATGGGAACCAGGCTTCCAAATCATACTTTTTGGCAGCAGCATTGTTCAAAGCACCAGAAACGATAGCGACAACACGATAAGAAAGACCCAAGCTTTGGAAGAATTCTTCAGAATGGCTGATCATATCATTGAACATCTCCCAAGACTTTTCAGGTTCAGTCAAGACAAATTGCTCAATCTTTTCAAATTGATGTACTCGGAAAATGCCCCAGGTATCTTTGCCATGTGCACCAGCTTCCTTACGGAAACAAGTAGAATAACCAGCATATCTATTTCAAGACAACCATGAGTAATCACGTGATAATAAAGCATTACTTGACATACTTGAGAGGAAGTTGTTCACTGGGCTTTTCAAACCATTCATTAGAGTGGAAAGCAGAGATAGGTTGTTCAGAAGTGGCAATCAAGTACTTGTCATCACCATCACCAACGACCTTGTATAATTCTTCATCAAACTGACTAAGTTGAGCAGTCTTGGCCATAACATCTTTCTTCATAAAGAAAGGAGTCATCAATTTCTTATATCCACGTCTGGCAAGGAAAGAAAGACCATAATTGATCATGGCCAAGTTGAGATCGACACCAACACCAGTCAAAAAGTAACCACGATGACCAGCAACATTGGCACCACGTTCCTGATCATAACCATCCAAACGAGCCAATACTTCATGATGAGAAAGGATATCAGTACGCTTAGTGGGTTCAACGCCATTGTGATGATATGTGCGAATCACTTCATTGTTGTCTTCATCCATAGAGGTGGGTACAGAAGAATGGACAATGTTGCCAAGTGTAGCAAGCTTCTCCTTCCATGCAGCTTCTTGTTCCTTGCTTTGAGCCTGGAAAGCTTCCTTTTCCTTTTGCAACGTTTCCTTTTGCTTCAACAATTCGCTGGCGTCTTCCTTGGCCTTGAACTTCTTGCCAATCTCCTTTTGAATAGCATTGATCTCCTTGTTCTTTTGGTCACTGTTGAATTGAGCTGTCGTCGTGTCAATACCATTGTCTAGTTTGTGAAATGGATAGCAAAGAAACACTTACTCTTCACCCATTCTTTGTACTTGTCCAAAATCTCGTCAACAACTTCAACAGAGGCACCACGACGGCGTTGGGACTCCTTGACGAGCTCAGGATCACCACCACGCTCCTTGAGTAAAAGGTTGATATCAAGCATGTTGTGTATATGTTATAAAACAAGGAAATGGAACGCCCGATCTCTTTATACATCAATGTCGTGTCATCCAGCATCCACCGTCACAGTTGACTCAGGAACAGCACTTTCTTTCTATGCTGCGAGATATTTGATACCTTATACCAAGCCACATCCACTACCAAACACACACATGTAATCGTTTCAATTATGTAAATGATCCCTTTTTATCTACAATGCTTTATCGAATCTCAATATTAATAATCTTGACATCATCGTATGGCTTATCATTCTTATCGGTCTTGACATTTTCAATCTCGTGCACAACATCCATGCCTGCTGTAGCTCGACCAAAGACTGTGTGTTTCATATCCAACCAAGGCTATGAGAAGAAACGCAGCATTTGTCAGTATTGTCATTTAGTATCACTATTAGTCATAAAACATACCGTTGGGACCACTGTAATAAAGAATTGACTTCCATTGGTGTTGGGACCTGCATTGGCCATGCTCACAGTATAAGGTCGATCATGCCGCACATCACGTGTCACTTCATCTTCAAAATCATCTCCCCAAATAGATTCACCACCAGTGCCATCACCTGATAACATGGATTAGTCTATTGTCATTCACCTAATTCATCATTCACATACCAAATGGACAACCAGTTTGAATCATGAAGCCCTTGATAACACGATGGAAGATGAGATTGTCATAATAGCCATTCTTGGAATGCGTCACAAAGTTCTCAACAGCCTTGGGTGCCACATCGGGGAAAAGTCGAATATGAATATCACCACGTGTCGTACGAATGATGGCATGAGTGCCCAATACTTGCTTTCGCTCTTGAGTAGCTGCCACTGTTTGTTCTTCTCTGGATGGCTTCTCGTTGAATACATCACGATCACCTTTTTGACTCTCATCCCTGTGTAAAGATGATGTTAGTTTTTCATTTCACTGATGTATCTTGCTCATTGTACTTACTCATAAGGCTCTCGCTTTGTAAACATGAAGAATCGGTTGCGTTTGAATGCTGTGCAAAATAGTGTAGGATCCAACATTTCACTTTCTCTGAGCGTTGCGTTGTCTGAAGCAGCCATTGCCTACAAAGATGTCAATATACATGCAAGGATCATAAGCAATTCCCAAACTTACCAAGGTATAAACACCCTTTTTCTTTGGAGCACCTTGGTATAATGCCATGTTGAGGAAACGATGTGTCTCTGACTTGCCAATCAGCCTGGCGACCTTGTTTGTGCGGATGTTGACGACTGTATGGAGAGACATAGACATGATTTAGCCTATATCACGCGTATTTGCTCCCATATCTCCTTCACTTACCCTTGATACCAAGCAATGTTGCATATATAATAAAGTTGCCACTCTCATCAAACACTAGATGATCATCAATGAGTATCCAAGAGTGTCACTGATGTAAAGAGAAGAGAAAAAATCATACCAGCATTAACAAAGTTGGCTTGTGGTGACTTTTCCAGTTCACGATCCACAGCTAACCGCCTTCCAAACTCCATGTCATCCAATTTGTGAATAGCTGTACCAGCCTATGTGGAGCAATCATATATCAGCTGGTGAGATGATAAAATCAAGTCATCACATTACCTGTTGCATTTCACTGATGATTTGAATGCTTTCATCGTATTTGCGAAAGAGTTTGCCACTGAGAAACTTGAATACGCGAACCTGTCGATCAGGGAAGCTCATAGTCACAAACTGACGACCATCTTGCGAGAATGTTATTGAAGTTGGCACCGATTTGTTCTAAAAGCATAAGCATCCATATGAGTATACATAATTGCATACAAAAGTCATTCTGCCCTACCTTGCGGAATTCATATAGATCCGTTTCTGATTTCATTTCAAACTTCAGACTACGTGGTAGCTCAAAAGGTGCCTCTGGTTGCCAATATTCCACCATGCCATTCATGTCTACCGAGACAACACAATCGAATGTGGCATTGAACTAGAAAGATATAAGTACAATGTATGTGTTATATGCATGTCGTTTTCCTCTCTTACCGCCATCAAATGTACTGGTTGTGTATGCATATCAGTAATAGTATGTAAGGGCTTGTTGTCAGCTCGTCCATCATAGATATTGATCTTTGGACTGTCAGCATCTGATCTAATGTGGGATAACAAATTTGGTAAGATCAAGTCATGCTTTCAGATACAATGAAGATACAACTTACACAGCAACGAATGCTTGGGCTTGTCCACGCTGATGAATCCAGCATACAGCTTTGGGCTTGTAATCGAGTTTGATCATATTGATCATATCTTCATCAATGCCAATGTAAGCTTACAGTAGCACGCTTTCATGCCATCCACATCCACTTACCAAAATTAGTCACGTCAAAGACCTTGAGAGCTTGATCGTCCGAGATTGTAGCCAATAACTCGCCATCCGCAGATAGACTGATACCAACAATGGTACCCAAATGAGCACGGTAATGCTTGACAAACTCCACACCAGTTGCAGTCTTTTTCCAAAACTTGAGATGACCATCCACCGATGTTGTAATAATAAAGTCGTTACTATTGAAACATGTCGTCAATATGCTACTGTTGTATTGGATGCTGAATGTTTGATACATACTCTGGTGAAACTGCAACGTAGTTGAGCGTATCTCGATGCATATAGCTCTTTTCATACATATCCGCGTTGGGCAAGTGTGACAGGAACAGCTTTTCATGGGCAAGAACTGAAGACAGCAAGGAACATGAGGATCGCATTGCAAAGATAGAAAGGAAAACGTACCTCGTTTCTTTTTGGGAGGTGCTTCACTTGGTGGTGGTGGCATCATGGGACCAATGTCATCTAATAAAGGACCCATCGGTTGGTACTGACAGCGTGATCGCTACATAGACTATCTACACACCTTCGTCTTGTTGTTCTAAAGCTGGTTCTTCAGTTTCGAGTGGTCTTTTGTTGCTTGGATCAGCGTCTTGTGCCATTGTGACAAGTTGAAAGTAGAAAGAAGTGTGGTCCGCTGAATGAAATTGGTACGCACATACACAGCAATTCGCCCATTCAACACACACGTGACATGTACCATGAGCATAATGTCATTTATTGAAAGAAAAAAGATGATTGGTACAAATGACATCAGTATCATTATTACTATCTGCTTTTAGCGGAAGCGCTTGAATTGATCACGGTTCTTCTTGAAGTATTCCTGCAATGGTTGTGGTTCACGACCAAGGATTTCCTTCAAATCACGCGACTTGATCTCTGCTTTGCCATGACTAGCAAGTTCCATAAACTCGAGCAACACTTCAATACAACGATCATTGAGATAGCGACCAATAGGAACAGTATAACGAGTTTCAGTACCACCACTTGGTTGACGTTCACGGAAACGTTCATCATCACGAATACGCTTGAGATGTTGCCACATTTCTTCTTGCTTAATTTGATGATACTTGAGCTCTTCAGGGCTACGTTCAACAGCTTCAGCCATACCACGAGCCATTTCTTGACCATTCATCATATGAGTGGGTGTGAAGCGATACAAGTGCTTTTGACCACGTCCAACTTGAACATTTTGACGCACAAGGATGCAAATAGCTTCAACCACGTCACGAAGATCCACAGTACCCCAACGCTGATCCTGTTTAACTGGAAGACACAAAGCATTGCGATCCTCCACCATAGGTGTCACATAATAGAAGAATTGGTTGAACAAAGTCGAGCGGATGATGCAGCAGTTTTGTTCACCAAATTGTTGCTTGAGCTTTTCTTCAATCTGATGATATTCATTCAAGTGACGCCAACGCTCACGGTCATGTTGCACAGCATCCATACCTACCCTAAAATTGGAGATAAGTACACATAATAACACATGTACATGGTGAAGATGATCACTTACCAAGACAACATGGCCATGTGCTCCACTTTGACTTGCTTGGCAACACGCATCAGCATTTCAGCTTCCTTCACACGGTGGGAAGAGTGTTCAGGAATCATAAACACGCAGCGGGATTCTTGCACAGCTTGCTTAACCTTGTTCTCATCTTGGTAATCCACTTGCATAATCTCAACTCCTTGCTTTTCAAGTTCTTCAAGACCTTGACGGTCACGGCAAAGACCACGCATACGCACATTCAATTGCTGACGTTCTTCAGCAAGGCGGAAAGCCAAAGCATAACCAGGAAGAGAATCGATGTGAGTGATAGTAAGAAGTTGTTCAGAAGACATTTTGACTGATGATGATTAGATTATCATGGATGATTTGACGATTCTTTTTATACACATTGAAGGAGCACTTGTAAGACACTTGTTTTCATCTTGACAGCTTGATCTGCGTGAGAATTGTATCTAATCGACTGGTCAAAAACTGGTCATCTATCGATCTCTGATCATTTACAGCTTTCGTGCAGGTTGGATGCAGATAGTATATTCACACGCCCTTTTGTTTATCCCCATCACTGTAAAGTGGACTTTTCACAGTAAAGCTACTGCTTTTGTAAAAGCGTATACCTTTGTATGTTTCCAGAAAACAGCCAGCATGTATGTAAGGATGATGTGTTATAGTGTATCAGCAGCAAGAATGACATATATAAAGAAAGGGAAAGTGTGCATGGGCAGAATCACAATAAGCTTATTCCTTTCATAGCTGAATAAAAGCAAGAGCTTATTTACTTGAGCAAAAAGTAATGTCTTAACAGGGATATGACAGGTCTTTTTCAAGCTTGTGTACATGTATATATGAGAAATTCATGAGATTGGTGCTGATATGGGAGATCGGTCGTTTCGCAATTGTAAAGAGCCTTGTATTTGGATGACTTAAAGTGGTAGATGATATAATAGCTGTGTGCTAACTTGCAAAATGTTGTGTTTATTATAGTGCTGGATGATTAAGCAGGAGAAGTAATGTCAGGATTCATGAGCTTATTACATTTGTCAGTCATATTTCGCAGTAAATGGGTAATAGGAAAACGAAGAAGCTATTCTGTGGATGCAAATGACGTGTTTGAAGGTCTCATTTACATATTGAAGGATCGATTTATTAGAGTGGGGCTACAATGTGTATGTTGGAGCAATTACTGCTATCTCCAAGTAGGGATGCATTATGCTATGTCCTCGGTAAGCCAATTGGAATCTTGTTTCAGCCATTCTTGTAAGCTCATCTAAAAGGAGAGAAGCTGGGAGAAATTGACTGGCTGCGTAATCTTTGATTCAGCATCACACTGATCTATATGATACCAGTGTATTGCTGCATAACATACCGAATTCTTGGTTCTTTCTGAACCCCCCCTGCGCTACACTTGATCGTTCACTGCTGCTATCGAGACGACGAAACCATAAAGCAATGTTTTTCCAAGTATCTAAAGTCAATTGCGAAGAATAAAGGAGAAAGAGTAGGCACAATATCATCATCACTGACTCTATAAACCGAAATACCTGTGGCAGATATGCATACAGCTTTGTACGACAATGAATGGTGCATTTCTAACCAATGCATCTGATCGAGATACATGCTATATTGGTTCGGTGGTGGGGAAATTTGTTACACAACATCGGTACAAAGTTTACTGTGTGATTTCGACTCTGTTCTCATTGTTCTCTTCTCCTTTCTATACGCCCCCTTGTTACCATGACTATAACAAAGGAATCCGTCATTCTTGATACTGACCCTGTAAGTCTATTCCCTGAATATGCTGGATCTACTCCAATCTGCAAGTCCAATGGTGCTAACCTTTTCTCCCATTGTCAAATCCAGGGCATTGACGATGCGCTTGCCATGTTTTACCTCCTCATGAACCCCAAAGTCAAGCTTACAGCAGTTACTCTGACGCATGGAAATACCAACATTGATCATGTCAAGCGTAATGCTGAAACAGTGCTCCACGTGATGCGAAAGCAGCGTGAATATCTCAAGCAGCAGGAAGTCCCTATCGAAGAATTGCCAGTATTGGCTATCGGTAAGTGACAGTACAGAGATTGTCTCATGTGTGATATGCATATGTGATGCGTGGTGTTTGTGTGGATGTGGAAACTTCATCTTGATCAGCAACAAACAGCTCATGATTCTATTGCGACTTCTTTTAGGTAGTCCCACTCCATTGAAAGCTGACAATCTTTTTGCAACCTATTTCCATGGCGTGGATGGTATGGGTGATATCTACAGCAAGGTAAGATTCTTTTCTAATGTTGTTGTACCAAACTGGTGCAGTGTTTCTTGCGATCAACACTTTGAACTAACATGAAGGATGTCTATAGAACCCGTATTGGGAAGATTTAGCTCGTGAAGGAAAACCTGCATATCAAACGACAGAACGTGATGCCGCTGATGAAATCTTGCACCAACTCAAGCATGCTGACCCCTTGTCTATCTCGATTCTTGCTGTGGGACCATTGACCAACATTGCATTGGCGTATCAACGTGATCCTGTGACATTTAGCAGAGCAAAGCGCGTGGTGGTTATGGGAGGGTAAGATGGGACGTGTGTCTATTTTTTCATGTATGCACACAGACATATAAGGCTCATACCTTATATCTTGGCAAAACTCTATTTAGGGCAGTAGATACTCCTGGTAATGTGACGCCCATGGCTGAATTCAACTTTCGAGCTGACCCTGATGCTGCCGATATCGTGATGAACACTTCCAAGGGGTTCCAACACAGCCCTGAAGGATACAGCACACGTTTGAAACTCATTGAACAAGGCAAACAGGCACCAATGCATGTTGTAGTGTTGCCTCTTAGCAGTAAGTCAATGCATCAGCTTTAATAACGACAACAACAACATGTGTTGACATTTGAAACATTGTAGATGATGGAGCTATCACAAAACAAGAGTATCAGGAAAAGATTGTCCCTGTCAAAACGCCTGTGGGTGAACTATGCAATGCCTTTCTGATTTGGACATTCGAAGTATGCAGCAAGCTATACAATATTGAAACTCTTTGCCCGTAAGTATACGATGATAGGATATCATGCAAGAGGAGAAAAAGGGAGAAAATGAAGAGAGGATTATCGAATGGAAGGGACATATGGGCTAAGAATGTATGTTTGAATGATTCTCACTCCTTGACTTAGATATGATGCATATACGGCTTTGCTGTTGGTGGACATGATCAGCGATAAGGGTGATGGCAAGAATGAGAGCTCGGACTTTAACCAAAACTGGGAATCACGATACTTGGACTTGCATGTGGAGACCAAAGGCGAATATACATTGGGAATGTCTTGCTATGACAATAGAGGATGGGATCTTGATACGCCTGCTTGGGGTGATGAACAACAAGCCAACCATGTGCAGGTTATTGTGCGCGGCAATGGACCAAGATTCGCCCGAATCTTTTTAGACTCTGTTTTTGCTGTGTCTGTGCAGTAGTAATAGATTTTCAGGGGTAGTTTGTACTATAATAGATCTACGAACATAAAGTAATAGGTGCTTGTACCACCTTTTCATTTATCATCCTTAGCCCATTTGTGCATGCATCATATTTTCTCTCTTTCTCTCTCTTTCATATGGCTTACTCCCTTTGTTCAGTCTCCTGTAATAACCCCTTGTACATAATTCTCCTCTTTTGGCACTCCTTCAACCCCCAATCCCCTATACCGATAAAACCGACATGTCGCATGTTATTACCGATTGTCAGCTGCAAAATACAAAAAGGGGTCTTTCGAGCATCAAGATAGTACTGATGATGACACATATAAGCATTGCCGTCGATCCGGCACATTACATAATTGAATGAGAAGGAGTTATGAAAGGGGCTTTGTAAGGATTTCATCCTTTCACTCCGTGCTTTTTCTTAGTGTGAAAAGAATAAGAGAGAAAACTAAAGAGAGAACGACATGGCAAAGTGCATTATATGAAAAGCAGGGTCTATACACATAACATACACACTGGCACGTTGTATAACACGATGCTATTAACATGTTGCAGTCTTTGTAAATCACAAGGATATTGCTGGATTCGGTAATAATTGTGCATGGTGCTTCTGTACTACCATCAGCTGTCATGAAACAATGAAAATGGCGTATGATCTCGAGACATGGCACAAACATAAGCAAATGCAGCTTATTTCTCAGGTACGTTTTGCCTTGTTCCCTTTTGGGAAATATATTATCATGCATTTGGTGGGGGGTTTTCGAGCTGGAGATACAAATGCACTCCGTCTATGGTCCGATTTCTTCTCAGTTGCCTTGTTCTCGTTTTCTTTTCGCTCACTTCATGTGCTTAATGCAGGTCAACATGCTCCAGACCCCACGCACCAGTTAAAAGGGATGTCTTTATGTGCCGAAGCATGACAAGGGGTTATACTGGGGAGAAAAGTCACCACGAAAAGAAACACTGAAGAGCATGCTAAGGGATACTGATATGCAAAGATGTGTAATTTCTCACTACCAATTTCTGTGTCATCACACGATTATCAGTTGAATGAGCTTTTAACAAGGGATCTTAGGAGCTCGAGAAGATCATCATCATCTTATAGCTGAAACGCAACATATCCTTCAATGTGTGTCACCATCATACGACTTTTCCATTGTTCCTTTCCACATCAGGTACTTCCATGGTAGCTTACACGAGTTGCCTTTCTTATATCGATTGACTATACTGCATTGTCATATTAGTGTAAAACCAGCAGTAAAAGAGTGAATTAGGATACAAAGGGGCAAAAGGTCCTATCTAGACATAGATCGAGTACCATATATTCGGCTGCAGGCATACAAGAAGTAAAAATGCGTCACATAGAATAAGATTAAGGTCATCCCTATGGTCAAGAGATTCCAATGTAGTGGAATTGAGAAGTTAATCCCTTTCTTTTGACCCAAAATGCAAGTGCACACCTATGGAACAAAAGAAAATAAGGATCAACACCACAAAGCATCATCACTTGTGTTCCCAAATAGGAAGGGAAAGTGCTTGCGCCGAAAAGAGAGAAATGATGCTTATAATACACCCCTGAATCTGTGTCTCAAGTGTTGTCATTGTCATGGTTATCCTCCTCTGCTGCATTCAAAGGATAAATAGTCAGCGTCAATTCACGATTTTCTCGCTCTCTTCCACTCATTTCTCTTTCCCCACAGTCAATTTGCTAGTTTTACATACAACACATGAACATTAGCGACTTACTTATTCACCCAACACCACCATCACAGCCACTGACGACATCCCAAGATGTTCAGCAGCAACAAGTCATTCATTCCAATGGCCAATATGGTCCACAACATCCTTATAAGCAATCTATCCATGATGATGACCTAATGAGCTATTGGGAACAAGCACTTCAACGCAGTGGATATCATGTTAAGCAAAACACAGAGCGAAACAGCTTGACTGATGGATATGTGTGGCCAGCAGCCACTACCACCAATAGCAGCAGCATGAAGACAACACCAATTCATGTCAAGGTGATTGGACGACATATGAATGGATCATTTCGATGTCATATTGGCACAGGCAAAGCATCACGACCTATACAGAGTGTGGAATTGTATCAACATATGCGATTACTTGCTGTGTTCTTTCGTGCAGAACATGCTAAAAGCCAACGCGTATCTCCAGAGTTTATTTTCTTTCCAACATGGCTACTTCATCTTTTTCGCTACACTGAGCATGGATCAACACCTGGAAGAACCGATGTGAGATTTTTGGAACATGCTGGTCAAGCTAAAGAAGATCACATCTTCCGGCTCAACCATGTGATCAATAGCCTGTTTCGATTCAACTTGCATGATTTTGATGCCGCCAAGTTGCAACATGCTGTTGAGCTAGCAAACTTCTTATTTGACACCATTGGGCTTGATTATCATGATCAACTACCACGTCCTTCAGACATAGGTATTCACGATCCACATCAGCAGCAGCCATATTGTAACCTTGTCTATTTGCTTCAACAACCACGTCCATCTAAGCTTAAACCTGTGTGTCACAACTGCAACACTAAACCAGCATCTCGTCGTCGTTTATGTGTTGCATGTTATCGCTATCAATTAAAGCATGGTGAACCACGTCCACTACGTCTGATTGTTGCCAATCGCCCTGGTCCATCAGGCAACAATAACAATAATGCTTCCAAGCACACCAATGGTAACCTACCCATGGTGTTCTATGGATCCAATAAGTGTGAATCATCATCACAGCCTACCAAATCATGTGCCAACTGTGGTGTTCAAGAAACGCATCAATGGTATCGCAACTTGTGTGGTGAAGGACATTGGTGTGAGACTTGCAAGAGCTATTACCTTCGTCATAGCAAGGTACGACCTGCAGAACTTTTTGTCAAAGCTGCCAAACGTAAAGTCAATGTCAGAACACTTGTCAACAGCTGGTGGACAAATGATTCAGCTACAAGCAGTGTCATCACCTCCCCAACAACAACAACTCCATATTTGTCCTCTTTCACTACAGCAGAAAGTATCGGATCATCGGCAGCTAGTGACACCTCCTCAAATTATAGTCCTCCTCCCACTTCACCGCCAACGCCTGTTCTCCTTCATCCTACAGCATGCGCTACAAGCAAATGGCTATGAGAAAACGTGGCTATTAATCCAACAAGTTCCATACAAGACATATATAACAGCCAAAGAGCCGGTACTTTCATCCATTGTCGTCATGTAAATCTACTCTACAACACTACCATCCCGATATAATGCTATTTACCCCCATTGATCAGCTTTTCTATGTTAAATTTCACACACAACCACTCAACATACTATACTACCTATATACACTTGTATGCAGATCCACCAGATAGTCTCCTCCTCCATCACATCTCCCTGTGTTCTTCTTTCCCAACTCCTATGATATATACATATTTACACTTTCTTCTTGCGTGCGGCATGCTGCTCGCCCTGCTTTTTCCCTTGCTTCTTTCATTGGCTTTCTTTCTTCCACTCCTTTTACTTTTCTTCGTGTGCGTCTAGATTTACCATATATATGTGTGCATATAAAGATTCTCCTTATAAAGCTTATATCTCGATTCCATTTGACCTTGCGCAATCTCAATGCATGATGTTTGTACAACATGGGAGCGCTATTTGCACATTTTGGTGTGGATATGATCCTTTTGACCCCTTTTTCTCGAGGAGCTGATTCTATAGAATGACACGGCGATAATGATAAGTAAAAACAAGTGAATAGACAGAGAATGAGGAGATATAGACCCTGCTCTACATCCCTTTGTCATTCTCCTCCACCGAAAAACTGATATGGCTTAGCAGACACTTTAAGAGAATTGACTAATATGCATCATAATCCTCAGAAAGGAGAACAATGAGACATTATGATCTGCAACTGTGTTGTTATCTATGACCGAGATAGCAGTAATCTTTGTAGTGCTCACTAGATTTGCTATAATATGGTGCTTGAAATGGTCATTGTAAAGAATCTCGCAAGTAATCACAATAGCTTTGTTGGAGCAGAAATGTTCAGTGCATCCAGAAATGTCTACTGCTGACAAAATATGAAGTCTATACGCTTCAACCATAATCTAATTGGAAAGCAAACTTGATATCACCCAAGTGAAGCATAGATATGATTTGAAAGTCTACTTTTCTCATTCATAAAGACTACCGACAGCGATCATTCATACAAACAAGCACAAAGGTCATATTGAAACAACAAGCCATCAATGAAAATCAAGGGCTGGTTTATAAAGCATTGCTATTTGCACCATGATCTTTGCATTATGTTGACAATGGCAGGCAGTTTTTGATTGCTGATATAACGAAACTGAACTCATCGTTGTGTAGAGCATTCGAATGCGCAATCATATACATATCTCACTACCAAAGTGTTATAGGTAGCCTGATAATGGTAGATATCTTTATGATGGGAACAAGCTTATGGGCAAAAATAGTGATACCCAACTCGATAAGAAGGACGCGATAGCAGGCTGGTATCATTCTTTGATGAAGAAGATTGGCAGCTGCCCTTGTTTGATCATGTTGGCTTACCAATTTATGCATGAACAATGATCACATTAAGGCTTTTTGATTTATAAAACACAGGAATAGGGCGCACATGCATATAAGAAAGATGTCGTCGCTCATCACTCTCCACACATTCCTTTTCTTTATCATACCTTGATTACTTACATTGTCAAAATCCAAGCTTATGTGCGTACCATGGCTGATACTTGCTCTTTGCAATCCAGTGAATTGATATGATGCATGATGTACTTAGCTTAGTGACCATGCTAATGTTTCATTGCTTCGCTATTCTCCTTGTCATGATCGTCATCGTGATATTCGACTCTTATAATACAGTACACTTCAACTATATCGCTATCAGTAGATATTATCGCATTCTTGCAAACATCCCTTTCTATGTAGCTATCTCCTGGGGTGCATATGTGAGATTTGGATCCATATTCATGTTGTAAATGTCAATGTCATAGCTGTTTGGTAGTATAGTCGAAAGACAATGGTACCTTTATTGGCAAAAACAGTACAAGAAGCAAGCTGCAAGTAGCAAATCCCGCTAGTAAAGGCATCTTATCTGCTTTACGCAAGTCAAATTGGCAACAGGAATCTTGACACACAGAGATCCTGGTCAAGTCATCTAATTGGCATTGACAGCAATAGCAAGGTGTCAGTGATAAAATACATGATTGGATTGGATGAATCATATCATCATGTACTAATGTATATACCTTCTAGTCAATAACAAGTGACAAATGGATGAGCAATATTGCTTTGGATTCTTCTTTTGATCTTTCTTTCTCGCATGATCAGATCTCTGGTACATGTTTTAGGAGCTTACACACTGCCATCCTAAACTTAGTCTTTGTTCTTAAACATGTTTAGTATCGCACAAGCTGCAAAGGAGAGTTATTGCAATCAGTAAAAGACTCTTCGAGATAGGCGTGCAAAAACTGGTAAACATTTATACAGAAACAAAACAAGAGAACGACTATTCACATGGTGATGGGAGAAGTATGAATAAAAGTGTGTGTGTGGAGTGATACTATACATGCATATGTGGAGATGCTGACTTTTGAAGATTTCATTGACATGCATTGGTCATGATACCTGCTGCAGTTGCAAAGACATTGGTGTTGGGTGAGATGAGCTCTAAGACATTGATTGGCAGACTTGACGCTATCATTATTTGATATACCATGTTAACAAAACATGCGTCATAATCCTATCTTCCCAACATCCCATGACTTACTGCTAAGAGCCACTTGTTGTTGTTGGTCATGCTGTTCATAATGTTGATTGTTGTAATGAAACGAAGGCTTGAGCGATGTGGATGTCGAGCATGCATTATCAAAAGGAAATTGGTCTGGATATTGATCCCGATGATGAATATACATGGGTATCCGATGTTCAACAAAGTGTTTGAGCATGCGTTGGCAGCTATCCACCACAATGTCAACAATATCATCAGTCCGCTTCACAGGGCGGTGATTTGGTAATAGGAACCAGTACTTGAGAATGAATGATCGTGGAACTGTCCAGCAGTCTGGATCACCAAGTTCACTACCAGTGAACATAGCTTGCTCAACAAGAGTGGTAAATAGATCATCAGCATCATAAAAGTCTTGAAAAAGGATCATGTGATCACGTAGCGCAGCACCAGGAATGAGATCAATGCGATTATCGTGTGCCACATTACGTTGAAGCTCGGCTAAACATAAGGCGAAAATAGCGTGTGAACAAACATGTAGGCATATGAATGAGTAATATAGTAACAAACAAGACTTACTGGGTGGAAACAGGGCCGTGTCACTAGATGTTTTCAGTCGCGCAGATGTGGATGTGGATGGATTATTATGATGTCCAATAAGAGCATTATTGGATGGTGTTGCCAAGGAATGCTTAACTTCTGCCAATAATGATGACTGGTGTTGTTGCTGGTGCTGCATACCAGGTTGCACAAGGTCAGCTGTCATCAACTGCTGAATAAATGGTGACTCGAGATGATTTGCCAATTGTGGTGCTATCGCTGCTACATCCACCAACATACCATCGGCATCTCGCTCCTGTTGTTGATTTTCCTTCATTACTTCTTCTTGCATATCACTATGAAGTAATGATTCTTCTGGTTGTTCTTCAGATGACTTGGTGCTGCTGGAATCAGTTTTTGAATCATCAATCAATGCTGTGTATAAATCATCTTCTTGGCTTTCTTGTAGGTGCTCATTGTCATTGTCATCTTTATCTGAATCGAGCTTGTCATGTGCTGATGATGGGATAATCGCATCAATGATTTGCCGTTGGTTGTTGAGGAACACTTCCAATGTTGGAGGAATTGCACTGGTCTTCTTATTGCTAGCACCATCCCACAACTCATTACACTTTGGTACATCAACGCGATTTGCATGACATGCTAATTTGTATGATAATACCATCCCACGCAAGTAATTCACTTCATATGTCAATTCATCCACCTTGGTACGTAAGCCTTCAGCTTCTTGTATAGCTTGGTCTCTCATGTATAAGCATCGCTTGACAGTCATCTCTGCTTCATGCATTTCGCGTCTCTTTCGCTCACGAAATGCTCTTTGTGCAGCCCTGTTTTGTGCCTTACGTTGTGCAGGTGTTGGTGGATTAGGTTTGCGTCCTGGTTTCTTCCTTGGTCTAACTGGTTCACCAGTTTGCTTGTCAACAGTACCAAATTCAAATTGGGGATCAAAGTGTTCGAAATTCAATGACATTATAAAGAGTAGATATGTGTGATCAAGAAAGAGTGGGGAAAAGCAGAAAGAAATGGAAGTCTTCTTATATAGTGAGCGGCATTTCCTTTGCAATGGGGTGCACGTGTGTACACAAAACAAGTGCGTGTGTATGTATGTTAAGCGTATATGCGAAAGTGTGGATATATGTGTCCGCTTGTTGTATAAAGCGGGTCTTGGGACAGCACAGTAACAAATGAAGCCTTTGTGTGGTGATGCTGCAATGTGGGGAACCCCATCGATTTCACATGTGAACAGCAGAAAACATTTGTGTGACACGCCAGGCCAAGAAAGGAAAGACACATAAGCTGTAAGCAACAATTGGCCAGGTAAAGTAGGCCACGTCGAGAACATGTGCAAAGGATACTTCAAAGGGCAATACGCTATTTCTTTTTGCCCTGGTCTCTAGTTGTCGTATGTGAAATGTGACATGTAGCCATGTATATGTATACAATATCCAATGGGAAAGACATAAGTTAGAGAGAAAAAGACATGCATCGTTGTTCCACGGACCATGTGGCAGCTGAACAAAGTCGATCACTCTTTTAGCGACGTGATACCTCCCACAGTTTTGCGTTTGGTGTATGAAACATGAGAAATTTTCATATGAGGATGATGATAGCATATGCCTAATTTGGCAACTCCTTTAATGCTAACCGAATGATCGAACACATAGAGATCGTCATTCATTCCAGTGTCCCAAAGAATGTCTTGACCAATAAACTTTATCCCAGCCATTCTTGGCAAAGAGAACAAAGAAAGCTAACTCTCCTTATATCCATCAACTATCTTTAGTAAATCTTGTTTATAAGGTGTGTTTGTGTGTAATAAATTATTGAAACAAAGGTGTATGTTGGGTATTGCTATCAGAAGCCAAGACGATGAATAGTCTTTTCGTCCTTTTCACTTTCGATGGTGTCAAGTTTGGTCCACCAGTTGAACAAGAAGCTGTTGCAGATCAATTTGAACCAAGGAGTCATTGGGACATCTAAATTCCATATTGACGACATTAGAATTTGTTTCCATCTCTCCTTTCTTTCCCCCAGATTATCCCAACTTTACCAGGATCGGCAAACATGGCGCGCAATTCATCAGGAGTCACCCATTTGACATCACGGACTTCATTAGCATTGACATCCATGGTAACATTGGCCTTGATGAAAAAGATATAATCGACTAATTCATATAAGTATCCTTGCCTTTAGCATTGATCCCTTAAAACCAACTTACTCTCATGTTCACCCCAAAGACCATCACTTGGTGCAACATAATGAATACGTGTCAAATACTTGAATTGATCCAGGGGAACTTGTTCGGGCTTGATACCGAGTTCATGCTCCAACTTGCGCTGAGCGGCAGTACGTGCACCTTATCAAACCATATCAATGAACTATGACTCCCTAACAATCCAAATACAATCCAACTTACCAAGTTGAGCTTCTTCAACCAATTCTGAAGGAGTATTAAGAGGATGAGAGCAGCAAGTATTGGTCCACATGTTGGGGAAGGTGATCTTTTCACTGGCACGTTGCTGGAGAAGCAAACGGTTCTCAGAATCAAACAAAAAGACACTGAAGGCTCTATGCAAGAGACCCTTGTTGATATTTTCCATAAGATGACCTAAATAGACAGATTAGCATAAGCAATACGAGATGGAGGAATAAAGAGTAATACATACAAGTCTTTTTGGTGTCAGCACCAATGCGATTGTCGTTCTCGTCAACGAGGATGCACATTTCAGCCATGAGACGGGCTTGTTCTTCGTCGTATTCCTTCAGATCAGGAGCCATGGTTCAAAGAGTTGGGGGAGGAAGAGAGAGAGAGAGGGATAAGTGGCAAAGTTTATTGGTCGGGAGATAGAGTCTTTTTCAGCTCGCTTCGTCGTAGATCAGATATAGACTCAACGTTGATTTGATTCAGGTACTACTATTGCAAGACGTATTTTCGTATACATTGGAATGTAAGTAGATGCATTAGGAGTAAGAATAAAGCATCGCCAAATGCATCAATGTCATGTGTGCATGCATCGGCGAAAATGACCCGCTATAGCACCAAGTAACTGATTCATGAGATCCATACAACAATTGTTTGGATATTGCCATCATGCATATGCACGCTCCATCCTGACATAAACTACGTTTTTGACAAGCTGTTTGGGAGGTAAAAAGTCACATTGTCGTTACTATATAGCTTTCAAGGTCATCTTGACTCCTTCCTCTTTGTCTCTCTCTCTCTCTTTTTCTTTCTGTAAAAGATAATGCAATTGACACAACGCAATCTCAAACGACTTGAACAAGAAGATCCTCGATGCAAATACCAGCGTATTCAAATGTTTGTGCAGGATCAGAAACAAATACTTGCATCATCTGCTTATGAAAGTACCCACTTGGCATCTCCTGCTACAACAACAGCTTCCAAACCCCGTCGAAAGAAGACAGCTGAAAGGAGGAAGCATCAAGCAACAAGACATGGCTTACAACGTTCTTCAGTAATGCCTTGTAATCCAACACCTGTTTCTTCTTGTGATAACAATGTTAGCCATGGTTTCTCTATCAAGCGCAAGGTATCAGCATTATCTGGTAGCAACAAGACCCAACCTATTGTAAAGCAACATCCATTAGGAGGAGCATCCACTCCATTTTGGTTATTTTCAAAGTTTCTTTGTATATCATCTTCCAGATAGGTTTTCATTATCTGCCGAGAAAAGAAAAAAGGTTCAATGTATACTCTAAACATCTACTCAGCACTACTAAAGCACCTAAATACCGCTTATGCATCATCCATTCTCGTTTGAATGTTACTCATGCAGTGTTCTGCAGTGTCATACACTTTTGCCCGCCCACTCGCATCGGGGATTTATCCAGTTGTTGTATGTAGAAGCTCATGGTGATGCTTGTACATGAATCATCTCCTTTCTCCTCTCTCCTTCCCTTTTATGTCGATTAGGTTTCCGGATGCATCATCTTTACTTCAGCAATTGCTTATACCTTATATTATTTGAGCTGCATGATTATACTTTGCAAGTAATGGGTTGTTTTATCATTTGGTTTCAAAAGAAGAAAGCATACAGTGTGGGGAATTAGTATTAGCGAGGAATGAATGAGACATTATAAAGCAAAAGGGAGATTTTCATAATGTGTATAATGGTATTACTAAGTGGTATATACAGAAGGAGAAAGCAGAGAGAAGAAAGCAACGACTTAACCAACGCGTAACCATGTATCACTCATGGGATGTGGCTGACAAGCCTTGGCATGAAGATGAATATTCCAAATTGTATAAGGTGAATCGAGATCATGGTGTGTAGTAGTTGCAGCCGATTTGAAGCTGGTAGCGATAGAAGCAGAAGTTGATGGGATAGGTGGTGATTGTTGTGGAGATGAACAAGTTGGTGGTGGTGGTAGCACTGATGGTGGCCAAATATGGGAGATTTGATCCTCGATCCAGCCGAGGTTGGTACTATTCTTCAAGATCCAAGCATTTTGTTTTTTTTTCTCTTCAAGTTGGTGGTATTGTTGCCGAATATCTTGGTCAACATGGCCATGATGTGCTGTAGGAATAGCTGATGACAAAACAACTGTGGTGGTGCCAAAATGGACTAAACCAGATGTACGTGGTGGTAGATGAGATAAAGTGTCATCTTCTGGATGTGTGATGCGGATTGTTTCAACATGTTCTGCAAGATGACTGACGAATGCATGGCTGCCAGTGCGTGGTGGACCAATAGCACATAGTGTCACGGGACGATCCACAAGTAATCCAGTCATTACCAATGAAGATGCACATAATGCAGCTACAGCTATACACATATATAACATCAAATGATATCAGTTTCATGGTATCCCATTCGCTACAGAGTAATCGTTTACCTCCTCCTAATGCATGACCAATAATCACAACTCGATAATGACAAGGTGTGATTCGACATAATCGCATCAATGCTGTTGCCACTGTCATTTCACATCGTCTCCATGCTACTGCTGCAGCTTCCAAAACCCAAGGTCGATGATATTGCTGATACTGATATTGTGATCCATGTCGCCATGTATGCTTATCCATCATGCCTGAGTCATCATTACGACCATGTTGATCATCATCTGGTGTATAAATGCCTTCTTCCTCATGCCATGGCACTGTTGTAAATGAGCTGGTGTATAAACTGCTGTGATGGTCATTTCCAGTTGTTGTACCAGGAAAAGTGACAATAATTTCTTGCCGTTCATCATCCACTGCGACATAGCCATCTTGATAGGAATATTCAGAAGATGTGCCAATACCAGCTGACGTTGTATGAATACTGCTGCTGTTGCTGCTTAAAGCGGCTGTAGATGAGAGAATAGCTGATGATGGTCGTATTGGTGCTAAGGATGAGCGAGCTGGATATGTATCAAAAGTCTGTCTTCTTTCATGACGAATTGTACGTAAATAAGAAAGTGCTTCATCATGCATGATTGTGCGGCATCGAAGACATACAAGCTCATGACATGCAGTGTCTAATGTCAGCTGATGTGTTGCCATAGATGCGAGCTGTACATATCGCTTCAATCGACTTTGTAGATCTGATGGAATTGGCTGAAATGGTGTTGGAGGAGCTGTGTTATTATTGCCATAACTGCTGCTGCTACTACTACCAGTACTACTGCGACTGTTGATACTCGTGTTATGGTGATACAGCCTTTGGTGTGAGTTTTCATGTGTGACAATAACAGGTGGCAATGGCTTTGTCATGGGGATGTAAGCTGCTGCATGCAAAAGTAATGTTTTGGGAAGCAGTAGAACAGGTTCACCTCCTCGGATGCTGTGTGTAATACGTTGTGTGGCAGGATGCAGCAATACAAGTCGCGATAATCGTCGTGTT
This sequence comes from Lichtheimia ramosa, assembly GCA_008728235.1. Classification (NCBI taxonomy): domain Eukaryota; kingdom Fungi; phylum Mucoromycota; class Mucoromycetes; order Mucorales; family Lichtheimiaceae; genus Lichtheimia; species Lichtheimia ramosa. The sequence continues at coordinate 1,459,031 of CP031827.1, read as the reverse complement.
GCCGAAATAGGTGAAGAAGATATTCGTTGTTGTGGTGATGATGAAGGTGATGGATGCTTTTTTGGGTCATAGTGTCGAAGAATACCCAACATGGGTGAAATGGTGTTGCTGTTGGCTATATGACGATAAGAGTGATGTTGATGATGTTGTTGCTGGATCCAACGATTTTGCTGTTGTTGTACCAAAAGTTCATCTTCTTCTTGAAGTCGGCGTACAACCCAAGCATATTGTTCAAGTGTCAACCATATTGATCGTGTATGTTTAGTGTTTCCAGGTGGTCGATTGCCAAGTCCAACAACACCACGTTTTGGTTCATAGTGTACATATCCTTTCATATCACCCAATGATGAAAGTGTTAATGGTGATTCGTGTGCTGAAAATCGTGGTGGCTGTTGATGATGTACTACAGTCAATAAATCCATAACTGCTTTTCCACAAACATCTGCTGTCAATGTCACTGCCACTGAAGGAAGACCAGTAGTCGTATTATTGTTATTGCCAATGTCATCAGTCTGTAAATTGGTGTGTTGTGTTGTATTGCATGGTACTACAGGTTCATCATGCCATCGATCCAAATGCCGAAACGTCAACAGGTTACGAACGCCCCTAATAGATCGTTTTAGCCGAGAAGGAGAAGATGATGATGACGGGGTTGTAGGCATCGTTGTTGCTGTCGTAGTCGACACGGGTGTCCTCCGAGGCATGTGAAGATGCTGTGAAAAAGAGAGAAAGAGAGGAGAGAGAAAAAAAGTGGCGCGTATCAAAACTATGAAATTCCTTTTGTCAATTGGTCACTTACTCATTTGCCATCCTCCTTCACATATACAGCCTATGTAACCCTAAAGCGGAATTTCCAAGGGAGTATCAGCATCAACAGCATCAGCAGCACAGCACAGTGACGCATAATCAACCCTTTTACTTACCATCTTTTACCCCTAATCACCCTGGATCCATGTCAACTGGACGCATATGAATATGCCAATCTGTGTCTTGTTGAGCGGGAATACATACAATGGGGGTGCTACCCAAGGGGTCGGTATCACATACATCGTCGTGATATAGGGAAAAGATGATGAGTTATCGTCATGGTGAGAATCGACAAGAACATCCAAACCTGTTTTCGCCACTGTTACCACTACCAGTATTCACTTACCCCTATTATTGGCTCTTGAACCGGGTAATATAAACTTATACGCCATTACTATGATTCATCCAAAAGCAAGATACAAAGACCTATATCGCCAAGTATTCAACATGTAGCATTGCAAATGATTTCGGACATACCAGATGACATGCACAGACACGTGTATTGTCTTGCTTCTCATGCAGCGCACCCGCATTGTATATGTACCCTTTGCCAACGACAAATAAGGGATCGCCCTTATTTCTGGAAAGCCAAGAAAATTCAGCCATTTTGCCTCATTAACCAAACGAAAAACAAAAACAAGCAACCCGTTTTCATAAACTTTCATGACAAGTTTGGTTCCCTTGTTGTCGTCATATCAACCTTGTGCCTGGGATGACAATATGTGTGCTGTTTGTGTAAATATGTATTCAGAAGAAAGAATAATGGGCTTTTGCTACTTGAACACAAGGCCGGGAAAATAAAAAGGAGGAGGAGGAGATTGAGAAGAAGGGGGGAAGAAGCTGCTGTGCGTAATAAAGATGTGTGAGTGAGTTGTGTGGTATGATACAAGTAAAAGAGAGAGCAATATGACATAAGAAAGGGATGTCGGATGATGGATAATAAGGTGGAGTTGGTGTTTTTACTCGCGATATGCAGGTGGTTGTTCGTCTACGATAGTGGTTTGTTGTAGCGGATAATAGGCACCATCATCTCTGTTGGAAGTGTTGAAGCGTTTATATACCCAATTAAGACCTGGTACTGTTGGTGGTTGTTGTCGCCATTGTTGAATCAAGTGACGAAGTGCTTTGAATAATCGACCAACTTGTTGCCTGCCTACGACCAAGAATATGACTACAGCACCTGTTGCTAAGACTGCAAGAGCTGCTGACTTCCATTGATCACCAAGCTTCCATTGATGTAATCCAGCACCGTAATAAGGTGGTAAGTCTTCACGTACAGCACAAACTGAATGATTAGCGCAATGACCTGGTAGCACATCCATCCCAAAGAAGCATTCCATATTGTGTCGACATGATGAACCCACGTTGCGTTTAGGTTGGCAAGTCTTTGTCTTTGGATCGCAATATGATAGTCGACTACAGTTGCCAATAAGGTCCAAATCACCTTGATCAATCACTTCGGGTCCTCGATAATCCACATAGCTGTAAAGTTCGTCTGAAACTGGTATAGTGATACAGGGCTCGCCCGTGTCGTCCTCTGTTCGATATGGTGAATACACAAACGTCTCGACTGGATTGGGATTCAACTCGAAACCACCCATATCTGCACATTAGGTGAGTCAGTTCACTAAAGACAACAATAAAACAAGCACTAAAGGGATGACACTGTACTTCGATTCTGGCAAATGAGACCTCGTTCTGTTGCAAAGCAGCTGTGTACTGGATAAAAAGGACAGTCGACAGGATCAAGACAATGTTGTTCCATGGCAGCAGCTCTCGTCGCTGCTGCTGCTGCAACAGCAATCAAGACAAGTAGCATCATGGTGTTGCCCAGCTTGTAGAAAGGTAAAGAGTAAGAAAAAGGGTTGGAAGACAATTACTTCATTCGGAGTATCCCCATGCTTTGACCTGAGCCATCTGGCGTGTGAGAATCGCTCAAGGGCTTCATCTTGACCACCAAACCCCCTACTTACCCATGCTCTATGTACCTATTAGCAGCGGATTGATATGAATAAGGGATACCTTACTCTATCTGCAATAAAAAAAGATGGTTTTCAAAAGTACACAAGTATGACAGATAGTGCTACTGTATTGTTCTCATCATTCCACCTCCGAAATACAAGAGTTCCAGATGACAGTGTGAGCCTATTACAGGCTGCAAATGCATTGATAGCACAAATAGTGATGTAGACTCTTATATTATAGAAACATTTCACATTCGAAAGAGAATAAAGTCAAGTGATATAGTAGTATGCAGCATCCGAGAGTATTACTGAGCAACAACATGTCTTCCTTCTTATTGACTTCAATAAAGAGCAACATGCAATGATAGTTAGCATCAGCTGACAAAGTAGGAAATCCAGCTATTGAATGAAAAGTACAAAGCTAACAAAGTCTTCAGAATAAGCATCCTGATCACTTTTTCAGTGACAAAGAAGAAGCTACACGTATCGTATAATAGTAGATATTGCTACATAAACCTTTGCTTCATCTATCTTTGAACCATACTTGATGCTAGAAATGATGCCTTTAATGCGAATGATGATGTAACTATGTAATTAAGCGTATCTTCTAATCATGATCGGTATACTGGGGACACTGTGTTTGGTATAGTTTATGCGTATCTATGTCTAATGCAGTCAATTGGCCACCATAGACACATCCTGTATCGATGCCAAATGTCCTCCCATTCAGCTGTAAACCACTGGAAGCAGCATGCGCGTAGTACACCTTTTCAGATGGGCCATATTGGTTCCATGCATCATACCATCGTATCTTACCATCCTTCTTATGCTTTACAGGATGTCCATCTTCATCCAAGGAACGCATATTCATGACAAAGTAGGGATCTTGATCTTCCAAATTCTTCACAGTAGGATCCAAGCCTGCATGCACCAATAAGCTATGTCGATCAGGTAGCGACATGATCAAGGAACAATGTTGCAAATAGTCATAATCTTCATCATCCAGTTGTCTATTATGTAGACAAGGTTAGTTTTCAGATATGATCTCCTCATGTTACACTTACTTTGCAATGCCAATATGGTGATTGGTCCATTTAATATCATCATGAACATGTCCTTCAGGGATTGCTTCTTCTTTATCCGCGTCTTTCAAAGCCTGTTGCGCACCACCATGACTTCTCAAGTAGGAAGCAATACGTATCACCTTGTCATCATGATTACCACGTATACACATGGCTCCTAGTTCTCGTGCACGACGTACAACACCCAAGCTATCAGGTCCTTTATCAGTCAGATCTCCCAATAACACCAAGCGATCGCGATCCGGTTGGTACTCCATCTTGTCAACCAGTTTGTTGAATTCGTCCAAGCAGCCATGGATGTCACCCATCACCAGGAAGCGTCCTTTATTGCCTTCATGTCGCAACTCGGTCACGCGTTCGGTAAAGTTGGAAAAGGGAGAAACTTGAAATGATTCACTGTCGTCTCGAATAGCCAGTCGATTGTCATGTGTAGGAGCAGCAGTGGCTGCTGGCAATGTCGCCATCATGTATAGACACCCAACTACTGTCACAGCTATTGCCAGTCGACCATAGCAACGCCAGATGGAATGTTGATATCGTTGTAACATGGAAGGTGTAGAACTAGCGTCCATTATTACGTAGAAGGTCAATCATCATCCCTTTGTGCCTTTTTATATAGCTACATCTTTATCATGATCAATGAAGTGTCTTATTAATCACATGCACATACCAAAGCGATACATGATTTCTTTCTCTCTCACTCACTACCTCCCTTTTTGTTCGCTCAAATATGGTTTAACAACGAAATTCCACTTTTTTATTATTCTTTAGCAAGGAGAAGTGTAAACATAGGAAGCAGTGGATGCATGAAAAGTAGGGATAGATCAGATTTTCCGCCTCCTTGATAGATGCAAACAATAAACACATAAACAGTCAATAATCACAATTTTGACTATTAGGTGATGATGTGTTTATCATAGATTCTTGAGATCAATTTTGCCTACAGGTTGAGTACCACTAAGGCCACCTTTTTCTGTCATCAGCGGTTGTTCAGCAATATGATCCTTGGTACCACCTGTATTCTTTGGTTTATCATCATCATCACTTTCTCCATCATTGCTATTCTTGGTTTTGGCTCTTTCTTTGTCATTCTCTGAAATCTTGATCTTCTTATCCACGTTGGGTTGTGGCTGTTGTGCACCTGCTGCAGCAGCAGCATTGCTAGTGCTTGGTTGTTCTTGGGATGCACTTGGAGTAGCAGCACCTGCTGGTCTGGATGCACTTGGTTGTGATTCACTAGGAACACGAACAGGATCATTATCTGGAGAATCAGGAGCTTGTTGCTGAGATGAAGTGTCATTTGATTGTTGTGATGTGTCATTGTTCTTGTTGGCTAATTCATGTGCTGCCATAGCGCCACCACCACCACCTATTACACCAGCTGCTGCAGCTGCTGCTAATGTTGATTTCTTGGGTCCAGGATCATAATCAGGGGACTCTGTCGGAGGTCGTTCATTGTTCATGTTGTCATTCTCTGGTACTGCAGGTGATACATCCTGTTGTGGAGTGTGATAGGGTTGTTCTAATTTTGACAAAGGCAGACTGTCATGTCTTTTAGTGCTGTTTTCTTGTTGTACTGGTGCTGATAATGGTGGCATAGCTTCTTGTGAAGAAAAGCTATTGCGTTTTGTACTCCACAATTCATATAATTGATCAGCTTGACGTTTGGTCTCTACAGCAACATCATCACTGGTACCAGCCACTTGTGAAGGATAACGTCTTGTCCAATCTTTCATGACTTGCTCAGCACGTTCTGTAAGCTCTTTTTGATCAAAAAGGGGTGCACTTGTTGGCAAGTCATTCATATCTTTTGGCTGTCGACTATCTTGGTGATACTTGAACTTCAGAGACATCAATGCACGATAAGCACATGCTTGAGGAAGCTCACGGCTGGCTGTTTTTGGTGATCCAGGCGAAAAATGATCAGGGTCAAAGTAACGCTCATATACGTTAGAATACGCTTGCATAATGGTAAAAGAAAAAAGAAGTTGTATATTAAGCAAGGGCATTCATAGCCAACATCAAATACCTTTCCGATAGCCAGAAGCCAACATACCCCTGTAATCGAATCCTCCTTCCACTATTGGACTTTTCCTCTATAGACAATGCTTAGTGTCTGTTTATATTGACGTGACACGAAACTACATTGTGATGTCGAAGGATGTTTACATAAACTTGACATCATGCATTGTTGATCCCGCCCATATCATGGCATGACATACTGCACGTGCACATGACAAGTCTACAACTTTCTATTACCACATTGGATGAAATGCCTGTCAGCAGGCAATGGGTGGTTTATAGTAGTCAGCAGCCATTATAAGAAGGATGTATGCCAGCAGTGACTGACAATGATGGAACTAGCACATCATATACTAGATACGAGAAGCATGAAAAAAGACACCAGATGGCGTTAAGCCAATAGACATATCTTTGGTCAAGGTCTATATCAAGTGCTGCTAGACCAGTCTTGGTATCACCCCAGCACCAATGTATCACTTTTTATGTTCTTGGTTGACAAGAAAAGATAGCATGAATGAAAGGTACTAGTGTGATATATAGATCATCACACTTTAAGACCCAAGTATTCTCATTGTCATCCCAACTAGTTACACATCAGCGGTATAAACAATGACAAGTGTGTGTATTGTACTCGACCCGTCCCAGATAATGCATGCGCGCAGTCAATGCGACACCAATTTTTCAATTCACGCACATCAATCTCTCTTCCTTTCACTTTATTTCAACTGCTATGACAAGCTACGGACGCAAGTTTGGTGAAAGCAAAAGTGTCCCTCTATTCTGCAATGTAAAGTACGACTTTCATAGAACCTTGACCACGAGCAAATGCAACCAAGTAAGTGCCATGGGTCCACATTGACAGCAGGGATTGACCTTGTCCTTCACATGTTAGTTGGAGAAGATCCTAAACAACAATGGAGCCGAACGCTGTTATCACGAACAAGGTGGATTATCATCACAAGAGGCTACAGAGACCACGCATATCATATCTACGCGTAAAGTCGAGGATGTCAATGAAAAGGATCTGTTTGTCGTTACTGTAAGTCTAAACAAGGTGCACACGTGACATGATCCCTTATAAACTTCTTTATAGCCAGCATGGGTGGAAGCAGCAGCGAGAAATGGTTTCGTTCATGACCCAAAGTACTACAAGCCAGATCCACAACTTTTCTTCTCGGGGATGGTGGTGGCTACTTGCAATGTAAGTGAACAAAGAAACTTGGATCTATGATTGTTGCATATCTCATTTCAGTATGGATAGCTCTCGACTCATGATAACAGTGCTATCAAAGGTGCTGTGGAGCGTTTTGGAGGACAATACTCGCAGGAGCTGATGAATGATGTTACCCATGTCATAGCAAGCTCGGATCATGGTGTAAGTAATGATGCACGTGTATAAGGAATGATGATCTGACAGTGTTATATATAGGACCGTTACAAAAAGGCAACCAAGTTAGCCAATGTGCAGATATTACATCCACAGTTTATGCATGATTGTGTCAAGAATGAGCGTTTGGTTCGACCGGTATGTAGTTGTGTGATTGGATCATCTTGTGAACATGAACATTCATCATTGTAGTTATGTAGGATGAATATCTTATGCCAGATCCTATATGTTTACATCAGAAGAAGGAGATCGAATCAAAGGCACCACGTACTGATAAGGAGATGGATTCTCTGATGCCACTTCACAATGCTGTCTTCCAGTATCCTGGTTTCAATTACAAGGAGAACAAATTGTTTTGGCCACGTGATCTTGAAGTGACCGAACCCTACTTGAAGGGTCATTGCTTTTACTTTGTGCAAGATAATGATTATTTATCACTGAGGAACTTTGATTGGAAAGGACGACTGGAGAAGGCTGGTGCAAAGATTTCCAACAGTTACAATGACAAGGTCACAGTAGTCGTTTGCAAGTACCGAGATAGTCCTGAATACATTCGTGCATGTCGTGATGGCAAGATAGTCGCTACCATGTGGTGGGTGTCCAATACGCTTATGCGACAGAGTTTTGAATCACCTACACGAAGATTGTTGGATTATCCTATGCCACGAGGCGGGATCCCTGGCATGGAGAATGTGGTAAGTTGTCATGTGTTATTCGAGAAAAGAGTCAATGTATTCAAGCATTATCTTGTTTTAGGCAGTTGTTATTTCTGGATTCAGAGGCGTGGCACGTAATTTCATACGACATCTGGTGCATAGATGCGGATGCAAGTTCAAAGTGACTATTGATTCAAGTGTTACACATTTGATCACATCAAGGTAAAGGGATTGTGGATGTCTATAGTATCATGGACTAACTAGCTTTCTATTTACAGCACAACAGCAAAATACAGAGAAGCAAGAGAAGCAGGCATTCCAATTGTCAATCATCTATGGCTGGAGGATTGCTATCAACGTTGGGAGAAGCTTCCGATAGATGATAGGCGATATACGCATTTCCCAGATGATAGGATTGTCAACAAGATGGTGGCAGATACCAAGCTGATACCAAAGGACTTGGAGAAATGGTGGAAAGAAGGATTGGAGAAACCAGCACAAGTAGACAGGAAAAGAGACAATGTGCCATCATCATCAACCAAACGAGAGGAACCATCCAAAGCAGCAACACCAACAGCAACACCATCACCGCCACCATCAACAACAACAATTTCTCAACCACGACAAGCTGCCAGAAAAGCAGCATCAAAGCTTGAAGATGTGTTTATTCCTGACATGAACAAATATCAACAAGAAGTCAAAAGTGGATATTCAATGGCAGGGGAGGAGATGTCAGATGAACCAAGCAAAGAAGAGGAGGATGACAAGCGAAAGGATGATGAGGAAAGCACTATGATGGATATTGACAACAATAAAGCAACTGGATCAAAACGGCGACTGCAACCTGAATCATCAGAGTCAAACAGCACCCAGAAGAAGAAAAAGAAGCTTGATTCTTTGAAAGGTCTTTTGTCTGATGCTGAATCCATACAACAAGTCAACACATCATCAACTTCCAAAACGATCAAAATTGTCACCAGTAGTATCAATCTTGATAGACGTGAGAAGAATGTAAGTCATGGGAACAACAGTAAGGTAGATCAATCATTCACAGTGATGTATGTTAGGGAATCTTGGATCTTGGAGGACAAATGGTGGAGAATGTCACACAAGCAACGCATTTACTGGTTGAAAAGGCACTACGCACGCCCAAATTTCTATGTGCTATCAATCTGGGATTGACGATTGTTCACCATAACTGGTTAAGGAAATGTATTGAGGAGCACACATGGCTTGATGCGAGTGAATTTGCTGTCCAAGACAAGGTGATGGAGAAGAAATACGACTTCAATCTCGAGGAGAGTCTATCCATAGCCAAAAGCAGAGTTGTGCCTGGCAAGCATCCCCATGGCACTTGGTTATCCGGCTTTGAAGTGTATGTGTTACAATCCAACAAGGCTGAAGCTCTAAAAAGTATCATTGATACTGCAGGTGGAAAGGCAAGTAGTAGATGGATCATGTTTATCAGGTTGACTAAATGATGTCAATATGCTATAGATGATCACGAAGCTTCCAGCAAGACGACTCAAGGAATTATTACGACCTGATTCTGAACATCAATTACTGGTTGTATCTGATCCTGAGGAGAAGAGCAAGTGGGGAGATTATTCCAAGCAGTCTGTTCCAATATATGACGTAGAATTAATTATTGTTGGAGCATTGAGACAGAAGTTAGATGTAGATGATTTTCGTCTAGCATAAACAAAGTGTATATTTTGTAACCAAAGTTCTTATGTGGAAAGGGATAATGGTGGATAATGTGATACGAGCAGACAGGTTCAAGAAGATGTGTCGGGGATTCAAAGTCAATTTCCTGAGCGAGCAAGCCAGGCGAGGAGAAAAGCTGATATAAAACAAAGACGTCCAACTTGGTCTTCATTGACGACTTGACAGGGACCAAACGACGTTTTTCTCGAGCCTTGATTCGTCACTGTCTTTATTCTTTTGCTTTATATGAACAACTACCTTTCCATGGATAGAGCATCCGAAGCGGCAGCTCGTGACTTGGCCGAAGTCAGGAAGCTCATTGAAGGAATGAGTGCTTTACAACAACAACAACAGCAGCAGCAGCAACAACAACAACAACAACAACAATCTCTGGCAGCAAGTTCACCTGCAACTTCTGCTACTGCAACAACAACTTGGACAGCTCTTCCCAATGTGTCTGCACAACAAGGTCACGATCAGAGTACAGCAGCTATTATGGCAGCAGCAGCAGCAGCGGCAGCGGCAGCAGCAGCAGCAGCCAATACATCCACTGCCAATCCTCCATCGACTACTACATCCTCCACTTCCACTACTACAACTGCTGCCACTGCACCAGCAAATACTGCAACTACTGGCAATGAAATGTAAGATGAACATGCTTAGAATAAGGGGGAAACAAAAGGAATAACAATGTCTTTCTTTTGAAAAGGACACCAGCTGCAGGCATCGTTGTTCAAGTTGAGCATTTACTCTTTAATCGCACACTTTATTTCCAGTTATCAGGTAAAAGAGAGCAATATGGAATACCTTTAAACGTCAATGACTGATTAAGAATAGCGGATGCAACGATTGAGCCACTTGTTACTGGTTTGCGATTGTCATTCAACGATAATTCGATATCTGGAATGGTGTTGCAGTATAAAGGCTTTGATGGATTGTGGAAATGTTTATTGAATAGCAAGTATCATTGTGTTATATGAAATGCAACAATCTATTGACAGGGTTCACAAATGCAGGAGATGACTCGTTACGACGCATATTACGGCAAGGCATCAAGAGTCAAACTATGCTGCAAATGCGAGTGCCACGTGAGCAGGATCTCCTTAGTGTAAGTTAATCTAGATGCTTTATACTCGTTATGGAAGCTGATTGTTTTCTGTAGTCTGGATACACTGATCGTCGTCTATTGGCACTGACAAAACCAGGCGCATAGTAGTCAAATCCTTATATCCCGCTTTATTTGCCCATCTATCCCACATCACAACACACACGCACACACCATGATATTTACATACGCAACTTCATATTGTACTCCCAGGTTGTCTTTCTCTCTTCTCGTAACTTTGTAATTGCATTCGAGTATATGGAGTCAATATCAAATGAAATACATTCATCAGCTCTCCTTGATCACGCACAGACCATATCAACATCGGGCCATTTTTCATGCCTTTTGTCCATGTTTCAGACCTCCCAACCCCCACTTCCTGATCATAGAACTCACTATCGTGTGTTATACATGTTACCATTCAATCATTATTCAACAAGAAAAAAGAGTTGTAAGGCAGTCTATCGGCTATAAAATCAATTCTGTTTCTAGCTTGGGGGTTGTTTTAGTGAAGGGAGCCGATCCGTAAGCCGGGGAGTTGTCAATTTTTTAGCTCCCCATGCCGATAGCCGATATGTTCTCTACTGGATGGCTCGCTTGTGTAGGGGTTCATTATCATGAAATCCTGGAGTTGTATAAAAGGCTACATACACATCCCATGTCTGTTACACCCTTTTCCACGCTTAGGCCCCGGCCTTTTCACCCCTTGTACTTTTTTTCCCACTTTTGTTTTTGTCAATGCGATTACTTTATGTATTCTTGCTGCCAGCAGCATGTATAGCAACAAATACAATACGATTACCTATACGACGCTCATCATCATCCACTCTAAATGCACCTGATCGTCATCTTAAGCGTTCAGCATCACCACCACGCAATGGAGCAGCACAGTTATATAATGATGAAGGATCTGAATACTTAGTACGTGTTGGCATTGGTACACCACCACAGAATTTCACAGTGGCATTAGACACGGGAAGGTGAGAAAGTGATAGCTCGGCTTACATAACACAAACTTATGAAATTCATGCATACATCAGCTCCGATTTATGGATACCATCCACCGAGTGCCCATTACAACTATGTCCACTAACACGATATGATCCAACACAATCCAGTACCTATGAAGACACTGGGGAGCCATTTCGAATCACTTATGGCATTGGTAATGCAAATGGCTCTTATGCTCGAGATACTGTGCATCTTGGTCAACTTCAAGTAGAGAAACAACAATTTGGACTTGCAAAGTTGACAGACAACATTGTGGCACCTGGTCAAGATATGGAAGCCATTGCAACCAATGATATGGATAATGATCACATATCCAATGGTATATTTGGTCTTGGATATCCTGGATTGACTGCGGCAAAAAAGTATGATCCATTTGTGTTTAGTCTGGCCAAGCAGGGGCTCTTGAATGAGCCTGTGTTTTCTATTCACATGGGCAGCTTATTTGACAAAGGATGGGCTGGTGATCTCTTATTGGGCGGCATTGATTCATCCAAATATCGTGGCAATCTTGTTTATGCACCTGTACGACCTGCCAGTAGTGGAGAACCACTCACCTATTGGATGTGTCATGGTCAAGGCATTCGTTTGTTGGATGGTAATGATTCCAATGACACAGCACTTGATTTCAGCTTTACCCAAACCACACGAGGATTCATCATTGATACTGGTACCACATTGACCTACATGGACAAGGATATGGCTGAACCTCTTGTACAAGCTGTTGCAGGTACTAATGTAGTACTGGATGATGCATCTGGTACTTTTATTGTGCCATGTCGTTTAGCAAAACGCAAGAGTCAAAATCTGCATTTGGAACTTGTCCTTTCTGATTCAGAAACACCTGTGGAAGATCCTCCAGTAAGGTTACATGTACCTGTCACTGATCTTTTCATTCCACTCGATGGCGAATCACTTGACACAGCTACACAATGCATGTTTGGTATTGCTCCTTGGGTTAAGAATGAAGAAGATAATGATACTGCTACCAAACTTGGTAATCGTGGCCTTGTTCTAGTTGGTGATACTGTATTACGAGCCACTTATTTGGTCTTTGATATGGGACAAAATCGTATTGGTTTTGCACAAGCTATTGGATCTTCTTCTCGTGTATCGGGTACTTCATTTACAAACACTTCAGCTTCATCGATTGTCAATAGTGATGAAAATGCTGCTCCTACTACCATCAATCACCTGTCATGGAAAAGAGATGCCTTTATTGCCACCCTGGTAACCATGCTGGTCATGTTGATTCAATAACAACAGAGAATAGCAATATCAGCATGTCTGTTCTCCTGTGCACTATCAGTGTGTCATTTTATCTCCCTTATTATGCTATGTAGTCATGCATAGCAGCAAGATATGCCATTCATTATTGTACTACCCATTCTCATCTTCTTTTTGTACATAAGGTACATGATATAAATGTCAATTTTTAATGCATCACGAGTAAAAAGAGTGAACTGTATGGGGAAAGTGTGTTCCAGAATTAGCTGTGATGTTGGACATGGTCACGTGCATTGCGTTGTACGACTGGGAAGGAAAAAGAGCGGTCGCTGGGATTTTTGATAGAGGCTTTTCTCTCTTTTGACAGATACGCACATATACCAATGCCACCAAGTAAGTAACGAATCTCGACTCTATTTGCTCATGGACTTACATTCCATACCAACACTTTAGAAAAGTCACTGTTGGACGAGCTTGCTGATCTCGATTCCACTGCTCCCAAAGGTACTTACTTGTACATAAACAGTACACTACCGATCGATCTAATAAGGTCTCTATAGACTACGATCCCGAGGATACAACAGACGCATTCCACGATCGCGATCTCGACCAGGAGGATACAGTTGATGATGAAAAGGCACGAGAGCACTATGTTGAAGTAGGCAAGAGTTCTTTACGCAACCAGCAATTTTTGCTCGATGATCCACGTTACTCTGGCAAGCGTACCAGTCGCAAGGATTTATTCTCTGATGACGAATGGGTGGAGGAAGAGGATGATGCCGATTCTGTTGCAAGTGATACTGTTCAGAATAAGGAGGATGATTCAGAAGAGGATGCCGAGTCTTGGAATGGATTTGGTGATGAGCAGCAAGATGAAGAACAGCAGGATGATGATGATGATGATGATGACCAAGAACAAAGTGGATCAGAGGATGAAGATGAAGATGAGGATGAAGAAGATGATGACGATGAGGAGGAGGATGAACAAAAGCAAAGTGAAGTTCAAGATCAGTTGCGCCGGATACAACAAGAGGAGCAGTAAGTTGTGGATTGAAGGGATCATTGTTGGTTGATACTCAATGGTTTGTCTTGTCAATAGAGAAATGATCTCCAAGATGTCACAAAGTGCACAAGGTGATATTGAAAAGGGTCAACATGTTCGAGAACAACTGGTAAGTACTTGTTATATGATCATCCATGATTTGGGAACTTACTGGATCGACACTAGTCATTATGGGAAAGATTCTTGGAGAGTCGTATCCGCATGCAAAAGGTGATGGATGTCGCCAATCAACTTCCACAGGTACGATGATACACATCAATGATCCATGAAGGCACGTTATATTGATTTCTCCCATCATTAGCATGATACATGGCCAGATTTCCTTGCAAAAGAAGAAGGCATTGAACCTGTTTTGGATGAGACCAAGAATGAATTACGTGAAGTGATTGATGACTTGTTGGATATGCGAACATCCATGTTTGCTGATAATGATGCTATCGAATTTGGAGATCACACCTGGAACAGCAGAAAACGCCATCTTGAAGATGACGATGAATACATTGATAAGCTCTGGGAGGATATTTCTCAAGTGAATGAAGTGTAAGTGGATTCTATATACATTCCAAGACAAAGCTCTAACATTGGCTCATGTTTAGGTTTCTTCCCTACCGTAATACAACTCTGGAGAAGTGGAGCAATAAGGTGCAGGTAGCTTCTAGTGCACGACTCAACAAGAAATTCAAGGCATTTGATCAGGTAAAGCTCTTGATGTTATCAAAGAAGATGCATCTAACTTTCTTCTTTATTAGAATGTCATGACACAAATTGAAAACATCATGAATGACAAAGATCGCTTGATTCGACGTACACAATTACAACGCAATGACTACAAGATATTGGGCAAGAAGGAACAAGAGGAGGAAGCGAATGATCATGAAGTTTCTGAAGAAGATGGTCGAAAGGCAGATCGACACTTGATGACTTATGATGAAGAGATATTTGATGACAATGACTTCTATCAACAATTACTTCGAGAGCTTATTGATGCACGTATGGTGGATACGGATGATCCGATTGCCAATGGAATGCGATGGGCTGCTCGTAGAAGCATGGAGAATCAAAAGAAGAAGAAGAACAAGAGCAAACGTTTGGAAATGTACAAAGGAAGCAAGGGTCGTGCATTAAAGTAAGTGAACAAAGCAGTAACATGGAAAGACAAGACCAACTAACAGGATCCCATCATAGATTTGATGTGCATGAAAAGCTACAAAACTTTATGGCACCTGTACCTTCTGGCACATGGCATGAAGAGAGGACTGAAGAGTTATATTCATCATTACTAGGACAGAAGAGAGATATTTTAGATGAAACGGCTGCTTGATAAAGACCAATGACTGATTTACACAACACTACTCTTTTAATCCTGCTTTTGTACTCTTGTTTCTATATAAAAACTCCGTTGGGCTAAAGACTTGCACTTTCACCTTGTTCTTTGTTCTAATACGAGACAACTATGTGGTTGAGTGACCTTCAGAGTACGTGTATACCAGCAATACCTATATGACGACTCCTTTTGTTCATGGGCATCTTTCAGAAATTGGTGTCGGATTGACTGCTTTCGGCGTCTTCTTTATGATGCTGGGTGTTATGCTCTTGTTCGATGCAGGCTTGATGGCGATCGGCAACGTAAGTCTTTGTTATTTATAGCAACAACGTGGATAACGTACTCATAAGCATATATAGATCTTGTTCTTGAGTGGCATAGCAGCTATCATTGGACCAAAAAGTACACTTGTCTTCTTCACGCGACGCGAAAAGATACGAGGCACCATCTGCTTTCTTGGAGGCATCTTTCTTGTCCTTTCCAAATTCCCTGTGCTTGGTTTTGTTCTTGAAGTGTTTGGTTTCTTGAATCTCTTTGGGTAAGATTGTTTCAAAGGTGGGATTATCCTTGGATACTGACAATGAGGAATAGTGATTTCTTCCCTGTTGTATTTGGCTTTGTACGACGACTACCCATTATTGGACCTATTCTCAGTCATCCAGCGATTGCTCGAGTAAGAACAAAGAGTGACATTGTATATATCAAACCAAGAAGCTCACATTGTATCTTTAGTTTATGCCACGTGAATCACGCACACGCGTGTAGATAGAATATTCATTACTCGGTTGATTTGTACATAAGTTCTTCCATATCATCACTAATAGATAAATTGCTTGAAACAAGACACAAAAGAAAATGAGTATATATATATAGAGAGAGAGATAGTTGTAGACATACAGGTACATAACTAGTGTAAGCGTGAATAAAGAAAAGTAAATAGACTATAGAGAGAAACTTACAATACGCGAGTAAATGTGGAAGAAGAAGGAAAAGGATGAGATGATATTACATTGGGGATGGAGTGTGATCAATAATAAGCAGATTGGGATTGACTACGAGCCATGGATGAAAGCATATAAGGATGGTGTGAAGGTGCATGTTGCGGAGGAGTTGCTTGAGGAGGAGCAGCATAAGGATGGGGTGATGGTGGTGGTCCTGATGAAGGAGTAGGTGGTGTCATGACCATGGAAGGTGCCAATGGTGCCTGCATTGACATGGGATAACTTGAGTAATAAGGATATGATGAATATTCACTTCCATTAGGTGCTTGACCAGCATTATTAGCCATCATAGGAGGAGGCGTATAAGGAGGACGTGGTGTAGTCATAGCGCTATGGGGATGATGATGTTCACTACCAGGTGGTGGTACTGCAGCTGTTTGTGGCGCAGGTGGTGGTGGTGGTGGCAAAGCTTGATGTTGTGGATGTTGCTGTCGTTCTTGCTGTCCATCAGTATAATGACCTGGACTACGACCACGTACAACCAATGGTGCAGATTGACAAGAAGCAATCTTTATCTGATCACCATGGTCTGTTTCAGCATATAAATCAGTGACGCATACATAATATTGTTGAGCAGCACGTCGTTTGCCATTGTTGGCTGTAGCTGTCTTGAATTGGATACGTTCAAAAGTGGCAATACTTTGATTTGTACCAACAGAGCTCATGCTAAGATTACCACCTGCTGTGATAGGTTTTGGTTGTGGCGTCATTTGTGGTCCTTTGTCTCTTTTGGGTGTATGCTGCACCAATTCAATGCGCTTGTCACTATTGGATACACGAGCAGAGATACCAAGAAGGAATCTACGCACTGGCATAAAGGTACCATCATCCTTACGCACAAGACATTGTGGTTCATAATCAGCATAATAGTGATTTAGGCCATGTATTGAAAAAGCACTGCTGATTTGAAAATAGTTGCGTCGATAACATGTCCAATCATTGTCAGCCAAGAAGAATCCACGATCCATTTTCGATTGGATCCTTACTGACAGCCTAACAATATTACCAAAGTGGTTAATTCTTCATCCTTCCTCATTTTCCTTTTACCCAACTTGTTGTCCCATATCACATAATGATAGTCAATCACTTACAAAGTAGTACGATCCATAGCAAACAGATTATCAAAGGGCTTGGTAGAGCTGAAGAAAGGTCCTGTTTCAGCTGGGAATAAAGAATCACTACGAGCACGTTTTCTTGGAGTAGCAGGACTTGTCATAGCTCCAGGATAAGGTGATGAATGAAAAGCTGGTGTTGTATATGAATTCCTTGTAGGCGATGGGTCTGTAGCTGAAGTGGGGCGGGGAGTGCTGGGTTGAGAAACAGCAATCATACTAAAATTTTGACTATGAGCAACCAAAATCATCCCTTTACAAAAAGAATTCATACCCAGGTAATCTTGGATCCGAGCTTGGTGATGTTGAATGATGTCTATAGCAAAAGTAGACAAAGCAAGTTTAGTGGGAGCCATATTCTTGTTAAATCTCTCCCCCTTGAATCATATGATCCATCGCTCATCAAGCAGGATGTACAACAAAGAGCGGGGAACAAAGCTTTGTGAACAGTTGGGGGACAAAAAGAAAAAGGTCCCTGAGACTGTGTGCTGTGTTGTACCTGTTGTACGAAACAACAGACCACGCATAATTGACAGCAAAAGCATTTGTATACCCCAATTGCATAAAATAGATCCCATTTCTTGTCACAAGTGAATGGAAAAGAGATTACTTACATGGAAGGTGCACCACTATGGGGAAAAGGATGTGTGTAGCCTTGATCCATGGGTGGATAGTGTGCGGCAGCAGAAGAATGCATGGGTCCATCAGCTACTGAAGGGCTTGGAAGTGGATTGGAAGGCATTTGCCACTCTTTTGAATCTTGTACAGTGTTCATTTTGTAAGCTGATGCGTATGTTGTATGTGTGTGGGGTGAAAAAGAGAGAATGCAAGAAGAATTGGCGGCGATGGATGTGCAAATATGAGACACTAGCGGACTTGATATAAGTAAAATGGATCAAACGAGTAATTGCTGTGTATGTCTGTGTTTTGCTATTTCCTTTTGCCGCTTCAGATGTTCCTCAAGTGGCTACAGGAAGTAATCAAAGGAGAAAAGAGAAAGGAAGAACCTGGATGAAAACAAAGTTACAAGTCAATACTAATCTTATATAACTGGAAACCTTTTTTTCGAGTCGGGCAATAAAAAAACTGCATTAAGGTTGTGAGGAGCAGCTTTTGGTAAGTGGGATACCCGCTCAATTGGTTTCCCATATTCGTCCAGGTGGACCTGATTGTGGATTGGGCGTTATTTGTCCTTTACTCCATCATCCTAACTCTTTTCCTTTTACACTGGCTCACTCCAAGAAGCATTCAAAGACATAAGGACATATGCAAACACTGTATTTCACATATCAGTTGCTAATTGATTACTAGCGGACGTTATTTTCGGAAATGATCGGCGTGAAATGAGATGCTTTTATCATGATATCGCTCATCTGGTTGAAAAAGAGTAGCAAACAAACAATGCTGACGAGTGTGTAAGAGACGTGTGTGTGAAACATTTGTAATGGTGCATGTGTGGAACACTTGATGGATACGACCCTTTTGTCAACGAAGCATGTCTTTCGATGTGCGTAATTTTAGTCCTGCCAGTCTAACCTGTTTCTTCTTTCCCGAAGGAAATGCTCACCGCGCATTACTCGCATAAGGAAGCTTTCCTTCATTTTTCCCATAGTCACGATATACCTTTTGGGCGCCGTATGGCTGGTTGGTTGGCTCTAACTCTCTCAGCAGGCTTTGCATCCAATCCCGTTACAGCTTGAAAGGGAAATATCGCCCAAAGCTGGAAGGATGAAATATCTCAGCACATCACTCTTTTCGTACATATTGCTTCTTGTTTCGCAAACAAAATGATAATGCAGAAAGCTCACCTGTGGATCCATGTTGTCCGTGCACTTTTGCTCCCGCTGCTTTGGTTACATCTGTAACATGAGCTTACTTTTGCTGTAAAAGTACCACCAAAGGATATGATAATGTTGTTCAAAACAGCTTGAGCTTAAAGTAGATCAGAACAAAGATGAGTTATGACTATGGGAAAGGCGCGCTCTGAGACTTTTGCTTCCGAAATATAAGCTGCTGCAACTGAACAATTACCTCGGTAAAAGTCAAAAAGATCGGGAACTTTTTCTAACGCCACTCAAATCTCATAAACTCTATTAAAACAACCTTGTGTGCACATCACGCTTTGTAGGCAAAACACAAGCCCACTACAAAAAAGACCTGCGTACAGCATTTGTAATGCCAATGCATATCAAATAGATACACATTTAAAGTTTGACATTGATGAATGTGTTTGTATAACTGTGCCGCTTGAATAAGGCTTGCATACCACATCCATGATCACAGCAGGTCATCCTAGATAATACAAGGTACAAATATGGCTTGGTCACATAGCTGTGACCAAAAATACATGGTTCATCTTGATTTGACAGCATATGATGATCACACACACATGGCACTTGCATAGTCCAGTCGCTTCTTTCTTGCACTCTTGTGCTATTGATATCCATGGTGATACTACACAGGGTCATGCATATGTCTGGACACATCGAGCACAATGTTCATTTATGAAGGATGTGTATCTTGATCTTTACGTAACATAAGACTGTGGTACCAAAGGTACATTCCATGGCTTTTCTTTCAAATTCAATATATGGTATGACTATAGACATTTTAATCCTTGCATAAGGTTGTTCACTGCTATACATTTATATGACAGGGATCCATCATCTTTATTATGTCTTGAAAGCAGAGGATCCCTGTAATCTGCCATACTACCAGTGTATTTAGTCCCAGAATGGCAACAGGAAAGTACTGAATACCATTCGTTCGATTAACAACCACCTGTGCTCTTGTCGAATTATGATGATCAATCCATGTGAAGAGTTTTAAGGGGATGTTAAATGCACACGTGCTAAAAGGAGATCGATTCATATTCACGCATATCTTCAATAGCAAATGATATAAGTTGTGATGTTTATAATGACAAAAGGAATGGGGGAAACAGGGAAACACAAAAGAATCACAAGCTCTGTTCGACATCTCATCAAGTTTCCTCTTTCTATCCTAACATATTATGTTCATCGCACTGCACATTGGATATTCCATCGTCGACTTGGTGCAGTAACGTACTGGTAATCGAAGCACGAGGGGGCATTTCCAATTCCACACCCATAACTCCTGGTATAATTTAACCGGTACGTCGAGAAGTACTTGAGCTACCCTTGGATTTGGCTTCATCATTCTTTGTTGACTGCTGTGGTTGTTGTTGACGACCAAGGATGGATACAACCTGTTGTTTGCTTTGTTGATTGACTTGTTTTGCTTTGCCGCCACTGCTGCTATTGCCACCTTGTTGCTCCTTTTCTTTCTTTGCCTTGGATCTCTTTGATTTACCACCTTCCTTCTTTGGCGGTTTGTCAGCTTTCTGATTCTCATTCGAAGTAGCTGCATTGTTGCCATCATTGTCCTTATCCTTATTCTTGTCCTTCTTCTTTCTGTTGCGTCGACTTGATTTCTTGGTCTCTCCAGAACCTGATGGACTAGCACTGCCACCACTTGCACCTTTGGTTTTGGATTCTCGATTCAAAATGGACTTCTTTGCTGCTTTTGCTGCTTGTGCCTTAGCTCTAGCTGCTGCTTGTGCTGCTTTTTGTGCTCGAATGTGTTCAAGAAGTGGGGTCGTCTTTGGTTTGTTTGCTTGTTCAGCTGCAAGTGTTTGTGCTATTTGATATTGGGAGTTAATACCTTCATGTGAATGACCAGTTTATCTTCTTACCTGTCACCATGGCCAACCTATTCTCCAAACGTTCCAATTGTGATCCTCCTTCACCAATGTCGTTAGGTTCATCCTTCTTCTCTTGTTCGGCCTTGAGCGAATCCAAGAACTTGAGATAATCAGGATCTAAATAAAGATGCATGTTAAAGATTGAATCATGTAGTGTATTATACACTTTACCTTCATCAATGGTGCCTTGACGAGAGTCAGGATTCTTTTGCTCTTTGGGTAGCTTTTGGAATGGTGCAAACTCGACAACAGCTCTACTTTCATTGCCTGTTCACATGCACATGGATGAGCTATCCATCTTTATCCTTACACAGCTCTTTCATACCTCGATTATCCACAAAGATATGACCATCAAATCCTTGATGAAACGCAATCACTGCCTCCATGGTCTTCATATGAAAATAAGCACGAGAGAAGACATTTTCTTTGCCTTTGCTATTAGATAGAAAGGATTAGTTCACTTGGGATGTGTTGTAGTAGAAATCATTTGAAACATACCTCTGCGTAACCTTGCCCGGTACGTAAAACTTGTAGTCAACAACATCGTCACCAGTCCAACGTTTGACTGCATTCATGAAGACTTCTTCAGGTAGATTGGCTGGTAGTCGACGTACAACAATCTTGGTCTTGAGCGCGTTCTTGCGTTGTCGTTTGGCTTTCTTTTTGGCCTTGTCTTTCTTCTTCTTTTTTGCTTTGGCTGCTGCTGCCTTGTCTAGATCCTTTTGCTTGTCATTGGGTGTACTCGGCGTAACAACAGAAGAAGGAGAAGGAGATGGAGCAGGTGGAGATGTCGGTAAGGTGTCTGGTGATGCTGGTGGCATGTGGGTGGGAGAAGAAGAGCTAAAAAGAAAGTGAGCGGGACAACATCAATCAGCCGCCATTTAGAAGACATAGCCAGCCTATGGTCCGGATTACACAATAAACACCCCATTTCCTAGCAACATATGCTATCCTTCTATCCGATATTGTCATCATGTGATTCGATGCATTTCTTTCATCAAGTCATTGACTGACATATCCAACCCAAGCATTTCATGACCCAACATCTATACAGAAAGTAGATGATATATTCAAATGGAATAAACGCTATTCTGCTTTATGATTTTGCTGCTGCAGCTTGTTGTTGTTGTAACTTGTCTTGCATCACATTCACAATGGCTATAAAGAAAAGACAATGAACATCCTTATTCATTGTATCATCCATCCAATCATACCTCTCAAACTACTTTGCTTTCCATTGATAGTTTCTTGAAGCTTCTCGAGATTTTGCTTGACATAGTCTTCCTTGGTCTTGTAAAATGACGTAGCACCATCCAAGCTCTGCCAATATGACATGAGATATCATCCATAGCCTTGGTTATCTACAACTTACCTTTTCCACATAGTAACCAGTACCAACATCAACAATGACCTTCTCCACATCGCTCAACTTGCCAGGTACATAGAGGTAATCCAATCACACCTACAGAGTTAAGGACTGACAATGTAATAAGATCAGTGTGTAAAATAAGATAGAAGAAAGGATATCGATGATGTGAGCGGCACCAAAATGGTCTTGTCTACAAGGTATGTATTAGCAATAAAGACTATGCCATGGTCAAGCTAGAATCTCACCATCTGCTTTTTCACTCTTCAAAGACTCGACACTATCAGCACAATCAGAGAAACGAGCTTGAGCTCCACGTAGTTTTCCATAAGATTGGGTCAGATGAGAGAGTTCCTGATATAATACAACGACGCGACAGGTCAACACGATGGCTCGGTGGATTCGTTTGCTAGCTCAACACAATGTACCTCCTCAAGCTGCGTTTTCACTTGCTGCAAGGCAGGAAGATCGAGATCTGTGATATTGACGGTTTGTTGCTGTTGAGAAGCCATTTCAAGTAGAGAGTCTGTGAAAAAGAGAAAGCGAGAAAAGTCAAGGAAATCAAGCTCAACTCGTGTTTGACAGGTTGCATTCCGTGTTTCCATCTATGCATACATACATGATCTCGCTTAAACACCCTTATTTGCCACTCATGATTGCACCCATGCAGCTTTATCATATTATTGATGTTGAGCAATAAAGATGCTACCTTTACATCATTGCATAACTGCCTTTCCTCTTTGGGCTTTGGTAAAGTACCGTGGATCCATCCCGCTTACCTGAAATTAGATCCTTCATCACAGAAAGAAGCAGGATCTTTATATACCTAGTGGGTAGTGCAATGCTTCTCCCAAGACCCATTTAATGACTAGAAGCAATAAACATTCTGCGATATACACGAATGATCATTTAAGCTTCACTGCACGTGTATCGAGTAGCATGCATTGGAGATAGAGGATGAAACAATACTAACTTAGGATCTATCAGAAGAGATATTCACTTTACTCGCTGATCAGACATAAGAGAGAGATAATTCTGGAATAGGGGACAATGTTGTACTGACGACGTATTCATTTCTTCTCTATCCCATGAATGAGCCTACATAGCTGACAAATCGGCATTCCAGTGCAGTCAAAGCCTACATACAAAAGATTTCCCAGTATCCAGTAACGACCTGTATACAGAATCTTCTCATAGAGAACCTTGCAATCAAGAACTTGATTGATCAATGAAAGATCTGTGATGCACTTACTATATGTAACTTACTTATGATGATCAGGCATTGTAGTGACTTATGCCTTGTGAGAAGAATACATCTTGTTACAAGCTGACGCGATAGCAATATGAGTGTTGGGCACATATGAAAAAGCGATACAATGCGCCAAAAATGGCGCATTAGAGCGCCAAATGTCTTTTTTGGTCATTATTTCCAGTTCGAGTGGAAAAAGGGTACCAGAATATCTTTTGATTTCATTCCCTGGTCACAAGAGCCGAATCAACGTCTTCTGTAACAAAAGTTCATAAGCATATGCATCCTTATTCTCGGCTGCTGATAATGCTGAGCTGTGATTATTAAGCATCACATCATTCGTAGCATATCTTTGTATATCCTCTTGTCGATAACTTGCAGCAATGACAGAGAGAGATCACGTCATTGCACATGTACATGACAACTGATGATACAAGATCATCATCCTGCATATCCCTGGATATCTCTTAGCATTCGTGTCACCCAGGGCTCATATGTTATGCTAATGGCTCACACACGTGTATAACATTGTAATTCTGGACTTCGTGAAGATTGTAGTACTTGAAAATACCGCTTTATTATCGCCGACAATCAATCTTATTGTGCAAGTGGACTGCTTTGATAAGTAATGCAAAAAAGGCGGGCTGTGCATTACCATCTCCGGTTATTCGGATTTAACCATCAGTTGAAAGTTTATCCTTTGCCAATGTGAATCAAGATTTAGATTTCCTCATTAGCATGCGTTTATCATGGTGTTGGTCTATGCGTTGACACATTGATCGGTGGACTCGGTAGCTATCCCGATGGTACAAGACAATCATTGCTTTGACAACTATCGTGGGAAAGTAAATGCTCGAGTTTCAGGAACCGCGCTTTACAAGAGGAGCTCTTTGTGTTACATCTTGAAGAAGTCAAGAGATGTTTAATGAAATAAAAAGCCACCATCCATAACGTTATCTTTTTCCCGTTATCTCTCTCTTTTTTTTTCAGCTTCATAACAAAAAATCTCATCGTAACCCTTCTTTATTGACTTGTGTATGCAATGCGATTCCATATCTTAGGCACTGGTGCTATTGGAGGACATATTGCCTCTGTATTGCGACCTCGGATGCCAGTGACACTTTTACTTCGTTCCAAGAATGCTGTAAATGACTTTGAGTCACTTTATCGCAATACCATCTCATATACTCGCTCTGATAAAGGACGCTCTGAAGTTACTGGCTTTGATGCTGAATCATTGACTGGCGATAACATCAATCCGATTGAGACATTAGTAGTGGCAACCAAAGCACAACATGCTGTTGATGCTGTAAAATCGGTAAAGCAGCGCTTGACACCAAGAAGTACCCTTGTGCTATTACAAAATGGGATGGGTGTAGCCGAGGAGTTACTGGAAACACTATGGCCCAACGCTGCTGCTGCGAATACATCACGACCTTCCTTTATTGTGGGAGTCAATCGTCATTCTGTGGAACGAGTGAAGCCTTTTGATATAGTCCATTGTTCTGGTTGGAATGATCCTGAAGGTGGTCTTATGCTGGGTACCATGCCACATTCAAATCAAGAGCTTACACAAAAAGTTTGCAAGGTGTTTGCTGATATCCCGGAGCTCAATACACATATCTATGACTGGCAAGAATTACGACGAAGGATGATGCGTAAATTGGTTGTCAACGCAGGACTAAATCCCATTGCTGCTATTCTCGAAAGTCGTAACGGCGAACTATTGCACAATCCTAATGGCCAAGCACTATTACGTGGTGTGTGTGCTGAAGCTGCCCAAATTCTCACTGAATTGAATGCTACAGCTGAAGAGCTTGTTGAACTTGTTCAAGCAATGTTGAAGAGTGCAGCTAGTAACTATTGCTCCACAGCACAAGATATGAAAGCTAAAAGGCTCACTGAAGTGGATTATATCAATGGCTACCTCGTTCGCCTAGCTCGTGAGCGAAACATACCCGCGCCTACTAATGAATTCCTTGTGAACATGGTTCATGCAAAAGAGCATATCCTTGGATCTAAATAGAAGCATTCGACATATAAACAATAAACATTGTCTTTTGACATTTCCCAATCACGTATCCTTATTGTTCCC
Source organism: Lichtheimia ramosa (assembly GCA_008728235.1). Taxonomy (NCBI): domain Eukaryota; kingdom Fungi; phylum Mucoromycota; class Mucoromycetes; order Mucorales; family Lichtheimiaceae; genus Lichtheimia; species Lichtheimia ramosa. The sequence continues at coordinate 1,433,132 of CP031827.1, read as the reverse complement.
ACAATGTCATACACTTCTCAGCAATATCAATAGACTTGGAATGGTGAAAATGGTATAGGATGTTATATTACAAGTTGTATTCCTTAATACGTTAGCATCAATGGCTCCTTTTTCTTTCGCTCTGAAGCCTAATTCAGGCAGCAATGTTAATTGACTCTTCTGATGACATTGGATGCTCAAAATGGTACGTACCTCCCATCCTTTGCCGTCATTAATCAGCATCCAGTCGTATTCTTCATCATCTTGTGCATCTAATCGCTTCAGGGCCTTGTCGAATAACGATTCACAAAAAGCATAATCTGGATCTTCATCAAACTTCAACTTGCGCACATAGTGAAGGTAAATGCTAAATTCCACTATAACAAAAGAATCAATGATGAGCATAACACTTCAAATATCTATCATTACATACCTGTGAATCCTGCACATAGTTGAGCAATGGACGTTTTCCTTTTGAGCTCTTCAATTCTTTCATATTTGGCTTCTTGATTTGCTTCCTTGACACCTTGCCATGGCAATGATCCACGTAAAAGATATAGCAGTACATATCCCAGTGATTCCAAATCATCACGACGTGATTGCTCTAAGGTTGGATATCAGTCGAATGCTTTATCCTTGTCATATATACCATGCTTACCTCCTCCTTCATGCGCATTTAGACTCATATAACGAGCTGTGCCTGATATACATCCACGTTCTCTGAAAGGGATATGTGCACCTGTCTTTTCATCACGATATGGCTTGCTCATACCAAAGTCAATCATGAACAATGCATTGGCAGTGTCACTTTTGGGTCGTCCAATAAGAAAATTGTCGGGCTTCACATCTCTGTAGATCAAACCGACATCGTGTACCACCTGGAGCAAGCGTAGCTATAGAATCCGATCAAACGGATCAATATACTTGACTGCTGGTCATCACATGTCAATCCTTTTACCATTCTTTTGGCAAGCATAGCCACCGTTTTCTGTGAGAATTGGCGATTACAAAGATCAAAGAGCTCATCCAGATTGGGTCCCAAAAGATCCATGACCATAATGTTGTATCCACCCTTGTGACCATAATAGTAAACATTTGGGAATCCAGCTATGGAATATACACGTGAGTCATAAGAACAGGATGTACTGTTGTTGGAATACTATACCTGCTCCACCAAGCAAGCGATAAATCTTGTATTCGTCTTGTAATTGTTGTACACGGCAGTTGCCTGGTTCTAGCTTTATGGCAATAGGTTGGTTGGTCTCCACATTGACACCTAGGTTTACTAATGAGTCCCATTGACGTGTGACATGGTTGAGCAGTTTACCTTCATGAAGTACGCCAAAGCTTCCTGCACCTAAACGACCTTCCACCTTGAATCGCTCGTCGACCATGTCAGGTATTTCGAGGTGATATTCTTCTTCTTGGCGACCATAATGGTGAGTCTGACGGTCCTTATGTGCCATGTTAGAATGTTGATTTCCCATAAGTGGGTGTGTGTGAAGGGTAAACGGTATGTCAAGTGAAAGAAACGCGACTGATTTAGACAAGTAGATTCTTCTCATATGCATTAGCTGAGTATATGCGCTGTTCACTCTACTCATTCACTATCCTACCTATTCCGTTGTCTCTTATTCATTTATCACCCATTGTATAGAATAATGAGCTATTGATTGATTCAATAAATGACCTATCTTTATATAGATCATCCATGCTGTCCAACTGTATTTCAATCATGCATATAGACTGGAATAGGCTAATGTCGGAGAAGTGACCGCCGTTACTTTTTTTGTTGAACGAGAGCAGAGAGTCAACACGCGTTTTCCTTTATTCTCTTTTCCCTTCTTCACATATGCAAAACACACGCCAGACAACACTTGACTTTTCAAAAGCATCCTCAGCGAAAAAACAATCAACACCACCATCATCATCATCACATGACAATCGAGACAGAGAAGCTGTTCATCGTGATTTTCAGAATGTATTGGACCGAATACAAGATGCGATATCAGATACAGATGATGAAGTGTGCATCATGTCTCAACAGGATCCAGAAAATGACAATGACAAGAAAGCTTCTTACCTCAAGATGATACCCAATCAAACGATGAACGATGATGACCAAGTCCCCAGAATTCGACCACGTGAGCAGACCAATCATCCAAAAATGAGTGATGTTGTACAACGCTTTCGACAAAATATGAAATCAACATCATCACCACCCACCATTTCTCTTTTAAATGATCCCACTGTCTCTGTAAAGGAAGCTGAACAACGCATGCTGGAGCGCATTCGAATGAAGAAACGTAAAAAGAATGATGAAAAGTTTAATGACTAAAGTGTTTACCAACGAGATGTGCCAACGATCCTGCTTTTACCAAATGTGATACTGTTTTGGTACGTTGTTTGGAGGCATAAAGTCGAATAAAAGGCTCGGCTGTACCACTTGCACATACATCCCAATCATCATCATCATTGTCTTGTTCATCTTCTTCTATGGGTTGTGGCATGGGATGGATTAAGATTTCATCTCCACCTGATGAGGAGGATGGCATCCCTGCTGTAGTAGGTTCTACCAATTTTTCAAAGCTGTCGCTGTATGCTTTCAATTGACGCCCTAAATCTGTCAAAGGTGCTTCACGATTCAATGCTTCAGTCGTTAATAAAGATGGCTTGTTGGACTGTGCTTGTGATTGCTGTTGCTGCTGTAAAGTGCTTGATGACTACAATGATAATGTCAAAACACATATAAACACATGTCTACTTTGTTACCTACCTCTTTTTTGGGATCAATGACACATTGATGATATTGCATGTCTTGAGGAGAAGCCACTTCAATCATCCAGTAATGTTCAACAGTACCTTGTACAAATCCTATTTCCTTGGCAAGCACAGATCGCAAAATACTAGTATCATTTCCATTGCCATGTGTGCTACTAGTAATAATACTGGTATTGGCTGTACTACACACTGTGGGGGATGATAAGATGCTGGGACGTTGTTGATGATGATGATGATGACTGCCACTGCTTAAACTTGTACTACTATTGGTCATGGATGGTGATGCAATGGCTGCAGTAGTGAGCGCAGCTGGTACAGTGGGTTTAAATGAAGCCAGTGGACTTGCTGATGATGATGTTGCTGGTGAAGCTAATGAAGAAAGATAATGTACTTGACGTAATGCAATAATATCACCATGCAATACAGGTCTTCGTCTTCCAATCGCCACATCCACATTACGACTCGTGTCTGCTGCTAAGTCATCTTCATATTCCAATCCCATATTTTCCATTTCTACTGTCCACTGATGCTCATGACATTGTCGACCTTGACCAATTGTCAACAATTCAAGACTGCGTAATCGCTCAGCAGCTGCTGGATGTTGATCTTGTGTCACATGTGATGCCGATACAGGGCTGCTGCGTGTGAGCAATTTGGTTTGGGATGATCTGTGCTTCTTTTCGCTTGTGTGACATGTAGCAGGATACAAATAAACTCGACTACCACATCGAATATAACCTCCTGCATATTGTGAATCCATCCCAATGGCACTATCAACTCGCTTTTTATCATCATCAGGTAATGCCCAATCAAGTCGCCATAAGTATTGACTTTGTGTTGTTGCCATTGCAACAAGTGGACATGTAGCAAAAAGAATCCCTGATGATGATGGTGAAGAAGATGCCGTTTTGGTGTTGGCTGCTGCATGTGGCTGTGTCCGCCATGAAAGATAACCACCTGTTGATAAGCTTCGTAACTTGATGGGATGGGAATTGGGTATTCGATGCACAAAGCTGTTGATCATTTCCAATACAATGTCTCGTTGACTAGGTGGAAGAAATTCATGTATTGGACGTAGATCACTGCGTTGAATAATGGTCCATGTAAGGGCAATCTCTTTGAGTTGTGGATGGCTAGTGTCCTTATCTTGCTGCGATTGGTATTCTGGCTAATGCCATGTTATTTAGCAAGTAATCTTTAACATTACGATGTGTTTATATTGTTTATACCTTGTCCAATACGTCTGGCACATATGTCTTCCAATTGTGCACTAGCTTCATCATATGCTTGTGCTTGTCGTAGTTCATTAAGCCGATTGGGATTAGGATTGTTTAAGCTATACATATTCTTGAAATGATGTCGTAGTCCTTTTGGATTATGTATTAGCTACAAGCTGTCTGTGAAGCAAGGTATCAGGCTTACCAAGCATAATCTTTCGTGGCCAAAGATATCCAAATTCGTTCCAAACTCTGCATAAGCCTTGCCATGCACGTGCTGGATCTTTTGGCCAATGTTCAAGCACAGGATCAAGTGCTTGCTGAAACTTGGCTGTTGGTTGCAATATGTCGCTCACTCTGAAATAAGCATGTGTATCGTAATACAACAGGTGAAATGTTTCTTCTTTAGGTTTTTCAGGGCGATGGAATATCATGGCACATTCAGCAAGTGCTTGTAGTGTAGAATCATCGTAAAGATTACATAAAGCAGCTGATTCAACAAGATTGGCTGTCCACTCGCTTTGGGTGACTAATAAAGTAGCAGGGCGTTTTCCTTTGTCGACAAGTAACTTGATGACTGGCATAGCCTTTAGCACGAAGCATTTGTGCTTGGATATACGACCTGATGGTAATATGCCATGCTGCCATTTGATTTGGTGCAAAATGCGCTCATTGAGCTGTGTATCGATTGTCACCATGATATATCAGCAAGTGAAAAGAAAACAAGAGAAAGAACAAAGGAAACTTTTTTTTGAGCAAAGAGTCTGATGACCATCTGCCGGTGACTCTGTACAACAAATGATCAAAAGGTGTTATGATGATGAATCCATTTACCGCCCCAATAGTTATTACCCACGGACCACGGTCAGTGCACATTTCCAACTTTGCTAAATGACCTGGGCATATCATTCATGCTCTTTTAGGATAGCTTTTACAGAGTTTCAAAGTAGTGATGACACTGTGCAGCTAGCTGAAACATCAAAGGGGACAAAGTGGTACAACAAAAGAGTGAAGATGATCACACAAACACACATATACCCAAGATGTTGGATAAATGACAAGTAACTGTATTAATGGATTGCTCATTAAGTGTACAGTCTATATAATGCAGGAGAATAACAGCAAAATGGAATGCGAAGGGATATACAAGGAGGAGCGAAACAATGGAGATAAGAAGAGCAATGTGAATATCAAGTCTAACAAGTGAAGGATAAGGATGAGGAGGATGAAAATATGAGTAGGGAATAAGCTTAAGCCCAGACATCTTCTTGATATCGACCATCTTGTCGTAATTGGGAAACATAGCTGATAGCTTCATCATCATCATATCCACCAAATTGCTTGGCAAATCCAGTGATGGTTTGTTGAACATCCTTGGCCATACGCTTAGCATCACCACAGATATAAATGTAAGCACCTTTGTTGTGGATAAGATCCCACATTTCCTCGCCATTTTCCTTAAGGCGGTCTTGAACATAAACCTTCTTGTCTGATTCACGTGAAAAAGCAGTGATGATACGAGATTGATTGTCACCATTGAGCTTGTCAAAGAGAGCTGGCCATTCATTCTTGTAAAGGAAATCTTCTGAAGAGCGACGACAACCAAAGTAAAGGACAGTGGGACCCACATGTTTGTCAAGTTGTGTACGTTGGTAAACACGCTCATGTACAAAACCACGGAATGGTGCCACACCAGTGCCAGGACCAACCATAATCACGGGTTTGGTAGTATCAGCAGGCAACTTGAAAGTGGAACGACGAATGTGTACAGGTAACTTGGCAACACGATTATCTTGATCAAAGTATTGGCCATGAGGACCTTGAATAGCGTATTGTGGTACGTTTTCTTGTTGCTTTGTGTCATCTTCTTGAAGAGCAGCATGAACAGCCCACAAATAGTTGGTATTGACACCAAAGACAGTGCGATCGGGTGTTGGATCGGGATGATATTGAAGTGTTACAGCTGTTACACTGACACGATCAGGGCTCTCACTTGATGAGGAAGAAATCGAATAGTAACGAGGTTGCAGACGACCAAAGCACTCAATCACCACCTCTGATGGCACCTTGAACATATTCTCAACACTGTCCACACCAGCCTTGTCAATGACATATTCAAGAACTTCAGCCAAGTTGCGAACAGATTCTAAAACAGTCTTGCGATGTTCGTCCTTGTCGTTGACCAAAGTTTGAAGTTGAGCAGCAACATCAGGAGATTGGCAGAAAGGAACCAGCATTTGTAATACTTGACGAGAAGGCAATTGGCAAATGTCGAGATAGTGACGAAGCATGGCATGGTAGGTAGTTGGTTGTGGGAAAGGAGCTTTCTTGACAGCCATATCATCCACAGCCTTGACTGAAATGACTGTTTCAAGCTTATTGTGTAGACCAAGGATACGAGCCAAACGCATGATTTCCACTTCGTTATTGCTTGGCCAAATAGCGATATGATCACCAGTCTCATAAGTCATTCCTGAGCCAGACATGTCTACTTCCAAGTGAAGACAATGTCGATCTGAATCTGTCATCAAGTCTTGTGATACTGCCAAGGGGGCTGGATAGGGCTTACGAGCATCCCATACGACTTGTTCTTTTTCACCGAGTTCACCAAAGTACACGTGCTTGTCGTTGCACCCATCAGTTAACTCTTGCACAGTGTACGACGTATCAGGACCACTACTTTCACTGGATACATCTCCTCCATTATCGATCATATCACCCAATAAAGGCATATGGACTTCTTGCCATGCTTCAAAATCATCTTCCAAAGACTTGTCATCATCACCTTGTCCACGTTCACCAATAAGAGTAGCACCAAGACCAGTCAACTTTTCATCCACAAGTTTACCAACCCAATTGAAGTATGCGTATGAGCTGTTTCCCAATCCGAACATGAAATATCGGAGATTGCTTAAAGGTCGTTCACTATCACTTTCTTGTGAAAACTTGGGTGCATCGAGAAGATCCCAGAATGCTTGAGCACTGTCTGTTGGTTCGCCTTCACCATAAGTTGCCATGACAAAGATAGCTACACCATCTTCAGGGAATTGATCCAATAGGCTCATGTCACAATTCTCAATATCCAACACAAGTGCAGATACATTGAAGCGTTTCTTGCATTCTTTGCCAAGGCGTTTGGCATAGTCTTCAGCAGTACCAGTTTGTGATCCATAAAAGATAGCCACTTTACGATTCTATAATATCATACATTTAGTAAACTTTTCACTTGATATATAACTATATAGTATACCTGTTGCTTCATGATTCGAACAAAGTTGCTTGGATCTTCTTCCTTTTGTTTTTGCATGGGTGAAGCGGTAGAAGTAGGGGGTGGAGTAGGCGTAGAGCTTGCAAAAAGATAACGACTGGCAAGCCATGCCACAGTGCTTACACCAAGAGCACTTATTAATAGCATGACATGCTTGTTGTCTGTAACAAAGTTGGCAGGTTTTGACATTGGGTAAAGGAAAGATGGTAAAAACTGGGCTCAGGAACACAAGCTGTGTGCTCTTTATATATAGGTGCAGTTTATATACACCCAGCGGATATTTCCAAGGGCACGATTTTTTCCTTGTTCGAAAATCCTCATACCGGTTCCTTACGATCCGATCCAATCATTTTGAATCATCTTTACCGGCATACAGCCAAGTCGTCCCATCCATCCGGGATCATCATTTTCACTTGTTTCTGATCTCTTGAATGACATTGGTGCAAATAGCAAACACTTTTGACATGATCTATAGTTCAGCCAGCTTTTCTTTATACACATTGGTTTCTGATCCATGTTCTAGCTTGTCAAAAACTATCCCAAGGAATGATCACGGAGGTAGTGCCAGCCTTCTTTCTGTTTCTGTGTCCACGTGTGTGATCCCAATATGAATGTTTCCTTGGTCAATGCGCAGTTTGCCTAGTATATCAGCCCCTAATCAAATTGTGCCAAGATTTATGTATGTGCTTATCACTGAGCCACTTTATACCGCAGTCCAATAACATCATGTTGTGCTTAGCCTTTGCAGCCATTTTACGTTACATCCATCATCATGTTTTACAGGAAATGTAAACAGCGGTATTATATTTGGCGGCAATAACCTTTCCCACGTGGTGAGTTTCAGGGCAAAGGAAGTTCCGCTCACAAATCTTTTTTGACTCAAGGCCGCCGGACGATCCTAACACGCTTTTTCGGCACTTTTACAGCCGTTCACCCGCTGCATCAAAATCACGGCAAAATTGGAGTGCCGATTGCTGTCTAATCATTATTACATTCATATATTATGCACTTTTGGCACATGATACATGTCACCATGACCAGTAATTGTATACATGCTATCATCATGAAGACTTGAAACAATTGTCAAGTGAATCCTTGTTGACTATAACATCACTGTGTGATAGAGTCACTTTTTTCACTTTCACATTGATCACTTCTTGCTTGGAACAATGAGTACTTGATCCAGAGATTGGCATTGTAGCTCTAGGTCCGAGACTATTTGAATTGATGTGACGATAACAATTGGATAAAGTGAACAATGATACACATCCACACACATGTTCTCTCTCTCATTCTCTTTCTATGATACGTGAAGTATATGTATGAGCGGCAAAACAAGTCTATTGCAGGAACAATTAGGAAGGATGCATTTATATATCTATCAACACGATTGAAATAGTGATTTCATCATAAGCGATCCACGTGTGGATGATGCAAGCCATGAGTGATCCGCTGCTGTGGAAGTTATCACGTGGTCTTTCAAGGTCGACTTTTTGGTCCTCACGTGCATCTAACTTGATTTAGATAATGTCAAAAGAGCCAAGCCTGCTTTTATAAATCAAAGCAATCCACCAAGTCATGGATGGTAAAGATATTAAAGCAGTGTAGTAGATCATGTAAGGAGATGTATCAAGAAAAGCAGAATTGACTTTTCCTCATGTTTGGTGATGATATGGTTTAATGGCAATGAAGATCATCCCTGAATAGCACTTTTGTTATGCAGATGCTACCATTTGTGTAACACATACATTTGGGATTTTGAAAGCATTGCTGACTACGACTACTTGCCACGACATGCAAACATTGTCAGTGATCCACGCTATCCAAAAGTGAATATGAATGAGCTTTATAAAGTTGTACTTGCAGGACAATGATCTTTTCTCTCTCTTATATAGCGCGTGTTGTACATAATGTGAATGATCGTCATCACTTCTTTATCCATTTCATTCAACAATTGACCAGGTGGCTTGATTCAGGAATACTTCTTATGGCTGCATAACAGTATGTGTCTCATAGATCTTATCCATCAGTGTTATCAGCAATACCAAATAGAGCATGGGAAATGATGCAAGGTCCATTTTTATTGTATTGAAAGCTAAACTTTGTGCTGGTCACGTGCAAATACAATATAGTGTCAATGGGATCAAAAGTGAAGGTTCATGTCATGGGATGTTGGCTTATGCTGGTGTGCATGTCTTGGGTACATTATGATATCTTCAAGTAGTCTTTATTGAGTGATGCATATTGCAGTTGCCTGTCTTCATCATTTACTATTGATGCCGCATGTGTGTCTCCCAAAGATCTTTCCCATGAATATCATGCACAAAGGTAGGACAATGTACAAGCAAGGAAATCACAACCATCAGCTCCCGATTGTATTCATGTATCCACTTTTCAGTCATCCATAATCATTTGCAAGTTGTCACATCGTATCCCGGTCAACGTAAGGTTGTTTTGCTGTTTCGTTGTCGGCCATTGCAAGTAACTATGCATGTTATTGTAACCAATCCTCAGATTTTCACAGACTTTGAAATGCAGCCGCTGTGTGCACCAGTACTTTTCGGTCACTACTATTGTTATTCTTCAATATGCTGATGGGATCTGATATCAGTATTGGGTGTCATTTCATGTTGATACTGGGGATCATTGTCATATTGTCTCCTTTCTTATACTCTTGTTGACGTGTATTCGAATAGGTACATCCACATCATTATCAATGAACAACATCGTATTCTTTATCCACTTTCAAGTCATGATAAAGTATCCTTTTGCCATCAGACCTTTGAAAAGATGCATCGATCTTGGGACTGAGGAGAGGGGCGAAAATGGAAACATTAAACGTAACCAGTCAGCTCGAAGCTTGCGAAAAGTGCCTTTTAGCTTTCAGTCTCGGAGACATATGCAAATAGTGACAAGTGCTGCCCATCAGGAACATCTGCAAGAAAGGATGGCGACTTGGTGGACATACATTGGGAAATGGTTGCTGACATGGTGCAAGACAAGTGGATTGGGTGGGAAGAGTAAAATAAAGAGTTCCATATTGAAAAAGAGTCATTCAATGATGATGTTTAATATGTTGATACAGAGACAATTGAACTATAGTATTGGTAGTGGGTAGTAACAACTAAAGTAGTAGGGACCTTGGAGCGATAAGAAGGGATAAGGTGGATATAGGATGTCCAATACACAACGCAACACACCCAAGCAACCTTCCCAGCACTGTGTGTGACTGGGTTTTCAAGATTTCTTTTATAAAGCGAGAGGGACATTGAAGCAAGGGGAGTTTACCTTTTCCTTTCCTTGCTGTGTTTGCAGCGTCTGAGAGACAGAGCTATTTTATAAAAGGGGATCGCAGCTTGAATTTTTGCTGCCCATCGCGTTTTCTGTTGACCAAGCTTTACTACTGACTGCCACTACTGCTACTTTACTAGCTGACACCCCCTCGTTTCCCAACTACCATCCCCTACACTACCATTACTACTACCTTATATTGAATTACAGTATCCTCGATACCATTCCATTACTACTACTGCAAGCACAACAACGACACTATGGCCATCGATGACGTATGTCAGTTATTTATCTCTTGATCCTGCAAGTCATACTAATGGGGGATATAAAATATGTAGGACGCTTGTACTATTTGTGAAGGGGATCGCTCGACAAAAAAGAATCCAATCGTATTTTGTGATGGTGAAGGTAAAACACTCAGCTTGCCCTTTTTAGATCTTGGTGCATTTCTCTAACTTGAACCTTCATTTTCACACCACCGATAGACTGCAACATTCCTGTTCACAAAGGTAACTGACATGCCACTCATTTCTCTTGCTTGTCTTCTTATCCTTCTCTATTAGATTGCTATGGCGTAGATCAGGTACCCGATGGCGAATGGTTCTGTCAGAAATGTGAAAACAAGCGACGCAATAAGCCAACAGTAAGTACTCGCGTTTGAACAAGAACAATAAGATATTCATATACCTTGTTTACTTAGCGTATTCGGTGCTGTCCAATGCAAACGGGTGCATTCAAGCTGACAACAAAGTCAGGGGACTTTATTCATGTGGTGTGTGCTAGATGGAACAAGTCTATTGATCATCAACGAGAACCATATGATGTGATTCAAAGTGAAATGGATAAACATGTAAGTAACAGCTACACTTACTTTATTGCTTATTGCTTACAATGGGACTTTAGGAATGTTACAAGTGTGGCAACAAACAAGGCATTTGCATAAAGTGTGAAGAAGCATCGTGTACCAGGTACGAACTGAGAATCAATGCGATCGGCAACATTGTTATTAATGCACATGTATGTGTAACAGGTACTTTCATGTCACTTGTGGTGTCAATGCCGGGAATATCACCATCACCAAAAACATTCCTGATGATTATTCACCTCGTTGTACTGAACACCAACCCCATGATGCAAATGAGAATCGACCCAAGAAGCGATTTGGATCAGCACCTACACGACGAAGAAGAAGATTGCTTCAAAAGGAGTTGATTGATTCTGAAAGCAGCGAACAAGATGATATGGATGAAGATGACGACAATGATGAAGATCACTCTGAAGCTGATGACGATGACGACGAAGATGAAGATATGGGTACATCATCATCACGAGGAAAGAAGAGGAGTAACAAGTCACGATCCAACACCCCATCCACCAAACGAAGAGCACCATCCATTCCAGGACGAAGAACACCTGCTGGTCCTTTACACTTATTCTTGAGCGATCAAAGTGATTCGGATGATCATATGGGCACTACTGACAACAAAAAGTCACCAGCTATTACACCTCGCAGTGATTCATCTGGAAATGGTCATTCAACAACCCTTTCAATGAAAGATCGTCTCGAAGCAAAACGCAGGAAATCAGAATTGGAAAAGGCAAAAACAGCATCCATGAAGCCTGTCAACCCTTCACTTGCATTGGATACAACAAAGCCATCCACTATAACACCATCATCCATGACGAACACTAGCACTGTTACTGCTTCCACGACACAAGCTGCCACTGGAAACCAACCCATGTCATCACAACCGCCAACATCATCCTCATCTTCCAATGGACAACAGCCACCTTATAAGCAAAAGCTTCCCAACAAGGGTCATTTGATGCCAAGTCAACGACCAGCTACACCCAATGGTGGTGGACCAAAACGATTTGGCAGCTATCATCAACCTAATACACCAAATGCACAATCTGGATCTGTTATCAAAAACTTGGAAGAGGTAAGTGACCATTTGGGATCCTTGCGTAATGTACATATGTGATACTAATTGGGACACATAGCTTGAAACTGACATTTTGGCACAACGTCGCAATGTACAAGCACCATCTACACCAACGACCCCTGCTGCACCACAGCCATCTATACCCCAAGCGAGCACAGCATTTGACGATGTTTTGAATGGTATTGAACGTCGTAATGTACAATCAGAGCGCAAGCCTTCAATATATCAAGGGTAAAGTATCATCAAGATTGTATGTCTTATTGGATATCTTTTAACCAATGTCTTTGATAGACCAAGGAAAGCAACTGATGGATCCAATGATGCCAACGACTATCAGAAATCACTTATGCGCAACAAACTTATGGAGGTGCTTGATGAATTTTATCCAGGATCACGTGAGTAGCTTTACAAATGCATTCAAGATGATCGTTTACTAATGAATACAAAGAACGTATAGCAACAGGGCCTTCAATTGCCGAATTACAGCAACGTTTACAAGCTGCCAATCAAGAAAATCAACGCATGAGAGAAGAAAACAGGCGACTCTATGACTTTAAGCGATGTGTGACTGATGTATTCGAAGGACTTCATGTACGAGCACCCAGTGGATTATCTTTATCAACCGACACAGTGGAGGAATATGTATATGAATTACGGTCCATGTTGCTGAGGATTGGATCACTCCAGGAGAATGACATGCGGCGTATCACTGATTATGTTGAAGACATGGTTGCCAAAACAACACATTAGTAAAACAAAATCTCATCATACACATTCTCTTATCATCAACACTTGCTTTTTTGTCCTTTGCTGAAAATCTCCTTTTGCTTTTCATACTGTATTGTATAAAGTTTGGCCATATAGATTGGTCCATCCCTTCTTTTATCATTTCCATCATCATTCTTTTGCACGAACACATGTCAAATATAGATAATATGAACACTACACATGATCAATGACTGCTCTTGATGCAATAGGTGTTAGTTGGGATCCATTTTGGAGGTATATCACTAGAATGTTTGGGTATTCTTATTGGATAAGGTCGTAAGAACATTACAGGAATCAGCGAGCCAATCCAGATTCGCGTCGGGACGATCCCTTATTGTTTACCCCTTGGGAAACTAAGTACTTGATCTGTTTTATGCAAGTGTTATTGATGAAGCCCATGTTTACACCTCCACATACCTTATTATGCGACACTACAGTGTATAGGCTTAATTACCACTTCTTCAAGGTACAATGATATGTAACTTTATTGTCGCTGGGATTTGCCGGGTTTCAATGACATCTGGTCTAACAACGTGGTTTATATTATTTAGATCTTGTACCACACTGGTATTTAATTTCACAGCGGTAGAATTCTGTTTTCATTTCTCTTTTTCTTGTTTTTCATATTACTTTACAAGCAATGAGTGACTATCGCCATCATCAACCACTCCCAGGTCTTACTTCAAAGCGCTCCAAAGCTCCACAACCACTTTTCCAGACGCCTTATCACTGTAAGTGATTGAAGATAGAAGATCTACATCATGTAACGTTATACTTATATGAAGCTTTTTTCTAGTTGGGCGATCTTCTACGGGTGATCATTTATCTGCTGTTGCTATGGCTCGTGAAGAAGCATTGAACAAGTTGTGTGGATCACCAAATAAGCCTCCTTCTCCCAAAAGACAACATCATCCACCAAAAGCTTATTGTCCACCTTCACCTTCTTCATCTTCATCGTCATCTTCATCATCCAGAGCTCGTTTTCCACATGAAGCATCACATCATCCAATGTATCATCAGCGACCTGAACCACATATGTATTCAACACGTAGCTATAAACCATCCAGTAGTCATCATCATCATCATCATCATCATTACAAGCAGCAACATCTTCGATCCTCTCGTCATAAGGCATTATCCTCAGATGATGAGGATGATGACTTGCCATTGATCTACACATTATCACCACCAAGATCACCATTGCATCCACAATCACCAAATCGATACCAGTTTCCCCAATCTGTGAAAAAAGTCAGTGCATATGAGCTTAATTCAAGTTCCCAAAGTGATGATGAGGAGAGTGATGATGATGACATACCGCTGGCGGATGAAATGCGTGCTATGATGCGCGTAGCCAAGTAATACTATGTACTATAGTCATTATTCACTTTGTCAAGATTGCATCTTTTATCATTACATCATATAAATACATCTGCATCATTTATTCTACATTCATTCATTGGCTGGGGTGATGATCCATGCTTTATTAGAACTATACTATGTCTATATGGTAAGAAAGAGAGCCTTAGACATAGGAGAGAGATATGGGCAGCTCGCCATTTTAGCTACCTGCTGCTGTAAATAGAATCTGAGATGGATCCATAAGTGTTTGAAACCATGCCACTCATGTCCAAGTAGTGTGCTGATCATGGATGTGCCGAGTCACCATGTTCAGGCACTAAAACAAGTTACATGAATGCTCATAGTTCAACTTGCCCAACTCAATATCCTATCGAGCTTATCCTTTGATATATATTATTGTGCAGGGCAATGTTGTACAAACATCAGCGCGCATGTTGCACAAGAGAAGCTATCGTTGTTTTTTATAACCGTGATCAACTTTTTTTTTATTTCATTCCATCTTTCATTCTTCTTTCCCTTCCTTCGACAACTACTCGGATTATATCATCCTGAGCGCTACAACAGCAAAGCGATCCTTATTACAGTCATTCAGATCATTCCTTTCTAATAATATCATTCGCTCTTTCACATCGACATGAGCCAAATCATTCTCGCCACCAATTCACCTACTACGCATGGCAATCCACCTTATCCAATGAATGCAATGGTTCGATCAGCAACTCACAGACCTGATGATGCATCCTATCGTGCTGAGCAACAAGCATTTCACGCGTATCCAGGTAAATATAGGCTTCTTATTTAAGCTGGCTTGCTTGATTGGCTGGCTGATATTTAGCAAGTGCATGGAAAAACAAAGAGACTTATCAATGTGTTTAGGCTATGGTGGTTATGGTCCTGTACCAACAGCAAACACATTACAATATCCACCCATTCCAATTCCTTATTCAATGAATCCAGCAGCAGCACGCTTTCCCTATTATTCAGAACCACCCATGTCACCACATCATCAACACCGTGCTACTCCAGTGGTTGCACCATCTAGTCCCGATTCAGTGCCCGCTTCTTCATCATCGAACAAGGACATTTCGCAGTCGACATCACCCAACAGTGTGGGTGCTGGACCATTATCCACACCTCATATCTTACCTTCACAACAACCTTTGACTTATCGACAACATGATCAACAACAAGCAGCTTTGGTGACACCACTTTCACCTCGTTTCTCAAACGCTACCACAGAACGTGTTAAAGAAACAATTGCTCGTGCCAACTCAGTTCCCATGGAATTTTATCATACCGAGTTTCTTGAATATTCCAAGGAAACCTATGAAAAGAAGAAACAAAGTGCTTGCAAGCGCAATAAGCGTAAACGATCAGCAGCAGCTACTGCTAATGAACCATCATCATCATCAACAACAAACACATCTGAAAAGAAACAAAAGCTGGATCATATCTCTGAAGAAGAATCCACTGGCAATGATGATGACTCAGTGGTAGAAGATGAAGATGGGTAAGTTACTACTTTTCTTGGATGATGACTTGTAGCTCACTCGGATCATATAGTCACTTGAACACAGTGGAGATGCGTCGACAAATCCATATCCAGTCAGAACAAAAGCGACGTGCTCAAATTCGAGATGGATTTGATGAGCTACGCAAGCATTTGCCTGGTTGTAACAATAAGAAAATGAGCAAGGCAGCATTATTGACACGCAGTAAGTGAAAGGATAAAAAGTATTGTGAAAAAGTCATCTCATTTTATTCCTCTTGTGTAGCTGTGCAACAACTTCATCACTTGAAATCCACGCAGTCGGAATTGCTGGAGGAAGTCGAAAGACTTATGCAAGAGAATGAAAACTTGAAAAAGTAAGTCTTTTATTGGATGTCTTGTATTGGGGATACTAATCTATGACCTAGGTTTCAACATGGTATTCTTCAGCGTCAAGCGATGGAAAAGATGTGTGCCATCTAAATCCATCATTTGTCCATCCAAACCCTGCTTAATGTATAATTCTCCTTTACACACTTTCAAGTTGTACTCTCTAGCTCTCCCTTGTAATCCTGCAATCTTTCAGATTCCCCTTTGTTGTTTCTACATTCTTTCCTTTTTGATTTCTTGTACTTTAGTAACAGTGACTTGTCTGATTAGTAGACAATGAACTTTAATACAAAATGCACATTTCTAAGCTACTGATCCTTCTTTTTCTCTTCCTCGGGTGTGATCTGCTTTTGTTGTTGCCATCGAGTTGCATAGCTGCGATAGACAATGCCTGATGAAAAGATCAAAGCACTCCAAGCATACACTTGTTCTTGATTCAAGATGGGGAGATTGAGAATTTGACATACAGTTGGATTGGTCATGGCTGTATAAAAGGTAGCTGTAGTAAATGCTGTCTTCATATCAATCGAAGCTGTTTGTAGTAATCGAGGAGTAGAGAATGACCATTGAGCACTTGTCAACTTGAAAGCATCTATAGAACAACATAAGTCATCGTTCATCACTTGATACTGGATCATCCAAACGTACCAACCCATAGTCCACCACCACAGCCACTTAGTGTGCCACAGAGGATCTTGGCTACCCATTTGTCTTGTCCAAGGTCGGGGTTAAGTGCCACACCTTCAATGCCATTTCGAATGACGGATGAGGTACGCATAACACCATCTGCTGCTGTAAAGAGTTGTTCAACAAGTGGAATCGAGAAAAGATATTGCAAGAACTGAAATACGTAAGGATTGGAAAACATCAACCAATAAGTGGTGCTAATATCTGTATGTAAGAATAAGCTTGTTTCATAGTAATGTATACTAGTAGTACTTTACCCATAAATGCCCCAGAACCTATTGCTCTTGAGAATACCAAGTGGATCACCACGTAAGATAGCCACTGTAGATCCACCACCTGCAGCCATGACTATTGTAGCCAATAAACCTTGTCCCCATCCTATCGAAGCATGGCTTTCACGAAGTGCATTGCGATAAGTGTAGTTGATGAGGATAGCGTGAAGTATTTCAAGCATAGGAAGACTGACACCAAGTGCAGGAATGTCAAACGTGATAGCGCTCACTCCAAATACAATGTCGACTAGCTTTTCAGTGATTGCTTCCATATGTTGTGTATGTGTGTGTGTGTGTGTGAAAGAAAGAGTCGTGAAAAAGAAAAGGCGTGTCTCGAGTGATCTTTTGTGCTACTATATTCATCGCATGGCACCTGATGTTTATCTATGACACACGTGACATCACATCATACGATAACGTACCTGAGATATATACATTGGCTATTCAAAACTAGTAATGGTTGCTTTATTGTTTCGATGGTGAATGGTGATGATGATACTACTGTTCAGCAGCAAAAGTGGGTTACTACAAGAACACATAACAGGAAAGCGGTATAGAAAGCGGGAAAAGTGTGGAAAGATGTGTTGAAGGGAAAATGATGACTTGGAGTAAAAGATGTCCCTAAGCACCTCCATTGCCAGATCCTCCTCCTTGTTGCTGCTGTTCAAAGAAAGCAGGATTGATATACATGCCTATATATATTCAATGAATCATACTTGTATCATAATACACTATCAATTGACGTACCACCATTACCAGCAGGTCCACTGGTACCAGCACCACCCATCATTGGACCACCACGTCCCATCCTAGGCATATATTGTTGACTACGCATCGCCATTCCTCCACCACGACCTCTAGCAACACCTGCCATATTCATCATGTTTTCAAAGTTGCCCATGAATCCTCCACGTGCTGCTGCAGCTGCTGCCATGGGATTAAAGCCACCATAAGGGTTCATGTTCATATTACCAAATGCTGCTGGATTGAAAGCATTGGGCATCATTGGATTGAATCCACCACCTGCACTACTCATCATGCGATTTGTATTTCCACCACTCATCCTTGTATCTGGCGTTCGTTGAGATTTAGACGATGTTTCTAGTAATAAAAGTCTTAGTCTAACAGTACTGGTTGGCTTTGGATCATCATCCATTTACCTTTGGGAACATGCTTGAATGGATTGGCTGAAGAAGTATAAGCTGTTGCAGGTGTTTTGCCATCAATAACACTAAAACATGGTTACATGATCAGCTTATTTCCACAATACATTGTTCCATCATCCACTTACGTATTGTCCAATATGTCTTTTGCTTTAATAGCTGCATCCGTGCTCTTGAACTCGAGAAAAACGATACTAATCGGTCAAATCAGCCAAAGATGTCTTTCAGATAGATCCAATGACCACTTACCCTCGTGATTTGCCATTTACTTTTTGTTCGAAAAATGTAAGTTCCTTGAGCTCTGAATCCAATTCCTTTTGAACAAGAGGCGCCTTGACATCCTCATCATTGACATACTGCAAGGATTGAAATGAGAAACCATGTCTTTTTATCAAACAGGATGAATTATTTACCCATGCAAGTTCACCAAGATAAAAAGCAGTTGTTGGATGTGTCACAATGCCTCGTAAAGATGTCATTGCCTGTGGTAATTCTGCAGCAGCTCGCCTTGATGATGGTGAATCGCCACTTGTGCTACGTGGACTTTGGGTGTGTGTTGATACGGTGGTAGGGATCTTTTGTAAAGGCTGTTGGTGTTGTTGAGAAGACTGGGATGATGTTGGTTGCTTGGGAGTATTGCTGCTGTTATCTATATTACCATCTAGGTTAGTATCCAAGGCTTTTGATTACCAAAGTTACATACCTGATGATGGATGTTGTTGTGAGCTGTCATTTTGACGATCATGTGATGATGTACGCTTCGCTTTATCCTTCTTTGGTGATCATCATTAGAAACAAGGACCTACTATGATTCCTTCTTCACCCTTACCTTGTCAATCTCTCCAAGATCTTCAAATAGATCATCATCATTGGATGCCTTGTTCAACTTTTGACGTTTTGCTTCTCTTGTAGTAGACTCTCCAACAATCTCGCCAAGGATGTCATCTGACTGAAAAAGGCAGCCATTCTAGTCAATCGACAAGATGTTGTATATCATTTGCACTTTTAATAGAGTACCTGAATACCAAGATCAAATGTATCATCGCCATATATATCGAATTCGTCGCTCATTCTGTGCAGGAATCAAATGCAAGTGATAATATTTTTGGATGGATGCAACTATACAGGATTTGTCTATCAAAAAAAACAAACATAAGACAGGAATGTAAGAAATACAAAGAGAACAAGTGTAAACAAAGGATCAAATAAGAAAGAATACAACAAGGAGTCAAAGAAATAGTGCAAAAGAATAAAGGAAGTTGTTGAAAGCTATCCAAGTATACGTGTTGTTGCTGCTGCTGATACTATTTCATCCTCGCACAACTTGACGATAACGACCACCCCATCCATATTGTCGACTATCGACAGATGCGCACTCGGTGGAATAGACTCGTCATGCCGATCGATGTACAAGGTCGTCATGGTCGGGTGGATTTCAGCATGTTCAAGAGAAACACACAAGGAAGCAATACAACAAGTAGACAAGAAAAATAAAAGATGGATAAAACAAGTGGGAGTAGACTAACCTCCACAAACGGACCAAGATGGGGGATTGTGTATGTGTTGGAAAGTGGAGTAGTGGGAGTAAGTAAAGAAAAGGAAAGCTGCTACAGTCGTCAATTCAACAGCGACTCATCACTTACCACCACTGCCTTATTCGGTCATTTGCCCATCAACTCCTCCCCCCAGCTATTTCACCCAATACATAGTAGATAAAGACAAGTTATGACATTCCATATTGTATGCGATGGGTTATTATTGTACGAATGTTGAAGAGAGCATGAATATTTCTTCCTAATGGCAAAAGGTATAATATAAAAGAAGTGTGTATGTAATGCATAAAAGAAACATCCCTTAAAGGCACATGGATGGTTTAGCTTATTCAACGGCACTGGATTGTTTTCTCGCACCATGACGTGAGCTATAAAGCATCCATTCATGACATAATGCCTGATCAGGTGTCATACGTTTTCGAGGATCCCATTGTAAGCATCGATAGACGAAATCAATAAATCGACGATCACTACCACGAAGGGCATGAGAGAGTGTTTTTGTGCCTGGTCGACGGCGTTTTCCTTTTGAATTGGGTATAATGCGTGGATTGCCACTTGAATCTTTATAAAACATAAGTCCATTATCACTGTCATCAAAAGACATCTTTTGCTTACCAAAGAAGAGCCTCCTACGCGAGCATTGTTCAATAATGTATCGGCTTGGCACACCAAGAATTTCCATAATGCATCCTAGTTGTTCTTGCTCATCTTCACCAGGAAAGAGAGGTGTGCCTAGATATCAAATGTTAGTGATGACTATTTCAATCCTTGGGTCGTTTGCGCAATCACCTGTATAAAGCTCAGCAAGAATGCAACCAAGACTCCACATATCAATAGCTGCATTGTACGACATGCCTGCAAGATTCCTTTTTAGAAACAACGCACTGTCCATAATCCTTTTACTGCATTGCTTACCAAGTATAACTTCAGGTGAGCGATAGTATCGGCTTTGGATATAGGTATACACTATGATACAGAAAGTCGTTAATACAATGTCAAAGTGATGCCACACGCATAATGTCATACCTCGGTCATTCTCGAAACAGCTGCTACCGAAATCGATTACTTTGATAGTACTTTTGGCGGGATGTTTGAGGAGAATATTCTAACAAGACAGGTCAACACGTGCCCAATCAACCAGTACAGATCACTTACTTCAGGTTTAAGATCACAATGGATGACGCCATGCTCATAAAGCAAACAGAGGGATTGTAGCAATTGAAGTGTAAATCTAAATAAAAAGATGAGCCAACAAGTCTTTTGCGCATCATGAAGAAGCTCCTTACCTTTTGATCAAGCTCAAAGAGAACCCTTTATAGTTATTGGCTTTGATGAATTCATATAGATTGATGCTGAGACATTCGCATACAATGCACAAGTGATTTCGGAAAACAAATGAGTCGGTCAAGCGAATGTTGTGATGTTGATCATGTGGATCCCATTCCACCAGATCCTTAAGAATACTGACTTCAGTGCGTGCTTGTGCATAAAGACGTCGCTTATTCCTGATCATCTTGATCGCCACTGTAGTCTCCATCTTGTGATCGTAACATTTGATGACTTGTCCAAAAGATCCACATCCAAGAATATCAATGATCTCATAACGATACGCCAAATGATCTTTAGGGATAATGTTGTAATCACCATGTTCATCATCATATCCAAAGTTGTTGGTAGGATCGTCAGGGACAGCCATATGTTTTTGTGCATGATGACCGACAAAGTAGACTTGGGTATACTCTTGGATTTCAGTGTGCTCATAAGGTGATAAAAAGGCTGAATAAAACTTGATGGCTGTAGTAGGACTCTTTGGGCCAGGCAAGCCAAATGCAGCGATATCTGCCAACTCCTTATCCCAAAGAAGCGTATCACTAAGACGTGCAGGTGATCGTATCATGGTAGGACTACTTTCTTCATTCGTTGATGCAGATGGTGATGATGATGTAGCTGTTTCTTGTCGCTTGCTGGTTGTTGTTGTATCAGTATTGAAGATGCTCAAGCGTCCTGTATGGCGATATTTCAAAGGCTGATACTGATGCACATCTTGGGTATATGTCTCTTTGGAAGGTGTATGCTCTGTATGCTGACGCACCATGGCTTGTAAACGACCCTGGAGACTCATGGCACGATGTCGTTCTAAAAAAAACACTTGTGAATGTCATGGAATAGATACAATAAATGGCTTTGATATACTTACGAAGATCATTGGCAGGATCATTGTCAAGGTTTGATGCCACAGAACCTTTTCGACTACTTGGTTCACAAAAAGATGCTGTTCTACCATGATCACCACTAGTTGCTGCTGCTGCAATACCACCTGAGCTCATCTTTCTTGCACTGGGAGATGTTGAAGGTGACGATGATGTGTCGTCTTCATTGGGATGAGATGACTTGTTACTGGCAGATTGTAAAGCTTGCATGGCACGTGATCTTGGAGAAACAATATCAATGGCACTATCACACTGTGATCCAGGAGAATGTTTTGATGATTGATGACTCCCAGTAATGGCGACATGTAATTGTGGCAATTCTTTCTTTGTCCTTTTGTTGTCATCATCTTTAGGTGTTGATGCTTCTTCTTCACTGCTTGCAGAAGGATCACCACGTGTTGATGAGCGAGAATGAGATGACTGTCTGGCACGTTGAGATCTTGTTCCTCGTATCTTGAGACGAATAGGCTCCACTTTCATTGGTGGCAAATTCAATGCTTCTCCAGGAGGTGGTGGTGTTGCTAAACTGCCTGGCAATGTCTAAAAAAAGATGAGTAACAAGTCTATCATCCATATTCATTCTGCTTTACCTTGCGTCGTTCTTGTCTTGCAGCAGCTATTTTGCGTACAGTGGCTGTTCTGGTGGTTGCAGCAAATGCTTCACGTGCAGCATCTGACTTTTTCCTCCAATCCTTTGCAGCATCCAAAGAAACATCTGTAGGAACACCTTCCTTTAGACTCTCAGTACGTGACATGCGACGTGTGCGTCTCACAGTAAGAGCAGAATCATCCATAGCAACAATAGACTTTTTGCGTGTTCGAGCTGGATTTGTTGTTGCTGTAGGTGATTGTTGTTGCTGTACAATGGATCCTCTTTTACTCATACGTCGATTCAAATCAGGTCTCTTTGTCTGGGATCGTTTGGTGTCATCTTCTCCTGATGAGCTTGGAGATGATCCTTTACGTGAACCAGCTTCACTACTGCCACGACCATTGTTGCTGCTGCTTTTGGTATCCACTTTACTGGCTCGTCGACTTGTCATGATAGAACGTCTTTTGGTTGTAAGCATAGTCAATTCATCATTGGTGTTGGCGTTGGTTGTTGATCGACGTCGTAACTCTGCTAATGTAGGTCGACTATAACTTTGTGTATCATTACTGCTGCGACCAGCTGTTGTTGTTGTTGCTGTTACTGATGCAATAGATTTGCGACGTCGTTCAGTAGCTGTTTTTGTATCATTCTTTACAGGTGATTGGCGTAATAAAGAGCCATTGGATAAAGTGCGTCGACGTGTCTCATGTGTTGCAGGAAGATTAGCAGGACTAGTACGTGTGTTGATAGTAGTCTTGGCAGTTGTGGTTGTAGTTGTAGTCTTTTCCTTTGTTGTACGTCTTCTAGCATCTGATGTTGCATAAGTGGTTGTAGTAGCAGTAGCTGTTGTTGATTTTCTTCTACTTTCAGCAAGCCGATGTGTAGAAGATGTCCTTGTGGTGGGAACTGGTGGTGCAGATTGACGATTATGTTGTTGTTGTTGTCGCTTGGTAACAGCATCGGAAGACAAACCGAGCTCTTGTCTCACCTGCCTACGTTTCACAGCAAGCACATCTCTCAACACAAATCCTGTGCCGCGTTCCTTTTCAGGATCCAATGTTTTGACAGGCACATTACGTGTAGGCTTCGGCCCGTTATTGCTGCTCTTGTTATCATTGTATCTGTCATCTGTGTCACTGGGCCCATGCTTGGTGCTTCGATCAGAAGATGAAGATGATAAGGAGCTCATGTCATTGTTGTGATGGGGACTGTGACGAGACTTATTGCTCAGTGTTCCACGTCGCTGTTGTTGTTGTTGTGTAATGCTCTCTGTGGACTTTTTGGTCTGAAGACCCCGCAATCCACAGCCACCGACATCATTGCTCTTGTTATTGATGGCTGCTATTCTTGCTGCAACATTGGAAGAACCATGTGACATTCTTTTGGACTGAAGTACACTGGTGACAGTGGTGGTGGTGGTTTTGTTGGTGCGATTCATTGTTCTTGGTGATGATTGTTCTTGTTGCTCAGTTGTGTCCGCCATTGTTGTTCCTTGTTGCCGATTTGTACATGACTTACGACGTAATGAATTGATGGCTACGGAACTTTTCCGACGAGTATTCTTTGGTGCTGTTGATTCATCATCCAATTGTGCAAATGCTTCATAAATCCCATTTTGACTCATTCCAGTATCTGCAGCATGTCCATTGTGCATCAATCCTTTAAAACTTGTATGCTGTTGTTGTGTAGTAGTTGCTGCAGCGGTGGATGATTTGGCGTAGCATGTTCCTCCTATCATGCTGCTGGTGTAACTTTGTCTCCTTCTACTATCTGTGGCAGCAGTATTCGTGGTTGTTGTAGTTATTGTAGTTGCCTTGTGTGCTGATTGACGTGTTGATGGCTGATAAAGTGATCCTCGCGTGACATAACCCTGCTGTTGCATATGTATCCAAGGCTCGGTAATGTAGGTATCTGTTACAGTCGATGATGACATGAACAATGCGTTCTGCTTTTGTCACGCTAATAAGGAGTTAAAAAAGTGAATGAGTGGATGAAAGAGGAAGATGAAAGTGCCGTGTGGATATAAATGTACCTACAATCAAGTCGTACACACCGAACGTGGAACCGAAACAGCAACCGAGTAAAAGCAACAGTCCAAGTTGGAAAGGGTCAAGTGTATTGTATTGTAAAAGGCGTATAGAATCGTAGTACTGATAGATGACCTGCCCAATTGACGCGAAGAAACCGGCAATCGTGACAAGAGAAAAGGGTTCCAATTGGCAGGATGACAGTGTCGATGGTACTGAAACAATCAAGGTCCCAAGAAAGGAGGGGGGAAACAGAGAAGAGAATGATATGTAGCTGGCTCTCTATCACACTGGGGCGCCCTTTTCTTTTTGTTGATAGCAGTGGTAGTAGTAATACTAGTTGTAGCTGTAATAAAATGTGATTAAAGAAGAAAGGAGTGCTCAAAGTCCGTGCTTGAGGAGTTTACGTCTATACTTGCTCACCATCCATCCATCACAGTAAGTGTGTGTTGCAACAAACACATACATACATACACCTTATTTAAAACCCAGAGTAAGCTGTCAGGTGGTGTTTCCATGTGCAAATGATGACTCTTGAGAATGACATCCTCACAAAGGAGCTCACTACATCAATAAAGCATCAAAAAGTTTTGGCACTTGTCATTACAATACGCATGACCGATATGTTATTCATGATCGGCCATCTTTTTCCACACACACACACAAGTAATGCATGCAACTTTTATATCTGTTTTTCCAAAATGGGACATGGCGTGTGTTTGTACAGCCCATGCGATCAATTATGCATCAAACAAGTCTCTTGGAACGACGCAATGCCCATTGAAAAGCATTTCATCACGTGTCCTATGCTAGATAACTGATAGTATTTGCTTCCTTGCTATTCGATCATCACTTTTTCACTTTGTTCCTCTTCACAATGGCCGGCTTGCAGTGAATATGTTAGGCAATAGAATACGACAAAGTCTTTGTGTACATCCTGTAGCAAGCTGGCTACAATGTATGTAACCAATATGTTACAATGACCAATATAATATGAAAAACAAGGTGTGACGAGATGCCATGTCCATTCAACAACCACGTGAGGAGTTTTATAAAGTACACATGGCAAATCTTTTAGCAATATATGTGAGCAAGCTATCGTGGAGAATGAAAAACGTGCCACGTTTCTCCTTTATTCATATGGTGCTTTTTCACTCGTCTCTACCAGATGCATCACAGTCGTTGTTCTTGCATTCCTGTAGTATCCAATGTTGTGATTTCGATGTCCGTTTGTAAGGTTAATTAAGTCAAACATGCTATATAGACCTAAGGGCATCCCGTGTCCCCGATATCCCCATTAATAATGATCTAAAACCCTTTTATCTTGAGCAAAATTGGTACGTATTGGAATTGATCCGAGTAGTAGCTAGCTGTTTCTTTGATTCCTTGCATCATGATGATGTATCCTTTTTCTTTATGGTAATGATGCACATGCTGCTGGATGATACCATATTTCAATTGTTGAACAAGTTGAACAAGTTGATCGTCATTATCTGCATGCAAATGACAACAGATTCTGGAGAAAGATATAAAAGTCTGATAATGAGAAGAGCATTCACTTCTTTTTGATGCTACTACTACATGGATCAGAAGATTTTGTCATCAATACATGATGTAGATATGGACATGATTCATTATGACTATCACACACAGGTACAATTAGCATGTATATGAAGTGGATATAGTGTGCATATGGGAGATTGATAAACGTAATTCACATCGGCGTTTGAGCAAAGGATCCGACAACATCATGTAGCCCCCTGGGCGTTGATATGCGACTATGTAGCCATTCCGATTGCACAAAGTTACCGAATATCAACAAGATGACGATGTCGATTAATAATAATGTGGATCGTCACATCACTACAAGTGGGGTAATAATAAAGCTTTCCGATCACCGGAGAAAAGAGGGGTGGATGAGTGGCAAAAGAGATGGCCGTCTGGATTTGAAGAATGTCGCATGATTTTTTCGGGGGGTAAAAAGTCGTTCGATACTTCAAGTAGGCATCGACTGCAGGATCTACCACATTCCTTTTCATCATGAAGCCCTGAATAGAATGGTGATCATCGACTTTATCCCAAAGCTGGGTCGCATGTAATCATACAAAGTATACAAGTACTAAAAAAAGACCAAGTTTTAGAACAAGCTTTGCCACCAGCCACTCAAGTACATCGCATATTATAACATAACGTTAGATGTGCTTCTTTGTTGATGATCTCGTGCTTTACTCCTCTTAAATCCGTATAGGGGCACACACATAAGCATACACACTTATTGGTTAATCTGAAGTCGTACGATTGGCTGATACTTTCAATATACAGGATTTGGTGTGTATGTGCTGCTGCGTGAGTCGTGCCATTTCCCTTGAGAGGGGTTGATAGATCACACATCGTGTAATATATAAATCAGAGCAAAATGAATTGCATCACCCACTTTCACTTCTCACTGATTACTTTTACAATGACTGATATTCTGCCCATGGCTACTACATCCACATCTACTTGTCGTAACTCCACCAATGATCATGATGAGCCAATGACTGATATAACAACAACAACAGCAACTACGACTAATCGCCCATCATCAACCAGCAATTGTGACACAAACATTCACATTCGCATTGTACCTAGTATTGATGATCCCAATCGGTGCTTCATCTTCAATATTGTCGAACGTGATATGAAACCAGGCAACATTATTAAGATTGGTCGTTTTGCTGACCATCATTTGAATGATGAGCACATTTCTCTCAGAAGCAAAGTGGTTTCACGTATGCACTGTGAACTATGGTTAGGGCATAATGGCAAGGTAAAGAGATGAGCATACTATTCAAAACACAAGTATACTCACATTGGATGAATCTAGCTTTATTTACGAGATACAAAATCATCTTCGGGAACCTATGTCAATCACATGCGATTGACTAGCACACAACAAACCAGTCGACCAGTAGAAATCCATGATGGTGATCTGGTACAGTTGGGTGTTGATTATCAAGATGGGATGGAGCCTTGTTATCGTGCAGTCAAAATGCGTTTTGAAGTCAATAGGCCAGCACGTCCTGCTACATATAATGCAGCAGCATTTCATAATCTAAAGACGCTGACCAACTCGACACAAGTTTCGGAACAACATCCGACATCAATGTCGGAGGAAGATGATTGCTGCATCTGCTTGTATGGATTGCAACCTGCTCAAGCCTTGTTTGTAGCCCCTTGCTCACATTCATTCCACTTTAAATGCATACGTCCACTATTGGCAAGCTATCCAGGTTTTCAATGTCCCATGTGCCGATCATATTCTGATTTAAGAGACAATGAAGCCGAAGATAAAGCTGCTGTTGGTGAAGAAGAGCAGCAACAACAACCACTTTCATCACCACGTACTTCGAATGTTGGCTCTTCTGATATCCATCGTTCTAATGCAATGGCATCACTATCCCTTGCTACCTCTGTTACACACATGTCTGGTATAGATACAGCAGCTAATCATCATGAAGGTATGTATACAGTGACTACTAGTGAATTTCATCATGAATGCTCATTTATATCAACACCATACAGATGAGCAACATGCAAGACATCATGAAGTTGTTATTGCAACAACGCCACCACGTCAAACATCGGATAGGCGCTTGAATCCTATCCATCTTATGGATAAACTAAAAATGGCTTTCACTGAAAAACGCAGAACATCCTTGATTCGTAGACATACTACTCGACATAACAACAATGACACAACAACATCTGATGATGGAGAGAACAATCATCCAGTATCAGCTACAACATCTGGGACAACATCACCTGTCACATCTCCTATCACACCAACGTTCTCTGTATATTCAAATATGGGTAATGATGGCATTGCAGTATTGACCGACCTCCATCATTACCATGATACTATCGAACAAGGACCCAGCAATACTCAACACTGATAAACATCCCTGTCGTTTCTCCTTTTCCAACATGGAGTCTAGATGTTTAATCTCTTTCCCTGCATGTACATAATCATCCTCTTTATACCACCATCCCACCCCATTATGCTTTGTTCTTTCTGTATATAGATAAATCACTATGTCCAAATTGCCATCATTTCAATCATTTATACAACAGATTTGCTTGTAACTCTAAAATGGGATGATAGTCGCTAAACTAAGCTTACAAATGATCCAGGGGGAATAGATGTTGACATGCCAACTGTTTCTATATTCTCTCTTTAGAGCCTGGCTTTGTCAGCAGATCGCTTCTTCAACAGGGTCTTTTGATTTGCTGAAGGTGTTGCATTTTCCTCTGCCAAAATTTCTGCAAGACGTAAAACACGGGTGCTCACTAGACAAAGTGGTGAGTTAGCTTTGAGCCGAATACGGAATAAAAAAGGGGGGAGATGTGCATATACCTGTTTGGCTGTCTCTCCGGTTTTTGCCTTCCATTCTGAACTTTCCAATCCGGTCAGCTAGATCCCATAAGGCTCCTTGAGGCATCAACATGCCATTCACACGCTCAGGTACATAATGATCAGTCAATGATATCTCTATCCATGATTTAGGCGTGGGATGGCGTTGAATTGTAATGATATCTTGTTCTTGGTATCGACTGAAGGCTGTGCTCAAAGTCTCCTTGTTGACTGCTTCCAAGTAATTCTAATCATCCTGATAATCAGATACATGATATGCATGTAGACACATGTGCATATACATACCAGGTCACCTTGATAGTATAATGTTTTACCAAGCGCTTGTGCTCGATTGGAAAACACCTTCATATCCGCTTTCACAGAGTCTTTGTTTTGTGTGGGTCGATTTGGTGGAGCAAGTGAGAATAAGCTAACAGCAGCCAGCCAATACGAGTCAATAAATGGCCAAATCAGGAAGCAAAGGAAATCTAAATAGTATAGTCATTAGTTTCTCACATTCTAATGCATCTACTAATAGCGACATCTTCATTTACCATAATTCTCGCGTCCACAAGCTCGTTCAGCATCCGATAAGGTCACCCAGCCATCATCCGACACTTCAAATACATCGTTATCTGCAAGCCATCTCACTGTTCTTCGGGTATTGTTCTCGACACCACCAGGCTTGTAGATCATATCCAACTTGAGCAAGCTTGAAAGGAATGAAATCTCTTCCAGTAAATCAGTATATCTCATTCGCTGATTGACTTTGCTGCCACCGAGCTTGACCACGGTATATAGAGCAACACATGCAATGGCTATTTCAAAATGAACGTTAGTAGTGTGGTGAAGAAGATATATTTAGATACACTTTACCTTCTTCCACAAACATGTGGATCACTTGATTACGATAATAGGATAGCTCGAATGGGTTGACACAGTAAAATGTTGGCTCCAGGAGATCCTTGACCTTTTGTTCGGCAATAAGCTCCTTGTGAATGCTCACAGTACTATATTAAGTCTTGTATTTTAGCTTGATTGTCTTGAAGCTTGATATAAAAACTTACCGATCTACCACAACACCAGTAGACATGCCATAAAATTCAGCTACTTGACCACCCTTGGATCGGATGACTTTTGTTAACCAGTCCACACGCCGAATGAGCTCGCTTCTACCAACACCACGACCACGTAAAGTAAGCATTACTGTGCCTAATAATGCGGAAGGCATCACGACTGAGACGGCATTCTGGCAAAAGATGACTTGGATGTTAGCATAGGATCATGCGATGGAGTACAATCATCTTACGATATCAGAAAGGATGCTATATATCAAAAGTAATAAAACAATGGTAAGTGGCAGATATTCAACAACCATACGAACGTTGATACTCACCGATAACCCAAAGATTTTAGAAGAATTGACTTTTGTCCAGCGTTTGTCAGATCCATTGACCTAAAGTATGACGTCCACATGTTAATTTCAGTTGACATTCATGTAACAAAAGGAACTTACCCGCGCATATTGAGCTGATCTTCTAGCCAACCCCGTAAAGAGAATGGTTTGCTCAAGCGGACTAGTATCCAATATGATGAGTCGTTGTGATTGATACATGTCTCTTTGTCAGCTTACCATCCACTCTACCCCATTTCAGCTGCAGAATGCGAGTATTGGTAATCAGTCCCCTATATATAAGAGTAAGATAACTGTGCTCTTCTTCCAGTCAGACTGCGAAACATACCATAAGCTTTCTTTTTCCTTTGGATTACCCAAAAGCTCGTTCGCATAGCTAGTGAGAATGAAAAGTGACTTGTAAGCAGTGGATCCATCATGTATGCAAGATAGCTAACCTTGAAGTTTCAATGATCTTGTCATAACCCAAGGACATAGGAACAATGAAACAATCAGAGACCCGTCCCGAAATGATAGCATCCAATACAATCTTGACAATTCCCAATTTGGGTGACAGCAACTTGCCAAGACGAGATCGTGTTCCTTCAATAAAGCATTCCAAATTCACTAGCATAGACCAGTAAGCAAGATGATATTGGAAACATAAGTTGTGCATAGTACATACTTCCTTCTAAGAGCAAGGTTGTAATGTATTCCTCCATGATAGTCTTGTAAAGGCCATTGCCACCCCATTCTCGCTTGATGAAGAAAGCACCACATGATTTCAAGAAAGGTCCCAAAATAGGGAGATCAAGATTCTCTCCAGCAACAATATGCGGGATCTGAAGCCCTGACATGAATCATTAGTAAGAGCATCATTCAATATCAAGGTTTCTGAACCAACCAAGTCGGAAAAAGATATATGACACCACCAAATAATCGATATGGGATTTGTGACATGGTGCAAGGATCAAGGATTGCTTCTTTTGTTGTGCCATCAATGCAACTCTCTTCAACTAAAGTTTTGTTATACAGATGAGTAAGGGTAATTTGATGTTACACACATATACGTACTTCAACCCATTGGCTTTCTTTGATGTGAATACCTTGATGATACAAGCGAACCAGAATATTATTGAGAGCGAAAGCAAAGAATCTATGATAGTCCCATGCTATCAGTGGTAAAGCATAATACAATGTCTCAAGTCATACCTGACATTACGAATATCATCCATGGTAGATACACATTTGTCTACAATTCCTTTCGCGACTGCTTCAAGTTCTCTTCTCAGTACTTTGCGTTGACGTGCCATGCGTCGCTGATACTCTTGTTCTGAAATGTTCTTCTTCTTTTGGACTGTAGCAAGTCGTTCAGCTTGTCGATCAGCCAATTCATCAATCACCTTTTGAACTAGATATGCAAGTTTAATTACATCATGATCCCTTCAGGCACACATGTAGTCACTTGCCTGATTCGCTGTTCAATACAAGAGACTTCATTCGAGGAGAGAATTCAGGATAAAAGATCTTGTTGCCAATATAAGTCTTATAGCCACGCCATCCCTAATAAAGAAGATGACATGTTAATGCATAAAGTCATCCAGAATGATAGACGAAACACGTAACAGTTCCCCTGTAGTGTAATCCAAGATTAAGCATAAATGCCACTGGATCTTCACGCATACGCCGTGGCTCCTTTTCACTATAGAAGCGTATTAGTAAAAGTCGACATGGACAATGCGTATATACTTGCGTCAAGTTACGGTGCTCATTGTCATCCTGAAGGACTGCAGCTTGACGTACACTGTTGGCTGGATCGCTGTTCTTGTACTCCTCCATCAGAGCTTGTAGCTTATCTCTAGTATCGTCTGCCATGGTGCTGCATTCGATAGTGAATTACGTGTAAGGAAAAGAAAAAGTGTCTCGAAACAGATTTCTGGGTGGGGGGAGGAAGAGGAAAAAGTGGAGAAAGACACGTGAGAGTGAAAGGCAAGGGATCAACCCCATCCAATGTTTCGTTACTTGTCATTACCCATTTAAGCATTATCACATTGTGAGAATAGACTTGTTTATGATCTTCATGTTGATATCGATTGCACTACTGCATAAGATGACTTGATCTCTACCGTATTAATGAGTACTTGTATACCATCCAAGAGTTTCCCCCCAATAAAGATCGGGAAGTCGGAGGATAGGGTGTTACATTGACTTGTCTTTTATATCCACTCGTCTGTTCCTACTCCTATACATCTATGACATTGTCAAATACCTTGTTTCGCATGGCTACCTAGCAATATTGCTATTGTTAGTCTTCTGAGTAACATGTACATTCCCTGATTTACCATGTTCGTTTGCTGATATTGATTTTCATGCTGTCAACAGCCTATTCTATTTTGGGATACAATGCTTCATTCATGTTTGACGCACAATTGGATAGCACATTTGCATAATATATGAGCCATTATCTATGGAGAGCTCCATTATAGTGTATGCTTTCATGTTTCACCCCTGAATTGGCTAAAAGACTTGTAAAAGATTGTAAGCGTGACAACATAATATGGCTACTTTGACATATATCACGAGTTCCTCTTGGATCAATTTGTGTCTATTTCTTCAATCAGTAGATGATAAAGTCAATAGCCCTTTTTCTTCGATAAAGATGGCAAACAGCTTTTGTGGCATCACATGACATTAACAATGTATGCGAAGAAGAGATTGTGGATTGCAGGTGTGTAACAATGTTATGATTAGCTACAAGTGTCAAATGAAGGATCAATGAAAGCTATTCCCGCCCATAGGTACAAAATAGGGATCTCCCAAAGAAATGCTGTGGAATCTAAGATCAACGCGTAACGGATCATTTTCCTCTTATGCCTGTAATGTATAAATGAAACATTCACTAGCACCATAACAAGTAGCTGCATCATTGTTTGCTTTCATCATCGTCATCTACATCAACAAGAAAGATCCATCTCTTTCATTCTGAGCAAAAAACTCGGATGGCAGGAAGAGTCAACATAATTGTCATGCGATGAAACCCAGTTCAAAGAGTAAAAGACGCGACACGTGGTGGATGATATGATTCAATAGCACATGTTGTCCCCCATCACAATGAAGATATGCCATGATGTATTGCATATGCATGTTTCTTTTCCTTTTGTATTATAAAACTCATTTCATTTTCACTCTTCTACACGTATTTCATGGTATAGCAAGCATGGATCTTGATATAGGGTGGGAGTCATGACAATGAAGTAAAAGGGGTACATATCGGAAAGACGGGTACACGCCGTAGTAAATGGTGGTACAAGCTGCTGTTGGACTGTTGCGGAAAGAAACATGGTTGCCAACCCTTTGTTCTCGCCCTCTCTTTGTGTTTCTTTACCTTTTCCCCTTTTTACTTGACATAGACCACTCACACATTACTCTTTCTCTCCCTTTTTCTTTCTCAATGGCACAAATTGGTAAATTGAGGAACCATTCCGGTTTGCGACTGGATCTCAACTCGCGACCAACAACACCTTGCAGTCTGGATGACGACACAGGCGCACCTTCCTTGAAACCATCGACTTCTACTGAAAGTAGCGGCAACTGGCGTGAGGACCTAGCTCGTATTGTCAGCCAGAATCGATCCCAGAGCAAGCTGGCACCCCAAAGTGACGAAGAGCTTAAAGCAGAGGATTTTGAGAACGTTCAAAAGTTGGGTGAAGGTGCTGCTGGCGTTGTATGGAAAGTGCGTTACAAGGCAACAGGGCTTGTCATGGCCAAAAAGGTACATTTCTATATACAAAATACTTGAATGGGATCACTGATAAAGATATTGTATACAACAGACAATTACAGTCGAAGCCGAACCACAGTTGCAACGACAAATCCTTCGTGAGCTTTCATTTCTAAAGACGTGTGAATCTCCCCATATCGTTTCATTTTACGGTGCCTTTCTTGATGATGGGGATACAACTATTGCTATTTGCATGGAATATTGTGACGGTGGTAGCTTTGAAGACATTTACAAACGTGCACGCGATATGCATGGTGTGATCGGTGAAACAGTCTTGGCTAGACTCGCAGAATCGGTAAGTGCTTACCACGTGTTTTGGTTATTTTTATCAGTGATTGACATTTATATCTTTCTTTAGGTCTGTAAAGGTCTTATTTACTTGCATTCAAAGAATGTTATTCATAGAGGCAAGTAGGAGGTGTCTTTTTGTTTCATGATCACTTATATATGGCTACTTTTATCAGATATTAAGCCATCCAATATCCTAATGACAAGAAAGGGTGAAATCAAGTTATGTGATCTTGGTGTTTCTGGTGAGCTGATCAATTCGATGGCGGAAACATTTACTGGAACTCAGTATTACATGGCGGTAAGGAGTGAGAAAAGGGGGTCGTTGTTCACCGTGTGCACGGCCTAATATGCGAGAGTAACACAATCTGACTCTTTTGTAGCCCGAGCGCATTCAGGGCGCCACTTACTCTGTTCAATCTGACATTTGGTCACTCGGCTTGACAATTATTGAAGTGGCTCAAAATCATCCTGCTCTACCACCACCTGGTCAACCCCATCTTTCAGTCTTTGAATTACTTGATTTCATCGTCAGTCAACCCTTGCCAACTTTGGGTAATGATCGATCTGAAGAATGTAGAGACTTTGTTGCAAAATGGTAAGTATCGGAGGTGTGAATTTGGGATTAAGACTCATTTCTTTTTTGTCTTTAGCTTGATCAAGAAGCCTACAGACCGACCTGGACCCGAAGCTATGCTTGAACATGCTTTTATCAAGGAACGTGCTGATCCATCACAAGACTTGGCATCGTGGCTCAAGGAAGTGTGGAATTGGAAGTAATCGACATGTCTTGAACGTCTTTATGTTACCCTATCTCTCTTTGCAACATCTCTCCATGATCGTAGCTACAGTCCCATATCTATCATTGTGTTTATACCCGCATCGTGCTTCTTTATTTTTTTTTTGTCATTGCAAATGGATCGCTTTTACATTATATCATAATCAAGTGCCTATTGTGTGTGCTTGTATATCTCTTTTTCTTATTACAGTGTGACATATATATATCTGGCTTATGGATGCTTGGTTGGGTCTGAATTTGTTGGATTAAGCAAGTGTGATCCTGTTCCTAAGCGCATGACAGTCGAATCGGCATATTTCTCTATCAAGATGTATATATCAGAATAACAATGAAAGCCATGAATAACAAACTACTTGCCTTGTTCGTTCAAATGAGACTGCTCTGGTGATTGCATATGGGACGTTGAAGCGATGTGTGTTGAAGATGACGCCACTGGTGCTGCCAAGTTGATGGGCAAGGTATGATGCTTTTGGGTATGAGGAGAACTTGTCATGAATGTCTGTGTATATTCCTCAAGAGATCGAAATCGCCTCTCCAAGTCAACAAGTCCTATCATACTATAAGAATAAATCACGTGGATCATGTCCAGTAATACTCACTTTCAAAGGATGATGTAATTGGCACATTGGGATAGAATTGGGTGGTAGTGGCAGTATCTAATGTTGCTCTTTTCTATCAACATATGGAAGAATAGTGGATCATGACTGTGAAGCACTTACTAGCAGAAGATGATGATGTTGGTGCCAATGATGCTCCAAGTATACTTAGCATACTTCCAATAATCTATGCTACCATGTGAGTCACTCGCTTCATTCATAGTATGATTGCTTACCGTCTGTTGACTTTGTACAACCTGTCGTATATACACAAGATTGTTACGCAAGTTCTGGTAGTTTTGAGTAATCTGAGCTACGCGTAGAGACATATCCTGACACAGGCGATCTGGGTAATAGTGGTAGTCGTCCTCCACGTGCAGTGGTGCCGTGCTGCGCATTGAACGAACACTTTTACGCTTGATCTTGGCCAACTCTTCCACAGATCCTCGCTTGAAATGAGCATGTCGAAACTCCCATGCTTGGCTTTCTTGTCGTAAGGTGGAATGAACAATATCGTTGACTTTGTTGAAGCCATACACTTGCAAGATACAACATTTAGACGACGCATATGCATATAGACACTACTTACTGTTGAGCTGCCTTACGAAGCTTTGCCAGTTGCTATGCTTGAAATAACGCGGCAAGACATGTTGGGAAAACCTGGATGGATTGGATATACGAATAATGTCACCAGCATCAGACCATGAGATTAGATTCTGTACGTCTGGGTCATGCAGCATACTATTGTTCGATTAGGAAAACACCCATCTCCTTTTTGTCAAAAACTACCTGTAAAGTTTACTCACGAACACTGCATGTGTCTTTGCAAGCGTTGGCGTAGGTGATTGACTTTCCTCACTTTCTCTAGATTAAGTGTAAAGAAAATGTATTACATAATAAAGTGGTCAATACATACTCGTATCCTTCTGAATTACTACTGTCATGTCTCGCGTCGGCTTTGGGGAGT
This sequence comes from Lichtheimia ramosa, assembly GCA_008728235.1. NCBI lineage: Eukaryota > Fungi > Mucoromycota > Mucoromycetes > Mucorales > Lichtheimiaceae > Lichtheimia > Lichtheimia ramosa. The sequence goes on along the minus strand of CP031827.1, from coordinate 1,395,920 downwards.
TTAAGAGATGATCCGGATGGATTCATGATAGCAGCTGTAGCACAAATGAGATATCTGACAGCTATCCAACGCGTTTGAGCTGGCTTGATAACAACTTTGCAATAATAACACCTACTTATGAAAGGATAAAATAAAGTGGGAAGAAAAACGGCTGGGAGTAGGGGTTGGAGATTGTGTTAAAGTGATACTGAGAACCGATGGCTTGGATGTAGTAACTTGATATAGTAATGGGAATGCCAATATGGTAATACGTACCATATATCAGGAGACAATCATACAAAGGGGGACACAAGGGATACCTTTCTTTTGCAGAAGACTACATGAGATATGACGCAATGTTCTATTATACTAAACTAGGTCATTGTTCTCGACCAATTCAATCAACCTCTTTTTGTTCATCCCTTATAGACATCAGATCGAGATAAGTAGGAGATCAATTATATTTCCATTTTTGACCAAGACTGGGTAAAGAGAAGAAAAACTAAGGTTGTACTATGTATAAAGGTAGAAACAGGAGGAGAATAAACAAATAAATGATAAAGAGATGTTTTTATGATGCTGATGCACGTTCGACGTAATTGCTTGGAAAGACACCTTGCATGGGACCATGTTCGCCATTATCCTTGTAACCCATCCACCAGATATCATCACTTCTATCCACCACGATAATGGGATCACCCTTGTCAAATCCAAGTTCACCATGTTCACGTGCATTAAAGTCAAACTTTGCATAGTAAAGATGAGGATGATCTTCAGTTGATGGCAAGTCGTCACGATTATTCAAAGCAGCAGCTTCCATGGCTGCAACAAAGTCCTTGTGATACTGTTTACCATTGGGAGCTTCTTTGGTACCAGCCAAAGCAGGATCACGAGATGAGAAATAATCTTGTACCATACGCTTGGATGCAGCACGTCCATCCAAAGCAGCAGCAGCACCCAATGAATTCTTTCTGCCTTGACTTGCTGTATCATCATGTTCATGTTGATCACCATAGTTGCTGCTGTTTTCAGTATCATCATCGTCGTCGTCATCGTCATCATTCAATTGGCGATGTGCTTGTGTTACAGTCACTGTAGCAGCTGAAGCTCCAATAATCTGTGGTGCATGTCCTCGTTCAATAGGTGATGCAGCATGTGTTTCTTTCCAGCGTACTGATGGATCATCAGGTGTACCAAGTGGTGATGACATTGGATGACTGGGTGCACTGAAGACCAAATTGGTATCAATGGGTGGTAGAGAAGGTGTTTCAGACCATCTGAAAGAGCTTGTTTTGAATAATCTGCTTTCAATATCACGTTTATCATCACCGTCTTCCTTTTCTTCTTCTTCTTCTTCAGTGGAGACCTTCTTTTCAGATGCTGATTGTGATTTTGGTTGCATAGCTGTTAAAGCTAGTTGATATGTTGATGGCATCATTGATTCTGAATATGATTGAGAAGATACTTGTTGTTCTGCAGCTGTAGCTGGTTGTGAATGAGAAGATGATTGGACTGCTGCAGATGAAGATGATGCAAGAGCAGCTGATTCTGAAAGCATGTCTTTAGTGTTGTGGGCTGGGTATGGATTATTGCTGCTGCTACTGTCAACATGGGATAAAGGCCGTTCATTCGTGACAACGCCACTGTACTTGTCATTAGACTCGTTTTCGGAAACATCGGATACAGTCAATGACGCTAGATCAAGACCAGATTCATATTGACGAGGTATTGAGCGAGGATGATCCATACTTGACTCACTGGATGGTCGTAGCATATCTCGTGATTGATGTGATGCTAATGATGATGATGTTGCTGCTGCAGCTGCTGCTGTAGCTGTTTCTGATACAGGCATTGCTGCTGATGATGTTGATGTTGTTGCATTATCCTTGGTGACAATAGCAGTTGCCTTTGCAGAATCCACATTAGGTGCTGTAGTCCATCGTACGATATCTGGATCAGATGAGAAATCAGTCATCGAAGGACGTGTTGATGAAGAAGCAAAGAGATCATTTTTGTTGTTGGCACCACCAAACTCTGATGTAGGGTCAAATGAAGTATCTGAATACATGGATACAGCTGTCACAGGTCGAAGCATTGCCACTCCTTGATCTTCATGAGTTGTATAGTTGGTCCATCGAACATTGGATGCTTCATGTTCACCAGGTGTATTAGCCATGGATCGCATACTATTGTTGTTTTCTCCTCCTCCAATGACAGGTGCCACCATAGCAGCACCAATAGCACCACTGGCAATATCAGTATTGGTCCAACGTACATTAGAAGCAGGTTGTCCATCATTGGTCACAAGCATTGAAGATGTTGAATACATGGATACAGGTCCCACTGTTGCAGTTGCTGGTCCATCTAATGCTGGTACATTTGTCCAACGCACAGCAGCTGGATTATTCTCATCAGGTGTTGTTGCAGAAGGAGCTGGTGATGTTGAAATCATTGAAACAGGACCCACAGTAGCTGTTGCCATATTATCACTAGATGGCACATTGGTCCAACGTACTGCACCTGCACCTTCACCAGTCAATGTAGATGATGGCGCTGCTGATGGTACTTGTGAGGGAACGGGAGATGGTGAAAGTGTTGATAAAGGATCACTGATAATGGCTGCAGTTGTTGTTTCTGCTGTAGGTGCATTTGTCCATCGTACATTGGAAGAAGCTGCTATAGGTTCAGGCGCCAAGTTACCTAGATACGTTGAATTTTGACCGCCATTGGTGATTGTTCTTGAAGCATAGTTGTTGTTGTTGTTGTTGTTGATCTTTTGTGCATCAGACCAATCATTGCTGACTGCCAATCCAACAGCAGAAGCACGGAAAGGATTGTACGATTGTCGATTACCAGAAACAGCACTTGCAGTGACTGCAGCACCTGCAGCACCTGTACTTGCAGCTGATGGAGTCAAATAGGATGCATTGTTGGATGACATATCTCGTGTACCAGTATCAGCTGATCTTGTCTGTGCACCCAGGTTGGAATAGTTGTCATGGGGTCGTTCATCTCTTGTTGCTGCTGCTGTTGCTGCTGCTACACCTGCTGTATATCCTGCCATGGCAGCTGCTCCACTCTTAATGCCATTGCTTGTCTCAGTCATTTCAGGAACCTTATCTTTTCCAACCGAGTACAGTTCACCACCACCAGCGATTGTTGTATCATCTGAAATACCCTTTTTGGGATCATACATAAGACCAGCTGCACCAACGCTATTGATCATGGCAAGAACTGATTCAGGACGTTGGGGAGGTTTGCCATAGTAAGAAGCTGGATTGCCAGCTGGATTGACCTTGGCTTCTTTTCTTCGTTTGGCATATAAAATGCACAATCCACAAAGTACAATCAAGAAAACGATCCCCAATGCTCCTGCAACTGAAACAAGAACAACAATAGGCGCAGGAAGATAATCTACCATAAAGCATGTTAACATTGTTGACTTGACTTGTATCATATCTGACTTACCAGGTCGAGTCAAATCCACATCGTAAGACTTGAAAAAGACATTGCTCAATGTATTGGTTGCTCCATTGTCCGATGATACTGAGAAATAGGGTATCCAAGCTGAACCATTGTATAGTGCACTGCTCAAATTCCCATAATCACCAAGATTGAGAAAGCCTGCTGCAAGCAAAACAGTCTTGTCATTTCCAAATAGATCTGATTGACCTGATTCTTTCAATGGCAACACAGTAACTTGTCGAATAAAGCTTCCAGCTCCAAGTTCATCATCTAAGTCAAGTCATTAGCATGATATTTTGTTTTACATAACAATCTTCATCCTTACCAGGAGTAACAAAGCTTTGGCCATCCCATACTCGAAGATATGCATTGGTATCTTTCCTATTCGCTCATTAGCTAGATAGTTCTCAAAGATGGACAAAGCGAGCATACTTACTTGCCACTAATGAATGCTTTTTGTGTTGCACTATCATACGATACAGCTGTTGTATTTCCAGGAAGGCCTGAATCAGACATATCTGTGGTAACTGCGCTCCAACCCTTGGTGTCATAGTCATATTGAGCCAATGGGATTGTTGATCCATCCAATTCCAGGTTTCCAGCAACAAGAAGCTTGGTCTATTTCAGATAGATTAGATATCATGTAGATCATACAATCAATATATGCATTCATACCTCTGTCAAAGCGAAATCCAAGGCGTCTCCTGATATACCATTGCTACCAAGATTGTTCCATTGATGACTTTTAGGATCCAAAGTACAAACAGCAGCACATGAGAGCGATCCGGCTGTTGAAAAGTTGCCTGCAATAAGCATCACGTTCTCTTGTGGATGATAGTGAATCGCATTGACTTGAGCAGGTGATTTATCAGCAGCTATTTGAAAGACAAGTCAGCTTGAAAGAACATTATTCAATGGTGGTAACTTACTATGCAATTCAGGTACAGGGACAAATGTCTTGTTGACCAAGTCATAGACAGCAATGCCACTTGTGTTGGTAGCACGGAAAGATCCTCCAATATACAAATAGCCTCCATTGACAGCCATAGTGGATATAGGCCCATTCCACTGTGCACCAATACCTGACCAGGATTTATTGGCATAGAGAGCCACGTTTTCAATGTTGTTCTCCAATTGAAATTCTCCACCAAGTATGACTGTTGTCGTATTGCCATGCTTTATATCACTCCAATAAGCACCAGCAGTGATTGATAGTAACTTGCTGCCATCAGGATAAACAGGTAAAGTTGACATTGCATCATGCTCATCCAAAAACGAGAATCCACGTGATTGATGTGTTTGAGCTGCTTTCAGGTTTCCAGCATATACAGTAGATGGCAGAGAATTGTTCTCCATGTGAAATACTCCATAAACGGCTCCTGATAAATACTCTTTGTCATGGACCCAAGTATGATTCGAAACACTCCACCAAGCATTGCCACTTGTCGTATTGAATGTAGTTGTCACTTTGGGATCATCAAAAGCACCAGTATGATTTCCAGAGGCGATAATGAACTTGGGATCCGCTGAAAAGTGCATTGCTTCAACAGGGCCATTTACACCACCACTCAAAGCATCCCAAGAATCTTGTCCAATAGAATATCTGGCAATGTTGTTCATGCCATCACTCTTGCCATTGGCAAGGCCAGAAAAGGATCCTCCAACATAAAGATGTGCATCATCACGTAAAAATGACATGACAGGACCATTCACACCTGCATTGTTGAGACCAACAAGTTTCTTGGTGGCAAAGTCGTAACGTACAACGTTTTGATAAGTGGAGTTGGATCCTGCTGGAGATGAGAACTTGCCACCAATATACACATTGCCATCTGTAGCATCCAAAGCATTGACTGTTGATCCATAAGGAACATTATCTATAAAAGGGAAAGATCATTGGTGAGGAATGGATGTTTACAATATACATGCGATGGACACTATACCTTGAAGAGGACCATAAGATCCTGAAAGGGTGGCATTGGTCTTGATTTGAGCATTGTCAGGTTTAAATTCTAGCATGCTGGTCAATGTAGTGTTGGATGCTTGCTTGATAAATTGAACAGCCTGAAGATCAATGGTGACATTGTTGGTGCTGGTAGTTGCATTGTGTGCTAGCTTGACATTGACATAGGGTTGGAAGTCAACTGTAGTAGCAGAAATCTCTCCAGAATAGACGAGGAATGTGTTGCCACTTTTGCTTCTAAGATCCACTGTTTTCGTTGTTGATGGACCATCTGCCAAAGGATATGTTGTGACATCCACTTGTGTACGATCTGAGCAGCTATTTCCACATGCTGGCGCATAAAGATACACCTCATAAGTACCAGATTCAGGAAGATAAGGAATGAAATCAACAGCTGCTTTGGAGGAAGACATTTGTGATTTGGACATGGTGGTAGCCAAAGTGTAGACGTAAGAATTGTCGAAAAGACCTGAATGCCATGAACCAGTAGTCTTTACATGTGATCGTTGTGTATAATCCATAGACGAGACACAAGCTTTTCCATTCAATGAATCGACAGCGTAAACGAAGATCTCTAAAGAAGGATAGATATTAACATCATGTTGGATGACACATCACTTGATTCTTTTTACCTGACATGAAGATTTCAACAGCACTAAGACCAGCTCCTTGGCCATACCAAGATGAGATTTCAATTCGAATACCCGAGGATAATGTTGAATCATCCACTAGGAAATCTTGATATTCAATAGAGACGTCATCGGATAGTGAACAATCAGTCGAACACGTGGTGAGCTTCTTTGTCACAGGATCAATGTACGTCAAATTGAATGGCACATTGTTGGGTACTGATATAATCCTACAATGAAAAGAAGGCTACTTAGTACTTGGATGACTCATCTTTTAGTATACGTCACTTACGAAAAGTTCTTTGTGCCTCGACCATCAAGATGTGTATTGCCCAAGCGAATCATAGAAGGAGTAACTGAATAAGGAAAAGAAGCTTCCCACGTGCCTTGCATGTCATCGAGTAAGAGCCAGGGTGTCTCATCCAAAGTTTCAGGGCAAACAGCGCTTTGGGGATCACTGTTCTCAGTACCAGAATTGGTTGCAGTGATTTTCTGTAAGGTGAAATTGACACATGAGTTTCAAGACATGAGAAACAGGGAGGAAAAAAGAATAAGGAGAAAGAGAGAGAGGATGATCAAAGCAGGAGATGAGGAATGAAATTACAGGACTAAAAAGGGAATAATAAGAATAAATACTTACAGCAGGTGATGCTAGACTGACTGGTTGACTTGCAGGAGCATAATACATTTGTCCATCAGCTGAAGTATCAAATCGACCTCCAAAATACACAGTGCCAGTATTCTCATGTTTGGTGATTGATTTCACGGGTCCATTGAAACCTTTCCAAGGTAATCCATGCCAAGTATTGTTGAGCCAAGCTGCAGTTCCACCACCAAAATAAGCGAGTGATTCAGCATATTGCGGTGCATCAGCGACAGGAGCAAGAAATGAACCACCAACATACACCGTACGTGATTTGCTGTCACAATAAAGACTATAAACAGCGCCATCAAGACCATTGGCAAGTGCTGAAACCGTGCCTGTGCTGAGATCAATCACAGCAATGTTGGATGTATTCAATGAGCCTATTTGCATGAAATCCCCTCCAACATAGAGATCATAGCCATTGTCCTTTGCCATTGTACATGTTGCATAAATCGATCCATGGCTGGAAGTAGATGCAAGTAATTCAAATGTCTGATTGCTGAAAGAGACAATAGACGCGGTTGATGGTGGTAATTCAGTCAACTGTCGACTATCTGTATAGAGTGATATGCCTCGATAAGGTCCTGCAATCCCTATTTGTTGCAACTGATCGAGATCAATGACTGGATGTTGTATATAAGTCGCATGTGCTGTATGTTGTGTAAACGATAGCAGCGTTAACGTCCATAGACAAACGCGCCAGATCATGCTGATCGTGTAATAAAGAGGATAGTGAAACCGAACGAGATGCTGGTTGGAATGAGTTGTGCAAGTGGCAGTTGATAAGATTAAGGAGAAGTGTAATAGTAAAGAAAAGAGCTTATGACTTCAGGAGATGGTGGAACCCGATCTAACAAAGACGAGCCATATGTTGTTGAACAAGGAACGTTGAAACTGGTTTTGATTAAGCCTGCCAGAAATTGGCGATTGGAAATGAAGGGAAAGGGCTGGCTTGGTTTACAAGAGTGAAAAGGAAAGGCAAAACCACCAGTAATAGCACGGAGCAAGGCAAAAAAAGGATCTCGAAAAAGAGCAACATACCACATGGTAACGGGACACTTTGGCCAATGGTTACACCAGCTTTAATGAACACCTTTTGCTTGTTTCTTAACGCGTAGAGACTTGTTTACCTCTGCTTCAAGTCACTCGCTTATGTCATTTAATTGATTTGAGCTTAACAAAGATATAGTTTTTAGATATGATGAATTACTGAACCATTTATTACATCGCTATACAATACAAACAAGTGTACCAATACTATGGCGGCGATACAAGAACGATGCATGTCATTTCTGATGCCGTACCTTAATGACAACGTGTTTCGGGTAAAGCTCAGCACATAACATGATGCTCTTCATCTCTTTATCTCTTTATACTGGATCAGTGTTATAAGATGCTTTTCACAAGTGGCTACTGCATCATCGATCGTGTCAGTGGCACGAGGTACCTTCACTCCACACAAACACCGCACACTAGTTGACTTTTATCACAGGTCCTTTTATTCTGCCATACTACAATGTACAAGCTATTTTTAATGTAACCCTTCCTTTGTCAAGCTTGCTAGATGAATTGGACTGTTGCTATGACTTTCAACTGAATAGAGACACTTTGCATTACTTTGTGTGACTCTAGATTAAACTTTAACGGAGATTTCATTTTCATTTGACGCATTCGAGAAAAAACGTATCATGTGCATTACAAGACATCCCCTGGATATGTAACCTTTGAACGTGCATGATGATGATAATGACTATTCTTTATTTACAACTTTCTCTTTTTAGATTGCTTTTTAGTGGATGCCTTTCTCTTCTTGCTACTACTACTCTTTTTGGGCTTAACTTCCTCCTCCTCTTCTTCTTCCTCCACGTCTTGTTCAGGTTCAGAATCCTCACTAGCGATCTTATCCTCCTCTACTTGTGCTTGTTCAAGTTCTTCACTAGCATCTTCATCCTCCTCCTTTTCTTCTTCTTCTTGTTGCTTCCTGACAGCCAATGCCTCCTTGGCCTTTTTCCTCGTTACTTTGTTGATTGCATCTTTGCTGGAGACAGCGAGTGGACGCTTAATGGCTTCCATGTCGAGATGAATCTCTTCACCTTGTTCACGTTGTAACTCGAGAATCTTGTCTAATTCTTCAAAATAAATGTCGATGATGTGATAACGAATAGAGTCGGGTTTGCTGCGATCTGTGGGACTAGTGGGATAGTAAGTATACATGATACTTTTTCTCTTGATATACAACACTTACTGCAATGGTCCTTCCAACAACATGGTCATATAAGCTTCTGTGATCTCCTCATTCCAGTCTTGATTGGCCAAATAGAGAAAAGCAAAGAAAATCATACGTCGCAAAAGCATGTAATATTTATCCAATCTATGCACAAAGTCAATAAGAGCCATCCTTCATTCTTTGAACCAATGTAATGCTCACCTGATACGATCAATCCCGTGCCATTGCAAACAGTGGATTTCCCAAAAAGCTTCCAGAAATGGAATGAAGCTGTCAGTGCTCAAATCCAGTAAAAGAGAACCAAGATCTTGTGCCAATGCTTGTTGAACAAGAGGCTTATCTGACATCCAGTAACCTAGCAAGTATCTACAATTAGTTTCTCATTATCACTCGCTTCAGTTTCTTTGTCCTTACAGTAGAAAAGACCTTTCCACAGCTTCAATAGATCGGCTTTCGATAGATCTGCTCCAGTGGCAATAAACTTTCGCAGCGATCGTACTGCTTTATCCCGAGTTTTCTTTTCTATCGATCCCAAAGTTGCTCACATGAGTATCGTCAAAGGACGTGTTGCGTGTTTGGTTTACCATTTGCAGCGAGCTCTTTGCCAAATGGCAGTGAAACTTCGGGGCCAATTGTATCCATCGATGAAGGGGTGAAGCTTCAAAAGAATGGTACGCCCCGCTTAAAAGCCTGTGGCTGAGTATGGTACTATGCAATTACCACAAGAGCCTAAGACCGATCCCAACTTATATCAGATGACTATTAGCAACAATTCAATACATTAAATGATGGCATTTATGTGCTGAGTACTAGTAGTAATGAATGATGTGCCAATTCATATAGTAAAAAGCCAAATAGAGCATTAGAGTAACTCTCTTTATTTGGAAATAGTGTATTAGTATGTAAAACTAGGCACTATCAAGACACGGGGGCACGACTAGTATCTGGAGTGCGTAATAGTGGGAACTTTGTTTTACGAACCACCCAACAGCGATTGCATTGAATGCTCTTTGTTGTAGTAGTCAAGAGGATTCATGAGATTAAGCTACTATATACGTAATATATTGTTGGGCCCTGTCACAGTTTACAAGTGGCAGGTCGTCTACCTTGCACTTGATACTTGTTCCAAGTTCGTCGATGAACACGACAAGTGCCTCCCAGGATAGCTTCTTTACAAGATACTAAACAAAATGACTATGAGAAACCTGGCAATTTGTCGTATAGCAGATAGTATCCTACTGTGATCTTGATGTCAGAATAAAGGGAAGAAGCTATGTAGTATCTGCACCCAGGCAACTATGACCAGAAGACCCATAGGACAAAGCACTTGCTTCACGAAACCAATGACGCCACCAGATGAAAAAAGGTGATGGACAGCCAGAAAAGATCTCCTTTCTTCTGGAGCTGATGTGTCGCTGCTGCTTATAGTACTCAAATGCAAAATCACATAAGAATGCCATTACAAAGACAAAGAAGTTTGACACGTCATTTCCGAGTGGTACATATCAGGTAGAGAGGAACAAATGATATGACCTATTACCAGATGTGCTTGGCTTTTATCACTTTCATTGTGCTGGTTCGTTATCCCTTATTTAGATATCCTGATATCCTGACATGCCAGGCTATAACAAAAATGGATTGCTCTCGCATCCCTGCTTTTCAGGAGACATGTCTTCTATGCAGTGAATTGTAATGAGAAGCTGAGCTGAAACTATAAGCAATTGATTGTTTCCTGAAGGATCCCCTTTTACGGCATCAAGTTGGCATGTTTTAGGACTACCAGCGCATACACACTCCTTTTTCGATAGCGATAGATATATTGAACAAAAACGCTTTATCTTACAATAGATAGGTTATTCAAACAAAGGAGTAATGTAATCTATTTGGGTTTGGCCACTTCCCAAACACGGACTGCTGCATCTTGACCAACACTGACAACATTGATCTTGCTATCATCACTGCTGTTGTTTAAGAATCCAACATCATTGACGGCGTCCACATGTGCATTCTTGATAACTTGCTTCTTGAATGGCTTTTCACGATTCCACACATAGACATTGGTATCAATAGAACCACTAACAAGGTAATTGCCACACTTGGACCACGCCAAACCAGTGATACGAGCTGAATGGAACACCCAAGTTTGTACCACAGCCTTGCCAGATTCCACTTCATACAAAAAGATTTTGCCTACGCTATCACCTACTGCCACGAAATCACCATTTGGATGAGGAGCAATAGCAGAAATATAACCAAGATGATTGCCAATTTCTCGAAGAGAACTTAATGTTTGGCCATCCAACGTATACAAGTGAACTTTGTTATCCTAACAGCCCATCATGTCAGTTTTGCATTGGTTTACATGTCATCATTCTCGATTTCTTACCTTTCCACCAACAAATACAATCTTTCCTTGAGCATCAATGCTAGCGTTTGTAGCTGTGTATCCAAGATTATCAAGCTCAGCAACCTTGTTGCCTTGACCATCGTAAACTTGCACATTCTCTGAAGTAGCTACAACTGTAGTGCCATTGGAAGCCAAGCCCAAAGAGTTAGGAAGTGCACCAGTGGAGATAACATTGCCACTAAAGGATTTGGAAGAAGCATCACCAGTACGAATCACATCATCCATGCCAGCAGACAAAATCTTGGTATCTTGCACTTGAATGGCCACTACTTGATTCGAATGATCACCACCTTCAAGTGACACAGCTTGTGTTTTGTCGCCATCAGCACCCAAAGACCAAGAGAATACACGACCATCATAAGATCCAGAAAAGAGCGTATCATCAGAAGTGACAGCAAGTGCAGTGACACCTTTGGCATGTCCATTCACAGAGCGAGCAATCTTGCCACTGTTCTTGTCAAGATAATTGATTTCACCAGAGAGAGATGTGCTAAGCAACCAGTCATCTTGCCACAAGTTTCCAACTTGTTGGTGGTCTACTTCAGATCCAAATTCAAAGGTACTGATAATAATATGATAAGCATGATGATCCTTTTCAATATTTGCTTGAATGTGTACTTACTTGACAACTGACTTGGCAGCGACATCCCAAATCTTGGCAGTGCAATCACCTGAAGATGTGAGCAAATGGGTGCTATCAGGAGACCAGCTGACAGAAAAGATGCTGCCAGTATGGCTGGATTCGGATGTCAACTCATCAATCTTGTCACCTGACTTGCCGTCATACAAAAAGATCTACACAAAGAGCTTAATTCGCATAATCTTGTATACAAAAGGCCTTTTTTACCTTTCCATCAGCACCAACGCTCACAAAGTGATCTCCACTAGGAGAAAACTCTACAGCATGGATAAATCGACTGTGATCGCGGATTGTCTTGTTGTACTTGAAAGGAACACCATGATAGAATACAACTGTCATGTCATCGGAAGCAGTGACAGCGCGGAAAGGACGTTGTTGACGAATACTGACACTGTTGACAATCTTGGAATGACCTGTGATTTCTCCCACAGAAGAAAGTGTATCAAATGCAAATGCATGACCAAAGCTGTTATTTGAATAAGTTGATGTGTACACAAGATCCTTGGTCTTGGTCTTTCTTTTTCCTTACCGTTCTTTGCCTTCACCCACTGCAATCAAGCGTTTGCTTTCAGAGTCCCATGCAATATCAGAAATCTTGCCAGATACTGGACGAATCTCATTCTTGAGAATATGTTCCTCGTTCACAGTGTCCCAAATACGAACGTTGCCATGAGCATCTATTGACTTGTTAGATCATGTTGTTCCTGAACATCTTTTATAACCTACCTCCAGAAGCAATATAGAAACCACTTGGACTATAACGTGCTACTGTTGCCTGAGCATTGTGTCCTACATATTCAGTTGCAAGCGTAGGGTTCTATAGACATGCATCAGCTTTTACGTGCTATCCAATATGATAGCAATATACCTCGATATCACGAATGAATACGGATTTGCCGTTGGTATACAGAAAGTTCTTTCCTTTAGGATCCTTGCCGAGTTTGATACCTTCACCACGGTTGGTTTGTGGAAGTGGTGCAAGCGTGTACTCTAACACATTGGCTTGTAAGCATCGAGTTGGTAGTACTCCATGCACCCCAAGTCTACACCAGATGACATTGTAGCTTCAACCTACTTTTGGAATATGACATGGCTGATAAGATGAGAGAAGAAGAAAGACAAGTGTGTCGACGCGGATATTAGGCATACTTTAGTTTCTGGTCCCGATTGTCTAGCCCAAGTGGGGTGCACACGATCCATGCAAAATGCCAAGGATTGAGAAATGTCACATGAACCTTGACATCCCATCCTCTTCAGGAACATGACATGATTGTTTCAAGATAGCTTTACGAAAAAAAGATACAATAAAATCAATGGTAGCAACTGAGTGGGGGTAACAAGACATCATAATAAATAGATAAAGATGCTTTTTTTAGTTGTTGAGTAAAGGTTGTCGTTGATCAGAATCATCCACAGTATCATTCTTGCGACTTTGACAGCAGCTACAGAGTGTACGTGCCAAAAACTTGAAAGAAGCAACAATGATGTCTTTGATATCTTGAAAGATGTTTGATTTGCCATTGATAACACGTTCAGGTCGTAGTCGATGTCGATTATCAATCAATACTCGAATGCAAGCCTAAGATGTCAATGAGTCAAAAAGTCAAATACATATGTATATATCACCTACAATGACTGCTGTAAGTACACCCAATGCTGTACTAGCCGAGATAAGAAACATGATGATTTGTTGATATCGTACAGCTGACATGACTGGAGCACCACCAAGAATTTGACCTGTCATCATACCAGGGATAGAGATCAAACCAATGACTGACATTTGATTGATTGTTGGCAACATGGCAAGACGTACAGCTTCAACAGCAATCGATCTTCCTGCCTCCCATCGACTGGCACCAAAAGCAAGATAGGTTTCAATATGCTCCTTTCGTGTACTGACACTGGATAGACAAGTAGAAAGAGCAACAGCCATACCACTCATCATGTTACCAAGCAACATACCCATGGTTGGAATAAATGTCTCTGGGATCCAAAATGGGTTCTGTTCCATGGCAAATCGGCTACCAATGATACCAATCAAGAGTGTTGACACTGCAGTCGACAATAATACGGCCATAAACTAGATACATGAATGTCAATGATCCTCATTCCGCTCCATAAATCCTTCCAATGTATGCATACCATGCCAGGAAAAGTTTGTTTTGACTTGTTATATACAGTTTCATATGCACCAAGGAATATAAGAACAACTATACATGGAATTAGTACGTAGGCGTATATGTAAGCTTGTATCATCTTACATGTCATGAGCATGATGATTGCAGGATGGCGGGCTTTAAAGACATCTTCCAAGATGAATCCCTAATACGTGTCGGTAAGACAATCGGATCTGATAAAACCGAGTAGATGGGACGTACCATGATAGTGAGCTGTACAAGACATCGAATAGCTGCAATGATTAATGACTTTTCAAGCTTTAAACCAAGCAGTAACGACATGATGCCTAATATCAATAAAGAATGAATATACAGCTGACAAGGAACGCGTGACAAGTATATGCAACGGGTGTTGCTTACCGTTGATAAGAATAAAGGTAGAGGCGATCGCTACATTTTGCCACCTCAATTCAGGTTGCTTTTCATAGTCGTGCACTTGTTCTGTACTTGTTGCATTGGTTGAAGCTTGTAACCCGGTCAGCTCTAGTAGATACGATGTCATTGGGATTCTGAGTTATAGACAAGGGGGGTAACGTAAAAAGCGAGGGTGTAAAAGAGAGAGAGAGGGAACAAGAAATCTGAGACTGACTGGCTCAAAGTATCCGAGACGACAAAACCTTGTCGATCCCCATTAAGTTTCAGCTTCTGTCACATGATACTATAACTTGCTACTACCACACTACTACTATTCATCGCTTATCCTTCTCTTGATGTTGTAGATAGCAAGCAAGGGTAGCAATTAATATCCAGAATCATTTCAAGATAAAAGCATCCTTTTGCAGAGACACACATGGCTCCATCATATGACTTGATCTAGTTCCCTGATCCCGGTCTTGCCGTTACCTGTGTTGCATCCCATTTTTAGAGTTGATGATAGATATATCACCCATCCACCATCATAAGAGTCATTATTATATTACGTACAAGAAGATGTCATTAAACAAGACTATTGAACGATGCACTACTATGCATGCATCATGTACATGTGACTACGACCATGTTGGACTATAGTATTGGAAATGCTCATACTGTATCTTGATCCTTCTCACTTTTTCTCCGAGATATGCCCTAGATCAATGTCTTCCTTTGCACTTGTATAATCATTAGTATCGAGGATGAAGATCTCCTTCTTGCTTCTAAATCATTTGGTGTGTAGAGGAAGGCATGACGTGACATATACCACGAGTGATCACGCGGTGACCTATCCTCCTAACTTTGATATAAAAGTGAGCGTCATTATCACACCATCTCCACATGACCTTGGCGTGTTTATTTTTGATCATCTGCCAAAACTTGGTTGCGTATCATTTGGCAAGAAGTTTCCACATAGTGCAGACGATGAATCCCCTTCATGCAAGGAGAACACTTGTGCAAAGCACATATATAAGCTATATACATCACATTGATGACATGAAATAGGATCAATTGTCAGTGTGTTTCCTTCACCGTCCTAATCCCTGTGGATTCGCAAGTAGCACTACTACATCATTATTCAAGCAATACCTGTATTCATAGGATGTTTATTCACGTCATTTGTTATTGGACATGTATATGTAGTGGGCAAAGGTTAAGAAAGGTGTGTGATTGAGAATGCAAGTAATGGCTATACACATAGTTGGCCATGTTTGATGTAGTAGGAATTGTTCACAAGCTGAGCAATTGAGCTGCACAAGTAGCTGATACAACTTATGCCACAGCAAGATCATTGTGAGGACTACACACAGTTGAATTCTCGAGTTGTAGGATCCTCTTCTTGTTCCAAGGATATTGGTGATGAATGGCAGCTGTCTGGGTGGGATGTGTACAGAAATTCAAAGAAGTGACAGGAAAGGAAAAGGCCCAATCTTCTTCCACGCTCACTTCACAAAGCAAGGTAAGACTGACTTCATTCACAAACCAAAGACCATTCGCTGTTACCATTCCTTCATTGGACAACGTCCATGGTGAGCATGCCAACCCATTGGTGCCTATGGTGTGTCAAGGCAAAAGGAACCACTTGTACCAACTGAGTATCCGCCAGCTTCATTCCAAGACAAAACGTATGTTCAAACACTGCACTTTTTTTTTATCGTCCAAGCTTCATGTTATAACACTAAAACGCCTATGGATAGGTCTCTGCTCGTTCTTGTATACAAGATCCAAGGCACAACATTGTATTCTTTCTCACTGTTGTCACAGGAACGCCTGCCACCTCTTTATATTGTTACTCTTGGCTACATTTGGTAAGGAAGATGAATGGATGGATTGCATGTCCTTATTATTATAGGTTGAAAGTGTTGGATGTCGTCATGGCTATGGCAAGACAAAGAATGAAAGAGTTATACATGTCACCAATGTGCACTGCTTGTTTCATCTGCTTCTGGTAATGGTGCTTCTTCAAGTATGCTAGGATGCTGATGATGGTGATATCCATGGCAAGAAGAGCCAATCCATGGTTCATCTCAGAAGTATATATCCATTATGGAACTGGTCTTTATCCAAGTACACTTATGAAGGATTTCAAATAGCTACACTATTGCATATATGACAGCACATCAAGGATGATGGTGTTGTTTCTTCCGGGACTATATCACATCTGATTAGTTAGCATTATCCTCCTCTTTCCTCTTTTTTCTCAATGACACGTCTTTACTCATAAAACATTCAACTTGAATACCAACACTTGTTTCATCACTGATTTGTCACCTACTTTTTCTTTGTGTCATGATCAGCTGTATATGATGAATCTCTCCTTTATTATCCAGCTCACTGCTGTCAACGTCATCTTGTCACACTATCGTCATCATAATAGATACCTCTTGCATTCATATTTATCAGTCATCACCTTAGCCCTTACTTGTTTCCAGGTACTGATACCAAATGATACGAGATGATGACCAAAGCGGACATGTTGGATAGTAGAGCGCTCACGAATCAGCGTGCCAGAACCTTTGTCCTTTTAGTAACACTTGGTCCGTGCACTTGCTTTTACTTTATAAAGCAGGTTGCACTTGTCTCCGCTTCATTGTTATGTCTTACCATGCATATCCCACACTACATTTCATCTTTTCTTTCAAAAAGTATCCTTTACACATAAAAAGAAGCATACTTTTGCTATCAACTACAAGTTGTCGCTGGGTATGCCAATAAAGGAAGGTCCCCAGACCATCCACATGATTTCCCAAAAGCTGGGTCCCACCAATCAATGACAATCAAAAAGTTATAAAAGGAGGCCCTTTCCCCAGGTCATTTTCTGTTTTTCTCTTTTCTATTTGAAAGAAAATGATAAAATCCCGGGAGCACTTGATGATAGGATATCATTAGAGTGATATGGGGTCACTTTTCTGGTATGCTATTCATCTAAAAGCCCAAGTAGATGATCTCCCCAGGATCAGCTCCCCAGGCTAGGCTTAGTGCACCTGGCAATGGGAGGGGATGAAGCTGGCAAACCTTCGCGATGGTCATCCCTGTGAGTACATGAGTTCTTTTTGAGCTTATGGAAACTAATTGTCAGCCTTATTTTTGATCCTTCAATGCAAATGATAATGAAGAAACACCTGGAACTCTTGATTGAATGAGGTGTCCGTTGACTACAAAAGTCCTTTTGGGCTTATGGCACCTTACCTTTATTTGATAAAAGCAAATGATAATGAACAAGACAAGTCTTTAGACTTGTTTAAATGAAAGAGAAAAGCTGTGCTGTCAAAATCATATTGATAGTATATAGTGCATGTTTGCAAGACACGTGAAAAGGCGTGCTTTTGGTTTGCAGACGCGAGTTGTTCCCATCCTCTCTCTATAGCTACCTCCCCATATCCCATACTTTTTACATGGGTCCCACCTTGAAACGATAGAGAAAAAAGTTATGTGATCAAGGTAGTTGTAATAGTTGTATGCAAGTTTATTTGGATGAGGGGTTGGAGTGGTGCAATATGAGACAACAAGAGCAAGTGGTTCCCAGCCAGTCGTTGACACTGTTGTTTCACTTGCCCTTCTTTCTCCATTCATTGCATTCGCGACTTTCTTTGCTCATTGACGCTGTGTTTCTGACATGTACTTGCAGCATGAGTGAAGGAAAGGGTTGGAACACTTGCAGACACAAGATCGCCACTACAAACAAGAAGAGTGCTCACAGCAGCGTACGACAAACGTATCGTTCCCCTATGAACCTGTGGATGTGGATCGTTGACTTGGCGACACAGAGACTATTGAAAGCACTTGAGATATCGTTATCATACCTTCTCAACATCAAGCAACATCGTGAATACCTGTTATGAGTCATCAAGCAATTGTTGAAAGTGCAATCCACTTTTTGATCCAAGGAGTATATGCTCAGTATGCATATAAGAACTACAGCTGCTTGACTGGGAAGGTATCTTGTCACTGGGCAGAGCATCAACTGACGGATCTTACTGCAAGCCCCTTTCACCACCTAATAACAATCAGCAGCGACAACGCCTTTTGTCTACCCACGTTATTGTCAGTGGTAAAGCATTGTTCATTCTTATTCGCTGATGCAAGATTCTATGTCCAACTGATACAGGTGAATCAGATTCAGCTGCTTCATATCATTCGCTTGTTGGATATTGATGTATTGCAAGCTGCCGATCTTTGAGCACCATTGTTGTATGCCCTGAATGCCCTTCCATAGTATATAGTCTATCATCCTTGCTATTCATACTTTAAACTTAATACAATCAGCTATAAAACATAATGCAATAAGTCAAGATAGTGGAAGTACACTAGTAAATTATATCTTTGTCAATGTCATGGTCCAACCTAAACATTCTCTCGTTGCTTCAAAGGCATCTGCCCGACATTCGCCTCGTATGCATAGATCAACTATCAACTATCAACACATAACTTTGGTTTCATTTTAGTGCTGATTCACATTGTCAAACATCCATGCTATCTATCTGGCAAGCGAATAGGGAGGATAAAGAAGCTGTTCATTGTGTTATTGTTCAAAAGACTGATTGAAATGATTATATATCAAGTGAATGAAAAGAGATGGTGTCACAGCATAAGTGACAAGGGAGGACAAGAAAAGTATCGATCACATGGGACTAGCTTTATAAAGTTGTCGTACAATGAATGCATGAGGAAACGTTACTTGAAGAATAAGAAAGAATGAGATCATCCCATGGCTCTCGTGGCAGTTGTCCGTGCTGAGTGATTACATTGGTTTCACCATGTGTCAAGAAGCACGTGTATGTCAAAAGTCAGATCGACCTGCCATGTGCATTCTTTGTGTGTGACGCGCGCCAAAACTTGGATGTAAAAGACAATTCATCTTTTCCCCCCTTCTTCCACAACTCTTCTTCAAACAAAACCCTTCTTGTAAGTAGCTGCTACTCCAAATGCTGTTGGCTTGCCTGTAAGCTTACTTTCTCATGCCACTAGCCACATTTCCAAACACCATGAGAGAGATCATTCACGTTCAAGCAGGTAATGTTGTAAAAGCCCAATGGGGTCCTTTCAGCTCTTATTCTTATATCTATCTTTCAAATAATAGGTCAATGCGGTAACCAGGTACGATATGCAGCCACTTGCAGCAATACTCCTTTGAACACAATGATAGGAGAAGAAAGCGTGATGCTGATACATCTTGTATAGATCGGTCAAAAGTTCTGGGAGACTATCAGTGCTGAACATGGCATTGATTCCACTGGTGCTTATGTTGGCGACAATGATCTTCAGTTGGAGCGTATCAATGTCTTTTACAATGAAGGATATCAAGGCAAATATGTGCCCAGGTAAAAGGAGAACTTTAGGAGTCAAAAGTATCATGCTAACATTTCTATATAGATCCGTCATGGTTGATCTTGAACCTGCCACTATGGATGCCATTCGCAGCAGCACTTATGGCAAATTGTTTCGTCCTGACAACTTTATCAATGCTCAATCTGGTGCTGGCAACTCTTGGGCCAAAGGCTATTACACTGAAGGTGCTGAATTAGTTGAAAGTGTCATGGATGTTGTTCGAAAGGAGGCAGAAAATACCGATTGTCTTCAAGGTTTCCAGCTTGCACATTCGCTTGGTGGTGGTACTGGCTCTGGTATGGGCTCACTCTTACTTTCCAAGATCCGTGAAGAATACCCTGATCGTATTTTGAGCACCTACTCGGTTGTTCCTTCTCCCAAGGTTTCTGATACTGTTGTTGAGCCTTACAATGCTGTGCTTTCAGTCCATCAGCTTGTTGAAAACTGTGATGCCACTTTCTGTATTGACAACGAAGCTCTTTACGACATTTGCTTCCGCACACTTAAGCTTACCAACCCTGGTTATGGTGATTTGAATCAACTTGTCTCTGCTGTCATGTCAGGTGTTTCTACTTCATTGCGTTTCCCTGGTCAACTTAACTCGGATATGCGTAAACTTTGTGTCAACATGGGTAAGTTGTCATTAACAATCAATTAGATCATGTGACTTATATCAATATCTAGTGCCTTTCCCTCGTCTTCATTTCTTCATGGTTGGCGTTGCACCATTGACTGCCTTCAATTCTCAACAATATCGCAACCTTAGTGTGACTGAACTCACTTCTCAAATGTTTGATGCTCGTAACATGATGGCTGCTGCTGATCCTCGTCATGGTCGTTATTTGACTGTTGCCACTATCTTCCGTGGTCGTTTGTCTACCAAGGAAGTGGATAATCAGATGCTTGCTGTACAACAAAAGAACTCTTCCTACTTTGTGGAATGGATCCCCAACAGCGTCAAGACTTCTTTGTGTGATATTCCTCCTGTCGGTCTCAAGATGTCTGGTACTTTTATTGGTAACAGCACTGCCATCCAAGACTTGTTCAACCGCGTCAACCAGCAATTCACTGCCATGTTCCGCCGTAAGGCTTTCTTGCATTGGTACACTGGTGAAGGCATGGATGAAATGGAATTCACTGAAGCTGAATCCAATATGAATGATCTTGTCTCTGAGTATCAACAATACCAAGAAGCTACCATTGAAGAGGATTATGAAGAAGAATACCTCGAAGAAGACGAAGAGGAATATCCCATGGATGAAGAGTAAATCCATCTTTATATCGATATCTCATCACACACACAAGCATTTCAGTAATCCACATGATACACATCTTTCAGCTAGTTCTTACCCACATTTTGCTTTCTTTTATTATTGTTCATCAAAGGAAAAAACAAAGACTTCCATAATACAAGTTGCATTTATCAACCATTATAGCTACTTCCACGTAATATATCACATGCTTCTTCTACTCTTTTCTTGATATGGTTCCAGAAACTTTCAAATGCATCACGGTTTTCTCCTTCTGTCCACTTGCACGTGAGAATGCAACCATCATCTTTGGTATCCTGGATTGTCATTTGAAACAAGAATAGTGGTGTGTCTTCCTCCTGAATCTTCTGCTTCTTTTTCAACTGTCGTCTTGCAGCTCTTGACCAAGTATTTGCACGTGGTGCACCTCGAATAGGTTGGTCTTGGAATGATATCCTGAGATCCGCCAGTATAGATTCTACTTGTTCTCGTACATAGTCAGCTGACTTTGCCACTTGGAGTGTGAATTGCGATTTGGGTCGGTATTCGTCAATGGGTCGTGCATCATTCTAGAAACAAAGCAGTATAATCAATAAAGATTGTGTACAGATACATGCACCAATCACTTACAATCCTGACAGAGCCAAATGACCAAGCAATGGCCCAACGTGTTGTTTTACCTTGACAGAAACTAGTGACAACATAATTGGTGATCTAGCAATAATAGAAATGGCTCAGTGATATACATTGCATCATCCTTGTATACTTTACATTGTGCGCTTTCAGCTTCTGAGTGATTGGCTTGATTGTCTTCTTCAATCCGATCAGACTGGTGTACCACCTAAAATGGTGTGTTAGTGATACGCTCCCCAAGGCAATAAGACAATACTTGCATGATGCGACCCTTGTATTCGAGACTTTCATTGATGATCTGACTGATGAATTGTAATTCTCCTCCAGGTGTAATCATCTCGTTTTCTGAACCTGTGCATATCTTGACCATCAATGAGTCAAATGTATGGTGATGACTTGTAATGATGCTTACCGAGGATGGTTCCAATTCCTTGTTTTCTAAGCCTTGATCTACTTCTTCTTGGGATTCGTAGAAGGGTGGATTACACATACAAAATGCATATTTCCTAGCATATGGCATAATCAGTAAACCACCATCATTTCATGATCCTAATGCATATACCTTGAATCTTCAAGCATGAAGATGCGATCAGGTTTCTCATTAAGTCGAAGGGTGATACGGTCTTGGAGTTGGTTCCATTCAACATTTTCCTTTGCATACTTCATAGATGCTGCATCAATCTCTATTGACGACATGTGAGCATTCGATCATGTGTTGAAATAGCCCATAGTTACCTGTTCCAAGGAAATGCCACTTTGGATTGCGAGCACATCCCAAAAGTGGATAGATACAAGATGCACCAATACCACTATACATCAATCATTGATGAGTGATGAGCTACCTTTTGTATAAGATCAATCTTACATATCAATGCCATGAATCGGCTCAGATGAAGGAGTCATTGTTTCTTTCAAGATATCTTCAATCCAGCGAATATAAGCGAGTCGACTGGGTACTGGTGGACAAAGTCGATCACGTGGAAATGTCACATCCAAAGAGAATTGTCGTTTAAGTAAGCACCAATTCAACATTCTGAATAAGCCATGGTCAGTACTGGATATAGGATTTGAACTTGATCCTTACCGTACAGCTGCAGGGTCCTTGAATTCAATGCATGGTCTTCCCTTTTTATCATATCTCACACTATGTTGTATAAGTCAAGCAGTCGGATACTACCATGTGTGTATATATTGACTTACAACTGTCGAAAGGATGGATATTCATCAGCAAGCTCTTCAAAGTTGGGTGGGTTGTCAGACAAGTCCTTCTCCTCCTGCTGTGGAAAACTCGCTTCATAAGAACGCTTTCTACTACTGGCCATTCTGGGTTTCAGCTTGAAGTCTTAAGATGCGTAAACTGTTTGAGAATGAGTACCATGACGGTGCAAACCAGATTCGCAGGGACCATAAGAATATGTAAGACTTACTGGAAATGGTGAAAGAGAAAGAGAGAGAGAAATAGATAAGCTTATTGGTTTTGACAGTCTCAATCGCCTGCGATCGATCGAGGAAGACGCTGCTTTTGTAAAGGAGATTGCTGCCCTTTTCCCGTCACTCCCTTTAGTAGGCAAGTAACCTTGTAACAAGGCAAGAGAAATACATGTACTTACTATTTGTTTGTCTGGTGCATAGCAAATGAAAGATGTGGATCATGGTATATTGACCCAACCGAGGTAAGGGATCATTTTACATGTATAAGCAAATACACTTGGTCTAATGTAATATGATAGCACAAGGTGCATTCAGTATATTTCAAGTCAACAGATGGTCATATGGGACAATGGGATTTCAATATGCGTCGAAGCAACTTGCATCTTGTGGACATCATTGGACAACATGGCGGGTAAGTCATGTGATTGAGCCTCTTTTGATCTTATTTATCTTATGCGTATCATACAGTTGTATCATTGTGGATTCAACACGACGTGGAAAACGTATACCTGATTCCTTATCCAAGACCATCCCTATCTGGTGCAGTACCTTTAATCGAGCTATCGCCAAACATCGCAGTCTTCCTTGGGATACCAGTTTTCATTCCTTACCAACAGCCGTATCACGTTCTGAACATGCACAAATTGAAGCAAGGATAGATGAATTTGCACAACGATTACTGGTATTGTATAATATACACACAGAGAGAGACGAATGAGCTACAACTTATCATTCTAAAGCGATCAGGCACTATTGATATGGATCGTATATCCAACATGTTGAAGAAACCACTACGTCCTCTTTGGTATACGCCTCAGTCATCCATCTTTATCAATGATCTACCCAATTTCGAGGAGATGCCTTTTTACCCAGTGATATGCCTTAGTGCATCACAAGCAGTGGAATCAGGATGTCAAGCTCGTCCAGGCTATCTCTATGTCCAAGGTTCAGGAGATGATCAGGAAGCTTGGTGTCATGTGAGTCATTGTTTATTGTTGTTGATGATAGGTAGACTAATGCATTGGAATAGGGATTAACGCCACGCCTTTTTTGGCAACATCGTGCTTTACTTTTGGGATCGGGTAGTGCAGCTGAATGCGAGACACATGCACGTCAGTTGGCTAGAAGTAACGACACAGAAGAAGATCCATCATCATCATCATCATCATCTTTCAACTACATTGGACAAACAAGTATAGCTATTGGATCAAGATTGAGTGGGAAACCACCAAGTTGTTGGGATACATTTGACGTGATTATCAACTGCACGCCCTTGGAGTATGACGACAATAGAAAACACAAAGGATACTACTTGCAATTACCTATTCCTGAAGGTAAAAGGGGACAACAAGCTTTATTTGAATCCATCCCAACAGCACTTGCTTTTGTTCATGATCATTTGGTGGAGAACCGACGTATCTTGATTCACTGTGCAAAAGGACAAGATCGCTCTGTGGGAATCGCATTAGCCATCCTTGTCAGATATTTTGATCTTCAAGGTATACAAGATAACCAATGATTTAATGCTTATTCCAAGATGACTGACATGGTTGATGATTAGGCAATTTCACTGCAGAAGAGAAACCATATGGTAAGACAAACTTCTTGGAGGATGGGGTGCATTGATTACTGATTTTGTATTGTTATGGTTTAGTGAACAAGGAGATCATTCAAGAACATCTTATGAGAATCATTAGTAGTCGCCCTAAAGCATCCCCTTCCCGTGCAACTTTAAAGAAAGTAAACACTTTTTTCATGAGTTAATCCCAGTGCTAAGTTGCCAATGCATTGGGGCATCACGAGGAAAAGACCAAGTGTTAGGATCATTGCATGGATCTAGAGTTTCGCTAGCTTAAAATGGATAGTCTTGGCACACAAGAACACTTGTGTAGAGAAAAAGAGAATGTGCTATTGTTGATTGTCACTGGATCTCGAGCAAGAAATAAGGGTTGTGTTAGTGTTGATTCTTCAATGCGCGGGGTCACTGAGCACAAAAATGCCTTGCTGGAACACCAAGTGAATCAAAAGTATCTCGGATAGATAAGGACGTGTCAAAGTTGTTTGTCTGAACCACATGACCGCGTGTATACAGAAAGAAAGATTGTGCTACTGTTGATGCATGAATACATTGGAACATTGGATTTGTCGAAAAATGAAGTGTTGGGACACTGTATGAATCTACATCCAGGTATAGGATGTCTCATGTTTCAAGGTCAAGGTATGTTAGAAGCACATTGTACTGAGTCATGAATAAAGGAGTTGCTGGTTTGGCTGCTTCTGTAAAGCAAAGGTACCGTTCATAGTGGTGCTCTGGTTAATAAGTGTATATGCATGTGTTTATTATCAATGTTGTCAGAGATGCAAGATATGTCGTCTTGATTATTACACTTCTATATCTATTTACGCTTCATCATCCCAATCATGGTCATCCTCTTCTTCATGTTCGTCATCCTCTTCTTCGTCTTCTTCCTTTTCAGATTTCTTATGTCGATCACGAGCCCTTTGGTCACTACGATCTTCACGTCGTGCTAACTTGTACTCATTCTCTTCACGTTCTTCTTCATGTTCATTTTCAACAACATCAGGGTTGGCATCTCGATGTTGTTGATCACTACGATCTTCACGTCGTGTCATCTTGTGTCCAATTTCTTCATGTTCTTCTTCATCAGCTTCTTGGTGATTTGCTTCATTCTCTTCAATATCAGCATTGATGTCTCGATGTTGTTGATCACTACGATCTTCACGTCGTGTCATCTTGTGTCCAATTTCTTCACGTTCTTCTTCATCAGCTTCTTGGTGATTTGCTTCATTCTCTTCAATGTCAGCATTGACGTCTCGATGTTGTTGATCACTACGATCTTCACGTCGTGTCATCTTGTGTCCAATTTCTTCATGTTCTTCTTCATCAGCTTCTTGGTGATTTGCTTCATTCTCTTCAATATCAGCATTGATGTCTCGATGTTGTTGATCACTACGATCTTCACGTCGTGTCATCTTGTGTACATTGGGAATATTGGTAATCTTGGTACTGCTGTTTTCAAGGCTCGAGTCAACAGCTGGTGCTGCATCGGTTATGGCTGCTGTCAGAAAGAATGCAATCGCAGTAGAGATCAATACTAAAGTGCCTCGTGTCATATTATAAAGATGAAGCAGGTGTGCTGATGTCTTAGTTCTAATCAGCCGTCTTTATATATTCATTATCATCACATTGATCAGCACTCCTTTACAAGAGATGATGTGATTATTGGAATGTGAAAACGGGGCAAGAGAAGGAGGAATCCAACAATGATTGCAAGAATATGCGTGCAGGAGAGATGTGCATGCCTTAAAAGTGTCTTCTGATAACCAAGGTACATCGGATATGTCATGTAGGGTCATACTTGAGTAAACATTAACTGTGAGTTGTCATCTATTGTTCTCTTTATTTCATGCACGCGTTAAAGCATACAATTGTGCATATGAAAAAGGGGGAGTTGAATAATTCAAGGGGCAAGGAGGCAGGGATCCTTTATCGCATAATGGCTCTTCCGGCTTGGGCATCCGTTATCATTGCCCTGGCAGCTGCATTGCTTGTTGCTGTTCTGGCAGAAACCATCTTTAATCGATTCACTCGTAAAGCTTTCAAACCAGCTGGGAAGCACTGCTTCGTTACGGGTGGTAGCACAGGTCTTGGCAAAGCGCTCGCTATCGAACTCGTGAAGAAAGGTGCCAATGTCACCATTGTAGCAAGACGTCAATCTGAACTGGACAAGGCTGCCAAAGAGATCGAGGTATGTTCGTAAGTATATAAAAGATGATGTTCAAGTCGCATCTAAAACATATTCCTTGTTCGTCAGGCAACAAGGTGAACGATAGCCAACGCGTGGTTACTGTGAGCGCTGATATGACTTGTGATGCTGATGTACTTCGAGCTTTTGATGAAGCCAAAGTGAAAATGGATGGTGACCCCGAGATTGTCTGTGCTTGTGCAGGTAAAGCACTTTTATCGAAAGATGTAGTGTTTATCCTAACATTGCTATCCAATCCACACAGGTGCCGCTTATCCCAAATTGTTCGTCGATCATACTGTGGAGGATTTTGAATACTTATCAAAGCTCAATTACCTTGGACAAGTCTATGTAGCACATGTAGGTATTCTATCATCAAGAGATTGGAAGAGTCGACTACATTGACAGCTTTGTGTCATAGCAAGCAACACTGCGAATGCGAGAAGCTGGGATCAAGGACGGCAAAATTGTGTTCGTTTCATCCATGGCAGGTCTTATTGGTATTGCTGGTTATGCTGCCTATGCCCCTACAAAGTTTGCTTTGCGTGGTTTAGCTGATAGTCTTCGCAACGAGCTCAAGATGTACAATATCGATGTTCATATCTATCTACCTGGCAATATTGACACTCCTGGTTTTGAAACTGAGGTAAAAGTATAATGAAACGTATCTTGTATTGCATATTAACCTGTACACATTCCAGAACTTGACCAAGCCCAAGGTAACAAGGATTATCGAAGGCCCTAGTGTTCCTGTATCACCTGTGGATTGCGCAAAATCGCTGATCAAAGGTAAGTTTAAGGATGGTATGTAATGGCAATTCATTAACCTAGTGGATGTGTAGGTCTGGAAGCTGGTAAATATATGATCACCAATGAATTCATTGCAGAAGTCCTTCGTAGCGCCACTCGAGGTATGTAAAAGGGAGAAATGAATAGCACAAACACTAATTCTTGTTGACAGGTGTCAATCCATCCAACAACTTTATCCTTGATTCGCTGATGGCCATTGTGGGACAGGTTGGTAGTCATCCATTTGAACCTTGAAGCCTAGATTCACTTTGATTAACGAGATGCTTTGTATATAGCCTGTAGGCTCCATCTACGCCCTTTACATGGATTATGTCGTCAAGCATACCAAGTGATCAAGGAGATTGCCTTTTCCACATCATTCCCCCTTCTTTCATATATCCAATTCACACCTTAATAGGGAATATTTGACAATCCCATAATTGGTTTGACATCCCTTGATGTAATAGTACTCCTTGTTTTATCATCATCATCATATGCTTTGTATCATGACTCAGTTTCAGTATTAAAAAATGCAGTGTGAAGATAAGAAAGGCAGTTCCAATACACATAAATGCACTTCCATTGTTCAATCAATCGGCTGCACTTGTCGTTAGTTTAACTTGTGATGGCAAAAATGGAGAGATTGGCAGATTGGTCATAAATTAGTGTGTACACTGTACTAATATACATCCAGTGTTGTAACAAGATATGCCATTCAACGTGGCTTTGGAAGAGCTACATGCACGACAAATACATGCTTTTATGAGTGATCGTCAAAGCGTACTTCTTTTTTAGGTTTGGCACGCTAGCACATATAATGAGTTTTGCCCAACCACAGCGCAATACTTTCCTGCCTGAGAACAAGGGAACGAGAACTCGGATCAGCTTTGCCAAAGGAATGGGCTGCGTGTGTCTTTGTGCTGGGTGATATTTCGCCTTCTGTATCACGCTACACCGCATCATTATAGTGTGATCGAACCCCTTTATACCCGAAAGGCAATACAAAGAAATTCTCTTTCATATGCTCCTGGTATGATTGTATTGATTGTTGTTGGTATGTGGTTTGAATGATATGTGAATATAGGTAGTGAATCTAGTATCTCGTGAAGATGGGTTGCACATGAGAAGATTTTTCCTACAGGTGCACAGTCGGAGACCAAAAGGATGATCCCTTTCTTTTTTGTCGAAGCGGTGACCTTGTAACACACACAGAGTCCTCATCTACCATATGGGTTGTAAAAGCGAAGAGATACCTTAACCCAGAACCTTTTCCGCCCCAAAACGCGTCTCTTTTCTCTTCTTCTTCCACTTCTTTACACTATTGTACATACGCCTTTATACAAATACACTTCATTACGCCTACTTTTATCAACTTTTTACTGCGCTTCATATAAAATCTTTTGGATCTCCTTTCTTCTTTCTTGCAAGTCAAAAAAGAACAGCCCAACAAAATCAGCGAGATCCAGTGTTATATGTGCCTGAAGTGAAACGACCCAGCCATTGTATATTGAAAACAGCCACTCATATCTGCATTATTACATACAGCCAAAACACCACTATCAGAAATGTACACACCAGACGCGTATGAAATTGTTGCCGAAGTGATTAGTGTCATCTGCGTTACCATTGTATCGCTCCTCTTTGGACGTAAAATTGCCAGCATTGAACGCCCACTTTATTATATCCGGGGACTCTTGTTGACACTTTACAGTACCATGTGGACTTTTGATATCATCACATGTATGGCCAACAGCACCAACAATGGCAACTACATCTCTTGTGGTGTCAGCATATTCAATTGCATCATTGTTTATACCATCGTCAAGATCGTGTTGTATTTATACTTTGTTGAGAAGGTAAAGAGTGATAGGATGCATAAGCGGAGGCGGAAAAGAATACTTATATATGATGCAGATCTATATCATCTCAGTACCAAAAGCCAGTCGTCTAAGAACACCCATCTATTTGATTCATTTGGGTCTCTTGGTGCCATACCTTGCCTTGTTTGTGTTGCAAATCATATATCGCATTCAATTGGTAGCCAGTGAATATCCATATCATTGCACAATCGGCTTTCAACTACCAGCTTCAGTCACCACGTTGGCTTACGACATTTTGCTTTCACTCTTATATACCGGATTCTTTGTCAAATATGCCTTCTTCCCAAGTGTTGCTCAACAAACTGCTCATCAGGCTGTCTCGCTTCGCATTATTGCCCAACGTAGCATTGTTGCCACCGCTATGGCTCTTGTTGCTTCCGCTGTCAATTATTGTCTTCTCATTGGATTGGATGGTCAAACACGTGGTTTATTGGAAACCAGTGTCATTTCAGTTGTAAGCATCCTATTTCTTTTGCTTTGTATTCCATAGACATACTGATGATGGATGTTGTAGACTGGTTCGCTCGTCGTTGTTAGTGTACATTGGGGTAAGTCATTAGAATCAAAAAGTCATTATGTGGATCTTGTCATTACTAATCATCACTGTCATGTTATAGTGGCCATGCATCCTTCAGAAATGCAATGTACTGTCAAGGCATCACAACTTTCTTCTGCTGAAAAGCCAATGAAGCTTGAAATCAAGCAACACCAAGAAGTCGTTGTTCTATCTGAGCTTGCACCATAACTGGTTTAAGGTGCTTGTTCATCCAAAGAATACCATTTCCCACCACTATTGCCACCATCTTCTCCTTCATCCTTTCTTCATATGCTCATTGTTCTCAAGTTATTCGTTTTATATAAGTGTTAATATTTCATCCAATCGACTATCTTACAAAGCACCCATCATTTTCTAGTCTACATGTCTTTTGGTGGTATACTACTTATGCTCCTTTTTGAATCTACAGGCATATGGGATGAGAAATACTGTGGATCACATCGTCATGTTGATGCTTACTGGTAAAAACAGTTTGAATTCAGCTGGCAATTCTTCTTCAGCATAAAGTCTATCAGTGAAATAGATGCGTCGTAATCGGCAGTTGGCATGAATAGTGACACGGGTTGTTTCGACATAATTGGTGCCATATGCACGCTTCACATAATCCGCCAAGTCAAAGACAATCTGATTCCATCCTGGATCAAGACGCATAGGCATGGTTGCAATGTAAGGTTTGACTCGTGTTACCATCTAATGAAAAAAGCTACTTGTCAATGCACAAGAAACCAGTATTTGCCATACATGTACACACGCTCTTTCTCTCTCCCTTAATGCCTGACCTGGTAATTGGATGCACGAAATCGACGAGTAATTCCTTTATCATCCATAACTTGAACTTCAAATGAAAAGTATTTCCCCAGGTTCTTTGCCAAGAGGACAATAAAAGGAAGCTTGATACCAAGAGTGCGATCTGGGATAGAAGGACACGTGATGTATGTCTCTGCAAGATTGGGAGAAAGTAATTCAATCACTTTGGAACTGATAAGATCATCCTCCACGAAATCAATATGTGCTGTAGGTTGTTTGTCGTCATCATTGTCATTGTCTGATATAGGAAGTTGTTGATGCCATAGTTGTAACGGCTCAGTACTGCAACAAGTGTGTCAGCCATGGTGATCGTCGTGTCCAATGAAGAATACTTGCCCAATGCTGTATAGGATGGAAAGGAAACCAGACTATATATACTCATGAGAATACTGTTCTGGTTGTTCAATGAGCAAGGCATGCCTGAAAGGTGTTTTTGAACATGTCAAGGTCCTGCGGACAAATAAGGTGGACAAAGAGACCACCAAACAGCTGATTTTCTGTGTTTATGTACCGACACAGCAGCACTTCTTTCACCTTTATACCTTACTTCCGCATTGCCGCGCATTGTCAAGATGCTTGCTAGTCGACGTATTGTTTCACTACGCCCAACATTGGCTCGTGCCATGGCAACAACAAGCAATAGTACAGGAAATACAAGTACAACACAAAGCCAGCAAGGTGAACAACAACGACGACTGGGACCCTTGACACCTAAAGAGAAGGAAGTGTTGGATCCAATGATTCGTGTTGACCAGTCTGGTGAAGTGGGAGCATATTATATCTACATGGGTCAAATGGCTGTTTTGGGACGTGACAAGAAGCTACGACCTATCTTGCAAGAAATGTGGGACCAAGAGAAACACCACTTGGAACGATTTGACCAGCTTGTCGGTGATATGCGCGTACGTCCAAGTCTATTACGACCATTATGGGAGGTGGCAGGATTTGCAGTGGGTGCTGGTACAGCATTGATGGGCAAAGAAGCAGCCATGGCTTGCACAGAAGCTGTTGAAACTGTTATTGGAAACCATTACGATGATCAGTTGCGTACCATTGTCAAGATGATCGATGCCAATCCTGACTTGGAAGAACTTGGCAAGGTAACAAAAGATACCAGCATGTTTTATGCTAAATCACTCACGTGTTGAATCAATAGACTGTGGCTCAATTCAGAGATGAAGAACTGGAACACCATGATATTGCTATCGAACATGATGCTCAAAAAGCTCCTTTCCACGGCATACTTAAATCAGTCATCATGCAAGGTTGTAAGGCAGCTATTTACGTAGCCGAGCGTGTATAGACAAGCATATTCTTTCAATCACATGACAACAACATCCAGCTTTGGTAGTTTTACATCCTCCCTATCTCTTCTCTCTTATCATATCTTAATTATTCATTGCACTGTATATTCTTTCTTCACTAAAAACACATGAAAAACTTCCAAGAGAACATTCTAAAGGCAACAAATTGGGTGAATGGGATGATTTGGGATGTTGCTTATCAATACTGTATTGTGCAAAGTGTGCTGTGCTTTCCAATCTAAAGCCAATAGTGTAAAGAGACCTCGGATGCCAAAGTAGCAACAATCCACCACTTTTCCCTTTCCCTACTCAAATACAACGTTGTAGATATGACTATGGCTATAGCTGTGACCAATTGGGATGCCATGCATATAGCACAAAACTGTCACAGTTACATACGGGATTCCCCTTTTGGAAAGATGGATTAAAGATGAAGTGTCTCTTTGTATTATGAAGAATGAATATGAATCCAAGAACATTGCATTATTCATGTCGGAGAAAGCTTTCATATACGCTAATCACTGTTGGGGATTGCTGTAGATGCCGAAAGGACACTCTTGATTGTGTATTCAAGGTTGTATTAATAAGGAAGTTCTCGCAAACAATGACTGTGTCTATACAGCAGATGATCATTACATTTATTGGGGGAGAAAGGTTGTAATAAGCATGCAGCATACAACAATCATATCAACATGGGCGCTCAAACATCTTACATCTCATGGTATGACAGAGCACTACATGATTGATAGTAAGAACATGTGCTACATCACCAATCAACCATCCCTAGACCCAGTTCAGGAACAACGCACCATGTCTTTCACCCCCAAGTTCCTCAATGACGACAATCCTTTGTTGCACAACATGTGTAATGAATTGAATGGTGCTATTGATAAAGCTGGTGACAAGGACAACGTGATAAAACATGACGTGGGAAAGAAAGCGGTAGCCAAATTATAACGATATGTGCGATAGCAATCATGTAGAGCTTATGCATGGTGGTGCTATGTTTATTACAACACACAACAACACATGATGATAAGTATCATTTCGATATTTGGTCTCCTTATTAAAGATACAAGACTGCATAAGAGGAAAGGGTCCTTGTCGGCGATTACTCATTGTTGAGCCTATAAAACCCAAAAAGCGTTTCACGCCTGCTTCTTCTTTTTTCTTTTTCTTTTTTCTCTTTTTTCTCCTTCTCTTTGGCAAATAGCCCCCAAATAGTCACATACTATCTTATGCTACTTGGTACAACATCATCTACAACATCCACTTTCAGGGGAATGCCTCCAGGCTTTCTAGGTACGTGTATAGCTTGAATAATCTATGCGTAGGTGTAGTGCGGAGAGAAACGGATTTAAGTGACACCTGTGATTCTCATTGGATACTCATTCACCTTGTGCCTTGTTGCTTAGATTTTGCTTCTTCATCATTCGATGCCATCTTTTACGAGCGTCTTCCTGAAGATAATGCAAGACCAGGCGAAAAACCACCTCCTTCTCGTAAAAGAGCATCACATTTGCCTGATTTGCTTCCTTTTATCAAGCTTGTGACAGAGAAATGTAAGGTACAACCCATATTGTTGGTGATGGCACTTATATATGTGCAACGCTTTCGCAAAGCGTTACCTGCTGGTATGTTGCTCATGTTTTACGCTTTTGGGATACTATATATGAATGTGCCAATGACTCATTGTTGTCATAACGGCAAAATGATATTAGGATACAAGGCAGAACCACAAGCAGCGCATCGCATTTTTGCAGCCAGTGTGCTACTTGCCAGCAAATACAGTGAAGATGATCACTTATCAACACGACAACTTGTTCGTGCCACTGGTGATGTTTGGTCTGCCAAGGAAATGACGCGAATGGAACTAGCGTTTCTGCGATTTCTTCAATGGGACTTGCATATTGAAATGGATGAAATGGAGTCGTTCTTGTGTCACATGGATTTCGACATTGCTCTTATATTACCTTCAAAATCCCGCCATTCTTCTTATCCTTGAATGACATCTTACTCTATCACTATACCCACTGTCGCTTCTAATAGCCAAGATTCACCAAAGCTGTATCTATGTAGTCTTACTATCACATTCTTCATTGTATATAATAGAATCTACCTCTCTTTTGCATCATATTGACCGCTTATTGAAAAATGACATTCAGCTGCATGTAATGAGCCACAGCAACTCTCTTTAGAAGAGCTTGAGCTGGGTATGATAAAAGCAGTGGCAGAAGTCTAATTAGATCAATGCCCCGCGCAACATTTTTCTATCTTCTGACATGAAATTTCACAATCCGGTGTCTCTTTTTCCCTTTCTTTTACATTCACTTTCCACTTGAATGCCTTTCACGAAGCGCTTTGATGCTGAATGCATCCCAGAGTGGCGAAAGGCTTATATAGATTACAAGAGCCTAAGGGCTCTCGTTTATACAATTGAAAAGGTAAGTGATATATATGTCACATGTATATGTTACTCCCTATACCAACAACATTGATCTCTCTTTCCACAGCAACATACGAGCAGCATCCTTCGTAACAATATAGCAGCAAGACCTGGTTCTGCTACATCCTACATCAATTCACCACCAACACAATTATCGGATGTCGTAGCTCGAGACATTGAAACTGAGCGTACCCAGCTATCAAATGCATCCAATAGAGAGGAACAACTTTCACAAGATGACCTTGGCTTCTTGTACAATCTCTTGACACATGGTACAGAACAAGAGAAGATGTTTTTTGATATGTTGGATCAGCAATTGGATAAGGTTTCCAAATTCTTTAATGGTACATTGTCAACAGCAACGCTGTCAACATATCTTGTCTTACACACATGGATTACTAGAACGCGAACATGATGCACGATCCAAATTCACAGCGTTGCAAATCCAGATGAAGCTAGTTTCAGACTATGGCCAATTGTTGAAGGAGGATGAGGTATCTATAATTATATAGGCAGGGTTATCAGGCTGTGTATTAGTGTGGAAAGGGCCGAGCCAAAAACAAACAAACCTTAACAAATGCAATCAACCCAAAAAGGAAACCAACGTGAGTGAGACAAGCCCATTGCTACGGCAACATCATCCCGACAACCTGCATGACAATGACACCACTTGGTCACCTTTCCTTGATAAGAAACATCATCAACTTGACTACCAGGTACCATTGCATTGACATAG
This sequence comes from Lichtheimia ramosa, assembly GCA_008728235.1. Classification (NCBI taxonomy): domain Eukaryota; kingdom Fungi; phylum Mucoromycota; class Mucoromycetes; order Mucorales; family Lichtheimiaceae; genus Lichtheimia; species Lichtheimia ramosa. The sequence continues at coordinate 1,360,446 of CP031827.1, read as the reverse complement.
TTTGGTCATGATTTACTAAGCGCAAAAGGATAAACATAGGTGGCACGTGGTCGTTTGAAAAAGGCAATGACCGAGTTTTACCACAGTTTGCAGTATTTGCAGTCTTTCAAAGTGAGTAACAAGGTGATTATACATTGATCTTAATACTTATTGGGTACCAAAAAGGATTTGAATATGCAAGCTTTCCAAAAGATCCTCAAGAAGTTTGACAGGGTAAGTTAATGTGAAGCAGTTGCTACTTGTATGCGATTCTCACTATGTATTCTTTAGGCAGCTGGCTGGAAAGCTGGATCAGTATATATGAAAAAGGTCAAACAACATCACTGGTCAACGTGTAATGATGTGGAGCGCATGATTGAAAAGACAGAGGTAAAATATTATCCTTGTATATTGATGTGAAGCATCCAATCTCATCCCTGCCTTGCCATAGGAGCTGTATACAACCAGTTTCTCGCATGGTAATCGTCGTAAGGCTGTTCAGGCACTCAAAATATATCAAACAATCGAGGTATGGTATCCTGTGTCTCATGCTGATGTTGCGGCAAAACGGCAGCCTATTCACCAGCCTATTGTAGGCCCATACCAGTGCAGCATGGCGTGTTGGTCTTTACCTTGGTGCATGCATTATCTTACTTATTCATACCGCATATTTGGGTAAGCTACTTATCAAGAATGAAAAACGGGTTTGTTAACATAAAGATGAAGCTTGGGATCCTGAAATTAGTCAACGCATACCCCACATGGCAACTCATTTGCAAATTTATGCCGCTTTTTCACTGCCTATTCTCTTTGCATTGGGATTCTCGGTGAACATGCTGGTTTGGACACGCTGCCGTATCAATTACAAGTTCATATTTGAGCTGGATCCCAGTGACAATCTCGATTACCACCAATTTGCTGAAGTAAGTACTGAATCACATCGAGTCATCTTCTGATATTCACGACCATTTGACAGCTACCAGCATTATTTCTGCTATTGCTGTCAATAGCAATGTACTTTGACTTTTCACAATCACTGGAGCCGGCTATTTCTTGTCAATCTTGGCCAATGATTCTCTTTGTTACCATTTTATGCATCTGTATATGTCCCTTCAACATCTTTTATCGCTCAGCACGTAAATGGCTTGCTGTTACCTTGGTAAGTGATTGAATCAAAGATTTGGTACAGTCACTGATCATATCACTTATCAGGGTCGTATCATCTTGAGCTACTTGTTCCCTGTCGAGTTTCCAGACTTTTTCATCGCAGATGAGCTTAATAGCTTGGCTTATTCCTTCTGGACCATCACTTACTTCTTCTGCGCATATAGCTGTAATTGGACTGGATTAGGTATATTGATTCTTGATAGCACATTAGAAGGCTTTTAAAGCTTATATGATTGCTATAGATGAGCATTGCTATGTGACACATATGTGGATCACACCCTTTCTTGCAGCTCTACCTCCTTGGTGGCGTTTTCTTCAATGCATTCGTCGTTATCAAGATTCTCGAGAACGTGTCCACGTTATCAATGCCATCAAGTATACAACATCTATTGCAGCCACTTTTGCCACTGCTATTCGTCGCATGAAACGTAAGCTATCAATTTTATTATGCTGACACTTTGACTGATACATTATACAGCTACACCTGGCATGGATGTCGTGTGGATCCTTTGTTCTATGATCAATTCCTCATATACATCAATATGGGATATCAAGATGGATTGGGGATTACTAGTGACAGAAAGCAAGCATTTCTTGCTTAGGGATGATTTGGTATTCCCGGTGCCTGTAAGTCATCCATAGGATGTAGAAAAGTACATGGTGCTTATTATGAATGGTACATGTAGGTCTATTATGTATGTGCTGTTCTTAATGTAGCCTTGCGTTTTGCATGGGCATTGAACACGGCAGGTTTGACTTTACAAAGTGATGTTCTTGGATATTTGACTGCTGTGATGGAAGCGTGTCGAAGATTGCAATGGAATTTCTTCCGTTTAGAGAACGAGGTATATAACAAGATGACAAGAGATGTATATTGTTTATTCATGGATTTGAATATAGCATCTAAGCAATTGTGCAGACTATCGAGCTATCAATGAGATTCCACTTCCATTTTCTCCACCTGAGGATATGAAACAGCAAGAAGAACAGCTCTTGTCACCAGTATCAGAAGAAGAAGGATCGATCGAATGGCCAACTCAAAGACCATCTCGTCGTATGCAGCATCAACAGCTTCAACGACAGTATACCTGGGCCCATACCATCAATCCTACAGTTCCTACACAAGTTGGATCATTCTATGGTCGTCGTGACTTTGAAGGCAAACGAGAAGCTAAAAAGCTACCATTCAGATATGCTGGTATTGGTCGTTATAGTCCTAGTCGTAAATCATCTGCAAATAGTAGTAGTGATGAAGATGACGATGAAGAGGACGATGAAGATGATAATGCCGAGACTATGAATGTGTCACCTAGACAATAGTTGATTTATTGAATATGTACAATATGCAGTGTATTTCTATCTATAATCCCTTTTGAATCTTGCTAAGCAAATGATCTACTTGCGCTGCCATGTTGGGTTGACCTTTCTTGGTCTTGGACATCAAGCGACCCCGTTCACGTTCTCGTTGCTTGTAATACTTTCTCTTTTCATATTCACGATCATCACGCTCTCGTTGTCGTCTTTTTTGCTCTTCTTGGACTGATTTGATTCGTTGTTCTTTCTGCTGTATCTCGGATTTGAAAGGATTGGGTTTACGTCTAGAAGAAGAAACATACATTAGCAACATGAATGATGCATGATCCCTTTCTTACACTTACGTCTTTTCAGTCTTCTTTTTCTTTGCTTTACCCTTATCCTCTTCATCACTTTCATCACTGCTTGATTCATCGAGATAGAATACTCGGTCATCTTGATCAGTCTTTGATGGTGCAGACTTTTGGCCATTGTTGTATTCGACAATATTCCCCTCGTCATCAATAGTACGTTCACCAAAGATCTATATATCAAACAGTCTGTTAGCACAAATACTATTCCACCATGCTATACCGAATCTACCTCTTTGACATAGTCGGGTGTGTCCTGATCAAAGTTATCCTTCTGGATCTGCTTGTGGTATTTGCGTTTGACCTGAGCCTTGTGGATCAACTCATTCTTCCTTTTCTTGACTATGGAATGTACCATTGAGCAACTGACTGCAAGGGGAACTGTGTTTCAAGAAGCTACCTTTGCGTTCGTGTGGATTGAGTGGACGTTTAGGAGGCATCGATCGGGTAAAGGTGTGAAAGAGAAAGAGAGTCTTATAAAAGGTAAGTCACTCAAGTGATCATTAATGGCGGCATGCATTGTACCACCTACGAATGCCAATCATTCCCAAACTCACTTTGACTCCCTCGTTTCCTTCTTTTTTCTCTTGTTCGCTTTTTCACTTGTAATGCTCGACATTGGGCGACACTGCCTATCTTTATTACTTTTGGCTCTTTTCAGTAACGCTGAGGATGACAATATCACCAGTACAACACTCGTGTCAAACACAACAACTAAAGAAGACCTAACATCCGCCACAACTGGAGAAAAGGCCACAGCAGTGCTATTTGTTGCAGCATCATTGGCTTGGATGACATTTCGAGCTATAGGCATAGGCATCTACATGTTGATATCTTGGATGACATGGCCCGTGCTTTTGGTACTCGGATTGGTGTGGCGTATCTTGATCGTCCGACCTTGGGAACTCTTTGTGTCGTTTATTCATGTTGTATACCCAGTCGCCTTGTTTTGTTTTGCAGCAGTATTATGTGGTACTATTATTGGTGGATGTGCCGGTTTTGCAGCAGAAGCTATTGCATGGTTTACCATTACAGCCACTTGGGGACGTTCATCAGCATCTATTCCAAAGCAACATCGCATCCAAGCTGAAGAACGACTACAACTAGAAGGCGGAGAATATCAAGATGATGTTTATGATGACGATGATGATGATACAAGTACGGATAATGTTGCGTTTGATTGGGATGTCAAGGGCAAGATGCCAGCTGCAGCTTTTGATAAGCTACGTGAACGCTACCAGAAAGAAAACGACGACATGTACGATGATTGGGCATGGGAAGAAGATGATGATAGTATAGACATGTTTCCACGGAAACGATGGCATCACAGATCCAGTTCATCAACATCACCTATATCCATTGTACGATAAAGAAAAACAGACTATCAGCAGTATTATTACATCTCAGGGTATTGAGCAGGATCAGGTGCTTCCTTTTGTCAAATGTCAAACAACCAGGAGGAAAGGAGAAATCACTTTTTGTGTCAACATTTAAGCACTGGTCATACATACAACAACATCCCTGGAAGTAGGAGGATTATGTACTTGATCAAGTTATGTATTCACTGAAAGGGATAGACTCTTTTTTTATACCACATGTGATAGAAAAGATGTTGTGGATTGTCATGTTCTCAATAAAACACCACATGATATCCTTGTTTAGAAGAAACACTAAGCTACCTTGATCTATATAATCGATAATGTGTTGGGGGTTCATATAGTGTCCATTGTATCCTCTTCAGCTGATCAATCTTGTCTTCATGCCGATCCATGACACGTATTCAAGCAGTGGATGGTTTTCATTGTGTTCGGAGTACACGTTCTCTCGCGTCAATTTTGGAAGCGCAGCAACAATGAACCACGCGACGCGCTCTTCTCTCTTGACCAACAACTCCCTCCACCATTCCACCCATGGACGTCGATGGTCATATTGTCGCTCATTTCGTCGTTCTCTTTACAGCTCAAAAGCTCAAGAAATTCAAGACTTGGCAGGATGGTAAGCAAATGGTCTTTTGCATTGTGTACCGAAAGCATATACTCACTAGGCTTCAATTCAGGCACCATGAAGTATTACAGCTTCAACAGAAAGGTAACAATAAGTGCGTTGGAATAATGCTCATGCTTACATTCATCTCTTGAACCAGCTCGTATTGACTGATGAGAAGGGATATCATATCGACAAGTAAGATCATGCATAAGTTAAATGTTATTGGTAGTACTAACTTGCATATACCTGCAGGAAATTCAATCGCAAAGGTGTTCCTGACGTTGGCGATGAGATCGAGTTTGATGGACATTTAGTGACAGTAGAAGCTTTCGAGAGTCAAGAACCTTATGTCAATGAAGTAATCACTCGACCCACTGGAATGGCATCATCTCCTTCAGTCACTTCAACACCACCAACACCTTCCATCACACAGGTACCCTTTGTTTCTTTATACTTGATACAACATATGGCTTACAAGTATTTTTAGACCAGTGTGAATCAATCAAATGACAATCGACTTGGCAGAAAGCGACTTCGACCTATTGCAAATCGTCCTCCAGGATTATCTGCACCGCGAATGCAACCATCTTTATCCGCATCACATACATCGACATCAACATCCTCCACCAACACCATTACACATGATACGATGGATCAAAGCACATCAGCCATGCGTTTGTCGAGAACATTTGTAGAGCCAACAAATACAACAATATCTCCACAATCACACATGCCAAGTACTATTGTTGACAATCAGCATCATCAGCTACCCAATTCGACAATCAATACCCAAGTTCATACAGAGCATATTACACAATCAACTGCATCTAATCATCAATCGATTAATACTACTACTGATACATCAATCACAAGTATTCAACAAGAACCCACCAATAACAACATTAGAAAGAGACCAATAGAGCTAGATCCAATCGAGACTATGGACTTGGATATTGACGAATCTATCAGCTCAGTACCAGCTACAAAAGAAACGCAATCAATTCAAGCTCCAAATCAACCATCTAATACTGCTTCGACAACGACTGTATCTACCATGACCAATTCAAGAACCACTGCACCTCGTAGATTACGTGTTGGGATTTCAAAACGCAGTTTAGCCAATGTCCCAGGAGAACATCAGCCTGTCGTACCCAACATCACTAATTCAAATGATATCCCATCCACCAATGCAAGGTAAAGACAATGGGTGATTTGGAACCATGACAAGGTGATTCATATATCTCTTTTAGATCTTCTTTTGTTTCTGCAGCCACTGTTATTCCTGATGAATCGATGGATCAAGAAGGAGATGCTGCTGCTGCTGCTACGCCTACGCCATCGTAAGTCCAGTTTCATGCCTTGGTCTTGTTGTTTGAATCATATCTCATATTATCTTCAACAGTGGCACATCAAAACCTTTCAAATCGCCTGTTGCTGAAGGCATGTAAGTCATTGACATGTTGACAAGAATGAGCAGGATAACGAACCATGTATACAATAGGCCTGCTCCACTTGTGCTCCAATTCCCAACTCGTGATAAGGCAATGGCGATTATGAAGACTAAGAAATATCAAAAGCGAACGCGAGTTGTCCCATCACGCATTGTAAGTTCCTTCCTGATAGTGATAGATCACAATCTAATTGGATGATCTTTATAGCCAAATGTCAATCAATACAAGGATGTTTTCCGGAAGATGATCCATGAGCATTTACAGGTATATCTTTATTTCAATTATGCCAAGATTGACTATTTAACATGTGGATCATTATAGATCATGTTGACCAATTATGCAGTATACTACTTCTCCGTGCAATCATCCATTGGCAACCAACATCGTGACCTTGAACGACAATTTCGTCACAAAGGAATCGGGTTTTATTCTACAACGCTTCACAGGTATGAAGTTTGTTATGCTGTTACATTCAAGTTTGATGTGTAACCGGCTGTTTGGCAGTGATGGAAGATATCAAGAGTCTTTGAGATTCCGTATAAGGACAAGCAACCGAGAGCATCATTCAAAATACAGCAAAGGTAAGCATAGTGTGTGTTTCAACAAAACTAGCAATCTGACAATGCTTCTTTGTAGATGATGTCTGGGTTGTTTCGCGTTCATCCAGTTTCGAGCCACATGGCACATTCCTTGCAAGGAGCACATTCTATGGTCCTTTCTCAGATGGCATGCTCGAGGTAAATCAACATGAAAAAAGCATATCACTCTTGCACAATCGCTCATTTTCTTTCAGATCGAATGTCTTTCTCCACGTGATGCCCGTGTTGCTTCTCAATTGGTGAATCAAAACGGCAACATATATGCTCTGCGATCAATATCCGCCACCACTGAATTCATGATGCTCGGTATGTTGATTATCATCGCTCCATGTTTAAACGACACATTCTGATACTGATAGGATAGATCATCTTGATGACAAGCTGGATAGACTGCCATTGATGCCATTTATGCTAGGAGATGGAAAAGGGAAGAAGAAGAAGAAAGACAAAGAACCTATCCACCAGAATATGACCAATGAACCAGATTGTATTCGAATACGTCGAGAGGACAATATTGATGTGGAAAAAAAGATCAAAGAAACCATTGCACGTTATCATCTCAATGAAGATCAAGAAAGGTAATGTACATCACATATCGCTATGGATCATGTCAGTTTCTCATTATTGATTCCAGTGTGCTTCGTCAAGTCGCCAAATCCATCATCATTGCTCCAGGATGGAATGAGGAAACTGCCAATCCAATCGTGTTGGTGCATGGTAAGTACAGCAGCATGTGATTAGCATATCGATTGACAGTCTCTTTAGGTGTGTTTGGTTCCGGAAAAAGGTATATTAGCGATCAAGAGCTAGCCAATAGTAGTATCATACTCACAATGACTCTAGTTATCTAGCAGCCGTCATTATCATATTCTTGCGAGACATCATTGACACAGCCTGCTTACATCGTGAACCTGATGACTTGATCACTTTTCGTATTCTGGTTTCCTCTAACACGGTAAGCATTTCATTATTGCACAAGCGACAATGGGCTAATGACTTGTTTGAAGAATGTTGCTGTTGATCGGATCTTGGCAGTAAGTATGGTATTGGATATTGATGGCCGATTTCTCATCTCCACTTTCAGTCGCTACTCAAACTAGGCTATGATGATTTTGTACGCATTGGAAGGTAAGGAAGCTATCAAGGTGGATGTAATATGATAGCATTAGCTAACATGGATTTCACATTGTCAGCCTAAAGAAAATAGCCAAGGCAGTTCTTCCATACACAGCAAAAGCCAAAGCATCAGGCAATGAAGGTGTGCTTATTGTAACTGAGACAAGGTTGTCCAATTTCACTGATCATATCCTTGCTTCCTTAGAAATCAAGGAATTGGAACAAATGCTAGAGGATCCAAACAACTCGGAAGAAGACACGGATCTGATTGCATCTACACTACAAAGGTTTAGGAAGAATGAGAATTCATTCCAGGTGCAATATGCTCAAGTCGTTGGTAAGTCAAATGGATGTGGTTGCCCATGAGCAGGTATCAACTAGTAATGGATTTAGGTACGACTTGTGTTGCTTCCACATTTGAAGTATTCAACGGTGTCACATTCTCTTTGGCGCTTTTGGATGAAGCATCACAGCTGATGGAGCCCTTATCAATGGTCCCTTTATCGAGATTCTCATGCAGCAGACTGCTTATGATAGGTGATCCATTGCAGGTACGTTGGAATACACATCATGTAGTACCTTGCTCTTATTTTGACTATTAGCTACCCCCTACTGTAACAACTGGATGCGATGAGCAAAATACTGGCGAAGGCATTGATAAAACTTTATTCGATCGGCTGACAGAGGTAAATTGCTTGGGAGAGAGAGCTATGAATCATTGTCAAAGGCTGATTTGTGTCTCGGATCATCTTCTTAGATGGGTCATCAAGTAAGTTTCTTTTCATATTACAATGAGCTACCAATGAAAGTTGACACTCTTTTCCTAGTCTATTATGCTGCGAACACAGTATCGAGTAAGTGCAACAGGAAGATGATTCGACATTATGATAACTGGATATGATTGATTCCTAGTGTCATCCAAGTATATCAGCAATCAGCAATCATTTGTTTTATGGGCGCAGACTGCGAAATGGTATCACTGAAGGGGATCGTGCACCTATCATTACTGGATTACCAAATCTTGCGTTTGTGGAAATCCCTGGACAGGTAATAGGTGATATCTTTTGGATCGAACGTTTACTCAACATCCTTAATATGTAGGAACAAAGAAGTCCACGCAACCAATCCTTTTGGAATGAGACTGAAATCGCTATTGCTGCTCATATTACTGAAGCACTCTCTAATCTTGGAGTCCCAGCAAGTGACATTGGTATTGTATCACTATGTAAGTTTATGCATTAAAGTCCCTTACAAAGTTGCTGATATGATAATCTTCATCTAGATAAAGAACAGGCCGATCGATTAGCTGCTCATGTTGGCTCGAATGCACAAGGTCGAAAACAGCACGTACAGGTAATGACATGGATTTATTGTCTTGGAAGATGATATTAAGTAGCATCTATCATCATTGTAGATATCCACTGTAGATGCATTTCAGGTAGGGATAGCAAAAAAGTAAGGAGAAGGTTGTATTGGGACACTGACATGTATATAGGGAGGAGAAAAGGATGTGATTATCTTGTCCACCGTGAGAACAACCAACAGTGCATTCATTGATAATCCTCCTCGTGTCAATGTTGCATTAACGCGAGCCAAACGGTACGTATCTCTCAAAGCACACGTGTTCCTTTCCAGGCTAACACCTTTAAAAGTCATCTATTTATCCTTGGCAAGCAAGGTCTACTTATGGGAAGCAATATCTGGTCCAATATTCTCACACAGTGTCAAGGTAAAAGGATTGACTACACACATCCACTTTATCATCTCACACTTTTCAAACAGATAGTGCTTTTACGAGCCATGACTTTGCACGTTTACTTTCACAGTTGCAATTGAATCGGGAGCTATAAGCTACATTTGTCTGAAATCCAGTGAACTTGTAGAATGTTTGTTATCCTTTGTGGCACCTGCTCGAATAAATGTGAATACAAGCATGCAATCCATGTTTACAAACAAACCTTTGTCCTGTTTAGATGATGATGGCCGACGAATTGAAATAAAGTCATTGATATTTCGAGCAGCTGAAAACTTTAAGCGAGATGATTGATCCATTGTACTTGGTGGATGTGCAGCAACGGCAGATGAAAGACCTTCATAAATGCGTTCTGGATTTGGTGCTGCAGCTACTGCAGTTGCACGACGTATACCGGATAAGGCATCGACATGCATAAACGATGTGGATGAATCACTGCTGGTGTCGCAAGTGCTGAATATGCTTTCTTGTTGTCGCGTTTGTTGCTTCTGCTTGTCTTGTTTAGTTGCTGTATCTGAATCCAATGATGAATGAATGACATTTTGCTGGTTTCCTGCTATTGTTGTGTCAATATTTTGAATGATCCAATTCCATGGGAGTAATTAAAGACTTGTCACCTTGTGTATCCTCTTTCTGACTCAATGTAGGCATCAGCATATCCAAATCCATAAGCTCATCCTTGTGTATCACCGATGTCGATAGATCGCTCATAACACCTTTTGCAGTGGATGCCGATCTTTCACGCTTTTGGTCATTGTGTTCAATCTCGTGATCATTGTCATTATCATCAGGTGATGGGGGAGAATAAGGACAATCAAGGCGGATCACTTGCATCTTGCGAAAAGTTTGGCTTTTTGATTTCAGGTTTCCCTTTCGAAAACACTTTGCAGGCACGTTGAAATGAAACAATGGCATTGGTTTTGGCTTGTAGTCAGGTGAATGATTACATGCATCTTCCAATGCCACTAGTCTATCGTAAACTTCTTGTGTCACTTGCCACGTGTCACTCTTGTTTTCTGGGTACAGCCATTTTGTAATCTCTGGTGCTTCTTGAGGATCATCAAATTTTGGCAGTGGTAGTGGATCAACATTTTTGGTCACTTCCTTGCAAACATCCTCGTAAAGTCCTTTCAAAAGAACATCTTGGTTCCAAATTGTAAGATGCCATATGCGTGAATGTATGTCAATGATTGTTTCTTACCACGCGGAGGTGAAAGTTCCATCTTTGTCCGAAGATAGTCTTGAAGATCTTCTCGCCATTCTTCAACATTCATGTTCATAACTGAATATGGCAATCCGATAGCTGATCGACACAAGTTGTAAAGGAGCTGAATGAAGGAGTGAGAGCAAGAAAGTACAAATGCGGAGTAAAGGGGTTGGCATGATGTCATTAGACAGCAAATACGTAACACCTTGTCAGACTGCATGAAAGGAGATCTCGACCCAGCTCACAAGGAAATCTGTGCACGCACTGACCACGTTTAAAGCCCCACAGGCAATATACTTGTTTGTTGCACCCTTCCGGATAATGAACCAGAAATGTCAAAAACGCATTCCATTTCTGCTTGCACACGCGACTAATGTTCTCTTTCTTTCTTCTTTACTCAATACTCCTCCTCACGGCGTCACAGGCAACAAACATGTTCATGTCTACCTTTCCCTTTCAACAATCCTATGCAGCAGCAGTATAGCATTCTCCCATATTTCATATGCAAAGTCTATATTATAAAGCAAAGCACTATGGAATATTGAACTATGGAATATCCATGATGATAAGATGTAAAGCATAGCAAGTGGTAGTCAAGAATGTTGTGTGTAGTTTCATCTGGTAATATGAGTAGCAGGCAGAAAGATTATATGCTTCGTTTAAGCTTTCGTCTGGTTAGTCCGATCGTGTGTGTTACATAACTACTTATTCTAGAAGGCGATCATACAGGGTCAAATGCACAATCCAGGGCTGCCCAAGGTCTAGACACATGGTTATGTCTTCTATTACTACAACTGACGTACACATAGTCCTCTAACGGCTGTTCAAGTGAATATGGAAAACGCAATATATGCTATGGGAATGCAAGCAACACAAGCTTTTGCACTACCACTATATACGCCTTAAAGATGAACCGAATTGCATACCTAAAGTGTCACTTCCCTATTATGTCACAATAGTGTGGTATGCTTCAATATGTTCATACTTGTATCTGGTTATAGACCAAGGTTTAGTTTAATAATATAGACAACACTGACAGTATGATCCATAATACTGGTATAGGATAGCTTTCTACTTATGATGAAGCAGCATGAATCACAGGTCTTGTAAGCATGATAGCTGCATGCATAAGGTAGATTCCATGACCCAGAAAGCCGGTTAAGGGAATTATAAAGCGCGTATTTGATGGTTTCACGGATCGGAACAATGCCAGCCGGTAAAGGAGAAAAGGGATCTCGATAGATGTCCTATATAAACCTCTGCTGCTGGGATGAATATTCTGCTTTACGTCGTGTATTCTTCTTCTCTCTTTCATCCCATCTACTCTACTATATTGTAAAGCAGCATTGTTTCACTTTCACCACATATTGCTGCACATATATACCCCTTTATCACGGAACTTGCGTCCCATATAAGCAAATCACATCAAGTACAAAGTTTCTATGCATTCTTACGACCAACTGGAAGGATTTTTATCGATTGCCAATCACGCATCGCCTCTATTACATAACTTCATGTCCCAATTTTCATCCAACAAACAAGATCCTGATAACATACCTATTACTACTGCTGCTGATTATCATTCCTATGGATCACCAGCTGTACCATCTGCTTATTACTCGGTGAATAATAATGGCGACTATATGGTCAACAAAGCCGGCATCCCTGCATTTTTGATACCAGCTCCGCGTATTCGTACACCGGGAAGTATGCAAGAAACGCTCGATTCGCTCCGTGATGAGTGGGTTTCAGTGGATATTGTATTCCGATCTTTGCAAGAAGCATTCATTGTTAAACCAAGCACGTGTGCTGATTTGACTGAAGATGAGTACTTGGATGATGTTGATCGAGAATTATCGATAGCCTATGATGACTTGATGGCTCAAGTACGACGTCTTTATCGACAATTGAATCGGCTTTCAAGAGAAATGTCTCAATACAAGGCAGCGACATCAAATAACACTCAGGACACATTATGCAATGGCGGATTTCAACAATGACAACAATGGACGTCTGGTACGACCATCCGCCACGTTTTTTTTACTCTCCACAACCACGCGGCAAAACAACTCCGCCCATTATTCCAGAATGGCTTGCAAGCCCATTATTTGATGTAATTCCTTTGTTCAATCGTTTAATAGAAGATACTTGTATGCCTTATGTACCATCATTCATTATGTATGATTATGTCTCCTTATATGCCTAGTTGTGTCATTAAGAATGAGGATTAACATTATGTCTGCCACACAAGTGGCGCCTACCTACCTTTTTTGGATGAAGCTCCGTGAAATCATCTGCTTTTACGCCATATGACACTTGTTGAAGTATGATATCTCTACTAAAGCACATAAAACATATCATTCACTCATGTTGGAATCATTGTGTGGCTCTTGAAAGGTAGACAGAAGGTATACGATAGTAGTATACATGTATTGGACACATCTAGACCAATTACGTCATGGTTTTGATGCATGCAACCTTCTTTTTGCCCTTCTTGTTCAACCCTACTACCATCTCCTGCTTTCCGATCCGAGAATGAATAAGCTACATCTACCATTTTCGATGTATATGCACGTGGATGCATATGTTACTCTTAATGCAGGTGCTCATTTCCTTTACGTGTAATGTCTTAGCATCAAATAAGACGAGATGCCTTTATTATACTACTTGAATAAACATGTAAAATGACAAAGTATGTTATTGCTATTACAGCTGGCATATACAGCTATATGGAAGTGGATGGTAGGGTGAATTTGGGATGGATCCGCCGCACTGTGTTTTTCCCTCCTTCTTTCCTCACTCAACGCGTACACAACCATGGACGACCCTACACCAGCTTATAATACAACATCCGATCCGCCCATGGACGACCAACAAGTGACAATGGTGGAGGAATGCACAACTACAGTGATTCAGGAAGAGCAACAACAAGAACAACAGCAACAACAAGCGTATATGGTCTACAATCACAATGTCAAAGACGAGTCTTGTCGACTGGTTGCAACGACTGGTGCACATTACAACACAACAGTTCATATCATATTGGCTACTGAAGCTTCTATCCTACAACATCCACTAAAAGAGACACGGCCGTATAACGACAATGACTACTTTAAAAATGTCAAGTGGTATGTGCGACAAGTCAAGGTTGTTGGGATACTCGGTGTCATTGACGCGTTATGGAATCAGGTCACCTGACGGCACATGTCTGTTATCCAATTCGAACGACAATACATTACGTCTTTTCAATACGTAAGAAGTACCTGTGATTGTGGCGTATCGAGCATTGCATATACTGAAATTCATGCATCCTAATAGTCCATATGACCTTTTCGACCATACACAACAACGTATGTGCATCTCAGCTCATTTACACACACATGATACTCATAATTGACACCTTGTAGCACAGCAGCAAGTTGATCTACGTACTGGATTTGGTATCCATGAAGGCGAATCAATCAATGACTTTGCATGGTTCCCATCCATGAATAGCCAAGGTATGTATTGTGAGCTTTGATCCAGCATAGACTCCACGTGACTCACATCTTTTAAAAAAGACCCTGCCACTTGTTGCTTTCTTACTTCTGTTCGTGATCACCCGATGCATTTATGGGATGGATGTACTGGCCAGGTAAATCCGGGTATTTGGAAATGATTCAAGATGACACTAAAAGGATATGCGTGCTAGCTTAGAGCTAGCTATAGTGTGATTGATCATCGTGAGCGCTTTGTGGGTCCCAATGTCATTTCTTTCAATCCAGGTGGAACACAGTAAGGATTTGATCAAGTCTTTATTGCTGCAGGTTGCTGATTGTCTTTAGCATTTACTGTGGATATGAAAACATGATTGAGATATTTGATGTCCAACGTCCAGGCCAAGCATCAAGCAAGATACCAACTATCCCAAATCGTAAGAGCAAACAAGGTCAAAAAGGTAGGTTTATATGAATGTACATGGAGAGAATGGAGACTAAAGTAATCTATAGGCATCATATCCTGTTTGGATTTTAGTGTGGATGGCCTTTATGCTGCAGGATCCTATAGTCAGTCTGTTGGCATTTATGATGAGACGAACCACGAGCTATGTTTGAAGTTAACAGGCATTCAAGGAGGAGTTACGCAGGTAATATACATATATCAGGGAATAGATGATGATCCAGCTTTATTGATTCATCTTGAATGATGACAGGTGCGATTCACACCCGATGGCAACTTTCTCTTTACAGCTTCACGTACATCTAACGTCATTTCATGTTGGGATATCCGAGATACTGCAAATGTGTTATATGAACTACCCAGACCAGGCAAAACCAGTCAAAGAATCACTTTTGATATTGATCCAAATGGCAAGACATTGGTGTCAGGAGATCAGGTAAGGATTAAATAAAAGTTGAAAGTCCTTGTACACTTAATACTGGTATGATAGCATGGCAATATACTGTTTTACGATATCAGCAATCCAGGAAATGAAGATCAAGCCGAGGATCGACTGTTGCATTGTTTGAAAGGACACCAAGGTAAGGATAGCTATCATAATGGTTATAGTGTCTTGTATACCAATGAAATCTTTAATGTAGATATCACATCCTGTGCAACATGGAATCCAATGTACCCCTGGCTTCTTGCCACGTGCTCTGGACAACGCAAATTCGACTTGGTCGATAGTGATAGTGATAGTGATAGTGATGATGATGATGATGATCCACAGGACCATGTTATTGATAACTCTCTCTGCATATGGCAAGTGCCAGGAACACCAGAATGGTACTCTTTTGAAGCATCATAATAAACAAATGAACATTCGTGTATATAGTATTTGTAAGATAGATTATATTACTATTAAAACAATTCATAATTGGGATCAAAGAGCATGCTGACACTTTCTCCATTGTGAATGCGTCGAATGGCTTCTGCAAACAGTGGGGCAATAGTAAATGTGGAGATTTTGGAGCATTTACGCGTATGTTCTTCTTGTGGTACAGAATCACTGACAATGACCTTGTCCAAGTAACTTTTCTCGATTCGATCCAATGCATCACCACTCATGACACCATGTGTAACTAAAGCATAAATCTTGGTGGCTCCATTTTCATGTAGTAACTTGGCAGCCTTGGTAAGAGTGAAACTGGTATCCAACATGTCATCGATCAAAATGCAGACACGATCACGCACATCACCGACCAGCATCAGATCATGCTTTTGGGGCTTATCAGGTCTTCGTCGTTCCTTGTGAATCAGAGCAAAGTCCAATAGTAGCTTTTCTGCAATAGCTGTAGCTCTATATGAATTACGTGGGATGAGTCATGGCAACCTAGTTGTACAAGTCTTTTATACCTCTTTGCACCACCAGCATCTGGAGACACGATCACTGCTTGTTCAAAATCAGGAATGTTGTGTTGTATATATTTGATCATGATTGGAAGTGATGATAAATTGTCGACAGGGCAATCAAAGTATCCTTGGAATTGTGGATCATGCAGATCAAGTGTGATAATGTGATCGGCTCCTATATGAGATATGAGTGCCATGTTCTCTTTTTTGATCCATTGTTTAACTTACCAGCACACATCAATAGTTCTGCTACCAGAGTACCTGATCGAGCAATCCATTGGCGGTATCCACTAGCATCAGGTTGACAAGGAGTTTGATTCCATGGACCTTTAAGTCGCATATGTTCAATAGCATCTGCCAATGTATTCTCGTAAATGTTCACATTGTTGGCTTGTTCTTTTGGTGTGGATGGTACTGTATCATGAGGCGTGGATGGTACTGTCATAGGCGGAGCTCGTGTCAATGGAGCACCAGTTCTCTTTCCAGGAGGACCATCCGGTTGTCGAGAATAAGGAAAGCAGGGAATCACTGCTGTCACCTTTCTAGCAGAAGCAGTCTTGCAAGCCTGTATCATGATCAAGAGCTCCATCAAGTTGTTGTTGACATGTCCACAGCCAGACTGCACAATGTAGACTTCTTGTTCACGGACACTTTCGTATAACTCAACTCGCGTCTCGTTGTTGCTAAACTTTGACAAGAAAGACTTGCCAGGTTCACACGATAGTCGCTGACAGATATGCTGTGTCAAGTTCTGATGCGAAGAACCAGAAAAGATAACAATGCCTCGCATGTGGGAATCAAGTGGTTGGAAAAGCGAGAAAGAGAAGAAAACAGAAGATACCTGCTACAACTCGGTCCTTGAAAAAAAGTTAAAAGACATTGTATACTTGCTTGTGATCCATGGATCTCAGCTTCCTTTTTTGTACCACACTTCTTGTCTATGTATCTCTCCATCCTCGATCTCCCTGTTCACTTATCCCATGGATACAAACATATATGATTCAATATACCAATGTATACATTTGCTCTTCTTTCAAAGGAATATAAATTTTAATGTGCCTTGATCTAAACACATTGGATGGAAAATCATGCAAACAGGTACGATTGACATTTGATTGATACACGTGCTCCATTCCCATCATGTCATTTAGCTGGGGTACATGCGATTTGGCAGTTTACGCTTTTGATGGACATTACAATAACATGTTGCTTGGGAGACTGCATAGATCAATATGCGCAGTTTCCAGGGTGGATTGAATAAGGATGCAAGTCTATTTTGGTAGCCAGTCGCCCAAATGACAAGATGAATACATACATCAAGCGCATTTGTCTTTGGATCTAAGTCATCTTCACTTCATAGCATCAAGTTATCATAATATACCCAGTTTGGACATGCAACAAGGGAATAAAGGAATTCCACAACACATTCATCTTCTTTTTGCAGATAAAATGGTACATTGCTTATCATATCTCATGACTTTATATAGCCAGCTTTGAAATTGTAGAGATAGTAAACTAGCTAGTGGTTAAAATACAAGAATTGGGTGACTGAAGGATGGATTAGATTGCTCATTGCTGGAGTAACGGGATTCGTGGCTTGGTTGGTCGGATGTCAAGCTCAACTTGACAGGGCCAGTGATCTTTTGTTTTCTCAGCACTTGCTTATACACACAATGAAGTTGAAGCAACTCAAGGTTAGGCCACGGAAGCTTTTGGAATCAAGCCCTTGCGTCGTTGAAATGGGTGCATTGTTCGAATGCTGGGCTACCGATGGTATCGATGCCAAGAAGTGTACAGCTGCTGCTCAATCTCTTCAGGAGTGCATGTCCAAGCCTGTAAGTTGAAAGGTTTTAATAGCCCTTGTGCACGTATTAAATGGTTTGTTTTGTATTGATAGGTCAAGAAGACAAAGGCAAAGAATACCATCAACTACCACTTGGCACGACTCAGCAAACAATTGTAGAGAGATTACACCTATTTCATGTCACACATATACACACGCACACACACACATCAAACCACCTTTTCGTATCTGTATTCTCTCACTAACAACGTCACCCAACAATCCACCACCTTCACACTTCATTGTATCATAGTCGTTAGAGCCGAAAATGAAAAAAAGCTTCTTATTCATCAGTCAATATGTCGATCTTTGTAACGTGTAAATAGGAGTCAATATCATGTGATGGAAAAGAAGAGGATAGGATCGTTAGACCAACAAGCAGCATATGAATTGAAGGGATGATCTGGTGATAGTTTCATTGTCAGCATGAAGCAACCGTTAAAGATGATATGATTCGACTTTTAAGATGAATGCTACAAAACACTTAATCATGGAAAGGTGTTCCCATGTATCTCTCTTGATCCTACGATGATAGACTACCACTAAAAAGGATGTATGATGTCTGATGTGAAAACAAAGAAACAAAGGTTCCCCTTTATATGTCGAGCTTTCTGAGAGCAAGATCAAGTTTACAATAAAGTGAATCCGGTGATGGGATGTATGACAGTGAATCAAATCTTCAGTCCTACTCTTATTGTCAACGTGATGTTGATAGTGTTGGTGTTTGCTAAAGGGAACTGCTGCTGCTGCTGCTGTGCTGGATTGCAATGTTATTAGACTGGAGTTGTGTTGACTGATGTGAAGTGTCGAAAGTCTTAATGAAGTTGGGCATCGATATGATTACAAAGAAAGGCAAATTGATTTGCAATCGTCGATCCACTTATGTTGGTGTACTTGATGTAGCTCATGATTCAAAGTTTGCTTAGCGACATTGTGTATGGCTATGCTCCTAATGAAACTTGTATACTCAACAGCCACGTTTGACTCCAATTCGGCTATATATAGAAGCCTGTTGCATGTTGTATGATGGATATGGAAAATCTCCTCCAACAATGAATATTGCGATGTCTTCTGCTCTCAGACTGGTGCTTGTAAGGTGTTGACATGCAGCATGGTATCATAGTTATCACGCTTTAGTGTGATGAAAGCTGTAGGTATAGTCATGATGATATCTTTATGTACAATTACTAAGGGATGGCATGATAAGATGGGTACAAAGAAGCTAGCAATTGTAACGAGAGTATTTGGTCGAGAAAAGATGATGCAAGATGGCGTCGCAAGTTCTGAGAATCATATAGCCATTGCTTGCAGCTCTTATTCTTGTGTTAATTTGTCCTGCAGTATCAAATCTATATAGTGGCTCAGAATGATGCTCGTTCAATAAAGGAAAATGGATCTGTACCTTAGATGGAAGTTTTGAATACCACAACGTATAAAAAATGCTGACAGCCAGACAAAAGATGTGCTTCGCAAGCAGAATCCCACAGTATTGTTTCCTTGATTGGTAAAGCCGTCTCCGCGGAAAAATCCCAAAAAGCAAACCTGACTACAATGCCCAATCCACCGTTCAATAAGCGTATAAGACTTCTAGTCACAGTGTGTTGGAAGAGGCACTGGATGTGGAAGCCGTTATATCACCACCATGTAGGCTGGACCAATATCATTTCCAATAAAGACGATGGGAGTCAATCCACCTTGGCACATGCATCACGAGAGGAAGCTACATCAAAAGAGATGAGTCTGTTGTCCATCAATCGCTTATAGGATGATTAGACTTACCTTGTTACAAGAGTCAAATAGGATGACAATCAATCAAGAGATTGGATGAAGGAAAGAGATGTGTGGAAGATGACAACATCCTTTTATTTGTGAATGGTGGGCGTGGGGACATTCTGTGATAAAGTATTTGTTTGGGATGATGCATTGATAGATAAGGTATAAACAGATAGATTCCCTGTACTGTTGACATGATGCAGTATCTGGCCCCCATGGTGGAGATATAACGGCTTCCTGCATACTGGTCGATGAAAAGTTTCATTTACGTAGAAAGAAATAACAGCTGTCAAATGGCATATCAAAAACCATGTGTCTTTTTTATGGATAAAGCACAATGCCTCGTGACACGCGGATCAGACAAGGTCCACATCAACAGCAAACAAAATGACATAGATAAGCAACAAGATCTTTTTTGAAAAGATGGTACATTGTCACAAGACTGAGGAAGAAGGAAATACTACAAGAGACAATTGGAGGGATGATCGAAGGAGTGAGGATAGAAGAAAATAGTTGTGTGTATGCGTGTAAGAGATATCAAGCTAATTGCACGTGTCTTTTTGTTTAATCGGAAGTGTCAATCTTGAAGCCTGCAGAGTGGAAAGTACAATCTTCATCACCATCCTTGGCCTTGTTGGAGGAAATAGACAAGCTAATGGATCGATTCCATGTTAGTCATTAATGTATACATGTCCAAGTCTGAAAGACTTACGTGTAGTAATAAGTGGCATCAGGATCAAGATGCTCCTCATCCAAGACAAAGTGATCCTTGACATTGATCTCATCGGTAAAGCGCTCCTTGCCAGTCCAAACAGTTTCAACAAACTTGGCTTCGTTATCAGAGACAGACTTGTAGAGATCCACCTTCTTGAGCATTGCAGTTTGGGAAGACTTGTCACGGGAGGCAGAAATGGTGACATGCTTGTTAAGCTTGACCTTTTGATCCTTCTTTGGAGAGGTGACTTCAAGACCAAAGCAGCCCTTAAAGTACTCGGGACGATAGAACTGGATGTCATCCAAGGATTCAGTGTAATAGCTCATACCAGCAGCATCTTGATGAACACCCGATGTCACCTTGAAGGTGTGAGAAGTTTCAAGACAATCAGGACCATGCATGCCATTCATATCATTGGTCACCCAAACACTAACAAGTGCCAATTAGCAGCCATAATGAGTTGTCTGGAATGGTTCCCGGATCATGTGCTTTATAT
Source organism: Lichtheimia ramosa (assembly GCA_008728235.1). NCBI lineage: Eukaryota > Fungi > Mucoromycota > Mucoromycetes > Mucorales > Lichtheimiaceae > Lichtheimia > Lichtheimia ramosa. Next base: position 1,339,363 of record CP031827.1, on the reverse strand, counting down.
GGAAAGATCCAACTTACCGGTAGTAATAGAGACCAGCAGTTGCGTTGGCAGGAATAGTGTCGCTGATACTGGCTTGCTTGTTCAAGGGGAAGTTGCCGTGCCAGACATTTTGGACATAGGTTGCTTTACCACCTTCGGCTACAGAGTAAAGCTGTCAACACAAAACGTAATATGGCATCATGATTAGTACAAATAGAAATGACAAGTTCAGGTGATGATGACTCACGTCAAGGCCGGTAATGGTCTTTTTACGCTCATCAGGCTCACGAGCTATAAAGATAGTAACAATATCAGTAAGATGCATCTACCGATCCACCCCCTTAAATATATGACTTACTGACAGTGACCTTGGCGAGACCACCAGCAACAACAACAGAGTCCTCGTTAGGAGCGACAACTTCCAAGTCTATAAACAAGTAGATTGGGTATTTAGAAGTAGTCCATGATGGAGACAATGGAGAAAAGAAACACACCATGACACCATTCTTCCATGGCATCAGCGTACTCGTCAGCACGAGCAAGAGTTGCAAGTGTAGTCAAAAGAAGGGCGGAGGTTGCAGCAAGAGAGAACTTCATCGTCAAGTATTATATACGCGTACAACAATCAAGTGGGATGTAAAGGAAGGGCCGAAAAGGATAAAGAGAGAGAGAAAAGAAAGTAAAAAGAGAAAAGGATATGAAAGAGAGGAAAAAGGTCAAAGCAGGAAAGAATAAAGAGGGATAACAGCAATGTCGTACAAACTAGTGAAGGATGGGCGCACCTCGTAAATGAAAACAGCACAGAAGGAATAGCACAGTTTTTATTCTTGGCTCGATATACATTCATTCTCTCTTTCTTGTATAACTTTTATTCTGTCACTTGGAAAGAAGGCGACTGGTATACACATTGATGATCATCTTGTTGAATATGAATCCTAGTAAATAAACAAAGCGGTAAGCAAAACGACTGTTGCTGTGGTTTCACTTGCTTAGACCGATCAAACCATCCCTTTTTCCTCCTCCTTCACTTTCCTCCTTTTGTGCGGATAAAAAAAGAATTCAGGAACCGCTCTTGCCCTTGGTGATCCCAAACCATGCCTCTTTTAGTCTCTAACCAACCTATTGACTCACCTGAAGGTAAATTGATCAGGCAATACTGTATTCAATTGCTGGAGATCTTGCTGTAGAACCACAATATTGCTCAACGTTTCATCCTTGTCGATCCTAGTCCACATGTCCTTGACAAGCGTCTTTCCATCCTCGTGTCGTGTCACGGATACTTTGTCAAGTTTGGCATCTTCCAACTTGTTTCCTTTTCTCCACCCATCCATATTAGATTTAGTGCCATCTTCAATATAGCTTTTGATATTTACCGAGAATAAGATAGACTGTCTCTTGTTCTGAACGACTGAAAGAGCTACCATCCTTTGGATATAACACATCGATCCCTAATATATCACATCTATCAACTATTTGATCCACCAAAATATCATTCCCATATCAACTCACCTTGACAAGCTTGTTGAGGAGCACCCATCGTTTGTTGTACAATGAGTGTCGCGATGGCCAAGGTAGCCAATGTCATACGCGTAATGCAACCCATGGTGAAAGAAAAGACACAACTTGTATAGAACCAAAAGAGAATGAAAGAGAATGAAAGAAAGAGAATGAAAAAATAGAAGCACTCTTCTTTGCATTGGTTTGTGGAACCAAAATCCATTTTACCACCTTTATTGCTCTGCTTTCAATGCAGCTTCTAGAGCTCCATTCAAGGCATGTGGTAGTTCAAACTCTTCTTGAGCCAAAGTATGTCCATCTCGTAATACATTCAATGCTCGAATTCGATCTGTCATACCATGTTGTTGTTGAAATATCTCTTCCCATGCCTTGTTCATTGCATCAAAGTATTCTTCATATTCATGCTTTTCTGTATCGGCTCGGTATCCATGACAAAACTCATAAAAGTAGCTGGTAAGATTCAGCATCCTTTGAATAGCTTGGGGTGGCGGGAGTTTGATGGCGGCATTCATGACAGGGGCAAAGTCTTGCCATAAATCAGGGAGTGATTGGTAACCTGATGAATCCATTCTGATACAGAAATCAATATCTTGGTCATGCTGAAGATGGCGATGGAAAAGACAAACCTTTTACGATATTTGCGAAGGATTTGTAAAGTCAAGTCATCCAAAGTGTCAATGCTTTTTTGTTCATTGAATATCATGTTATCGGCAATCGGAGCCATACCGAGATGTGAAAGGGAGGAAAGAGAAAAGAAGAAACAGGATCGGCACAAGTGTGTGGATATGGCGGGGGAAAGTGGATTGTTTGTGCTACCTTCTCATTTGAAACATCGGCACAAAGTCCCCGGCAATTTCATGCGCATCATTCTATTCAACGACGTTGACACGTTTCTTTCTCCTACTCATTCCATTGTACTTGTCACTTTGATACTAGAGTATCCTAGTCCCAAATCCATCGCAAATAAAGATTTTTTTGACTTAAAGCTCATTATGCATTTGCTTGAATACCTTTCCACCACCCAAATGAGAAGTAATAGATACAATACATGACATGCTCAATGCAGTGTTTCTGAGAAGAAGCATCAACTTGGTGCACATTGTAGTAATCACGTGACAGTTACAATTGCATGCAACAATAACGTATCCAGGTATATTGTGCTCCGTGCACCTACTCTTTCCGCTATCAACAATAGACTTTTAGATCAAGCAATGGGCATTGTATGTCCAGTGATCTTGCCATGATAGCTGATACAATGTCATATTCACATAAAAGCCACTTTGGAACCTTTCAGTCAAATCCAAGGAGCATGATGAAGGTAGTATAATAGCTGTCATAAGAACAGCATGTCCAAAAAGTGTGATAAGGATAATAGTTGATAAGAGGAATATACCTTCAAAGACTGGAATGCTTTTATCAAGCTGATAACGAGAATGTCGATGGTGGAATAGATAACAGCAGTCCTGTGGATATTGCTGATAAGCAAATTTTAAAGAAAATGGAATGACCAATCGTTTTGCTACTGCACAATCCGCATTTGACACGGTGGCGATGAATGCTTCCTCTCCGACAGCCCCCGAACTGCCCGATATTTGCTTTTCTTCTTGTCGAAGATATCAATTGTTGTTGGTGAAAAGTGTATTGCTTGAGATGCAAAGGTGATAGTTATACATTGCTTATGAGCAATCACATAAAGTAAGGTTGTGCTATCTTTTAAGGTTTGTAACGAGTAACAAGATAAGCATATCTTGGGTTTATGAGATCGGGGAAGCTGATCGTGAATAGTGCTATAACCTGAAAAGACATATGCTGGCTATATCTTGGCATAGATAGCTTGTACACTGTGCTATCAGCTATTCTTGTCACTTATCGCATATCATTTGAAAGATATCAAGGTCCTTGATACTCTTTGTTATTATATTTTCTTCACAAGGCAATCAAATGAAAAGATATGGGTAGATCGGCAGCCTTAAAAAGGAATATGCTCGGATTGACTTGTGTGGAATTTTGTCACACGTTCATTTAGAGTCACTGCGAAGTGTCATATCACCTTTATTGAATAAACAAAAGGGACCTGCATAATAAGGGGAGCCTGAAGAGAGATTTTCTACAACTGGCATCACGGATGAATGTATCTTGAGATGTACCGAATGACCCATGCAAAAATGAGAACAAGTCGGGTCGTGTGCGTGTAACATTCAGTTACAATTGGTTAAGCGGAGCTACCATGAACGTATAAGTCTGTAATTCTGAGACAGGCACACCAGACACCACACCACACACATCCTTTCACTTGTTGAGAGGAGTAAAACTTTTTTTTCTAGCGGGAAAGGCTGTCTTTCACTTCTTTACTTTCTCTTTCATCTACAGATTCTTATCTGGAAAGAGGATTCACCTCTCTTTCTACCTCTTGCTTTACTTAAGAAACGCTCGGACGTCTTTTCTCTTCTACCATGACCTGGGCTGAATACGCCAACAAGATCAATAATGCCGTTGCAGGCTCTCGAGTGGGTCGATACTTTCAACTTGAAGGATCTGGAGCATATCGAGAGCGCAAAGGCACTCGATTCTTGACAGAACTTCGTGCCGGTGTTACAACATTCTTTGCCATGGTAAATGATCAATGATAGAGCGCTATGGCCATGTCATTGACAGACTTTATTACAAAGGCATATATCATTTCAGTCAATGCATCCATTATCAGTGAAAGTGGTGGCACTTGTGAATGTCCAGCAACACCCGATGATCCTACTTGCGACAATAATGACGAGTATATGCAATGTATTTTTGCAATGAAGCTCGACATGATTATGGCTACTGCTATCATGTCCATGATTGCATCTGTTTTGATTGGTGTATTGGCCAATTTACCACTTGGTTTGGCTCCTGGGTAAGCCAAAATGATAAAAGGAATGATAAAAGGGTATCTGACAACAGTTTATTCCTTAGTATGGGTCTTAATGCCTATTTTACATACAACGTCGTTGGCTATCATGGTTCAGGACAAGTCTCTTATCAAACAGCTGTTGCTGCTGTATTGATTGAAGGATGCATCTTCTTGATTCTTTCCATTTTCGGTATTCGTCAATGGCTTGCACGTGTCATTCCTATGAGTATCAAGGTCGCCATGGGATGTGGTATTGGTCTCTACCTTTGCTTCATTGGTCTTCAATCGTCGGCTGGTATCGGTTTAGTGGGTCTCGATAAGTCTACACTTGTTACTCTTGGTATGTATTGCTCTGCATTAGACTTTCAAGTCTAGTATAACTCATTGCTGTTTCTCTATAGCTGCATGCCCAGATCAGTACAAGGATGCCGATGGCATATGTACAGGTCATACTATGGAGAGTCCTACTACTTGGATGGGTATTCTTGGTCTTGTTATCATGGTAATCTTGACCATGTATCGTGTACGTGGTGCCATCTTGATCGGTATTGTCTTTATCGCCATCACATCATGGCCCCGCGTCAGTTATGTCACCTATTTCCCATATACCGAGACTGGTAACGCCATGTTCGATTACTTTAAGAAAGTCGTTACTGTGCATCCATTGGATCAGTAAGTGTGATCATGATACGCTCTAGTCCATATATTGACTTTTTGATTAGTGTCTTGGCCAAATTCCACTTTGATTTGTCGTCTCGTGAGATCTGGATTGCTTTGATTACGTTCTTGGTAAGCATTATTCATAAAAAGTGGACATGGACATGCAAGTACTCACTTTATTTTAGTATGTGGATATTCTTGACACTACTGGTACCATGTATTCCATGGCTCGTTATGGTGGATTCACAGACAAGACTGGTGATTTTGAACATTCCACTTATGCTTTCATTGCCGATGCTATTGCCGTTATTGTTGGTTCCTGCTTTGGTAGCTCACCTTGTACAGCTTTTGTCGAATCAGGCACTGGTATTGCTGAAGGAGGTATGTATCAGTGTACATGTACGTTTATTGCATCCGATACTCATATACCAACCTTTTTAATAGGTCGCACTGGTATTACTGCCATTACTATCGCTTTTGGCTTCTTCATCTCCATTTTCTTCTCTCCAATCTTTGCAAGCTTCCCCCCATGGGCTACTGGACCTGCCCTTATTATCGTAGGCTCTATGATGGCTACAAGTGTACGCAATATCAATTGGGACTATCCTGGAGGTACGTATAGACCTTATGTAAGCTTTTACACGCTTGAGCATCATTTAACATTACTTGCTTTCTTCTTTTATAGACGCTATTCCTGCTTTCATTACGCTAACGGTCATGCCATTCACTTATTCCATCGCCTGTAAGTAAAAAGTCCATGAAGAGTTGACTGACTGATATTCGAATGGTTGACTGACATTGAAATCCGACATTTTAGACGGCATGATCGGTGGTGTTGTCAGCTACATTGTCATCAACGGTGCTATTTATATCATTGACAAGATCTCATTTGGAAGAATCCAGCCTGACTATTCGTTACGCGAAAACTGGTGGACTGCAGCATTTAGTCGATCATTCACTCCATATTGGTTGCGTTATGTTATTGGTCGTATCCGTGGCAAACCAATCCCTTGGCATCAAGACGACTATGACTTTGGAACTGATGACGAGGATGAACACCCTGATATTGTTATAAACGACAATAATAGCATATCAGAAGGACAAACGGATGTCGATTCTCTTCACCAAAGCCATATTAGAGAGAAGGCATCAATATAGTATAAGCTGCACCAATCTCTTTCCAAAGCTCAAACATTAGCTACATCATCCCGAAGTCTATCATTTTAGCATGTATATATGATACTCGCCAATCTTTTAATACCTTCCCTTTCAATAATATAAATGTGTATCTTTCCATTTTGCATGATGTACAAAGATTGGCCAATCATCCAGACATGTAGCGTGATGAAAGCTTTAGAATTTGTAACCAGAGTATGATATGATGAGAAGAGTGCAAGCTGTCAGAGTTTAATGTCATTTATCTGCATATCAAAACGGATCGAGCCCATGTACATTTCTCATATGTCTAATTAAGCTATCTCTTGTTGGGTATCTTCTTTGACATCCGTCACAGGGAACAGGGTTCTAATTGCAGTGTTAGTGAAACAATCATACAAAGAGTATGAAACCTTACATCTTGACCGTGTCTTCTTTGGTCATGTTGCTCGATCGAATCTCCTCTTGTCTATAGCATTGTTGCACAAAGCGTACAAGGCTATACTAGACTTGAGCATGATTGACATATAATACCAAACATCTAGCACTTACTCGAAACAAGTCTGCATGTAAGGTTCTTCTGTGACGATCCAATGATGGCTGTGAGCTCAATCGTCGTCTGCACCCTTCAATATCACACAAGAATGCATTGTCCTGTTGATGGGTATTTAGTAGAGACTTTTGTAACCAATGACATCCTCATATATATTCCTCATACTCACTGGATTGTGATGACGTCTTATGTGTGCATCCAAAGCCCTTTGGTTCATTGACAATCTGCACTGTATGCAAGACACTTGATCAGAATGTCGCATTTGAACGTGTCGCCATAATTGTGCACGATGTATAAAGACTCGATGGCATCCTTCAAAAGGACATTGGTGTCCTTGTTGCTATACAAATGTAAAGCGTGTAAGCAAGCTGGCAACTTTTACAACATTCAACTTACTTCGTGGACATCTCTTACATGAAGACATTCTTGAAGATGTTTCTCCAGTGCTTTGAGTGTCTTGATCACTTTTGGGAGTCGCCACCTTTAAAAGAGCATAAATAGTCAACAAGATAGTTTCATCAATGAGATGGAAGTGTTGTTGCAAGATCACATTTACTTACTTCCAACGCTTTCTGCATAACTGATTGAGCGTCGAGCACTGCGTAATGCGTAAGGGTGTGTCATTAAGAAGCGAGAAAGAAAAGAGAAGTGTGCAGTGTATCATCTGTCAAGTTAACTTTTAAACAAAGGACCAAATGATTCTGAGAAGCAAAGATCCAAGGAAGCCGTTATATGACCACCATATAGACTGGACCAATGTCATTTCCAATAAAGACGATGGGAGTCAAATCCACCTTGGCACATGCATCACAAGAGGAAGCTACATCAAAAGAGATGAGTATGTCGTCCATGAATCGAGCTGATTAGACTTACCTTATAACAAGAACCACATAGGATGACAATCAATCAAGAGATTGGATGAAGGAAAGAGATGTGTGAAAGATGGCAAAGCGTGACAACATCCTTTTTATTTGTGAATAATGGGCGTGGGGACATTCTGTGATAAAGTACTTGTTTGGGATGATGCATTGATAAAACTATAAACAGATAGATTCCCTGTGCTGTTGACAACATGATGCACTATCTGGCTCCCATGGTGGGGATATAACGGCTTCCTTCCTTCTTTTGATATCCTATCTTTATGCTATCTATGTAAACAATGATCAGTGTGAAGAATCACCTTGCTTTGGACCAGGTTATCGATGTCTTATGTGCATTGAAACCTTAAAATGGCGCCAATGATAGCACATGCTCACTTATTCTTTGTCCTTGTGCGCACTAAGGAAAATGCTCTAGTGCCCTAGATTACTTTGTCTCATTTCCAATAACAATGATCACTGTCCCTTTTTCACATACTACCTCCATAATTGCTTCTTGCATGTACATAAAGATTCCCTGCATATCATTATAACAGTATTGGACCATAAGTTTGGTTGTTACATTGGCAGTAGCACACTACTTGGACTTCCTTACAGAGTGAGAACACTTGTTGCTAATGACGATCCCAAAAAGGTGCTCCCAATCAATACATTGGATCATTTGCTTGGATCATTTGCTAGTAAAGGTGTAAATAATGGCAGTATGAGATTGGGTTGAAGGTATGGTGTATACACTGTGGATCGATATCTTGCATAGGAGCAGCGTTATCAATAGTACAACTACTACATCCATTAATGGAAGTGCTAATGCAGAGCATTCAGTCCCTAGAGATCATGCGCCTCGTTACAAATAGGTAAAAGGAAAGTTATCTACACCTTTTGCTTTTTACAGCAGTAATATACTTGTGGATAAGGGGGTGCAGGGTCCAACATAGCTTAACCAAGTTCTTATTTTCACACACTTTGTATCTGTCAAGTGTTTGAATAAAGCGACAATAGGATATTACCCCATATTGCACGCTACTATGGGTGTTAAAAGACAAATAGCTTTGGTATACTCTGCACTAATTGAAAGCATGGCTTGTTATGCTGCTGCATGGATACTGAGGAAAAGGAAGGAGAGAAAGGGGGATGACAAAATGTTATGCATGTGGATGCTGCATGCGAAAACATCATGCATATCTTATCGAAAAAAGAATATACACTAGTATCCTCTCTTTTCATCCTTTCTTCTCTTTCCTTTCTTTGTGTACATACGTCTCAACATGAATGAATATGTCAAGTCAAGCATTGATAGTGGGGACATTTTACTTGACAATGGTGTCACAGAAAACGACAATGAAAAGAAAACGCTTCAGTTACAAGAGCCTCGTCTAGAAAGAACCATGGGTGTCTTTTCAGGTGCAATATAATGTTCATGGTAGTGAAAGCAACTCACTCTTTATTGATATGATCCTCACAGCAACCATGCTGATATGCGGGATATGCATTGGTAGTGGCATTTTCTCAGCACCAGCTGGTATTCTGATGAGCGTAGGATCCGTGGGTATGTCTTTGATATTGTGGGTCATTGGTGCAGTATACAGTATCATCGGCGTGATGGCATTTATAGAACTGGGTGCTGTAAGAAGCAGGATCATGATATCCAATTTGCAGTTTGATTGACAAAAGAAATCACACTAGATGCTTCCACGATCCGGTGGCGAAAAAGAATATCTCAATTATGGTAAACAAAACAGCATAGCTTGGCTCTTATCATGCTTATCATTCTCAACAGCTTACAGGAAACCTAAACGTCTGGCACCTTTTATGTTTACCATGTCATACATGTTTTTGACCAACACATCTAGCAGCTCGGCAGATGCACATGCCACTGCATCGGTAAGTTTCAAGGGCAACAAAGTGCATGATCCAATGCTTATCTTGTTCATTTTCACTGCCAGTACATTCTATTAGCAGGTAAGCTGTCATAATCACATATGCATCTATCTTCATGTCAACGCATTCATGTCTTTAGCTGGTGCGAAGAACGTGAATCCATGGATTGAACGAGGGATTGGCGTGGCAGTCAATACTATCATATGTCTTTTGCATGCATGGTCAGCCAAATGGGGTCTTCGAATCAACAATACCATGTCATGCATCAAAATCATTATGCTGATCTTTGTTTGTTTGACTGGACTGATTGCTGCTGCAGGCGGTATTTCGGGAGTAACACCTACCAATGCATTCTCTAATGCCTTTGAAGGCACAGTGATGAGTGGCAATGAATATGCAGCTGCTATGCTTAAAGTTCTTTATGCGTACTCTGGATGGAACAATGCAACTTACATCATGGATGAGCTCAAAAACCCCATTCGCTCACTCAAAGTATCTTCTATATCAGCCATCTCTTTGCTTGCAACCCTGTTTATGATTGCCAACATTGCCTATTTCAGTGTGGTACCTAAAGAAGTGTTCCTTGGAGGCGTTAATGGATCTTCCACCAACACAATTGCTGGTGAATTCTTGGTGCGCATTTTTGGAGAAAAGGCCAATATTGTCATGCCGTTGCTGATTGCTCTTAGTACATTTGGTTGCACAAGTTCCATGACATATTCAGGAAGTCGTGTCATGCTAGAAGCTGCCAAAGAGGGATACATCCCATTCAGTCACTTTTTTGGCCAAGTCAGCTCTCGCCATACACCAGCAAACATACTGATATTATATTGGGTGATGACCATGATTTACATGTTGGCTCCTCCACCAGGAGATGCATACAACTTTGTGCTTGATCTTTGCTCATGTAAGTGTCTTTGTCATATTGACAATGCATGTTGATAGATGCTTATTACAAACATAGATCCAATGAGTATCTTCTTTTGCCTAACAATTATTGGTCTCATGTATTTACGCTATCGCGAGCCTGAAACACCACGTCCATTTCGATCATGGATGCCTTTGAATGTCATCTTTGTTTTGATCTCGATCTTCATGGCAGTTGCACCATTTATACCTCCTGTAGTATCAGACACACCTTCCATTCCATATTGGGTCTATCCTACTTGTGCCTTAGGATTCCTATTGTGCTCTGTTCCAGTATGGCATTTTAGAATCAATGTTTGTCGTGGATTGAGTCGCTCCTTGTAAGTCATACATTGCTATTGTACTGCATTATTCACTCATCAGATCTTCAGAAATGCTCGCGCTTATATCCAAAGACATAACCTTAATCCAGATGATCTGACGTTGGATGAGATCGAGGAGATTCTCGATAAGGAGAATGAAGAACAAATGCAACGTAATAGGGAAGCTAGTGCAGCACTTACAACACAAGATAAAGTTACGTAATGTCTATTTTGTACAATTCATGAAGAATTCAAAGCAAATGATGAACAGGAATGATGGTAATGATGATGGGGTTCTTTTTACATAAGATGGGAGGATATATAGTGCTGGGGGTTGGGTTATTGTACTACAAAGCTCATGTCATCGCCAAAGTCTAGCATTTCCACCATCCATTTTCTGATCCCTGTTGCTGGAACTTGGTCTCCTGGTTTACTTGAGTAATAGTTGGTGTGTTCGATGCCAAGTGTTGATGGAGTAGCTAGCCAGTCAATGACTGCTTCCGTGATGATGATGAATAGGATCAGAGATGCCAATACCAGCAAACTTTGTGTGAAGTTTACTAAACGAAAAGTAGCGTATAAGTCATCCTGACAATCATTTTCAAGCCATGGGATGTTTCTTGTACCTTGTTTTGATCGTTTCAACTCGAGATCTTTCTCATGATCAAGTTCCATAAGTCGCTTGATAGTAGCTTCTTGTTCTTGCAACTGAACTGATAGGCGTCGTGTTGCTTCAGAAGAACTGGATGACACTAGATCACATTGTGCTCCTGCATCACTAGCTGGTACAATCTTGTTACGCATACTCCGCCTCTTGTCTTGTAACTGGGACATTTGTTCTTTCAGTCGTTGGTTTTCTTCATGCAGATACTGGTATTTCTGACTAGCTATAAGACAACAGCGTATTAGATCACCATGATAGCACCAATATAAGCAATGCTTTATCTTTTACCTTTCTTGGATTCCTCCAATGCTGCCAAAGCTTCACGTTCATATTCATCTCTTTCTCTTGCTAGTGAATCGACTTGCTGATACAATTCATTTGCTAATAGTTTCAGTGAGCAAAGCTAGTCATGATCCAAGTGTTAACAGCCTATCATACCATGGTTTCTTTCCTTGGACACCTGAGCTTTGTACTCATCCCTCTCGTTTGCCAACTTTTCCAACTGCGAGTAAAGAAATGCTAAATCAGTAATGTGTAACCAGAGATAGAGTGTGAATTACCTTGCTTTGCATTGTACTATTCACTGGGATTGTGCCAGCCAACTCAGCGTCTAATGTCTGTGGAAAAGTTAGACCAGGTTTAGGAGTCAACAACAAAGATCATATACATACCTGAAGTGGTTTTAATCCATATAAATCACCAGTAGGCCTTGATTCATCAAGCTCAGTTTTCAATAGATCAATGTTCTCCTTGAGATTCTCATTCTCTGCTTCAAGATTCTTTGATCGTGTCCGCTGCTCTTCCACTTCAAGATACTGTCTCGATAACTCGGCTCGTAACTGTGACAATTCCTCTTGTGCTCTCTCAAGCTCTTCCATGTCGGATCTCAGCTGCTCATACTTTTTCACATGGTGTGATAGTTCCTTCTCCTTTGCTGATAATCTTTCCTTAAGCTCTTCAGTTTGGTCTATATATGATACCAAGTAAGTAATGTAGTGATAATATAACGGCTGATGATGTACCTGTATAGTGCTTTAATTCATTGTGGAGATCTTCAATGGTTTGTCGTTGTGTGCTGCCTTTTGAATTGGCTGACTCGATGGCTTTTTCAAGCTAAAAAGATAGATAGAAAGGTTGATTAGCCAAAAGTAAGCATTGCATATGAGGACGATGCTGTTTACCTCTTCAATACGAATCTTGTTTTCTTTATCAGAAGCTTGATAATCGCGGATGGTGGCCTTATACATGATTGTCTCGTGTCGCATATCACCAAGCTCAACTTCCATTTGGCCCATTCTCTCATCATAGCTCTTTGTCAAGCTTTCTAATCGTCGTTCAGCATCTTGCCATCGTCGTCTGATATCTTCTTCATTGTGATAGCGTGATAAGGATGTGGTCGGTCGTAAATCAGACTATATTCAGCAAGCAGTTAGTGATCCAAATCTAAGTAGTATTCAATATCTTACGTCATAGTTGTATGTGAAATATGCTTCTTGCCTGGCTTTGCCTTTGGATCCTTCAAGTGTCACAATGGGATGATGTTTTGGAGGTATGTGATCATCGAATTCATCCAAACTCTATGGCCAAAAAAGGAGTCAATGATAATGTTCTTTGTTCACATGAATAACAATGAAACACATACCGATACTGCAGATACGGATGGATGATCAGTACTAGGCGTTACTCTGCCATCATCTTCATCGTCGTCGTCATCATCATGTGGATTGCTGTCATGTTCATCACGATGTCGATCATTACGTTGAAGTCTTTGTTGTACTTGATTTAACAATTGATTGGTACGTTGTCTGTGATCCAAAGAAGAGGATGCTTTTGGACGAGGTGAAGATGAAGTGGATTGTATCCTTGGAGTCAGTGAACGTGATCGAGTGATGGTTGGATTGGTTGTTGTAGGTGGTTCAAGATAAGGAGTAGAACGATATTCAACATGAGATGGAGGTGTGGCTGGTGAATTGAAAGGTTGCATAACTGATGATGCTTCTGAAGACATGTATTCATCTGGTCCACAGTGAGCCAGTCGTTGAATCAATGAAAGAAAGTCGGCTACGCTAAGCTGGAAAGTCTCGTCCACCAACTCTGTATCAAACTGCCGGATAGCGTCTTTTTGCTCATTGGTAAGCAAGCTGATGCCAGTACGCCTTTCCGATTCGTAAATAAGGTCCAACCACTCGGTCACTTTGGCGACTTTGGGAACACTGGTTACATCCATGCTTAACAAGGAAGCAAGCGTCAAGGACTCGCGATGGTTTGACTGGATCGACTAGAGATTAGTGCTTGCACGCGTGTAGAGAGATTGAGCCTTACTTGTGTATTGTCGTAAGAGTCAATAAAGTCCATGTTGCTTGTAGTGTCTGTAGGAGTACTGCTTTGAAGCATGATGAATTATGGAAAGAGTAGGGATAATGAATATGAGGATGAAAGTGATCTTTTAGAGAAACACAGCTCTCATTGTTGTATGCATTTCGCTGCATGTTTTACAAACATTTCGAGTTGCCGCCCACGCTCACGTACATGTGCAACAACAATGACACCAACGTATTTGATAAAGATAGTAGTATGTCATTCTGGATAATGAATATATCAAAGTTACTAGACTTCTTGTTCTTTTATGGTAGTGTTCTATCTACATTGGGATGTTTGGGTACAACATTGATGATTCATTTGCTTTCTCTACTTTTAAGGGTGATATCAAGTTATCCACCTTACATATGGCATCTCTTCTTATACATCATGACAAAGTTGGGTTCCTGTAAGGGTTCCTTAATGGCTATATCAGCAATCGTTTACTTATCAACACCTAAACCAGTCCAAAACTAATATCAAACAACACGTTTTTGTATCTCATCACTTGAACTTGATGCCTTATAAAAGCTTTATTTCAAGGTGATCTGTGCATAATCCTACAAGTCGGGCTGGGTAAAGAAAGGGCGGGGTGTCCTAGTATAGATGGCATTTCATCTTGTTCTGCCAATATGCAAGAAACCACAGTGGCAAAACTAGACCAACCTGGTGATCCTACTGATAAGCCTATTCGAAGAAGGATACGACAAGCTTTATCTTGTCAAAGGCAAGTATTATGGCCATGGGTCCTTTTGAAAGAGTCCATTTTACTTACAATGGGATGTTATCAATAGGTGTCGCAAACATAGGTCGAAATGCTCTCGATCTCGTCCTTCCTGTGACCAATGTCTTGCCGCCAATGTAGTGTGCGAATATCTTGATGCTCCTGGCGATCTCTCCAGTACTGCTTTACGTGATCGTTTCTATGGACTTGAAGACCAAATACAGTCGCTGCTGAATGAATTCGACATTATCGAGAAGCTTGTGTACGACAGAGAACCAATATCACCACCAGCACCACCAGCAACAACCACATGTTCAGTGCAGACAGATGCGTTAAGTTCATGGCGTATACAGAGTGAGAAAAATGGGATATCGATCGAGACACACATGCATCATGTGGAAGAAATTTATGCTGCATTGATCCAGTTTGCCCTTGACAACGGCACCACACGACCTTCATTGCTATCATCCAACATCACTTCTTCATCATCTTTTCCACAAGTTTGGTTGACAAGGAACAACAACATTTATCCTACTGTCAAACTAAGTCATTTCACAAGTCTACTTCCATCATCATCAGGACTTACACCACCTGCATCAGCTGATATGGATCAAGATGAAGATAATCCATGGTCCAATAAGTTATCACGAGATACAATTGTGCGTCTGATGGAGTTATATCCACATTGTTTATTGCATGGATCGATCCCAGAGTATACAAGATTATTGCATGATGCATTGCTGGATAGGGATCGTGTCAGTACTTGTCCTGTACTACAGCTTTTGTTAGCTTCTTGTTTATGCAATATGCTACTTCATGCTTATTGCTGGCACTCTGAAGTATTCAATGACAGCAGTAATCACGCCATGACGATGGATCAATGTGCACGACTTTCACAACAATATTATGATCGAGCCAAGGATTTATTATCACAGCTTTACTTTGAGGAACCCAATGTCATGATATGCCATGCATTATGCAATTTGGTGCTCTTTCACATCGAGAGTGGCAATACATCATTGATTTACATGTATACTGGAATGGCTGTAAGAATGGCTGCAAGTCTGGATATGCAAGATGAAGCTGCTATACGACATCAATTATCGACAACAACAACGACTGAGATTGCGCAATATACCCAATCCGTGCGCTGGTTTCTGTATTTTCTTGACACATCCGCATCCCATTATCACAACAAACCTTATGAAGTTCATCTTGACAACCCAGCTTATTCCCTTACAGCATTGCATCAGCCACAACATGATTACCAAGCTATGTTTCGCATCCTTGAATTCCATACATGTCAGATCACACGTGATATCCGACGTACTTGTTTTACCAGTGATGCACAACATGTACCTTACAACCAAGTTGAACGTATTGAGCAGCAATTGGAAGCATTTCAGGAAAAGCACTTGAAGCCATTACTGGAATCAAAGAATGATGACAATGTGTGGTACAAAAGGTGTGTTTACATGCATCGTATCAGGCACCATGGCCATTGGATCTTGTTACATCAAACCTATTTGCCTACACCTGTCTCTGTGGAACGTTGTAGTGCATCTGCATTTGCTTTGGTCTTGCTATTTGAAGGATGGACAAAATCACAGGATCCCATGGATTGTTATTTTCGACCTTGTATTCATGAGTTGAAGCAGGCTTGTGAAATCATGGAATACCACGTTCAGAATGATACATCACTCAAGGAACATGCATTGGATGCATTAGCACGACTATTGAATACCATTCTCAAAACACCAGTACGCGATATTGCACGTACAAGACCCTTTGTGCAGCAAGTACAACATATCTTAGATGCAAATCATATCACTTTAAGCTGAATAATATCATCATGTATATCTTGTTCTTAATTGGGGGTGAATATAAGAGGGAAAGAGATGTGTATAAGGGTGTGTATATGCTTCATTTAATGCTCAGGGGCACCAGCAGTTGTTGTAGTGGTAGTGGGAGCCATGGGTGGAGCAGCTGTTGGCTGTTGTTGTTGTTGTTGTGTTGGTGGTGGTGATTCACGACGTTCAGGAGTACGAGAACGTGAGCGAATAGATTGATAATCAAGCTCATGACCATGTGGTGGAGGTGGTGGTGGAGGTGGTGGAGATCGTGAACGTGAACCATAACGATATCTTGGAGGAGGAGAACGAGAAATAGAACGACCACGATAATAAGGACTACGAGAACGACCACGATAATAGGGACTACGAGAGCGACCACGATAATAAGGACTTGGTGAACGACCACGATAATAAGGACTACGAGAACGACCATAAGATCGACTATAGCTACGTGGTGGTGGTGATGGTGAACGTGGTCTACGAGAAGGTGGTGGAGAACCTCTATCAAAACGCCATGAAGCACTAGGTGCATTTCTTGCCCACTTGAAAGAATTGTCAGCCAAACTATTGGATCCAATGTGCTTCATTCCCACATATATACCTGTACACTAATGGTGTATCCATCAATACGACGACCATGCATTTCATTGAATGCATCTTCTGCATCACGAGGATCTTCAAATTCTACAAATGCATATCTATAAAGTCCCAAAATGAATCTCTTTGTCTCTTTCTCATATTGAATGACTTACGGGCGTGCTGTGTAACTTTTTGGAGCAGGAATATCACAACGCACAAGGCGGCCATATCTTTGGATACGCGTAAGGAGGATGGGTCGTTAGTCGTCAAGGAATATAATAAACACACACAATTGTTGGAAAAAGCAGACGCAGGGGATAGAACCGAACTAGATATCGTCATCGTCGACCGTGAAAAAGAGTCGGCAACATTGTATGCGTTGAGAAAGAGAAAAAGACAACGTCGTAATCGTCATGCGTTATTGCGTATATACGTATGGAGAGGAACTCTTCTCACGACTCGACTCGTTCAGGCCATGACGACGTGTAGTGATGGTGATGGGCTGACGGTTCCCCTGTCTGGCAGAAAAAGTACCTTTCAAACTCATAGGCAAGGTCTCTTGCTCGTGTTCTCGAACCAAAACCAGCAACAAAAAGTGTAGTGCGCATGCTGTTATATAAAGTCGTAATGTGGGAAAAGAAGAACAACTGTAGAAAGTTAACGAACAACTGGCTTGCTTTTAGACTAAAAGTTTACCTCCGCTCATCACCACAGCCCTTTAGATATACCCATTACATCTATACAGGAATCAAGTAGCTTTTACTTTGTTACAATCAAATGCGCTATATATAATAAACACTTTAAGACAATGGGAAAGTGAATGAAGGATTAAGTACAAAGGGAAGGGGAGGATGAATGATAATGATAGAATAGTGGATTATTCTCGCCAGCCTGCATTCAATTGCATCAAGGTCAATACTGCATCCATGGTATATTCGGGTCGTTTTCCTTCTTGTTTGACATTGTTATCATCTACTTCTTGTTCATTGTCCTTGCTATCATGATCCATTGTCTCTTGCTTGACAGTAACTGGTGTATTTTGTCCACTATTGCATTCACTGCCACTCGAACTGGATGCAGTTGCTTGCTGCTGCTGTTGTTGTGATGGTGGTGATGATGATGATGAATCGGACTCCATTTTGATGTTGTTGGTGTCAGGTTGCAATGTGGGATCTTGTGATTGATCTTGATAAACCAAGTCGCCAGGAGCAGCAGACAATCGACCTGCATTTGTCATGGCCTATATCTATGAGTTAGATACATCATAGTTTTGTTATCATATCACTTACAATCATGTTATTCAGTTGTTCCAGCAATTGTCGTTGCAACTCTGGTGGGAAATCAAGCATTTTGGCTGCAGCTGAAGGATCAACCAAGGGTGTTGTTGTGGATGAAGTAGATGATGGATAAAAGGATAATTGCTCAGCTGATGAAGCCACTGATGCTGCTACTGCTGCTGCTGCTTGTTGTCTTGGTGATGATGATGATGATGTTGTTGTCGTTGTTGTTGTTGTAGGCATCATACCAGCATTGCTTGATGAAGATGGACTATCAGGTGGCACGCTCATAACATTATCAACAATGTTTTTGCGCCGTTCCTTTTCCATGCGTTTCTCTCGTCTCTTTTCAAACTCTTCTTGTGCCCATTGACGCTTCTCTTTAGAATCTTCTGGTCCATATAACTTGGTGGCTCGTTTGTTCACTCGACAGCGCAAGTCATTGTCTTTGTCTATATGGAAAGGGACATTGTGTTGGCATACAATCATCAAACTATGTCATTGAACTTACTTCTTTCCTCATTATGGATACGCCATTTCTTTTTTCGTTCTCTGTTTGCTGCTCGGATACTATCTCTTTTGGCAGCATCCAATTCATGGATCGGCTTGCAGCGACTATGAGTACTTGTTTTGGGCGGTGTTGCAGTCTGTGGTTGCTGTGGTAGTTGTAAGCCTTGACCATCACCATTGGCAACAGCTGCAGCAGCAGCGGCAGCAGCAGCAGCAGCAGCAGCAATAAGATTATCCTGAGTAAGTGAAGGGACCTTTTGACTGTTGACAGCAGCTAACATGGCGTGATAGGAAGCAGCAGTCAAGGCTGTGGGACTACTACTAGTCACGGGTATAAGGTGGTCATCGTCCCTGGTGGTGGGGTTTGTTTCTGTTGTAGACACATGAGCCGATGGCATTGGAGTCATTTGTGTTTGTTGACAGTAGTTGATAGTGGATTCGAGATTGTGTAGCTTGGAAAGAAGGAAAACGACACCCAAGACGACCAAAGAACAAAGGGTAAAAAAAAATCAACGCTGCTCTGAACGCACCGGCTCTCTGTTTTCATGGCAAAGGCGGCCTTCACTGGCTAATCCAAAAGAACTTGGCCAATCAGGACTCGTCTTTGAAAAATATTTTCTTCTTGCGTTATGTTTGTAAGTAGTTGATATATTTGTCATCGTCCTTCTGCTTAATAAAGTGTAAACTATGAAGAATGTACATGTTGTACATATAGAATGGATGGATCAATCATGAATACCATTATCCCCCGCCCACCCCATTCCATCAGTAGTCATGAAAGTAGTGACGGTCCAAAAAGTGTCAAGTCTACCCATTTCAGCTGCTGCTTCTCACGTGTGCCTATTGTAAGCTCCCTTTTTTTGTTAATTCATTCCAACTACCGCTTCTCTTTTTCTCTTTCTCTTTCACAATATCTGTTTTCAATGTGTGGACGTTTTGCTTGTTCCTTGTGCCCATACGAGTTACAGACAACACTCCGGTCAAGCGACGTGGCTGTGTCTGATAAATGGAATGACGAGGACTATTTTCATCCTAGTTATAACGTTGCTCCACGTAAATGGATTCCTGTTGTGCGTTATGCTGATAATGACTTGATCCTGCATACTATGGCAAGTGAATCTTTTATTTATCGGAAGTATTCATGTATCCAAGTAACACTATCACTGCAGAAATGGGGTTTCATCCCTTCTTGGGCCAAAAAGACACCAGACAATCAGGTTGAGTAGCAAGTTTAATGCCTGATTGATAAAGACAACATCCATTCATGCCAATGCCGTCTAGCCAATTAATGCACGTGATGAAACTCTCAGTATGGGACACTCCATCTTTGATCATGCCAAGAACAAAGGTCGTTGTATTGTTGTTGCAGAAGGGTAATTTGCATATGTTGCATAAATGACATGATTCTAAAGTCCCTTTATTTAGATTCTTTGAATGGAAGAAGCTAACCGAGAAGAAGAAGATTCCTTATTACACAAAGCGCAAGGATGGAAAGCTGATGCTATTTGCTGGTCTCTATGAGCATTCGAATATTGATGGTATGACCAATGATGGGATCATGCATATATCATTCTGACGTGTTCATCACATAGGCCAGTCCTTGTATACCTGTACAATTGTCACCACATCTCCATCCAAATTCTTCTCCTTTCTTCATGATCGCATGCCTGTTATTCTCGAGAATGGATCACCAGAAGTGGAAAAGTGGTTGTCTTCAGAGCCATGGGGAAAAGATATGACCAACATCATGAAGCCATATGAAGGTGAATTGGATTGGTAAGTACGCAATCAAACAAGGTACATTAATGATCCCAACAATCAATTCATGCAGCTACCAAGTCACTGATGCTGTTGGACCCACTACCAATAATTCATCCGACTTTGTTGTACCAGTCGACCAACTCAAGGGATCCATCTCCAACTTTTTCAGTAAATCATCATCCACCACTTCATCAACAAAGAAACCCGATCCACCTGCATCCACAAACAAGCCCAAAGAAAAGGAAACACAGCAGTCATCAGTAACACCTTCCAAGCGAATCGCTGATACACAACAAGAAGATCCAATCAAAAAGAAGTTGAAATCCACCACTGATAAGGACAAGGATAAGAAAAAGATCACCAGTTTTTTCAAGAAACAATAGCAATAGATAGGGTAGAAGAAAGGGGGAGGGGATATTGGGATCTACATGAAGATAGCAAGCGTAAAAGATCCTTCATTGCGAATGACCACTTTGCTATATACAAAAGTAGTTCAATATATCATATCTTCATCCATATTGAAAAAGACTTACTGATTCTTGTAGTCAATGTTGATAGTGGGATATTCAGTCCTGTCGTTTAGTTCAGTAGTGCCTGCTGGAAGTAACTCGCGTGCTGTTCGTGCAATAGATGCCGCAAAAGCTGCTGTTTCACTCTTTGCAACACCTCGAGCTATTTCAAAAGACGTACACTGTCAATGGACAAGTTGGTTGGGTTGCTGTTGTTGCTTTACATACTTCCGAGACACAATCCTTTCTCATCGGCAATGAGCACACCTTGAACGCCTTCCCTGTTGGCTCTACACCAATGTCAGTAACCTTTCGCCAGCAGTAATAGAAGCCAAGTATGCTTACATGTCGTCGAGAACTGTCATGAGCTGTGTTTCCATAGTGGCAATGTGTACAAGAGACAAAGAAGGCACGACAAGTTGAAGTTTCGGATGCCTGGAATTTAATGCACCAGCAATCACGTGCGCATGACCATCATCTTCCATCTGCATATTATCAAACGACTGCTCATAGTATAGCTTTTCGTATCATCATAGAATAGAATAAACAGAGCACTATACCATAAACTAGTCGTTTCAACAGCGTAATCGCTCTTGTCAAACATGACACAGTACTGTAAACGCGTTAAATGGATCTTAAAAGGTATTGGGAATGATACGATCGGATCGACATTTGCTGCTGTTACATAATAAGCACTTGTCTTGCAGGATCGTAGTACACTTTTATCTCTTGACAGCTATTGATGCTTGATGCTTAAAAGCAACATTTACCATGTTTATTTCTCGAGGAATGTTCCATGAAAGGTTTCAAAATGACGTAGCGACTAATCAGTCGCAACCATGTTCCTTGAATAACTACAATGATTGACAATGTCTTGGGAGCGCTTATTCACAAGCCACTGCTGCTATCATTATATGAAACAAGCTCACTAGATGCAATAATGACGTACTACACGAGCCGAAACATATGCCAGACACTACATGGCATATGCGCATACATAAATAATGAATCATAAGTAATAAGGTCTCTTGACCAAATGGCTTGTCTTTTGTCACCAGATGACTGATTAAACTCTGTGATGACTATCGACAATAAAGTCACCTTCATTAGAGTGTTCATTTGTGTGATACCATTAGGCAATCGGTCTTTTTTTTGAATAGATTCAGCTCCTGTTCAAATGTAGATCTTAAAAGTGATATATAATATGTGCGCCGTTACCGATCCATAGTGATGTTCTACCGATTTGGTAAGGCAGTGAGAGGTACCCTGACCAGGAAACCAATCGGATCAGCTGTAGAGAGAAGAAAATGTTGGGACAACAGCAGTCTGTAATAATCGGACAATGTCAGCAAGAGATGTTATTGACACACAAGCTAAAAAAGAACCGCTTGTCCCAGGAAAGATTAGTTGACGATAAAAGTGGGACCCGCCACACAAGAAATGAAAAATACAATCTCACTAAAAGTTTATGAAACAACAAAGCTGCCAAGAATAGCATCCGTCGAAATGCCGACGACATCTTAGCGAGGATCCGATATGAAAGGAGACATAATAATGGGAGAGAAAAGAATAGAAGCTTTTATTCACCTGCAATAAAAAAGGAAGATCTGTGCTTATAACGAGTTACCAATGACAATCTACACTACGACATGAAGAATACCAAGTCAGTGAAGGTACAACAATGTTAAAGTGATGACAAAAAGCCAAACATGAAGCACTAGAAGCGGGGTTTCTTGCCGAATCAAGTAAAGGATGCTCCACGTTAGGTGTCGAAAAAAGAGGTCGGGTCAAGAAAACTGTCTCTTACACATACCCACAATACACACACACTTTTTTTCCCTCTCTCTCTCTCTCTTTTTTACCTTATCAACACGCCCATTGGATCCACCAGTTGGCCAATTCGACTTTGCTTTCCTCCAAGATTAACGCAGGTCAACTACAAATATGGATTCAAGCAATGTAAAGCCAGATTACCCTCTCACCAACAAACGGCAAGTAGCATTGACACAAACAGCAGGACTTTACTCTTCTCATACTGACAACTTGTATCTTACAGAACAACGAATGCAAGAGCTGGAGACGGTGCAGGTTCAGTGCCTGAATTCATTCAAAAGCTCTTCAGGTATAGTATTGGTTTCAAGTATGGGTGCAGGAAAAAAAAGGGGTACAATACAAGGCCATGAATGAATGGGTGGCAACTTATGATGGACAACATGGAGCGTTTATTCCTATTAGATTCATAGATCTAATCGTTTTCATTCATTGTAGGATGCTGGAGAACAAGGCGTTTCGAGATACATTTTGTTGGGGACCTGACGGCACCACTTTCATTGTCAAGGACACCAATGAATTTTCAAAGACTATTCTACCCAAGCACTTTAAGCACTGCAACTTTGCAAGCTTTGTTCGACAGTTGAACAAGTATGACTTTCACAAGGTGCGAAATGCGGATGATGGTCACAAGCCATACGGTGATCAGGTAAAATAGGAGAATGTTTAGCTCATTCTTATACTTAAGCTATTTCATCTTAGGCATGGGAGTTTGTGCATCCAAAGTTTCGACGTGATAGGAAGGATTTACTTGAAGAGATTCGTCGCAAAACACCTGGCAAGAACAAGAAAGATGACAGTTCAGCACCAGCCAAAGATAAGAATGCAGCAGCAACTGATGGTCAACAACAAAACGACGACGACAGTAATACCGCTGAATCTGTATTCGAGATCCGCAAAATGGCAGAGACCCTTCAACAACAAATTGCACAATTGCAGCAGTCTCAGAAAGATATGGATGGTACTTTACAACGATTACGACAACATGACACAACCATACTTGGCGAGTTTGTCAGTTTAAGCAAGAATATGGCAGCCAAGGATGAGCTTATCAAGCAATTCTTGCATATTGCTATAGAGCGTGATAAGAGTATGTATTCATCTTGTAGCCGTTTATCCCAAAAACTGACATGATCATGTGATTTAGATGCTGCAGCTAGCCAAAATGGTGCTTTGATGAATGGCAGTACTTTATCAGCAGAGACACAGAAGCTATTGGATTCTTACGCCAAACTGACCGAGTCTAATACGCAACAAATGAATATCATTGAAAAGCAGCTTCAACAATCACAATCATCTTGGGCAACAACTTCATCAGTTCCATCATCAGGTCCAGAAAGAATGGTTCCATCACAACCCGATCTTGGTGTACCACCTGTCCTTGGCTTGCCACAAGATCCTTCAGCAGCAGCA
This sequence comes from Lichtheimia ramosa, assembly GCA_008728235.1. Classification (NCBI taxonomy): domain Eukaryota; kingdom Fungi; phylum Mucoromycota; class Mucoromycetes; order Mucorales; family Lichtheimiaceae; genus Lichtheimia; species Lichtheimia ramosa. The sequence continues at coordinate 1,315,148 of CP031827.1, read as the reverse complement.
GTAGCAGCAGCAGCCATGAATGCTGGTAGTTTGGTTGGATCACCTATGAAAACACCTGATGGTCTTGCTTTTGTTACAGTGGGACGTATCACTCCTCGACAAACAAATGATTCAAAGTCACCTTTATCCCAATGCGATGGCAATATGATGGATCCTTCATCTTCTCAGGCAGCACAACGTGCATCATCAAGCAATAGTGCAGTGGCTGGTGGTCTTGGTCTTTCAAGAAAGTCAAATGGCAATGGCTGGACAGTGCCACCACGTGTGCTTTTAGTGGATGATGACTCTGTTTATCGTGATCTTAGTGGAAAGTTGCTCAACATGATTGGATGCACAATTGACCTTGCTAAAGACGGTGTTGAAGCATTACACAAGATGAATGCAGAAAAATATGATTTGATTCTCATGGTAAGTGTATACACTATTTACAAGGTGATGTAGTATATACTTACTTGTATGTTTAGGATATCGTGATGCCAAATCTTGACGGCGTATCAGCAACGCGTAACATTCGACAATACGACATGCTTACACCTATCATTTCAATGACATCCAACTTTACCGACAACGATATCATGCAATATGTTGGAAGTGGCATGACTGATATTTTACCCAAGCCATTCTCCAAACGCACATTGTACAGCATGTTGGAGAAATACTGTGCTCATTTGAAAGTGATGCAACGTATTCAAGAACCCAATGGTATTCCTCGTAGCCTAGGATCCATAGAGTTGGTACCAGAAGGACAGATATCCGAGATCAACCAAGCTGGCCCAAGCAGTAGTAACAGTGGTAGTACTGCAAGCAGTAGTGCTCAGTCATCATCTTATATTGAGGAGATCACTCAGACACAAGAAACACCAGCTATTCCAGCAAGTATGCCATCTGTACCAACACAACAATCTGTTCTTTCTACATCCATGCCACTTGCAACACAACCAGCCACGAGTCAAAATCATCCTGTTGTTACCAGTGCTGCAGCAGGTGGACTTGCATATCCTGGAATGCCTATGGATACACCACAACCATCACAGCAACCCATGGCAACGCCACTTGTAGGATCATACCACCCAACAGCATCTATGCCACCCACTACACCTACTGCAATGCCTCCTAATACTATGCCAATTGGTTGGCCTGGTGTACAACAACAGCAGCAACAACAACAACCAATCATCCCTTCAAATGATGGGAAAAGAGCTTGGGCGCAAGCATGCTCAGAGACGCCGGCGCCTCAACATGAATTCAATTTGGCTGCATCCACATTGGCAGCAAAACGTCGAAAACGCGCTTAAAGCATTCAACCAAAGCACCCATATATATTTACTATCCCCATTGCACAGTGCCTCTTTTCACTTTTATTTGTCAGCATTTCAATCCTGTACATACTTATTCTTTGTTGCATGCACTTTGTTTTCCCCCTTCTTTTGATATAAATACATCACAGCATGTTATGCAGTTTACCCAAGCTTCAGGGGCTCTGCATGAATCTTGACAGTTATCAGCTCTTCTTGTTGTTTGTTTTGCATATCTTTTGACTTTGAAACTCATGCATGTCTTTGTTGTTAGTATTACTGATTGCAGTTTATGTACTGCTCATCATCACTTTACGTTCTTCTTATTACTTAGTTGCAGTTTGACATAGTTTACACCCCTGAACATTCTTCATATCTCAAGCCGGTTACTGCTTGTTTTACCATGCAGCTTTATGCATCACCATCATCACCATCCTTGGTATATAATGAATAAAACACCTGTTCTCATTGAATCACCCCTTCTTTTACATCTTTTTTCTAATGACTATTAATAAGGACAGTGCATCCCCAACAGTAGTCGACCATGAAGATGTAGTACCAAAGGCTGAAAGTGTAACTAGCCCAACGGACAATAAAGGCAAAAAGAGCTTTCGACAAGCCGGTGCAGTATTGGCTATTCTGGTTTGCTATGCCATGGTCGGCATCAACATTACACTATTATCACCTTCATTGACGAGGATTGCTCACGACCTGGGGTATCTTGTTGGACGTCAGTGGATCGTTACTTCATATATGATATCATATCTTACAACCATGCCAATAAGTGGAAAGGTACATATAACAACATGTTTGGCACAAGCCAACAGTATTAAGAGACATGTTCTATATAGCTATCAGATATCTTTGGAAGGTAAAGGGTCTTTAATCGCAAATAAGTACAGCTTTTAACATCTCACATTCATTTCAGGCGAAAAGTGTTAATCCTTGCTACGTTTCTTTTTGCATTTTGTCCTATCGCTGCTGCATTGGCACCCAATTTCACTACTCTAGTGGTAGCTCGAGGATTACAAGGTCTAGGTGGTGGTATATGCGCAACTGTACCTTCCATTATTCTGGATGATATTGCTCCAACTGAGAAAAAAGCTCTATTTCAATCCATGATATCATTCGTGATGGGTGTTTCCAATCTTGTCGGGCCCATTATTGGTATGAATTTGCTTCATTCTGTTGTGTGAGCATTGGGATCATGAACCAATGGTACTGGTTTATTCAAATAGGAGGTGCATTTACCGATCAGGTCTCATGGCGATGGGCGTTTTGGCTGAATGTGTTACTGGGTATTATCAGTTTGTTGATGACTGTTGTGTTTGTGCAGGAAACTGTGATCATGCAAGAATCTTCTTCTATGCAAAAGCTGAAGCATATTGATTGGATTGGAATCTTGGCTATTCTCGCTTTTGTTTCATGCTTGCTATTACTCTTACAATGGGGTCCAGATGACAGGTACATTGAATTTGAAGATGTGATGCACCAATATACCTTATCATTATGCGTAGCTGGAGCTCACCACGTGTAATTGCCACAGCAATTGGAACTGGGTTGACTTTAGCCATTCTCATCGCTGTGGAAAGTTTGCTTGCAAAAGATCCGGTATGTAAGCTTTGTTTCTCATAGAAAGCATCTATCCATGACCAATACTATGTGCTTTTAGGTCATTCCTGGTGTTGTGTTCAATCGCTCATCTTTTGGCTTTTACGTTTTCGCATTAGTTGTCAATTTGACAGGTATGTCTTCATAACCTAGTATACAGTAAATGTGCATGTCGTTTACAGGCATTGAAACATACAGCTTTCTCAGTGCTCTACTATATGAGCATCTTTTTTGAATCAGTGTACAATGCAAGCAGTCTTGAATCTGCTATTCGTTTACTACCTTCCATGGGAGCAGTAATAGCAGGCTCTATGGCGACACACTTCCTTTTTCGTATTGTGAGGCATATTAAGCTTGCTCTTGTTGCCGATGCCATCTTATATATAGTTGCTTATGGGCTTGTACAAACGCTTGTTCCAACCAGCAACTGGTCACAGCAAGCGCTTTACTTCATGCCAGCGTGTATGTAAGGTGGATGGTGATATATTTGGAATGGGATCTATTAAGCAGTGCTAATCTAAAAGATAGTTTTCGGTATCTCATTGCGGCGTACTGCCGCTATTATTGGTGTCAGAGACACTTGTTCAAATGAGCTAGCAGCCATGGCCATTAGTCAGGTATATAAGATGCAATACAAACAGCCATATTCCAAACTGATACATATACATGTACATGTATATAACAGGTCATCTTTTTATCATGCATAGGATTTACCTTGGTAAGAAAGACAATGTAAGAATGAAGATCTAAAGAATAACATGTTTCGGACATAAAAGGGTTTGCCTATCTTTGAATTGCTGCAGAAGATAACATTATCAAAAGAGATTGATGCAATGGATCACTCAGTAAAGGTACCTGGATACATCCGTGCCAAGTGTAAAAGGCGTCACCTGTTGAATACATACAAAGGAACAAGCTATACGCATCATGGGAAGTGCCGGCACCGACTATTTTGCCATTCGTCACATGCCAAAACAAGTACAAGATGATCTAATTCATGCATACATGAGCTCGATGCTGCAGGTCTTTCGATTCCCACTGGCTGTTGGTGGTGTGATGCTTATCCTTGCTCTTTTAATGAAGAACATTCGCTACGCGTGATATCTAGCCGTCCGTGTTGTATATTAAAGGGATCCCAATGAGACAAATTGACATGTTTGTTAGAGCACAACATTCTTGACTGCATTGTGCACATTATGATGATGGTGCAGTAAAGATAAGGATTGGTGAAAATGATCCTGCATGCTGAATATGACATTACATATACATAGATCAGTATACTAGTCAATGGATATAATGATATCTTAGCCCTTTATATTGACATACAAATGTATGCAAAGCTCATTAGTGCAACAACAACTAGAACATTTATCATGGGAAAGCAAGTGAAGCTTAATATATAGTCATTGTTTCAGCAGATACATGTTGGATTTCATTTATAGATACAACAAAGAAAGTAAGGAGGTACATATCCAGCATCTTCAAAAATGAAATCTAGTAGTAGTACAGCAGGGGGGTTGGATAAAGACGCTACCAAAACAGAGATGCATCAAGACAATAGCGGACAAGATCTACAGACACCTCTCCTATTGCCAGTACCCCTTGCTCAATGAACAAAGTGAACATGGTACTTTGCGCACATTGGCAGTGGTGCTGTTATAAGCCTGGTAACATATCTTGACCTTGAACTCCCTTTGCATTATCCCTTTGGAAAGTTGATTAAGTAAAGAGGGGCGTAAAACTCCTTCCATACTAAACTGACCTACACTCTAAAGCAATCTATCTATCTTGCTCTTTTTCGACTATTTCCTCCCATAACACCTTGATTCTCTTCTATTCAGCTGCCTACCATGATGAAAGGTCTGAAAGGCGTGGTGAGTTTTGGATGTGATGCGTTATCTTGTGACACAGACTGACTTTTCGCATTTTGGCATACCACAGCTTACAAGATCCAAGTCTTCCGAGCCACGATCTCGGAAAACGTCTACATTGGCATCTGATCTGCAACATGTAGGTCGACCATGTTATTCTTGACCTGACTTGTCATGGACTGCTGAGCTGATTTGAATATCACAGGAAAGCCAGCTTGGTGACACTGCAGGAATTCAAGCACCACCAGCATTGAGCCGATCATCACAAGAAGGCGTTAGCAGTTGTTCACCTACAATGCCAAAAGATACCATTTTACCTATTGGAAAGCTTCCTCGTCGTCAGAAATCGTCTCGTTTTCATGTTACACACAAGGTCGAGCTTGAACGTTATCCAGATTTCCATGGTAAAGATAGTCATGATACTGGATCACACATGATACTGATTTATCTTCAAGAGGTGGTACCTTCAGAAAGACATGAACTGATGCTCAAGAAGCTAAATCAATGTCAAGTGCTATTCGACTTTGATAATGTATCGTCTGATTTGATGAATAAGGAGATCAAGCGCAGCGCATTACAGGAGATTCTTGATTACATCTCTACCACTCGTGGTGCTATCAATCCCACCATTTATGCTGATATTGTCCGCATGGTATGTAAAATGTGTCTGGGAACAATGATCCATGTCAATAATGACGCATTCATGTAGTTTACAGTCAATCTTTTTCGCACAATACCGCCACAAACAGACCTATACAATGAAGCTTTCGACACTGATGAAGAAGAACCAGCTTTGGAAACAGCATGGCCACATATCCAATTGGTGTACGAGATCTTTCTAAAGTTTATTGAGTCAGCTGACTTTAACGCTCATGCAGCCAAACGACAAATCGATCACAAGTTTGTGTTGCAGGTACACATACACATTAAGCTCTTGTCAATGTCCTTATCAACACCACTTATACTACTTGTAGTTACTGGAGTTATTTGACACTGAAGATCCTCGTGAACGTGATTTACTCAAAACTATCTTGCATCGCATCTATGGAAAGTTCTTGAATCTTCGAGCATTCATACGCAAGTCTATCAACCACGTGTTTTTGCAATTCATTTATGAAACGGAGCGATTCAATGGTATTGCTGAGCTATTAGAGATCTTGGGAAGGTAACTATGGCATGAAGTTGACAGATCGTGATAATGAGGATTCCTAACAGCATACAATAGCATTATCAATGGGTTTGCTTTGCCACTCAAAGAAGAACACAAGACTTTCTTGTTCCGCGTATTGATGCCACTCCACAAAGCACCATCACTTGCGTTATATCATCCACAACTGGATTACTGTGTGGTGCAGTTTCTTGAAAAGGATCCAACACTGACACCAGAGGTATGTATGCAGGATGCTCGAATACAAAAATGATATCAAATGACTCATGTTACATAAACCAGGTTGTCAATGCACTATTGCGTTATTGGCCAAAAGTGAATAGTAGCAAAGAAGTCTTATTCCTTGGAGAACTTGAAAACATTCTCGATGTCACTGATTCTATCGAATTAGCTCCAGTGATGGTCCCAGTGTTTCAGCGTTTGGCACAATGTGTCTCGAGTCCTCACTTTCAGGTATAAGCTTCATGTCTCTTATCTTTATATATGCTCATCCTGTTCTAGGTTGCGGAACGTGCTCTTTATTTTTGGAATAACGATTACATTGTGAACCTGATCAGCTGCAATATCGACACAGTGATGCCAATCATGTTTCCTTCTCTGTATGATCATTCAAAACGGCATTGGAATAGGTACTTGTACTTTGACTATCACAAGGATAGCATGCTGAAATAGTTGATAGGGCGATTCATGGCCTGGTGTATACAGCCTTGAGAATGTTTGTTGATATCAATCCAGGATTATTTGATGAATGCACCCACCATTTTAGGCAAGAAGAGATTGACAAGTACATACAATTAACCCCATTTCCCATCCACCAAGAGCTAATCCTATTGTACATAGGCAAAAGCATCGACAACATCGTGAAATGCTATGGCGAAAACTAGAACAACGTGCATGTGCTTTGACACCCCAGCCTGCAAGTGACAGCGTATGTTGATCCATGGCACACATCTTTTCATTCGTATACTGTAACATTGTCCCATTCCACCCAAAAACATCACATCCATCATCCTTTGTTCGCATTAATGATAAATATATTCCTTTGTATCCATCACTATTCTTCTTGTCTATCGAGTTTTGCAAGTCGTGCAGCCTTGAATCTGGACATCTTCTTTGGCTTCTCTTCAGGTTCAGGCTTTGATTTCTTCTTTTCTTGTACTGACGGCAATGGCAATTCTTCATCCACAACCTGTATATGGAAAGCCGTTAGTTTTGCCACTTGTAGTACTCCAATTGTCTTTTATTACCTCATAGGTATCTTTAGATTCAAATGTATATCCACCCATTGCTGCTACAATGTCATACTTCTTTCGATGATAACTGCTTGTCACCTAAAGATACAGGTCAATAAAATGAATTGTATACGCAATTTCTACATGTATGTACCTCACGTAGATCCATGTCAGCCTCTACTTGTTCCAAGTCAACAGCTTCGATTTCTCGTTCCAGCACAGCACCTTTCATGATATTGGTATCAAGCTTAGTCTTTGGCATCTTTGGTAAGCTATTCTGCTCTTGTGGCATCTGATGATGGTTGTACAATAGTGGGTTTTCAGGCTCCACCTTGAGTTGCCATAATTCTTGCTTGCCGAGATTTGCAGAGTGGCGTAGTTCATCCATGGTAACAATAGTGCTCTCTGATTCATCAAACTGATCCTCGCCTGTGTCAAGTGATGGATATCCATCATCCAAAAGAATCTGTCGTTGTGCTTTGACTACCTTGAAAATATCAGCTGGTGAACGTATGACATGAGGCAGTGTTGTTGTAGTAGCATTGTTGGATTCTTGTTTCACTGGTGATGTGTATGTGTCAGTAGAGGTAGCTTCAGAAGGTGCTGCAGAGCGATCGTGTTCCTGCACTGTCGCTACTTCATCCCAAGTCACTCTCCTTTTGCCGTTGTCATCTTTGGCTGGTGTACTGTTACTTTTGGTGGCAGATGATGATGATGATTCAACGATGGTCTTGTTTTCACGAGCTTGTTGTCGTGCTGCTTTGAATCGTGATGTCTTCTTTTTGGTACCAGCTGATTCTACTACAGGAATACCACGTTTCTGAATAGATGCTGTTGATTGTTCACTAGTTGATATCATTTGAGGCGTTGAATGTTGTTGTTGTTGTTTAGCTGGCTGTACTTTAGGAATGCCTCGCTCTGGATTCTTTTGTGGTGCTTTTGAAGATGATGCATTGGTGTCAGATGTTTCAATTGAAGGTATCACATTCTCCACATGTTGCTGGCGTGCTGCTTTGAATTTGGATACTTTCTTTGGTGCAGTTGGTGATGAAGTTACTGGTTTTACAGCTGGTATCTGTTGTTCCTTAGTGGATGGCTGATGTGATTCATTGGTTGTCTCTGAAGTATGTATGCGATCTTGATTGCGAGCTGCTTTAAATCTGGAGACTTTTTTGGGTGTTGAGACCGGCTCGGATGATATTGATGATGATGGTACTTGAGTAGCGGGTTGCACTTTCTGTTGATCTGCTTCCAACTTTTCTTTAGACGAATCGCTTACTGCTGGTGTTTCTTGCACAGTGGTTTCAATAATATTTGATACTGCAGGTGATGTTTCTGACTGTGATTCATCATCGTTCTCCTCATGTATAGTAGCATCCTCTTGTTCCACAACACCTTGAATTGCATATTCCTCATCATCATCGAAATGGTCGAATAAGTTATCAGCAATCTCAGTGTCATATCGATCATCCAATTCGTCGTCGTCATCTGAATCCTCCTCATCACTTTCCTCCTTTGCATATTCCATGATCCTTTCTCTCAATGACTTTTCTTGTTCGACATGATCTTCTTCATCATCTTCCTCTCCATCAAGTTGCTTCAATAATGCCATGACATCCTTCATATGTTCATTGTTGTCATTGCTGACTGGCTTTTCATCTGATACGACGTTTTCTTTTACTGAATTGCTGACAGGTTTTGCTGGTTCAGGTTGGCTGGCTGATGGCTGCTGTTGATCGCTGGTGTCTTCAGGTAACTCCTCACGAATCTCCATGATGGGTAATCCTTCTTCATTGACCTAAAGAAACCCAATTCATTAGATATACCCAATACATGAAAGAAACAAAACAACTTACACCCATCTCACTAGAAGGAAATGCACCAAATTTAGCTTCTTCCTTGGACGATAATCCTTCAAGTTGTTCCTCAAGCAGCTTCAAATTATCCTTGACCACTAGATTGAAACAGGTAAATCACGTGCAACATTCTATCTTTCACTTCATTACCTTGCTTGCGACGATCGAGTATTTCAAGAGCTTGTTTGGCTGATCGTTCCACATAATAATTGCTTCCAAGATAGACAGTGATCTCGTTGGTGTGAATGAACTTTCCTGGCATAAATGCTAGACTACCAATGGGGATCTATCCTGCTTGTTAGTGCTTAAGTGCAAAGTGAACCAGTGTTGATAACTTGCCATGGCAGATCGCGTCGTTTTATCTGGCAAAGTCTTCAACTGCTTCTCGAGTGCATTGTGGTCTTGTTGAAAGGTTTTCAGGCGATCGATCTCAGTTTTCAAGAGTTGCTTTTGGTTGTTCAAGTGCTCAGACCATTGTTGAAAGGATCCTGCGAGATCGCCAAGTTCAGATTCCATGGGTGAAAGGCTATACAAGTCGGAGCACCTTCCATTGTTCAAAGACAACTCTAGAAGTTTTGGCTGCCTGCTTGAATCACCGACGTCTTGACAGGTTGATACCATCATCTACATAGTTATCTAGTTCAATAAACCTACACTAGTTGATGGCATGTTCTCATGGTTTGTCTTTTGTTATCATGCACGTCCTACCACGGACAATGAATGAAATCCTTATCTTGCTCCTTAGCCATAATACTGAAGCGAATTGATCACTTTATCAGCTTCGTCTATTATGATCTCCCTTTTCTTGCATGTACTCATCCCACGCCATTCCACATATAAACAAGAACTTTGTCATCAATGTGATTGCATATCTCTTTCGTTTATCGCATACGTGTCATCAGATAGGCATGTATCATTGTTAAATCTCATGCAGCACTATTCATGTAGTCCTTCATTGTTTACTTGTGTCCTTTCTCTTGGTTTATATATTGGCTAGTAATATGACTAGTATAAAGGATTCTCTTGTATATCTGCAAGTCCAGCCCTGAAGAAAAAGTTGAGAAGGAGACACAATCGGCGTGGCGTGCTGAGTTTGGTAGTTCAAGACACATTACTTGTTCCTGCGAGCCATTCCCGTCTTTATCTTTCTCTTTCGACCCAGATCTCCTTTGGAAATGACAGGCGAACCAGTGAAACTCTACATTTATGACTTATCCAATGGACTTGCCAAGCAAATGTCAATGTCACTGACAGGGAGACAGATTGGTACTACTAGCATGCGCATGACATGAGTATACAAGGTGATAACTAACACGTCTCTATTAGATGGCATTTGGCATACTTCAGTTGTTGTCTTTGGGCAAGAGTTCTATTATGGTCAAGGCATTCTTACATCACCACCAGGTAAAAGGATTGGCTTTATATGGATGACATTTATTAACATGTTCGTTGTCAAGGCGCTACGCATCATGGCCAACCACTTGAAATCATTGATATGGGCGAGACCTACTTGCCTCCAGAGGTGGTATTGGAATACGTTGAAAGTCAACGCAGTGTGTTTACGTAAGTTTATATCATTCATTGGTTGAAGAATCCATTATATTAATGTGTTTTGGTGACAGTCCTGAGAAATACCACTTGCTCGACTTCAATTGCAACACCTTTTCTGAAAGCATGTGTCAGTTTCTGACGGGAAAAAGCATCCCAAGTCATATTACAAGTTTGCCTTCAGAGTTCTTGAACACGTAAGCATCAAGGATACACGTAATCTAGGATTTGTCTGATATCCCTTTTTAGTCCTTTTGGTCAATCCATGCTTCCTATGATCGAGAATATGTTTGGTCAATCTCAAGCAGCATCTTCAGCAACTGCTCCTGTCCCTTCTGCAGCACAACCATCCGAGAATGCACAATCCCTTTTACAGAACATCTCATCAGCAGCTATATCAGCCCCACCTAAACCTGTACAAACAGCTCAAAATCTCGCCAGTCTGGAGCAATGGATCCAATCTTATAAGGCAGTTGTTGTCTTTTTCACATCAGCTACATGTCCACCTTGTCGAGTGATCAAGCCTGACTTTGAAAGATTGATTGAAGAAAAGAACTCGACGGGTGGTACAAAGATCAAAATCCTTGGGGTCATTGTGGATACTTCGATTGCATTCGATGCAGCATCAAAGTATGGTATTCGTGCAACACCAACATTTATGCTTTTCCACCAAGGACAAAAGGTAAATATGGGTTACTGTATCGTCAATGCATCTAATGTAACGCTTTCAATTCTAGTTTTCTGACTTTCGAGGTGCCAATTATGCCGAGCTGCAAAGTTCTGTCAACCTATTACTATTTACGGCATATCCACGTAAGTCATGCATATGATTCATGCACATGGGAATGCTAATATCATGTCACAAATTAGCCCATCCTCATCGCAAGATCCAGTTACGTAATGTCGTCAATCTTCCCAACAAGCCTGTTTTATATGCTACACCCGGAAAAATGGATATGATCTTTGGCAAACTTGAAAGCTTTCTTGAACAAGACAACATTGCACTGGATGAACAAGACAAAACCACCCTTTCCCAAAGTAAAACTGCTATACAACAGAATGATGCAAAGTCACTTGATATGCAGCATTGGCATCAGCTGTTAGGTAAGCTTAGTAACTCTGGATCATCCTGCAGAAAGACCAACAGCATTACATAGACAAGCTTTTGGATAAGCTCCCGATGGACCATCAGTTCCCATTACTTGATATCTTTCGTACATTGCTAGCAACACAACATGCTGCCGATTTCTATATGAAGGATTGTAAGTCAATCTAGCAGCTGGATCATAGTGGAAGATTGCTCATGACTGAATGATTGTTTTGTAGGCTCACAGTTGGTGCGTGTGATTGAAAACGGCTACAAGCAGGCAAATATACCCAAGGCTTCCCTGTTGATGACGCTTCGTGTGGTAAGATCAAAAAGATGATGTCAATAGTGATCCATGCTCATGACATTAGTGTAGGCTTGCAATCTATTTGCTCATGATCAGCTTGTCACCACCTACTTTACTTCCACCTTACCAACAGCTTCTCATCGTGCATCCTTGACTCAGCTTTTGATCAACAGCCTCCTTTCCCCTGAAAGTCAGGTGCGACAAACTGCAGCATCTCTTGCGTTCAACTGCTCAACGACTGTTGCCAATGAACGCTTGAAAAAGGAACAAGACGATGGTTATCTATCTGGTATGCCAGAACAAGAGGATGATGACTGGCAAATCGAAATAGTGAGTGCTGTCATGGATGTTTTGAACAAGGAAACAGATGAGGAAGTTGGTAAGTTTTTCTTTTCATAGAGCATATGAGTGACATTGTATGATTAACTATCACTACTAGTACATCGATTAATGGCTTCCATTGCCAAGTTTGTTTTCCTTGCACCAGAACAATCATCAGTAGCCGAGCTATTATCAGCATTGGATATCAAACAAGTGATTGAAACGAAGAAGACTGAAAAGATCATCAAGACCACGTCCATTGCAGCACTTTCTCGAGAAGTTATTCAGCTTGTACAATCTCCATCACCTTAGATTATTATGCTTCTATACAAAGTAATATATTCATGTTCTTAAAAAGACTATATATATCATGATTGTTGCTCCTTTGGCTTCTTTGGTGTATTGGATTTCTTATCATTGCGCTTTTGCTTCTTGTTTTTCCTTGCTTCCATTTCATTTTGAAAGACAATGGCCATATCCTCTGGGCAATCAATGACTTTAAGTGCAGATAACAAGTAGCCACCACCACCACTGGTAGTCATCTCAGGATGTGTCCGACCTGGTAGAACCTATGATTGACCATCCTTGCGTTAAACCCTGCTATCTGGTAATCCATCCATCCATCCACATACCTGATATTGTCGCAGGAAACTTTCTGAGATATCGACTGACAAGTAACTCGTTGATTTGCGCATCCATGCTGCTGTATCCACAAGAACGTCCTTTGTAAATCCATAAACGACAATGCGTCTTGAACCAGAAATGTATGGGAATAAGCGCTCGACAACAGTGGATGGTTCATAAGGAGAGGATATAATCAATCTATGGATCCCAGAGTATCAGACACGACACATGTCAACATGAAACGTGCTCACTTACGCATCAAATTTGCCTTCAAACAGTAATTCACGATTCCTTGCCTTGGCAGCTGCCACATTCTTCTTTTTCTCGTAACGTTTCAGTTCAAATTCTCCCATTGCATCAATCTCTTCCTGTGTCTTTTCATCGAAAGGATCTACATAGATTGACATGTTAATATGTGATCTTTTCTTATCCATTGACTTTCATTAATACCATTGGGCTCCTTGGGATCGATCTTGGCTAATGGTACTGTGTGGATAGTGTCAAGAATACGTCGAGAGAAGTTCATGTAGCGCAAAATGTCATAGTTGTGATTGTCTCCATCATGAATGGCAACAATGTCGCCATATCCACCCATACGTTCAGCGACAGCAGAAACAATAAGACCTTGTGTATCATCCACCACCAAGACCTTGCTATTGGAACGTACATTGGCCAAACTGAGGATCTGTGATAGTGTATCCACGCGCAATCCCCTATTCATCCTAGTTAGTAAAACACCAGTGATATGGGATAGAGTGGATAAACTTGCTTGATCTTTTCTGGATTCTTGTTGAAGAAATACTCGGTGATCTGATACAATGTCGGTCGGACAGGAGTAAACACCTTCATAAACCTATATATTGTCATTATGAATACCACTGTATCCACATCCATGTGATAACTTACTTTTTCTTTTTGCGTTGAATGTACTTGGCTTTGGAGAACTCTGTCTTCTTGTCAAATTCAGCATGGGATGCGATGATCTTTTGGATGATTTCCTAAAACATGATCCATCATGAACTTCCTGCATAAATCATCCACATGGTATCACTTACATCATTTGTCAAGTTGCCCTTTAAACTCTCTGCTTTAAGCGTTTCCACTTCTTGATGAGTGAGCTTCTGTACAGCTGCGTTATCCAGAATCAACTGATTGTTGGCATTGGTTTCCTCTATCATCAAGTCAATACATTATCACAGCAAACGTGTAGCCAGCCAGCATTCACTTACCGACAGCATCCAGTGCCCAGTTGCGCACAGGCCGAATGTTACCCTTGTCGTCATAGATCTCGTACGAAACACCAAATGGCTTGTCGATCAGGTTATCTGACTGGAACGTACCAAACTTGCCAAGGGATACTTGACTGGGATCGCGACCATGTAAGTGACAGTGGGCATAGATCGTATCAAATAGACTCACGTGTTGGGTTTTAGACTGACAATCTTGACATTGCCACTTGGCATTTGGATAAGAACATATTGGTCGGCACGCACGTGAGGAAAGTCTTCAGTAATATCATCGACAGTAGTTACGACTGGCACCACGGTAGGTGCAACGTTGGTATTGCTGGTATCAGTCATTGGATGTGAAAGAAAAGTTTGGCTTTTCAATCCAGAGCAGTCTCAGCAAATCAATCACTCGGTCCTGCTGCTGCTGCTGCTGCTGCTGCTGCCGTCTTGCTTTCTGCATTATCACCAAGACTAATCCTTGTACACACCCTTTGTATATCAATCATATCAATCACTCTATAAAGCAAAGACATTGTTTCTTTCTCTTCAGGATGGAGACGAAAAGGTGCTCTTTTTTTTATTCAAGTTGGTGGTGAATACACAAGAGTTTTTTATGTTAGGTATTTGCAGCCGGGTTTGCATAAAAAGTGCTTCCAGTGGGGAGGAGAAATAAGTGTTGATGCACATTGTTGGTGTTTTTTTGTATGTGTTGTCATTAAAAAGGGTGTAAAGATGACTAAATGTTTGTTTTGATAACAAGTGTTTGTGTGTGTTCAAGAGAGATTGGACAGGAAACAAAAGAAACGAGAAAGGCAAATAAACATATGTACGATGTAAGAAAATGAAAGCATAGACAAACAAAGAAGGGAGAAAGGGAAGGGCAAGGGATGCGGATGGATGACAATTATAGATGAAGATTAAGATTATTGCGTGGAGGATGATGGGTTAAAAAAGTCAATAGGTGAAAGATCAAGAGCATAAGGAGACATGGTGGATGTTGAGGAGTAGTAGTTAGTGTGATGGTGTTGTTGTTGTTGTTGCATAGTAGCAGTAGTAGTATTAGATGTGGAAGAACAAGGGGGATATTCATCACGTGGAGAAGATGATGAAAGTGAAGAGCAAGGTGATAGTGGGCGATAATGATTGAGCATGTATGAAGAAGAAGCTGCACTGCTAACAGCCATAGCTGCTGCTGCTGCTGCAACAGAACATGCATTTCCTTGTGGATCGTGTGGTGAGGAAATCAACATATCAGGCCGAGTATGAGCCGGCATACTATAATAGTATGATGGCACAAAGTTACTGGCTCTTCGGCCCATTGCCGGCCATTGAAAACAGCTCGATGATCCATTGCCTAGTCCTTGGTTATCACTGCTGCTCACTTGAAACATGTCAGGTTGTTGATACCACCATGAAGTAGGCTGTTGTTGTTCTTGAGCCAAATGTGGATAATCAAAATGTTGTTGCAAATGGGTTTGTTGTGGCTCCTCTTTGATATCATCCAAAGGTGTATCAGGAGTATTGGCATCCACAACAGGTGGACTACCACATCCATTTCGTCGCGTAATGCAAAATGGGCAATGTCGCACAAACCGGGCAATCAATTCCTTTGGAATCCATGAATATCGTTTACGAACCTATTTACATCAATCAGTATGCCACTTTGATCACTTTTTCATCATTGATCCACCCTACCAGAGCTGATGTCTTATCTCTACCACCATGATGTGCTTGTCTATGTGCTGTCACCAAGATGGAGTAGATTTGTTCACGCATGGCAACTGGTTTGTTGTCGTGATAAACAATATCCTTGTCTACCAGTTGGAACATCTTTTTTACCCAAAAGCGAAATTGAGCTGTGGAAATGGATGTGTTGCGTGGATCCTTGAGCACACACAAGATAAGCTGATATCTCTGATGATCGACAAGTGCTTTATCACGCTTCTTGCTCGACAAGTTACGCAAATAGTCATTTACAATGCGATCAAATTCATTGGCAGAAGGAAATTGGCTTTTGTCGTTCAAAGCTGCAGCTGCAGCAGCTGCAGCAGCTGCTGTTGCATCCGTTGGAGCCGTGGGACATGAAGACAATGAAACGGGATTGTAACATGTCAAATAAGTGGATGATGATGAACAAGTAGTGGCTGGGACACTAAAGTCAATTGTTGCATCATCAGTGGGACTAGTGATAATCGAGCCACCACCAGATGAAGAAGAGCTGCTTCCTGATCGCATTAAACCTGGTGTCATGGTAGTAGTGCTAGTATAACTCAAGTCCTGTGGCATGGTTGACATTTTGGTATTACAAGGAGATTGATGTACAAGCTAAAGATTATGCAAGAGACAATACTTGAAGAATAAAATAAGAAAGGTGAGAGATTGATGCTGCTACAAGAGCAAGAAGAGTGTGAGAAAAGAGAAAGAGAAAAGAAAAGAAAAAGGGAAGAAACAAAGGCAAGTTATACGCACACGAGGTATGTTATGGAACAGGTCAATGCGACAAGGAGGCACTGAAAAAGGACCCAGGCAGATGGAGGAGTTGCTCTTTTTGGGGAGCACAACAGTGTGGGTGATTACATTTGGCGGGAAGGAATTTTGGTATCCGAGACCGAAAGAATGGCTTTATTGAATGCACGCGACGTGATGAAATTGTGCAAGCTTGATCTCGCTTCCTTCATCACCACTCTTTCTTGCATATCTCAATCTATGTGTCACACATTTGCATACATGCTTTCAATGTGCTTCTTTTTCACATACACACGGGCCATGTAACACACACATTAGTGTATACACACACATCCATGACATGAAGAAGCACATGGCACATGACCCTTAAACAGAAAAAGGAAAAAGGGCTTGATCAGTCCTCACCAGTGTGTTCTTTCACTCTCCCCCCTCATCTTATTCTCCCCCCATAGTCCTTTCTCCCTTATCAAGCTTTTCACGTTTTGCTTTGTGTATATGTTCAGGGCGCATTGTACACAAAAGTTTGGAAAGGGGTTAGGAGAGGAGTTGGGTTGGATTGCATGAAAACACCCATACCGTAGATCCGTGTAATGCTCCTTGTTTATTATTACTTTATTGGATGAATGTGTTCATACATGTACATATTCCTTTTGCATTATCCTCTCTCTTTCATCCTCGAGCCCTCCTTTGTCGTTGCCCTGTGCTTTATCCTTTTCTTTCTCCCCCAACATTCTCTTTGTCTTTTTACATTTACGAGTTTTGTTGAGCGCATGATGCCCCTTCTCTTTATGTCCCCCCTTTGTCCACCACTTCATTATGCATGCTTTTTATTGATTCATAACCCCTTAAGACTTTGGATATTCGATCATACAACTCCACATACATTACATCCATGACAAAAGCATCGCATCTTTTTACTCTTTTTCAGATGATCGGTATGTTCTTCAGTCTGTGCGCATCATATTTCCCCAAAATCCTAATCTCTCTTGTATGCCCGCGCGCGGTTCTCGTTGTCAATGCCGACCAAAATGCCGATATGCACTGGTTGCTTTTTCAATTTGTGTATGTATCCATGTTGTCTTGCCTGTCAATGCAAATGTCATACATTAGTAGCAGCAGCAGCAGAAGCATCATGACTCTTTTTCCTTTTTTAACGTTTTCGTGTGTGAATATATGCAATCCTTTTTTTATACAAGTTACAAACAATCAAAAGAATGATATGATGAGAGGAATGGGGTATTAACAAACATGGTAGGTAATGATCATTGTTGTTGGCGTCGTCCTGCTCCACCAAACGATGTTAGGATACTTTGTGCCTTATATCGGAAACCATAGCGCTCTATAATCAACCCTGGAGTTAGTATTTGGATCTTTCATGATATGGTTTGCCAAGCGTACCATTCTTTGATGGACTTTGCATGATTGCACCACTTGAACGAGAACCTGACATGGCTGTTGACGAGGGTTGTATGAGATCCAGCTCCGAACAACTCCTTTGTTGTGATGATGTTGTTGTTGTATCTGATAATGATGTGGATCTTGAGCATAACTTGAACATATGGCAGCAGGGAATCACTATTTACCTTCATCTGGTTCTTTGGACTTTTTTGGTTTGACAACACCACGCGCTGGTTTCAATCGTGCATCACTTAAATCCTGTCCACTACGTCGTCGTCCAAGCCCTGCAGCAATAATTCCTTCCGAAAAATCCTTGATCATGCTGGATCGTGAAGGTACTGGTGCTGGTGCTGGTGCAACTGCATCACTTGAATTGCTGTATGTGCTTTTGGAACTCTTGTCGGATGAAGTGGATGGTGATTTGATATGACGAGCCAAAGATGATGTTGAAGATGTACTCGTTGTTGTTGGTGAAGACAATTCAATGGGTTGGGCTATCTTGTTTCCACGTTCCAAAAGATGTGCAAGGATGCCTTCACGTGCACGTGCCATTGGTTGAGCAAATTTGGGAGATTGATATGCGGCATATTCGGCGTTGATCACTACAAAGTAGCATGTCAAAGTTAACAAGGGATTGGCTGGTTGTTTGTTTGTCTTACATTTTGCAAGCATAAAGGAGCAAAGTTCGGCTTCATCAAAGAATATGGCATTTTCCGATGGTAAGGATGGTCCAAAACTAGGCACATTTTCGGCCATGGCAATTTCGACCCTGCATAAGAGAAAACATAAGTGGTTTGCTTGACGATCACTCTTATTTGCTTACCTCCATCCTATATGACCCTTCCATTCTTCTGGGTGGACAATAATAAACACATGCAGGAACTGTGATTTAATCGCTGCAGGATTGAATGGCTGCTTCCCTTCGGCAAATACAATACATACAATGTCTATAAGGTTTCAGGGTTTAGTCCATGGATTCATGTTTCACAACAGCAGTTACTCTTACCGTTGCCAATGTGGCGTTTCCTTTGCACCTGCTGCTTATCTCCTGGATGTGTAGGGATCAGTGTTGAAACGTGATATGCGATATTGTGGCCATTCCACTCATTCACAAAGGTGTGTTCGCCAGAATATCCGCCTAAAAAGTGATATGTTGGCGATAATGCTCACATAAATGACTCAATTCTTCTCAGAAGAGACATACCTTTTGTGTCAAGACCCCCAGCCCATCCATTGTATCCTTTCAGGGGAACTTTTCGGCCAATGATATTGAGAAAATGATCAAAGTGCTTCGAATCGTGATTGTTGGAAAGCCACTCCTCTTCCCTGGTTTGTCCCTCTTTGATATAAAGCACACCAAACTTGTAACGATCATGTACCTAAACAACACACATACACAACAGTAAATGATGAGTCGTATATCCCTTTCCCCCTTGTTGGACATGAATATCCTTACCGCCTGCTCATCCAACATAAGAATATCCTTTTGTAATCCAGACGTGCTCATTGTGTTGGCATCAATCTTCTTCATGTTGTCAAAAGGTATATCCAATGATGGCTCAATGACAGCTTTCCATGTTGTGTCGAGGATTGATTCCTTTTCAGGTGTTTCAGCCGATGGTGCTCGTAACAAGAACGAATCTGGTATAGTTTGGCGGATATCTTGTCCCTAAAAAGAACAAAGTGTGTGTAAGAATATGGAGCGTAAATAAAGTTGGGAGAGAAAAGAAAAAGGAGATGCAATCGTGACATGCTGATGCACAAACGCACGGGTAATAGTAAATCAAGCTCCTTCACATACCTGCTTTTTGCGTATAATGATATGGTATAGTCTCTTTTTCATCGAATCAGGCTTGTTCTTGTCATCATCATCCTTCTGCTCCTCACAAATCGCTGTGATCAAGACTGGATCATTGTCTTTGGTATAGCCGACAAATGTGATATAGTCCTTGTTCACAAAACGATTGCGAAAACCATAAGCCTCCTCATCCATATATTCCACATTGGCTTGTGCATAATCAGGTCGTGTGTTGTCCACTGTATAATCCTGTGCGCTGCTTCCCAAACGATTCTTGCCTTCGATACGATGATTCTTGCATGGGATGACCATGGATCGTTCATACACCTTGTGATACTGACAAACGCTCTGATTCACCATTTGCTTCAATAAAGTGATCTACAAAGAAAAGCGGTAAGTATCTTAATTGCTCCTAATCCTCCTATTTGTAAAAAGTACTTACAATCTCCTTGACAGCACTTGCCACCGCCTGATTTTGGCTTGCAATGCGTGCCATAACATCCTTACTATCCTTTCTACTCGTTGGTTGGCCACCAGCAGTAATAGATTCAGTCAATGCATTGCCTTGAGCAACTTTGTCATTCACAGTGGCAAAAAATGCCTGGATAGCTGACTTGGATCCATCTCCTTGAGTATCCCATTCCACCATATCAGTCATTTTGCGTACATCATTGACAAGAATACGCAACTGGTCTTCAGGAAAGTGTTTGACAGCACCATCAGGTGATAGTAATGTTGATGCAAGAAGATTGTCACATTCACTGATCAATTTGCTGTGCAACGTCGTCAAAGTAGCGGTGACAAGAATGTTGTGACACAAGTCAATGACTCCTCCTCCTCCTTTGTTGTTGCCTTGCACCAATTTCCTCTTGCTCTTATGATGTCCTCCTGAAAATCCTTGTTCTGTAGTTGTAGTCAATTGACGATTGTTGGATGTGGATGATGATTTGTTGGTGGTAGCTGAAAGGTCATTGTCTGTAATAGTATCAGGTGGAATAGGCGGAGATGACACTTTGTGCGAGTTCAGTGCTGCTGTGGAAGCATATTGACCCCGAGCAAGACGTCGAAGTGAAGAAGAGGATGATGCCTTGGATGTTTCCTAAATAAATCCATATTAGTCCCTGATCACATTGCAAGAGAATCAAAACACTTACTTGACATGATTTGGCTCGTTGTCTACCCCAAATGGCTTCATTGCTGGATGTAGCATCGGTGCATTGTTCACTTTTGACATCATCCGATCCAGAGATCATACTTGAAACTGAGGAATCAACAGCATCACCATCAAAGAAGCCCATACTTCCAATATCCATTCCAAATAAGAGTTCACCAACAGCCCCTTTGGATGGTTGTGGAGCTTTTCCTTGTCCATCATTCACCATGACAGCAGTATCACCTTCAAGTTGAAGCTTATGACTATAAGCCCGCTGCATCATGGCTGGTGAACTATCATGATTCGTATCACCATTCATTGGATCCGCGATAGGAAGACATCGATCCTTGTTGTTGGTTGAAAAGATGGTGTACAACCCTAATGAACTTGGTGTACGACGTTGTAAGCGTGAATTATCGGGAAATGGAGCCGAAGCGGGTGTTGTGTAATGAATCGTTTGTGGTGCTGATGGCTGATCTGATGTTGATTCATGTCTTTGTTGATGAAGCATCATAGTAGCAAGTCGACTACGTGATCTTGGACGACGACTGGATGACATGAAGTCTTTTACTGAAACAATCGATGATCGAAAAGCATTGGGGATTCGAGACATTCGACTGGTGACACTAAACATGGAACTCGTGGACATGTTGGATCGAATAGATCCATTTGATGGACGCCTTGATAATACTCGTTCTGGTTCAACTGAAGACCTTGCCATTGCTGCTGATACGTTGGCTTCCTCATCGTCATCGTCAGCATCGTCTAGTGCAGCAACTTGTTGTCCAACGACTGTCGTTCCTGAAATGCAAGAAGCTTGATGCCCAAGGGCTCCATTGCACATGCTGCTGCTTGCACTGCCTGACCTAGACATGGTGGTAGCTCCCAAAGCTAGTTTGTTGTTTGAATTGTTGCTGACATTGGTGGATAAAGTTGGTTGAGTTGCAAGAGAAGTGTCGTCTGTCGTTGTTGTTGTTGTTGTTGTTGTTGTCGCTTCTGCTGTAAGCATGGCATATAAAAGAGTGTGGTGGGGTTTTCACAACAAAAAGAGAAAGAAACGACGCACACACACAAAGAAGGGAAAGGGAGAAGAAGAAGAGAGGATGACAAGTCAGAAAGGGAAGGAAGAAAAGAGTCGAGATACCACACATCTACAACAGCATCACTCATAGATTATTTGATCCTCCGCTTGATGAGCAAGGTGTAAGCAAGAACACACAGACAACACGAGCATTGTTGTGCAAGCTTGTAAAGAATCTCTTTTTGGTTTTACTGCAGGCACATAAACCAAAACCGCGGTAGATCATCATCTCTCTTGTAGACTATTGGTACATATACACTAATTGCATTGTTGCTAAAACAAGAGACCTCCTGGTCGTTGCAGCACGTGGTGTAATATAAAAGGATCCGCACAAGCTTCAATATCTTTTTGTGGTAGCCAAAAAGCAAGCTTACCATCTCCTTTGCACAAAAGGTAGGTGAAAAGGGGTAATTAAGTGGGAGGATCTCATATTACTCAAGGATAAGTTGGTTGCATGATCTCTTTTCTCAACATTCAATATGAATCTTGAATCTTGGTGCTGCTTGTTGCACAAAACAAGATTGACATTTTGTGTGCCATTGGACAAAGTTTTCTTTTCAATATGTATAGCTGTCTTTAACATGATATAAAGTACAATATATATTGACGTGTGCTGAATCATTTGCATATGATAGTGGTGCATAAAGGAAATGAGCATATCTAATAAGAAGCAAAGCATAATATTGGTTACCAACGCGTACAGCATGATAATGTCCGATATTGCTGGTAGATCAAACACGATACATTTGCTACAA
The DNA here is from genome assembly GCA_008728235.1 of Lichtheimia ramosa. NCBI lineage: Eukaryota > Fungi > Mucoromycota > Mucoromycetes > Mucorales > Lichtheimiaceae > Lichtheimia > Lichtheimia ramosa. Next base: position 1,292,348 of record CP031827.1, on the reverse strand, counting down.
CAAGCATGCAGAAAAGCTATATCTTTGTTGACTTATCTTGACGTCATGTGCATTCACTTTTATAGCATGTTTGTGTGACCAATTTCACATGCTAAAAACCATATTCACCCCATTTGTATGTGGCACTTTGACCAAGTAGATGGTGTTTCATGAATGCTTTTCTCGTGGAAATGCTTTTGATCCTAATACGCAAAGTAATGGCATGTATTGGTAATATGTAGATGACTATCATGACTGAAAGTGAAAAAAGTGTGTGTAGTGATCTTCAATGCATCAATCCGACCAAGTGTATGTGCAACCCAGATGATGCAGCCGACACGTATCACATACAAGGCACATTTCTGAAGGAGAAGAGACATTGACATGCCTTGTTTAAGGATCTTGGTAGTCGAGTTGTTGGTTGGACATGTTCTGATCGAACACAGATGGGTGCTGCATGATTATATTTTGGGGGGCCAATATGATTTCTGCATCAAGCATTGCTGATGTAAGGCATATGTAAGTCTGATGGGATGATTAGTTGCTCGGAAATGGTCGGAAGAGGTGTAGATTGTTTACTTGCCATTTCCATTCTAGTATCCATGGTGATAACTACATGTCAATACGATTCAGCACTTCAAGGGTAAGGCTTGGATTGTGTGGGAAGCGGGCTGCTGGGGTATTCTGCAATATGCACCACACATGATTTGATTGACCATTCACATTGTAGCATTTCAGTGTGGAGTAAAAGCTCTATTGTTTTATCGGGGATATACCCTTTTGTGATTGGTAGATAACAACATCAAAAGATAAGTCCCGGACATTGATAAGGAAATGAAAAGGCGTGATTGGTGGACTTGAATCCTTTATCTTGTGCATCACACAGCGCCCGTAATCCAATTCCACCTTTTTCTCCTTTCTTATTCACACACACATACACTATACACATTTACTTTATTTGACTTTCATTGATAACTGAATGTACCCAAATCTGCACACTGACGAACGCTTCAATTCTTATCTGCAATTCATTCGACCCACATCTCGATCCAACAACAACAACAACAACAACGAGGATAAGAAGCAAGCCAATGGCTTGCACATCAATACAGATCCTCTTGGCATCTCCTATCACGATAATCATCAACCTGCTCCTAATCAAAAGGATGATGCTTATTATGCTGACATCTTTAAGCGACTCAATTTTCCACATGATCGTCAATCCACTGGAAAAGCAAGCAGTAGTAGTGGTAGCCAACATGTCTTGTCATCATCCATGCCGCAGCAGCAATCATTACAAATGCAGCAAGATTCAAGACTATCATCATCTCCAAACCAACAAGAACGTCGTCGCACTTGTAGCACTGAACCAGCACTTTCACAATCACCATCTCCTTCTTCATCATCATCATGCGCATCACCAGTACTATCACCATTACCACGTACTCGTGAAATACCCCGTAGCAAATGTCAAGTCATCCGTCGTCGTGGATCATCCATGTCATCTAGCAGTTGTGTGAGCGCCAAATCTTGGGATCATATCAAGTCACCTGCTGCATCATTTCTTGCAAGTTTTGCATCACCTACTGCTGCCACATCAGGTGTGACTACTCTGGCATTGCATGAAGAAGAAGATGCTGGTGATGAAATTGATGACTATGTTCTCGAAAAAATCGTTGGCTATGGTGGATTTTCCACAGTACGTAGTGGCTATTGTATCTCAGATGGACATAAGGTTGCTGTCAAAGTGATCAAGAAAAGTTGTATGAGTGATGCTGATTTGCAACGTCTGGAACGTGAACTGGATCTTTGGAAGTCCTTGGATCATGAACACTTGGTGACAATCGAGAAATTGCTCGACACAGATCATGCCATGTATATCGTATGCAGTTATTGCAGTGCTGGTTCTTTACACGATTGGATGAAGCGCAAACAATCAGTCACTGAAGATGAAGCACGTGTGATTGTCCAGCAATTGTGCAGTGCATTGCAATACCTTCATGAAGAAGCACGTGTATGTCATAAGGATGTCAAATTGGAAAATGTCTTGTTGGATGAAAACAATCGTGTACGTCTTTGTGATTTTGGTCTTTCAGTGTATATCCAGCCTGTAACAACACCACCAGCAATGCAATCACCATCATCTTCATCTTCATCTGGTGAATTGGATGAAGCTGGTGGATCATTGGCATATGTAGCCCCTGAGCAGGTACGTTCTCGATACATGTTACCATGCCCAAAAACAGACATGTGGTCCTTGGGTGTCCTGCTGTATGCTATGGTTGTTGGCAAATGTCCCTTTCAAGATGATTATGAGGCACGCTTACAACAAAAGATCCTTAATGGTACGTTTCACATGCCCGATTACTTGTCCAATGAGTTGCAGGCTTTGTTGCGTAACTTGTTGCATCAGGATCCCAAAACACGGTACACTGCGCGTCAAGTTTTGCAGTCAGATTGGTGTAATGGTGGTAGTTCACCTTGTTAATCTCTCCTTCCTTCTACTTTGTAAATACTTTTCTCATCCAAGTCGATATTCCCTTCCAATGTTTAAATAGCTCTTTCCCAAATACACATTCTTTTGGTTATACCTGTGCATAATAAAGCCGAAAGTGGATATCTTATACATCATCATGCATGAACAATCTGAGTAGAAAAGAAGAATAAACCCAGCCAGTGAATAGGGCAGCGTGCGGATTAAAGGATCGACCATGCGTTTTGTTGTGTGCAACCACTATTTACATGACCACGTGCAATGCAGCTGAGTAATTACGCATTACAATATTGAAACCGATAAAGTCAGATTTGTTTAAAGAGTAATGTTATTGTAGTGTTCTTAAATGATGAATGTGTTGAAGATGCTGTTGAAGTATATGTGCGTGCAAGAAACAAGAAAACACAAGTAAGGTGAGATGGCTGTATATGTGTGTGTGTGTGATGAAAAATGAATGAAAGAAGAAGAGATAGAGAGAATATACTTACAACAGTGACAAAAAGTGCTCTCGGCAATAGGCCAAAAAGGAATCAGGGGTAAGGGATGAAAGGAGAAAAGGATGATTGAGGAGAGACAGTGTAGATGGATTAGGAGAAAAAGAAGAAAGAGGAATGCAAAAAGGGATCATGATAGTAATCATTGTAAATGGCTGATCATGCGTACTGTTGTCGTTGCAACATGACTAACAAATTGGCTGCATCCTCTTCATCCGAGGAAAAAACCGGATCATCTACTGTATAACTCTTACTTAATGGTGATGATGATGCACATCGTCTGGGTACAACTGCAGTGGTGGATGTTGTAGTAGGTGTCGGGGATGGTGAAGTGCTTCGTTTGGCGGATAATGGATATAATAATGGTGAACTACGCGTCATTGTCCTTGATAATGCCGCTCGTTTCTTTATAGATGCACTAGAATGACTCATTTTAGGAATTGCATGGCTGTGTCCATAATAATAGTAACGTCTAGTGGTGTTATTGCTGCGGTCGTTTCCTTTGGCAAGCTTGTATCGGGCTGATGCCGGTGATGAAGATGATGCTGCGGCAGTAACCAAAGTAAAAGCCGACTTTAACTTTTGCTGAATGTGTGGATTGTGATGATTGTGCTGTTGTTGCATATGGCTATGGTGTAACAGACTCCATTCAAGACTGAGAAAGTCGTATTTCTCGTATCCATGTTTGCGTTTAAAGTCGGCAAGTGCAAGTCTTGTCTTTAACCGATGTATCATCTAGACGTGTGTGTAAAAGAAAAAGAACAATAAGTCTTCTGATACGCGTTTACAACCAAGAAATCATACACATACCTCGGCTACATCTGCAGGACAATCAGGTTGGTGATGTTGTTGTTGAGACATTGAAAAAGGAAAGAACAACAAGGCGCGTTTGTTTGAAGAGAGAAAGATTGATAAATGCAATGAGTGAATGTAATAGTAGTAAAGAAGAAGTAAAAAAAAGGATGATCGCGTTAATGTGAAAGAAAGAGGAAAGAAAAAGGGGGAGAAAAGCAAGTTATCAACCAGCCAAGATGGGGATTCTCTTGTTTTTAACTCGTGTATGGTGTCTAGAGCCGCATGACCGATAAGGCCCAAGTCGTCTTTATATTATCCCCCACCCCGTGCAAGCGGAGTGTTACACTTTGGCGTTGGTTTATGCATCGACTGAGCTCATCTTATATCGTGTGTGAGAAAACCACGCCACGCACGGACAATTTCCCTTTAATCATGTCGCGTATCCCTGTAACCATTCTCACAGGCTTTCTTGGCGCTGGAAAGACAACACTTCTCAACAATATACTCGACTCCATCAAGTCTTCTTCCATTCCAAAACACATTGCTGTTATTGAAAACGAATTTGCTGCTGCATTTGGTATTGTACGCTTTATAACACAATGGCTACAAGGACAAGTAACTCATCTAGACTATGGTATAGGAGAATGAGATAATCCATCAGGACAAGACACAAGAGATAAAGAGTCTCTATGAGTTTGGTTGGTACGACAGGCAGAAAAGGGATAGGTAAAAGCCAAGCTGATGAATACGGATAATAGGGGATGTGTATGCTGCTCTTCCAGTGGTGAGCTTGTGAATACTCTTTTGGAGATTATCCAACAAAACGAGACGACGCAGAAGCCAATCGATCATATCATCCTTGAGACAACTGGTAATCATGAGTTTGCTCGCGTGGTTTGGGCACGGGAGCATAATGACCACGTCATGTTTCTAATAATCTTTCCGTTTTCAGGACTTGCTGACCCAGGACCAATCCTTCACATGATCCAACAAGGTGCAGATGGAAAAGGGAATGACGATATTGTGCAACACTTTTACGTGGATGGCATCGTCACCATTGTGGATGCAAAACATTACTTTACTCGGCTCAAAAGCAGCGCTCAAAAAGAAGACCAGTTTAAGAATGAACCTCTTGTCCAGATTCAGACAACTGATCTCGTGATTATCAACAAACTCGATTTAGTCACTCAGGATCAAGTACGCTCTTTGGAACAATTCATCCATGAAAAGAATCCAGACGCCAAGATTATTACAACTCGTTTTGCTCAAGTGCCTTCCATTGAGTCATTATTTGGACTGAGACAAGATATCAAAAGCGATCATCATTCACCAAGAAGTGTTAAGCAACATGATCCATCAGTAGAACAAACCATGATGCTGGTCAATGGGACTGTGGACAAGGACAAGGTGCTTGACTTTGTACGAAGAGAAGCACGTGAGCTGCATGATACGCTCTATCGCATCAAAGGTGTGCTGGCAGTCAAAGAAAGCAACAAGAAGCTGATTCTTCAAGGCGTGGATGAGCATGTGGCCGTGACAGAGCACAATGAATGGGGACAAGATGAGCCTAGAGATAGTAGATTGACATTTATTGGCAAAGATATGAAACAGCATGGTGATAGACTTCAACAAGAGCTTGATCGCTGTGTTACAGAATAAATAGTAGTAGCTAGTAGTAGTAATAGTGTTACATTCCCATCCTTGCATGTTTTGAAGACTTCCTTTTACAATATATGATATACTATTAGTCGATCACATCCAATTGTAATGCGCAATTAAGACTCTTTTACCTTGTGAATATGACCAATCCACTGTACACATGTCCCAAGTTGTTTGCTTGGCTCAAGTCAAACGAATAAGCGTTTTCTGAAACTGATGCATAATAGTCTGGATCATCTTTCTCGACATCTTGCAAGCGCTGACTGAGCACAGAAAGAAAAGTTGACCAAGCAGCATGTGGATCATCCATCCTAGGAACATCAATAGCAAGTAGACCAAGCACACCATAGACATAATCCACAGGATTTGTGCATGTTCGTGGAGAACCAGCAAGATTATCAAGCACGCTTTTCAAGCCAACCAATCTAGCTTTGGCATTCTTCCAGAGCTGCAAATCCACCTTTATAGTTCGCTGTTGCTGAATGATATGATGAAATCGGGTATAGCTATCTGAAATGGTTTGCGTGATACCTCCTCGATCTTCATTTCTCAAGATGGGTTCATTTTCAATCATGCTGTCTAGATTGAAGTTAGGCTTTCTTCATCTGTAAACATAACATGTAGACTTACATATCTTTTGTAAGCTCCAGATAATCTGATCAAGATACACAAAGGTGGATGCATGAAATCTTACTGTGGCACATCGCTCATCAATGGCTACAAATCTCTCTGGTAAAAGAAACTCTTGCCATGTCCATACACGAGTGAACCAGAAGCAATCAAAGAACTGCGCAACTGCATGTAGCTCATCATGAAACTGGATAGTTAAATCTTTGAGACGTAAAGGTGTCCCAATATCCTCTGAAATAGTAGCTGCTGCTGTGGCAGTGATAGTATAATTCTCAAATTGATCCATGTCGTTGTGTTTGACTGCATGTCTATATGCTCGTAATGTATTTGTGACCACGATTGATAGCGTTAGCCATTTGGTAGTGATATGCTGATTGCCACTGATCCCTGGTGATACATCAATTAAAGCAAAGCACCAATTGCAGCATTCATATACATCTCCCATGATCATAAGTGGCGTATCCGATCGAGCACACAACACGTCGATCCACCAGTAGCTCCCTGGCTTAAGCAAAGCCAATAGTGTGTCACGCTTTTCAAGTCGCATAGGCACTGGTTCGGCAGGATTGCCATGTTCATCTATAACCAAGTCGCTAACATCCCATAATGGATCACTTTGAACATCACCCCATAAATGTGATAGTGCATAATATCCATATTCCTCAAGACGCTGCTTGTGCTCAAGATCATTTGTAGGTTGCACAATTCTCATGGTGCCTTGATTGTCGGCTGGAATGTAAAGTAGCCGAAAATCTGGATGAAGATAAAGCTGCCTTCTCTGCATTTGACGCTGATTGTGCCCAGTTGTTGTGGAATACAATGAGTCACTCTTATTGGATGTCGTTGCTCGTCGTTGTTGTTGTAAAGATTGATCCGGAAGATTTGATCCTGTCCCAAAGAACAGCTGCTTATTATGAGTTAACGTTTGCTTGATATGTTGCTGTATATCTTGCAAAATGATCTTCCATGAAGATTGCTGCACGATTGTATCATCACTTGATTGTCGATGTGGTGGTTGTATCATGTTTCTGGTGTTATCTGACGTCTCTTCAATCTCCTCTCCATCTTCCACCTGCATGATATTAGGGAGCTTGAATATCTAATACATATCAGCGCTTTTGGTTGCTTAAAAAGTATACATGGATGAACTGGTGAGATATAGGCTTACAATGAGAAAACACGTATTCAGGAGAAAGAAAGGAAGAAAGCACAGCTCCCAGTCAAAGTACTGAATTTGAAAAGATGCAAGCTGCACCTTATTTTGAAAGCTTGTCCCACCTGCATGCCGACCATCCGAACACATCCACTCCAAATCCCACTCGATCATTGAGATTACGAATCTTTGTTTTTGAATAATCATACACAAGAAAGACTACTAGGATTATGGGCTGTTACTTTTCTTTTGCTTGTTGCTTTCATCGAATACTGAAAGGATATTACGACGCACAGCAAACTCGTCGACTGTTTCAGATGACAGGATATTCTCGCTGCTCTTGATCGCTTTTTGCAAACGCTCTGTCTCACTGCTAATGAATTGATCACCTTGAGAACGAATCTTGTCCATGACATTGGCATAAAACTGGGCATGTCTGAAAATAGATGTGTGAATTCCTTCATGGTATCAATGACTCTGGTCAAAACAACTTACCGATTGTCAACAAGTTTATCAGCGATTGCACCAGCTTGCTTTCGAATCTGATCACGTGTCGTACCATCCACAGCTTCAACAAACTTGCGAGCTAGCTGATCCAATTCAGTAACACGTCCAGCCTATGTATACATATGTATTAGATCCAAGCCATATGTATCACACTTTTAGCCTTTCCACTTGCCGTTTTGCCCAATTCTCCAGTTGGCATACGATGTGTACCACATTGCTTGTTCAAATACTTGATCAAAGCTGCTTCAGTATAAGGACCATCATATCTTGAAGGATCTTGTTTGCCGGCTGCAAAGAATTCAAGTGATGGAAACTCGGTCACACTGTACTTTTCAGCAATGCTGCGTTCTTGTTGCACATTGAACTTGGCAATCTTGCACTAAAAGACGTTTGAGTAAACATGCATCATCCAAGAAAGGCTTTAACTCTTACAGATGGCTCATTGGCAAATGTATCAGCGACTTTTTCGAAAACAGGAGCTGCATAAATGTCATCCCAAAGGTTAGACCAAAAGTAGAAGCTAATTCCTCTGACAACAATTACCAAGATCCTTGCAACTTTGACAACCAGGCTTGTAAAACTGAACCAGGACATGTGTTGTTGGTTGGTGGACATTTTGCTCAAAGTTTGCTGTGTTCAGCTCAAGAATACGATGGGCATGACCAATGGCTTTTGGGCGAATACCTGCAAAGAGATACAATGAATAACACCTTTTATATCATCCATGATAGAATACCAACCAGACTTTTCTTGAATGAAACGAGTAATGGCATCAAAATCACGTGCTCCTGCATATACTTCAGCGAGACCATTATCTGTGCTGCTAACACCTTTAGGAAACCATAAGAGAGTAGGATACATCTTGACGCCATAATGTCTTGTCAAGGATCCCTCCTTTTGAGAATTCACTTCAGCAATCATAACACCTGAGCCCTTGTATGCCTCCGCCACGCGTTGATAAGCAGGTGCGAGATTTTTGCAATGCGTACACCAAGGTGCATAAAACTTGACCAGTACAGGCTGTGTACCATCCACCACTTTATCAAAAGTGTATTGCGATAAGATATACACATCACCATCCTTGGGAATACCACGGTTCTTGTACATGAACTTCTGAATCAGCTCTTTTGGAGACCTGGAAGTCTTGATCTCGATCCAAGCAGCATTGGCATGGTTCACCAGTTTGTCTGTGTGAAGGGGAATGTCGCGCCAAACTTGCTCCAAACTGTCACGATCGCGAATAGTGTCGACTAGACTAGTTGTATGTTCTCCACCTTGATAATAGTCATATGCCAATAAACCAAGACATAGAAAGATCAATGCACGAAATAGGCTGCTGAATAGTCCCATAATAGAGAAATTAGAAAGAAAAGAGCGTGCTCCGTGATACCAGATGGAAAATACCATCTTTAGGTTTCACACACACCCCACACATTTTGAAACTTCTTGTAAGCTGTTCGCTGCTGATGTTACCAGGCAATCCCGTAGTGCTCCGCCTGTATTAATAATGGATGTCCAATGAGACTGCATTCTTATCATGCATTAACAAGGATGTTGACTCTAACATTCTCAACTACTAAAGCCAACCATTCTATATTGAATGTCATTCTAATGTACCATAAAAGTGAGACTGCTTTACTATAGGCATCATATATGATCATCCCTCTTTCAAGGAGCATAAAGCACAATTAAGAGTTATACTACTTGAGCAAAGCTGTTGGGATTATTAATGGAACATCCGCATGAATATAGCTTGATCAGTGCAATATATCACTCCCTGTGTTCTTAGGCTAATGGTTTGGTGGATCAAACAAGCTGACCTACAAGAAGAATGAATGAAAGTCTGGATGTTTATTACATAGCACACAATCGAGTCATAAAGAGAAAGGACCGATACTCCCTTTGATAAGTTCGTCCATAGTGTATGCTTTATAGCCTTTGGAACAACACAAGATACACTTGCTACGAAGATGTATAGAGTGACATGAATCATCTTTGACACTTTGATTGGAAATAGTGACATGGATCAAGCCTATATAGTCAATGTAGATATGCATATCATAAGCCATATAAAGAGGATGTGGAAATAGCAATGCGAAGAGCATCAATGCATTCATCAAGTTTCATTGTTCTAAAGCTAAAAGCGACTACATAGTGTCTATTATTACAATCAATCCATGTTTTGGTAATGCTCAATCAAGTTTATTGGTGTTACAAGTCCTTCATTTGGGTATGTCAATGTTTGCAGAGTAATGGGTCATGTTAACAGGCATTGATGATAACATCACATCATCATGGATCTATTTGTTAGATGTAATAGTAGTGATGTTCCTTATCAGATGAACGGCAATCGGGGGATATTCTTACCGTTTCAACCGGGATATCATGCCAAGGAGGCTCAACGTGCCAAGGTCGCCAAAATAGGTGTGGCATTAGAGGGGAAAGGGGGGGGAGAGATGATCTTTCAGTATCTGATAAAAAAGTAGTTTGACTCACATGTCCATACACATACAAATAGTATGATAATGAAGAGGATCATAGTAAAAAGGGATAATCCCACCTTTTTAAATGAGACATGAACAGACCGGTAGCTTCTCCGAGTTTCCGCGAAGAACAGGCTCAGCTTTATCAGCTATAGTACAACTATACAATCAACTTTATCCAGATCAATTTCATCATCCCTATCTTCATTATTCATCTTTCTTTCTTCCTTTCCTTATGGCTTATTGACCAAATGGATACTCTAAGTGCTTCAAATTCTCTTTCCTTTTCTTCTCACCCAATGGAGACTGCTACTACTACAACTCCACTCTCATCGCCAACATCGAAGCAACAGCAACAACAGTCTAAGCGCAAATCCTCGATTACAGAAGACAAGTCCCATACCAAACAACGTAAAGAAATGCACGAGGTGTCAGCAACTCAATGTGCCAATTGTGGAACAACAACAACACCTTTATGGCGAAGAGCACCCAATGGTGATACGATCTGCAATGCTTGTGGTCTATACTTTAAAGCTCGCAACCAGTTTCGTCCTCCAACACTGAAACGCAACACACATCAACGATCCAAAGAGATGGATAGCAAAGACAATAGCAGCTTAAGCATGAATACGATTCATGATTGTGGTAGTGGACCCGAGAGTGGAACATGTCCTGGTGGTGGTCAATGTAATGGCAGTGGTGGCAGTGAATCTTGTGCTGGATGTCCAGCTTTCAATCAACATCAGGTGAATCGTCAAGCATTGATATGTGCCAATTGTCGTACAACAACTACACCTTTATGGCGAAGAGATGAATCTGGCAATACCATATGTAATGCTTGTGGACTTTATTACAAGTTACATGGCATGCATCGACCGGTTAGCATGAAACGCAGTGTGATTAAACGAAGGAAACGAGTCGTTGTTGCAGAGACATCATCATCAGTATCTCCTTCACCACCAGAAGAAAAATTGGAGGAAACACAAGATAAACATCGACAAGTGGTAGTACGAAAGCAGCCCAAGAACAAATCACCTACCAAGAACAACAACCCATCATCACCTTCATCAGCGTTACAACAGGATGAAGTACCTCCTATTGAAGATTACATTGTTCCTAAGAGACAATCACCTGGTACATCAACAACATCATCACCTTTTATAAGCACAACAACAACAACAACAGCAGCAGCATCAGTATCACCACCACCACCTTTAGTAGCTCCTCGACCCAGATTACCACAACCATCTAATGGAATCGAATCCTTGCTCCTTGCTGCTGAAGTAGATGTGGATAATGCAACAACAACAACCAGTAACAATAGCAACAGTACTCTCCTTCCACCTATTTCTTTACCGCCACTTAGTACTTGTTCATTGTCCGATTTTGACGACGCACTAGATAGACTTGTTCGTTTACGTAGACAACCATCATCCCAGCATACCTTACAACAAATCACTCCACAATTGCGTGATCTAGTACGTCGTGCAGAAGCATCTTGTTTCCATCCTCATCATCAACAGCAAACCACTCCATTATAACCCCACTTTTGTTGTACCAATATATCACATGTTTCTAAAATAAACCCTTTTGCAATGAAATATAATCCTTTAGATGAAACGAATGTACAAGAAGGAGGTAGGATAAGGGATAAAAAGGTCAAGTGAGTGATTGGGGTAATATATGTACGTGATGTATACTACAGGGTGCAACTAAATGTAGCGCGGATATTGTGTCTGTGTGTTTTGTGCAACATGAGATGGTTGTTTTAGGATGTCGATGATGTTGGGATCTTTGCCTTTTTCTTTTTGAACCAATCCATCAAGTCGTATGCAGTACTAGGTCGTTTGATGAATGTCTTGTTATTGCTACGTTGACGATGATGCTGCTTATCATGGGTGATTTCATCATTGTTGTTGTTGTCTTCCTTTTCATCTTCACCAGCCCACCATCCGCTCACAAGGCCCAATCGTACTGTCATCTTGGCAATTGTTTTGTTCTGCTTTGATGATGCTCCTTCCTGCTGTTCCCACCAACGATGATGATTCAGATCGTGTACAGGGAATGTGCGTTCAACAAATGTTGCATCTTTGTTGTTGTGACGACCATGATGATAGTAATGTTGTTGTGAATGTCCACGTGAATTACGATAAAAGGCGAGATTGCTTAATGGAATGTGTGCCATGCCGATCACTGTCATCCTGTCACTGAATAAACGCTTGTTGTTGTTGTTGTCCTCTCCTCTCATGTCGTCATCGTCATCATCATCCTCTGCTGTTTCTAATGCTGTAGTGGTATCTTTCATCACCAGGGATACTTCCAAAAATCGCAAGTCATCCAACCAGTTTTGGATATCAACCAGATGTCCACGTAAATGGAAACAAGTTGGCCATGTGGTACTCGTAGCTTTTGTTGTTGAAGAACGAGAAATGGAAGCTGCAGGACAATGCACAACATTGGATAGAATGCTGTATGTAAAGAATGGCTTGTGAGCTACACCACGTTGTTGACGTCCCATACTGGTTGCTGTGCCAGGTCTGCTACTAGTATTGTTGCCACGATATCGATGCATGCTCAATGTCGAAAGATCTCTCAAATTCACATAGTCGGTATCCACAATACGGAAATAAAGTGTGTATGGTTTGGTGCCTTTTCCTATTTGATGATAATGTGGATGTTTGGAAGATGCTTCTTTGGCTACTGGTTGTTGTTGTTGTTGACGTCTGGATGATATAGAAGGTTGGGGTTGATGTTTAAGCTTGATACTACGAAACTCGTTTGCCAGTTGATCAATATTGAGATCCACATGATGACGACCTAATTTGTTGTTGTTGTTGAGGAATGAATGAGATGATGGTGACGACAAGAGTGTTGTAGCTGTAGTTGTAGTGACACTATCGGAAAATAAGAGAGGTGTACTGGCATTACTTAGGTCGCCAAGAGACTTGAGCTCTAGCAAGGCTGACGAAGGTGATGGTGCCATGGCAGGTGAAGTTTGTTGTGTCTTTTCTGTTGGCATAGCCACGATAAACAATCCAGCTTTGAGTTGCTCCTTGTTGCGTCGTCCATCGGATAGTGTTTGCCATTCGCCCCTATCGGCAACAAAGCGATTCACCTTGTCCATGTGCCCACCATGATGAACAACCATTTTGGCTTCGGAAACACGGAGACGAGTAGTGCCAATGCGTTGCTGACCTGCATCCACACCCACTGCATCCACTGTCAAGGTTATTTCTGCATCGTGTGTTCGTAAACGCTGCAACAGTTTGGCTGAAATGAGATAAGCAAGTGTAGTGTTCAATGTCACGGTGCCTTCACGCGAGATGGAAGTTGGTGGAGTGCTTATTATTGTTGTCGGTGGAATAAGGTCGTCTACAGCAGCTGGTAGTCGTAGCTCTAACTTGCTTTGTATACATATGTCGTGTTCAGTACTGTGAGAAAAATAACGACCTTAAGTAATAGTGTAGTGGTATCAAAGATCGAATAAAGGGAAACAGGAACCGTGAGTCATCATGTTCATCATTATTCTCACTCTTTCCGATACTAGCTGGGCTTTATCCAATGCCTAGCATGATATCTAATGGAATGTACCTTTCTGTAATGCTACTAGAATAGCATATTCGCAAGTCCTTGTAAGCAGTAAAGACATGCTTGGCTCAAAAAGGTGTGGAAGGAGATTTCAAGTGGAAAAGAAAGAGGGCGCATTTGCAAATGACCAGAAAGCGAAAGAAAATTTTGGGTGGTGGTAGCACAAGCAAATCAAACACTAACACAACGAGGAAACCATTCCACATAAAACATTACATTTCGTTCTGAACATTTCTGATATTTATATACGACGAGAGTTGGAGTGTGTGTTGGGGTGAAAAGAGGGTGAAAATGGGGTGTTATTGGGTTGTTGCGTATGGTGAAAGGTGAAAATGGGTGGGTGTATATATATTATTGACCTCCTCCGAAATTAAATCCACCTTGTGGTGCCTGCACTTGTTGTTGGAACGTGAATTGGCCACCATCCATATCTGGATTCATCTCCTGGGTCTCTCCATCATCATCTTCGGAAAAGTACTTGTCGATTATTTGGTATGCCTTCTTGTAAATCTCTGTGTTGTCATGTTGTTGCAAGTCATGTATGTAATCCAATCCATTACATTCTTCAATGTGCAATGCATATGGGTTAAGTCCATCAGCTGTGTTGGGTCGCTCCATCTCACCAACGCTCAAGATATTATCCAAACCATCTAATGTCACCATAATGATCTTGTTGTCCATGCTCATCAAGATATCACACAAGGGCTTGATGCATCCTTCTGACACCAAATACTTGATCTGATCTGGCTTGTTCAGTCCACCTGATGTAGCATTGCAGATAGCCCAGCATGCTTCCTTTTTGGTCTTGAAGTCACCATGCGCAAGGATTTGGATAAGTGGTCGCATCAAACCAGCATCAATCACAGCTTGGATCTGAATCGTATTGCCAGCAGTAATGTTCGACAATGTCCAGCAGGTCTCCTTACGAATAGCTTCCTTGGGACTGACTAGCAAGTGATGCAATGCATTGATAGCTCCACAGTTGATAATAGTCTGAGTCTGGTGATCATCACCTGTGACAATGTTACCCACAGATCGAAGAGCAGGTGTTTGCACAGTAGTGTTGGGATGTCCCAAAAGTTCGACAAGACGTGAGCATACACCAGAATCAACCACAGCTTGAATACGATCATTTTGTCCATCTGACAAGTAAGAAATAGCCCAACAGGTATCAATCAACACTTCCTCATCCGTAGACATGATCAACTTGGACAAGACTTGAAGAGCAGGTGCCACCTATTATGATGATTGTTAGTTGAATAATACATATATATCCATATTTACTTACCATTGGCCACTCAGGTTGGGGATTCTTGCCACGACAAAAGTTGGATAAAGTCCATGTAGCATTACGAAGCATGGAAATCTTTGTAGTCTCCTCAAAGATAGCCAACAATGGAGGAAGAGCACCACAATGAAGTACATAATCACGGCATCGAGCACTATCACCAGCAATGTTACCCAAAGCCCATACTGCTTGTTCCTTGACATCCATCACAGGGCTGCTTAAAAGCTCAATAAAGCGAGGCACTGCATCAGCTTCCAATACGACTTGAGTTTGTTGAGAAGATCCAGAAGCAATGTTGGTCAATGCCCAAGCAGCTTCAAACTAGAGAAATGTTAATAGTTGTTCTTTTACCTCCTTGTCATCCTCCTTTTTTCTTACCTGTAAAGTCGAATTGGTAGAACGTAGAAACTCAACAAATCGTGGAACAACACCACAAGCAATCACTTCTTCAATAGGTGGATTTCTCTCCTTGGATAAGAGCTTTCTAAAGTGGGAGGTGGCGGCAAGTTGTGTGTCGGTATCTTGCGAATAGAGACTGCTCACCATGTCAGGCAAGATAGACATAAGCTACGACAACAAGTATATGTGTCAATATCCTTATTGTAGTTTAGAATACTCTTCTTACCTGTGTATCGACACCAAAGGAATCGGCATCGTCATCTGAATCGTCAGGGAGATTTTGAAGGTTGAAGTTGCGTCTTTTGGCAAGATTCTCTTCCTTCTTTTGCTTGCGAATCTCCACTTGTGCAGTCTCGCGTCGACGTCGTACTTCTTCTGGCTTAAAGTGGGCTCTCGATTTGTAGGTGCTGCGACGTAGATCGGCAAGTGGATCCATGGCTTTCGAAAGAGTACAAGAAAAAGAGAAAGAGAGAGAGAGAAAGAAAGCTGAAGCAAAATTGTCAGCGGAAAGCGCGCGCGTGTGAAGGGTGAACAACGTCCTTGGATTCAACATCAGACCGATCATCACTTACAATGAGTACAACTCTTCTTTTACCAGAGACAAAGGATGATAAACTATTTATATCCATTTGATCAATATCATTCATTCCATAGAATGCCATGGCTGTATTCACTACTTGACAAGGCAATACACTTGACATGATTCTTGGAAGACTACAGGTGATATATTGGATAAAAGGTATATGTCATTGTTGATTTTATATAATGATCCAACTTGCAGAGATGCAAGTGTAGTGTAGAAACCTTTACTTTGGTCATCAATTGGATACTGGTATGCAATGTAGTGTGTGTGTGTCTCATTGTTTCGATGTAACATAGTGATAGAATTATTCATTCTTTGTACATGTAAATAAAGACAGAGACTTTTCAACAGATGTATATTCAATGTAGAAGACTGTGCAGACATGAATAGCTTAATAGGTTGGATTTAGTTGTATAAAGAGATAAGGGAGATGGTTTTAGTGTCGGATCGGCCGTACAATGCAGGGACCACCAATCCTGGGATTAGACATTGGATTCCACATCACCCGGAAGGACCTCCCACCCTTTCCAAACCCATAATCCGACATGGTATGTAATATCCAGCATGATAAATGATATAGATGAATGTCCAAGAAGGATGGATGAATCGATAAATACATTGGATGTGATGGATGAATCATGATACTAAACATATGGACGATAGCCTTCCAACAAGTCTTTCCGCACCAAGGTCAAACTCGCCAAGAAGCAAAAGCAGAATCGTCCTCTTCCTCACTGGTTCCGCATGAAGGCTGACACCAAGATTCGGTAAGCAAAATGGACTAGTGTTGCCATGGACAACGTCTCATTGCCAATATCTTTTAGCTGGAACGCCAAGCGCCGCAACTGGCGCCACACCAAGCTTAACATCTAAGCTATCTTTTTATCTCATATGTGCATACAACCTTTTTCCAACAACACACTTGATCAAATATAAAACTGATAAAGTACATGTACATGGATAGCCAAACATATTATTTGCATGATAAGAGGAGGATTTATTTGGATGTAGCGGACAAAGGAAGGGGGTAAACAATGATGGCATATAACAGGGATGGCAAGCAGAATACACAAAGAAAGAGCAAACTAGCAAACGATATTCCTTCTTGATTGCTTTAGCATGAGCCAAAAGTGTTTTCGCCAGAATATCTACATTGGATCCAAGTAAGACACATAATTCATGCAACACACTGATTTGTCACGTTCCTCTCCGAACCACTTACGTTATATACAAGAAACCATCATCATCCTTGTGTTCCTCATAAATGGCACTCATCAGTCCTATTATTAATCATTAGAGTCATAGAAGAAAGAGACAAAGAGAGAGATTCAATCCATACCTGCAGTTGGCGGTAATATTTCATTGACAAAGATAAAGATAGCCTTCTCTGGACTAAGCTTGATACGCTTGCGAATGACATAGACAAACTGACCAACAGTCAAATCCGAAGGTACCAGGTACTTTTTCTTGTCGATAGTAGGTATATCACTCTTTTCAACCTTTTCACAGATGACTGGGATACGGTCAGGATACTTTTGTCGAATACGTTCAGCTTCAGCCTTGCGTTTGTCTGCATAAGTTTTCCCCCATTAGATGGTGACCAAGACAATAAAAGTGTCAATCTTGCTTACCAAAAGGATGTTCGTCTTTGAATTTCGATCGCATGTTGGTTCAAAGTTGTCAAATAGTTGGTAGTGTTAGCGTAATAGAAAGTAAAAGAGAAAAAGAGATAAAGCTTGGCTGCGGTTCAAGCGTGAGAGTTGCAGCCAAAGACCCAACTTCCGCGTGACCTTTAGCGCATGATTCATGCTCGCCAATCAAAACAGCGCTCAGCCCTTTTCCTACTACCACATGCTGCCTGTATCCACCCACTTGCATCATCACCTCTTGAATGGATTTCTTGTCATATCAAACCTGTACTCGTGCACATTACTGGTTATACCAATCAATGGAGAGGATGATAAGAGAGATCATTGGATGCTTTTATAAGAGAATCAATGCCAAGACATATCTCAATCGCATCACACATCCTACACATATCATCAAGTTTGTATGTAGTTCACTCTAGTTTGGCATCCATCATGTGCATTTAACACTGGGCTATAACTATTACTCCTCTTTCTTTGTCACATGACATATAATGCTGACCAATGCACATACCAAGATCTGAACATGTTTTAGGCGATACTTCCAATAGTAAAGCAACCTATTTATTGTCTCATCGGTCATGTATCACTTTGATAGTCTGATCAGCCAAATAGCAATTTATCATGATAGATTACTTTCTTTCATTAGAATTGAAGGACAATAAGATAAATATGCTCCTGACGTTGTTTGAGCCAATTCATGAGATACAATCAACTGATCCCATTGCAAACAAGTCATCCTTTCTCCTGTTATTGATCCTAATTCAAGATACTAGAGTGCCTTTCTGATGCAATTGTCATTTTATTTCCACAAATACTCTATGGCTATCTATCAAGGTTATCTACATTGGCTATTTTGATCACTATTCATCCCAGAGGAGGAAGAGCACACCTTGAATCAACAGCTGAACAATAGGAGCACCTGAAAAGCTGGATTGGCGGAGATTGTTGTAATGTCAGAATAAAGCACACCAGCCGCACAAAGAGGATTTTCGTTTTTACCTTTTCCGAGATCGTCATGGGCAAGCAAAAGACACAACGTCGCAACAAGAATCGCTCCAATCCTATCGGTGCACGTGTCAATGCTGGCCTTCAGCAAGGCATGTCTGAACAGCCTCCTCAACCAGAGCAAATTCTTCCTGTCGTTCAAAAGGTAAAGACTACTTGGATCGATCGTGTTTGTCTTTGGATCTCGTAGACTAATATATATAACAGTTGACGTCTCCCGATGCTGGTGAACGTGCTTGGGCAGCTGCATGTGTTTCCAACCTGATTATGGCTGGTACTTCAGTTCGTAAACTCTTGTTGTCTAAAGGCGTTATTCCCCTGCTCCTGGAACGATTGACAGATGGTCAGCAGGAAGTTCTTGAAGAGTCGTTGGGTGCTTTAAGGTAAGGATGAAAGGATCTTGTTGGCTATTGACATCATCTAACACCATGTGTGCTTACTAGAAACCTTGTGGCTGTCGATCCTTCAGTTGCTAGAGAATATTATACACGTGACATCCTTACGCCTCTTGCTGCTATGTTACCCAAGGTATGCGTCAACGTTCATGTCTGTTATGCTTTCAAGATATTCAATTGTGTTTTAGATTACGCAAACTTTGGATCAAGTTCTTAGTGATGCTCCTATTGTCGATGAAGATGATAAAGGACGTCGTCGTACGATTTGGGATATGGCAGAAAACTTCATCTATATCATTTGGAGTATTAGGTATGTTTGTTCAAGTGGATATAAGCTCATGGCACTGATGCAAAACCTTATAAGTGAATCATCCGACAAGCATATCAAGGCAGTGAATCGTCTCAACATTATCGCCTTTTTGATCTCCTTCTTGTCTTCAGCTGATCGCATCCCTACTCGTGTCGTTATTGCTGCTGGTATGTAGTCATAGGATTGTCATGTGCATGTGTCTCATCTTTATACTTGTATAGGTCAATGCTTGACAACCTTGACTGACAACAACAAGGATATCTATATCGAATTCCAAAACAACCCCAACTACATCAAGATGCTTTATGATATCATTTCCAAATTCCAGGATCCCAACATGATCCTTGTACGTGTGTTGGCGTGCGGTAAGTGGATGATGAAAAGAAGAGGATGAAATAGACTTACTTATATATGTTTTCATCTATAGCTATTCTTGTCAACATTCGTGATGCTGTCCAAGTTGCTGAGTTTTGGGATGAAGGTCAGGATGGTGCCAACGAATTGAACAAGTTGATCTTGCCTGTGCTCGTGGCATCTTTGAACTATGATATCCAAGAAGCTGCTGAAAAGACCAGTGCTGCTGTGACCAGTGGAGTAAGTGTCTACGACAAAGCACATTGCATGACGGTGGAAATCTGACATCATTTTTGTATTACAGAATGTTGCCAAGCATGAAGAAACGGGTGAAATCACTCCTCGTCCTAAACAACCTTTGTCCCAAGAAGAGGTACTATGACTGATATCTACAACACTGATACATATGTGCTAACGTGAATACTTTAGCATTACATCCAAAGCGTTGAAGAACGTTTATCCACTCTCCAACTCTCGCTTGAATTGCTTGCTGACATTTGTGTGCAGGATGACTCTGAAGGTATATTAAAAGGTCTTATCTTACCACGCATGTTATATTCATATGACTTTGGTTATAGAGGATGGTTGGGAAGATGCTGATGAGGATATGGTTGATGAGGATGAACCTGAAGAAGAAGTGAACGAGGAGAATGTCGATGAATACTTGAAAGAAGCTGCTCAACTGGAGCAAGAATCATCTACAAATGCCACTGTTGATGATCAACTTGTGCGTACCAATCCTGTACTCCGCACCTTTATTGTCGATATTTCACCACAACTTATTCGCCTTGCCACTCCTACACCACTTTCTTTCCCTGCTGAAGCCATTGCACCCACTGTGACTGATGCTCTTGTCTTGACTCATCAACGTGCCCTTGAATGTTTCAACAACTTTTTACTGGCTATGGCTGAAATCCCATCCAAGTTTTGGTTCAAGGAACACAAGTCAGACGCATGTCATGCATGGCGTTGGCTATTTAACCTAGCCAATACAGTCGCATCAGCACCTGCGAGCGAAAGCAGAGACCAAGTAGTTGAAGTCATTGTTGGATGTCTATGGTCATTAGGACGTGGTTTGCAACAAGATATTGTAAGTCAATGGGTCAATTTGGAAATGCAGTGATTAACCATTTCTCTTTTGTCTATTAGCCTTTGGAAGCTTCAGATGTTGCATCTTTATTTGGTGCTTACCATGCAACCAATTCAGTATCAATGCGTGTCAAAATTGTC
Organism: Lichtheimia ramosa; assembly: GCA_008728235.1. Taxonomy (NCBI): domain Eukaryota; kingdom Fungi; phylum Mucoromycota; class Mucoromycetes; order Mucorales; family Lichtheimiaceae; genus Lichtheimia; species Lichtheimia ramosa. The sequence continues at coordinate 1,271,353 of CP031827.1, read as the reverse complement.
GGATGTCTTGGTCCTATTGCTATGAGACAAGGTGCTATTGACGTGAACAAGGTAAATGATGAAAGTGGTATCACAATGGACAATACACTTACATGGGATTACTTAGGAAATTGGTGTCTTTTTCATGCAAGTACTTGATAATGTCAGCAGCGGTCAAACTGCACCTGCTGTTGCTGTAGAAACGCTCAACTGCATCTACGATGTTTACAGCGATTGTGCCTTTGATTATGATGAACCTGTATTTGTTCGTGGTGGCTTCTTGCCTTTATTGAAAAAGGTGGTTCCAAGCATTCGCTCTATGGTATGTATACGCTTTTGTTAGGGCGCAGGAGGATGATTGACACAACTAATGGTGTATACGGTATAGGTCAAATCAGTGGATAGGAGACGTGAATTTGATTTACGATCAAGAAGCGATGAAGCATTGATGAATCTTATTGCATTCAACAAGTACAAGACCAATGAAAGACGACATTAAGAGCATCATGTTTTCTGTTTCCCTTTTGCATATATTACTTTTCCACTTCATGTATTAGACGCATCATTTCTCTTTCCCATTGTATGATTATGATTATATAAACGACAGATCCCCCAAATCATTACATTCATTGCCACTAAAGGAATCGTATTTTCAACTTTCATAAGGAGTCAAGGGTAAATAGATGGGTGATTTGGTGGTACAATGATAGATAAAGAGCTGTTCCGAAGCATGTAAGAGCATGTCAAACCGAGCTATAGATGTCAATGCCATGTGTAAGGGAAAGATGTGAACAAGTAGAAAAAACAGTCAATGTTGAAAATCAAACATGAAATCTTATTACACATGAGCCCAATGCGTATGATTCGGAATAGAGTGGGTTTCCGAGGATGTTTTTCCAAGATTGTCCAGCCGACAAGTGTACAGAAAGAGAAAGAGTGGGTAAGCGGGGGGCAAATCAAACACGAGCTTCAAACACGGAACAAGTCGGAATACTTGAGCCTGACAGCAGGTTGACTCCTTGCTACATTACCGTGTCTTTCATATGGGAATGTTGAAAATGATTATAACTGGTGTTTTGCATTACTGAATGACCAAATCATCGCTCAAGTAGAAAATCAGACATCTTATATGTAGTTTTAATGTTAAGCTTCTGATGTCTTTGAGCACTGCATATAATATCAAAGGAAGCTGTCGAATGATAAGTCCCGCTCGGTAATTCAGTTTGAGAACCCCGTGAGAAAGGAATACTATACGCTATACTTTTGCACCCCCACATCGGAAGAAAAGAAATGCGGGGAAATCACCCAGTCATGGGCCATGTGATCATCCGACTTGGCATATAACACACATGTCATGCAAAGAAAAAGATACATCTGGTCCTTTTTTCCTTTTCTTTTCAACAACAACAATGAATACACCTCCTGCAGATGCTGCTCCAACATTGCCACAGACACAGCCCATTTCGCTTAATGACATTCTTACAAAATATACCGAGAAGCCTGATCTACTTGAATTGATTCTTTTAAGTAAAGTGGAAGAAGATCGACGACGCACTGAAGAGATCAAGCTACGTAGCAAGCAACTTGATTACATGTTGCAAAATCAGCATCCATCATCACCACCTAGCTGTTGTTCTCCATCATCACCTTCCACAACACATGCTATACGACAAACAACACCTTTACCACCTGTAAATATTCGAACACCTTCTCCTGATCCACAACAACAACATGTATCTTCTACTTCTACAGTACAAAGTCATTCATCACAATACTATCCACCATCACCCCCATCCACTAATGCTGCTGCTGTTGTAGCAGACAAATCATCATCATCATCATCATCATCCTCTTTACCACTTGCCAATCCTCTTGACCAATCATCGGCAACAAGAAGCACTACTACCACAACATCATCTCTGGTTCAAGCTAAACGCCGACGACGACGGCAAAAAATGCAGGCGGTGACAAAGACAGTTGAAACCCGCGACTTTCCGTATCATGATGACTACTTGTGGAAAAACAATGGCAACACTGTGCACAAGGCATCAGGCACAAAGAGCATCTATTACAAATGTGCTAATCATCCCAAGGTACATACATATATGCCAGACATTAGTACTTTCAACATGTGTATTGATGATCTTCTTTATAGGGATGTCCTGTCAATAAGACTGTAACGTTTAAGGAGCATGGTCAATATTTGATCAAGTATCGTGGCGAACATTTGAATACATGTCATCGAATAAAGCGTGTTATTGATGTTTGAGTCAAAAGAGTAAAGAAAAACTGCTATTCATAGGGTGATTGTTGTGATTACATCAACTGCAGGGAGGATAGGAAAGAGGTTGATTATGGCTTCTTTTGGGTCTTGGACCATCGTAGTCCACATGCATTACACAGCCTATGACATGCGAAGATGAATTTGTGACATTTGAATTGCATGTGCATGAAGATGACTCACGTTTTTGCTCCCATGGGTCCTTTCCGCCACTCGGGTGAATCAGTAGTCTGGCATTCCGTGCAAATGCGTTGTTGTTGTTGTTGATCAGCCTCGACGCGTTTCTACACATGTGGTCATGAGTCATCTTTTCATTCCAGCTACCACTTTGACTTACCTTTTTGTTACTGCTGCTGCGTTGCGTAATAATGATGTTATCATCCTGTGGTCTTTGAATCACTGTTGGAAGACCAGACACTTGAAAAAGTTCACCTTGACTCATATCACCCATCGATATACCTCGTGCACGTTCACCAGCTTCAAAATGTAAACCTGTAAACAAGGAGACACTTTCTGATACACTACTGATTCCTCCCACACCGCCTGGTGCATAGACATTGGGTGATCCAATAGAATGTTGTTGATCCTCTTCTTCTTGTTGCTGCTGCTGCTTGAGTTGTCGTAAACGTTGTTGAAGAGCTTCATGTTCCATCCTTAGATCCAAAAACGTTTCCATAGCTTCTGTTGCATCCACTGGTAATACACGTGAGCTGCCAAAGAAACATCGCTTATGAAAATGACCTGTTGTTTCAACAATGACATATTCGTCACCCTTGGTATGAAAACGATATTGGAGTCGAAAAGGTTCCATCGTGTCCCGCGCTGCAAGAAAGGCACGTGCAAAAGTGTCTCGGTCGTCAACGTGAATAAACTCGGTAATGAGATGGCCTGTCAATTCAGAAGTACTGTAGCCAAAGCATTCGCTCGAAGCAGGAGAACTGTAGATTATGCTATAGTCGGATTCAAGCACATGCATCCAATCGCGCAACTCGTCAAGGATACTCTGACTCCAGTTCTTGCGTCGTGTAAACTCGCCTACTTTGATAGGAGCCTTTGAAAGTGTATCTGCTGAAGCCATAAGAAAAAAAGAGAGAGAGAGTGAGAGAGAAAGGAGAAAGAGAGATAGTTTTACAAAGAGCTGTTTATTGGATGAGATAAAGGAGAAAGAGAAGGTCAAAAAATGTGATGATGGTGATGCTGTTGTTGGTGTTGTTTCATGTTACTGCTGCTACTTGCGCTACTGCTACTTGTTGCAGTTGTACTTTTTTCCTCTTCTTCAACCACTGTTGCCATGGGACTTTGGGGTGGGAGACTGGTACTACTACTGACAGGATGCAAGCCTACAAGATCGGTGTTGATTCCAAGTCGTCGTGCATAATCTCGAGTCGCTGCTTCAGTCAGTGGTCCAAATGTTTCATCTTCCAACAAGGGTCGTTGTAGCTGTAGTTGCTGTTGTTGTCCTTCCCCACTTAATTCACTCATTTTGAATACAAGCGAATCATCATCATCTACAATACTTGTGCGATGTCCTCCTGTAGCCATGCTGTTAACACTTTCAGGTCGTTTGGGTGATGAAGGTGGTGGTGGATCATTGGATTGTCTGCTATTGTCATCATCATGTTGTTCCACAGTGCACAGACGTCGCATTTCTTCATGATGTCGATCTTGTGGATAGGTTGAAAATGCAGGATATCTTTGATCCTCTTCAGGAGTAGTGCTTTGATGATGTCTGCTGGTATTGGATGCTGGTTCACCATACACTGCTGAATTGGCCATATCACTTCCTCTTCGTTCTCCACTTGTCGGACGAGATTGTATACCATGAGATGGAATATGCATTGGCTTGGATGTTGTAGTTGTAGACACATTTGTATTCTCAGTGTGAAGGGGTGATGGTACCACAGGAAGATAAGAACGACCAGTAGATGAAGTAGATGATCCAAATGAATGACCTGCATTTTCACCACGTTCAGCAGCTGATGATCGACCCATCATACTCGAAGACAATGACTCGGATAATGTGGTATTGGTCTCTTTCAATGCTCGAAAATGTGATAGTGCTTTCTTTGACTTGTAAATTGATCCCATACTACTGCTTGTATCTGATGTTGGTGACAAGTTGACACTATCTCCCATTGTGTCGTATTTCTGAAACATCTTGAGCTCAGACTTGTTTGTCGTCAATTGTTGCACGAATTCTCTTAGACTGGCATCTTCAGTGTCCTAAAAGATAAACTATTGAACAAAATGCAATACACATATTCACTTATGCAATGGACTTACAAATGCAATAAGACCATGATCACTTGTTCGAGACCATCTTCTTGTCATTGGACTTGTTGGACTTGTTCGGTCACGAATCTTGTCAAAGCTTGATGAAAATTCAATCTTGGTACGAGCAGGTGCTGATCCACCTTGATGCTGCTGTGTTCTATCGCCTGACAAACCTTGTGTTCCTCTCCCACCTGCAACTGGGATATGTTAACAATGTCTCTCTTTTGCAATGCTACATGACTTACGATAGAATTCCGCAGCATGTGGAGAAGATGATAGAGAATGAGACTTGAAAGGAGATATCTGTGGTGCTGATACACGTCTTATCATGTCACTTGTTGGTGGTAAGTGCTCAACTCCTCGTATAACCAGTCCATCTGATAAATCACGTAATCCCATGCTTGGTCGTCGTTGTCGTTGTTGGATGATATCTCTTACACCCACATTATCACTCGCTTGCCTTGATGATGGTCGTGAAGTCTGATAAAGATGTATGCAATGAGTTTGCTGTATGATTAACGATCAGGCTTTTCTTTTTTTACCTCTTCGTATCGCACTTGCTCTTGTCGATGTCGTTCCACTGTAGGCGTAAAAAAGTGCTCATCTATGCCAATCATCCGAGCGCTCAAATCTCTTTCTGAATCGTCCACACAAAAATCACAGACTTTACGATACTGCACTTGAAGTTTGAATGAGCTAGTATCACAAGTAGTACAAGAGTGAGTGGCAGATGAGCAGTAAATGACCCAATAATAACACACACTTACCCCAAAGGCGTGACAATATCAGAAAATTCGTATCTTTGCAAGTCGTCAGAACCTTCTAATATAGACATGTCTATAATAATAGCAGTCAAATACGAGTATGGCACACATTCCCACCCCTTATCATCTTACCTAGATCTATTTCTTGATCTGTAGGATGTATTTCCAAGGGATCTGCAGTCATTCGATAACCAATATCCAATGCATCTGATGCTCCATATTGCTGTAGTCGTCGATACAAGTCATGGCATGGCAATAGTCGGATATAAGTGTAAAGGGATCTGAAGAATACAATGGATTGCTTGTATAGATTGGGTAAATCCACTGCAAATGAAGGTAATGGATGTCTAGGAAACAGCATAAATGCTTGCTCATTGTATGTCACTTGTTATTGTTACCTTAGTGATAGTGTCCATCGTTCCAACAAGATACGTTTGGTTGTATCGGATATGTCTATTCTTCGTGATCGGTCATATGCCAGCACCAAGATCTGACTGGATGTAAGTCGAGATACATCAAGAAAGATATCAAGAATTAAAGGAGGTGGTTCTTCATCCATTGCTTGTGTTGCACGCATTTGCCAATACTTGAGCTCATCTCGTAATGATTCTGGCGTTGCCAAGTTGAACTATGCACCATGCATCAGATGATCATCCCTATTGTTCCTACCCTAGTTACTTACCCATCTATTAAGCTTGCTCTTACGATCCATGGATGCTGTGCTGCTCGTACTACTTCTTCGTCCACTTGCTGTCAAGGGTGATTGAACACGGGCTTGGATAATCACTTGAGCTGTCTTGGTGTAAAAGTTCTAGGTGATAATAGAGTTAGTTGGTATTGACCAATACGCGCAGTAGCACACACGCACACACACATACTTGTATTATCTGCTCTAGTTTACTGCGTGTGCTTGACGATGACGAAGGGCCAGTGGGAGTGTTGGGTGAAGGCGATTGATAAGAACGTGGTGATGGAGCTGTGGTTGACTGTTGTGCAGCTGTAGTAGCAGCATTGCTGTTGGTTGTGGATGCGGGAGAAATGCCGGGTATGCTCATTGTAAAGGTTCAATGCATAATGGGTTGTCGACTATGAAAGCTGTGTAGACGAGGAAGGAAAGGAGAGAGACTGAGTGTGTGTAAATGGGTATATGAGTATTGTAGTAGTAGTAGTAGTGTTGTGTATGCTAAACTGCTCAGTTGAATAACAACACCAGGGTTACTGTTGTTGTCTCGCAGTAGGAAAGAGGGGGAGAAAGAGAAAAAAAGATGAAAACACAAGCTTGAAGCGTGAGCAAAGGAGGAATTATTGCCGATGGCTTCCTTTTGACTGGATTGAATCGGCTGTGCATATCGTGTGTCACCTTATTAAAAGAAGCTCCTACCAAATCAGTCGCTTTTTTCATGCAGATTCAAACATTCCAAATTCCCTTATTCACACATTCACAAAAAGTGCTATATTCATATCAAATAAAAGGCTCATTCTACAGTAACTGATTTGGCAAGGTTTCTGGGAAAGTCAACATCGACACCTTGAAGAATGGCAAGATGATAAGAGAGCAATTGCAATGGGATGACATTCAATAGTCCCTGTAAACAGTCTACCGTCTGGGGGACTTGGATGGTCTTGTACTTGCTTTGTAAGTCATCATCTCCATCATTGCAAATGATAATAGGATTTCCCTTTCGAGCAACCACTTGTTGTAATGCACTTTGCACCTTGGGATACAATGAATCTTTGGTCATAACAAGAATCACTGGCATGTTTTCATCCACCAATGCCAATGGACCATGTTTGAGCTCTCCAGCCAAGATGCCTTCACTATGCATATAAGAGATTTCCTTGATCTTCAGAGCACCTTCCAAACAAGTTGCATTTTGGTATCCACGGCCCATAATAAGTAAACTGCGTTCCTTTGCCAATGTATTTTGAGCAAGATCTTGAAGATGTTGATCCTGATGTTTGAGTACTGCTTCAATATGACGTGGAAGTTGAGACAAGCCATCAATAATGCTGTTACGTCGTTCAGTCATGGAGGAACGATCTTCAGAGAGTTGAATGGCCATCATGACAAGAGCAATGTATTGGGATGTATATGCCTTGGTACTAGCAACGCCAATTTCAGGACCTGCATTGATATGTACACCACAATGGGTTTCTCGGGAAATGGTACTGCCGACTGTGTTGGTGATACCGACACACAATGCACCACGTTCAAGACAATAACGCATGGCCAAGATGGTATCAGCTGTTTCTCCTGATTGAGACACAAAGACACATACATCATCACGGAAAATGGGTGGTCTTCTGTCCAAAAAGTCTGATGCAAGGTCAATCTGTGCTGGTATTTCTGTCAATTCTTCGAAAATAGCGCGTGTCTATGATAAAGCGTTCAATAAAAAGATGTAGATAGGCATATAAATGTACTTACAGCCATGCAGCTGTGATAAGAAGTACCACATGCAACAAAAACAATGCGACGTGCACGACGGATTGTAGACAAGTGATTTCGTAAACCACCCAGTGTCACCTTGTGCTGCTCAAAATTGACACGACCACGCATTGTGTTGACTACTGACTCTGGCTGCTCATAGATCTCCTTTTGCATAAAGTGATCAAAGGATCCTTTCATGATTTCGGCAAGCTCAACTTCCAAAGTATGGATCGATCGTGTGACAGTGTCATTCTCGTTGCGACGCAGTCGATGGATATTTAGTTCGCCAGCAGCAATATGAGCAATATCATCATCTTCCAGATAAATCACACGTTTGGTATGTTCAACAATAGCAGATGCATCAGATGATAAGAAGAATTCAATGGGTTGTGGAATGCCATCTTCTGTCACAAAGGATCGTGATTGTGTACGCTGCAATGTTGTATTGCTGCTATCCATATCAGGTACCAGAAAAGAGCCTATACACAGAAGATTGTTAGTGTAGTTCAATGATTACAGAGACCAGCTTCTTACCTGATGACAGGTTGCTAGTATCCACAGTAGCAGCGTTGCCAAACTGAACATCGACAAAATCCATCTTGAGTTTCCTATCAGACTTGATGCCAACCAAAAGAGGAGAACCACGGCGTGTAGCAACCAGCTCATTGGGATAATGAGAGCTTTTGAAGATAAAGGCATAGCTTCCTTCCAATCTGGAGATGACTTGCTTGACAAGAGACGAAAATGTCACATCGATACCAGCATCCTTTTGAGAGTCGTACATGTACTTTGTCAACTTGGCAACAATTTCAGTGTCTTGAAAGGGACATATGAGTATGCTTTTTCCATCATCTTGTCAAGATATTTTGCTGTTTTACCTGTATCAGTCTCAAAAGTAGCACCCTTGTTCTCCAATAGCTTTCGAATCTCCTTGTAATTGGTGATGATACCATTATGGACAACTGAAAAGGCACATTTTGGATCGGATCGATGTGGATGTGAATTAAGCTGAGATGGCTCACCATGCGTAGCCCATCGAGTATGTGCCTAATAAAGATCATCCGGATGATCAGTTAAAGGATTGCCCATGGTCATGCTTCATCATCACTTACCATTCCACAATGGCTGATAAAAGTCTTTTCATAATCGATATGCTGTTCTTCTACCAGCTTTTTGAGAGCTGAAACCTTGCCAACTTGCTTCACAATGTACGTTTCTTGTTCAGCATCGCCATCAATTGCAATACCTATCATAGTATGACAAGTTAAGCCATATTGGAAATTGCACATGTTGATTTGCATTACCAGCTGAATCATATCCTCGATATTCAAGTCGAGATAAGCCGTTGATTAGCGTATCCACAATAAAGCGTCTGTCTTGTTCTGAAAGATAGTTGCAATAACTGAACAGACAATACTTGTGAGTTCCAATGGGTCAATGGCAAAGAGTGCACAATGTGTTTTACCCAAAGATGCCACACATGGCTATACAATTGAAGGAGTTGGAGTAGGGTGGAAACAGTGACAGTAGTTGAAAGTGCTTTTATATCATTGCATGAATGTCAAAAGAAGATTGAAGCCAATTCCGCGGATGCACACGCCACAATTAAACGCGGGGATCTTCCGCGGACCTGCCAAAGTGGCACGTCGTAATGTGTAACATGTAACATGCTTGATTTCAAGGCATTTCCTTAGCACTTGAGCAAAGTCTTCATCTATCATTCGCACTCTATGTTATTACACGATGAATGCACGACGTGTTTTATGATCACATTGGCTGTTTATTTTTGTTGTTTGGTTGCAAGAAGCGTTCAATTGTAATGATGTTGTTCAATATGTACATATGATGGAAGAAGACATGTTATCTATAGGGGTTGTGGAGGAGATAAGCTGATCCTCGGTGATAATGCTGCTACTATTAGTACATGTGAATACGATATATTCTCCTAATGCTGATGGAAAGGTGGATCAGCGAATCAATCCGCATTGCTGGTTGATGGTGCTTGTGCCTAATTCTTGTGTCGTGACTCTATTAAGATCGAGTAATCGATAAGAACTTTGATGCATATGTACTCCTAGAGGCATACCGCGGAATGAGATATGATTGTAATGTATATTTTAAGGACAAGGGAACAAGATGCTTTATGTACTGAAAATAGTATCACAACAGCTCCTTGACTATGCTGAATTGATTTGTCATCATGTTGTAGTAGTAGTTTCTCATCATGCAAACTATAATATCCTTTATGGATCTTGCATCACAGTCGTATAGACTATACAGATGTTACTATAATTATCCAAGACGTGGGGAACTGATGAGGCACCATATGCCGATCTGGCACGTGACATGCAGGGTATGGTATGAAACGATGTGCTTATGAAGCATTCTCTTGGTGTATGATTGTATCAATGTAATGATCCATGCTTTAATTCTAAAATGAATGACATAGTCTATAATAATGGACTGTTGCTAATGACATGGTCCTTCCTTGACTGACAAGTAAATTCAAGCAAATGGGATGTGACTGGGATGCCTTGTTTTTGAAATGCTGGTCATTGACACTTGTGCCAGCTTCCTCTTGTCACCCTACCACTCCACCTATTACTCTTCAACATGGACTTTTCTCGCTATAACCAAGCCGAACAGGCTCAAATCGCCGCCATGATTGAGCACAAGCAGGTTTGAACGAACATTGACACTAGACGTACACGCGATCTGACAGACAACACCTATCCACCTTGTAGATGAAGGATTTCGTTAGACTCTACACCAACCTTGTCCAACGCTGCTTTGAAGACTGTGCTGAAGACTTTACCACCAAGAGCATCACTGGCAAGGAGGTATGTATACTTGTGTGATAGTAAAAAGATAACATGTGGATTGACAAGTGGATGCTGGTATAGGAAACTTGTATCAACAAGTGTGCTGACAAGTTCTTGAAGCACTCTGAACGTGTTGGTGCTCGCTTTGCTGAACTTAGCCAGCAGGTACGTTGTAGATGATGATATGGGATGAGAATACTTATACGGTCTTATAGATGACTCCTCCTGGTTCCCAGTAAACAATCGACTATAGACTTCCTTGCTCTTTTTTCTCTCTCTCTGTGTATAGTTTTCGTCTTTTTCACAAGATCAATACAATGCTACCCATGTTTTATCTCTTGAATTATGTTATATGGATGACAACTTTGATTCGAATGGGCAGTAGCGATGCTCTTCTGAGCATTATCTTTCTTGTATACCTTGGAAAGATGTCTCCCAAAATGTCTTAGAACTTATTGATATAATCATCTGAAGAGCATTAAGGATATTGTAAGTCTATCTCATAAAGGCATTGTCTAGTCTACACATGGATGGGAGATATGCTTGCAGCTGGCGAGTGTGTTAAAACGCAGTGCTGGCTCATCTTTCATTTTGAAGCTGGGTATTCCTTCAACACAACCAAACCATACACCCCCACTCCTTCACCAACATGCCAACTATTGCAGTGCAAACAGCCAATGGCGAGATTGACTCTGAAGACCATGTAGTTGACCGTCTTAATGCTCCTCCACAACGAACACGACACATTCCCGGAAGCAGTATTGACGCTTGTCCCATTTGCAGTGAACGACCTGGGTTTCCTCTCGTTCCCCCACTGAACTTTGCCATGGTAGCTCCTGGTGTTTATCGTTCTGGTCATCCCAATCGACAAAACTTTTCCTTTTTACGAAAGCTTGGGTTGAAAACTATCATGTAAGGATATACACGTGTGCATGACACTAGTTTTATTGATATGGATGATAGGTACTTGGCTATGGAGGATTATCCACCTGAGATGAAGCATTTTGTTGAACATGAAGGAATCGAAGTCTTGCATTACAGGATGGAAGGCAATAAGGAACCATTTGTGGAGATCAACTCGGATGATATCAACCATGCACTGACAAGATTATTGGATGATCGTAGTCATCCAGGTAAGAAGATAGTCCATGTGTTCATTATACGTACATCCTCCTCACAAAGAACATTGTTTACAGTGTTGATTCATTGTCTAAAAGGAAAGGTGAGTATTCATGATGGAATGATAACTATGCAGGTGATTCATTGTTTGATATGGATTAGCATCGCATCGGGTGTCTTATTGGTTGTTTACGCAAGATCCAAAGATGGTCAATGACTTCTATATTTGATGAATACCGCAAGTTTGCAGATACCAAAGTGCTTGCAGATCAAGAAGTAAGTGGCTATGAATACATTGTAGACCTTTGTTCTAACTTTTGTTGATAGTTTATTGAGACGTTTGATCATGAAAAAGTACAATTTGATCCCAAGTATCAGCCAGAATGGCTATGATCTTTTTGGTTTGGTTTCTGGAAACGACTTGAAATATCTCGAGATTGACGTCGACGACGCATCACAACCAATGTCAAAGCAAGAAAGATTCCACCAGCAACCTATATATTACAACATCAGTCCTTTCTCCTTTGTACATGTACATACACGAGCCTTCTTTGACACATACTGCTACTACGCCTGCACTAATAGCACCAGCGATTACCCCAGCCTGCATATGCGATTTCTTTTCCTCTTGATCATCTACACATCATTCAATCAATATAACATTGAAGATTACAATTGTACATACACAAACCTTGTTGAGCAATACCATTTGTTGGTGCATTGGGAGAATGTGGATTATTAGTTTCACTGTTGCTTAGTTTTGTGGATACTGCAGGAGTTGCAGTTGTGAAAGGAGGAAGATATTGTGCATTTTGGTTTGTTGAAGTGTTGTTATCAGATTGTTGTTGTTCAAGCCAAGGAAGATTGGGATTGTATTCGGATACCCATGTCCATGTTGTCATGTCAAGTAAATCAATATCATTGCTTCCTTGATGTTCAGGCCCATATCCAAGAGCAACAAGCATCAAATCTTCATCCACCATTCGAGCTATATGACAAAGTCAATATCGTAAAGACTTACTTCATTACTTTTATGTTGTTACCATGATGATATTTGCGTGGTGTAGGCGATATTCCTGTAGATGAAGGTGCTGACCATTTCATGGTGGATAGTTCAAGAATGAAGATATCATTCAGTAATTTAGATTGCCCATCATCATCTAAGTACCGTTATTATCATTAGACACATATAAATACATGTATCTTTCGAGTCACTATTTACCTTGTGTTCCTCCTCCAAAGACAACGATATGATTTCCACCTAGAACAAGAGATGTATTAAACTTTTATACTTGATGCTTTCTCATCATTCACGTACGAAGAACAGCCGAATGACCATTTCTTGGAGCAGGGATATTGCCAGTAGCAGTAACATTTTGCCATTCGCTTGTAGCTGCATTAAATTTGAGCAAGGAGCTCATGGAAACAGGGTTCAGACTGTGATTTCCACGTGGATCAGTTACATTTCTTGTGTAGGAAAGTCCACCAATGATCAGGATATCACCTTCAGGAGTGAAGGTTGCAGTATGATCAACACGAGGAAATGGCGGATTCGCAATGTTTGGATAGTTGTAACTCCAGATCTATAAAGTGTCAATGACGCATCATGAATGATGATATGATAGTAATGCTTACACTTGTATCAATCACTGTCCACTGGCCGTCATATAAAAGTGATCCATTGACACTAATGCTGCATGATGCATGAATGTTAAGCAAGTATATTCAAAACAAGCGTGCATAAAAGATACCTTTCACCTCCCCATATCCATATACGGCCTTGGTTATCCGGTGTTGCCGTGTGTCGTATCCTAAATGCACATGATCAATCTATGCTTTACATGTATACTCTATGCAGAAAATAACTTGCCTCGGTATAGGTGAAGCTCCGTCAAGCCGAGGAGATATCCATGTATTGTTCTCAATACTGTAAAGGCTTGTTGGATCAGCACGATTGTTCAATGCTCCACCATGAATAAGGAAGCCGGTATTATGTTGTATGACAGCAGTAGTAAAGTAGGCAAGGGGTCGATGATCATTCTCAGGTTTGATGTTGACCCATATGGGATTACTTGTGTTCCAAGGTTGCGAAAGATCCAGTTTATACATTGCATTGCTTGGTTCACCATTTTCTACCATGCCACCATAGCAGTAAAGGTTCTTATTTACAAAAGCACAATCTATGTACATGAAATGGATCATGTTAGCAGATGTTCATATAAGTGCATTGAACAATGACTTTTGTGCAAACAACAACGATCATACTTGCCAGTTGCCCATCTGGGACTTGGTTCCTCTTGTAGCTCGTCTGCATATATACATGTCCAATAGGATACACACAAAATTACAAAGATCACATCTCTTTTAAGCAAGGCATTATGGATACAGCATATAATCCAAGATAAACCACACTCGTTATTAGTGTAATGCATGCAGCAGATAGTGGTGAAAGTAGTAGTAGAGTGATCTGGGATTGTAGAGACTGCAAAGAAGGATAGGATTTGTACACTTGAAAGATGTGTTATAGATCAAACATTTATAACTAAACTGGTGAACGAGGGAGAAAACTATCTTTTATTGTTGCTTGTATTTCGATAGGAACGCTTTATTGTGTATATGTATTCTTATGCTTGGTCAAGGTTGATATAAGTGATATGATTGGCTGGGGGTATCACGGGCCACCCCTTGGTAAGGCGGCAAATGGGAACCACTGGATGATCCTTCCCTCCTATTCCAATCCACCATGGTATGTCACCATCCATCAGCAATCTATTACAGCAAAAAAGCATACAACAGTGAAACAAAGCGACAGTGGATGGATATGTCAATGGATGGATGAAAAGGATACTTGACACATCCATTTTTCAATTTCAACTTGCCAAGACAACCCCATTTTGACATACAATGCACACCTTCGTTTCCACCATGACGGACCATCTTGCTTGTCGTTTCGTGTTCTCTTTTGCCATGCTGCTGTTTTAGTTGCTATCTATCGAATCGGTTATTAGACATTGGACTAAATGGGTATATACGTTATTAGACCAAGGGTACCACCTCGTTTGGTAAGCGTCAGACCAAGAGCCACACCCTCTGCCGCCGCTGTGGTAAGCGTTCTTTCCACAAGCAAAAGAAGACTTGTGCCAGCTGTGGCTATCCTGCTGCCAAGATGCGTAGATGTAAGTTGTATTCATGCGTTAATGTGGTATCTTACGTGTGTACTAAATGATGTACCTTTCAGTCAACTGGTCCGAAAAGGCTAAGCGTAGAAGAACCACTGGCACTGGTCGTATGAGCCACTTGAAGAAGGTCCACCGCCGTTTCACCAATGGCTTCCGTGAAGGTAAATAGTCGTTTAACATGAGATATCAACATGGATTGACATATGATTTGCATTTGTAGGTACCCAGGCCAAGAAGCAACAAAAGACTGAGAACTAGAGGATATGTGCATTGATAGCATAATAGCAAATAAATGTGCAAAATCCTTCACCTCTCTTTACTCAACGTTTTTGCAATAAGTACATCTGCTGACATGAACAACATTCGGAATAGATCCGTGTTTTGTGTATTTGTATACATCACGAGCGCAACATTCACTTGTATACTTGCTACTGCCTGTAATGGCTATGCAATGGGAATAAGATTGACACAAGTAATTGGATCGACTTTTATTGTCACTACAACATGGATGGCTATACCAGTCATTGGCAGCATCGATTCTTTATATGCTAGTAATTGGGGGAATACAGGATCATGTGCAGGCAAACAAGCTTCGTTCATGCATGAATGCAGTTTACAAACACAAGCATATGATACACTACGCAAGAATGATTCAAACTAATACGAAAGCATCACTTATCGTCACGCTTATTCTTATCCGATATCATTCTTACTTGCTCCCACTTGTTATATATAACATCCGACATTAAGGAAAGCTTGGCACTTGTCATTGGAGGTTTCATGCAGTTGTCTGCGTGGTAGATGATTTCATGATTGCTATTTTAGGCATGACACTGTATAATGACGATGCACTTTTGATCTTTCAACCGAATAAAAGGCAATAGTTACATCATGAATGACAGTATATATCAATCATATAGGAAAATAAGGGGGAAAAGGATAATTGTAGTGAAAGAATCAATGTATTGGATCATCTTGACTGAGAAAAGTAAATAAAGGGGGAATGAATCAATCTCAGAAATTGCGTCTATAAAGCGATTCTGCATTGCCGCGTTGCCGCTTTTCCGTCTTTCCGCCATGTTTCCTCAAAATACCTACTTTTACATCAAGTCTGTGCAAAACGGTTGTGTCATTGACGTCTACAACGGCGAAACTTCTGTAAGATTGGTCTTCTTTGAAATACATGCTGATATATAGTAACAACTCATGCTGGTTGGATAATAGGCTGACACTGACCTGATCATTTGGCCCCAAGTAAGTTGTACATATCTCACTTTTCATGTATGTATGCTAACGCGTCTTTTAGAAATACAATGACAATGAAAACCAGGTAAGCAATGAACATATCAAATAACAAGGTGAATGTAGTTGCTTACGCGTCTTTTGTTGTCTATCAGCTCTGGCGTTTTGAAGCTGGCTATCTCATCAACAAAAAGTCTAATTTGGGTATGTGTTGCAATGCAGGATGAAAGGATACAATACGTTATACTAATGCTTTGTTATTTGATAGTGATGGATATTCGAGGCGGTAAGCATATCATGATTCATGGCAAGAAAAGAAATGGGATATGAATACGCAGACTTTATCAGGTGATATCACTTCTGACAAGGCTATCATTCAGTATGATCGCAAGATGACAGCGTAAGTCATTGCTCGTGGTGAGATTGATTCGCCGATGATTGCTAAATGAGTGAAAAGTGCCGACAATCAGCGATGGAATTATTCAAATGGATTCGTGCATGTTGCTTCCAACCCACGTCTTGTACTTGACATTAAGGTATGTACATTATCTATTATAGGTAGTATCAGCAGGTGTTGACAAGAAATCATGTGGATAGGGTGGTAGTGACAAGAAAGGCACCAAGGTGATTCTTTATGAGCGTAAGGATAGTGACAACGCCAACCAGCAATGGACAATTGAGCCATTTGGTCAAGCAAGTGATCCTTATGGCACTGGTGCTGGTGCTCAAACCAATCCTTATGGTGGCAATCCCTATGGTACTTCAGCTCCTCCACCACAGCAACAACAACAACAGCCACCACAGACCAATGTGTATGGTAATCCAGTGACACCTTATGGTAATGATCCTTCTCAACCTGGTATGCCTGGCACATGTGCTCCTGGTTATACACCCTATGGTACTCCTGCTGGTGGACTTGCTGGTTATAATCCTCCAGTCTCATATGAGCAAGGTTGGTAGGAAAAGGAAAAGAAAAGAGATAAGCAAGGTCATTAAACACAGGTGATATTGTATACTATTATAGCTGAAGAAGTGCATCGTCAAGTGTATCAAGCAGAAGAACCAGAGAAAAAGGCACACTTGTCTCATCAACTTATTGCAGGTGCTGCTGCATTTGAAGCTGTCAAGGCATATCGTCGTCATCAAGAAGCTAAAGGTGAAGAAGTTTCACATAGTTTCATCAAACAAAGTGTGGCAGCTCTTGCAGCTTCTCAAATTGTCAAGTTTGCTGAAGAGCATGATTGGAGTTCTAAGGATAAGGAAGAAGCTACGCGTCAAGCACAAGCAGCAGCTGAACATTACTCAGCCAGGGAATTTGGTGGTCATTAGGAATAAATGAATCTTGCTCATCACATGTACTACAACCCTTTGTTGGACCCTTTGTATAATGATGGATTGGCTGAGTCGAATGGCGTTGTACAAGCATTATTCTTATTGTTGCATGTGCGCCGTGGAACAACGCGGGGAGATTGATAAATGTGTAATATGAATAAGCTCGTAACAATAACATTACGTGTGAATATGGATGTGATTCCATCCCCATGCTTCATGTGAGATTCGCAATTCCTTTCTTTTCTTTCTTTCTTTCACTCTTTTCATGCCAAATACTCCTATTCTTCCACTCGATTCTCTTAGACATGTTTCTCCTCAGCAACAAAGAGCGCTTGAAGAACTACAAAGCATGTTCCATCTTGGCCATGATACTTTGTTCTCAGTTGTCGAGCTATTCCGGAATGAGCTCAAGAACGGTCTCATTGACGACAAGTCCAGCGATCTCAACATGATCCCAACCTTTGTAACAGGTAGTGCTTTACAATGTAGGTTCTATTAGGATTCTAATGTACTATCATAGGCTATCCTACTGGGCAAGAAAAGGGGACATATTTGGCACTTGAAATGGTTGGCACTGATATCTACGTGTGTCAAGTGAAGCTTAAGGGCGAAGGTGGTAAACTTGCCATCAACCAGTTCCAGTACAAGATTCCACAGGATTTGATGAGTGGCGATGACTTTACAGTGTTGGTCGATTACTTGGTTGAATGCATCTCGGATTTCCTTGACAGAGTTGGCACACAGGACAACTTTCTTTATCCAATGGGTTGCTCCATTTGTTTCGCTATCAAGCAAACAGCTCTCAATAATGGCAGGATCATGTCCCTTGGTTATGGCTTCAGTTATCCAAATGGCATTGGTGTTGACATTGTACAATTGCTGCATGAACGTATTCAGCTGAAAGCCCTTCCTATCCAAGTGGTGGCTATCACCAATGGTAAGCGTATACTGGTCAGTTGAATGATGATTCCCGAACATTAACAAGATGTCTAGATGCTGTTTGTACTCTACTTGCCCATGCATATCAACATCCATCCACACAACTTGGCATTGTCCACAACCTTGGTACCAATTGTGCATACTATGAACCTATCAAGAATGTTGTCAAACTAAGGGATCATCCACTCTTTAAGCAACAATCCAATCGCTCCATGATTATCAACACTGAGTGGTGCAACTTTGGTGCGTCACGAAGAACATTGCCATGCACTTGGTTTGATCGAAAGCTGGATCGTGAATCAATCAATCCGCAGTATCACATGTTTGAAAAGATGACAACAGGTGTCGGCTTGGGAGAGCTTGTTCGCAACATATTGATATACCTTGTGGATCAAGATGTGCTCTTTCATGGTGAATCAAGTACAACATTGAATCGGATGCACAGCTTTGATGTCAGTTACATGTACGTGTGTGAAGTGGATGATTCTCAAAACTTGGAGGATACACGTATCATTTTGAATGACATGATGAATATTCAACATTGCACACTTGGTGATCGTGAAGTCGTCAAATACGTATGTCAACTTGTTGGTACAAGAGCTGCTATGCTAGTTGGATCAGCGATTGCTGCTGTAGTACGACATGTTATGGAACAAGAAAATGGCTTCAACACAGAACAAGAAGGATGTGCTATTGGTAAGTAGTCTGGTCTATACACGATTGTCTGCATACCAATCATGGATGATCTTTTTTAGCAATTAGTGGAGAGATTTATGAGGATTATCCTTCTTTTCATCCAAGAGTATGTCGCACATTGAAGGAATTGATACCTGAGCATATTGCATCCAAGCTATCAGTCGGCATCATCAAACACTCCCGCATTGTTGGTGCAGCTATTGTAGCCATGATGGCCGAGAAAATTACCAATACACGCTCTTTATGAAGCTTATCTCCACGCATTTTACCTTGTTATCCTTTATACTGCTCTCCTTGTATCCTATACCATCATGTAATCATATTCCTTTGACCTAATATACGTCAGTCTTTTCAATGTACATAAATACCTCTCAAAAGCACTTTATGTTTACTCGAAAAGATAATATCATGATTCTCTATTGATCACAATGGTATCACACGTGTCAAGATGCATGTGAGCATGAAGACTTGAAAGCTCGAATTCACTTGCTGCACTATGGACACCCTATACGTTACACATTACCCCATACTTGGGAGACCATACCCCTTGTCTTACTCTTTGATACAATCAGGCACAATGTGAGTTATAGTAGAGCAAGTTCCTAAAGACAACCAGACTCTTTTCTCCCTGGTTGACGGCGTTTGTGTCTAAAATCCAGCAAGGAGTGATGACTTATCCCCCTGTGATTCCAACGAGCTTATTCCAACAAAAAGGGGAAATGTTGTGTTTTCAGCTTTCGTTTACTCTTGTTCTTGTCAATGAAGGATTTTCTTGCCACCACACCAGCAGAGTTACGCTTGACAGTAGCTTTGGATTTGATACAAACATGCGATTATGCACCTTTGGCATTTAAAGCTTTGCGATTTTTACGACACTATGCCACTGTATACGACAATATTGAAGCCAAAGTCAAGCTTTGCACCCTTTACACTACAAACGAGAATGAAAAAAGCGGCAACAGAAGCATTGGCATAGTCCAAGCCAATGCACGTGAAGCAGATTTGTGGACATATAGCTTATATGACAAGTCAATCACAGATGCATTGTGTGCATGCAACGATATCTTGACAACAGATGACCGACCAGTGACTGAAATGATTGCTGATAATAGCAATCAACACCAAAAGAAGAAACCTGATATGGCATACTTGGCTGGACTTTTGACGACTCGTGGAATAGGTTGCAAACAGGATGTACAACGTGGTATGATCCTTTTGCAAAGAGCAGCACAATTGGGACATGCCAAAGCAGCTTATGAACTTGGGAAATTATGGGATGATGGATACAGTTATTCATTAAGAGATCGATCCAAGGCTATACCTTGGTACCAACGTGCAATAGAACTTGGTGACAAGCGTGCACATGTTGACTTGGCGAATGATTGCTATGCAGCACGTGAGCCTACACGTGCTCGTGAACATGCCATGCAAGGTGCCCAATGGCTCAATAACCGTTTTTGTCAATATCTACTTGGTGTGCTTGCTTTTTCATCATCATTATCCATGTCCAACACTACCACAATGGCAGAGGCACTTAAATGGCTTACAGCTGCTGCACAACAAGATTTTGCACTTGCTATTGAAGAGACTGCACGTCTTTATTTCAAGATTCAAAAAGATTATCATCAAGCATATCGATGGTGTAGTACTAGTAAAGCTGGTGAGATTCCTTTCTGTCAAACAGTGCTAGGAGATCTTTATCGAAATGGGTGGGCAGTTTCACGCGATTATAACAAGGCATTCACACATTATCAACATGCAGCATCCCATCCAGAATCACCCAACCATTATGCACAACACATGATTGGTGAAATGTAAGCAAAAGACAAAGAAGACATTATCCCAAACAATCTCGTAACCATCCTTACTCACATTAGGTATCTCCAAGGCCAAGGCGTCACACAAGACATTAAATCAGCCAAAGCATGGTTTGAGCAAGCAGCATCACAAGGTTATGAACCATCACGCCAAAAACTATATGACATTGTACACAATCCCCCCACTACTACTAGTCCCACCCCACAGAAAAAGTCATATAGATGGTCCGCTTTGAGTTTGTTTGGGAGACGAAAGTAAAAAAAAAGGAGATAGTGGTAACCAATCGCACACGGCAACCATTCTTATTATGTGCTTGTTGACTTGTTGGAAACGAGATTTCTGTACGCTGCGGGATATAGATAGGGAGACTAACATAATGCTTAGAAGCACTTGCGGTGGACAATGGAGGGACCAGATTCGTCGTACTCCTCTATAAGATATAATGTGTGAATAAAAAGATGCTGACCAATCTTTAACCATTCCAATACTTACGCTTGCTGATCCACATTTGTTGGAAAGTGGACAAGGAGGCAAGAATGGAACCACCGATCCAAACAGAGTACTTTCTCTCTGGGGGAGCAACAATCTTGATCTTCATGGAGCTGGGAGCCAAAGCAGTGATCTCCTTTTGCATACGGTCAGCAATACCAGGATACATGGTGGTACCACCAGACTAACATATGAAACACAAAAGTAATAAGCACATGTTCTAAAAGTGTCAACTTTGTAATACATACCATGACAATGTTGGAGTACAAGTCCTTACGGATATCAACGTCACACTTCATGATGGAGTTGTAGGTGGTTTCATGGATACCAGCAGATTCAAGACCCAAAAGGTTGGGTTGGAAAAGAGCTTCAGGGGCACGGAAGCTAAAAGAAGACAAGTCAATATCAAAATGATAATGGGAAGAAGAACGAGATGATATACATACCGCTCGTTACCAACAGTGATAACTTGACCATCAGGAAGCTCATAAGACTTCTCAAGAGCCGAGGATTGGGCAGCAGTTTGCATTTCTTGTTCAAAGTCCAAAGCGACATAGCAAAGCTTTTCCTTGATATCACGGACAATTTCACGCTCAGCAGTGGTGGTGAAAGAGTGACCACGTTCAGCAAGGATACGCATGAGATAATCAGTCAAGTCACGACCAGCCATATCAAGACGCAAGATAGCGTGAGGAAGAGCATAACCTTCATAGATGGGGACAGTGTGGGTGACACCATCACCAGAGTCAAGAACAATACCAGTGGTACGACCAGAAGCATAAAGAGACAAGACAGCTTGAATGGCAACATAGAAAGCAGGAGCATTGAAAGTCTCGAACATGATTTGAGTCATCTTTTCACGGTTGGACTTGGGGTTCAAAGGAGCTTCAGTCAAGAGAACGGGATGTTCTTCAGGAGCAACACGGAGCTCATTGTAGAAAGTGTGATGCCAGATCTTCTCCATATCATCCCAGTTGGTAACAATACCGTGTTCAATGGGGTAACGCAAGGTAAGAATACCACGCTTGGATTGTGCTTCATCACCAACATAAGAGTCCTTTTGACCCATGCCAACCATAACACCTTGGTGACGAGGACGACCAACAATGGAGGGGAAAACCTAATAGATTGTTTACATCAATCACTTGCACTTGGAAGTCCAAACTTTATAACCCAATACTTACAGCACGAGGGGCATCATCACCAGCGAAACCGGCCTTGCACATACCAGAGCCGTTATCAATAACGAGCTATAGTAAAAACATAACAGATGAGCACCATAGTAGCAGCAGATGAGCACTAGATGACGACACGCGCTCCAGCTTCATCAGGCAGTTACCCAATGGGAGAAAAAGGAACGCGTGTTCAAGTAGTGACCCAGATGACAGTACATCAGTAAAAGACTTTCAACTTACGGCAGCAACTTCGTCTTCCATGGCGTAATTAAGTTTTGAGTGGTGTGTGAAAAAGTAAAGAGTCTCAAAAGAGAGGGAAGGAAAAGGATAGATCGGACGCGAAAGGCTGGATTTAAAGGAGCTCACTAGTCGTGACGCAGCTGAATGAAATCTAACTTTCGATTGGATCGTTTATCCACCCAGACTCAGCTTGCCATCGTTGTTCTGAGACACAAGGTGCACGCGTGCATCCTAAATAAAGGTATCTCTGCCCCAAGCCAGTCCATATGGAGATATTACTGGAAAGATTGCAGAATAGCCAATCTTCATAGTGATAGAGTCATGTATATGCACGTGAACTAGCAAATAAAAGTGACCCCGAGGATTATACTTTATAACTTCTTTGCATCCTTTTTTGCTTACTGCCGACAGGGGTCAACAACACTTATTTCTTTCTTGTTTCGCTGAATATCCTATGAGTCGGGGTATATCGGGGGTGATAGCCGGCTCGTGGGCTAGGGGTTGGTTGGTTGGTTGTTTGCATTATATCAAAAGTCACTTGTTCGATACGTTGTTGACTTATTTTACCATGAAAATGAGAAATGAATAT
This sequence comes from Lichtheimia ramosa, assembly GCA_008728235.1. Taxonomy (NCBI): domain Eukaryota; kingdom Fungi; phylum Mucoromycota; class Mucoromycetes; order Mucorales; family Lichtheimiaceae; genus Lichtheimia; species Lichtheimia ramosa. The sequence continues at coordinate 1,247,984 of CP031827.1, read as the reverse complement.
AAGATCTTTTAATTCTGCAGCCTGCATGTTAATTGATGCATTGCTGCTTAAGTGCATGCATTACGTACTTGTGTCAGTTACCATGCAGCTTATAAAGACTGATACGTTGATGGCTACTGTATCTATATCTTACTCTTTCTCTCCTTGTTATCCAAGTCTAGACATGTAACCAAGCTAGCGGGGAATAGATTATGACTATATTATACAGAATCCTCCTTTCTGAAAGGGAGACTTGAAAAGTGAATATCACTCGTCAAGAACGAGATGTGTATAAACAATGAAAGAATAGCGTAAACATGATGTGTACCTCATTTTAACGTTAAGGGGCACATTATAATACTATTCAAGGACGTATGCTATCACTATTACATTACTTGGTAGGAAATACATGTGACGTTTCGCGTCGAGCACCACTCAGGGATCTCGTTACATCAAAAGTGGTTGTTGGGGGAAACAAGTTTAGGTGTTTGATCATGTTTCCTTTTGTAATATCCCTAAACATCTAGGTATACAAGGTTGTTTTCAGTTTGCTCAGTACCAAGTGTAAAACCAACATAAAGACAGATAAGCAAGAAGCGAATAGAGTTGTATGAATGACAATCCAAGTCAAATGACACGGACCCTTGTACCACCAACAAGCGCAGATCATCCAGACAACACATTCTCGACAAGCATCCACCAAAAAGATGCGATACGCGTGCTAAAGAATGTTTGGTGCAACCTACATATTCTGTTTTTAGAACATAAGAAAGCGCACTAAGGTATTTGAGATCAGATTGTTATTCTTGATCCATCATGCTAGTGAAAGCTTGTCCTTTTCAACAATAAATTGAATGTCCAATATCAAGTGATCACAAATAATGGCCTGATTGGGTATAGTCAACACAAAGAGCAGAGTGATATACATGTGAAATGTGTCCAGAGTCACAATCTTTCTTTCTCTTTCTTTCTCATACGGAGTTTTCATCAGCCAACATTATCATGGCGGCAAGAACAGATATCAAAAAAGTCGTCATTCTTGGTGGTGGAGCTGCTGGGCTTCTTATAGCCATGAAACTTGGTCCAGAGAAGAAGAAGCATGGTATTGATGTGACACTCGTGGATTGCAAAGTAGGAAACATTATATCTCGACATGAAGCAATCAACTGGTGATGACGCTGCTGCATTTTGCTCTGTTGTAGTCATTTTTCGAATATACACCAGCTCTCATCTCTGTATTATACGAGCCAACAGATGACCAATTCCAAAAGCACTTTAAAAGAATCACAGCAGACTATGTAACGTTTTTATCAAGTTATGGAGTTAACTTTGTGCTTGGGATGGTGGATGATATCAATGAGCAAACAGGTAGGGTATAAACGATATGCTTTGCATAAGGCGGACATTTATCCATTGTACTGATGATCCTTATGCTAGTGATTCTCAAAGATGGTCAAGTATTGCCGTATGACATTGCAGCTATTTGCACTGGGTCATTTTATCACGATCCATGGAAAATCCCTTGCCAAGATAACAATGATGACACTACAAGCGAGCCACATCTGATGCAATGGACTAACAGGCTGGATTACTTGAAAGAGAAACGTGACCAATACAAAGAAGCCCAAAGTATCTTGTGTATTGGTGCAGGACCTGTTGGTGTGGAAGTAGCTACAGAGATTGCATGCAGAACGCCACATAAGCAGGTGACATTGGTGAGTGCCACAGATACTGTTTTGGGTGGTGGAACATTGGGTGAAGGCGCAAAACGAGTGCTGGATCGATTGGATTCTGTCAGGTTGATTCTGGGTGAAAAAGCACAACCAGTTGATCAAGAAGATGAGCAAAGTACAAGTACTACCTTCAAAACATCTGAAACACATCAAGAGATTCATTGTGATCTTGCATACACTTGTACTGGCATTCGACCCAATACCCAATTCTTGGAGAAATCACATGCTGATTGGTTGGATGACAAGAAGAATATACGTGTGGATCCATTTTTCCAAGTTGAACGTGAGACAGGAGATGGCAACATTTTCGCTATTGGTGATGTGAACAACATAGATGAGCCCAAGCTCTTTTTCACTGCACATATGCAAGCAATACATTTCGCACGTAATGTAAAGAATCTCTTCAAAGGGGCAGCAGTACAACCTTATCATGGATGTCAAATATCAATGGTGGTATCCCTTGGTCCTTCTCATGCTATTGGATCCATAAGTGGCATCATCTTGAATGGCTGGCCATTAGGTCTTGACAAGGGCAGTAAGCTTGCAGCATTAGCAAAACATATGATCGAGCGCATATCTATGAATGATTACAACACAAAGGAAACAGCCAATGATCTGATTTACCATATGCATGAAAAGGGTCATCTCTTCCAAAAACTGATTACTGCAATCATTAGGCGACAAAGCAACACTTCAGACTGATCACATGACATCAAAATGCTTTTAGTTGTTTTTGTATTTACAGGTATATGGCTATTGCTACTACTTCTACACAAAACTAAAGACAATACAATGAGTTTGATATAATGGGACACGTATACATTCATTGTCATGAATCTTACCGGAAGTTGTCACTCTGAATAAAGTAGTTGGTTGCTTGATTTTGATCTGGAACGAGCATAAATGTTTGGGAAAAGGATTGCTTGCCAGGACTGTTCTCATATTTGACCATGCCAGTGACATTGATAAGGATGCCACACGTGCCTTGGGGATTCATGGTAGCTATGGACATGGTACAATTAATCCAGTTGTGTTTTGCTGCGACACATGTGATACGATACCAGCAATAGGTTGACAATCGTATGCTGTGATTTCATGCTGTGAAGCTGGTAAACGACTCAAAAACTCGGCAAACTGGGAAGCACCTGAAAAAGCATTGCCTACAACACGTGGTCTATGAGTGTTTCCAATAGCAACACCATCTTGGATCGCATACCATTCCACAAAATGGCAGAGTTGTCTCGATACAGGTTGCCAAGCAGCTGTAAGTTATGTACAACATGAGTGCCATGCAGTGTTTATAGCCTGATCTTGTCGCTTACGTTACGCTGTTTATCGTATTGTTCGTAGAACAAGCTGACGAATTGCTCAGTGCTTCTTTCGGCAATGCTGACGACCTCCATATGCAGCGAACTGGGGAAAAAGAAGATACAGCTGAGAAAGAGTTTTCACCCTTCTTCCGTTTTTGTCCTCCCCACCATGAGACCAGATCGCCGAACAGAAAACACACAGCTTCGAAGCTTCTCCTCGTCACAAAACGTATTGAACCAGGCAGATGGATCGGCAACATTTGATCTAGGTAACGCGACAAGAGCTATGGCAATGGCGAATGAAAGTCGTAACGTGCCTTGTTAGGTGAAACGTCAGTTATGGTGTCAGTACTTGGTCCAGTGGATGTGCCTTTGCGTGATGAAAAGATGGATGAAGCTACTGTGGAAGTAGTCGTACGGCCGTCCATGGGAGTACCAACGACAAAGGAAAAGTTGATGGAGCAAACATTAAGGAAAGCTATTGAACCAGTGATTCTTGGTGGAATGATGCCGCGAACACTTGTACAAATCGTGGTGCAAGTTTTGAAGGATGATGGATCGGTAAAGTGGATATGAAACGTGCAATAGTGGTGGATGATCATGCTAAACTAGTCGATTAGGTGATTGCTGCATCATTAAATGCAATGAGCTTAGCGCTGGTGGATGCCGGTGTCCCAATGAAATTCATGATTGCATCCATGTCTTGCATGATTGATCGTACTACAAATGAGATTGTTATGGATCCTACAACCAAAGAACTCGAGGTAAGTTATCACAATGAAAGTGTTCCAGATTGACTGATGATGGCTCGGATATATAGAACGCATCATCTGTACACACATTTGCATTCGACAACCTTAGTCCCACCCCAAACATATTATTATCCGACTCTAGAGGCGATTTCACTCAGAAACAGGTATGCGATCCAACCAGCATTTATGATTCTTGTCTTGACCTATTTCTTAGTACTTTGAATGTCACGACAAGTGCCATAATGCAGTTGAGAAGGTGCATGGCTTTTTGAGAATGGCAGTCAATAGCAAGAAGGAGAAAGAATATCAGCAGCTTAGCAATGAATAAATCGGCAGGTTTTACCGATAGATGATACCAACTTGTTAAAGTGAATGTTAAAAGTAGAGTTAGACATCCTTCTCTCCCTTGATCTATTCATTATCCTTGCATCTTCCTTGTTCATATACATAATACAACACTATTACCATGTGATTGACTATGATGTACTGTATCTACATTGTGACAAAAAGCGACTATGGGTTGCTTATCCTTTAAAGTGTATCTTGGTATCTTGTTCAAGATGCCAAGTGACATACATCGTGGTTAAAGATTGCCTTTAGAGGATCAAGTGAGCATTTTGCAAGTCAAAGGTCCTTTTGAACCGGATAACTTGTTTAACATGTATACTTTCAGCATTCAGGAACACTTTATTTAGAGTAGAGATGTGTGTAATGTACAATCGTATGACCATGGATAAGGTATCTTGGCAACAAATCTATTCATTCCTATAATCCTTGCAGTTGTGTCTCTGCAGGTGAGCATTTTTTCCACCGAAGGAGGAATTGACAGCAATGTAAAGGGCCATGAGTGCGGATTTGCGGAGTGCCCTACTTTTAACTCATTGTCGAGGAACCCTTTGTACCTTCCACTGCTGCTTTTTATCATCTCTTGTCTGGCATCCTTCACTGCTTCTCATGTTGAGCGCCATTCTCCAATCCCTTACGCGTCCTTCCGAGCTTCAAGCTCTTGTGTCGTATAAGTTCGCTCCAAAGTCTGAAAACATCCGGATCCATCAAGAGAACTTGGCCAAGGATGAAAGCAAACGTCGTTGCTATTACTTCCTGAATAAGGTATAACAGATCGTAGTGTTGTCTAGTGACTAGTATTGACACCTTGCTTATAGACTTCTCGCAGTTTTGCAGCCGTCATTCAAGAGTTGGACGATCAGCTTCGCGACGCTGTAAGTATGGGAGGAGTGAGCTGGTATTTAGCTCTATCATGGATTCGTTTACCATTGACAGCAATCATGGGAGAGAAAGTTAGATATGGAATAGTGTCACTGACATTGACATGTATCTAGATCTGCTTGTTTTATCTTGTGCTTCGCGGCTTGGACACTATTGAAGATGATATGACATTGCCTTTGGATCGAAAAGTTGAAGTACTTCGTTCATTTGACAAGATTATCTATCAGCGTGGATGGACATTCCATGAAAGTATGTATCATTTTCTTCAATTCACTACAAGAAGCTGACAACCATGATGATAATAGGTGGACCGGATGAAAAGGATCGTGAACTACTTGTGCATTTTGATGTGGTGATTGACGAGTTTTTGCGTTTGGACAACAAGTTTCAACAAGTGATTGCCGATATCACTCATCGTATGGGCAATGGCATGGCAGATTATGCAACTGGAGAACATCGTGAGAATACATCTGTAGCTACAATTGCAGATTTCAATCTTTATTGTCACTATGTTGCTGGCTTGGTTGGATACGGTCTTTCGGATTTGTTTTCAGCTTCAGGATTGGAATCACCACAAGTGGCAGCCAACAAGGACCTTTCAAATCATATGGGCTTGTTCTTACAAAAGACCAACATCATTCGTGACTTTCGTGAAGATCTTGAAGAAGGTCGCCAATTCTGGCCACGTGAGATCTGGGGACAATATGCAGACGACTTTTCCGACTTTATCAAGCCAGAGAACAAGGCCAAGGCACGTGCTTGTCTTAATGCTATGGTGCTGAATGTCCTTGATTTGGTACCTGATGTCTTGACCTATCTCAATCAACTTCGCAACCAGTCTGTCTTCAACTTTTGTGCTATTCCTCAGACAATGGCTATTGCCACTCTCGCTCTCGTTTTCAACAACATGGAAGTCTTTGAACGCAACATCAAAATCCGCAAGGGAGAAGCTGTCAAGTTGATTCTTGCAAGCAAAGATATGGACAGTGTTGTCGACATTTTCAGACACTATATTAGAGTCATTTCTCAAAAGAACGAGGCAGATGATCCCAACTTTATGGAAATCTCGATCGCTGTTGGCAGGGTAAGAAGGGGAAACAAAAGAGTGATGATATATATCATTGACTTTTTGCATCATTAGATTGAACAATGGATCGAAGCAAATACATCATCGAAGGCTGTTACCAAGACATCTTCTATTAGCTGGATGCCAATCGTTGTATGTATTTTGGCCGTCGTTGGCTACACATTCATGCAGCAACTTCCCCAATGAAAAAAGTTCGATGTATCCTTTATATAGAGAACCATACCCGATTACTTTAATAAAGCCATACGCAGCCACACACATGCATAATATTTCGTTTCTTTATCAATTCTAGTCTATTCAGTAGCATGTCGCTTGAAAAATTGGCTAAGGTTTTCATATACTAAAAAGGTAATACAAGTTCCTGGTAATACACGAATAATGTTGGGTGCCAGGCCCTTGTAGAAGCCAATGTATCCTTCTGCAGCTGCAATCTTTCTAATACAATCCATCACGCCCCCATATGTATCTCTTGTTGATCGATCCTACAAATGATTCATATGAATAAAAGTGTACATGTGTTTTCCCAAAGCGAGTTACCTGAAGTCTGCTACGAAGTACTTGATAAGGATAGGTGGTAACGGTTGCCAAAACTTTGGAGGATGCTGCCATGATAAGATATTCGGTATTGTTCAACTTTGCATCTTGTTCTTCTTTTGGAGAGACACCATCTTCTTTTCGGATATCATTACGCCACTTTTTCATCTCTTCATAAGCCATGAATTGGATAGCACCATGCGAAACACCAAAGATAGCAGGTACCATACCACGGTAAAGACCACGGATACCTTCCTCACGTGCCAATCGCTTAAGACCATCCCATAAACCTGTGTATGCATCTGGGGTATAACGAGTAGTAGTGCACATGCGTGTCTTGACCACCCAGAAAGGATTTGTCATGAAAGCCGTTAAAGCACCTATATGAATATATCAATACATGTCTCTTCCACACATATGTATCATTACCCTACCTCCTTCTGCTGAAGCAATCAAGTGTTGTATAGCTGATAACTTGCCGTTCTCATCTTTCTTCATGTGTTTCTTGATTAAGCTGTACCTATTTTTTATGCCATTAGGTACAATGATCCCCGCTTTCATAAGAAATATAGACAATGTCTCGTACCACCAAAAGTAGAATCCCCAGCTTGCAGTAGCACCTGCTATGTTGGGTGTCACTCCCCGATAAAGACCACGAAAGACACCTTCATTTGTCACAATATCTCGGAAAGCTTTGATAGTTCCACCTATCACGGGTCGCTGTTCAGATCGTTTAGCGGCATCCACTATCACACATAGTCAGTGTCTTGTTCTCTTTCCACCACCAGCTCCCTAGAAGAAAGAGTTTCGAGATCCCAATGGCACGTACCTTGAAAACGAATCTTGATCACGTCTAAAGGGTGCAAAATGCCAGTTGACACAAGACCTGCACCAAAACCTGCCAGAGCTTGGTCCTGTAACGACACACCTTGTTAGCTGTTATACCCAATGGCGACACAACGATCGCTTACTGTGTGAGGAGAACCAGTGAAGGACTTTGTCATAGTTTATAGGTAAGAAGTAAAGGGAGGAAAAGGCCGTGAGACCCAAGCTAGCTTAAGCTAAAAAGGACTTTGAAAGGTGTCAGTTGCCTGTTATAGTCGATTGCTGTAGAAGAATGTCTGTAATGGAGAGAACAGTAGTTGTATTAGATAGGATAAGGATAGAAAGGAATATAAAGTCAACAAGTCTTTATCATATCACATACGCACATGTCGAATTATGGTATAAGCACATTCATCTGTATTCTGTACAAATGCTTGGGTGATGAAGGGGCTGTTGGCAATGCAAGTAGTGGTGGGGGAATAAGAGATAATGCTATTTATAGTGTAGTAGTTGCAATGGATGTCGAAGGAGCCGGCTGATGATAGTACTGGATGTTGGATCGCTTCCTGTAATATGTTGCCAGTGTGAAATTCGATAAGACAAAGAGACCAATAATGACAATACTGAAAAACAGCTATCACAAAGATCATGTCAACCATATATCCAACTTGATCTTCCTTCTTCTTACCATTGCTTTATAAGAGATAGGCTCCACAAAGCTATTCAATGTCTCTGCAACAATCTCTGCAAATATCTTGCTCCTAATACATCTCATGTCAGTCGACAATGAACATGATTCAACCATTGGATCATCCTACTTGCCTTGATATCATGGATGGATTGCGATTCAAACATGTTTCCCAATAATTACACTTTTCTTCTAATGCTGGTACACGAGATGAAGGATGACATTGATTGATCTCGTAGTTCTTTGCACATGAAGCCACTTGTTGCAAGACACCTATAACAATTGAAATGTATCAATGTCAATCCATCCAAGTATTGTATGACCAATATACCTGCTTGATGTTCTTCTGCTTTGATTCGAAAGTCATTACTAAAAGTCCATATCACTGAGAATACGATATACAAGATGGGTAAAGCGACAAGTGCATTGTAGACAATGGGGATATACATTGCCCAGCTAGCCGGTATTCGGCTTGATGCACGTGATTGTTGGCTTGACTGTTGTACTGTAGTCGTTCCTGCTACTGTTCCTGACTGCTTTAAAGAGCCATTCGATCGTCGTCGTCGTATGCGATGGGGAGGTGTGATAGGTCTTTGTCGATCGCGAGAAAAAGAAGCACTAAGGTAGTGTTGATCAAAGAGTTTCTGACCAGGTGAAAGAGGAGGAACAAAGGTAAATGGGTGATCGCTTGGTGCAATGGACTTTTCTTCTGACTCAAAAGACCCTGGAAAAGAAGCAAGTTGAATAGAAAGAAAAGGGACAAGTGTAGTAGCTTACGCTTTTTTCCTAAAAGGCTTGCTGACATGATACATCCTTGTTCACCTCCGAGGAGCAAACAAGTAGGTTGCCTATTACGCGAATCTGAGCATCATTGACTACTCCGCTTACACACATCTTATTCGTTGCCAAGCATTTGATGGTGTCACTCAATCACCACCACACACACTCATGCGCCACAACTATTAATAGGGAAAAAAGAAAGACCATGCTACTTGTTTTCAACAATCTTTGATTACGGATTCTAAATAAACTAGTATGACAGTAGAAAAAAGTAGGGAGTGGATGTGAAGAGCTAATCAGCGGAGTAAGAGGCGTATACAATGATGGATGATAGGATGCTTGTGTTGGTGATAGTAAGGAAGAGTAACAATGTATGGCAGCCTAACATAGTGCATCGAGCGTACAGCAAATACACATACCAGCCAAACTATTTCAAAGATAATGATTAGCAAAATAAGCTACTCGGGCCTTTTTCCTTGTGTTCCCTTTTCTCGGCTCAAATGAAACAACACACTTACCAGGCACAACAGCAGTCATCAGCAGCAGAGTTTTGTTGGTGGGGTTGCTGTACAACTACCGTTTGAGGAGCAGGGCTGCATTCATGGTATGATGCAAAAATCAGCCTTCAGGCACATCATATAGGCTTATATACAAACTTACGTAGGTTGATAGTATCCGCCACCTGGTGGTGGAGGAGCATAACCACCTTGATAACCTGGAGGAGGTGGAGCATAGTACTGTCCTTGTTGAGGATATTGCTGCTGGTAGCTCATGATGATAGCAATAAAGAGAAGAAAAGAAGATGAAAAACCCGGTAACAGTCTTGGCAACAGAACACGAGTAATTTATAGGATGAAGCGGCGACTGGATATTGCGGGCTTCTTGTCATCATACGGTGCACACTGCCATAATCTTTGTCTTACAACACCCCTTGAACTTAGCCTCCTTGTTATCTTGAAGCATTAAACATCTTTCAACACCATTACTTGTCATGTTGTCAAGTGGCTCAGCAGATAAATTACCTGTATAAGCCCTATTTCATTGTGAATGTGTTATTGTATGCATAAAGATATCTCCACTCCTAAAATTGACATTGCACAAGGAGGCGGAACAAAGAATGATCATGCGTCTTCCGGCATTGCTTTGCGGAAAAAACTAGTTGCCACACTGCCTTAAACTCTAAAAAGATCATCCACCTTCTCATATATTTTCCACGCAGACTGCATACTTGTGTATTCGTCTTCTTTCACTTTTTTCTCACCCTTTTGTGAACAAGTGTGATTGTTATACGAGCATCATGGGGTTTATTGGGAAGCTCAAGACACAATACGACTTGCGAAAGATAAACAAGTACACCAAACGACGATTGTCCCAATCGCAGTTCGCATCGCACGACCGAGAGTATTATAACACTGTTTATCGAGACGGGGTCTATCTTGACTCTGACAATCATCAGCGTAACAAGTCTCGTTGGTCCTCTACCCTTACAGATCTCTTGAAACGCAATCCTTCAGTTACATCCAACTCACTTGCTGCCAGTCAATACAAGACGTCAGAAACGTATACATTAGGTGTTACCAGATGATAATGTCATCATCCACACTTTTCATATGAAGCCTTTATCAATTGCTGGTTCATTTCACATTGGCTTACATTAGATGTGTCTGTATCTATACCAAACACCTTTCCCAAAACACAACAATCTACTATTCTGGATATGCCAATGTATATAGTTTATATTTGTATAAAGAAATAGACCTTTTTACTCTTCTCTCTCTCTTATTTGTTGAATGTTATGTTTATACCATTGTCATGGCATGATGAAGTCTTTGACGCATTTCATCGGTCCCAAAGTTTTCCACCTAAACAAACATGATGAGTATTGGGTAACAAAACAATCATTGGGTGGCTATTTACGTTTCGAAGTAATAGGGGATACAAGTCCCATGGTGGAAGATGGGTATCATCATTTTGACCGGGTACTGTTGTTCTGTCATCTTCATGCTCAGAAGCCGGTAATCGTGAAAACAGGTCAAGGAGTGGATGTGGACTATACCACGTTCGCCTTTCTCCTCGATGTATGATATTCATGCTTGCAAAGTTCACTTGTCGATCTTGTGCGTGAGTCACAGGTGGTTTAGATGGTCGATGTACATAGCCATTTCCCATTCTACGGGACAAGCTTGGGTATAAATCATAGTTGGGCGTGGCTGTTGTGCAATGATCATAATAAGCTCGTGGAGTAGTTTCAAAATATACAAAGTTTCGATTATGATTGGATGTGGATGACATTGTGAATGGTATACGTGTGTGTTCCAGAGTGTGTGTAAGAGTGCTGTGTGAGTGGGAGAGGAAAAAAGAAGTAAAAAAAGAGAAAAGAAAACCCACAAGCAACACATGTTGGGCTTTTTGATCCTTCTCTTGGCCTGCAGCTAGCAGGACTTGCTCTGTATATAAAAAGGTAATATAAAATGCAACTGTGTACCAGATGATTTTGGAATACTATGCTCGTTACTGCTTTCTTTTTAATCGGCTGTCATGATACAATATACAATTCTATGGTATGGGTGCACTGTATAGATAATTGCAGTTTTGTTTAATGCCAGTGTTGTTCCAAGTGAGCAAAGCGGAGCCCATGTTATGCGCATTAATTCGTCATGAGTACAATCATGTGTCGGTCAATCGCCTGTGGCATTGTGCAATCGGTAAACAAGCTTGCGTTTGTACTTTTCAGACAATCGAAGCAATGTCATAGAACAAACATGCGTTGGTGGATACACCATCCCATCCCCTGTTCCCTGATGTGGTAATCATGTAACGACATGTGGGGTCAATCACTATCATACGCCCTTATTAGTCTGTGACTCGCTGTCATCCTTGTACAAGATCACTTACGAATATGGGATATGCATCCACCATGATGACCAGGCAGAATTGTAAAAGGAATTGTATTGGATGTCTTGGCTGGTCTCTCTGCTCCTTCAGGGTATATATTGAAAGAAGACTCGAGCTCCGTGTTCCAGAGGCGCACATTGTCATTGGAAGCACTATTTGGTTATTGTGTAACGGTGAATGAGTGTGAAAAAGGAAAACGAATACGCATGGGACATGTGCATCTTACCATATAATGTGCTTCCCATTCGGCATACTTGCTACACAGGACACAGGACCAGAATTGGCTGGCATCCGGAAGGATCGTATTAACTTTTGTGCTGCATAATCCCATTCGTCCACTACATTTGTATAAATATTAGTTGTATAGTCATGACATGATCCCTTTGAACACTCACCTTGGCCATTTCTTCTTCCCATATAGACTTTGGATCCATCAGCACTCCAACAAGCCTAAGATTTCGTCATGAACATCAGTAATGTTGACTTTGTATCATGTGATAAACCTTACCGAAAGACACCAAGGGGGAGTTTTATCTGGTAAACCAAGTTTCCTCACAGCTGATTCGGGTTCTCGCCGATCCCAAATAAAACATTGACCATCAAAGCTGGTTGTCAAGAAGATGTTGTCATCCTTTTCTTCAAATACTTGTGATGATGATGATGATGGTTGATCAGTGTTGCTGGTGGTGCTGGTATCTTTGTCAGTCGTTGATTTGTCAGTGTCAGTATCACCATCATTGTTGGAACAAGTCGTCTTGTATATGGGTCGAAATGATGTTGACGATATCTGTGAGCTGTGTCCACCATAACTCCGGACCACGGATCCCGTGTTCAAGTCCCATTCCTTATATCACAGAAAGATTAACCTTGTTGGTTTACATGAAAAAGGCATGATTCACTTACCAAAACTGATTTATCCCAAGATCCACTGATCACGCCTGTTTCTTGTGGTGTGATTTGCAGCACAGACACTGGTGCAGTATGATTGCGTAAAACGTGATGACATTTGCCTTCCTCATGTCGTATTGTAACCAGGTTGATATTGCCACTCTCCATACCAGTCAGTCCCCATAAAGCTTCAGATTGAACATCCATGCTATACACTGGTGATAACTTGCTCCCATCACCAACCGAAGATGCCGATGATGGTGCAATAGCTCCAGAATCTGCTGATGGCTCAGTTTTGACAGGCACTAATAAAAGCTTAATACATTTCTCTAACTTGACAAACATTGCTTTACCTGGTTGTTCTTCATTTTCCCACCATGAGCATATTACACCAGACTGTAAGATCACTTTATAAGTATACAGTCATTTCCTCATGTAAGTACACTTACCATGGTCACTGAATCAACATGATGATGCCTTTGAGCTTGTGTAAGTGCTGACTTGCCATTCATGGATGCATAAAAGTCCCATTTGCGTATGTATCCTTCATCTGTGCCAGTAAACACCCATCGGAAGCACTTGGTTGCAGCGACAGAATAGATTTGAGCTGGATGAAGAGCTGCCACCTACACATGAAACAATGATCAGCATTGATATCAAGTGTCCATCCACTTAAAGTACCAATGGAACACAATCATAGGTTTTGCAATTCAAAGCAGCAGGATTGACCGAAAAGTCGATAATGCGTTGCTGGATAGGTGAAGTCTTGGTATCACTGTCGTCTACTGTCTTGTCGTCTGGTATATCAAGTGTCATTGAAGACGAAGCTCTACGTTGTGTAGGCGTCATGGCAGGTGAATTGCGTAGCGAAGTGGTGTCTAATGTATCCAACAGGTTGTTGAAATGAGCATAGGTGAACGCGTTTCTTCTCTGGTCAAGGATCGTGCAGTACCTTCAGTGTCCAAGTTATCGTCATCGGCCATGCTATGCAGACGTGGTGTTGAACTTATAGATTCTTCTTCGTCAGACGACATTGTAAGCAACAAGTAGGAGGAGAGATCAGAACAGGCTTCCAAGGAACAAAAGCAAGTGGTGTGAAGCAAGTATGGCCACTGAACAGAAAATCAACTTGCTCCACAGTGTCTTGTCAACTCAGCACCCCCATTATCCCCAACCAATGCAGCTGTCAAATGCCTGGTTACTTCCAACATGATTTGTCCCACTAAAGAGGACCATTCCACCATTTGATATTAGCATATTGTACAACATCATGTTTCATCCATGTATATTACTTTTTCTCTAAAAAAGAAGGATGGTGATTGTCAATAAACCAATTAAAGCACTAGTGCCTGCAGGAACAAAAGCATAAAACGTGTTTCAACATATACGACATCTTTGTATTGGATTACGATCATGTTTCTTGCTCATCATACTGCTTCATCTATAGCAATGCATGTATTGACCTTGTGAAATAAGCGAATATACTGACGGAGCTTTTTCAAGTATGTAATGGTAGTGATATACAAGACAAAGTATGATGTATCCATGTTTCAGCTACATGCTTCTTACCCCCAATATCACATATATTCAGCCGTTCCTTTTTAAATGCTGATGATCTGCTGCTTAAAAGTATGACATTTAGGCTTATAACATGATCGTGTAGTAGTGTTTGTGGATGTATGTGTGTTACAACATGTTGCACAAATGTATGCATATACACATAATCAAGCGAGGCACATTTGTGTGGGGAGAATGAGAGATATGAAACCTTTCAAGGGCGGCAATAGTATTGTTGATGAACAAACATGACCATGTGATGTTGCTCTTCTTATCCCGCGTGGAAGAAACCTGATGTATCTATGTGAAACGATCAAGGGGTGCTCATAACAGAGCTCTCTTTCTTTTCTCTCTCTCCGCTTTCAGCATTTGATCCCCCCATCGTAGATCAACATGGCATATGCACTTAAGTACAAATGTATACACATACATATACACATCTCCTTATGGTGGGGAGTAATAGGGATGATGTGATTTTGGGGATGTAACAAAAGAAAAGAAAGCCACACTAGTCATCATTATGAGAGATTGTTAAGGGGAAAAGGCAAGAAGGAGTAGGAGCAGGAGCAAAAAGAGAGAACGGAGTGGGGGTGGGTTTGACGTTGGAGGAGTAGTTCCGGTTGGACAAATGGAATGGCCCCAGATGCATTTTGCCATGTATACGCATGCATAGAAAGAGCATGGTGGTGTTGGTAATGGTGATGGATGAATATGTGCACTCTATATAAACATCTGAGACACAAAAATAAAGATTCTCTCTTTCCCCCTTTTTGCTTTTGCTTATCGTTCTTCCCCTTTTATTCCTCTCTCTTTCCTCTTTATATTTCCGTTATTTGCTCCTCCTTCATTATTGCCACCATAACACAGTTTTACAACATTGGCCCTCGAAAACACTATGAAATTACAAGCCATTCTACTGGGAGAATATGGATCTTCACCACCAACTCCCTTTTGTATATATCAACATGATCATCAAAAGTTATATCTATGCGTTGAAGACATAAACGCGCTTTTGGATGGATATAATACATTAAGCAGTCGACATTTGCATCCCGATCATGTATTGACTACCACTTGTGAACGACGTACTTTTTTGCTCACTGACAGCGTAATCCCTATTGCACGCTCTCGCCATATGTTAGCTCTAGCCGAACTATGCCAATTGACACCTGCCGAACTAATGGCCGGTGTCGTTGCAGCCCCTTTACTTGCAAGTTTGGGGGTAATTGCAGCTGTACCAGGTCGATTGGTACATCACTCTATGGATGTTATCCACGTGATGTCCCATCATCGTCACCTTTCTCCACACCAACAACAACAGCAGTTTGACTCGTGGCTTATTCATCATCAGCAAAGTTATGATCACAAGAAGCAAAAAAACCAATCAAATCATGCAACAATGACTCGGGACTTGCATCGAGAGGAACAACGGTAAGGGCTATGTTTCCATTTCAAGGGGTTGGTTAAGAAAAGGGATGAGGAGGAGGGGAATGTATGTTGGGGGAGGAATGAAAATCAATGTCTTGCTCTTTCTTTGCCACAACTTTTCACTTATTATACCACGTGTCTATATAAACAAAAGATTGGCTTCATTTATGCAACGTCTATCGCATCATCCATTATGGCGAGGCATGAGACAACAACAACAAAGTTCCTCGTCTGATATGTGGACTCGTTTTGCTTCTTGGTTTGGCGATTATCATCATGATCAAAAGTTACGTGCTTCATTTTTGGGTACCTTTAAGACACAACGTCAACAACAAGCCATTATTGCATCCCGACAAAGGCGGTCAGCTCTCAAAGATACGGCATCAACCACCGGTGCTGGTACCAACACCATGAATAATCATCATACTCCACATCATAGGGTGATTAAGAAACGACGTTCTAATAGCAATACAGCACTTGTCAATCATCAACATGAACAACAACAGCAACAGCAACAGCCAATGGATTCATCATCATCTTGTTGTTCATCAAGGAGTAGTACTCCAAAGCCATCTTTGCGTCAACATTCACCTGTCATCCGATCCTGCCGCTCAGTGACCGAACTTCATCGGCCAGTCCCTTGTAAAGCTCTTCAGTTACCCCCACCATGGCCTTCACCATCAGCAGGTATTGCTGATCAGCTGCTTCAACCTAGAAAATGGGCGTCATTCCATGATCTTAGAGGAGAAAGCAATTTGGATCTGTTGGCAACGCAGGCGACCCAACAGCAACCTATGCAACAGTTTATTTCATCTTGTTCTTCTTCCTCATCATCTTCTTCACCATCTTCCCAATCATCATCATCTTCTTTACCACCACCAGCTATTCGATCACCACCTTCACATCATTTCCATCATCATCATCATCATGGTACCACAAGTGCTATTCAATTGCCTTCTCCCAGTGAAATGCTAGCTCGTCGTCATCATCCACCACCAACAGGATTAGTATAAATGTTGGGATATCACTCTTTTGTCCTTGTAAATACTATTATACACTCTTTCTTTTTTTGGCAGAAATAACAAATTTGGGAGTGAGATTCTAGAATTATATATGCTAGCTCTAGTTCATATGTGCAGCAAGTGCCATTAAACGTTTGACTTGTTTCAGATCGAGCTATACATACAAAATGCGTTTGTGTTAGTGTGTATATATACAAATAGGGTAAATAAACATGCTTACATAGGTGGGGATATAGGTGCTTGCAATGATTTCAGGATGTGGTTCAGGTACTTCATAAGGACTATCATCCAGCGAAACATTGTCCAGTAGTAAGATATCGTTATGGTCGCTGTCGGTGACTCGTGATGCTACTGATCGTAAAATCTCATTGCTGATGGGATCTTCATAGTCAGCCACTGTGTAGTTTTGTATCAGCTTCTGCACCTGAGTCGGGGTCAATAGCCAACATGCATCATAGATGATATCCACATCCTCCGCTGTCGCCTTTTTCAGCTGTAATAACTTGACTGCTTGCTTAAGATGCTCCAAATGGCTAATAGTATGAGCCATATCAAGTCCTTTGCACCACTCCTCTAGTCGTGTAATGTTGTACTGGATTTGCATGGCTACATGATAATGCAAATTAGGTTAAATCCTTTTGATGTTGACACATGTTGGGGGATTTAGTGG
Source organism: Lichtheimia ramosa (assembly GCA_008728235.1). NCBI lineage: Eukaryota > Fungi > Mucoromycota > Mucoromycetes > Mucorales > Lichtheimiaceae > Lichtheimia > Lichtheimia ramosa. The sequence continues at coordinate 1,230,609 of CP031827.1, read as the reverse complement.
GTGGATTGGGTATGGGAAGATGATTCAGGATGCCGCTATTGTTGGGGAATGATATGGGTACTTGCCTCGTTTCCAAGAATTGAAGTTGCGTCGCATGATAAGATCATTAAAGGTGGTAATACCAATCAATTTGAGTAATTCAGAAAGACCTTGTTCCACCACTGTAGGTTCAACAGCATAACATTTCATGGCCAAATGCACTCGATTCAAAAAGTTGAGAAGATCATCCATGGAATACGTTGGTTGGGAGTTGCCTAACATCTTGTTGAAGAATCGATTCGACTCGTTTGCCACAAAGCCTGGTAGTAGCTGATTCTCAATGACGGCAGGAACAACCATTTTGCTTAGCTTTTGCTTCAATTCAGTCAACCAATGATGATAAATGTTGTCTTCAAGGCACTGTAACTCAAACTTCAATGTCGAGACAAGCTTTTCAAACTCATGCCATCCAACTGTACGTCGACCATGAACTGAATTGTATTGCATTTCTCGCTCCATATCCTGCTCAGTAGAACACACCAATGATAACAGCTCGTGTGTATTGGTCAACCAGAATGCACATGGCACAATGCTTTCTTCATTCGAGAAGCTCTATAAATAAACTGCTTTTAGAATACACTGTCATGTGTATAACACATACATCATCATCATCATCCTTACCAAGCAATACTTTTGGATCGTATCCATGGCTGTAAAAATCAAGTGCTCTGATTCAGGGAGATATCCATAGCGCCACATTTGTGTCAAGCTTAGTCCAATGATATGTGCAGGAAAAACAACCTCCTTGTACGACGGGGGCTCATGTGCGTTGGGGGGTACAATCTTGAGTGATCTGATCAAGCCTTCAAGTATCTCCCCTTCTAAAGCTTCCTCATTCAACAAAATGGCTCGCATCTATTATAAGATATAATTTAGTCACATCATTAAGCATATCTTGTGTCATTATACATACCGCTTCTTCAGGGTTGTTTCCAACATCCAATTCACGTAAGGTATCTGAATGATCGATTGACATGGGTTGCATTTGCTCACGATTGGCATAATTCACTGTGCCTTGTTGCTCTGCACGACTACTACGGCGAGAAGATGATCTTACACGACCATTGTTGTTCATACGATCAGGTGATACAGCTCGTCGACCATTAGCAGTAGGTGACATTTGTTGTGCAGCAGGTGATAAATTACGATTACCAAGATTGTTGAATGATGGTTGTCGTCGTGGTCCATTCATGTTGTTTTTGAGTTGTGCTTTCAGTGCTGCGATTTGGCTTTTGAGCTCAGTGATATTGGCATCTTCTTCAACACGTTGGGCAGATGATGATGATGTTGTTCGACCATTTGTTGGTGTCGTGGAAACTCGAAGTGGTGGCTGTTGTTGCTGTTGTTCCCGTAACTTGGTGATTTCTGCATTAAGGCGGCTGTTCTCCTTTTCATGTTCACCACTTTTGGCAAGAAGAGTGTTGTAGTCTTGTTGTAACGACTCATGGCTGTGTTGTAACGCTTCTTCGGCAGCTTTGGAGTTTTGTAGATCTTGCTCAAGCTGACGAACTCTCTTTTCCATCTTTTCATACTTGTCGATCCATGACTGTAGCTGAGACTCGAGTTGAGCTTGCATCGCTTTCTTCTCTTCTTTTTGCTGTGTCACGCTTTGTGTAAGCTCCACCACCTTGTTCTCCAACTTGTAAGACACTTCCTTTAGATGCGTAGCTGATCGTGCTTCACTTCGAAGGACACCAAGAACCTTACGAGCTTGTCGTCGTCGAATACGTGCTTGAACAGCAACAATGTGATCACGTTGTGATTGGTATCTCTTTCTTGCAGACCTATAAGCATGATGTCAGCTATATCCTTCATCCATAATTGCTATATGCGCATACCATCCACGGAAAACACGTTGGATCTTGGTAGCAGCACTTGTTTCTCTGAAATTGCCAAACGCCTTGCGAGCCAAATGACCACGGCATGCTATAGTATATATAAGTGTTAGATCATAAACAACATCCCATCTTTTGATAATCCTTACCAGCTTGTACTCGTGAAAGGAAATTGCGTTGTTCATCCATTCGCCTCTTAGCGAGATATCCACGAGCATGCGTTTGGATCAATAATACGACACGTTCCTGACGTAACAATAGCAGACTCCTCATTCCCATATTCTTCCTTGCAATCTGTTGCAGTCGCAGAGTGATGTCTTTCATAAGCAGATAATCTCTTCTTGTAATGTAGCGTCGCATGTTCTTTTGGATGAGCACAGCACATTCATTGAATCTGTCGGCACGTCGTTTTTCCATATATGCAAGCTATACATATATTCTTGTTAATTGCATTATCTTGTGATACAAACAATAGCAGATATCTTACTTGTCCAGCTCGGAAGAAGATTTTTGTTAAGCCGATCTGATACTTATCCTTGTCATTGATACATCCATCAAGAATGACTTTGCAAAGGTTGCGAATATCTGGCTGCAGTTTTGGATCCCAATGTCTGGAGCTCACCAATGCATAGTATCTACAAGTGGAATCATTGTTAGCATATGATATAAAGTGAAAGTGATAAGAATAGACATGCTGTACCTTTCTGCAAAATCTTCAAATGTCCATCGAGAAGGATATCCTGCACAGCTGATTCGAATAGTCTCCAACACACCACATGCTCTTAATTGCGCTAGCACCATGTTTGGTTCAAATACCCAAGACACCTTTGCCTCGTTTGGCTTGATACATCGAATATAATGCACGTTGGTCTGACCAATAGTATCCATCAAACTGATCAAAGAAAGCTACAACAAAACAATCTATTTAGTATACAATGACGTGTCCAGCTCATTGTTTTCTTTCGCTTACCTTGAAAATGGAGCCTAATGTGGGCTTCTTGGCAGCATTCATGCGCTTGGGACCAGACTAACAAATAAAGAAGTATTACAACACGCATTCATTCTAATCATAAACAAAGATGACTTACTTGTGTTGGAGCTGCAGCACTTGCAGCAGCAGCTGCTGCTGTAGCTGTTTGAAGCATCTCCACAAGGAATTCGGAATCAGCATTTTGCAAAAGATTAAGGTGCTCATCAGGAACTGTGTCTTTGTTCTTGTCAATAAAGCCCTCGGCTTCGTATTGTACTTCATGCGCATAATGAACCACTGTGAAAGCTGAATTGCTGAATCGGGGCTTCTTGAAATAGCCTTTGTAGTTGGGTGTAGCAAAGTTGGCAAAGAGCTTGTCGCAAAATCCTTGATCTGTGCCTGATGGTAAACGTGATTCCTACAAGTGTATGCTGGTCAATCATAGCTGACATTTTAAGAACATGACTCTATTTTACCTCATCCAACAATGAAAGAATACCCATTCTTGCTTCAATCATCTCAATGCAAGGTTGATTGTCGCTGAAGTCGATAAATTGCCAATCAATCTTTTCTCTCACGTATTCCTATCATGGTATGGTAAATAAAGCCTTCTGATTCTTCTATATAGTTTGCTTCTCACCTCTTGTTCAAGCTTGAACACATGTTGATTGAACTAGAGTATGTAATGAATCAGTCAATGCCGTTCATGATGAAAAGATGTAGTTACCTGTTGTTGCAGCTTTTCATTTGCATAATTGATACAGAACTGCTCAAATGAATTCTTCTTGAAGTGTTCAAAGCCATAGATATCAAGGACACCAATAAATGTGCTTGCTCGTCCAGGTTCTTGACATGATAGACTCTCATTGACGACACTGACCAACCATTCAAACAGATTTGCATAGATGTATTTGGCCACTGAATCTCGTACGACAGTTGCTTGAGCTGGGCTCAGATTCTTGATGATCTTGTCTGACCTCGTTATAATCTGCTTCTTGACAATCCACTTGCGAAACTCGGATGTTTTGATCCCCAACAACTTTGTTGCCATAGCTAATGAAGGCTCTGTATCTGAAAGCATGGCATCATTACGTCCACCAATCTCAATATTGCCAATATGTAGTAGTGCTGACAAAAGACGAAAGATTTGCCATTGAGTCTGTAATGAAATCCCAACCATCGACAAGGAGTTCTTGGTAAGCTCGAATTCTTCAGCGTCATTGACACCTGGAACTGTGCCAGTGCCACTTTGATTCAAATAGTGAAACTTGGTCCAATCCTTAAGATCAAACTCCTTGCGCTCTGATAAGGGGATACCAGCACAAAGCTACATATATCCACATAAGTTTGCCAATCGATACATCATTTTCCCTTACTTCCATTACCTGATAAAAGATGTGATAGTTACGTTCAGTCTCTGGTTGAAAGATCAAGCGGGATCGCTCCAGAAGGTATGTTCTGATCTTGGCACCAACAATATTGCATCCCTTGTCAAATTGGATCTAGACAGAATCAAATGTTGTCAGATAGTGTTTTCCAATGATAACACCATCTCTTTTACTGCTCTTTACCTCGATATACTTGCCGAATCGAGAGCTGTTGTCATTTCTTGTTGTCTTGGCATTACCAAAAGCTTCCATAATGGGATTCGTGGCTAATATCCAAGACAAGATTAGTATCCATGTAGCTATAACCGCTGTATGTGCTTCATAGCCTTCCTTACCAAGAATTTGTTCTTCCACTTCAGTCATGCCAGCACCACTATCCTTGGAAATCTTGCCAACTGTCTCCTTGTCATCGGCTGTTGCAAAATAACGCATAATGTACTTGGCGCTCACTGTTTTTCCTGCACCACTGCAAATACAGATAAGCATGTCGTATATGATACTTTACATCTCTTTATACATCCATACCTTTCTCCTGAAACCACGATTGTTTGATTTGCTTGTTCCCGAATCATACATCGATAGGCATCTTCAGCGATAGCGAATAAATGGGGCTCAAGTTCACCACGTCGCCTTCCAGAGTACTGTTGGATAATGTCGGGTTCATAGAGCTGTACACGTGCAAATGGATTGGCTGCAATCAAAACGATACCAGAATACGTGTAGATGTTGTGCTGCATGTATCGGGTGCGGATGGTATTCAATACTGTATAAGTGATTTGATATAAGCCATTGTAATCATCCCTTACACATCTCCTTGATCTTCCTTTTCTCCTTTACCTGATGGTTCATTGAGATAACTCAAACTTGTCAAGTCGTCTGTATTTTCCATCTTGGGTGGGTTCCTGAGTGGCGGCAGATCAGCACCTTGTGATTTCTCCAACATTTTCAAGGTGGATTCATAGATATGTTCCTTTATAAACTCGATATAAGCACATGGTTGTCTTTTTGAAGACTACGTGTTGACTTACACGGGACTCGTCTTCATCGTCTTGAAACACAATGCGTACATTGGTATCCGTCATTTCCTTTGACTTGACAGATGCTGACACCCAAGCTTCCTTGTCATCCTCGAACCAAGCTTTGGTACCCTTGGTATACACTTCCAAAGCTTGCATGACATGAGCTGAAAGTGCGTCTGATGCCATTGCTGTCGTGAATGTGTCGGGAACTGGTGTTCTCGTAAAAGCACAAAAGAGAAAGAAAGAAGAAAAAGGGAAAGGCGGAGCAAAATGACATTGGTGAAGAGAGCCATAAAGGGTCAGGAACAGGTTGTGCAACATCCATACTGACCTTGAAATCATGCATCGCGTTTAGTAGCCTGTCATCCAATCTTCTTGTTGCATCTAGAAGCAAGTTACCAGCATTGAATGCTCCCTATATTCTCAATCCACTGCCCAAATCATGCATGCGTATCACTATATTTTGGCTTTTGTAACTTTTGGCAAGCACTTCTCCCTACCGTAGTAGTGCTAGACAATCAAGTTTTTAAGCAATACCAATCTAAAGCCCCTTATCAAAGACATATACACTTTCATTGTCAAGTATCTATATCTGAATTATGAATAAAGCCATAATGATGGTGCGCTGCTGATGATCCTGCTTTGGCGACAAAGAACACTTCTGTAATGACATGTGTATGACGACATAGACTTCTATATGCGCATATAGGTTACTGCATGCTGTCAAGAAGAAGCATGATCTGGTAGTTTCATTGTACAGGATGAATTGATACAACCTACTTTTCAAGACATTGTTCAAATCACATGCCAATTACTTTTGTTCGGAAGTATGATGATGAAAATGTCGCTGGATGCTGTTGCATGATCTATTTTATGCGCATGATCCACACTGGTTTTATTCAAGGTTGATTGTTGCATATCAATGAAGGTTTCATAAGAAACAAATGTCTATATGGAGTCGCATAGGGGTGCATACATGGTAGTAATGGTAATAGTAATGAGCCGGAAGATGAAAAGAAAGCATATACAGAATAAAAAAGAAGATTGTAACAAGAGTTGGGGAAGGGGGTATTTGAAAGACATAATATGGTATGTAGTGAAGAATGAAAAGAATCAGCCGATATGTAAAGAGAGTAAGAGAACATCACTTCACATGAGATCAGTGACTGGTAGATAGATACTGTCTAGCAGTAAATCACTGCTCTCTTGCTTTATCAAGCCATGAAGTTGATTCATGGAAAGTAGTGATGGCGAGTCATTTGGGGAGAAACATGTGGCTGTTGGTGATGGAGTCGTATCAGGTTGTGGTGACAGTGATGGGGATGTCGAATCAATCGAAAAAGTTGTTGTTTGTTGTTGTTGTTGCTCCCAACCAGAGATAGAAAAGAGATCAATCAAGCTGGCAGTGTCATCCAAAGTGCTAGTGCTTGATCCTGGAGTAATAATGACTTGTTGTTCTTGCTCAGGAGGAAGCCAGCTATTGAAATCAAACACGCAAGGACGTTTGCCTTGACGTAAGTGGTAATTGAGCAAAGAATTGTCTTCTTCTATCTCTTCTGCTGGTCGTTTAAAGCTTCGGCAATGAGACTGGTTCACATCATCTGGTACATCAAATGCAGCGGATGTTGTCGTTTGTTTTTGCTGATGATGATGCTTATCCTCTTGATGGCTATTATTCTCATGACCGAGATAAATGGCGTAACGTGAAGCTATATGTTGTTCCAGCAATGCAGACAAATGTGAAATTGTTGTAGGATTTGCATTATGAATGACATGCATGCTTTTTCCAAGATTGATTTTTGCAGGACACTGGATGCGTGGATCAAAAGAGCGTGCAAGATGCAAATGAATAGTGGCTGCCCAAGTGATCGATAAGCCAAATACATTATAGAGATGTATGCTTTGATTAGGTGAATTGGCAATCATTTGCTCTGCAAGGTGGATGATGGTGTTGGCTGAAGTAGAACATATGCTGCGTGCTTCTACATTGGTGTCGATATCAGGTTGATTGAGAACAATGAGCACAGTGTGATACAACATGTGAAAAACTCGCGCTACTGGAGATGGTGCTTCTGTAGTAGAACGATTTGTATCAGTGAGAATGCTGCAGTCCAGATAAGGTGGTAGGTTAAACAACCATTCCGCTATTTCAGTTTTGTTGACTGATTGAAAAGTGGTGGCACGCTGAACAATTGAAGCAAGCTTAACCATTTCAGAGAATACAGCAATCTGAAACGCAGATTCCACTGTTGGTGCTGCATCTACAATTGGTGGTTGTAATAGGCGACAATCAATGGCGTGAAGCTGACAATCTTCAAGTTTTGGTAATGGACATCCATCAATAGATCCAAAAACAACATGGTCCCCAGTACACACAGACAGCCATTGATTTATCACATGAGCAACCCATATGGCTCGGCGCACAAGTTCTTGCTCAACAGTAGTATTTTTGTTACTGGTGTGACCCTGCACCATTGCAAGGGTACTAGTTGCATGGGATAATTGTTGGCGTAATGTGTAGCATTGACGCAAGTCACCAAGGAGATAAGAGTGCCAACAAATGATCACAAGAGCCTATTATCATGCAAAGAACCATATTCTATAAGTGACATTGCATTGTATTGTTTGTGGAATGGACCAATAAAGCTTTACCTGCACTGTAGATAGACTGGGTACATCATGGGACATTTGTATATTGGTCGAAAGCATCAAAGCTTGGCATTTGTCGTACCAAAAGCGGCCCGTGCGATCATGCGGATTGAGAAAATGACATCCAAGCGCATACACAGCTCCTCTTAAGAGTGGATCTATGCCTTGACGTTCATGCACAAGTTGATGCAGGAAATGCTGACGTGCAAGTATCGGGAAGAACACATTAAAATGTGTAAAGAAGCTATCCACCCAAGTCAGCACTAAATCTGCTGCTGGTTCGTCATCGTTTATCATCATATTCATCATCATGCCATCATCATTCGGGTAAAAGTCGTACAAAGGTGTGTGGCTGTCCTAGAGGAGGATCGATAGAAGGACCTTATCAGTGGTCTGTGTCTTTTACCCCATCACATAACCCCTTAGCACTACCACTATTGGCTGTGCTACAACAAGAAACGTACAGGCGAATAGTTATGCATTTGCTGATGAAGATATGTTGTTGGTGCACATTCTGCCACAAGCTTGAAAATATCATTGGAAGGCTGTTGGCGATTATATGAAGATGGTGACAATACTGTTGCTGCTGTTTCTTTGGTTGATGAGATGTCGTTGTTATCACTAGTGTTGCTATTGTTGCTGTTTTGGTTGGTGGATATCATCGGACGATAAACTACAATGAGATAGCGTGAGCATTGACTAAATTATGCGCTGTGTGCGAAACAATACCTCCTGAGTTGCTTAAAAGTGATTCGATTCTACGAGCACGGCTATTGATGACTTCCACATAACCCTTGGGAGGACCACGCTTCTTTGGGGGATCAGAATATTGACACTGTAAACCCATTGCCTGACATCTTGCACAAGCTGGTTGCACGCCGTTGCACTTGACTTTCTTCTTACGACATACCATACAAGCCAGTGTGACCTTGCGTCTTAGCGGCTGCTCTGCAGAAGTAGCTGCTGTTGACTGGCTAGACTTTCTCGGCATGTTGATTTGACAAGCAAAGGAAAAACAGAAAAAGAAAAAGAAGAAAAAAAGAAAGCTTCAGACTCTGGTTGCTTTAAATATCGAAATAGCTTTTATGTAGGTCATTCATAACACGGAACCGAACCGAATGATACTGGGGGTATGAGCTGGTGGGAGTGTTATGGAAATGTGCCTCAGATGCGGTAAATGCTGCTCTGATTGGTGATTTGTCGTAACCAGGCCTGCATCTTTCCGCGGATCGAGTATTCAACCATGGAGCATATCCAATATCAAAATCTGTAAGCTCCTTCTTGACCATGTTTGATGTGAAATCTTATTGGCAGTGCATCTCAAGTCTTTTCCATGTGCTTGATCACTTTTGCTGTCTCAAAATACAAAATCCATTCACCTGCCACATCATACATTGTCCCTGACAGCCTTCATCGGGAGTATAGTACCCCGCTTTGTTGTTACGCTAAGTACGTGCAGCAGTTGGCTCTTCATTATGTATATGCCGGATCGACATCCAATGGTTCAATTAACAAGTCATGGTCAAATGACAGCCATTTACTACAAGAAGTTCACATTTTCTGGTAAACATCTTACCACTACTACTATGCCCAGCATATACACAGACCATGTGGTAAATGCGATGGATACACATGCACAGCACAACATTTGGGACACGTGTTATGGTCCAATGAGTCTAGGCAAGGCGATAATAGTGGGCGGGCATTGATTGACAACCTGTTTAAGTGATATATTAATTATAACAAAGAACTTCTACATCTCCACCCCTTTGATGCTACTCCTTTTCTGACGTATAAAAGAAGCTCTTGACACAGCAAAACTACCATGTATGGGAATAAAACAAGAAATGCACAAAGCACAACTGGTGCAAGGCTTACTTTTTTTACATCTTTTACACCCCCAGAATCTCATCTCCCTTTTGTCTTCTAGCAAGGTATGCCCCTATACTGTCTACCCAGGGATTGTTCAAGGGGGAGTTGTGCAATGAAAGAAGGGGCACATTGACTTAAAACACCAATCATCAAACGCCTTTGGATACAATACATAACATTGTGATCCAGGCTGGCGGCACTCGGATGCACGGAAGCAGCTGTGCTTACCTTAATGGTGGGTTTTTCATCATCTTTTGGTCCAATCCTTATCTTGCATAAGTGTTAGGATTCTATTATCTCACTTTTCCCCACATGTAATCGGTTGTGCAACCTTCCTGAATCATTTCCACGCACAAATCATCTAGTGCTGCTTTTGGAGGAGTTGCATGGATCTTTTTCTTTTGTCGGATGAACCTTGAATCTATCATGCGTCCTCCTTTATAATGAAAAGAACATTTGATTCTTAGCCCATATTATTCTTTGGTGCTAATTTTTAATGTCATATGCATTGCGTCTCATTATCATTAGCTTTCCTTTCTAAAAGGCATGCATATACCGGCTCATTGCCACACATGTGATTGTTCACGGGTTGAATGATGATCATCAGCATTGATACCAGCAAAGAGAATGATAATGGAAAGTTTTATTAGGCAAGTAACACCTTACGCACAGATTATATATACATCCTTTACTGAATTGGACACGTGCTGCTATTGGGTGTTGTGATACCTGCTATCGGTGTGAAAGTACCGAATCTTGTTGGGCGGGACAAGTGGCTTGTCGCAGTCAAGCTTACCAGTTGCTGGGTTGACACCTGGGTTGCTTCTTGGACACAACAAACTTGTTTCGGCAGGCACACCATGAAGAAACCTATTTACTCTTTAACGCGCAAATTGGGACGCATGTCCTGGAACAAGTACAACCTTTACAACATTGCCAACAAGCGACTAGTCGATTTGAGCAAACTTACTCTCTTTCAACAAAAGTGGATCGCCAAACGAGAGACACGAGCCTATCACGGTGACGAAGTTACCGAACGCCAATTCAAAGCCAAATTCTTCAACTCCAAGCTTCCTACTATCAACAGTGGTTCTACACAAAAGCCACATCCACCTGTTTCCGTATTGACCTTTGCTGAACTTGAGCGACGTCTTGATTTTATTGTGTTTCGTTCCAACTTTGCACCATCAGTCTATGCTGCTAGACAGCTTTGTGTACATGGAAAGGTCAAAGTCAATGGCAAAAAGGTAAGAAGGATGTGTTTATGGAGGAATATCATATTAATTGACATGGATGTCAATAATAGCTTGGTTTCCCATCACACAAGGTCAAGGATGGCGATGTCATTTCAGTGGATCCTCATGCTATTCAAATGTTAAAGGGTGAAAAGGGTACCGAGCTTGAATTTGAACCAAAGCCATTCTCCCAACCTTTCCTATTCGTTCCTGAATACCTTGAAGTCAACTACAAAACTTGCCAGACTGTTTTCTTACGATCACCCATCTCCCGACCAGGTCGTTCCGAAATCCCATCTCCTTATCCTCCAGAATTACACTCTTTGGCTTATGAATACTATGCCAGTAAATAAGTATAGATCCCAATAAAGAAAACACAAGTGATACATGTACTTGGAATGGTATTGTTTGATGGATCCTTTGTATATCAATGCACCTTTGTCCAGTTCAATCTAGAGAAAAGTACTTCATTATGCACGACACATTGATCCTGTGTAACATAAGAATAGCCATGTAGACTTGTATAGTTTATCATAGTCTCTTGATACCTAATCCCACTATATTCATGAGCAGTTTGATATGTCATAAATGCAATATATGTCAATTGAATCCCAAAGCTTTCTTTTATTGTAAACATTGTTGATCGACCTAGTGTATCCAAGGCAAGGCGTGGTGTTTCTTATAGCTTATTAAGTCCACAAGGAGTAAGGACATCACTATATTACCAATACATCATATTTTATGCTTGAATGCATGCTAATGTATCAGGGGAAATGTACTGTAGCTCAAAGGGGATGATTTGTCGGGTACAATCCAAGAAATGGTTTACACGATAGTACATCTTTCTTTTGACAAGGATGTAAACGACTTGAAACACTCGAGGAAGGTGGCACTGTCAATAATCAGATCCCGTGTTCCGTGAACACATATACAACGCCTTCTCTTCCAGTCAACTGAATGGGAATGAATGGGAGCATCGTGTCAAACCTAGTCCTGGTCTTCATACTTGTTCACTTATCGCTTTGCATATCTCTTCCTGGAGCATGGCACCCACCTTATATGCAGATCAGGAATCGACAACCCCAAGTTGCCATTGTCAAGGAGCATTTGACGTTGGCACAGCAGCTACCACCACTCGTGACGCCAAACGATGTATTTCAGCTACAGACGATATATCATCATGCATCACCATCAGGTCCTATACCAGGTCTTTTTCGAAAGCTTGAGCTCTCCAGTCAAGATGATATGCTACGTAATGATCCATTCATGTCACAAGATTACCATGTCAAAGTACAGAGAGGAGCTATCTATCGCCCTGTTTCATCAGACTATCTCTACGACATGTATCAATATCAGCAAAACGATGATCGAGCTATCATGACCTGGATGTCTACAATGAACCACTTGACATTTGACTACTACTTGACGCAAGGCATGTTGCCCGATGTATCCCACAAATCATCTGTTCTTGCACTTGCTATGATGGCAAGAAACGCGTATCATGACAAGATTGACGATCGAGGAGACTGGTATGATCTTGGTGCACAATGGAACCTGGTCAGCTGACAACATTCCATTTTGGGATACTTTGTCATTGACATATCCTTTTACTATATAGAATGAATCCTTTGGATGGGAATCAGATGGCATCCGAGGACATGTCTTTGGCAATAGAGACAATTCGATTCTTGTTATCAGTATCAAAGGCAACAGTGCAGGCAAAACACGACACAATGATATAGTCAACGCAAGTATTAAGTGATGTGGGATGAAAGAAGCGTCAATAATCCACTAACAGTGATGTATTAGGATAAGTTGTTGTTCTCCTGTTGTTGTGAAAGCAAGGATCATAGTGAACAAACTGGATGCGACTGCAAGATGAATGAGAATGCATGTGATAACCACTGTCTGGAGAATCAAATCAAGAGCAGAACCTTTTATTATGATATGGCAATGGTAAGATCAATAGTAGTTATCAACATATTACAATATGCTCACTATGATGGATAACGTCTACAAGCGTATTTACAAGGATATCAGCGATCGACATCCACAATCTATGATTTGGTTGACTGGTTACTCTCTTGGTGGTGCTGTTGCTAGTCTTGTTGGGCAAACATTCCTGGTCCCTATTGTATCATTTGGCATTCCTGGTGATCAATTTGCTGCAAGAAAGTTACACTTACCCCATGCTCCTGGATTACCATTACCTGTTTGGCATTTTGGTCACACTGCAGATCCTATCTTTATTGGCAAATGTTCGGTAGGGTATTTTACAAGGGTTCCATGATTGCAAATGCTTACAAGATTCATTTTCATATAGGACCTTGATGATGGATGTGGAGATTATATCACGGAAACGCATTGTCACACAGGAAAAGCACGTAGGACTATCAATGATGGCGCAATTTTCACCAGAGTATGCTAACTATGATTATAGATATGTGAATGGGACACTGTGAAAGATAAAGGGTGGAGTACCAGCTTACAACATCATCAAATTGAGCACATGATCGAGTATCTTTTGAAGGATCCTGAAGAAACTTCTTTGCCTGAATGCAAGCCTGAAAACAAAGACTGCAGTGATTGTGGACAATGGCATTACTTTGACTCCCGAGATCAACCTGTACCACATCATTCTTCCTCTCCAGTACCTTCACCAACGCACACTAGCATCCCAAGTACTCCAGAGCCTACCATCTGCTCTTGGTGGTGAAACGAGAGTTATGTACCTTTATTAGCTTGTCTGTATTTTGTTATTCATTGTAAGATATATAAAAAGTCTTTTTAGCGAATACATAGACTCTGCATTCGAATACGTGATCCAATGTTTGATGACTAAGTCATGTGTTTCTACATGACATTCAACAAGTACGACAACTGCTTACAAATAACTTGTGTCTTTTATCGAGAGTCATGGAAACAAACTTCTCACATGTACAATGTATCTTCTTGGAATGTGATATTAGTAGCATTACATCAAATGAAGAAACGTGTCTAGCAGCATTGAATTGCCAAGATCTAATAACAAAGACTGAAAGCCACGTGACAAGGGCTGTGCTTGAGTCTGGGTTTCATTGATTATCGGAGTCATGTCTTCGATTTTAGATGTGCATTGCTCTTTGTACCATATCATCCTCCTTTTTCCCGATTCACGTCCAATGTCTGATAACGAAGAATACAAGGTATTTATATGATAAAGATACCTAATGCTTAATCTAATGATGTATATTAGCCCACGGCTGCTGCTGACCATGAAGAAGATGAAGACTTTGTTGAAGAAGTAAGGAAAAGAGTTTGAGCAAGGGGGTCGTGTCAACTTGGCGACGCGTGTTTTAACATTGTGTCAAAAGGAGCCTACTACGAAAAGGCAAAAGAGGAATGCTGGAGAAAAGCGTAAACGTGACGACTCTTCAAAGGATAGTGGTGAAGGGGAACACGTTTTTCAGGTTTGTAGTCAACATAGCGTAACAAGATGCAAGGTGCTAAAGAATGTGTGAAATAGCTTTCTTCCAAGCGACGTGTAGCTGTACGAGCATTTTCAAATGGCTTACCATCAGTGGATATCCGTGAAACTTACAAGGACAAAAATACGGGAGAGCTCAAGTATGGAAAAGGTAAATAGCATGATCAAGATGGGAGAAGGACATGTCAAAACTTATATGTGTTGGCATGATATGTAGGTATTTGTTTGCCTTTGGCTCAGTGGGAAACTCTGAAGGAGCTTATGCCAGATATCGATGAAGCGATCACCAAGATCCAGAAAAAGTAGCTGATTGATTGATTGATTGAATTGTTCGAATACATCTTCCTTTACCCGGCTGTACCTCTTTTTTCACTCTTCTATCTTTCTCTTTTGCTTAATGCGGCATCGGCCGAGTACAACGATCTCTGAATCTGAGCCCATGTTGGCGCTTACTCCAGAGTCAACTTCACAGCAACACTACTATAGCTTCGATCGTGTGTTCCTGAGACGACTGGTTCGCATTTTCCACATTCTATTCCCATCGTCACCCCATGAGCAAATATGGTCCTTTTCACCCAAGATTCGTCAACGTAGCCTGTTTTGGCTTTATATCACCTTTGTTGCCTTAAGTTGTGGATGCGAGATCCTTTATTACTACACTGGGTTGTTACCAAGCCGATTCTATGCTGTGTTATCCAGCAGTGATCTGCAAGGCTTCATACGCTTTATCCTACCATGTCTGTTACTCGTCTTTGGTACTGCTGCGGTATGTATATTGACATTCTTATCTTTTGTTTCCAACTGATATCATATCATAGGGAAAGAGCTTATTGACATTTATGGGAGGATTGTTCTCATTGAAAACACGACAGCTATTGACACAACACCTGCATGATCGCTATATTCAACCCAACATTTTGTATCCAGTTGTCATGACACACAATGCAGTTGATAATCCGTAAGTAGGGATCATTATCTCTAATGATAGGTAACTAAGTGATGGTAATAGGGATCAGAGAATCACTCAAGATGTCGACAAGTTTGCAGAGTCATTGCGCAAGATTGTGGAGGATCTGATCATTGCACCTATTCTTGTGATTTACTATACTTGGAAGTGCTGGTCCATCAGCGGAGCATTGGGTCCCATTATGATCTATGGATACTTTATCGTGGGCTCTATATTGAGTCGTCTGCTCATCAGGCCTATTGTGAACACGGTATTCTATAAAGAGCTTGCTGAAGGCAATTTTAGGTATGTCTGTGTAACAACATGCATTGATCATGAGTGTGATCTGACCCTGGTTCCCTTGACACAAGATTCATGCACGTGCGATTACGCCAGTTTTCAGAACCCATTGCATTTTTCAGAGGAGAACGTGAAGAGCATAAACAAGCAGACCAGAAGCTGGATAGTCTATTGTCCTACCAACGCAAGATTGTCAATAAGGAGTTGCCATTGCACTGTAAGTGAACCATTTTGACGTGAGAAAAGAGACATTGATAGGAAATCCTTTGTAGTGGCCAATGAAAGTTTCTCCTACTTTGGTTCTATCTTGAGTTACTTGATTGTTGCGATGCCTATATTTGCTGGTGCATTTGCTGGAAAAGATCCATCCGAGATGAGCGAGATCATTTCAAAGGTAATCTTCATGACATTATCAGTATCGAACAAGCATTCATACTTGGACCATGTAGAACTCTTTCTTCTCCATGTATTTGATCTTCAAGTTCACCAACATCATTGAACAATCAAGCAAGCTTTCGGATCTGGCAGGATATACAGCACGTATAGGCGAATTGCTTGAAGCGATTGATGATATGGAGGATGAACTTGGTCATGTCACGATAGGAAATTCACAACAGCAACAACCCGTGAATTCAAGGTACACTAATAGTGCAGGCCTTTCTTTACAACCATGTGATACTGAAACTGGGCATGATACCTTTGATAGCGACAGCATCGAATTCCAAGATGTGGAGCTTTCATCACCCAATGGCAAAACTTTGGTGTCTAATTTCAATCTCTCTATCAATCCTATGGATCGTGTTGTCCTTGTTGGACCTAATGGTAAGTGTTTTGCTTGTTGTATCCATGCCATGCACAACGTTGATCTCTTTGTTTTACAGGAAGTGGTAAATCATCCTTGCTTCGTGCCTTAGCTGGACTATGGCATTGCTCATCAGGTAATATTGGTTGTTTCTCGATTTGTCAAATGATGCTCACTATTTTTAATCGCAGGACGCATTCTCAAGCCCCTTGGGATGTCCTCAAATGACATCATGTTTTTACCACAAACACCCTATCTTGTGCATGGCTCACTCCGTGATCAAATCATTTATCCCCCATCTTCCGCAGCTACAACCGGTAAGATGACCAGCTTGTGTTATTGATAGTGTTTTCTCAATTTGATATCTCATTAGTCTCTGACAACCAAATACGGGAATTACTCGAACTCGTGCAATTGAGCCACTTGGAGCAAGTAGTCATTTCATTCGATACACATTACGGAGAAGAGTGGCAAAAGATGCTTTCTCCTGGCGAGCAGCAACGTCTCATCTTTGCAAGGGTCTTTTATCGACTGCCAAGATTTGCAGGTATGTTTTAGGACTGCATACCAATGTCATAATGGCTCATACATCATCTATATGTGATCATTAGCTCTTGATGAAGCTACCAGTGCCATGGATACCGATACTGAAGCGCATATGTATAATACACTTATCAGCAAAGGCATTACACTTATCAGCATCAGCCATCATCCCGACATGATTGGATATCACAACAAGATTGTTAAACTAGATGGTCAAGGGGGATATATTGTAGAAAATTCTTCCAAGGAATAGACAAATGAAATGATGGACTATAACAACAAGGCGGGAGAAACAATGATTGTGTGATTTGTACAGCTAAGAATACTGTATTTGGAAAGAGCATGCGAGCGCACTGCATTAACGATGGGTACACAAGCAATAAAATCAGTCGATCTATGCCAATGTATGATTCGTTACTTGTATAAACATGTGCATGATGAAAATCTGGAGCTGTACCAAGATGGGGAGTAGTACTGTCAATCAGCCAGCACATGTTGTCGATCAGTAGCTTATAGGGAAGATAATGGTAGTGTATCGTGCAACACAACCTTGGCTAGTTGAAATGTGAAGGATACTTTTCAAGCAGCGTGATCACAGCAACCATAAGACATGTGGGTAGAACAATAGCCTGAGGAAAAAGTATATCTCTTTTTGATCGACAGTTACCCGTCAGATATATCATCAGCACACACCACGCAATCTTTGTGCTTCCCATTTTCCACTCCTTTCTTATAGAGACAACCTCCTTATTCTTTGTATCTTTTTTAAAGAGCTGCTTTCCCCTCGTTCTTCTATCCCTATTCCCATTTATCATACACACACAGCACACTTTCTTATAAAGTCATAACAAGAAATGCATACAACAAAGCCAACACAAAGGAATTCATTTATCAAGGTCTGTATTACACTTTCTATCCTATTCATTGTTTTCTATTACCGCTCACACAAACACTATGCAACAACCTAGTCCACAGCAATGCAGAAGTCGAAATCTGAACCCAATCGTGGGAACCGATTGAGTTTCAGTGTCTCATCCTCTGCTCACCCTAAACGTAAATCGACTGGCAACCTTACGAGAACCACTTCGTTTCTTCATTCGGCCAGTGGCAACAAAGTAAGTCGAGAAATAATAGTCAAAGTTGGACATGACTCTAAATGCTTGCAGGATATCTGGCGTCCGCCTGGTTGCTGTGAGATTCCTGACATTCTTGGCAATGCGTACCTAAGACCATCACCTGCTGTTGCTTTCCATTTACGACCACGTGATCCTTCAAAGCAAATTACAAAGGTAATGAGTCATCTATATTGAAACAATGAGCTCTAAAGCATGATTACGTCTATACAGCGTCCATGGTATCCTCCCAGTCCATACTTTGAGATTCCTCAGCTGCCATCACTAGCCCAAAGTGGTACTGGAAACAAGTTTGAGATCAGACTACGAAAGTTGTTGCCCAAGACACCTGTTCGATCATCCGATCCTCGATTACGATATACCAATTTTGAAGAAATAGGCACAGGGTAAGTTGCTTTGACTGAAAACATGTCATTAGTGCTATGATTTAACATTAACTTTTCTCCTAGTGTCAATGGTGCAGTTGTACGTGCTGTGTACAGGAATCAGAAAAACAAAGCATCTGTTGCCATCAAACGTTGCAGGCTTATTCCAGACTGTGAATATCGCGCAGCTCTTGTGCGTGAGCTCAAGATCATGGCTAGTGGACACAAAAATATCATCAGACTACGTGAAGTGACCTTGTGCCGTGATGATATATGGATCGCCATGGATTTGATGCGCTGTTCAGTATTTGCCATCCTTCGACAACGAGGCATTCCTGAAGAATATACAGTTTACATTGCTTGTGAGACGCTCAAAGCATTGATATATCTCCACAGCAAAGGATTTTTGCATCGTGACATCAAATGTGAAAATCTATTACTTGGATGGAATGGTGAAGTGAAACTTGGTAAGTGTTGGTATCTGATCACTCTATTCTTTATGATGCTGATGATGCTTGTTTTCTTTAGCCGACTTTGGATTGGCTGCAAGACTCGCCAATGGCAACAGGGACAGACTTGGTACAACAAAATGGATGGCTCCTGAAGTGATCAGAGAAGAGATTTATGATGAAAAGATCGATTTATGGTCATTGGGCATCACAGTGATTGAAATGATGGATCGAGTACCACCCCATTACCTTGTCAAGGATGAAGAAGAGCTCTTTGATATCATCGCTACTGAACCTGGACCAACATTCACCTACAGTTACCCATCAATGTATATGCGCGGATTGGTAGCTTGGCTATTGGACGAAGAACCCAGTTCAAGACCTTCCGCTAAAGATGTCCTATTGGTAAGTTATCATGGATGACAACAACCTTGGTGATTGATCTCTGACTATAACATACTCTTTATAGGAAATCGATGTTCATATTAAAAGCAACCTTTTGCCATGTGCCTCGCCGGTCGAGCTCACTCGCTTTTTGAATCAAGTTCTACCACAACAAGCCTAAGCAACAATAATAACAGCAGCTTCACTTTCAGATCCTGTGCTACTCCATTCTTATGCAACACCAATCTCCTTGTCCTCCTCCACTTGGGTATCTGATATGAATCCCCTATACCTTCATGTTCTTATGACTTCAAGATTTTGACCTGTGATACTCTTCTTTGTCTTTACACATCTCATGTTGCATACTATTCTCTATTTCATTCGCACAGCTTCTCTTACTATAGCAAACAACCATATCTCTCTATTCATCCCTTTTAATGTTCTCCCATATTATAGCTATGCTTTGTGCTGTGAATGAATGTATATCATGTAACAAGGCGACATTAAAATAAAGAGCTTGTTGAAAAAAGATCTATTGTAGTGCTAGCTTCATGGAATGAAGTAAATCATTACATCCTTACATCCTTACTCGTGCAAAAAGCGACTGCTTCTACATAAGATCTACTCTGGAGACAGGTCTATAACTATCCCAGATACCATTCAAATGAGTAATAGTTGTAAGCCAATTGGATACTTGATCATAAAAGGAGACAATCATGGTGCATCCATCATTCACAACACACTGAAGGAATGGTACAGACATTCAAGAGTTTCATTTTCTTTGATAATGACTCATTGTGCGATATGATAAGGGATCAATAGTGGATTGTCACTCGAGATTGGTGGCATGAACAATGACAACAGATGAATTCAGTCTCAGCCACGGCTGTCCAAGTGCGCTGGATCTCGGTGAAATTGACCGAGGTATATCTCTTCCTTGTTATCCACACACTTTTTATTCCAAATGGCTACCCCTGCAACTCGTACTCAAGTCTTATCTCTGTATCGAAACTTTTTACGTTATGGAAACAAGTTTTCCTCATACAACTTCCGCGATTACGCTGTTCGACGTTCAAGAGACGCATTCCGTGCCAATGCCAACGAAGCCGATCCCGAAAAGATAGCAGCCATGATCAGCAAGGCCGAAAAGGAACTCGAGGTTGTCAAACGTCAGGCACTTATTAGCACCCTTTATACCACTGGCGAGAAGCTTGTTGTTGAAGCTACTGTTAAGCCTAGAGCTGCTTAAATACAAAAGCCATGTATTATGTCTATTATCATTCCTTTGTTGTCTTTTGTCAAATGCTGTTGTGTTTATTGAATATGCGTATATATCTATAAGTCATGGAGGTATTGGTTTTACTTTGGGTCTATATCTTTCAGTGCATTATGGACTTTTGCTTCCCAACGTGCCAATGCTTCTTTTGGATCATGATTACCAACATCCTTAAAGTAGTCAGTTGTGAAGACATGTTGTACATCCACCTTGCATAAGTCATCATATAACTCTTGTAGTTGGGAAAGGCTTTGTTCGTCATGGAGAATGTCTCGATAGAATGTCATGTAGGTGCTAGGTTGCATGAGTCAGTCATCGAATGCTGCAATATAGTAATCCTTGTTGTTATGTTACCTCACTTTGCCTCGCAATCTTCCAAATGCTTTACCCAATTCGATGCCTTCACTATATCCTCGATCAAATCCTTGTTGCATTAAGACTTCCTTGCCTTCTGTGATCCCTTCTTTATATCCTTCCTATTGTTCACAATAAGTTTCAATACTGTAACAGCTGCGATCGAGCCAATAGATCCCTACATTGCCATGGTTGGTGTTCAGTTTTTCCCATTCCCGTCTTGCAATATCACGATCGTATGCGATATCGTCCTCGTCGCTAGAAGCCCAAATGTCGTCAAGTTTTTGGCTCATGAGTAAGCAAGCTGAAAGAGGTCTGAGATAGTCGATCGGATTCACTTTGGACACCGAGAAAGGGAATCATTCTTCCAGGACAACCATAAAACTGTCACATGCCCAAGCATCACCTTATCCTCATGTTTTATTCACTCCCAAATGCCACGCCATGTTATCAATGCCAGATAGACTTTTGTTGATATTGGATCATTACTGCTTTCAGTGCTCAAATGCACTAATAAACACACATTTCACCAGTAAAGTGTACCATATAGCTTGACAAGGCAAATCTCTTTTGTGATGGAAAGGATCTTACAGGTTCAAAAAGTAATAAACCACTTGAAAGGTGCTGTGTCAAACAGATAGGCAGATTGGATTTCATTGTTTGATGATCGATACTGCAAGCTGTCTTAATTTGGTCATGTCGTCAGTAGCGGATTTATGCATGGACATTCGTTTACATACCTGGACTCTTAAGAGAACCTGACTTGATGGCGATCCACAGCTTAATCATATCTCTCCTCTATGTATTATACCACTCTTGATCGCTTTACACTGTCAAGGTCCAAGTTTTTATACGTGGTACGGTAATTAGTCTTCCTTACCACCCAATGAATCATAAATGATGCATGTATACTGATCTTCGTAGTCATTCATTCATGTTTCATTGTCATCCTAGCCTCATTGTTGTCATCTTGGTTCATTGTGATGTATTATCCTCTTCTCCCATCAAAAAGACAAATAGAGTGATGTACATTGTTCTCAGCTAAAATCATGCAGCTTGCAACAAGCACGTTGTATTCTTCTTCTCCAAAAGTAACACCTTTGTTTCTGTGCTTACTTTTTATTTACTGACAACCCCACACAAGGCGTCAAAGCAAGCAATGCGACAGGTGAGGAAGGAGTAAAGGAATGGGGTTTCTCGAGATTCTAAACTAGGTCACTTCTTCCTCTTTAGGGATCAACCTTTATTCGCCACACTTTTACATGAGCAACGACTTCGATCAAGAACCACCTAGTTACAACCATGCTTTGCAAGCTTCCTTGGAGCCTGACAATCAAGTGAATGCCCTTGGTCGTTTTCGAGATGCCACTATTGCTTCTTTTGAGCGTGGTGAACTTTTTATCCAAGCTTTCCGTTCTCAACTCGACCAGCCAGCACCTGATACTCTTGTTCAGCAGATACGAGAACATGGTCTATCACAAGTAATGCATTTGGACCAAGACACCCATAAGAACCAGCTCTTCAAACATCCGTTGGCAACAAGATATGCACCTTTTCAGATGCTGGATGATAACAACACTGTGCGTTTTTGGCCTGCTTTGGCAGCAACACATGCAACACCACTTGATGATGATACAGTGGATTGGGATGTGACATTACAAGCAAGTCATCCATTCCTTGCAAGTTATGCAAAACTGCATTATTTTGAGATGAAAGTGGAGGATTCACGGCCTGAAACAGTGCTATCCATTGGCATGACAACTCGACCTTATCCACTCTTCCGTATGCCAGGTTGGAATCGATATTCGGTTGGATACCATAGTGATGATGGATGCAAGTTTTTGGATGATGCAACTGGTGGTCAAGATTATGGTCCTTCGTGGGGAAATGGTGATACTGTGGGCTGTGGCTATGAGCCAGAAACTGGTCATGTTTTCTTTACATTGAATGGCTTTATGGTGGGAACAGCATTTTCCAGTGCAGCAAGGAACGCTTACTATGCCAGTATCGCAGCTGATGGTCCTGCTACAGTCCATGTCAACTTTGGTAAAGAACCTTTTCTATATTCAATTGGTCCAGAGTGGAAACCATGATATATAGCACCTTATCCAAATAAATCCATGTACTCAAGCCTTTATTCAGTGGATGCTACTTTAGATCCTATCATGACTATTTACATAGCACCTTCCATATGGATATCTTTCAGCCTTATAGGCATCGATTCCCCTTGTCATCATCACAAATGTCTCCCAATTACAAACATGAATATGCTACGCGATAACCAGATCATTGTGTTTTTTTCTTACATTAAAAAGTGGAAGCAAATTCTTCATACAGCGAGAAGGATATGGTGAAGAGCTACTAGTCAAGTGTGTTGTGTTTCAGGATGTTGTATAATGGGAATGGATATGAATGGTGTGTGGATTGTGTGTGTTCTAAGACATTTGTAAGCCAAGAACTAATGTGTGTTTGTGATATGTTGGGTCATGGATGGTGGATTCAAGAGTGTCGGCATTAACATTGGTTGTTGTCATCATCACTATTGCTTTGTCGTCTTTTGCCTTTGCATTGTCGTGGGGAATCTTGATCTTGATTATCGCGATCTCGCTTACTTCCACGTGTTTCAGTTGATGTACTGGAACCTGTTGCAGCGGATGAAGAGGAAGATTGGGTTGTTCTTTCACTGTTATTGTTGCTACGAGCTGTTGAAGGTCGAATAGGTGTCGTTGTTGTTGTACCAGAAGATGAATTGGATCGTGTTTGAAAAGATGAAGAGGTTGTAGTTCCATTTGTTCTTGTTCGTGCACCACGGCTACGTGGACTGACTTCTGCAGCAGCCAATACTGATCCTAAAAAGTGACTAATGAGACTCATCCCTTGAACAATACGAGCAGTACGCAGCATGCGCCGATCCATGCCACTATTTGTGGTGTTCTCCTAAAGAGATATATAGACAATAAATATCAAATGTGCTCATTTTACTTTGTAAATACATACCTGTTGATCTGCTGTCCTTAAAATTTCTGATACTTCTTGTAATCGAGGAACTGTATCACTCATCAAATTGGCTAGTTCATCCAATACCATTCCCACCGCAGCAGATTGACTTGTGCCATGACGTTGTAATAGTGCTTGAATTTCATCAGATTGGTCTGAAGGAGCCATTGCAGTGGTAAAGATTCCAGGGACACCTGATTGTATACTATTTAGCCTCGAATAACTGACATGTATCTATTCTCACTTTGATCTGTAGGCGCCTCCAATATCGTTCGCACATTCCGGATACAGCTCATGGTTCGCATTAATCGCACTTCAACTGATGCCTAAAGGATCAATTGTTTGAATGAGTAATCCAAGCTACATCCCAATTGCAATCATCTTACCGGTAGTTGAGTATTCGAAGAGCTAGCTGATCTTGTTGTCCCTGATGGTGATGAAGATGCTGAAGAAAAACCAAGATCGGCTAAAGGATTTCTTGATCGCAAGTTGAAATCAAAAGATGATGGGCGACTAGGAATACTGAAACCAAAGCTTGATGGAGGTGGAGTCGTTGTATCTTGGGAATTGGGTGTGCTCTACATGAAAATTAGTTGTCAGTTGTATATGTTTGGATATCCATTTGAGCACTTACTGATTGTCTAGTAGCATCTGATGGTGTACGACCTTCATGTTCTGAGAACAGGGGTCCTGAGAAACTACCTAACAATGAAGACAACGGCTAATAAAACAAAAAAGGATAAGTATGTTTAGATGAATGTATAATGACTGATCAATTTGGCTTACCGATGAAGGACGTTCTCCAACATCCAATGTAATAAGTGTATAGCCTTCAACTATTGGACTACGAGAATTGAGGAAGCGAGGTAAAGGCATGCCACGAGCAAAAGATCTTCGACTGGTTTGTGGACGCGGTTCATCTTGAACAAAGGCAACAATCAATACGAGAAACAACAATGACCAAATAACACCTACCATTTTGTGGATTTCGTGGTACATCAGGTGGACGTACTACCAGATGAACAACCTTGCCAGTATCCAGATTTGCTATACAAAGTTACAAGTGTCAATATCCATCTTGTTCAATCTCTTTGTGTACAGGGAGTCCTTCGGAGCATGATAAGATATTCCAATGTGGCGAAAACGATAGTTTACGCATATGAAGGTAGATAAGAGAAGAGAGAGAGGGATAGAGATAAACTGAAAGGTAGCATTTACCATAGTCTGTCAAGCTTTGTCCATCTTTCAACATTTTGCCTTGGAAAATAAGTCGTTGTCTGTTGCTTTCAATTTGGAACACGCCTTGTACAGCATGCTTAAGGTCAAGCACCGATGCATCTCGGGAAACGGTCACTGGCTTTGTCTGATGCTCCAACGTACGGATACTCAAGACCATGGCTGCTGAATTGGATGGTGAAGATGACATGGTTGACGATTCGGCTGGGCTATCGTTGGCTGAAGACATAGTAAAGAAGGAAGACAAAGTGCAAGAACGCCTGTAGTGTCCCAATGCATCAAATGGCTCGTGACTGCAAGAGGGATTTCACCAGATATGGTATTCCTTCCTTGTTCAGCAACTACGTATATTGTCACTATCAGCTGAGAGGAGAAGTCAACTATGGCAACCAGGTGTTTAGCAATTGGATGCAGATCTTGCATTTCCACCGTTGGTACCACACAGCCTGATCCATTATGCACATATCGGATATGCATCAGCTAGTATATGACACAAGTAGAAAAGTATCAATAGTAGCTCCAATTCCCCCTCCTTCCCTATTGATCCAATTAAATGTTACTCAGAGTACATCTTGATCGTAATCAATTACTGAAGTGCATGGCATCTTAATCAGAAGCTTTTGAAGTTTCATTCCTTAAATACATAACACGTGCATTTAGCATTACTGATATCTCTGTGTACAGTAAACAACCTTGCCCTGGCTATGATGAAGATGTATCAAAGCAATCGATTCTCATGACTAGCAAAAGAATTGGGATGATAGATGTATTGTATGCTTTCATATAACATAAAGATGACTAAAGGAACACAACTGGAACACTAATAACAGCACATATCTCCACAATGACTGAAACACACAATGACTGAGCTGCTTTTATCATTAAGTCCCAAATGGTAATACAATAGCCAGTAGACGGCTTGTTGGTTAATAGGAAAAGGAGGAGTAGAAAGTGACAAGTCATATTAAACCACGGGATCTTGCTTACTAGATGTTTCCAAATCCCCACTCTTACTATCTTTCTTTATTCTACAAATGCAATGTTACACGTTCACTCGAGAATATTCACGTCGTCGGGCGATCGGACAATATCATAAGGAAAAACGGGCATTTCTATCAGCTTGAGAATTGTCAATGACTGCTGCTATTATACTACATTGAAAGTCGTTCGAATATAAATACAGTATCAGCAGCTTCCAGGGGTAATGGTACCACAATCACCTTACAAAATGAAATCGCTTACCTTGTTTACAAGCCTAATGGTTGCTGCTAGTTCAGTGTTAGCATATCCATCTTCACATCAACGTACATGCATGATTCCACCCGCTCGTGGCGATGCTTCAGACAATATCATTAACACGTTCAAGAAATGCAACAAGAATTCGCGTGTGGTATTCAATAAGAATCATGACTACTATGTTGAGAAGCCTATGAACATTACTGGTCTTGATAATGTTCATATCTCCATCCAAGGCAATGTCACTTTCAGTGATAAAGACATGACATGGTGGCAAGAAAACATGTTCCTACTCGATTTCCAAAGTGCTGGTACCTGGTGGATTATAAGTGGAAAAGACATTCATGTTGATGGTGGTGGCACAGTCAATGGCCAAGGTCAAGTTTGGTGGGATGCTGTTGTAAGTACATGTATGATTCTTTTAAAGTATACATTGCTCACAAGATTGATGCTATTTGACGTCTATTTCAGGCTAAGGATCCAAGACCAGTGACCATGGTCTTTGACAAAGTGGACAATTTGCATGTATCCGACATTAACATCATCCAAGCTCCATTCTGGCACGTATTTGCACGCGATATAAATCACGGAATGTTCACTGACTTGTATATTCATTCAAAGAGCAACTCATCAGTAAGTATGACATGATGTGTTGTAATGTTTCCACCGAATCTCTTGGCTCATACGATTATCTACATGTAGGCCAAGACTAGAAACAGTGATTTTATTGACTTGTACCGCAGTACTGATGTGGTAGTCAAAGATAGCGTCATTGTTAACAGTGATGACTGTGTTTCCTTTAAGCCGAATGCCACCAATATAGTGGTCAAGAACCTTGATTGTACAGGTTCCCACGGCTTGTCAGTTGGCTCTCTCGGTCAATATGCAAAGGACGGCGAGATTGATGTTGTAAGGGATATTCTTGTTCAAGATATCACGTGCAAGGATTGTCAAAATGGTGCTCGGTAAGTTTTCAAGATGAAATGGTTTATAACACATATCCTTTGTTGAGATTAACTGATGATTACATACCACCATCAGTATCAAGACATGGCCAGGAGGCAAGGGTCTAGTGCAAAACATCACATTTGATCATATGGAAGTGACCAATGCCGAGAACCCTATTGTAATCACAACTCGTAAGTTGAACATGGCATCAACAGTGGGGATTAGGTTACACACAAAGTGTTGATTGGATACTAATGCATGACGAGAGCAGATTACTGCGACAATAACCAAATGGATTACTGCAATGGCTCTGATGACGAATCATTGTCCATCCAAGATGTCACCTTTAATGACATATATGGATCAGTGAGCGGTGAAAAGAGCAATCCCATTATCAATATGAATTGCTCCATCAACTCTCCTTGTTCTGACATTATTCTCACTGACATTAACATCAAGGCTGCAGACAACACACCAGAGAATGTTTGTGATCACGTAACCAACGCTGAAGAGATACCTTATTGTCCCCAGTATAAGGAATCAGCATAGTATATAAAATGGCTTCTTGTTCACTTGTTTCAATGAGCAGTATTTCCATTTAAGCTTGTAGTGGACAATGCGGTCATTATTATGAAAATCGGTCATGCAAGGTTGTTTGGGAAACTGGAATTTGCTCTCTTTGTCACAAAAATGCGCACATGGAACAATGCAATGTCAGGGGGTGATGAGAATACTTGCAGTGAAACATCCTTTGAAGAGATCAACTAGTATATGTATGCAGTTGTCACATAGTTTGCCACGTACAAAAAGGAGCAGCTATGCTATCTAAGCCTACTAAGATGTCATCCCGTTACCTGGAGTTGCATCGAGAAGCCTGCAGGTTAGTGATGTGTGTAACTAGAGAAGCGATGAAGATAATGCATCATGATGCTACTACACTGCAAGTAAGTGATGGCAACTGAGGATTTCGGCAGACTCGGTCTACACGTGGTTGGAATTAAGGAAGGGATGAAAGCAATATGTGAATAAGTATAAGGCAATAGGTAGCTTATGTCATGCCAAGTCTACTAAACCAACACAACTTGGTCTTGATTGATTTGGTTATGTATCAGTATGTCATTTCGATCTTCTTTTTCACCATTCTCACAACTCTGTTTTGCAACAAGCTTTTTTCTTCCATATTTGAACCACTCTTTCGCGTTATCTGATGACTACATTTTCCTTGACTCACCAGTGGCGTCGTTTCTCATCGCAGATGCGATCCAACTTGAAGCGAAAAGGATCCACATCTTCATCCAAATCATCCAAATCAGTACGCTTTAGGACTTATGAATCCATTTATTACACGCATAGCTCTTCAGAGTATGATCGAACTTCTTCCCTAGGCTGTTGTGAGGATGAGAATGAAGCCAATGTCACTACAATGCCTCCTATTCATGGCCAGTTCTTTATCATTGATACAAGTGAAATGGAACCTGATGAAACAGTGGTGCGAAATACAAATCATAATCGACAACGCGGCTTGGGAACGGTGGCAATTCTCATTGCCCTGCGTACCATGCGATAACAATGCATTAAAGTACATTAGCTCATCCCTGTTTGATTTCTCCCCCACCCCTCTTTCACTTTGTAAATGACCCTAGTATTATTGATAGACTTTTCTTTTGTTATATCCCCATTGTATTATATAATAGTAAGTGATCAATATCACCATGATGTTTGTCAGAAGAGATACTTTCACAATCCTCCATACGGGTACTAAACATTGAGTGATGCAACGATACCGCCTTTAAATCTCATTTTCATCTGCACGACACTTGCATGAAGTATTGATGACCAAAATGCAGGATTAAAGTAATAAGAGTGGCCATGTTATGATCATTGTACGACAAGAGGGAAAGGAGGATATCATTTGTGAGCACAGATCATCAGGTGCTGTTGTATTCAAGGGTGCAAAACATGGGGGATGGCATAAAGAATGGGGGACTGAATCAATGGGTCATGCAACTTGCCAGAAAAGTACAGCTCTTTTCTCTTTATTACCATTATGGCACCACAGCCAGAGACACGCTCTATCAAAGTAGACTTCCCTGTTTATGGTCTTGACTTTACTTTTGACGATCGCATTGTTGCTGTGGGTGGAGGAGGTGCATCGAGTCGTTCAGGTGTCAAGAATAAGATAGTATGTTAAGCTCCTTTACTCTTGTACTCGTCAGCTAATCTATAACGTATCCAGGTTGCTTTTCGACCAGGCAATGGTGATCGCATTGACTTGGATCTACCTGGTGACCAAGACTGTCCAATGTCGGTTGCTTGCCATCCTACAGTATGTGAAAAGTTGACTGTACAAGGTGTCTATATGCTGATACATGCATGATCCATAGCTTCCATTGATTGCTGCTGGTATCAATGACAACGATGCAAGTATCGAGAAAGGTGAAAATCGTAGCTGTCGACTCTTTGAATTGGATCAATCAATGCAAGTTAGAGTAATATGGTGATGGTGGAATACAATCAAACTAACGCTTCATTGTCTTTCTAGCAATGCCATTAAGCCCACCAACACTGCTTTTGCAAGTACAAGTCGAAACACAGAGGATTATCAGGTATGTCATGCAATAGGACATCAGAAATGTGATTGACTGACTGATGACATCCATAGAAAGTGACACGATTTAGTCCCGATGGCAAGTACTTGGTCACTGGATTCACGGATGGTCAGGTCACTGTACGACGACTGGATGATCTTTCGCTCAAATTCCCTCCATTACGATTCAATGGTGTACAAGATTGTGACATTGATCCTGATGAAGCTCATTTAGCCGTGGCAACTCCAAAAGCATTGATGATCTTGTCATTGAAGGATGGGACGATTGTGCAAGTCATTGAAAGTCCACGACTGAATGGGCGCACTGAATGTGAATTTCGGTCATGCAGGTATGGTTTTTGCATAACGCTGCTCTATTACACATCTAGACTAATCCAACGTCTTACAAAGATATGCCAAGGCACCTGAAAACAAGTTGTATGCAGCAGTCAATCCTATTTCTCGTGGTCGTGGATTCCTTTGCGCATGGAATCTAAGTCCAAATCCTCAACGGCGTTATCCTATTACAAAACGAGCCAAAACGGCCAGTGTTTGCCGCAAAAGCATCACGAGTTTCAGTGTAAGGTAAAATTCATTTGGCAAAAATTGATATTGGGATGCATTAACTGATGATGACTACATGCATATCTTAGTCCTGCAGGTGATCTTCTCGCTTATGCTTCAACTGATTTGACCATTGGCATTGTGGATGCAAGATTATTAAGAGTAAGGTTACAACAACAGTGAAAAAGGATTCCTATTGACACCCTTCAAATAGCCAGTGATGGTAATCAAACAAGCGCATGGATTTGCAATCACCAGTCTATGTTTTAGTCGCGATGGGAAATGTTTGGCAAGTGCAGGTGCTGATACCCAATGTAGGATGATGATCCTTCCCAATCTATTACGCAAAGGTAAGATGTCTTTGTACGACAATGACAAGCATTGGTTAATCCTTTTCTCAAATAGAATCCCACTTTTTATCTGAATCATCCTTTGCTTTACTCTCTATTCTATTGTTATGGTTACTATCTTATACTTTACACGAAATGAAGCTTTTACAATAGCAAATGCGACACGTTTACGAAATGAAGCTTTGTATATACTATTTGTATTGAAAGACGAGGGAAAGAAGAACAAAATTATAGAGCAAAACACCCAATTGTGGATGTGAATGATATGTGTATGGTGAATGGGGGTAAAGTAACAAGATGATCAGGTCCTTCTTGAAATGCCAAGACGACTAGAGCTTCTAGTACTGCTGGAAGTAGATGTTGTAGCTCTTGATGGTGGGCGTAAACCACTTTGTGGCGTAGTTGATCGAGATCCAAAAATACTATTGTGTTGTCCTCCTCCCAATGTACTAAGACGTGGTGCTGGAATAGGGGATCGTGCACGTGATGTCGCGGTCATTGGAATATGACTTGCTCTCTTATTGTTGGAAAGAGAAGAAAGACGAGAAGAAGATGATGTAGGTTGTCTACGATTGGAAGTTGAACTTGTTGATAAAGTGCGTTGTGGTGTAATAAAGCTTAAACGACTGCTTGAAGTGGAAGATGGCGCAGGAATATGTGATGCACGTTTAAGACCCAATCGAGAAGGAGTACGTTCAACAAGTGGTGGTGATTGTGTATTAGAAAGAGTAGAGCGTGTTGGATGTGAAGATAAAGAGCGTCGCATGTTGGGTGTTGATGGATTTGGACTGGTTGAACGAGAAGCAGCTGATGAGCTGATACTTGAAGTAGATGTATTGGATGGAGGCACATGCAGGTTGTTAAAGGTGATTGTTGATTGAGATGTCATACTATTTTCACTGCTAATGCTTCCGGAACGTGTACGTTGCTGGGGTTTTGAATGTGCATGAATAGTAGCCTAATAAGACAATAATAAGCACGGCTATTATTGGCCACGTTTAATATGGTCTGTGTACCTACCTCATCCAGTTTCCAAAACTCCTCATCCGAATCATCAAGGTCCAATGTTGCCAAGTCAGGTAAATCAGTCTCATCATCCATATCTGACGTATAGTTGGCTTTGATCAATTCATCAAGATTGACACTGTCTTCTGAACTAATCGATGATATCGAAAGTGGTCGTGTTGTCTTTTGACTCGCAGAAACTGGTATCCTAGCAAACCAATGCATAATTAAGTACATCTTGCATTTACTCCCCTGCATCCTGATATCAAATACCTCATATTGTTATCGTATGGTTCACTTGGTTCACGATAGCCGTGGACATTCATGAGCCAGCCGTGTACATTGCTCGGTGTTCGATCAGTCTCCTTGTCGTCACCAAGACCAAAGATAGTGTCAGTGTTCTTGTTTGGTAAATGGGAAGCTGTAGATGAAGCATGCATTGCAATAGAACGAGTTGCGCTTAAAACTATTCTGCAAGGGGCCAAAAGAAAAAGGAAAGTGATAAAGTGCAACAAAGCAGGGTGTAGGTGTGTGTGATGGAATCGGAGAATTGGGCTTCCTTTGATGGCGACAGGCTCGACTAAAGATATATTGGACTTGTTGATTGTTTGCATCTCGGTGTAATCTCGAAAAGGACAATAGCGAATAGGCTTATCATCATGTAGTATACCAGTTGGTTACCTATATAGTATAACACACTTGTCCAATAAAGCCATTACACATCAAAATAGGTTGAATGAACACAGCCATATACAGAGTGTCACTAGTTGATTCATTGTTTGATTTTGTTGTGTTACGCAAGAAAAAAGTATGTGCAGAGATACATGTATCAAATCAAAGGTATTCTTATTATGCATGTAATATAAAGGGATCTCTACAACTTCCGTGATTTCCTCTCTGTCTCGAAGATAAGAGCTCTCCATAACTTCATCACAAATACTAGGGCTTCTGTATCCAATGTCTAAAAGAAGTAAAACACAGGATGAGCTCTTTGTATGCATTGATCACCTTTCTTGATCCACTTACCATTTCCAATTCCTTTGTTAATACTTCAGGTGATTGACGTCGTCTTACAAAGTCCAAGATGAAACCAACAAACTCCTCTTCTTCAGTACCAAGAATCTCGAGCACCTTTTTGGAAATGAATGGCTTAAGCTTCTCATTGACCAAATCCTACAAGAGATGATGGTAAATATGATAGAACCGACAACATTCATTACATACCTCATCCACTTGATCCCACTTGACAGGCCAGGCCCATAACTCTTGCTCTGAACTTGGTATAGAATCAATCAACTCCTTGATTATACGTACTCGTTCTTCAGGATCCATGTTGGAAGAGTCATCCAATGTGACATCGTCATCATCATATTCCAATGGTACCAACACGCGTCGTTTTCTTCCAGCTTCATCATCATCATCATCTTCCTCACCACCACCTATTGCTGATATTCTCTTGATTGGCACATTCAAATTGAGCTTTGTTGGTTTCAGGGCAATCTTTGGTGTATTTTCATCAGTGTGTGGTGTTGCACTAGCAGATTGCCTTTCACGTTCTCGCTCTTCAGCTCGTCGTCGTTCTTCAATCTCTTGTGCTTCCAAACGTCGATCATTTTCATCTTCTTTATCCAAATGAGCTCGAATGCCAGATCGTTCCATCCTCCAACGAGAACTATAAGAAAAGATAAGTCATGTGCTATAACAGTAATGTCCCATCCTACTTACCGATTGCTATAAAATAGCTCCTCTCCTCGTTGTTCTTCCACTTCATCATCCCATTCTGCAAGTCGCTTGGCTTCATATTCTCGATTGTGTTCAAATCGCCTCTCATGCTCTTTCAGTCTTTGTAAACGTCGCTCATAATCACGTCGATTCCTTGCTTCTTCAGCTTCCACTTCTTTTTCTTTCTGAGAAACACGTATATATACATTAGACAATTCCATTCATGATTGAATATAGTCATATGACTTACTTGTTTGAATGCAATTTCAAGATCTTTTTCACGTCGTTCTTCTCTGCGTCTCTCCAATTCTTCATCACTGATATCTTCTTCTTCCTCTGGATGACCAAACTCAGTTGCTCCACGAACAAAATCATGTCCTCTTCCATGACGTCCTTGACTACGTCTTCTTCGACCGTAATCAGAATCTGGTGATCGATTGCGACTGCGTCTATCTCGTTCCGCAGACTCGGATCGTCTTTCCTGATCTCGTTGTGCTGCACGTTCTTTGAAAAATGCAAGATCTCTGCTCAACATGTCGTTTGCTTCACTTTCTTCAGCACCAGTATTCTCTCCAGTTGTTGTAGCTGCACCACTCTCATAATCCTCTGGTTGTAATCCTTTGTTGATAGCATCGACATAAGCGTATACAATCTTGAGCGCCTTTTGATCCTCTTCATCATCATTCTAATACAACATCATGTCAATTGTCTTCTTTTCCACTTGTTCATCCCATAGTCATACTTACGCTAGTTTCCATCTTTGATTGCTTATATTGTTCGAGATTCGTGCGCACCTTGTCATCAGCTTTTACCTATCATCCTCATTGTCAATGACTGATACAGGATGCATTACCAAATACACATCTACTTACAATCAACTTTTTCTGTACTTGACTACCATCCATTGCTGTCAATGTCAGACCTTGATGTGTGTTCTCTTCACCACCCAATACACGTAATGTTCGCAAAACGCTATCTGGATCCTCATATTCAACAAAGCCGAAGCCCTTTGGTTTGCCAGATGGATCTTTCATACGCTTCCAGTGTCTCAGTTTGCCAGTTGCCTATAGCTAAAGTCAATAAGGATAGTGTTGAACAAGGAATAGACTTACAGTCAAGAGTTTCTCGATCCAACCGTCGTTCACACCTGCTGGTATAGCACCTACGAACAATGTCGTCAAATTCTCAGCATCGCCACCACCAGTAGTAGCAGTTGTAGTAGTTGGTGCAGGTCTGCCTACAGGTGCTGGTCCCATGGCGTGCATGGTTCCTCCTGGAGGTGGTGGTCGTGCATTAGGTGGCATGTAGTTGGTTGGCATGGCTGGTGGTCTATATCCGCCATAAGCTGGTGCACCAGGTGGGGGTCGATAGCCACCTACACAAAAACACTAAGTCAATGACACTACAAGGTGAATCTGGAGATGGGTTGTTACCGTAAGGGCTCGATCTGTATGGATCCATGGGCGATTGGCTTCAAGTGGCGGATGCAGAAAAGGTAAAGAGATACGAGAATCAAGCTCACACTTAAATTATAGAGAGCGCTATTTGGCCAGGCACTGCTGCTGATATAGCTGGATAGGTTCTTGCTTCAAGCTGCTACTTGTTCCACCTTTTTCTTCTCGGACTATTAGCTAGTTGTAGTCAAAAGTAGAGTCTCTCGTGTAATAAAAGTAGCTATGTTCTTATCTTGGTCTTCTATTGGTAACTAAGGACATACTGCATCACTCTTCAACCAGGTAGTTCAAAGAAATAGGGCTTAATGATCTACCATTGCATGAGAAAAGCTTTGCTTGCTAGTCCACCAGCTCCCTGTCATTGTAATGAATACATGCTATCTCTATCCACTGGCATAAACATGGATCCTTTATTGTCTTCTGTGCACTATGATGACTACATTCTATAACTTTTTAACCATTCCATCCATTCCACAAATAACAAAGTGTAACACGAGATCGAGTTTCATTTATTGCAGTGACTGAGAGTGTGAATGTGTGCGCGCGCGTGTGTGTAATTGTGATATGCGAGGAAAATAGGTTGCTTGTGAATGTAAGTGATGTATTCAACGATCAGCATGGTGCTTTGCCCTTCAATTCAGCAGCAGTGAGTGGTTGAAAATTGTGTACATCAATTCCTTGTGCCAGCAAATTAGCTTCCATGTGAGGAGGAACCAGCTTGTTGATCAATTCTGGCTTTATTGAAAGCTCTATAAAAGTGACAGCATGAATAAAACACACTTGATCCTCTATTTCTCTCTCTCTTACCTTGTCTTGAGAAATCAAAGAGATTGGGCAAAGGTTTTCCAGTAGGAAGACATGTATCTGGATTGCGTAACTCGTCAAAGAAGGGATGAGCAAGAGCATCAATGGCTGTGATTCGTTTGTCAGGGGCATATTGCAACAATTCACTGATGAATTCCACTGCTTCTGGTGGTGTTCGTGACTTGAAGATCTATTGAAGCAGCATGAGAATACTAGTCAATCCATGTTGAATTTGAAATCAAACCTTGGAGAAAGGATGGGGTTTTATCTGAGGAAAACGATGTTCGGTATAGTTTGGATTCATGGCAAGTAGTTGTTCCTTGGTAGGAGTCCCGAGCACCTTGATGATTTCCACCAATTGGTCAATGCCACTTTCACCAGGGAATAAAGGTTGACATAGCATAAGCTCTGCCATCACACATCCGCTTGACCAGATATCAATGCTGGAAGTATAATTGGTTGCTCCAAATATAAGTTCTGGTGCCCGATAATAGCGTGAACAGATATATGACACATTGGGTTCACCGGCTACAAGCACCTTGGCACTAGTTGGATTGAATGTTAAAAAGGTCGATATATAGTCTGACAATGATTCAGCCATCCTTATCTTCTACTCTTGATTCCCAATACTCACCTTCCAAAGTCACAAAGCTTCAATACACCTGTAGATGGATCCAACAATAGATTCTGGGGCTTGATATCACGATGGCAAATACCAAGAGAATGAATATAGGCAAGAGAACGCAGCAATTGATAAGTGTACAACTTGACTAGCAACATGGGCATTGTTTGCTTGGCCTTGGCATAATGTCGTGATGCACGATAGACTGTCTCGGGAATGTATTCCAGCACCAAGTTCAGATACACTTCGTCTTTCTGTTTCTAGAAATCTTACTTCCAATTCCATTCTTGTATTCCTCTTTATCCCATGTAGCTTACCTTGACATCGCCATGACTATAAAAGAATGCCTTTAGAGCCACTATATTGGGATGACAAACGCTCCTCATGATCTGCAATTCGCGATTCTAAAGTGTCGTGTGATCATACATGTGTATGTGTGCGTGAGATTGTGTGTGAAAGAAATGAATACGCAAAAAAGCATACCTTGAATCGCCTATCCTGAAGCACCTTCTTTATAGCCACCTCTTCACCAGTGCGTAATAACTTTGCTTGGTATACAACACCAAATGATCCATTCCCGGCTACTTTGTAATTCGAATAGTGTAGCTGTATATCTTGACCAGTCTTGCCATCCTTGGCTGCAACTTTGATGACTTTAAGAGGATCAGCGTCACCTGGCAGTAAAAGATAACGTTATACTCCTATAAGAACCATCCCCTTGTAGCTCCCTTTGGTTGTAAAAGCCTCTTTTCAAGGTTACTTACCTATTATCTTGAGACCACTCATTGGACCGTGCGCCATTATTGTTGTTGTCTTTAACGGAGTCGGACTAGATTGGGGGAGAAGAGAACCATTGTAGTAATAGTAGCGGATGAGTTGAGCATATTCAATAAAGTTGACAGTGGCAAGACAGCATCTGACAGCAACGCATCCCAAGTGTTGAGCATCTCGCAAGGAGGTACCCTATATAACACATTGAAAGGGTGGCATGCCAATAGCCAGTCGGAGGAGGGAGAGGATAAAGGAGTAGTAGTAGTAGTAGTAGTAAAGGGTATACAAGTAACCGAAAATGATAACTCACTAGTTGGACAAAGTGGTTGGTTATTGACGAGAGAAAGAAACGAGTAGTGAATAATAATAGAAATTGGCAGTTGTAAGAGCGTGTTAAGGAAGAAGAAAAAGAAGCAGAGCGAGTTTCTGCTGGTGAACAACTCCTCCACCCCCCACTTTTGCACACGCACCACTTACTCCCTTTGTACCCAAGAAAAACTCACACCTCGCATCAAATTCCAATTCCGGTAACACCCAAATGGTACATAAAGTACATTGCATGATATTATTACTATTACCGAGTAAAGCGACGGGCTACACTCGGCATGCCATAAAAATATGCTTCTTCATTCTTCATATAGCTTGGTAGTAGGTCACTGTCATTGGTTTGTGGTGCAACTGGTAACATATCACCTGAATCATCTCTGGGACTCACTCCTCCACCATCAGGGGAACCCATACAAGTCTCCAGATCGCCACATCCTACAATAGTACTTTGGGATGCCATACGTCCACTAAAATGAAATCGATCATGAACACTACGAGATTGACTATGAGCTGACATGATAAAGCCATGCAATTTGCCTTCATGGGGTGTGAGTCTTCTACTTGGATCAAGCTGAAGCACTTGACTAAGAAAATCAGCCATCAAGAGTCTCACTCGTGTTTCTACATGATGTATTAGCTTCTTCTTTTACCTAATCCTTTATATAACTACCTTGATTCTTTTCAGAAGGATTCATTTGTTTACGTGGCATGGGATTCGTTAGGATGAGATCCATCAAGTCGTTGGTCGAATAAGTCTTTTTGTTTGGCTTTTCCACCTGCTGCGTTTCATCCATGTATTGCTTTCTGCTTTTAAGTTGATATTGACTATTGCCATCCACTACCTTGCGATTGAAAAAGCGCCTAGTGTGTCTGCCTTGCTGCAACATGCTTGAAGGTGGTGTCCTATGCATCATTCATGCAAGTCAACGTTTAAGTGAAATCCCTGTTGATGCAGATCGATACTTTACCCAAGAACATGCGTGATAAGTGCCAACTGGTTGTATTCCGAGGTACCAGGGAAAAGGGGAACACCAAAGAAAAGTTCTGCAACTGCATCATCTTCCCATATTAGCCATCTTTATGCATAGAATCTTATAAGCTTAACTTACCTATACATCCAAGGGACCACATGTCAATAGGTGTAGAGTATCTCATCCCAATAAGGACTTCGGGAGAACGATAAAAGCGAGATTGAATATACGTGTGAAGACGCTCGTTGGTGCGACAAGCTGATCCAAAATCGGCAATTTTGATCTGGGGTCTCTTTAAGCTAAAGAGCATCCAATCAATACCTCTTCTCTTGTCACCTGAACCACGTTATATTACCTTTTCAAAAGAATGTTCTCTGGCTTAAGATCACAATGGATGATACCTGCTTCACGTAAAGTAGCCAATCCTTCGAGTAATTGCTCAGAAAAGGTACGAATGATGGCTGTTGGTAATCCTCGAAAGCGATTGTGCTTGAGCAGCTCATACAAGTTGATGGAAAGCAATTCGAATACTAAACAAAGATGATTCTTGTGTAAAAAGGTATGCTTCAGCCGTATAATGTGTCGCTCATCATTAGGGTCACATTCCCTATTCAGCTACATGTGTGGAAAAAGTTGATGTAAGGATGCATGATATCATGTATCACCTTGTGCCACTTACATATTTGAGAATGGCCACTTCTGCTAATGCTTGGGTATAGTATGCAGCCTTGCTTTTGATCACTTTGACACCAAATAGACGTCCATCTTCTACATTACGACACTTGACTACTTGTGCAAAAGTGCCAGCGCCCAGCATATCTTGCACAACATATCTGTTATAGAGACATTTAGATGGTATAAAAATGATTATCGTCTACTTGCCTTTTTGAGCCATTGGTATCTCCCAAGACATCGTGCACATAAAGAATATAATCACCCTTTTCATTATCATACTGGCATCTTTTGCTGGGCACACTTGGTTTGGTAAGTGCTCGTCGTGGTATCTTTCTGGAGCAGTAACGAAAATCAGGATTGCATTTCTTATATGTCTCACATAAGCCGATTGTCAAAAGCAGTACAGGCTATGCAAGATGTTCAAAAGTGAATATAGTGCTGCCATGTCTTTTACTCTTGTTGTTACCCTTTTTAATTGCTTATGAGCATTATTGATATGGTCAGCAGATTCTATATAGGATGGCTGATCACTCGATGTTGAAACATGTTCGGATGGTAATATCATGTTTGTTGTTGGGTGGACTGTAGAAGGTACTTGAATGGCGCTATTGTTGTATTCATGTGATGAGCGAACCTTTGGTAAGGATTTCAGCTTGTTACTCCAGTTTGATGAGCCTGACAAAGTACGATTTCTTAGTCGTGGTATGTGTATACACTTGGCTGGTTCATTGTTTGTTGCAGAAGGGGCTGTTTCCTTTGATGGATTGTTTGACTGTGATTCCTTTGTTGTACTTTTCTTGCCATATAGTCGTTCAAAGTACTTTCGCATAATAATTAGAACAGAGAAGCACGTGGGAGAGAAACAATAGCAACAATACTGCAGATTATAAGCGGACAAGATGTCTTGCCAGGGTATACATAAAACGACGTGAATCCGATGCTCCTTTATTCCACCCAAGTGATCAATCCTTTACGCAATTCCCAACCCCCAAAAGATAACATGGTTGATGATTCATTGTTTCTTATTAAAAAATGTAATATCTAAGCAAAAGAACAAACAAAATGACTGAAGCAATGATAATGGGTGGTCCATATTGTCGAAGAAGAGCTTGCCAATTAAGGTGTCTTGCCTTGTCCTTGAACATCTTTGCACTGTCTTTCAGTTCTCCAGAGATATGGCTCATCCCTTTCAAGAAGGAAAAATATGCCGAAGATCAGCTCATTGTACATCTGAAACCCATCCTCCTCCTCCTCCTCCTTTGTTTATGAGAAACACTTACGATCCAAGCTGTCACCACGCCAGAGCAGATCTTCCATATTCTTTGTCATGATCCGCGTAACATCTTGCAGGTCTTCATTAAGCTTGGACAAGTTGCTTTGTGTTCGAGTGTCTTGATAAATCTTTTTGGTCTTTTGCATGAATGTGTCTAATAACGTCACGTGTCAATAAGTCAATTGGATCAATGGCGAACATTATCTTACCAAACTTGACAAAGGCATAAGGTCTCAATCCTGGTTTCTCGACTTCGTTTCCATAGCTCATGTTGAACTCTTTGGCAAGTTCTTCCAGATAACTAAAGGCAAGCTTCCTTGGATATGACTTGTCACAGATACAAAGGTAACAAACGCTTCCTTCTATAATGTAGCTGATAAGGAGGTATTAGTCTTTCATTTGTTACGTAATAAGCGTCAACCTACTGAAAAACATATTGACCAGACTCAATAGAGCATCGTGGTTCTGAATTGACATTGAGTCGCTTGAAGACTGTCTTTGCTTGGCCCTTGTATTCAGCTAGTTCAGTTTCCACCTTGTTTCCAAAAAAGTACAATAAGCAATGTGCCAGTTGACCAGTACTATTGTAACGCTACCTGCTCGTCATCCATGCTAGCTGCCAAAGGTAGTCCATCGGCT
This sequence comes from Lichtheimia ramosa, assembly GCA_008728235.1. Classification (NCBI taxonomy): domain Eukaryota; kingdom Fungi; phylum Mucoromycota; class Mucoromycetes; order Mucorales; family Lichtheimiaceae; genus Lichtheimia; species Lichtheimia ramosa. The sequence continues at coordinate 1,189,403 of CP031827.1, read as the reverse complement.
ACACGGGCAATGATTGTCGACTTGACCATGGCAAGTAAGAGAGAGTAGTGTGTGTGATAAAGCAACGTGTCGCCAGTGGAAAGGCCCAGCTCGTCCTAATTTAGGAATCTTGTGTTTTACCATGTGATCACTGTCATGCAGCATTGCATTCCATCACAGTCCAACAATCAGCAACTTCCCATCCACAACTCATAACTTTCCTTCCTATCTGGTCAATCCCTTCTATAACATGTGTAATAAAACTATAAAGAAGATGACTTTATCCAATACATTGTGTTCCATATCTACTACTGCTATGCTACTGTATCCTAATCCCTGATTGCATGATTGTCACTCTTCAACATTCAACACCTTTTATTGGCAATTGCACGTACATAAGATATATCTTCAAGTCGAGAACAATATTCTTCTCTTCGTGTTGATGAGATACCCTTTGGAAAGAGAAAAGATGTTAATACATTGATCATTCAACAAATCAACATCACTTACCACAAGACAAAGCCATATCCCATATCGTATAGCAAGTTCAATTTGCATATGCATCAAGTCTGGATCATTGTAACATGTTTCTTGAGCAGCTGTGATTGCTGTATCCACAAATCCATGGCCATCCAGAGAAAAGAAGGTAGAACAGAATCGACGATGACACCATAAAGCTTCATGTCCAGGGAATCGAATAATAAGATCATCAATCCAGTGCATATGGGAGTCTTGATTGTCTTTTCCTATTGCTTGCATCACACGTGCCATGTGGTGAATACCAGAATGATCGCTGACGTTACGTTCAATCCATGTTCGAGTACGCAAATATTCCTTATGTTGATCTTTGGATGTTGTCATAAATTGGTCAAGTAGCCATCCACGATAAGTCCAAGCGTAATAATTGCGTGGGTGAAGTGTTGCTGTTCGTTCACATACTGCCAATTCCTTTTCAAGATCCAACGTATCAGGCCATTGTGCATATAACCAGCGTCTATTAACGGTGTTTAGTTGACAGGTTTCCTAGTCTAATCGTCAAGACTTACCGATGATGCCATGCAATACAGCTTTTGGAATGTCTCGGCAATGTGAATATCAGATCAATCAGTTCTATCTCATCCTTGACATTGATGTGCTTTTCCATAATCAACTGCTTTCTATCATGAGACATTAATATCACGATCATCCTTGAAAGTACTCTGTTGATGTACCTTATGTTCAAAGCTGTGTAATGATCAGGTTTCAACAACACCATGATCTTGCTCGTTCTTGCTTTTTCATCTACTTTAGTAGCTGTTCTTAAGGCTTCGTCTGCTTCTTTCAATAGAGTAGGAAGGTGTTGTAAAGGAAAGCCTAGTTTGCAATCCATCACTACAAGAGGAAGATACTCCTGGCTGTCTTCAGGTAACTCATTGGCATCGGGTGTTGCATGTACAAAGCCAATCTCGTTGCTTTTATGGTTGAGTCAAAATACAAAGGTGAATTGGAGACCAAGATCCTACATTGTATAGGTGCTGAGCGCAGTGGCGAGTTTTTGGTGAAGCATTATGGTCAAAGGAGCAGAGCATAGCGCGACACCGCTGGAATGAAAAGTAAATGCCGCGTCAGTACACCAGTATCCCTACTATATCCCTATTATCAACCATCTTCACCTAACAATCTGCCCTGTATCTACATGTATTGAAACATACCAGGTTGTAGATGATGTTCCACTTGATAATAAAGTACGCAATGAACATGATGATCCATTTACGGATCTGCAAGTAGGACTGTGTGAATGAATGGATGTGTAACCATGCAAGCATTCTCCTCATCTGCCCCTGTCATGTCAACCCTTCCACTTTTTCTTGTTCTCGCGTGATCGGCATTGCTTTTGTTCAGGGCAAATGTCATCATGAGCATGCTACATACATGCATTGATATAAATGTTGTTGGTATTCCTTTTCAAATCAAGAATGACATGGGCACTTTGTAGCAGTATTCTCTTATCTTTTTAGCTATACAACACATGTCGTAAAGTTTGTGAATCACAGCGTGTGGGAACAAGGAGAATTGGCCGGTGCACATGGACCACGAGCACGTTCACCTGTCATATCGCTCCATATTGGCACGCCTTGTCCACGCTCCCTTTGTGTTGGGTAGTATTTGATGGCACAAAATCACAATCAATTAGTCTGTGTGATTGTTGCGTGTTGCAGAATCACTTGCTCATGTGAAACACGCAGTGATTGATGCTGCTTAATTACGATAGCAATGACGATAATGGCTTTATTTACAAGTATACCCCTTTCATTGTATTGGATGTTTATTCATCGATACACCATGTGGTGTTGTCGATAGGTTAAAAGATGATGGAAAGACTTCATCTCACAAGGTAGCAAAAAAAAGGGGTAAATGGGAGCTAATGGGAGAGAAAAGAATGAATGATTGGGGGGAAATAACGGGAGAATTACGGCATAACAAAGAGAGAGAGTGAACAGGAGGAGTCATGAATGTGCATTGGCATATCTTGGTTAAAGCTGATAATGATGTAGGATGGCGAATGAAAAAATGGAATATAGCACCAGCCATAAAGAGTAATTGGAGACATTTCCAGTGCACGTGGTACCCAAGACAACTCCACATTCGATGCTAATGGTGTCTTTTTGAGAGTCAGGGTCCTTGTTTCAAAGCTGTAATAGAACAACGACCTGACTTCCATTTTGGTGGATTCCATGACATTAGCTGTGTTTGGAAGCAACCAACCAAATAGCCCAAGTGACGCACGCGCTCTAAGACAAGCGCTCACTTCCTCAGAAGCCTTTGTTCTTATCCAGAAAGAGATCATTCAGCACAAAGCAGCTCCTCCCCTCCTCAATAAACGTTTCTCTATGTCTGGTATCATGCATCCGCTCTCCGGGCTGTCTTCCGTCTTGTATTGAAAAAACACAGCTCAGCTACAAAAACGTTCCTTTTGAATATTTGCATTCCTGTTCTTCTTTTCTTCCTTTTCTCTTTTTCTTGCTTTTACTATCATCCTCTTTGATATTTCTCTTTCTATTGCTTTATACTTATTTCATGTCATCTTGATGGGTCAACATTGCTTGGATATTGTCGACTTTCCCATCTCAGCTCTGATCAAAATGGTTGCCAGTTTGCTCGAATCAGTCATACATACCAACGATCGCATCCCATGCAATAGCATCACTGTTTTTCATTCCCGGGCTGTGCCCAACATCAAGATTGATGCTTACCTTGCTCGCATTCAAAAGTTTACTCCATATAACAATGATGCATTGCTTTGCATTCTCGTTTATTTCGACAGAATATCAAAACTGCAACCCAAGTTTGTATTGAATTCACTCAACATCCATCGCTTGCTTATTGCAAGGTACCTTGTTTTTGTGTTTTGTGTAAAACAGCTATTCCCTGAGCCATGACTCACTCATTTGTTTGTAGTATTGTAGTAGCGTCCAAGTTTACATCTGATGTGTTTTATCCCAATGCGCGCTATGCCAAGGTAAGATTCAACAAGGATCAATCTATGCAATAGCTCACATGCATTCAATCTAGGTTGGAGGACTGCCACTCGTAGAGCTTAACAAGTTGGAGATGGAGTTCTTATTTATGTGTGATTTTGATCTACATGTACGTCTTGAAGCTATCCAAGAGTATGGAGATCAGTTATTGCGACACAGCATTTCAAATCTTGTTCCGCTTGACATGACAACATCATCTTCCCTGCGAAAACGACGTTCACCATCTTCATCTTCATCATATCAAGATGATCAACAACGTACTTGCAGGGAGAAAATGACACCATGTACAGTGACAAATGCACAACCATCATCATCAGCAACAACAACTTCAAGCACTCGATACCATCGCACTAATACCCAGCAGCAGCAACATCATGTCTTATTGCCACTGACACCTCCTTTGCATGAAGAACAACCCGAAGCAAAGCGTCAACGTCGTGAAATGAGAGATTACAATAATAGCCCTGCAGCAGCCAACGTTGCCTCCCTTGTCACTGAGAATCGATCCTAAATGATCCACTTTTTCTTGGTCCTTCATACACTTTTTAAAGACTTTCATCACTGTCATCATCATCATCCACCATCATGATACTTCGATATAACATTGTTCTTCTTCTTCTTCTTCTCCTCCTTTATTCTCCTCTCCTGATGTAAATACTAGCAATGTAAGCACACACACAACACACATATATATATACATGTTACTGCTTCGTCTCCTTTTATATATACCAACTTGTACAATATACAATATATCCAAATGCATAGCATCCGCCAGATGTTGTGTGACAAGCGGGAATAGAGAGACACATGCATGGAAGGAGTAAGTCAAAATTAGGTACACATTCATTTCTTTCTTCCATATCCGACATGCCCCAAAACGCTTTATCACAACACGACCATTCCACCAGTGTAAACAGTACTCCTGCTAATACAACAATGTCGACTACGCGCACACCTGCACCCCAACACATTGTGGACAAGATCAGTGAAAAACAAATGGAGTTACGGCAACTGGAGCAGATTGCCAATCACAGTGAGCAAGTGGCTAAACAGTTGGAAGCTTTATCAAAGCACTTTAAAAGTCTATCAAATGATGCTAAAAGTAAATGTCTATATCCATGAACAACAACGAGCAAGATATTGATCTATATGAATAGAGGTGGACAAGACGTTCAGCAACTGGCATACTGTATTTCGTACCATGGGGATGCTTACAGACGACACGCTGAACAAGGGCCATCCTACCATTGTCAAGTTACCTATCCATGACAACGATTCTTCAGATGACAAGAAACAGCCATGATTCACATCGTTTGAAGGAAAGAGGACAGCTTTTGGTGTACATACTTTTTAATGGGTGACACTAGAGTAGGGTATATAGAAGGAATGTGTTGTATATATAATATAAATGTAAATGAAACCATCTATGTCCTATTGACAATACATTGCTTGACGGGATCAAGAATATCACCATTGCCTGAATTCCACTGATATAGCGTAACACTTGCCACAAAGATAGATCCAATAGCACCAAATAAGATCAGCGCTACATCTGCAACACGTCTCCATGTGGGTAAATCGATGGCTTTAAGATGGAATAAAGGTGGAAAGACAAAGCATAATGGGATACAGAACAGGGCACCGATGAGTGACACAAACTTGTCAAGCTTATCCTTGGATCCAACAATGGCAATCCATGCACAGAGAAATACCACCAATACTCGGAATACATTCTTTTGCCATTTGACGACAGCATTATTCTTGCCAGATCGTGTAGTGAATAAACCATTTTCCATGATACGTATGGCTGGAAAGAGTTGTAATGGGATGGATAAGCATATAGCAAGCGAATACAAAGTCTGGATGGAGGACACCATTGGATCTTTGCTTGGAAGATTCAAAAGGATGATCGTTTGTACATCTTCACCGAATGTCAAGTAAGAAATGGCTCCCAATGCGATAAAGAGGACAGTGATAACACCTAGTACGCGTCGTAACACACTTGGAAACTTGGATGGCTCCTTCATTGACTCGGTGATTGGGATCACTATGATGATGTTGGTATATGCCTATGTCCATATATGCTCATAACACTTACCAAGGCCTATACCTTCATAGGTGAATGCAATTGTGCCAATGAATAAGGGAAAATGAGATGGGTTCCATAGATCCACATGGGCAATTCCCACATCTGATAGTTGTAGCAGATCATAATAAAACATGTATCCCAATCCAATCACAATGAAGACATCGGCGATAAGGGCAAACACGGATAGTCGTTGTATCTTGCGAATCATAGCCAAAGGAATGAATACAAAGCTCTGAGCAAGGACAAGTAGATGCATAGGAATCAAGACACGACATTTGGAGAATGCCAACACAAGTGATTGGATGTTTTCTGCCACAAACACCATGTAGGCACATACAAAGCCGATTTGTGAAAGTGTGATAGCGAATAAAACTGCCAACTTCATGCTGCGTCCATATAAGACACCACCCATGTCACCAAAGCTTGCATGAACCACCAATCGTGTTTGCACCAACAACAGAAATGAGCATAAAGAGATCATGGCCCAAGCAATGACACCGAGAATTGAAAAGACCAATCCACCATTGTAAAAACTGGTCATCATCCTGATTAGTTCTTTGCCATTTCCTCCATTCTATATAAAAGCAACTTACGCTCTAGGCAAAAACATGATGCCTGTTGTTACAAATGATTTGAGCAAAAGAAACATGGCTTTGCCTGGTGTAGCTTTATCTTGGACTGAACGTGATGGCTTGTTGGATGGTAATAAAGGCATTGTCTCATGTGTAGATCGGATAGGATAATGATGATGATATCGGGTATAAGATGATGTAGATGCATCTGCTGAAGAATGATGATTGTTGGAAACAGCTGTTGCTGGAAGTGGTAATTCACCAGGATCACATGATTGATAAGATGCACGATGGAGCATATTCCCTCGGTAAGCCATGACACTACCACCAGCAGCAGCTCCTGTATTGCTATCTGCACTATCTGTTGCAGCACCATCAGATGATGTATAAGAAGACAATGAAGAATCATCACCGTCGTCATCTTCATCACTGAGATCTTCTCCACCAAAATGACCATACAAACATAAAAAGTCCACAAAGCTTGAAGTGACAAAGTTGGGTGACTTTCCTTGACGTGCAGCTTGAGTAAGAACATGATGTCTTCTAAATCCACCAGGCTGTTTCAAGGATTGAAGTAAAGGATCATCCACAGACTGACGAGTGGCTGGAAGTGAGATAGATTCAGCACGTTGTCGTCTCCATCGTTGCTCGTTATCCACACGTGCAGTCCACTTGTAAATTTCATCCACAATAGCACCACCAGGTAATAAATGATGTGTGCTGTAAACTGGTGTAGTGCTTCTACTACTGTAAGTGGTAGCTTCTTGTTGCATAGTGGAATGATTTATATCGGATGTTGTACTACTTGCAGCAGCTGACGGCGTATGATCATCCTCTCGTTGTTGTTGTTGTTGCTGTTGCTTGGCAAGTTGACGACTAGTTCGACTATCCGAGTTATTACGTCTTCGACTATGGTTGTTACGACGTTGGTGTTGACGTGGAATCTGGGATGCGATCGGCAACTGTTCCGAATGTGTTGTTGACCCCGACGAAGTTGCATTGGCAGGTTGTAAAACAAGATGTCGTTTAACTACCCTGGCTACTTGCTCCACGGGTAAATCGACAGTCAAAGAGCGCTCCATGAGCTACGTGGTAGTGGAATTGATAAAAGAAAATGAGAGAAAGAAGACTGAAAAAGAGGGCTGGTGCTTGTTTCAAAAAGAGAGTAATGCATCCTCCCTGCGTGACAGCCCGCTCCCATTGCACACATTTATATCCTGGAGTCACTCCACATATCACATAGTAAGATGGAAAGGTTTTTTAATCACGTGGTACACATGCTCTAAAAGCAAATGATTAAGACAATCCCATAAAGCAAATGAGGGATTTTGTAAGAGGATGGAGAGAGAGGAAATGCGATGAATGGTAATAAATGGGTGAGGAGATACTACAACAACACGGGTAATGGCTGCATTTACTTGAACTGATCTTCAGTGACACCCTTGCCCATAGCAGCAGTTGCAGCTACACCACCAGTAACAGTCTTCATCAATTCATCCACATAGTTGGCTCCAGACCATTTTTGATGTTGCAATACATCAATGCTGTTTTCACGCTCCTTACGTTGTACATTAGACACATAGCCATACATGCCATGTTCCTTGTATGCCTTTGCAAAGATACCTAAACATCATATCATCAATAAAGCTTTTTTGTTTCCTTTTGACTTTTCCTCATCCTTATCCTTACCAGTAGCAAGTGCGTTAGCATGTAAACCACCCAAAGTGATGAACTGCCATACAAATCCAAGACGACCCAACTTTTCAACAAAAGTAGCCATATCTTGATCTGTCATACCAGCAGCATCCCAATTGAAAGAAGGAGACAAGTTGTAGCAAAGCAAGGTGTTGGGATTGGCAGCAAGAACACCACGAGAGAATTCTTCAGCTTGAGCAAGAACAGGTTTCTTGGTTTCCATCCAAAGCATATCTGCATAATCGCTAAAGGCAATGGATCGTGAAATGGCAGCATCAGTACCACCTTCATAGCGATAAAATCCTTCACGACCACGAGGCATATCCCAATCCCAAAAGATGTCAATGCCATATGACTTGGCAATAGCACGTGCTTCAGCATTGCTCTTGAATTTGATCTTTTGAAGGAATTCAGTAGCTTGTGCACCTTTGCCTTGACGTTGAAGCTCTTCAGCAACAGCAGTACCATACTTCTTAAGACCAGCTTTGCTTGTCCATTCATCTTCCACGGCTTGTAAAGCAGCACCTTGTTTGCCTTGACGTTCTGCTTCCATCATCACCTGTGACAATGGCAATAGATTCTTATTGGTAGCTCCCACAAGGAATTCATGATCACGATGATCCACATTGCTGGTGATCAAAGTAGCAGCTTCAGCATCAGTACGAGCTACAACCACATTTTCAACACCCATAATGTCATATTGAACACGAATGGCAACAAGTCGATTGATATGTTCACTCACTGGAACAAGGACTTTGCCTGCCATATGTCCACATTTTTTGGTGCTGGGTGATTGATCCTCAACTAGACAACATCTTTAGTATGATGCATGATCCTCTTGTTTCCTTTTTGCCATACTTACTGTGAATACCAGCAGCACCACGTTCAACAAACATCTTGGTCAATTTCATGACAGCAGTGATACCACCATGACCAGTATCAGCGTCTGCAATCATAGGGCGTAAATAGTCAATCTTGGGTGTCTTGGCACGTTCTTCAGGAGTCATGGCAAGACGTGCTTCACGCTGTTTGCGATCATGGAAGAGTTGAGCAAAGAACAAGTGCTCAACCTTGTTGGGAACTGTGTCCATAGGATAATCAGCAAGATCAGGACCTGGTTCATTGCTTGTGGATGCAGTAGAAGAGCATTGCCAACCACTCACATACCTATTCGTTATACACATATATATCAGTCATTGTCAACAAAGTAGTAATAAAGCCAATCAACTTACACAGTATCAAGGTGAGGAGCCATTTGGGTGATTTGAACAGGATCAAGAGCACCAAAAGTGTGGCTAGTGTTACCGGTACGCTTGTTGTTTTGGAGAATACCCCACAACTTTTTAGCCATCTCGTTGGATCGATAAGTGGTAGGCATAGTACCACGCTTGGATACAATCTGCTCAGCAGTATAAGGACGCTTGACAAGTTTGAAGCGAGGGGAAGCCCACCATTGCTTGACACGCTCAACCTATACAATGCTTATGTCAATCATCTGATATGACAATGAGCATCCATATATAATGGATGGATCCTTGTTTACCTCTTGACGGAATTCAATTTCTTCTTGATCTTGGTATGCCATGACTATTACTTTAGGTAAAGAAAGAGAGAGAGAGAGAAAAGTGATACTAAGGATGCAGGGGTGGCATCAAGTCCATATTTATATTTGTGATTGGGTACTACTGATCCTGCTGGTTCTCACAGATTTATTTAGGGAGCCAGCAAAGAAAGCGGATACATTGCAGTGGCGAAAAAAAGGGGTGCAACAAGATGAGCAGCAAAGCAGTATTTGTGCATAAATGGATGCATAATGTGTGTTGTGTGGGACTGTACCTGCACAAGGAGGAAAAGGCACATTATACACGATCCGCGGGAAACAGCGGTAGTCTTCAACCAAGATGAGAATGTACCTGTAACGTGGCAATACCATCTTTCTCCTCCTACTCTTGCGTTTTCTTCTCCTGACAACTTTGCTCATTAAGAAGCAATTGCCAAATTACACGCTTACTCCATCATCATAACATTGATACATCCCAAATCTAAACTTGGTATGACATCTATACAAGGTCGATCATCTTATCAGGGTTTCTGATAGTCTATCAAGTACAAAGACATCATATTGTTGCTGCACATTGGATACAATCAACTTTTCATCCATCATTAACTCATCATTATTGCCTACCCCTTTGTTGATCATATATCACTCCCCTTTGAAACTTTGCTTATAACCAAAACCACCCCCAAGTCAATCTGAAATATGTATTCTTCCTCTTGGCAAACGCGAAAGGGGTATTGTGCGACATTGTAGCAAATGATGATGAAGATGCCTACATTGTAGTCAATCTGCTGTTACCGGCATGATGACAACATGGTGATTAGATGACTTGTGTGTATATGGTCGGGCCAGACCCACTAATAGGGATGAAACGATGCTTATGATGATCCTTTTGGGATGCTTTTGCTGCATGCATTTGCCACAACAGAAAAAAAGTTGCATCAACACAATATCTGAAGGACCTGGGTAGCTTTCATTTAAAAGTGACAATGACTATAATGGATTTCACGTGTACTTGTTGATAATCATGACTTATGTACGCAGCCATTTGTTATAAACATATGCATTTCAAGGTAGTCAGTGTGTCAATGCAGTTGACAGCATTGTCCATGTATAGCGACGCCCACTTCACTCCCTTGTTTCTTCACACTATACAGCATCCACATGCAGTCAGACGTAAAATAAGGTCATCTCCTTGCTATAAACCAAAACAAATTGTCGATCGTACTTTTTGGTCCATGTTGCCAATCATGAATTGACAGAAGTTATCATTATTGCCATATGCGCCCAACAACAACATTGGCGAGGTGTGGATAACAGTTACTGCTCCCACTGTCAGTGCGAAAAAGTCAATGTAGTGTTTTGTTGACGATAGATGTGTTTATTTGTTATTTGCATATACTGTGCTTCTTCTCAGCCTTCCTTTTCCTCATATGCATGATGCACAATTCATGCAGCTGCATCCAATGCCAAACATAGCTCGGTACACAGGAGGTAATAAGATTCTTAATCTCTGTGTAAGCATTGTCAACACCGCATACAAAAGAAACTTCCATATTCCTAACATGCTTCAGATGTAATCTTTATAATGCCAAGACACCAGGGCAATCATTTTCTGCTTGTTCTTGGCAGGGTGTCCTATATGTGCCTTGCTGATGTGTATATGCTTGGCAGTATGTTTTCTAGATATCTGATATGTATTGTACCCTTAAGCTTGGCATTCAGGGATTAAAAGTATGATGTAGAGTAGCGTGCTGGTTATGGCTGAAGGAAGATGTTAACAATGATGGGATCACACGTGCATTTCTTGGATACAATCAAACAGGGATAGAGGAAAAGAGGAGATAAGCTTTTTCTTTGCACGGAGCAAGCTTTATTCTCAATCGGCTACGTAATACTAATGCAAGGAACGTGATAGCTTCTTCTTTCATATTGACCACACCTACATACAAGCGATGGTATCGGTGAATGTAATTGACTGTCAAATCCCTAAACAGATTCTTGGTTCATATGTAATTAAGCAAGCACGGCTGTGCGTTGCATATGGTAATAGATTTAAAAGTTGTTGTAGAAAAAAGGAAAGGTGCAACATTGTGATCAAATCTTCTTGTCCGATACATGAAGCTCTTTTTGTGCAAAAGCAGCACCTGTTTACATCGAGTCATGGATGATCAAGGAGGAAGAGATCAAAATCGACTTTACTTTGATGGACATGTATAGTAGTGACAATGTTATTTCATGGTAGTGTATTAGTGTATCCTTATTTGACACAGCAAAGTCACAATGAGAACAAAGTGTTATGCTGCATGAAAAGATATGTCATGTCTGGAGAAGGTATGCTGGTTTATTGATTAGGTAAACAGATTAACAAGAGTAACTTTCAAAGGAAATGTAATGTGCCACTATATAGGCAAAAGATGTCTGCTCGGGGATTCAAGCCAAATTTCCCAGTGCGCTAGCCAAACAAGTCAAGAGGGGTTATCTCACATCAATCACTTTAGTTTTCGCCTTCCACCACCTTATTGCTCCTTTCGTGACACACCACCTTTGTCCTTGAACCGTTTTCACTCATTTACTGCTTTCAACTCGAGAAATCCCAAGCCGTTATATTATGCAAGCTATCAAGTGTGTTGTTGTTGGCGATGGGTAAGTTTATTTCTTGTTGTTTTTTCAAGTGTCAAGCGTGTGAGTGGGTGAAAAGGAACGAGATGGGAAAATACACCACACAACAAGGAACGTTTTGGAAGCTACATTGCAGTAAAAGTCAAAGAAACTCAAGACTGGCATCATCACGACTCCAATCTCGAAGCAAGAGTGTCGGTGACATATATGCTCGCCATGGTACAGCAACTCGTTTTTGACCCAGGCACACTATTTTACATGATCCAACATACAGTCTCTATTGCATCAAACCAACAATATGTCAGCATGATTGGGATTGGAGCAACCAACCTTGGAAGGAGGAAGGGGATGAATGGGAAAGGAGGAGGAGCAAGTGTGTGAATGAAGATGGTTTCACGAGGAGGATATGTCATTATGTGTATGGGAGTTGGGAAGGCATGTTATAGTCATATACATGTACTCATTGATGTTTTTATATAGTGCCGTTGGCAAGACATGTCTTTTGATCTCTTATACAACCAATGCTTTTCCCGGTGAATACATTCCTACAGTGTATGTCTTGAAGGATTGATGATCATAGATACCTGTAACTGATTCATGCTTCTAGATTTGACAACTATTCTGCCAATGTGATGGTCGATGGAAAGCCAATCAATCTTGGACTATGGGATACAGCTGGTCAAGAAGATTATGATCGATTGCGTCCTTTATCTTATCCTCAAACTGATGTTTTCTTGATCTGCTTCTCATTGGTGAGCCCTCCTTCATTTGAAAATGTCAAAACCAAGGTAAATTGGGAATGTGGATGGCTAAAATGGTGCAAGTGTGATTAAAGCTTGTTGTTATCTAGTGGTATCCTGAAATCAGTCATCATGCTCCCAATACGCCTATGATCTTGGTCGGCACCAAACTCGATCTTCGGGAAGATCCAGAAACGATTGCAAAACTCCGCCAAAAGCACATGGCGCCTATTTCTTATTCTCAAAGCTTGCAAATGCAAAAAGAGATTGGTGCAGTGAAATATCTCGAATGCTCTGCCCTAACGCAAAAGGGACTCAAGAATGTCTTTGATGAAGCAATCCGTGCTGTTCTTTGCCCAGCTCCACCTCCAAAGAGACAAAAGAAGTGTATGATTTTGTAAAAACATCAAGAGGGAATTGCACGATATGATCTCCTTTTCTTCATTCCCTTCACACCTCCCAATCCTACTTACCGCCCTATCTTCGTTGCTATTTCTTATACCAAGTTTCATTTTCTTTACAATAAGACCATCTCCAGTTCTTAATGCCTGTTACTTTCTGAATGTCATTGTTGTTTATTCTATCATGGTCAAATACTACAGTGTATGGGAGGAAAATGGCGCGCGGATAATGAAGTGATGCAGCATGGATTATATATAAAGGTGTCTGTGTGCTTGTATAGCGTTATATGTGGAGGGACTATCATCGTATAATATTCTTGGTAAATGTCGTCATGAAGATTGTGTATCACCCACGACAATGTATCTATGATGGATAAAACATCAATCTCTGTAAGATCAAAAAGATGCACTTTGAAGCTTACCCCTTATCTCTAACAATGCTACGGCATCGAACAAACACATGGTATTTGAGAACCCATCGTGGAGCCACTGTTCCTTGATTATCAATCACTTTGTGTTCTTGCAGGATCTTGGATAATGTGGTAGTATCCAGGATATCTAGTGATATACATCTCAATGTTACAACAGGAATCCATATGCAAGGTACACCTTGATACCTTACCTGATCTATCTCCGTTATGCAGCAACTCTACGCCATGTTTCTTAGCAAGGTTGATCATGGATGATGGCATATTGCAGCACTGAGAAACATTGATCTGATTCACTGATGGTTTCACGGTGATGGCGTCGTCAGAGAGGATCTTTTCAAGTTGTTCTTCACCAAGTTCAGCGACACCTAACTTGCCAAGCTTATCTTTCTGATGCAATGTCTCGAGTCGCTTCCAAGCTTGAGTCAATGGTGCAATACATGTCGCTGATCCAATCGAAAGAATAAAGTTATCAATGTATTCGACTCCCAAAAGCCTTCGTAAATGTTCTAGTGCTTGATCGATGCTGCTATCAGTCTCCTTTTGGTCCAGAATGAAAAGTTTTGCTATATCCCAATGTTAGGTCATGATAACAAGTCAGTCTTGCTCTTTTTTACCAACCTGTAACTTCAACATCATTTCTATCTTCGGGCAATATCCGGCTTTCGAATCGAAGATCTGGTACTTCAAGAAGTGATTCATCATTGCAATAACGGTATGACTGACAATTAGGATTGCCGAGTGATGTTCGGAGCGTATCATTAATTGCATCAAGCAGCTATAGATACAAATATACATAAATCCATGATCTACCCCATCATATCCTATCGTATGTGCTTCTTTTCTCTTTGCTATCATCCCAAACAATAAGAAAACAAACTCTACCTCTGCATTTCCCTTTTTGTTGACTACTTTGGTACGTCCAGCCACACTGCTACGCATAACGTTTCCCGAAAACAAGACCAGTTTCTGAAATGGTGGTACTGTAGTTGTGAGTGCTTGAGCCGGCATTTCGACTAAGAGAGAGATCGCTCGGTGAAAAATAGAGTTGTGGAAAACAAGAAGCAAAGGTTTTGCTTGTCAGCTAACGACAACAACATACATGGAAAACGCGGACTTTTCACGCCACCAATGGATTAACGAATTAGGATGGCGCAATCCTCCATATATACACACTTGAAATATGCCGGCCCGGTTTGTCTCGGCCCCAACACCGGACATACGCATTACATTCTACATTTGATTACTCATCCATCCCCACACTATGGTTACAAGAATGAAAAGACGTTTCATCAATGATCTCCGGTTTTCACACGAGATAGATATAGATATACCCTATTCACTTGGCTGTTAGATTTAGTGGATACACTATACACAATGACATATATAATAATAGTGACCATGATGGAAATAAAGCATCTTATCACGAAATCAACTATGTCTATGCATGGGTTTTCATGCATCACTCATTCTTGCAATGTCTGAGAAGCAATTAATGTAGATCATCACTCAAGTACACTGACATAAACACAATCACAGGTTTTACTTTTAGACTATGGAAGTGCATCCTTATACGACATCCTTGTTATCCTGTCATTCCTTCATAACACTTTGACATTAACGAAACGTACTTTATGCACCAGTCATCCTTAGTCACCTTGAATGCATCTTATTGTAATAGGAAAAGCGGATGGATCAATATACGCTTGCAACTCCTTTTGCTTGATCACATTGGTTGTCAAGTGTTCTTTATTGTGTTTCAAATGAAAACTTACAATGAATCTCTCGTACAAGTGAAGATGGTACCATACTACAAAGAATACCTGCAATGCTTTACCAGAAATAAGCTATAACAAGGAAGATAGGATACCAAAAGGTGCGTTATACGTTGTGCAACCAATGTCAAATTGACACATGTCGATGTCAACGACTGACAAGGTTAGACAACAATGATTTGTATATGCATCCAAGGCATGTAGATGTTGATATAAGAACAAGATAGAAATGTGGATCCTAGCTATGAGCAATGACTTTTGTGTCTTGAGAAAGGTAGGATTTGATGTGGAAGAGTAGGGGTGGTAGAAGGTTACATTGAGCTCAGGGCAATTTGGCCAATTGTCTCACGAGTTTTAGGTCAGAGACTGAAAGCAATTTGTTCAAAACAGCCATACTGTTAGTTGTTGTATGATAAAGTGGAGACAATGAATGACGATAAAGGAAAGCTCTTTGTCATTGTATTGATATGTTAAAAAAAAAGAGTGATGGTGGTAGTCATTGTATCCAATATAGGGTTTAAAAGGGTGGCATATATATGGGTATAGTCAAATGGTGTTCAAAAAGAGGTTCCAATCAAGGAAAAGGCAGCAGAAAGTGACGTGCTGAATATCATATCGTTGTCGCACCCACTCCGTTGTGTGTGTGTATAGTCGCTCTCGTTCGCTTGACGCTCTTCAAAAACAGACAAACTTCTCTCTTTTATCCTTTGCTTTTACAACACGCACCTTAGTCTAGTACTGATCTCTGGATCTCGTGCATGTAAATGTCTCGCCAACCTACTTCATCCAATCTGCCACATCCCAACATGTCGCAGCAACAACGGCCACCACCACCACAACAACAAGAAGGTGTATATCCACCACCTGGACACTATGCAACATCACCCAACACTGATAAACGGGACAATGCCTTTGCCAATGGTCCTTCAGCAACTGGATCAAGCGCTTTCACAGGGCCACCACTTCCTCCACCTTCAGCCATGCATCGTCAGTCTTATCCAACTACGCATCCGGTAGACTATTCAGCACGTCGTGAGCCTCCTTATCCGCCCGTTTCTTCACGTTCCTTTGCACCACCTTCACAACAGTCGTGGGACTATAATGAACGATATATGGAACAGCATCCACCTTTAGGACAGGTAAAGTATATCTTTTGACGCGATGTATATCATACACTTTGTTACAAAACACTTATGCCAACTTTCATTAGGCCGGTTCACCTGTACGCCATCCACAACAACAACAACAACAACAACAGCCACCTCCACCAGCACCTCCACCGTTTCAACCTAGAGATTATGCACGTCCTAGTGGAGGAGCAGCAACAACAACAGCTACAACAACTGGTGGACCTTCTTTGCCTTTACCACATGATATGGCTACAACTTCTTCCAACTCTGCTTTTCAACTACCAAGACCACCCATGGCTACTACAAGCAATGCACCACCATTTGATCCAATCCGCTCATCAGCACATACTACACCAACAGAAGCGGTAATGATCCAAATCACACAATATGACATAGATATATGATCTAATATGATTCAATAGGTATCATCACATCATGCTCAAGTGACTCAGGAACATGGACGTCTTGCACCACAGGTAAAAGAAAAGATATAGAATGATTCGGAAATATTTAACTTGTGAGTGTTATAGGCTGGATATCACTTTGATCGTGGTCAAGCAACATCAACTGCATCTCCTGTCATGTCTATTTCACAGCTCTTGTCATCAGATGCACCACCACGTCACCAACAACAACCATCTACAGCTGCACCAGTGCGTATAAGTCCATTATCACAATCTCATACCTTTGAACGAGAGAGTCAAACGGTACCAGAATCCAAACCATCATCACAGCTTGAACAACAATCAACATTTCGCAGCAATGGCATCCGCAACTTGCTCAATAATGAATCAGAAGAAGCACAACAACCCATGGCTGATTCAGACACTGATACTGAAGATATTCCATTGATCTCCCAAGGGACTGGCGTCGCTATTGCTACTCCTACAGCCAACAAGAACCATGATAAACAGGTAATTCATGACTGGGAGTTATTGTTATCAGCAGCTGATAAAGGTGGATGGTATTTATTAGATGATATCTGGATTACAGAGTAATATGAATGGGCAGCAACAACACAGCCATGACTATGCAACACAACGACCTGATGCGCATGTGACTAATGGTATCACCGACAGCCATGTACCACAGATCCGTCATCGTTTTGAATTGAGTGATGATTCATCAGGAGACGACTTGAGCGATCACGAGGTGCCACGCATGAAAAGCTTGACTGAAAAGACACTTGAAGAATTACAAATCACGGATGATGATGATGATGAGGAGATCTTTGATACACATCGGGATGAAATGGTACAATACATGATCGAGGTGCATAGACGACGGCAACGTGTGATTGAAGATTATGAGAATAAGCGAGCAGTAAGTGAAGGAAATCTAAAAAAGTGGATAGAGTGTTTCTAAATGCTGTTTCTTTATAGCATCGCCATGCACGAATCAGTGATCATCTTCAACGCATCTATGAAAAACGATATGGTCCCGATTTTTTGAAGCAAGCTACCAATGTCAATGAATCATCTGCAATTTCAGCAACTACAGCCATGCTATTACAAGCTGCCAAAGAGGACAAGGAACGACTCAAGAGAAAGAATAAGCGTGCACGGCTCAATTCAGAGGATTATGATTCAGACGCCACAGATCAGCTCATTTTCCGCAAGCGTGATAAGATGTCAGCACGACAAATCGAAGATGAACGTCAAAGAATTTGGCTCAATATTGCTCGTAAGGATATCCCAAGAGTAAGTACTCACAATGTTAAAGAAGTATGACATGATATTGACATTCATTTTATAAAGATGGCACGTATCTTATCACGAGTGCAAGCTACACGCGCTGGCAATTGCAAGAAGATTGCACAGTACTGTCAAAAGGAAGCCAAACGTGCTGCAGCCAAGGGCAATAGAAGTCAAAAGGATATTCAACTTCGATCCAAACGAGCTACCAAAGAGGTATGTTGAAGATAAAAACATAGGATGAAGTGACTTATTGATATATTGTTTGGATATAGATGCTTGCGTTCTGGAAGAAGAATGAGAAGGAAGAGCGTGAATTGCGAAAGAAGGCAGAGAAGGAAGCATTAGAGAGATTGAAACAAGAGGAAGAACGACGTGAAGCACAGCGACAAGCACGAAAGCTCAACTTTTTGATCACCCAAACTGAGCTCTACAGTCACTTTATCGGTCGCAAGATCAAGCAAGACACAAGTGAAGATGATGAAACAGCAGTACCTACCAGTGAACCACCTACACCTGCAGCTGCATCTTCTGAGCCAACTGTCAACATTGAAGACAATGATGAAGAAATTGATCCAACTGCTACTGAGCAAGCTTTGGAAGAGATTGACTTTGACGATGGTAAATACGGTGAAGTTGAGAAACGAACAAGATGACTGACAATTGCTATGTGTAGATGATGAAGCCAAGTTACGTGAACATGCTCGACGAAGTGCACAAAACGCATTGGCCAAGCAAAGAGAACGTACTCGTGCATTTGATGAAGGAGCACGTGAGCGTCGTGCAGCTGCTGATTCCTCTGACATTTCAATGAGTGCTGCTCAATGTAAGTGATTCTTGTCAAAATGAGCCAATATATCTTTTACTGACATCATTGCCTTTAGTGGATACTATGAACTTCCAAGATCCTTCCAGTATGGGCACAGAAGAAATCAAGCAACCATCCATGCTCATGTGTCAGCTCAAGAGTTATCAGCTCAAGGGTCTTAATTGGTTGGCCAACTTGTATGAGCAAGGCATCAATGGTATTTTGGCAGATGAAATGGGTCTCGGCAAAACAGTACAGTCTATTTCTTTGATGGCATACCTTGCTGAAGTCCACAACATTTGGGGTCCCTTCCTCGTTATTGCACCTTCTTCAACACTACACAATTGGCAGCAAGAAGTATCAAAGTTTGTCCCATCATTTAGAGTAAGTAATCGAAAAGATGGATGATATCCATTTCATGTGTACTAATCTTTTTATATCTAGGCACTTCCATACTGGGGTAATCCTAAAGATCGTAAGGTGTTACGTCAATTCTGGAATCGCAAACAGCTCTATGGTCGAGATGCTCCTTTCCATGTGGTCATTACAAGCTATCAGCTGGTATGTTGAAGAACATTACATTCTAATGATGGTGATTAACTATGTCTTTTGATTCTATAGGTTCTCACTGATGTGGCCTACTTCCAACGTGTCAAATGGCAGTATATGGTTTTGGATGAAGCACAAGCCATCAAGAGCTCATCAAGTGCAAGATGGAGACAGCTACTTGGCTTTCATTGTCGTAATCGACTGTTGTTGACTGGTACTCCTATCCAAAACAGCATGCAAGGTAGATCTACATGTTTGGAATGACACTTGATGTATCTGGTCTTAATATGTTGTGCGTATAGAATTGTGGGCTCTTTTGCATTTTATCATGCCAACCTTATTCGATTCCCATGAAGAATTCAGTGAATGGTTTTCCAAGGATATCGAGAGTCATGCGGAGAACAAGGGTACACTAAACGAGCACCAATTACGGCGATTACATATGATTTTGAAGCCATTCATGTTACGTCGTATTAAGCGCAATGTTCAACATGAGCTTGGTGAAAAGGTAAACTATCATATCAGCTCTTTTGTAAAAGCATCATATTTACCATCCATAACCTTAGATTGAAGTGGAGATCTATTGTGATTTGACAGCCAGGCAACGTGCATTGTATCGCGGTCTCAAGGAGAAGATTTCAATTTCAGAACTGCTTGAAAAGGCAACATCACTCAATGAAGAGAGCATGGATAGTCTTATGAACCTTGTGATGCAATTCAGAAAGGTACTTGAAGAGAACTGTGTAAAGCCAACATGAAAAACTTAATTCTTCTTGTCACAGGTGTGCAATCATCCAGAACTATTCGAGCGTGCCGATGTCGTTTCGCCTCTTTCATTCTGTGCCTATAGCGAAAGTGGTGCTTTGAGCAAAGAAACATCCTTATATTGTCCTTATTCATCTCGAAGCCACATCAAATTCCATATTCCCAAGCACTTGTATCGAGATGGAGGCATTTTACGATCACCAGGAGAACGATCCAATGCTGGTTTCTCGACCCGATACCTCGACAACCTGATGAACATTTGGAATCCTGACTATATTCATGAATCCATGTTTTCCGAAGACTCTGGTAAGTGTGTGCTGATACCTTTTTCAGCAATCATGTCACTCACAGATATGGCTTTAGACTCTGCATTTTCTTTCCTCCGCTTTGTTGACACATCTCCACAAGAAGCAAGTTATATTTTCAAGCAATCATTAGTTGCACGATGGATTGAACACCTTGCACATCGTGATAATCGCTCAAGGCGGCGTTTCTATGCTACACAAGATGGTGAAAGGTAAGCAATCAAAGAAAGGGAAGATTATCATGATGACTGAATGAGAAACGATATCTTTTTAGCTATGATGATGCACCCATCAACACCTTTGCCCGTTTACTTATCACCGACACCATGTCTCCCACATGCCGATTATCTGTTACACCCAATGGACCTATGGATCATCTCACCAATGTCCGTGGCTACACTGAATATCTCACATCCAAATTTGACAACTGCTATATTCCAGGGGTAAGAATGTTACCATCCATTTTATTCATCATATGATGCTCACATTTATAATGTATAGGCACGAGCTGTACCTGTGGATGCTATTTGTGATGATCGATCATTTGCATATGAACAAAAAGATATCATGTTTGATCCATCTTTGCGCGCATGTCTATTTGGTGAACCACAATACATCAGCAATCTCGAACGACCTGAAGCCATGGCGTTGTCTACCATTGTTCGCAAATCTGATGGTGAAGGCATTATGCCAGTGAATTCATCTGGTAGTGGCTATTCCATGATGCGTGTTCCTGCCATGCGTGATTTGATTTTGGATTCTGGCAAGCTTGCAACACTTGATCGATTATTGGAGAAGCTTAAGAGTGAAGGACATCGATGTTTGGTCTATTTCCAAATGACTCGTATGATTGACTTGTTTGAAGAATATATCAACTACAAGCAATACAAGTATTTGCGTCTGGATGGCTCATCCAAGATCTCGGATCGTCGTGATATGGTGCAGGATTGGCAAACACGACCTGAAATCTTCATTTTCTTGCTCAGCACACGTGCTGGTGGTCTTGGTATCAATTTGACAGCAGCAGATACAGTCATCTTTTATGACAGCGATTGGAATCCAACTGTGGATCAACAAGCCATGGATCGTGCACATCGTCTTGGTCAAACAAAGCAAGTGACAGTCTACCGATTGATCACCAAAGGCACCATTGAAGAGCGTATCTTGCAACGTGCCAAACAAAAGGATGAGGTAAATCTCAATTCTTGTGATACCTTGTTGTATGATTGTTTAATCATGATCTTTTCTGTCTTGTAGATTCAAAAAGTGGTTATTTCTGGTGGTGAATTCAAGCAAGTCGACTTCAAGCCAAGAGAAATTGTCTCGCTGTTATTGGATGATGAAGGTAAAGGTGTATCTCTGAATGTCATGAATAACATACTAAAAGACATGTCGCATTGTAGAAATGGATAACAACTTGCAAATGCAGCTGAAGCGGAAAGCGGAAGAGGAAGAAAAGCGTAAAGCATCACGACCTGCCAAACGAAAGAAGAACAACAATAATGGGGATGCAGCCAAGGCAATGGATCGTCTTATGAGTGCTGGTGGTGATACTCTTCCTGAAGATGAAAATCCCGCTGCTGCCGGCAGTAGTGGAGGTGGCAATAGCAAGAAAAAGAGTCGAATCGGCCGGCCGAGGACGAATATTTCATTCACAGGCTAAACAGTCAATTGGCAACCTATCATCCAATTTGCAAGGGTGACAGTGAATAATAATAAAAGCAGACCTTGTGTATATTCTCTTACTGTAATAGTGAGCAGCTTTGTTTATGTGATGACGTTTGAATGATTCCCTTTATGTCGGGTAGTAGATGATTGCTGCAATGCATCAAGGAGTACATGGGTGCACGATGATATAATGATCTCTTCCTTTGTAAATGACCCATGCTAGCTATCCAATACGTTCCTAATTCCTGACATCCTAAAGCAATTCACCTTTTGTAAACATCGACATATATGTATATATCCCTTATCCTATCATTACAATGTATGCATAAAGAAGTTGTTTAGTATGTTCACATCATCTGCCTCTTGTGGCGCCATTGTTTGTTTGAAACTGAGATACCTGTCAATGACATAACGATGCAGCTTTGTTTAATATAAAAAAGGGTTGGTTCCCAAGATAATGGAACTTTGTACACAATACTGCTATGTAATCAGGGGAAAGATAAAAAGAAAGTTTGACGCCATCAGATGTGGTGAGTTATAAACAGAAAGTGGAAAATACGTATTTTGTACATAAAGGGATTGTGAGAGAGCATGCTGTACAGATATAGAAAACGGGGGTAATCATAGTAAAGATGCGTGCACGCAACAGAAGAAAGAACATTTTAGGTATACGCGGTCGTAGTAGTAGTGTAGTAGTAGCATGTATAAGAGGAAAAGTGAGTAGAAAGGTGGGGATTGTGATATCTTACACCGCCATGGTGGAGGAACGAGAGATATGATTTAAAGAAAGATGAAAGCTTCATCGGCCAGCATGTCGACACCAGAATTCATGACTATGCATTTACATATGTAGACATTTCAGCTGGATGTTTGTATATAGAGCGTAAAATGTACCTGAAGCGAGTGACATCGACACCACAGCAAGCACAAAAGCCAGCTTTCTTGGCCAAAGAAGTAATGATCGATGTTGTGTTATGGGTCGTGGTGGTGATGGGGGCAACATAGCCTGAATAATGCATGGTGTGTATACAGAGAGCGTAACGTATATGGGTGTGAATATGTAAATGATCAGAGGATGAGAAAACGTAGACACATGTGGCGATCCTCTTTATATACGTTTTAACCCCTGTGGATTGCCTTGTGTTCATTGTGCATGCGATTCATTTTTCTCCCAAGAAAAAGATGTACATCGATGCGGTGCATGGGAGCTTGCAGAGATCATCATTTGTGTATGTGTGATGTTTTAGATGTGATGCGGCAAACAGTGTGTACTATGGCAAAAATGAAGGACATGTGAGCTGTTTTACTACGCACATGTCATGCATGGTAGTGATTTGCTTTGCACGATGTTTCATGAGCAACTTTTTCAGAAAGCTATCAGGCGATTCGCGTGAAAAGAGATAAAGAAGAACCATACGGCAAGTCTACTTTAGACAACAATACAACATGCACCTGCACACAAGAAAATCACATTTCATTCCAGACCAGAAGAACCAATTCCAGCGCAGATTTACACTGTGGGTATATATGTATAAGAAAAGGGGAGGAAGAAAGAAAGAGTGGGGGTATATACACTAATGCTTACTATATGAACATGAAGGAGTAATGTTACAAAAGCTCACGGTACTCCTCTTCCATTTTGTCAATAAGGTTTGTCGCATAAAGAGAATGAGATGCATTGTTGCGAACCATGGTCAAACAGTGTTTTAAATCATTGCGTACCCGTGGTAACATGGCTTGATCTTCTGCATCCAAATGATGTCCAAATCGGAGAACTCGGCTTAAAAGCACCCAAACATCCATCAGCACACGCATATCAAAAAAGCACCGCCACTCAGATGATGCATCCAAGAATCGTAACAATCGTACTGCATTGATCGCCGTTTGAATCGCTAGAGAGATCACACTTGTCTTGCTTTCTTCTTCAGGAAACATGGCACCCATCACCATAGCAAAGAATTCATCATCAGTACCACTGTATCCAATCAATGGTTTGACTGAAAGTAACTTGTCGATACGTCGTGCCCATTTTGTACCAGCGGCTTGTCTTCTTTCTTCTGGACCCATGATCAATCTCCCACCTTGCCAAAACTGCTGCAAGTGAACCCATTGTGTTGTTGGACTTTGAAGACGCTTGTGCAAGAACGATTGTGCAATCAAAAGACCTTCATCATATAAAGCCAACGCTGTTAATACAGCACCAATGCCCTTGGTCTTGGTCTCCTTTTCCACAGTCTTCATATAGGTATCATCTGGGATAGTCATTGCATCCAATACAGGCAAGGATAACTTTAAGCGATCTGGAAGCGTATGTGTATACCAGTGAACCATGACTTGGTTGATTTGTTGCTGAACAATCATCTCTGTCAACTCTACAAGGTCTCTTGGCACAGTAGTCATTGAAGCACGACTGCTGTTGTAAATGTCACGTCGTAATTGCTGAAGACATCGATGCATTTCAATCAAATCATGTGCTTGAATACTGTCATCATCTGCTGCAACCCACCACTCATCACTTGGATTGTGACAAGCTGCATAAAATCTAGCATATCCAGTCTCCCGTTGATCATGATCATTGTTGTCAAATTCAGTTGCCAATTCAAATAGTCGTATCTGTTGTAAGAATGTCTGCAGTCGATGAAATAAAATGGATTCTTGTACGTCATCTTTCATCATCTTCACTTGAGTTGTGTAGTCAGGTCGTAGCATGTTGGCCATACGCATGGCAAGGTTGGTGTAATGTGCGGAAGTTGAATGCTGTCCCATTGTCATTTCATATAATGCCAAGAACACAAAAGTCGCAAATGTCTCCAAACAAGGATCATCAAATCGATCAGCTATTAACTGTCGTGCTTGATCATAATAACATTGTGCGTATCCAAGATGCGATTCAGTTGGTATAATCCTGCTAGTATGTTGACATGATGATAAGCAAATCCCTGCGCATAATGCCATGACTGCTGGTGATGATGTAAGACTATTGTTATTCTCATATGGATGCACAAAGAGTCGAATAAATGTTGGTATGTGGACTGCCAAATGTTGATAGTGTTTGCAGTTCCAATATGCGTCAAGTAATGGGCGTATAAGGTGAGCGATAGATTGCGGACAAGGAGTCGTAGTAGTCGTATTGTTGTTGTTGCTGTTGTCTATTGTCATTGAAGCTGAAGGAAATGTAATCATGCGCATTGAATTAACCCAACTCCTGCAAGTCGTTTTGCCGTACTTGTTGAGAATCATTGTATTGAATGCTTTGATCAATGATCCATAAGTTGAGTAAGCATGGAATGTAAAAGGAACATGTTCCTGAGAATAAACAGCACCAGTCATTGCATGAAGATGTGGTAGAAGATCATGGTAGGTGTTGATACATGTTTCAATCTCCAATCTGCCATTCTTGATAGTCAACATCCATGGTTGTCGTTGATGATTTGGTTGCTGTGACAATACTACTGACATGGGTCCATCTTGCGCAATCACTCGTTGTCTTTTGGTACTACGTGACAAAGTAGTCGTTGTAGATGATGTGTCATCAGTCTCCATTGATTCGGGTGTAGCTGGATAAGGCGCATTCGGTGTCCTTGCCCGTATCCGCTTGCTGCTATGCGAGTCATTGTCTTCATGAGATAAAGGTGGTGTTGGCTGTCGCTGATACATGACTGTAGACTGCAAGTTGGCCATTTCTCTTTGTAGCAACTCAATCCCGGTTGTCAGTGCTTCAATCTCACATTGCACTTGTTTCTCTTTGGCAATTTGGATAAACTCTTGGTCGCGAGGTGAGAATCCTTTCAGGTACACACACTTCAAGTTGAAACGCTCGCATCTACGCAGCAAGTACTTGGTCAATCAACTCGTAGAACATTGCTTGCAAAGAGTGCCCACCTGTCGCATGGCTGCTTGCAATCGCATTTACGTTTTTGCTCTCGGCATTCTGCAAGGTTGGTAAATAAGTCTTAGTGATAAGAAGGAGAAGGAGAAAGAACTGAACCCCACCTTCACAAGGAAATCGCTTATTTAATGGCTTGTTCATCCCAGGTGGTGTACATAAGTAGTTTGCAGTCTTGTTTATGTCAAGCAGATCGAAATGATATTTGGCAACACAAGAACACGGACCTCTATTGCGTAGTTCCTCCAAGAATAAGATATACTTTACTCAGTGATGCTGAGAACCAAAAAACAACCCACGTAACCGATAGAATAGCTTATGTGTTTGTCATACTCTCTTTTGTAAAAGCATCCACCCTTTTTCACAGTTCCACATGATTCGTGATTGCCGATCAATACTATAGTAATGATCTAGCTAGTTTGTATATAAGTAAAAGTGCCTATATGTTATGTATATCATATGGATACTCGTTTGCTCCAATCCATTTAGCTCTCCGATTAACCATTATCTCTATTTTATAATAGCCCAAAGTACGCATGATTGCATGAATTGAAGATAAATCTCTTTTACTTGTAAGTTTGTTTACTAGATTTGATATCATGTCTCTATCAGATGGACGACCGGAGTTCTCTTCAAAAGGTTATCTGATCTTGTGCACTGTATCTTGTTTCAGCGATCATGATGCGTCACAATGATGAAGGAGGTATAGCAACATCTGTGGTGCATAAGACAACAACATCTATAGGTTCTATATATCACATGATTAAGTAGCCTATATATAACTACAGACACTGCAGTAACAAGGCCTGCAGATACATTTTCTTGATGGCGCCTTCTTTCTTATATTACCAACATTCTAAAGTCATCAATCAGTTGGGGTAGGTGTGCCACCATGAGTTTCATCTTCAGGTTTAAAATAGGTACTACGGCAACATCAGGATCAGGAAGTATGCGATTGAATCATGGCTGCATATGTGTATTGGGATGGATCATCAGCAAGGATACTTACACGTGAAGAGCGGGATCTGAAATGATTCCAATCATTGGAATGATACCAAAGTTCCACTGCTGCAGGATTACCACCAGCCTTTGTTCTATACTTCTTCCAACAACAACAACTATACCAATGCACACTTGACGGCAAAAACAACAAGCATGGAACTCATCACGTATTGACAAGACATGTTTTGGAAGCAAGTTTGGGAGGGCCTGTTGGCTTGAAACGTCATGTGCTTTTATTGTCAACCCAAGTTCTTCTTTCACTCCTGTACCCTATTCGAACACTGGCAACACCAATGGCGCGTCTACTACTTTAGCAGCACTCCTGAACAACAAGAGACTTAATCTGGACGCGTGGTTCGTCGTTTGTCGTGTGTGCAGGAGTATTCTTGGCTTCAAACTTTCTATTTCTTTGTTCGTCTCCAACAAGCCTCCCCTTCTCAATGGACACCATAGTACCAATTGAACAGCAAGCTCCAAGCACTATACACATGAAACAAGCCAGCAACACTCAAGAACAACCATGAGATACTATTGAAACGCGTGTTTTGGTTGAGAATTATCTTTCTGTTGAGGATCATCGTGTTATTGCAGTCAGCCTTTTGCACTGTTATGCTGCTTGCTCTCTTTGTCACTATGTCTCCCACTTATGAAAATCATTGCCAAGCACTAGTACCATATCAAGACGGTGAAGAAAAGAGAAATATGTGATTGTATTACTAGGTAAGGCTGTGGATGGGATTTTGGATGATCATCAGCAAGGATACTTATATCTTATCCTGTATTCGATCTGGCGTCCTCTGAAGACTACAGACAAGTACCAGTATAATGCTTGGATGAAGCAGAGAGTGTAGAATACAGGATAGAAGTACTAGTTACATTCTAGAATGAAAGATGATGTTGGATCAAAAGCATTCAGGCTTACAATTGTATATGGATCAATGTGTATTGTTGTCTATATGGATATTTCTATTGTGATGGCTGAAAGCGACTGTTTAGTGGGATAATACATGCTTGTTGGTTCATACAACGTACGCTGTGTTGTATTCACCCATGAACGTGATTGATGATGGTGTGATTCAAGTAGCAAATGGCCTGGATATCAGGGGTGAGGAAACATGCTCCAGCTGCATGATGACTTTAAATATTGTTATACTGGCATGCATTGCTCCAAGGTATAGAGATATCCATTTCAAGGCAGTAATGCATAAAAGTTCATCTTCCAAGCAAATACCAGCTGTTGCGTAACCAACATTATGTCAATTTACAAGGCGCTATTCTTTAAAAGAAAAGCCAATTGCAATCTATATCAACTAACCCTAAAGTTTGTGTAATAGTAGCTCTTTAACACATGTACAGTGTGAAGCGTTACCTAAACCTGCTGTGTGGATGTGGCGTTGTTGGCAGAATGGCTAGTATGATAGATCAAAGTCGCATCACAGGATGTAACAGGTTTGATGTACACATTTGAATGAAGGGCAATCTTACAACAAATTACACATTCCCTGGGTTCTGGATTGTTATTGTCACACAGGTTGTTGCAGTTCATGTGGAAGAGACACAATTCCGAAAAGTCGAGACTGTTATATGCAGCTTACAGGGCGTGGTAAACCGGGTATTCAAATGAGCGGCAGTCTTGCAATCCAATGAAATGCACAAGGTATATCCAGGAATGGTAGACAAGTCACCAACCAATGTTCTGTGTGGAACAACAATCTCCATTATGCAGGAACATGTAATATCATGCGAGTTTAACTGGCGATCTATGGCGCACAAGCGAAAAGTGGTATGTGTGTGCTACCTTAAACATACTCATCATGTAAAATTTACCTGCTCTGGACACACGACAGCAATCATAAGATTACACAGGTGGCAAATTGTGCCTGTGACACTCTCGCACATTGTAAGCGTCTAATTAATGTTATATTACTATCACGCATGTCCACATCATCAAGATTCTGTAGATTCACAATGCGAAACCTATTCCCGGTATGTACCAGAAAAGAAGCAAATGAATGCATTTCATGGAAAAAAAGGAGGGACACAGCCACAAATTCAAAAAGTCTTATATATATGTGTATATCATGCTTTCTCCTTGCTAGGAGTTATCATCTCTCTTCCTCCTTGCAGCATGAAGTGGATCAAAGCTGGTATTACCTTGGTATCTATACATTTGTTGACAGCTACTGTCACTGCCTACGAGAAGCTGGACGCGTCCAAGTTTACGCTGAAAGGATATCCCAATCGCTATGATGATCTTATCGCCAAGTTGGATGATGCTTTGCCCAATATCAGTGTGGCAACAGTGATTGCCAACACCAATCATCCCATGAAATCATATTCAGGACCATCCAACTTTGTAAAGGATTTCACGTAAGCTCTTCTTCTTGTGTTTACATAGTGATGTGCAATTTCATCCTTATGCCTAATACCAATGCACATCTCTAGGTGGGATAAGACGACTGGATATGATGATCAAGGAACAACAAAGTGGTATCCACAAGGCATTACAAGCTCATCAGATGCATACGATAAAGGCACTTATGGTGAAAATGATATCATTTTGACATCTTGGTACGACCATGACAAGACAGGTGGCGTCAACAAGGGAGTTCGCATCTCTTTTATTGATGCCAAGAACAACAAGTACCGCAATGTGCTATTAGTGGTACCTGATACAACTTCTTCAGGCACTGTATCCTTCCATGCTGTCAAAGTCCATGCAGGTGGCATCATGTGGTATGGTGACAAGCTCTATGTTGTCGACACCAATAACGGCATCCGCATCTTTGATTTGAACCACATTTATGAAGTCAGCATTGGTGATGGCATTGGTCATGTTGGTTCGGGTAAATACCAGGCATACAATTACAAGTAAGTCTTTCATGATATGCTTGCTTCTCATATGTACAATCTTTTCTCATGGCTATGATACTTCCAGATATGTTATTCCACAATGGGGGTAAGTGAGCATACATTTGGTAAAAAACAAGATTGTCCATGGTGACTAAACACTCCTATTGTTGTGTACATAGTCATTATCTTGCAGACAGCGCTGAAGCCAAGGATTTCAACTATAGCTTTATTAGCTTGGATCGTACTACAACGCCTGATTCCATCATTATGGGACAATATGACATCAATGGAACCAATAATCGCATTGTTCGCTTTGATATTGACTACAATACTCGCCTTTTGAAGCATTCGAGTGGAACAACTGCAACTGCTACCGAATACTACAATATGGGACTCAAATCAATGCAAGGTGCTACATCTGTCAATGGCAAGTATTACTTTTCATGCAGCCGTGGTGCTAGCACAGCCGGTGATCTGTATACGTGGGTAGTAGGAGAGGAACCCAAAGTGCACAAAGGTGCTTTATCCATTGGATGTGAAGATCTCGCTTATAGGAAACAAAATGACGAGTTGTGGAATTTGGGAGAGCATCCCAACAAGCGTCCAGTTTATGCAATCAAGGCAGGCAACTATTAGACATAGCAAAACAACTGTATCCTTCTTTAGCGATTATGATAACTATATTATTCTAAACAAGATAAAGCATTTGATGATTGGTCTACATTGGCTTCCTTCTAAAGCTTATTCCTATAGATATGGGACACTAGATACATCAGCTTTTCTGATTCCAATTATGAACAAAACCTTGATGTATGCAGATAAAGGAAGTCATTATTACATCCCTAATCACACCTTATATGAAGGATGAATGACTCACATGCAGTGATCTTGTTTCTTGATCGCTTATCCACTCGCCAGTGTGAATGAAGGATAAAGAACAAAGAAGACAAAGAAGAATTGGACAATGAAACATTCTAAAGAAGTGCACCTGTTTATAGCACAATCACTCCCATGATATTTGGGGGATGTGCTTCTTTCAGTGAGAACAGTGTAATGATACTTCGCATGCAGAGGTCAAATGCTGCTTTGGTGATGGGAGGACAGCTTCTTTGGCTTAAATATAGTGACACAAGATACCCCTTTCAAGCTATGGCTGCAGGATCCAATGCTTTTGAAGGATATAATCTCTCCGCTGACAAAATCATGCAGGTAGGATAATGTCAAAGGTATGCGCATATAACATGTTGAAGGAAGATGGATTAAAGTGGTGCCTGTAGATGCATGATGCTTTTTATATTACTATGCTCTTCATGGCTGATCACCAATGGTAATCTTAACTAGGCTATTGTTGGCTTACACCTTAACTACAGTATCATCATTGACTCCTTCCTCATCTGCTAATGACTATTATAACGCTTGGGAAGAAATGTAGCGCTTCTGATAGCATATCTAATAATGCTAGTGTCCAATTCGATATGCTAACAAGATAAAGGGACAAGAATTCCATCACTGTGTTGTGATATAGTGAATCAGGTACTGTTATGTTTCTGCGCACTAGCACTATTTCTTGGGTAGTTGTAATATCACTATATCCGGTGTCACTAATCTTGTGGATGCTGTAGTCAAGTAGTAGTATATTGATCCTTTAACGGATTCCTGCTACAGTATATTTCACAGGGTTGTATTTGAGATAGATTGGGATCTTATCATCTATATCAGATCATGGAGATTTCGCATAAGACACACTCTTGATTCAAGCTCACTACTTGCAGTTTATTCTAAACACACATCAGATTACGCAATGTATGCGATCGAAAATGTCATTGCTGTAAGTTTTCATAGGGAGTCAAGAGTAGCTATGCCCAATCAGATGGTGGAGTCTCCATAAAAATCCCACGGGTACTGTAACACGACCACTACAATGCAGCAAGCCCCGCTTTTGACTGCAAAACAGAGATGAACTGTGTGTCACCAAAAGTGCCTTTGTGGCACAAGGCACCTATTCATGGGGCTGGTCAATAATGCTAAGCTGGAACACTCCGCGGAATCTATCAGATAATGCTTTTTTATAGATAAAGGTACAACGTGGCGTAATGGCGAGACAACACGCCTTCTCTCCTTTTGAAATACTATCAAGATAATCTTGAAACAAGTTTATTGTCTGCCACGTCGCTAGCTGTTTGTTGTGTGTCATATTTTTTTTCATTTGTAACTTTTCTTCCGCGGTAACATAACAATGATGGCTACAACACATTGTTCTTGAATGACATTACCTATACGATAAGAATAGTTTCGACAATAAAGAGAAGCGTTAAAGGCTATTCTTCCTTTGAATACTCAGAAGGATCTGAAAACGACATGTTGTTAAAGTTTGGTTGTGCAAATCCGATCACCAAACTGGGTTGGCACGGACAAATGCAAACTTAAGAGAGCGATCCCCATTTATGCGCACCCTTGCTTTCTTCTTTTCCTTTCAACACTTTTTCTTTTATTGAATACACAACATCATGTCCTCATACAACAAGAAGAGTATGCTATCTATATTGGCTCCTGAGATGATACTTCATGTCATGTCATTTTTGCCCTTGACTGATGTGTATCGGATACGATCCGTGTGCAAGACTTGGCAAGAAATGGCTGAAGAATACATCTTTTTGAGGATCCGAGAGCAAAGAAGTACTGTCGATATCAAGATAGGCGACAAAAGAAGAGGTGCGATTGTCACATTGGTTCCTTTTACATACGATCGGCTCAATCGTATTGTGGAGTTTCGTCCCATTTCCTTGACAGCGGTGCCCATGACGGTAGATGCCAGCAATCCTTTCAGTACCTGTCACAGACGTATGCAAATACACTTTAGCGAGTGGAAGTCTTCAAGTCAAGCATCAGAACTTGTTACAGCAGCAGCAACAGCATCCAATACATCGATCAGTCTTCAAGATAAAGCACTTATCTTATTCCATATGGGATACAATCCAGCACTTGAGCGAACGTATGAACTACCATCGTGGGGTCCTTCACAATCGCCTGATCATTTCGTGGGTGACAAGGGCCTGATTCTCTCATTGTCCTACGTACAAGCATCTACATTGGATGATCCTTCAGCAGCAGGAGTATCTTACTATTCATATCCAAATCATACAACATCCATACCAACCAATTCTCCTCCACATATCCAAATCCAATGGTTACGCGTGACATTGTCATGGATACTTGCTGGTATTCGATCAGATATTGCTCAGACACAGATCTATCCACAGCGTTATGGTCGTCTAAGTCATGCTCTTGCACGTCATGGTTGCTTCAAATATGATCCATTGTCTGAACCTGTACTTTCTCACATTGTACACAATGAAACGGATGAACCTTGGTCAAGTTATCAGCATCAGCACTCTAGACCAGCTTCCATTTGCGATCATCCTCGTGCAGCATCATTGCATTTTCCCACGGTGAACGACACCCATTCGGATACTTGTTCATCAACCGATTCAGAACATGACTCTATGGAAGATGCAGAAGAGCAGTTACCAGCTGAATTGATTGATTATGTACAAGTGCACACACACGAATGTCATACTCGTTTATCAAGGTTGCAACACATGCTTGAAGGTGCTGGAGTGGATGCTCGAGTATTATGGAAGTATACATTTGCCAAATCCTATGTAGTAGGCAATGGATCACTAGTTGGTGAAGAGGATGTCGTAAGGAGGATACAAGATTCAGAAGATGAGTGGCGTTTGAAGCGTATAAGTCTTACACGTCGTTTGGGTATTGCCCATTAGTCCCATTGCATACCTTTCACACATGCATATCAGCCATTTCAGCATTGACTTTCCCCCCATACATGTTATACCCTTCATAGTTTTTCTTTACAGTAGTAATTCTTGACAATGAATCGTTTTGGAAAAAGTATTCTTCATTTGTATTTGCTCCACATAGTACAGAGTCACATGAAATTGTTGTATATCATGCACTGATCACTCTTGATTGTGTTACATGCACTATTTACATTTGCCATTGATGGAAGAGAGCAATAATGATATGTATATGTGTCACGGGGTATGATATGAACCGTGCATCCATCCTACTACTATATGATCTCCTCGCAACAACTGATAAGTGAAGGAGGATCTTTTATCTCCTTGGAATATGGAGATGCTCAAAAAGGATGAAGAGCTACCACTAAATATAGAGCATCCACCCATCATTGTTCAAAACTCTCTCTCTCTCATGCCATGCCTGGTTACCGACAAAGATGAATTTCCCCACGCACAGCCCATCTTCAATCTCTCTCAAATGAAATATATGCTTTTGAAGATGTCCATATCACATATCCTTTATGACTAGTAGAACAAGATACATTCAATATTCTCGAGAAACAAGGTGGGAATATGATACAAAGCGCTATATGAATATCGGATAATGCGTGTCGCCCATTATGCAGAGTCCGGTCTTCAAAGTCAGTTGCTGAAACCTTGTGTACTCTTCCTTTTTTTTTGCGCGATCCCAAACTACCTGCCATGATGCCTGACACACCGGTCAATGCTGTAAGCAACTATCATACACTGTAAACAACTGTAGTGCCATTCAAGAGAGTAACCTACTTGTTGAAATAGGGCCATGCGTATGCCAGTCGAGCAGAAGACCATGAGGAACGGGAAGATTGGACCAAGGCTGCCGAAGCCCATTCCCAAGCTGCCGGTATGTCTATTCACTTTGTTTATCCATGTTTTATACTAAAACTACTGTTATATCGGTATAGAACAATTCCAAAAAGCCGTTGACTATACTCAAGATGCAGTGGTACGCTTTTGTTTTATATATGGATGATATGTAACGGGCCGACACCTCATCCGACACATTTATTGTATAGGCGAGCAAGACGTTGCAGTTGTTGGCACTCGATCATTTACGTAAAGCGAAAGAGTTGGAAAGAAAAGTCATCAAGATACAAAAAGGTCGTCAAGCTTCTCAACAACAACATTCATCATCTACAACACATTCCATGAATGAGCACTACTCTTCATCATCATCGTCATCCTCCAATGTCAGCAACAGCTCTTTTGATATGGGTAGCTTACGCCAGGCTCTTGCAGGGGATCGTAAAAGACATCATGGTGGAAGGACAACTCATGGATCATCAACACCTGCTATTGGAGGATCTTATGCTGTTTTGCCATCAGATGGCCGAGTAAGTGTGAAGAGTATATACAAGGATCATTTGAACACATTCTCATCAGATGGATAATAGGATGAAGATAGTGATGAAGATGCTGATCCTTTCAACAAGTTCTGGGGCGTAGTCGAGCAACTTATGGACAACTTGTCTAACCCTGTCGCCTTTACATCTGCACCACTAAATGAATATGACAATCCTACCCCTGCATGGACACAGCAGAAATCATCTACTACTGCAAACATGGATGAAGACGATGATCAGCTGGCATCAAAGATGATGGAGTCTTATTTCTTTGTACCTGATCCTCAACAAAATCAGAATGGCTCAGAATCTTCCAAGTAAGTCATCTTTTCGTCTGTGAAAGCATCTTTCTTATGAACTTTTTTTGGATAAAGGTTGAATGACTATGCAGCAGAAAATGAGCAGCTTAGGAAACGAGTCAATGATTTGACGCATCAAGTACAAGCACTTGAAAAGGTACAATTCATGTCACACAAACATATATATGATGATTGATATTCACGATCCTTATATAACAGGCTGCTGAAGAACGTAATGCATTGAAGAGCAGTATCATGCAGTTCAGAAGTGATGTCAAGAAACAAGCCAAACGAATCATGCAAAGTCACGATTATTCAGCAATGCGTGCATCATCGTCAGCTGCATTGATGACAACAAGTAATACTCATAATGGATACATTCGACCTTCAGGAGATTTAGGTAAGGACGGCTTTGGATTGGTTTTTGATCCATGTTACTGATATTTGGCTTTTGCAGTATCGAGAATTCGAGAACTTGAAGAGGAGAATCGCCAACTCAAGATTCAAAATGAGAAGCAGCAAGCACTTATGAACAAGTATCGAGAAAGATGGGAGAAGTTGAAAGAAAGTGCAAAGAAACGACGTGCACAACCAGAACAGGTTCGTATGCGCTTTCTGTTGGTAATGATTGATAGTGGATCTAACATAGTTGACATTCATGTAGGAGTCTCCTTCTTCCAGCAGTGCTTATACAACATGTTCAGCAGATAATATGAAGCAGCCGACATTGTTAAGGTCATTGGCACAACAAACACCACCATTTGCTGATTCAACGAGACGTACACCATCATTAGCCACTGCTAGAGGATCCCTCGGGAATTGAGACACCATCTTTCTTGGATGATATACCCCACACACACCATTTTGCTCTCCACACACAAAAAAGAACAACTGTTGTATTCTTAGAAGAACATTCACCCCCATCTTCATGGTAGAAGAGCTTACACAGCTTAGTGTATGAAAATCAAAAAGTTTACTTGCGTCGTTATAACCTATGTAATACATTCATCATAACACATACTCCTTTACAAATGAAGACAAAGTTTGCTTGTTACTGCCAATATATGGATACCCAAATACTCGTACCACCAGGTGCAACAGTGACAACAGGGGAGCACCTACTGCTTTGACGACATGAATCTCGTACCGCATTATGGCGGAGTACATATGCATCAGTGATAAAGGCATCCAATGTCGATCATGATGGAAAAAGACATCTACCTGTAGACTTGTTTTGAATATGAGCTATACACAGCTATGGATACGCGTTACCTTTGTGTGCCCAGATGCTGCCAGAAAGCATAAGTTTATAATTAGGGGCTGATGATAGTCTTTCCCTTCAGAGGATAGATTTCGACTATTAAGGAATAAGGAGACACGCGACGCATCAACCGGTTCTCCGGAATTTTCCCGATGTCAAGCATTAGACATGCATTGCAGGGTTGTTATGGATGAAAAGTGATCAAGATGGCTCTATTCATCTCTTCATAAAGGATTCCATATATAGCTTCAAGATGTCAGTGATGTTCATTATGATGCTCACGAGGTATTGAAATAAAACAAGGTGTTCATTTTAGCGCCAAGAGGGCCTCGAACTGCTGCCAAAAATTGATTTTGTATTTGTAGACTTGTGTAACAGTCCTCACTTCGAATTACACAATATGGTGCTTTTCCTGCTTTCGCTAATGGCTTTTTCTCTCTCTTTCTTTTCCCTTACTTCTTTTACATTCCTTTACTTTTAGCATCATCATGTCAATCATTGGCATGCGTCCAACAGTATCCACGCCAACATCATCACATGCAAATGGTGTATCAGCTGGTCTGAACAAGGCAATCATTATTCCGCCACGATCATCTTCATTATTTCTCCAAACTTCTCAACATTCATCACTTATGTTGCCATCTTTTTCACGCCCTGGGTAAATATCATGTGCTCAGACATCCTTTATCACGTTGATGGCTCATCAGTATACCTTATAAACACACTAGTGGTGCTCTTCCTCGTTCACATTCCACGACCAACCTTCATGTAATAAAAGAAAACTCAGGCACCTTGTCGTACAACGATACTAAATTAAGCTCCTTCATCGAAAACAGGACCTTGTTTCTGATCTTCATCGGCAACGCGAGCAGGTACTATGACGCCATGGCACATGCTGTGTGTAAACATTTCTTGATGCATGATTCTCTAACTGCTTGAATACATGTATATAGTATCAGACACATATGGCGAATAAGGCCAAAGCACGAAAAGAAAAGAGCAAGTTTGGTATGTCGAGCGAAAATAAGAGAAGGATGTCAGTCATTCATTCCATAACATGTAGATGCAAGCACGATATCAAAAAAGCTTTCTCGACAAGCATCATTCTATTACCAATTGGCAAAAAGCAAATCATTGCGAGGTAAACGACCATCCACACCATCTAAAGATGCATCCAATACCATCACAAAGACACAACAAAGAGCATTACAACAGCCTGCTGCACAACAACCCATAGACATGCCGCGGATACAACGCGCTGATTCGCGTGTCAGAGTACAACAAGTTCTTCCGATTCTTCAGCCTTCAAGTGCAGAAATTGAAGAACTTACCGAACAGCAGCTGCAATTAAAAGAAGAGCAATATGAGCAGCAGCAGTTTCATGAACCATCATTCAAAGTTGTTGACAATATCCATGAACTATCATCATCACCATCATCATCATTCCCTTCCACCCTTGAAACACCATCAAATACATTGATGCCACCAGAGTCACCTGCCACGCCATTGGATGAATGTATTCAACGCGGTATCCAATATCATGAAAAGGGTGATGTGGATCAAGCTACTGCCGAATTCAAGTATGCAGCAGAAGAAGGATCACCTATGGGCATGTTCTTTTATGGCCTTGCATTGCGTCATGGATGGGTAATGTCATAAGTTTATCAGTGTGTCAACTTGCTAAAGGTGATTCGATGTTAGGGATGTGAAAAGAATGAGAAACATGCTTTCAAATATCTACAAAAGTCTGCTGAACACGCCATTGTCAACTTGGAGCACTTTGTGGCAGATACAACAAGTGCTGAGCTGGTCTTGGCTTTATATGAGCTAGGTGTCTCTTTCTATCATGGCTGGGGTGTAAGTCTAGATTCTTTCAATGCAAGAATGACGGGATTTTCTAATGTGTGAAGATAGTGTGAAAAGGATCAAAAAACAGCCGTGTTCTTTTACAAGATGGCTGCAGATCTTGGTGATGCCGATGCACAAAATGATTTAGCCCAATGTTATCATCATGGTATTGGTGTCAAGAAGGATATGCACCTTGCAGCCAAGTACTATCGCAAAGCAGCACGCCAAGGACATGGCGTGATGGGTAATTCTTGGATTTATAAACCCAAATACGACCGACGAAATAGCTTTTGACCCATATCATCTTCATCTTCATCATGCATACATTCATACATACATTTGTATTTTAACCATCAATCAGTCCAGACACATGTATTAAGTGGGTGTTTTATGTATGATAGAGAGAATGTGTGTGCGTGTTACGTAGAGTGGTAAAAGTGGACCATGTGTACATAGCTAGTGGAAGATAATTAAAGCAACAAGTAGGTACCAGCCATACTCATTGCACCAAAGATAATTGTGCCTAGTTGCATTGAAATGGATGATGCCGAAGAGTCGTCAAAACCACTGCCACCGACACCACCTTTACCAGTCATTCCTGATTTTGGTTTTGCCACAGCTGCCTTGCACATGAATGAATTGCCCTTGATGACACCATTCTTGAGCTTGCTCATGTCATTGCAAGAGAATTTGCTGCTGGATGTTTGCACATTAAGCCCACCACGTACCTAGATACAATGTGTGATAAGTATGATGATCATGCCAGTGATTCCATATTCACTTACATCAGCCAACTTGGGCAATTGCACTTCGTCAAAGTTGCCAGTGATATCCAAAGTACCATCCACTTCTTCAAGCTTTGGGAATGCGTCAATGGTTGCAAGATTGTTGTTATTGCCGACAGATAAAGCACCACCAAGTCTTTGAAGCTTAGGCAATCCAAGCTTGGAAAGTTGGCTGTTGCTGGTGATAGTCAAGGTACCTGCCACATCTGAGATTTCAGGAAGGCTCAGTTCACCAAATGTGTTGGAGATGAAGGAAATATCACCAGAGACTTGCTTAAGACTATCCAGTGCAACACCAGCAAGATTACGGAATGCTGCATCCTTGAGCTTCTTGATATTCTTGAGCTATATACACAAGGACGTTAGCATGTTCATGCATGAATTTGCACTTGTACTTACATCCAAATTGAGACTGGGTGAATTAGCTGATACTTTGAGACTTGAAGAGACTTCAGTCATGTTGCCAAAGTCAACCGACTTGAGATAAATGTTGTTATCAATGACAAGTTCAGACACTTTTGAGAATTTGAGCCCATCAATGCGTGTAGTAGTAGTATCTGACACTATAAAACGATCTGCTTGATCCAGTCCTGCTGAAAATGCGAGTGTTGACAAGGCAGGATGCACAGCAATTTCAAAGCTACGCACACCAGTAAGAGATTTGGCAGAGAACTTGTTCATAACCTTGTTGTTTTCAAGCTTCACTTGACCATCAACGATTTTAAGGCTGCCAAGATCCAATGAAGAGAGAGCGTCATTGTCTTTTATGATCAAATCACCTGACAATGCTTCTACTCCAGTAAAGGAAATCTTGTTGATGGCTGTATGATCAACAGTGATTGTGCCTTGGTATTTCTTGCATGTGCTAAGACTTTCAAGATCACCTTGCGAAGTCACCTTGATATCACCAGAGCATGAAGCTGAATAAGCCGTTTGAGACGCCAATGCCAAAAGACCAGCACCTGTCGCGATGGTGAGCAACTTCATGGCCGATAAAAGATTCGATTGAAAAGTGGTGCAAACTGTAAGCGAGTTGTGATGGAAATAGGAAAAAGAAGTGTTTAGCTGATTGATTCATCTCATCCGCTAATATTTCACGACTTGACAATGTTTGTTTTCTATCATGATTGTTACTTCATTGTTCAAACAATGACGACACGAAAAGGCGGGAGAATTGGCTTTACAACTGAATGCTTTGTATTATTGAACCTCGGCACTTTAATGAACAAATATGGTGAAACACATCTCTTCTATCAAATTCCATATACTGAACAATCAAACTAGCATACTGTATTACGTGTAGTTGCTTTATGAGAATGATAAAACGCATAGGGTGGTGATAATTACAAAGGATGGTGAGGATTATGTTCAAGAGAAGGATGATTGCTTGTTGGATGGTGTGGAGGTAGAAGGTGTAATGGCTGAAGGTGTAGCGGCAGCACTGCTGCTGGTAGATGCCGGATATTGTTTGGTCAATGCTTCGAGAGAGTTGGCTAATGCTGAACTTTGTTTTCCCAATTCCTTGAGCTCATTCTCCAAAAAGGTTTCTTGTTCATCGTATTGTTGCACTTTGATCATCAACTTGTCAACAGCTGTTTTTGTCACAAGTCGTGTCCAATTCTGGATCTCTTCAGATTCATAAGATGCAAGTCTCTTGGCTTCTTCCACTGCACTTTCAAGTGCTCCAATAGCTGCCTTTCTGATTTGCTCTTTGGTGAATGCTGATTCATCGTCTATATCCATCGCATCTGACGGTGTATCTTTCTCAGTATTCTCTCCAATAAGCTCTTTGATTGCTCGTTTGGCAGCAGCTGATCCAACGCCTGGATTGATATGACCAGACAAATAGGCAATCAATGTCATGACAGGATTGGGCTGATCACCAAAAGGTAGTTCTTCAAGTTCTTTGTCTGACAATTTAGTTGATAAGAAATCATCCGTGATGGGTAGCTGAAGGAATTGGGTGATGCATTGTTCTTTGGTGCGACTTCCAACATGTTCCGAGATGGCCAGCCAATCTTCGTCATACTGTTCAATGCCGTCCAAAAGTCTTAAAGTCTCTTCCTCAGTCCAATCATCCTCTTTGCTTTCTTCTGGTTCTGGCTTTTCCATGCGTACAAATTCACCTTTCCAAGTGTTGGCTGTAAATTTGCCTTCAAGGAAGCAATCTGTACATAGCTGATAGTTCTTGTACTTGTAACTCTGATATCTGACATCACTACAATCTTGTTTGCAAGTGGAGCACTGAAAGACTGTTTTGTGATCTGGATTCTCATCGTCGTATATCTCAACATCCCATTGTGACTCTGATGTGCTGTTGGTTTTCTCCTCATAGATGAGCTTGCGCATAAAGTCAATATCAGGTACTGCTGCATCAAAATCACGCTGGCTTCCTTTCTCAGTGATCTGTGCATCTGGCTCACTATCAACAATTGGATCAAAAGTACGCCTTCGAGGATCAACCTATGTTTTGATGAAGAATGAGCATATGATTGAACAGAAATAGACTCCAAGATATACCTGTTGATTGATAATACCCGCTTGTTCAAGGAAGCTGTGTATCCTGACAACAGCTACTAGGTCAATTCCCAAGCCAGCTTTGCAAGCAGATATGGTCAAATGATATCCAGGATTCTTTCGATAAGAATCAATCATATAGTTGCGATATTTGATGTAATCCTGTGCCAACTTGTCTGCCTTCTTTCCTTGGCTACTGAAATATTCTGGGAAAGACACCTTCTCGATCTGATGTACTGTCTTCTCATCGAACCATTCTGGCATTGACAATGTACTGTAATCATATGGCATAGCTGTTACTGTATCAAGATCTAGACAATATATTTGAATTAATGTATACGTGATGACAATGTAATGGT
Organism: Lichtheimia ramosa; assembly: GCA_008728235.1. Taxonomy (NCBI): domain Eukaryota; kingdom Fungi; phylum Mucoromycota; class Mucoromycetes; order Mucorales; family Lichtheimiaceae; genus Lichtheimia; species Lichtheimia ramosa. The sequence continues at coordinate 1,147,097 of CP031827.1, read as the reverse complement.
AACTGCTTACCTGGATCATCAGCTTTTTGTCTTTTTGCAGCAGGTTCTTTCGGTGGAAACTCGATATAAGATGCTGTATATCGAGAGATGTTGGTGATATCACCATTGCTGTAAGGCTCAAATTCGTTTTTCCTTTGTCGACTGCCAAGTTGTGGACGTTCCTTTTCAATATCACGAATACGTACAATGGGCTGATGACCAGGGTTTAATACTGGTAGTGATGGAGCTGGTACTTGTGCAGGTTGTTCAATCTTGACTGAAATGGGTGGATTGTTATCTTCACTGGCAGGTGTCTGACGAGCTGTAGTGGAAGCTGCAGCATCATCTTCCTCTTCCTCTTCCTCTTCATCTTCATCCAATTCTTCATAATCCTCTTCATTCATCAATTCATTGAATAAAACACTGTCTTGTAACCATCGAGTTGCAATATGCCAAGCACCCTGATGTACTGGAGGTTCTTCTGGATCAGCGAATTGATCTGTCTGTGGTAGCCAGCTGTCATACGAATCAGGGTAGTACCACCAATGCACCAGTACATTGTGATCACGCTTTTCAAGTGTGCGAAACCATTCTTCTTCTCCTGGTTCATATTGATGAAGTGGACCATGTAGCACATGAGTTGCCTCTTGTTCTTCTTCACAATGATATACTACAACCTGTATAAGTTCCTATGTATCCTATGTATCATTCGTTTGCTTATATAACACATACACTGCATCTTTTTGATCATGGACATCAAGCTCTTACGAGCTGCTTCAGGAACAGTGTTGGAAAAGGCTACTTTGGGTACTTGGATCCATCCTGCTTGCACCAACATATCACGTATTGACTGAATGAGATCGATGTTCTTTGTCTTCTTTGAAGGTGCAAAATCCCACTTTCGCCACTGGTGGTTGGCACGATGTGTATAGGCAGCGAGAAGGATGGTATATAAAGGCGAATCGGTTGTCTCGCGTACATTGGGTTCCAACTTGAACAGCTTGGCGGGTATCCGAGGAGGTGCATTGGCGATTTTGGTGTTGAAGCCCAAGTGGTCTTGCTGGAACTGTTGTAGTTGGCAGGTCAAAAAAGAGAGATCGCGTGCTTCAATGTCGTTTTGCTGTAGTTCTTCAACCAAGGATTGTCGTATATCTTCAAAGCAAGCAATAGTCGATGGCTGTTCGTAGAACTCTGGATCGATGGGGGCACCTTTTGGATTCCTGGTTGCCATATTTCTTCTTGTGGCGGTCTGTGTGCAAATGGATAACGAAAAAGAGAAGCCAAGCTGAGCGTTGACTTGAGATCCGAATCTTTCATTGACCACATTAATGCTAGTGTACACTATCCTCTTTTCCTTCCATCTCCTCTTAATAGATAAATGGTGATTCATCCATTTAGATAACGCTGGGTAACGAGTAATTGTTTCCTTGTCATATACACTAAGGGATTGTCTCGTATATTGTTAGCTACTACATCAATAAAGTTGTGATAAAGTCATTACAACATAGGAAGTTTTGGTCAAATTACTTTGGGATCAAGCTTCATGTAACTATTTATTTGCTGGCTATATAAGATTCCTCTAAAAGATGGTTGTAATGTGACCGACTACTATAACTCTTGTATTCAACTTCTGTCAGCAATAGGGTCAATTCAAATCTACTTGGATGACACAGTTAGAATAACAGCTATGATGACTTTGATACCACTTACATATAAATCCACTTTATCTAGCAACCCATTGCTCACCCCTGAAAGGTAGTACATGATGTAACTTTCATTTGCCCAAAAATAAGTGCGGCATTACACACAGCAACAGCTCGCTTTGACTGCTTGTTTCATTTCTCTTTAATCAACAGCATTGCCCCGATGACACATAAGCATTTACAGGCTTCCGGAACCTGCCGAAGAGTGAAAAGGTGAAGGGTGCCATAATAGGATTCCAGTCATGCAAGCTATTTCCGAGACATGCAGACTTGGTGTGAATTTGACAGGCCTTGGTCTGTGTTGGAAACCGATTTCATTTCAATCAAGTTGCATTTCTTGGCGACTTGAACACACACAGACAAAACCCTGGACCTATTTCTTTCTCTTTCTGCATCTCACTGTTATCGATCCAACACGATCTGCCATTTGAAACAAGTACAGCCATGGGATCAACCAACGAGACACAAACCAAGAAACGGTTGCGTGCGAGACAGAGCTGTGATTCTTGTCGACAACGAAAGACACGATGCAATGCCGACGACACTTTTCCTTGCAGCACATGTACCAGTCTTGGCGTCGATTGTCACTTATCCAAGAGGAGAAAACGAGGACCTATGCCAGCAGCTTATGTTGAAGCACTAGAGGATCGTATCAAGCGTTTAGAACAAACACTATCTCAACATGGTATGAGCGAATGCAGTGACACTGGAGATGGTCGCCCAGTATCTGTACCATCATCAACATCATCCAGTCGTTCAGGATCTTCATCACCTGCTGCTACAAATGCTGTCGACATCTTGAACCGTACACGAACATCCATTGATTCACCAAATACCAGCACCAATAGTCCAAGACCATCATCAGATTACAATACGACTCTTTATATTGGACGTAGTGCAGGATATTATGCACTTGATCAAGAAGTACTTGCTACTGAGAGACGACATGATGCTGATTGTGAAGTCGAGAAAACTGGCAATGATGAGCAGGACGACCATCTTCTTTTGACATCTGAACAACCCAGCTCCGATCCTGCAAATTCACGTCGCACTGGTGGAAAAGGTGGATCCATTCCTTCATGTCGTCAACGTCGTTTTGAGCCATTCAAAGATATACCCAACATGACTGTGGGTCTTGCAGATGCTCTGGTTGAATTGTAAGTTCTTGATACATTATAGGATCGTCAATGGATATTAACATACACGTGTTTAGGTATTTTCGCTATGTTCATCCTACAGCACCTTTGATCAACAAGATCGCTTTTCTTGAGCAGTATTATTTTCAGAATCCAACACTTCCAGATGAATACTTGCTATACTCAATATGCTCAGTCGCCGGCAAGTACATGGCAAAAGAGAGACAACTGCTAGCCAAACACAACATATCAGTGGAAACAATGTATTCCTTGAATCAGATACTGTATGAAAGAGCAGAGAAGGTGCTGGATACAGTATTTAGAAGATCCAGTATCAATACAGTATCCACACTTGTATTACTGGCATCATTTTGTCCTACGAATGACCAGTCAGAGCAGGATGATGATCGGCTACAATGGTAAGGATGACAGCACAAGACAAATGATATGTTGTTACTGATACAGATTTGTTGTTTCTTTAGGTTCATGGTTGGCACAGTGAGTATCCAATAGACCTATTACAGCATGCTTTTCCTTTTACTGACTACCTGATGTCTCTTGTCTTGCATAAGGCAATACGAATGGTAAGTGATTGTGTATTAGATTGGGATATCAATTCCTTGGTTAACTTACATGAATGCTATTACAGGCTCAAGATCTGGGACTTCATCGAAGCTCTGCACGATGGCGATTACCTGAACATGAAATTGAATTACGACGACGTGTATGGTACAGTGTATATGGTGTTGATCGAGAAATGTCTGCTGCGTTGGGAAGACCGTAAGTTATATATATAGTGAAAGGGGTTATAAGGTACTCATACATATGTATGCTTTAGGTTGACAATCGTGGATGGAGATTTTGACGTCGAGATACCATCGCCCTATGAAATAGGCTCAAGTTATGATGGTAATACGCGGGATGTGGATGAGGATGAACCAGTTCCAGAGCTCTTGTTGCAAGCAGAAAGGGATCTACAAGAAAAGCGTCCCATCTATGGCGTATTCTCATATTACATTCCTTGCTCACGAATGTTTGGTCGGGTGCTTGGTGAACTTTATTCAACCAGTGTGCCATCAATTGAAGTAGCCAAAAAGCTTTCCGATGAAGTGGATATACTGAGTGAACGTACTACAAAGGAACTATCAGCTCTTACAACGCATGAACTTGATCCTCTGGATTATGGTAAGATACAGAAGCATTCATCTTATCCATTCTAATGTCTGGTTTATAGAATTCATGTTGTCGTATCATCAGTTTCTCAAATTGATAATCCATCGTTGTTTTATCTCAGATCGCGACGTATCCAACATTGACTTTGCATTGCATTCACTTAGTGTATGCACGCTCTCGGCTATTTCAATCATCGACTGTGTGGAGAAGATGGAAGCAATTGGTCCAAGTAGTATGCCATGGAAGTATATAAGCTAGTAAGTCTTACTTGTGCTATGTTTTACAATCATTAACATCATTCAAGTGTCATTTTTCAAACAGCCATCATCTTTCTATTTCACGCCAAAAGCGAGAATAACTTTCTTCGGCAATTGGGAGCCAGAAATCTTGCACGATGCGCGAATATCTATTTGAATGATGAAGAATTACGTGATAGTCGACCAGCCAAAATGCTCATGTCGTTAGCTGCAAAGTATTCAGTTGCAATGGAAAGCAGTAGCAGTGATCCAAATTCTTTGGCGACAGCAATCCAACACGATCAATCCCTGCTTGAATCAGCTGCTTCGAATGCTAGTGAACAACATGAATCAGTGCCTGCTATACATCAGAATTTATCAACCAGTACTACGAATGATATGGCTTACTCCACATCAGCAATGCCGATGCAAACTTATTCATCCTATCCACCACGATCACCTCTCGAAGCCATGGATTCCAATCAGCAACAACCCCCTTCATCAGTCATGGTTGCTACACAACATCAGCCACAAATGCATTTGACAGCTGTTCCTACTGACGAGTTCAATACGGTCGATGTACAATTTGATGCTGCTGGTCTGTCATCTGAATTAGCACTTTGGGAGTTCCCGACAGCCGTGACATGGAATGAGTGGGATCCGTATTTGTAACAACCTTTTCTTGTATATACCATTACTTGTATTATTCACTCTACATAATTGACCCCTTTCTTTCCTTGTTCTTTTGTTTAACCAACAAAGAATCATATTTCTTATAAGATGCTGATGACAGTGTGCTTCCTTTTATATTGCCAAGATTGAGCTCTTGATTGATTGTATGCGATGGGAGTGACTCTGCGCTAGTAGTTGATAGGCAACAAGTGTTTTAAACAAGCGCGTTATCGGATATACTTTGCCGAAAGGCAGATGCATAAGCAGCATAGCTTTCATTCGCTAATATATATATAACCTGCATTCTTGCAAAGGCATTACTTGAACATGTTCTTCAGATGAGATGATCCTTAATCATTAGCAGCAAGAGCAACATGAGAATCAATATCATCACTCACTTTTACTAGTTGGTGATGCGATGAGTAATCTTCTCGATACTGTCTTCCAATATTGCATTAGAAACACTTTATTGAAATAGGAGCAAGATAACAATGTCAACTACACACCAGATACCTGGATGGATGACACATTGCATTACTAGTGTGTTACTACTTGAAGGTACCTGAATGTCTTATATATGAATGCAACATATTATTTGAAATGTGATATACAACTGCAGAAACCACTATTCTTGAGATCAATATCATGCAACCTTGTATGAACATCACTAACAATGCACAGGTGGATGGTTTACAGGAACTTTGAAAGGCAATGGTGATACAAACTAATTTTGGCAGATTGGTGGGCCTCGTCATTTCGATACGCGTCTTTCTCTCTATTGCAACAGCTCAGTTCTCACTCATGGACACATTTGTACCAACGTCTTCTTTTAACACTGAACAGCTTGCTGGGTCAACATTAGTCTTGGTTTGTATTGCATGGCTTGCATGGTACCTCCCTTCCTTGATTGAGCTAATACTGGTCTATTAGCCTTCAGTATCGATCGGCAACGTCCCACAACTCACATGCGACTTATTTGTGCACACTCTGGGCCTGGAACGAGTTGGTTTTATTGATAACGATGCCGTCATGTCAGTAGCAGGTAAGCGAGAAGGAGTACAAGGTCCTGGTGTTGCTGTTGCTGTGGAAGGTAAGCTTACATTTGATTGTGTGATGGATTCTATAGGCTAAACCTATTCATGCAGTATATCAGTCAAGTGATCGACGATGGACAATGATCCAACAACGTGCACCAACATACAAGGTAAAGCAAGTGGATTGGTTGTTGACGATGACAACAACATCATTGATGAATGTTATTGTTCAAAGGGCAAACGACGAGGATACATCAAAGATCTGGTGGCATTTGTGCAAAAGTACAAGTTTGATCAAGTGATGGTGTTGACCAGTGCCGATGCAAGTCTTCGAACCGATGCTCAAATCACCAGTGTACCATTTCGTGTAGTCGCCACCAATGAAGCTACTCTACAAAAGGCACAAGACATTGGTATTCCTCGATTGGACACGGATGAAAAGGATGTTCATGGCACAGGAATGGGACTTTCATTCTATAATGCTCTCAAAGAAGCCAGTATCAATGCAACAATGATGATTATGTTTGCCCTGGAAGGCGGTAAGTTAATCAAGAGAAGCAATGGATGATGAATTGTATTTCTCATGGAACCATATCTCATGTAGATAACGTCAATGATGCTGTTCTTTTTGCCAACACATTCAATACTCTATTTCAATTACGGGCAGATCAAGGTAATGATGAAAGGGGAAGAAGATATGGCTGTATCTAATAGCATTTGGCTTATAGGATCATGGACACCCCCTTCAAGCTGGGACTTTTTGTTTGGTACACCATTCAACCAAGAGTTATATCAGTAGAATCAAGAGCTATATCACTAAATGACATGTTTATAATTTTTTGAGCCAATGCATGTGCTATATGTGAATGTGAATGTGCAAGAAGGATGTAAGAGAAAAAACTGCCATGACAATAGAAAAGTGGATGGTGATTAAAACGTCTCATCGTCAAAGTCTTCATGAACACCTCCCACCATGCCAGCTGCTGGTGCAACACCTTCATCATCCTCTGGCGGCGCCTCAAAACCATCCTATACAAGAAACAGCACATGATCAACATCCAATATCTCGAGAATTGGTACTTGACATACCTCAGTACTATAAAGAACATTTTGGATATCTCTTAGAACAGCCAAATCCTCATCTGAACGACCTTGTTGCTCCAAAACACCCATTTGTTCTTGAACCAGAATTTCAACTTGACGCAGTTTGCCAAAATAAAAGTCGCGTTCCTTTTCAAGACCATCCACAGCCAACTTGAGCTCAGAGATCTGCTTTTTCAAATCAGCTATAGTTGCAGCAGCAGCACTACCATCCATTGAGCCACCACCATTTCTGCTTGAAGATCTGACAGTGGCACCACTAGCTTTGGCTACTTTGTATGATATGTCAAATGTCAGTAGAGTGTTTCATCCAGGAGTGATCAAATCGGATCTAACCGACATACCAGGGGAACCAAGAGCTTTACGTGTTGCACCAGGGGCTGCAGCAGTACCGGATCGACTACTTGCTCTACCACCTCCTCCAGCACCACCTTTACGCCGTTGAAGAGCATCATATTCACCACCAGGATAGTTTTGATCCCAATATCGCTTGAGCCATTGCGTAAACTCGAGATTGTCTTGAAGTTTGCATTTCATCAATCGATCCACGGGTATCACCTACATAGCAAGTATTATACATTTGTGTCAAATGATTCAAAAATATATACATACCTTATCAATCCTATGTATACGTATACCCCATTTCCTTGTTAAGCTGTTGACTTGTATTGACATTTCTGTACTCACTTGTGCTTGTCAAATGTATTTTGCAACACCTTGTAATTGCCAACATACTCATACTCGTGCTTGGTGTCAAACTTGACCTTGCTCATGTGTACATCACCTAATATGAGTTAGTTACACTTCTGGTATGATACGCGTGGATGCAGCCCAATGTAGCACACAGGGACATGTAAAAACGCCGAAGCACTTTCATACCGTAGATGGAATCAAGGATTTGACAGTATGCAGCACCTGTACAAAAAGAGATTAGTGAATGTCTCTTGTATGTGTATGACAGATTCACCTGTGCCAGCTTGCTCAACTTTACGATAGTTGAGTTGCAATAGATCATTAATCCATGCAAGGAGTTCGTTTCGTGATTCACCCATGTGTCACCAAAAAGGGAGTGAAAAGGAAAATGTAGGGAAGAAGAAAGAGATGTAAGATAGTTCTTTTATCCTCTTTGTATAAAGACATCTCGGGCATTCCTTGTCCGAAATGGGCACACAACATGCAGGCTTTTGATTCAGCGACCTGGGGTTTTACAGAGTGTTGATCTGCATGATGCTGCAGTATGTGGATGCTTCCAATGCATAACAAGTATAAACATGTTTGATTCTATCAATGTCGCATTCTTATGCTGTTTTATATTCACTTTTAAGGAAGAAAATGGTGGAAGGTGATGGATAACAAAGTAATATGTCAAGGAGGAAAAGATTAAATACAATCATGGGGGAAAACATTCATTTACAACTCGTCAGTGACGGCACCTTCACTTGCACTCTTGACAGTCATTGTGTAGCGTGCCAAGGTACCACGTGTGTACTTTGGAGGAGGAGGAACAAATTCTGCCTTACGCTTAGCCATCTCATCATCAGAAATCTCCACGTTCATCTCACGAGAAACAGCATCAATCGAAATCATATCACCATCCTTAACCAAGCCGATGGGACCACCCACTTGAGCTTCAGGGGTAACGTGACCAACAATGAAACCCTGTAAAGTCATCCATATGAGCACATTATCTCTCGTTTTGTATATAATGTCATAGACTTACATGAGAACCACCAGAGAAACGACCATCAGTCAACATGGCTACATCCTTACCAAGGCCGGCTCCCATGATAGCACTGGTAGGCTTAACTATATACATAAACAATCTCAGTATGTGTGTCATGGAAAAGATGATATTTGTACTTACGCATTTCAGGCATGCCAGGTCCACCTTTGGGACCTTCACCACGGATGATAATGACAGTCTTTTCACCCTTCTTGAATTCATGGTTCTCAAGAGCAGTGATGAAATCTTCTTCACCTTCAAAAACACGAGCCTTGCCACGGAATTCGAGACCTTCTTTTCCAGTGATCTTTGCAACAGAACCTTCAGGAGCAAGATTACCACGCAAGATTTGGATATGACCACTTGATTTGATAGGATTGGAAAGAGGACGAATCACATCTTGACCTTGTGGCAAACCAGGCAAGCCATGCAAATTCTCTTCAAGTGATTTTCCAGTGACAGTCAAAACATCGCCATTGATCATCTTTTCTTCCATCAAGTACTTGAGAATTGCAGGAATACCACCAATACGATGAACATCTTCCATGACGTATGTACCACTATATTGTCACTGTGTCAAAACAAAAAGAGATCTTTGATTCCATGAATCCTTGTAGCTTACCTTGGCTTCAAGTTGGCAATGAAAGGAGTACGGTCACTGGCAGCTTGGAAGTCATCCAAAGTCAAATTGATACCAACACTGCGAGCAATAGCAATCAAATGCAAGACAACATTAGTGGATCCACCAAGAGCCATTGTCAACACCATAGCATTCTCAAAAGCTTCACGAGTCATGATATCACGAGGCTTGATGTCGTTTTCCATCAAGTGACGGATTGCTTTGCCAGCATCAAGACATTCTTGGATCTTTTCAGGATAGGTGGCAGGAGTGGAAGAGCTGTAAGGCAAAGTCATACCCATGGCTTCAGCAGCAGATGCCACTATGAATCACATGTCAGTTTATGCATTTTCCATCATTGCTTGTGTCACAAATACTTACTAGTGTTGGCAGTGTACACTAAAAGAAAAAGAAGAAAGGTATTTGTCAATCATACGTATCAATGGTACAAATGACATTCATCTTTTTACTTACTACCACCACATGCACCAGGACCAGGGCATGCATTACGGATAATGTCGTAGCGCTTGGTTTCATCAATCTCGCCTGACACATATTGACCATATGCTTGGAAAGCTGATACAATATCAAGTGTCTCGCCTCCACAGCCTTTTCCAGGTTTGATAGTACCACCATACACCATAAGGGAAGGACGATTGACACGACCCATAGCCATCAAACAACCAGGCATGTTCTTGTCACAACCAGGAAGAGAAATGTTGGCATCGTACCATTGACCACTCATGACCTAAGGTAATATGAATATCCTTTTCACACCATATCCTTATTTTTCATCCCACTTACAGTTTCAATACTATCGGCAATAATATCACGTGATTGAAGAGAATAGCTCATACCAGCTGTGCCATTAGACATGCCATCACTGACACCAATAGTGTTGAAGCGGAAACCAATCAAGCCAGCTTTCTCGACACCTTCCTTGACTTTGGCAGCAAGATCCATCAAATGCATGTTGCACGGATTGCCTTCGTACCAGCTAAACGAGCCAATCATTAGCTCCAGAACGACGCGGGCATTGGCATCTCAAATGTTGACTCATATCGACTACTTACACGCTTGAAATACCGACTTGACCCTTATTCATATCTTCCTTTGTCATACCAGTACCGTACACTATAAAGGAACATCCTTGTCAGTATCCTACCCTATGAAATCACCGAGCCAATCCACCATCCTATTTTTTGTACTTACACATGGCTTGGGAAGCACCTTGACTCTTTGGTTGGGTAATGTTGGCACTGTATTGGTTGACAGGCACCTTCTTGCCAGAAGTGTAGTGTCTCACTCCAATGGGGAGAGCTGTCTTGCCATAACGGCTGCAATGTACAAAGAGACTTGAATGAGAAACAAAGACAGAAATAAACGCGCGTCAATGAACAATAACACATACAATGCAGTTGTTTGAAGAGGCGTTGCTCGTGTAAGGAGTTTTGAAGCCATTACAAGAAGAGTGGGGAGAAGAAAGAGATAAAATAGTGCGGGGCAAAGAGGTGTCAATCTATAAAGGCTCCCGTGGCTTAACGCATTCTGACATGTCAGCTAGATCGCAAAGCTGATTGGCTACAACGAGATCTTGCTCACATATGTTTGGATCGGAATCCATCCCGCCATTTCATGTTACACAAAAAGATAAAGACGTCCATGCAAGCATTAACCATACTTCATCTACTGCAAAGCTTGTCCAGTAACTTACATTAGCCATTCAACCTTGACTCATGTTCACTATCAGTAGTACTCATGTGTCGATGCAGATGTGGAATAGTGATGAGATCTGACAACTTCAATACCAGATTGGTCATCATAACGTGAGTCATAAATCGAGCTTACATTGCTGCTCAAGCTTTGATTGTTCTCATATCTACATAAGCTGAAGGCATCTTTATGCATTGGCTTGATGAAAATCTTGCCATGAGAAGAGAGAAGAAGCAAGTAAAAGTTGGTCAACAATGACTGGTGTCACAAGAAGTGATCATCCATACTGCATCTGGCAAGCAGATACACCTGGATCGATAAAATGGAAACACAAATCAATGCTAGTTTGTACAAGATATTGTTTGGACGACGATAATGCTGTAAATAGATGACAGTGGAGTGCTTCCCTGGCTCACCCTGCTTCTTCGTGTTCTCTAATGCACAGTATTGGGTGAGCATAGTGTCATTGCTAGAATAAAACAGGACATGATGTAGTTTTGTCAGCATGTTTTTAATTGGATGAATGATACTTGAAGGATAATAGTAACTGGGTATTAGCAGATGGATGTCATAAGAGAGTATAGCATATGTTGGATACATGTAAGTCTATAGAATGTAGGCAAGCAATCAAGTGTGCGAAATGACTCCACTAATCAGTAGCTTTTTGAGATGGGCATTGAAGGATGACATCGAGCTTGTCAAAACTCTGACTCCTAAACGTCAATCATGTCAATATATGGTAATTGCCTCATGGGATGCGATCTGGTACCTGCATGGCTGAATTATCCTTTCTGATTTACTGGTTTGATTCATCGTATCTCTCCCATCATTCGATACGCCGATCATGATGTATTCCATATTGGTTCTAACATCGTTACGTGAGCAAAATGTATATATCAGGAGAAGAGGAGGTTAAAGTCGGGTATAAATAATATACCTACTTGTTGGTAATGTCTGTCATCGTGCTCATTTCAGTTTCCGCATTATTCGTCCGACAATGCATAATAGTGGGATCCTGTTGTTCTTGCATTAAGTATGGAGTCTCGACCGAGGAGGAGTGGAGTGTGAAAGGATAATGACTACTAGAAGGAGCCGGATATGACATGATGTGAGTATAGACTTAAGGTATTTCCCCATATGGATGATCCATGAAGAGAAGAATGTTCCACTTATCCTAATGGCGCATAACATACCTTTTACATGATATATCTTTGTCAATTCGTGTTGCCATTGCTGCTAACGAATCGAGTATTCTTTGTGTTGCCATGGATGGTTTCCTACTTTCCAAAGCATCTAATTTCTCTTGCCACATGGCGGCTATTGAATGTCGAATAAAGTAACCAGGGAGAGCAAGGGGACAGAGAATTAGAAAGATAGGGATGAGTACATGACGATGATCCTCCTAGTTACGTCATTTTACCTTGACGCATGTTGTCATCACAGATCTTCTTTTGAGTGCTGAGTATCATCTCCATCATGACATGTGCTTCTTCAGCTTTCTCGCTCAGCTCATCAAAGTCGTAATGCAATAAGTCTTCTTCAATAGCCGATTCGATTGAACATAGTTCTTGAAGCCAATGTTGTTCGGTCTATGCATAAGAAAAAGAGTTTAGATCGATCATCCCTTAAAGTATCAGGGGACTTGATATGTGTGTACAAGTGTGTGGAGAGATGCTTGCATATAGACAAAGATAGGAAATCCATGTACCTGATTTGATATAGTATCATCTGCAAAGCGTACTTTTCTTGATGTCTTCTTTCTTGTAATGGTGTTGGATGAATGATTGGATGACGCTGTATCAGTTGTAATGGGTAAATGTAAGACCATGTTATGTGTATGCTTGATGGTGTGGGTATACAATGTTAAGAATACAAAGGAAAAGAGAAAAGATAAAGAGAGAAATGTGTCCTGCATAAAGTCCTCTTTGTATCTGCCAAAATGAGTGCTGGCTCACCTTTCAAAAACCGAAAGAGCGACGTCATACGCTTGTTTATGGCTGAGTGAGGAGGGCTCATTTCCTTACACACAGCTGCTGCCCGACACACAGTTCTCCCTTTAGCGATTCATACCATGTTGCGCAAATTCGCCATCGAGAAGCCCGTCATCTTCTGGTCCTGCGTCATTGGCGCTGTTGGTGTGTATAATACTCTTTAAAACGCATGCGACTTGGTGCCATTGTACTATTTTACTCACCATTCTCTTATACACAGGCCCTGTTATGGTTTGGACAGTACCCAAGATCCGTCGCGAATACTTTGGCTACAAGGGTGTGCCTCCATTGCCTATTACTTACCCTCGTATGTATTCTGGACTGTTTCGTGTCGCGTAGTTCTCGTGGCATGTGTTTGATATCATGAGAATACCAGCTAACGAACTTCTTTGTCACACCGTCACCATAGTTCCCAACCAAGCTCGCAACCCCCCTGCTGGCTACGAGGATTAGAATCATACACGCCCGATCCATTAGATGTAATAAACCCCGTTTCATCAAGCATGACAAGCATTCAACTGATTTTGGATGATGATGACTACTGTATTTTGAAACATGTTCACAATCCAACATTAACGACTATTCTACAACATGCCAACATCGCTATGAGACGCACATCCAATGTATCTTTAGACGTAATCAATATGACAACAACTAAATAAAGACGCATCATTCCTTTTTATTCGATCTGGTATCAATCATTCTATCGATTGTAAGCTTCATCACCTGCAGCCAACTTGATGAGATATCCAAGCACATTTTCACCATCCACGCGCACACCACTGTAGAAGTAAAAGTGAATAAACTATACATTGATTGAAAGGATCATACACTTACTTGTGAGCATATTGATTGGTGACCCATTGTTGGAAACCTTGGATCTTGGATGCTGTCTCCTCGGAGAGATTAATGTCGACAAACATATCTTCATAGTAACTGACACCAGCAACAGGAACCTTGTTCTTTGCAAGCACATCTTCATCATAAAGCTTTCCCCATCCTTTGTATTCTGCAAGCATGTTGGCCACCTTTTTCAATGGTCGTAATTCAGCATAGTCATCAAGCATGAATGGATAAATAGTCTCTCCTGTAAAGTAAACAGGCTGATCAGGCTTGAGCTCATTGACACGCCACTCAAAGTCAGACTTGAAGGGCTCTTCAGATAACAATCGCTCAGCAGTCCAATTGCTAGGATGTCCATTTTGGCAATAAATAGGTTCATGCAATATAGCATAAATGACATTGGTATCCCAATCTTGTAGACCTTGAATACGAGAAAGAGTGCGATAACTAAGCTCATCTTGTCGATCCAAATCAGATGCTGCTGACAATACAATTTGATGCAATGTATCATATCCAGGAGTCTGGCCAAACAGAATACCCAATTGCAAAAAGCGACGAGGAGATAGACGACCACCATTGGGAAGAGTAACTTCAACTTCGGAAAGATGTGCATGAATCTTGCGTACACGCTCTACATCACGTGGATACTTTGAATAATAAAGCTTGTTTCTCTTCAAAATGCGAGGATAAAGGGATCGATAGACTGGTTCTGGATCATTAACGAGTGGTGGGACACCTCCTGTAATGTAGGCGTGGCTGATGGAATCAGGGCTATGATACATGTGTCAATCTATTGCTGGCTTGTGTTCCAATGTTTGTACTTTATACTTACAAAAGACTCAAATATGTCGTGATACAGAATCCTCCAAAGCTTTGTCCCAAAAGTGCCAATCTGCTATCTGCATCAGATGATCGACCAGCTGTCAAATTCTTGCGGATGGTCTCGCAATCACGTACAATGTTGTCTGCTCTGAAATGCACGAGATAATTGAGCTTATCTTGATCATCACCAATGTCTTGAAGAGATTCAGCTGACACAGGGGTTGATAAACCAGTACCACGTTGATCCAAAAGACTGTAAAAATGCAGGTACATGACACATTAGAGGAGAACTCTTGAATCCAATGTAATGGCCACCCCAAAGCAATATCTGGACTAATTTACTTACAGTACTTGATATCCATTATCGAATGCAGTCTTGATCCATCCTGAATTACCATCACTTGGCAATGAAACTTCAAAACCAGGTCCTCCCTATGCACATCATATCAATATTCCATAGCATTGGATCCATCACCACCCTACCCTATTTACCTGCAGATAAAGGAAGAATGGCATCGTCTTCATTTGTGCTTCCTTGCCAACGGGAACAAGATGGCGTGCAAAGACCGTAATCTTGGGCGACTCGGGATCGCTATAGTCTAAAATGCACAAGGTCAGTCTCAATGGGCAAAGTGACTTGATAACGAGCAAACCTACTCAATGGACATTCAAAGAACCGGTCAAAGACCTTGGCACCAGGAATAAAATAGGTTTCAACTGAAGGATCGTCAAGGCAGTGTTGGATAAGCATGTTGTGCTGGGTGAGGAAGAGCAGCAGTATATGTGGATTCTCCGCTTACCATCCTTTACATCAAGGCCATTCCCAAACACTGTGCCTATTAGGCCTACAATTAAGAATACAAGGTACACTAACGAGTTACTATAGGAAAGCATTGCAGAATATATGGCTAAACGCGTTCTTGATCTAGTCAATGCTTAATCGGAGAAGAACTGTGTCCCTGCATTCGTGGGAAAGTTGACTGCATAGAAGCATCCCATTTTGCCATTGTACCATGGTTCTCTTTTATCCCTATGCCTTAGTCATGTTGAGAAGATAAAATTGCCGATGATAACTCAAGACACCTTGATAAGGTGAAAGTGTTCGTGATGAGAAATGACGCGATACTATGCACTGGATATGAGAAGAGTGAATGCCACTATATAGATTAAAACATTCATGCATTGACTTTATCAAAAAGGAAACATTAAGATTAATAAAGAGACACTTCATCACCAATGGCTACTGCCTGTACATGTTGAATAGTATACAGACCACTGTAATTACATACTAGATACGTAGCATCTAGCACGCCGTCAGAGACGAGATACATCCTTTTTGTGTCATGTTATGGCACAGTACAGCAATATCTTATGACATTCTGCAACTCAATGAAATAATGGCAGAATCCAATGACAGGATAGAGTGACAACTGACAAAGATATCACATGATGAGAGAAAGACATGTATCAACCAATAACAAGGATCATAGCGCAAGCGATAAGAGTAGGATGATAACAATGAAACGCTAAAGATCATCACAAAGGTCACAGTACACTTATCAGCTCTCATCACAGGGTTGATGTCCACTATGACAATAACACAAGCTTGTACTTGTGACAATGAAAGCAATCAAAGTACAATAGCATTAGCTCTGGCTCTTTATCAAAGAGCCCAGTAGGTGTTGTGTTGATTTGCATGCATAAATCGGCAATATGTGTTGTAGCCATATTGGGAGCAGATGTTAATATGGATCAAAAGAGAAGTATCTTTCCAAGTGCATATATCATTTTCAGTGCTCATTGATAACAAGAATTACTGTGAAAGCTCTTACACTTTATAAGCAAAAGACTGTGATCCTAATGCTAAAGATATACATCCTTAGTAGCGAAACAGCCTTGATCACATTCAAGAAGGATGTTGACACCACTACTGATGATGTAAGCTATGTTCGTATTCATGTTCACTGCTTGGCAATACAGTTCGGTCATGTCTAACAGGTATGGATCATCTTGACTTGTATAGAAAGATTACATAATTGCTAGTAGTCATTCAGATGGTATGACTAAAGTTCTACACCCTTCATCGTAACCTGGCTCAGATATGTCTCCGCACAGCGACACGAGCCAGGACAATGGAAAAAGTGGGGTGATCATGATCGTCACCAATGAAAATCTTTTTGAACCATGACAATGGCGCCAAACTAATCAACAACGTAAAGCGTGAACCCCCACGTTGTCCTTTGTTATCACCTGCAGCCGAAAAGTGGGCACATTTCCCACTTGACAATGAGCACTACCAAAAAGGAAAATCATCAGCAAGGACAAAAGAAGCTTTTGTGTGTGTAACGAAACACAAAATGAATCACCCATTATCCACAGGTTATATAACTTCTTCCTATACACGAATGACACTCTTATTGGCGCTGAAGGCTGTCATTCTTGCACGTGGTTGGCCGATTACTTTATTGCAAATGAATTATTGCATTTCATTAACCCAAGCTGATGGTGGCATCCAAGAGTGAGAGCCAAAATCCAGTGACTAATATCAAATTACATGCGCAGACACCGATGCTTTAATCCAAAAAGTGGCGTGTTATGCTTGTCCAGTCGGGATTTTTGAATCCAATACCTTGTTTTCTGCACTTTTTGTCTCATTGTGCCATTGTTCTGAAAGAACAATCTTGCTTCTTGCCGAATCCAAACACATTATCATGTGCCATTTTACTTTTCATAGATCATTTGCAGGCGTTGTAAATGTCAATGCATTGATTGCTGTTGATGAGATGCTTAACCTGCTGATACCAGTTCAAAACACAGCACGTGTGCTTGCATACCACCTCTGGATAGGTATATCGGTTATTGTCAGCCAATTATCCTAGTCCTGACACCATCGACCTGGTTCTTTCTTGGCATAAATTCCACCCCATTGTTTTCCAGCTACCACCAAAGCTGTCGGTACAAATTGAAAAGCATGTGACAAAGTATGTTTCTGGATAAACATCCTGAATATGGCAGGCATATCACTAATAAACACATAATGAACCAAGAATGAAAGCACTTATCCGCACTCTTGTTTGTTCACACTACGTATAACTTTGCAATTGGTGTGCTTCATCTGCTCCCCCAAAGTCGTACTGTCACACAAGATCCCTTTTTACCTTTTGCTGTGCGATTTGCGCCCTGCATTACTGCAAAGCTAGATGCAAGATGATGCTATTCCTCATCTATTGATGTGATAGAAGGTATAGCAGTTACTTACACAAAGCATTCAAGTATGTATAAGAGCAGCAGTTAGGCAGTAATGAGATCAACAAGGATATTAGAGGAGTAACAAGTAAGCATGCTGTCAAATGCAACATGTGCTTTGTGGATCCTTTATTACTGCAACATCCATGTTATGCTTATCGCGACTTTGATGCCTGTAGTAGGTTTTCTCATATGAAAATATCGATAATGAGCGTGGAAAAGGCAAGGAAGATTTTTCACGGAAAGTTGTGATGACAAGATCCGAAGATGTTCAAGTATTTGCTTGATGTGCACCCGCGTAAAAGCATGCTATTACTTTTATAGACATACGATCATGTAGATGGAGCATCGATTTGACAAGTGTACAAGGTGGTAATAAAGCAAGCAGCAATCAAGGTTACGTAAAGTATGAAATATCAGCTTGATACAGGAGATGACTCTGATGAATGATATATTGGAATGCCTTAGATATGCTTCTCATGACAAACGCTTGTCATGGGCCAGACCCCTATCTGTGGCACAATAGGTCAATTTGGATAGTACGTCGATATCGGAGAATGGGGTGCAAATGAATAATGTAAGCATGTCCCCCACCCCCAATGTGGATTTGGGGGACAAGAAGGAGCAATAGCCGAGAGAAAGACATCCACTTGACACATTGGCTCGAGCCATTCAAATGTGTTACGAGAACTGCAACAATTTTTTATAAATGCCATCAACATTTACTTTCCCCAAGTCAGTTGATCCAGATCTCTTTATATTTCGCTCATTACCACTTTCTTTCTTCTCTTCCTCTCTTTCTTTCACTCCATTCACTAAACACATACATCCAAACAATCGCATATCTTATCCACACACGCAACAAACAACCCATCATGTCTGCATTTTCAGTCAACAGCATGCTGAATCAAGTCAGCGATACTGATAAACCTTCTCGACCACCACGTCCCTCTGTGCTTGACATTTCCAATTTGCTCTGTGGTGAAGATTTGGAGCCTACACTATCACCTAGCAGTAGCAATGGTAGCAATAGTGCTATCCAATCACCAATCAGCGCATCATCAAGCTGTTGTCAGTTGCCATCGATTATGGATGTTTGGCCAGCACAACAGCTTCCTATGTTGCCACCCATGCCATCACAAAAGCCACTTCATCCATTGGAACCAGCATCATCTGCAGCAGCTACAGCCAACAGTATTTGGATGCATCATTCAATGGCGTCATCAGTTTCCTCAGTTGCATCTGATATGAGCAATAGCACATCAGCTACAGCAAATGCTAGCACAACCAGCTTGCCCAATATGGTATCAGAAAGCAGTACATCCACAAGAACACTTCCTTTAAAGAAGCAAGCTCGACGTCATTATCATAAAGATATCACTTTGCATAGCAATAGTAGCAGTAGTGGCAGTAGTGATGATGATCAAGAGGAGCCGGTATCTTCACTTATACCATCATCACCATCATTGCCACCAGTCAAGGCAAAAAGAAGACGTGCTAATGCAAAGCAGCTCCAAGTATTGAATCGCGTATTTGAACGCACTGTGTTTCCATCCACCCAATTAAGGGCTGAGCTAGGTCGACAATTAGGCATGACACCAAGAACAGTCCAAATCTGGTTCCAGAACAGACGCCAAGCCATTCGAACACGCGAACGACAAAGATTACTGCGCATTGTGAGTGATGACTCGTCATCAGCTTCATTATCCACAGCCATGGATTGATCCACATGTTCTCAATTCTCTCTTTTTCAAAATCACACCACACAAACATCCATGTATCCCATACTACATCTTATACACGTTATGATTCCTTTCGCTTTTTCTTCATTTTGATGCATTCCAACCCACACACTTGCCGCACATTTGTATCACACATTTCTTGTTCCACCATCAGCGCACACAAACTATCTTATGCTTCTTCCCTTTTCCGTTTGTCTATGGCTTACTTGTACCTTTACACAAAGCAATCTTTTTTACATTCTCCTCCACTGCGCACGCACACATACCATGCATATAAAGTACTCACTGATCGATGCTCTGTTTCTTTTCCGCTGGTTGGAAAGACAAATACTCTTATACATAGCATTGCTGATGTTGGGATAAAGCCTTTTGACTCCTTTGTTCCCCTTTCAATGCTTGCATAGTAATACGACGTTGTAATGATTAATGAATGCCCAATTAATTCTATAACACTACTTTTCTCTCCTACTATTACTACTTTATTATGATGATGATGATGATGATCTACTTGCTGGTCTTATTCACATGCATATTCATGCTTAATATAAATAAAAGCTCTATGTGACTTTTTTGTTGACATGTGCTTTTCGTGTGTCAATCACTCTCTCTCTCTTCTCCCGGATGTAAAAAGCCTGGAACAAGAAACTTGTAGATCCAAGAACCAGGAATATAACCCGTCATCCGAAATACATCTCAGTTTGGTTTTGGGGGGTGTTGCCTGTTACATTGTTCATCTTGTTGCATGTGAGATCTCTCATCAACATAGGCAATCTTTCCGCTGTTGTGTCTCTCTCTGCATTTGGGTGATTGACCAATTTGCTCCATTTGGCAAAAAGGCATTGTTGTAAAAGGAAAAGTGACCGATCATCAAAAGTAATGAGCATTACTATCCTCGTCAAGTCATTTAGTTTCGAAAGATCAACCAGCTTTGTACATGATTAAAGTATTCGAGATAGATGTATATTTGCATACTATATGTGGGAAGATTGGATGTTGTTGTTGTTGGGAAGGCACTACTACTACTACTACTAACTAGTTTTTTATGTTGGTTTTCGAAAAGGGGGAAAAAAGAATGCCATTTACATGAAGCAAATTAAATATATACACAGACAGAAGGAAAAGAAAGAGAAAGAAAGCATGTTCCTGATGTGCGATGCGGAGGGAGTTGTTGTTGTGAGTGAGATTGCAAGTTGGTTTTTCTTGTCAATACGTGTTGGATAGGATGAATGTGTCTTGCTGAGGGGTAAGGATTAGTGGAACATGGGATTGGGATGGATGGCTTTTGCGTTGTTGCTGTTCAACGTCGTTTTGGTGCATTAGGCTTTGGTTTGTGATAAACGTGACACTAAATGACAATGACAAAGTATGAGCATCCTATCATGACAAGAACAAGTGTAACATTACCTTGTGAGCATGTCGATACCAGAGAACACTGTTCTTTCGTTTCACATTGCTGACAGAGACCCATTGATGACATTGATGACAGAGACCTTCAACTAAATCTTGATCCACCCATCGTGTTTCAAGGGGCTGCATGAATTCCTTGCCTGATACTGATGAAATGCCATGAAAGAATTGCTTATGATACCTGTTGTATAATAAGTATTCCTATCATCTTGACATGTGTACTCAATCTTACCAGAATGCACTGTTCTTCAATTGAAGCCATTTGCCTGGTCTACATGTATCACAAAGACCTTCTTTTGCTTGTCCATTGTAGCGTACCCATTGGGGAGTATACTTGTCACCAGCATAACGAAGTTTTTGACGACGAGGACGTGCTTCAGGATCAACACGTGCAGCTTCAATATCTTTAAGTGACATGTCAGGAAAGTCAGGATCACCAGGTTCAACAGCATTGGCCATATCATCTTCATCCACTTCAACTCGTGCTTTTTTTCTCCTTGTGGGTGGACGAGGAGCTGCAGGAACACCAGTAAGGGAACCATAGGGACCAGGGAGAGGTGTATGAATCATACCTTCCATTGGTACTGGTAGGGGTAATTTTCCTCCATGTGGAAGTTGATGATGATGTGATGGATGAGGAGGTGGTTGATGTTGATAATAATAAGGTGGTGCTTGATTAGATGATGCTGTTGATGATGATGATGATGATGGATGGTGCATTGGTGGTAAAGCTCCTGATGAATAAGGTGGTGGTGGATAATGTTGATTATAGTAATGATGATGATGTGTTGCATGAGGATGTGGTGGTGGCTGAAGGGGTTCACCCATAGGGTCACGTTTACGTCCAGTCATATCGGAAACAGATCTTGCTAAAGGATGCAGCATTGGATGTTCAGATGATGATGAAAATGGTGCTGTTGTAAAAGATGATGCAGGCGGTAATGACACGTGAGATCCATAGGCGAGACGTAAATCTTCGGGTGTAGCAGCCCGTCGCAGCAATGGATCAAACTCCTTACTACCTTGTTGTGCTCCGCCGCCATGTACCCAAGTCATTCTTACTCCGTTGCCAGCATGAGGATGACTAGTACCTGGATGATGCCTTAATGATGATGCTGAAGAAGATGTACCAGATGTTGATGTTGTTGCAATACCATGATAAAAAGAAGATCGTTCCAAAAAAGAAGGAGACATAGTTGCCCAAGACATGTTGACATCATATGAATGACGACGTTGCTTAGTATTAGTTGTTGTAACAGCGTTGCTATCCGATGTATTGGATGTCACTGAATAGTTGTCATTGTCGTCAGGCCAAGACTTGTTGTTGTTGTTTTGATCTGGAAAGGTTGGGGGATTGTGAGCAATTTCATGCGCATAAATGAAGCTTTAATTTTGATCAACTCACCTTCATCGTCCTCAGTAGTGGATGGATTGGATTGACAAGTTGTTGTTGTAGCAGGTGGTAGTCGATTGAAATTAGCCAAAAGCATAGCTGCTTCGATCGAGTTACGTTGTTGTGAGAGATGTAAGCTTAACTGTGCTTGTGCTTCATCATTCAATCCAAGGGGAAGACCTAATACAGCAGGACTACTCTTGCGCTTGTCAAACACACTTGCTGGAATAGCAGGAATCGGGTTGTCTTCTGTCTTGACAGGCAAAGATGAAGCATAAGAACAGGATGGTGGTCCATCACTTGTAACTGAGTCGGCACAATCTTGGTCATTGGAAACGTGAGGTGGAATACTGGCCAATGGGGGCAAGGAGTGTGTTTTTGAAGTATCTTCTGGTGTCAGGTTGACTTGTGCATAATGGAGCACTTGTTGTTGGTGGGGATCTTCAGAACGATGTGGCATGTACCCTTGAACGTCCATTGTAATAAGCGGAAGGAAATAGAAAACGGAGAGTACAAACAAGAAAGAAGAAGAGAGAAGGGAGAAAGTAAAAGTAAAGATGAACGAGGGCGGAAACGCAACCAGGAACAAGCAAAAAATTTGCTTTTCTTGCTTGAAAAAGTTTTCAACAACATGCGACACCCGACGACATTGATTCAAGAAAAGCTTCCAAGACACTATCATCATCATCCTTACATTCTATATTCATTATCCCTTACAATATCCCCATTCCCGCCAGTTGTATGTGTAAATGTTAGAGAGGGGCTTAGGGAGAATCACTTTTTTTGTGTTGTCTTGTTCATCCAATGCTATGCTGAGTCATGCAAACACTTGTCCTCCATTATGCATCGCCACCACAGCCATCGTAGGACATGTGTTGCATCATGCTAATTATTACTTTTTCTCCTCACTTTCTTTTGTCGTTTCCATAATAACTACTTCCATGGTAACAATCAAAGATATCAATCCATTACTTGCTATCATCTTCTTCTTACTCCCCCATGCGCGGAAATAATCAAAAGTACGTAATATCCCGGAGCTCGGCGACTCGATTCGATTTAGTCCCCGCTATGCAGATAAAGATGAACATCCATCACCACTATGTCTATAAAGGCCAAGCATATGTCTCACTTGTTTCTACTTGTTTAAGATCTATCTTTAGAATATCCTTTATCTCTATTAGACTCTATGATTTCATTGATGCTATTATAGTCAAAGCACTTTTACTGCCTGTGCTAGTATGCATGAACGTAGTGGCAAAACGCCCTTGTTTGTTGCAACATATAAAGGTTACACAGCAATCTTTGTCCAACATGCATTTGCTTTAATCACGAATTGAGCCAAAGCACCTCATCAAATCAATGCACCTATAAGCGATGAGCGGTGTCATTTTGACGAATGAAGCTTGTTCCACTCGTTTGGATCCACTCTTGCCATTCAAATCATGCACCACGAGGAAACCATGCGGCGATCCCTTTCGTTTTGTATGCATTCACATATCCTGCCGACTTTGTCTCATCTTGCACCACCATCATCAGCTTCCAATTTATTGGAATTATATAAACAGCTCATCAAACCACGTTGCACTTGCTCCTTTTCATATGACATGGTACCTTGTCATGCATAACCAATAAACATGTTGATAGTTCTACCACTGAATCGGATCAAGTGGCACCAACTAACGTAAAGACGATGCAAACAATCAATGTAGGCATTATAAGGAGGGACCAAGTTTATTAGCATGGAGGCGGGCATGAAAATGAATGACGCTATACCTGAAATGGGACATCATCTTGTAAAAAGTCACTTTGGATCATCACGAGACATTCAAGAAAGAGAAAAAGCTTTATATTATGCCGAATGACTCTTTTCTTCCCTTCCTGCATGCAAGTCCAATTGCAAATATGCTGACATGTGGCACCATGTGTGCATAGATTGAGATGAATTGGTGGATATCATGATGATGCAGGGCTTTGCAGTGTCAATGGCAAATAATGAAATGAAGAGTCTACATACACATACATAACCATCCCTTTGATCCCTGCGTTGAAAACATGAGCTGATAAGTTCCTGGGTTTCATTCCACGTATGGTACAATGCACACAACATTTCATTCACTCATGCATCATCAATTGTCCTTGTGGCAAATACACATATCCCCATCACTGATACTCCAGACACATTGTAAGAATCCATGAAACAAGGGCATCATATGATTGATTGTGATTGCAAAAGAATGTAATACAAATACAGGTTCATGCTGATTTAAGCTTGGACAATTCGACAGCTATTCTGGCACCGACTTTAGCATTATTCTTGACCAACGCGATATCTGGATAACAAAGAGGATGAGCAAATACATTCAAGACCAAAGTCCAGGTGGTAGGATACATACTGGCAGCCAATGATTGTCCCTTGGTAAGCTCAGTGATTCGCTTCAATAAAAATGGTGTTTCATCCTTTCCATGAACGCTTTGAGCCCTGAATTGATGAAGGATCCAAGTAAATATTCATCCATGTCCATCGCTTTGACAACTCACCTTGCTTCGGCAACAGCTGATTGAATAGCATCTTGAATACTTTGTGCATCGGCTGCATCATCCTTTGGAATAGGCACTGCAAAAACCATGCCACTGTTCAATTCGAGATTATGATTGGCCACTAGATACCAATGTGTTAGCAAGATCAAGTAACAAAGCTAATATCACTTACAGATGACATTGGCAGCTTCTTTCTCAGATGTGATACGACCAGGACTCTATTACTTGTCCATTAGTAAAGGATAAAGTCGTCTTTCATCCATCCATTACATTGAATCCGCTATATGGCGTATAGAATGCAGGGAATTGTTGTGATTCTCCCACCGTGTGCACTGATACGCCTTGAGTTTCCTATGAGATCGGGATCAGTGATACGCTGATAATGATGGTAAGAAGTAAGAGAATTACCAGCACTTCAAGTGTCTTTTCAATATCCAAGATGCTCTTGACACCAGCACAAACAACAGCCACTGGAGTACGACCCAATTCCATCAGATCAGCACTGATATCCATGGCTGTATGAATGACACGTGTTAACAATCCATGAGATATGAATACCTTGTCATGCTTACATTTCTCTGCTCCTCGATGAACACCACCAATGCCACCAGTGACAAAAACAGGAATACCAGCAGCACGAGCCAAAATCATAGTACTGGCCACTGTCGTTGCACCAGATTTACCCTTTAAACTATCGATGAGATGTCGTCATAACGAATCATACATGTGTTTGTACCTGAGCAACCACAGATGCCAAATCACGTCTTGAAGTCTTTTGTGCTTCAACGCCCAGTTTACCAAGTGTTTCAAGAGAATCGTCATCCAAACCTGATCAATGCATATGTCAGTAACAAGAAGAAAGCAAGTGTATATGATTATCCTTACCAATATGCACACGACCCTTTAATATAGCAATAGTAGCAGGGATAGCACCATTATCTCGCACGATATCTTGTACTGCACGTGCCGTTTCGACATTCTGTGGATATGGCATTCCTAGTATATATACGTGTGTAAAAGAGGAATGTCGGCTTGGTGGTCTGTCCAATGCTTACCATGGCTGATAATAGTGGATTCAAGTGCAACTACAGGTCCATTGGTAGCAAGAGCCTTTTGAATCTCGGGAGTAATAGTGAATTGACGTGAAGAAGGTAAGCTGCTGAAACAACGACGTGCGAGACGAAACATGGTAAAGTGAATAAAGCAGCGAGTGATATGTCAACCAATGCCTTTAAATTGATGTCCTTTCCCAATTTCAAGGTCTGTTTCCCACAGTTCTGGTACGAATGAACCTAAGACATAGTAGTAGCACCCATTTTGGTACAAATAGTAATAAAACGATCACAGTATGCTATATCAAATGTTTAAACCTTGTTTATAAAAGTACATTGCTGCATAAAAACAGACAATGATATCAAAGTAGTCTCTATCTATTCATCATCACCAAAAAACGCACTCCAAATATCCACATCTGGGGGACTGCTGACACCTGCTTCTTCGTCAGTTAACCAGCCATCTTCTTGACCATATTGTGATGGTTGATCATATTGTGATGGAGGAGCCTGTTGAGAAGGATCTTCATGTGCAGGAGGAGGAGGAGTGGGAGGAGTATTGTCGCCTTGATTGGATGGCTGTTCTGCTGATCCACCGAAACCAAAGAAAGGGAATGGCATGATACCAGGTGAACTATGATATAAAAGTGAATCAACATGATGTATGATCCATTGTTATTGTTCCTCCTTACCCAGCATGAGAATGATGTGAAAAGTAGTCAAAGTCAATAGACACTGCACAAGCCAATGTTACAGCACGTTCATCCAATGTCATTCCTCTGGCATTATCCTCCACAGCATCCATTCGCAAGACATAATGTCCTGTATCCGTAAAGATCTTTATACATATAAGTCTTTCATCATGTGATGGATATGGATGCACTTACTTCTCTAACAAAGCCCATAAAGTTTCGACTGACATTACCAAGTGGTCTTCCTTCAGCATCTTGCAGAGTAAAGTCCCAACCTAAGAAAGGTGTATCGATATAAGAGAATTGGGTGTTGCTACAAAGTCATGTGAGAAAATATGAATCATGATATAGGTGTAATGACAATTACCCAACAAACAGATCATAACGTCGACGTAAAAGGTGCCATCGCTGTTGAACTTCACCCACTAATCGATCATCAGCTGTGTATATATAGATGCGACTATTGATGAAGGCAAAAGGTCTGACAATCTATGATTCATGATTAGAGTCATAGTAGGAGGATGATCAATACAACTTGTACCTTAAAAACGACTTCGCCTTGTACATTTAGGATAGTAGCATTCATGGGACGATGCGTGCCTAGGATTTGTCGACTCAAAGCTTTGGTAAAGCCTTGTTCCTCCAGAATGTAACCAATATGGGTACCATTGGGATCCATAATCTTGTATCGATTGGCTTGTTCATAACCCTTGTTGATGACAACTTTAGTACTCCCATCATATCAATCATTGTCATGACTATCACTTACCATAAAGATATTCAACATTTCATATTCACGACCAACTACAATGGCAGGTTGAGATAGGACAGGAGCACCATGATAATCGGGTGTGATGACAGCGCCTGGTTGAGTAGGGATTTCTACAGGTGTATGTGCAGGATCCTGCGAGAAATGCATATCATTTGGCTCTGTAATGACTTCTGAAGGTCTTTGAGTAGCAGGTCGAAGCTGATCAACATGGTTCAATATACGACCACGGGGTCCTAGCACCAAATGTGTCAATGGAGTCAAGTCGACATGCATGTCAATGGAGTTGCTGCGGTATTACCATATTGTCGTGGACGACGCAAAGACGAATATGAATAAGCAAGACTGGGTCTAATGCGTGTAGGTTGTTGAACAAGACGTCTTGTCACAGGGAAAAGTCGACTGGTGACAACACTGGGTCGTGGTCGAGGTAGCATAAGAGTGTTTGTCAAAAAGAAAGCAAGTGTATGTTACACGTGTTGTGCGGAGAACAAGGTGTCTTAAATCCACACTGGTTGTTTAGTTTCCCCCAAAACAACCTACCATTTCATGCAACTATCCTGGACAATCAGACCTTTCTTTGTATTATCATATTGGATTGGAGTATTTGGGAAGCAAAAAATAACAACAATAACATTCATCATTCATTCTTCCTTGTCATTCTTGTGAGCAGATATCATTTCGAGAGATGCGTAACAAAGCAACCATATTCAAACAAGAGATGCTAGTACTAAAATGATCACCCAACTACTTGTACAATGAAAAGAGCCAACTGTGAAGAGAATCAAATCATGCATAAGGAGGATGATAAATCATTGCCACATTCGGAAGCGCTCAGATCACTCCATCAAAGTGTGGCTTGAAACTCTTCTTCCAACAACTTGCACCCGACACACACACACCACTACACGATCCACCCCATTGGACACCCCATTCAACATGTCAGCAGCCGGACCACAGCCAAAACGATCTCAGTACTATATGGACCCCGACAATCTTGACGAGGAGTTGGCCAAGGTTCCTTTGTTCATGTCAAAGCTTCCCGAAGAGGAGAATGATACGCTTGAAGCCTTACAGTCGCTCGTCTACGATGGTCCACCTGAAGGTATAAAGAGAGAGAACATATACAACATGATACAAGAACTGACGTGTTTATTATTACAGAGATTGCTGAGAACTTTAAGAACCAAGGAAATGAATGTTTCAAGGAAGGCAAGATGAAGTATAAGGATGCCATTGATTATTACACAAGAGCTTTGGATATTGATTGCAAGGACCAAAAGATCAATGAAGCATGCTTGGCCAATCGTGCTGCTGTCAATTTGGAACTAGGTAAGGAAGAGATGATGATGATGATGCATGAACATGGATTGACTTGTGACAATAGGCAACTATGGACGAGTGTTACGTGATTGTGCCAAATGTCTGGAGTTGAATCCCCAACACACTAAAGCATTGTATCGATCAGCACGTGCTTTACTTGCATTGGATCGTGTGGATGAAGCTCATGATTGTTGTGTTCATGCCTTGGCTGTGGATCCTGAGAATGAACCAGTCAAAGCTATTCAGAAGAAATGCATTGCACGCAAAGAACAAATTGAAGCCAAGCAACGACAAAAGGAAGAAAAGGAGCGCAAGGAACAAGAAGAAAAGATGCGATTGGAGCAGGCCTTCAAGGTAAACAAGACACAAAAGAGAGGAACAAGGATAAAAGCTTATATGAGTAAATGATGACAGGATCGCAAAATCAAGTTTGATATCACGGATAAGGAAGTGCGTGAAAAAGCCAACATTCAACTGGATCCAGAAACCAACACATTGTCTTGGCCTGTATTCTTTTTATACCCAGAGTATAAAGAGAGTGATTATATCCAGTCATTCAACGAGACCAACACTTTCATGGATCATTTGGAGATGATGTTTGAACAACCAGCACCTTGGGATCAACGTGGAGATTACACACCAGACAACTTGGAAGTCTATTTTGAAAACAACCAAAAGTTGAACACAGGCATCATCAAAATCGGCAAAAAGTTACCACTTGGCAAGATTCTATCACTCGATCAGTATGTCGTGACCAATGGTGTACCTAGTTTTATCATTCTCCCCAAGAATTCACCTTTCAAAGAAGAGTTTCTAGCCAAATATAAGAAGCAATAAAAGAGAATGAATACAATGAATACTTTTATTGGGCATTAGAATGATCCCTCATCAGATGAAATACTACGAACACCATACGAGCTATCAGACTTGAGACCGGATGATGTCTTGATTGAATTAAAACTGAGATCCGAAGCATCACTTTGCTCCCTGTGATGATCAGAAGATACATCAGCCCAGCTGCTTTCATCAGACTCGTTTCGAGCATGCATTGGTGGAGATGGCATACGTAATTTATCTTCCTCTTCTTCTTCATGCATCATATT
Source organism: Lichtheimia ramosa (assembly GCA_008728235.1). NCBI lineage: Eukaryota > Fungi > Mucoromycota > Mucoromycetes > Mucorales > Lichtheimiaceae > Lichtheimia > Lichtheimia ramosa. The sequence continues at coordinate 1,117,087 of CP031827.1, read as the reverse complement.
GTGTGATCGTAACATGGCAAAATCAGATTCTTCCATATCAAGTTTGATGGGTGTACCTTGAGGAGGAGATGGTGGTGGAGGTGGATGGGCGAAATTCCAATGCTGCTGTTGATTAGGAACTTGAGTCATGAGAGATGATGATGATTCGACACTGTTGTTGTTGGTGGTGATAGAGTGGTTATTGAAAGGCATCCCCATAAGACTATTTCCCCTGGATTGAATCGATTGACGTTGGCGTTCCAAATCTGTTTCCACTTTGTCAAGCATTGCGCGTTCTTGTTCAAGAAACATTCTTCTTTCCTGAATACTCTTTTCCAACTCAAAGAGCTCAGTTTCAGTCATCTTGTAATGCTCCCAACCCTATTGGTCAAGTGAATAACGACTCATCATTGTTGAATAAAAGCTGCTTACCCCTTGGCGTCTTCGATTTCGTAAATCATTGCTTTGTCTTCCCCAAACATTGCTGCTGTTTCGTGCCATTAATGGCTTTTCATCATCATCGTTCTCGTCATCAGTGTCAAACAAGTGTTTGTCATCGGAAGAATAGCTGCTTCCCTTTTCATTCATATAATGACTGCGCACATACTCTTCATATTGCTTGCGCTCTTGTCTCGCTTTCCACCATTCATGGACATATTGAGCACCTTCATAAGCAGCCCAACCACCTAATGGTACACCAATAATGATAAGAGCAATCAATGCAGGATGCATGATATGTCCTTGCTATTGCTTTTTTTGGATTGATCGAAACGGGTTAGATTACAAAAGAGAGAGAGAGAGAGAGAAAAGAAAGAGGGGTGTTGCAAGTTTCTACCTTTTTAAATGCCTAATGTCCCACGACCACTCCAAAAATACACGGGGTGCATCCACATTCGTAGCAGCTCTGCTGATAACCTGGAATGGGAATTCTGTGTCTTACAAACGGTGATGTTGCATTGGCATTTGCAGATTGCTTATACACAATGGCTCAGCCATTACATTTCCCACAAGTGTATTCCTTTGTACCGGTTATTACCGGTGTTTATGTAACTTGATGTCATTTATCATTGATACAAGTATATACTAAAACTAGCTAATAGCTGAATGATGATAAATTGACCCGTGATGCATTGAATGTCGGGTACTACTCGGGCCGTAGGTGTCAAGCAACCCGGGACAAAAATGTAAGAGAATCGCTTATTCGGGATAAAAGCATAAAGAATGGGCTATTTGTGTGTACAGAACTCGAGTGACACCATGAACTACTTGACAGCATGATACATCTTCAATTTCCAGACTCCTTTTTGTTTTCCTCTCCTCCACATGTCAACAGCCATACGATTCCATGCCGCCATTCACACAAAACACGTCGTGTAAGCACATTGGACACTCCATTCGCTCGACATTGATATTCAACTTGCTTCCATGGACAGACGGCTGCAGCAATGTGCACCTTACAGTATGCTGGCTTCCCTGAAACGTATTGTCAACAGGTCAGTTGGATATATTCAATGTTCTACATACCATACCAACCTATAACGCGTATATAGGACACCAGCTTCTCCACCTACACCTGTCAAGATACCAGATATTCAGTTACATCATGGCAAAAAGCGAATAGACAACTTTTCATGGATGGAGCAATTGGATCACCCTGTAAATATATATTCATATTGGATCTCTCCCATGTCATGATTGGCTTATTTGCTCTATTGTAGGATCTTGTTGGTTATATTCAAGCAGAGAATGAGCAAGTATTGATGTAACTGAGGATGTCAAACCATTGCTGACAGTATTTGGGTGTAGATTTACAAAGCAGTCCATGAAGAAGGCAGCGTTCCTGAAAAGAGCAGTTCTCAATGTAAGGAAAAAGGGATGTGGCACTCTTGTCATATTAAAACTATCTTTAGGAGATGAAGAAGCGGCTACATGTACCCCGTATGCAGGCACCATTATCCACCGTGGCGCATGGATATGAGTATTATTCAAGGACATCACCTTATGGCATGATCTATCTCCGCAAGAAACTGGGAGAAAGTAAAGAGGTAAAAGAAACATCATCTTCTCCTTGTTCATCTTGTCTCTAATGAACCAGTAGCAAGTGCTCCTGAATGCTGGGTTCTTAAGATCACTCAACATGTCGATCCGAAAAGTACTTTTATCACCGGACCATCACATTTTCGCTTACAACACCGAGACTGAAGGGATGGAATATGGCGACTTGCATCTGAAAGACTTGCGCAAGGAGACACAAGGGGAACAGGTAACAATGAAGGTTGTTTTAGTTGATCTGAGCACATATATACTCAAAAAGGAGTAACACACACATGTTATAGAATGAAATCCTTCATGACGTCTTCAACTTTGTTTGGGCCAACAATGAAACGGTGTATTATACTGTGCCAAATGAGCAATTAAGACCTTACAGAGTATGTATATCAGGGATGACAAAAGCAAGTAGCCATTGGTATTTACTATCAGGTAGGTATACGCTCATCGGATTGGCACAGCGCAAGAGGATGATGTACTCGTGTATGAGGAGATGGATGACACTGTATTTGTTGATATCACAAGTACCAAGGACATGGTAAGAAGAATAGGTCAAGGAGAGGATGTGATGGGCTAATTGCTCTTGTCATTGTCGGTAGAAATATGTTACAATCAACAGCAACTCTCTTTCATCTTCAGAGATTCGTGTGATTGATGCAACTCACGATTATGCAACATCCACTCGACCTACTATCCAACTTGTTCAACCACGTGAAAAAGACATCGAGTATTATGTGGATCATCACGACGTAAGGTTCATCTTTTACAATTCTGGATATGCTTAATGGCCAACCTTTTACTTTTAGGACACGTTTTACATTCTGACGAATGCAGATGGTGCAACCAACTTCAAGTTAGCACGCATGCCTGACAATATGATTGGAAGGGAGCACTGGCAAGATGTGATTACAATGGCTGAAAACGAAAAGATTGAAGATGTGGATGTATTTCAGGTATGCTCATCATTCTAATTGACGTGTATCCTATGCTAACATGTATATCAAAGGACCATCTAGTGATTTATGGACGACGTGATGGATTGCCTATGATTTTATGTCATGACCTGTCAACGCAAGAGACACATCCAGTGGAGCTGCCAGAGCGATTTTGTGTATTGCAACCAGGAACAAATCTGGTGAGTAGCAGTTGATGACTTTCTATATATCCACACATCTTATACGACTTGTATAGGACTTCAACACGAAAACATTTCGATTCTCGATCCATTCCCCATTTGCACACGAATCTACTTATGACTATGACATGTCTACCAGACGCTTGACACCAGTACGCGTTCAACCCATTCATCGTAAGTCATATCATTCCACTGGAGTCATGTTACTAACTCATATTGGCTAAAGGGTTTGATAGATCAAAATATGCATGTACGCGAGTCTATTCAACATCACATGATGGTACCAAAGTTCCAGTTACCTTGATCCATCGAAAGGATTTGGAATTACATGGGAGGCAAGTACTTGTTCTTTATCACATCTTCCAGCAGCCATCTTATGATGTTGTGTTATTAGAAACCCTGTTCTTATGCGTGGATATGGTGCTTATGGTGTTTCGACTGAGCCACAGTTTAGGATTGAGAACTTTCCTTTGCTAGAACGTGGATGGGTGATTGCTCTTGCTCATGTACGGTGAGTATTATAGCAAGTATATATACATCCAATATACTAACAATGTGTGATTTCAAGTGGTGGAAGTGAGCTTGGACGTCAGTGGTATGAGCATGGCAAGCTTGAAAACAAGATGAATAGCTTTCATGACTTCATATCAGTTGCTGAGCACTTGATCAAAAGCAAGGTGACAAGTCCAGAGTATTTATCTGCCATGGGAACAAGTGCAGGTGGTCTTCTTGTCGGTAAGAGATGGATTCAAAAGATGACATGCTCAAGACTAATACAATCACTTTATTTCAGGTGCCATGCTTCATTTAAGACCAGGTTTGTATTTCATCACTCTTTATACATTTACTTTATTCATGTTTTCATTTGCATAGATCTATTCAAGGCCTTGGTTTTACGTGTTCCTTTTGTGGATCCTCTTTCATCCATGTTGAACCCAGATTTGCCTTTGACACAAGTGGAATATCCAGAATGGGGAAATCCGACTGACGACTCCAATGCTTATGATCTCATCCAAAGCTATTCTCCCTATGACAATGTACAAGGACCTGATGTACCTGCTACTTATGTGACAGCTGGAATGAAAGACCAAAGAGTAGCATATTGGCAGCCTTTAAAATTGGTCGCCAAACTACGCGACACACTACCAACATCTACGTCAATACTCCTAAAGGTGGATCTCGATAGAGGACATTTTGGTGGTGGTGCAGAGCAAGAAGTACGACTATCTGAAGTGGCTGAACAAGTGGCATTTCTGATCTCGCGTGTGCAAAAGACATAGTAGAATAGACTGGTAGAAATGCAGGTGCTGTAAATAAATTGGTCTGGCTGAAGGAAAAACAAAACACTAGGAGCTTCTATTTTGCTTTACTCTTGCCCAACACGATCGACAGATCCTGTAAGACGTTTCCCACTCAAGTTTACTCATTCCTAGACTACCATTGGAACTAAAGGCTTGTTTCTAGTAGATCGAGAGCATGGCATTCCGCAAGAGTTGTTTCAAGTGTGGTAACGGTAAGCATGTCCGCTTTTCTTTGTAGTCAAATGAGCGTTACTCACACCATCCCCCCATGGGAATAGTGGGTCATTTTGCTGACGTGTGCCCTGAACCTGAGCGTCTCTGCTACAACTGTAAGCAGCCTGGACACGAGTCGAACCAATGTCCTCGTCCAAAGAGTTCTGAAGCCAAGCAGTGCTATTCTTGTGGTGGTGGTATGTCTCTTTATTACAACTGTATTCATTCTTTCTCACACTAAAGCTTTCTGCCATTATTAGTGGGCCATATCCAAGCTGATTGTCCTTCCAATGTTCGCAACACCAATAACAACACTACCAACGATGAAAACAATGAGGATAACCATGCTACAACAACCAATACAAGCTATGGAGATGGTCCTCGATGCTACAACTGTGGACGTGTAGGTCATATGGCACGTTATTGTCGTTCAAGACCCAGACGTGGTGGTTTTCGTGGTGCAAGACGTGGTGGACGTGGTGGTGCAATGAATGGCATGTCGAGTCGCGTTGTTTGTTACAATTGTGGAGGACCAAACCATTTTGCACGCGATTGCCAGGCCAACAAGAGTGTCAAGTGCTACAACTGTGGCAAATTTGGTCACATGGCTCGAGACTGTCACAGCAATACAGACAACAGCAAATCATGCTACAGATGTCATGAACAAGGCCATATCGCTCGTGATTGTCCATCTCAAAATGGAAGAGAGGATTCATCTTCTTCTGCTTCTTCGGATGAAGATGGTGCATCATCCTCTGACGAGTCTTCTTGAAGTGGTTCAACAACACACTCTTGTTTTTCTTTACACATTTCACACCCATTCGACCAAATTACCTTGTCTCAACATCAATATCTCGTCAACAATAAAAAGAAATGACGCTCCGTGATACGCGTATATGTATGTATACTTGTATTTGTGTCTTTATTGATTATCCAGATGCATATGCAGGGAGATATGTTTTAAAGGAGTTGGATTTTGACTTTTTCTTTACTTAGTACCTCCTTTCTTCTCCCATCCACCACAGATATCAAGCAAGGATAATCTTATACCAGCTCTTGCAATGGGGAAGTTTGGATAACGTGGAAAGGATCAACCGAGATGATTGCCGTGCACTTATGTTGTCCCTTGGATACATGACATGATACAGCCTTACGAGTGGATACTTTTGTCTTTCTGTCATCACCCCTTGTATTGCCATACTGGATCCCGTCATCAAGCATCATCAATGACACATCGAGAAAGTTGTTCTCTCCTAGCGTGGCTTCATCCTTTTTTACTTTTCTTTTTCTTCTCTTTTTCTTTCTTTCCCCTTTCTCTCTTTCATGATCCATGTTTGCTGGCCAAGAACTACGGTCTACCGACAGGCCGATTTATGGATTATCAGCACTTACGCTCAATGACACAGTCTATTTTTATGGCGGACACTATGCTGTACCACCTTGGGATATGGAAGCAATGTGGAAGATTCCAAATACCGTCAGCACGAGCCAATTCACTCAGCTTGCCACTGACCCTTATGCTTCACCCGCGCTCATTTATGGTAGTCTTGTACCTTGTCCTCTTAACAATCAACTACTATACACGTTTGGTGGACATCATCCCGAAACAGTGGATCCTGCTTTGCCACCCGAACCGATGCGTTATTACATGCTTGATATGGCATCACTTGCATGGTCACCACTCCAAAAAGTGAATTCAACTACAGCTCAGCCATTAGAACGTTATTGGCACTCGACGGCATTATACGGCAATACAGCTTATATTTTTGGTGGCATGAACATTACTGGTCCTCTGGATGATTACTTTTGGGCTTATGATTTTGCATCTGATGGATGGCGGTCTTTATTGAATACTGCAGCTGCACAAGATATTCCTGCTCGGTGTGGACATACTGCAAACATGTTAAGGTAAACTTGTATAACTTGTAGAAACAACCATGACTTATCTATATTATATAGCAATGGTCAAATGGTGATTCTTGGTGGATATGTATGTGTGGGTAATTATACCACAAATCCCATCACAACAAAGAGCTTGTTCCCCTTGAATGAAGCTGCTATCTATGATACAATCCAAGGAACATGGCACAACCAAAGATTGACTGGATCCATCACCCCTGATTCACGCACATACCACACTGCTGTTACAAGTAAGTCAATTGGTCATCAATGCACATATGCCTTTTGTTGACATCATTGTTAGCTTCAGATGATCGTATTATTATCTGTGGCGGTCAGGATGGCGTCCAACAACCTTTCCACACTTATCTTTCTTCACAAGGAGATACAAGTGCAATGACAGCTATATTGGATACAACACAGTGGACATGGTCAATACCGGATGCATCACCATATCAGCCATTTCCCAGATCATTTGCAGCTGCATCCATCGTCAATGGCTCAAAGATGGTTTATGGCTTTGGTAAGCAATAAACATGACACAAGGTGATTATGATTGATTATTTTATTGACACTTGCAACTTATAGGCTTGAATTACCACACCATTTATGATGGATTGTATATATTCGACGTTGACAAAGGAACATGGCTACCAGAAGATGTCCTATTGCATGATGCAAGTGATTCTCATAGTGTGGTATTCAAAGCCGGTATGGCTGTTCTCGGTATCTGTCTCGGGATAATCCTTCTTTTCGGCTGTATTTGGTTCTACAGACGCAAACGTAAAGCCAAAGGAGGATTCTTTGGAGGTATCAAGCGCATGATTTGGCATCCAAGGTATAAGCAAAGCCACATGTACCAATGAAGCATCAGATGATTTGACGTAGAATGATGATATAGAACTGGTGAACCATTATGGGCGGAATTAGCTCGACTCTTATTTCGGCTCCTCTTTTTCGGTGTCTTCATTGCCATTGTTGCCATCATTGTGCTGCAAGTGCGTAACAGTCCTATCATTGATCAAAAGTTTTATCGCCATACTGATGACTATACCATTGATGTGCCTGGTAAGTATTCCTCTTCACATTTTGTCAAGTCAGTAACACTGTATATGATTATAGATATACGATTCTGTTTTGATGGATGGTATCCAGATCAAGTCAAAACGATGCCTTTCTTACGCTGTGCTACCGACTTTGGTGATTCATGTTCACAATATATCATCAACATTACCGATTCGGTCCGCACAGGTCTCGATTACTATGGTGAACAGCTGACATGCTTCCTTTTTCGCTCTTCGCCTGATTTTCGATTGGGTCGTACTAGTGATCGCAGTAGCAGCAGCAGTGGTTCATATCTCAAATTTCATTACTATGGTGATCATTTACCATCCAACCAGTCGCGCATCCATGTCACATTCTACAACAAGTACCATGATCCCAATTTGCCAGTGTACAATATTCATGATCCATACAATCTACCAGACTTTCATTGGTACTCCAAGGATGAAAATGCTGCATTCCAGGCTGCTGAGCAAGCCAATCTTCGTACCGACAATGCATTTGATCTTGATACCAACTCAGTGAGCACTGGTAGTTACGAGCTTTCAGAACGACAAGTGATTATTAGTGACAATGTGTGGAACAAGTATTCCGGTATTGGCACTGCCCGTAGTGTCATGCATCAAATTGAAAGCCAAGCCATGTCTGAACCTTCCACTGCTCATTATCACAGCATACCAGCACCTCTGGGTGCCTTTAATGTGTTCCCTAGACGATATGAAGTGGCGGTTTTCAGAGAACAACGTGCATTCACTTTGCTCAATGCCATGGGAATCATTGGTGGTATATCAGGTCTCTTGTTGGGATTACAAGCTTTATTGTTTGGTTTTAGGCCAAGGAGTCCTTGGGGATGGGGTAAGTGTTATTTCTTTTTGTCAAGGGATGCATTTTGATTGTGTACATATTGATCCCTTTATTCATGTATCCCTTAGTCCACCGCTGGTCGTTTGGACAGATGCGTCGGTCTTTGTTACATGGTTTAAGATCTCGTTTTCCTCAAGGAGCCAACGTACCTATTGTGCATCCTGTACATCGTCGTTTTTCAGTAGTACAAAGAGAACATCAAAAACAGCTGAAGCAACAACAACGACTCAAAAAGATTTATGATGTGGATGATGAAGAAACCAAGATATCGGATGATGATGATGATGATGATGGCAGTAGTGGAGATGAAGAACGTGGTGATCGAATGGCCAGACTAGAAGAACGACTGCATGTGTTTGAATTGTTATTCCAAGCATATTATATCAATGATGAAGTGTTCCGCTCGCTTGCATATGCGCTTAAACCTGCTGATCATCCTCAACAAAGAAAACGGCAACAACAAGCACAACAGAAATCAAGCTGAAATACACATCAACCCTTATATCACTCCCTCCTTCTCCTCCTCTTTCATTTGTAAAGCTCATACTTGTACTTAATCTTTTCATGTTGCCAAAGTAATATATTAAGTTGTCTGAAGACTGTTGGGTATTTTTACTTTTCATAATGAACATATAATGTACAATAGCCATAAGTGTAGCATAGTATTGGATCCATGGTGTTGGTTTTGGTGCATACGAGCTAAAGATGTAGATATGTGCAAGATCCATCATTAGGATGCAGGATGAGCTACTTGCTTTTTGTAACGAGCATGCACAGCTGTGACATGGCGACGATGGTCAAACAAACGATCAAACACCATGCCACATTTGTGACAAGCAAATCTTGCTTTGTGCTGTTGCTGATCATGTTGTTTTCGGCTCTTCCTGACGTTATGGTATGGTGGTGTCACAGTAGATGATTGTCGATATCGCTCATTTCGGTTGCCGTGCTGAATCTTTTTCTGCCAAGAGCTATGGGTGTTGTTGCTATTGGTTGCTCTTTTTTGGCCACGCTTGGTTGATGACTTGTCAATACATGACCATGATAATGGCCTATCATCATCTTCGCTATCATCCTCATCATCACTATAAGGTATTGTTGGTGGTGGTGGCACATAAAGCCGAGCAGGATCTCCATCAAATTCTTCGATTGGATCAAAGAGCTCAGGCAACGTTGGCCAATACATTACATTGAATGACAGTATCTGGCTCAGCTGAGAAAGGGTTGTATGTGATGATGATGAGGATGAAGCTGTCACACTACTAGCCATGAAAACACAAGATAAAGAAAAAGAGAAGGGATAGATAAGCCAAAGAAAGAAAAAAGAGAGGGAAAAGCTAAAACGAAAAGGTCCCTTTAAATTACAATCGTGCACTATGGCTTCCCTTTCTTGGGCCGTTGCTGTGGCAACGCTGTGGTACGAACTGCATGGGTTGCACATGTTTCTGATCACTCCTATCCTGTGGGTTGTCAAGCTTTTTCTTCTCTTTCATGCATGATATGAACCGCCTTCAAGGGAGTCAACAAGTGTTTACTTTTGTTGTGACTTTTAAAGGATATCTCTGCTTACTTGGGATGCATTGCTTCTTACATGACGCTCACTTTATACAAGAGCCATGTTATCACATGTCAAGATAGTAGCATCATAAGTAGTAACAATGGAAGTAATAACAACATGCAGCGTCACAGAATGCATACATGTCCCAAACAAACTAAACGGTAAGATCAACAAATATTGAGTGACATGCAATCATTGCAGCCTAATGCATAAGTGCAAACTGGGAGTGGCGGTCATTTTGGCATATCAGCATGCCGTATACTCCTTGCATCCTTCTTGTCGTACATGCAAAGTCATGATGTGATGCTGAATCTAGCCTATCATTGTATAGCTGCTATCGCCAAACTACTAGCAACAAGCATTAAAAGAAGTGGTCAATGCACTAGGTGGCGACAAGTGTTCACAATACAGGAGAGCGCATTTGACTCTCCGATAGAAGAAAGCGTTTAATTACACATCTTGTCATCCATTACAGAGTCTTTGATATTTGAAAGTTGTCATGATATGTGTTGCTCAATCAGAAACACACTAAAGCTGTGGGTTGACTGACTACTACTCATCTGCCCTATATGACTTATTAGGAGCTTGTATGCCAGACATCTATTTTATGTTCCTCCTTGCCTGTGCAAACAAGCAGGGTTAGTGGAAACTTACTTGCATGTACATTTATTGATTCTTTTCATATCAGCATGAAGATCACTTTTCTACAACTCTTGTTTTCCTCCCAATGCATGCTTGCCAGTAATCCTGAAAGAGATGATGATAAGGAATACAATGTATGCAAGGTGTATGTTGCAGCAAAACCATGATGAAAGTGATGTTTTGTTTACAGATTGATGTGTTTAGACAATACAAGTAGCTTCATTAGCTCTATTAGCAGCTTGACTCTCTGAAAGCACAAGATATACAAGCTGTTCAGAAAATGACTATAATGAAGCATAGTCCTTATAATGAGCCATGGGCAAGAATCAAGAAGATGAACTTGACTAGAAACAAAGCAACTGACGATTAGAAGATGATCGAGCTATACCTGCTGATCAATCTCAAAAAGCGTAACTTGCATACGTAAAGTGAAGAAATTCCTACTCGACAGGTTGGCTGCATGCAAGTGATAGTATTGCAAAAAGAAAAAGCATATGTATGCTATCAACATGCATGATGGGATAAAGAGCAACATGTCCTCCAATCTTGTGGAAGAGACACACAACCAAAGCACAGCGCAGTTTACATTGAGCAGCATCATTCTCCGAGCATCGGATGTTCATTGTTACGTGCAAGCTTAATGCATACCTGTGCACATTTTACAGGCATGGGTGCTTAATCCGTGTGGCCGGATATCACTTGAATCCTTCTTTGGGATTGCATTATATAAAATGCTTGATAAAGGCAATTTGTTTATATGCTAGGGATGAGTCGTTATTAGTTATGCACGAATGATAGCAAGCAGCTGTTGTATCCGATTAGGTTTGCTGTATCGTGTCACAGCCAGATAGTTCTTCCGCTTCACAAGGATCATGTTCATGTATATAATTTGTGTCAATACAGTAAGAATGCAAGTGCCAATTGTCAATGAATCTTTATTATGCATACGTTAAAAAATGATGTATACTTTCGGTAGAGTAAGTAAGCAAGCGGGAGTTGACAAGTATTCAAGACCATGATTGCCCGACAAAAGACAAGACCGAGTGACCGGGATTCAGCTTTCTGTATCATCATCACACCAGATCCACCATTTGTCACTCATAGATATTGTTGCGTGATCCTCAAGGTAAACAATAGCAGGTATAAGAGTGTAATGCTGTATCAATAAGGCCATCAAGTATGTATTTGAATCCAATGCTAGAAGACAGTAATATCCATGACATGCAAGCGTTGAAATCGTGTCCTACAGTAACTTGAAATTGCCCGACGCATCGGCTGTTGCACACACCTATCTCGAGAATCTGTTTAAGCTCTCACGCACTTCTCTTCCCTTTCTTCTTCACTTGCCCAATGAACGCCACTGTTGAAACCGTCATTGATAACACAATCAACGGCCTTGACCGTGAGTTGCGTCAAATCAGTCTTCAGGTGTGATATTGTCACGTGTACCGTTCCAAACGATAAACCAAGCTAATGTCCCATTTGACAGATTCACGATAACCCCGAGCTCGGCAACCGAGAATACAAAGCCTATGCTCTTTTGACAGACTACTTGGAGAAGAAGGGATTCAAGGTCACTCATAAAGCTGTTGGTCTTGAAACAGCTTTTATGGCCGAGTTTTCTAATGGTCCTGGTCGTCGTGTTGGTTTCTGCTGTGAATATGATGGTCTTCCAGGGTAAGTAGAAGATGATGTTCTTGGTGATGTTCTTTACTGATGTTGTTCAATAGTGTTGGAATGGCCTGTGGTCACAATTTGATCTCTGTTCAAGGATTGGCATGTGCTCTTGCTACCAAGGCTCTTATGGAACAAAACCTTATCCAAGGTACATTGGTTTTGTATGGTACACCAGCTGAAGAAAGCACCAATGGCAAGATTGATTTTGTTGAGCAAAAGGAGGTCCAAAACCGTGTTGATGTTGCAATGATGTTGTAAGTAAAAGAAAGAGACAATGACAAGGGATAAAGAACACTATAGTAACCTGTGCACACTTGATTTAGGCATCCTTTTGCAAAAGACTGCTTATATGCACTGATGTTGGCTCTTGATCAAGTCGAGATTGAATACTTTGGAAAAGCATCCCATGCTGGTATGGCTCCCTGGAATGGTATTAACGCTTTAGATGCATTGATGCAAGGATGGGATAACATGTCCATGCTTCGCCAGCAAACTCTTCCTTCCAACAGGTAAGCAAGTATCTGGTGAATGTGTCATTATTCCTTGTACTAACATATTCATGATATTGGGCATTTCAAGAATGCATGGATTTATTCAACATGGTGGCAATTCGGTAAGATTGACAGTGGTAGAGATAACGAAGCATTGGTCTTTAACATCTATCATTAGGCAAATGTGATTCCTGATTATGCTTCTGCCAAGTTTTACATTCGTGCAAACACTCGTGATCAGCTTGCTGAACTCAAGCCCAAGTTTGAGCAATGCTTCAAGGCATCAGCTGTTGCAACTGGCTGTCAAATCAAGATGACCTGGGGACGTCTTGTGGAAGGTACATGATAGCAAACATGGGATATTGGATTGTCATCTTACATGGCATACATAGATGTCTTTGTGAACGACACCATGACTTCCATTTACAAAAAGTATTCAGAACAAGAAGGCATGTCATTTGCACCACGTACTGAAGAGGAAAAGACAACCACTGGCTCAACAGATATGGGTAACTTTTCTTATGTTGTCCCAACTATTCACCCTGGGTAAGTAAAAAGTGATGTATTGGAAGGTCTGTTTCATGTTTATTCATGCACATCATTGTTTTTTCAGCTTTGGCATTGGTACTACAGCTGCCAATCACACTGTGGAATTCACCAAAGCCGCTCGTACTGAACAAGCTCACGCCTATACCCTTCGTGCTTCCCGTTGCCTCGCCAAGACTGCTGCCAGCATATATCTCGATGAAGATCTTTACCGCCAGGCTGTTGCCGACTTCAAGAAGGGAAAACCCCAATAAGAAATATACATTATTGAGACTAGAATTTGATCACATGACTTTTATAAAGCAAACGTTGTGATGATGCATGGTACAACTACTTTCATACTGTGTGGATTAGCCTTGTTTTCATTGTAGAAGAAGCATTCATATAGGATTTCACACTGATGACATGAATAGTCCCCTTTCATAAGAGCATGTGATGGCTGAACACACTTCACTTGCTTTGTGCATACCAATGACTTAAACAGATCGCTTGTATACCTGCCTTAGTATAAACGTCCTCCTTTTATAGAAGAGCTTGATGAAGATTTGTCAACCAAATCTCTCATGTAGGTATTAGCATGTGCCGTTAGCAAGATAAGTCAAATACTACCTTCATATACCCTGACTTTGGAATTAAATTATGCAACATTGAAATAGTATAAACATGTGCTTTCATTGATAGTCCCATTCCATGCCATCCCCAAGCATTTGTATACTTTACTATGCTATTCAATTGAACAATGTATCGTACAGAGCATCTTAAAAAGTAATACCATGGATTCAATAGATGAAACAAGTACATCTTTGGAAACACAGATGCGATTATACTTGAAGGATCTGCACGTCTTGGGATTGTACGACGTGAGTCATCCACCAATGAGTCAATCTATCAAAACTCCGTCAGGGGATTGTTATAAAAGCATCAGTTTCACTGAGCTTCTTCCCAGCCACCGAAAATTCTCTTGTTGCTCTCCCTTGCACATCTTTAGAAGATACACAGAACCTGTTTCTTTTCTTCCTTGTTGTGCTCTTCCCCCTGCGTTTACATGAACTGTGCTTTTTACCTTATTACTTCTGGTCTCTTGGCATTCGACAAAACCTACATTGACAACATCCTTATCAAGTGAACACCACAATGTACAACCGTATTCTCAATCGATCTCTCAAGTCTACCTTTAAGCAAGTTGCTCCTGCAACTCGTGCTTCACCCAATCTTCGCAAACGTGCTGCTGTTTTTGCTGCTTCTGCTCTTGTTTCGCAAACATCGCAACCTGGAGAAGCTGATCCATCCTTGCAAGTCAAGACTGTTTCTCATCAAACAATGAATCCTATCAACAATCCCACTCAATCAACAACAACCCCTGTTCAAGTTCCTCCTCAAAGTGAATCTCGTGATGGTGCTGCTGCTCAAGTCTCTGAAGAGATTCTTGGTGATGTTCCTCTCGTCAAGGTCGAAAAAGTGCTTGTAGTAGGCTCTGGTGGCCTAAGCATTGGCCAAGCTGGTGAATTTGACTATTCAGGTAAATGACAATCATGATTGATTAGTATCAGGTGAAACTAATATGATTGATTAGGTTCCCAAGCTATCAAAGCACTTCGTGAATCTGGTATCAAGACTGTGCTTGTCAATCCCAACATTGCTACCATCCAGACTTCTCATTCACTTGCTGATGCTGTTTACTTTTTGCCTGTGACACTTGAATATGTCACTTATATTCTGGAACGAGAACGTCCTGATGGCATCTTGTTGACATTTGGTGGCCAGACTGCTCTTAACTGTGGTATCCAACTTGATCGTGCTGGTGTTTTGGACCGACTTAACATCAAAGTGCTTGGTACACCCATCAAGACTTTGATCACTTCTGAAGATCGTGATCTTTTTGTCAAGGCACTTAATGGTATGTTTATTTAACTCATCTTGATATGAAAGACTAATACCAATGTTTATAGAAATCAACATTCCTGTGGCTCAATCCACTGCTGTGGAAACTGTGGAAGAAGCTCTTGATGCAGCTTCCAAGATTGGTTATCCTGTCATTGTGCGCTCTGCTTTTGCTTTGGGTGGTCTTGGATCTGGTTTTGCTGACAATGAACAAGAATTACGCTCTTTGGCTACCAAATCTTTGGCATTGACTCCTCAGTTGCTTGTCGAACGATCCATGAAGGGATGGAAAGAAGTCGAATACGAAGTGGTGCGTGATTCTGCCAACAACTGTATTACTGTCTGTAACATGGAAAACTTTGATCCTTTGGGTGTTCACACTGGTGAATCGATTGTGATTGCTCCTTCTCAAACCTTGAGCGATGAAGAATATCACATGTTGCGTACTGCTGCCATCAAGATTATCCGTCACCTTGGTGTCGTTGGTGAATGTAATGTGCAATATGCTTTGAATCCTGTCAGTCTTGAATACAGAGTCATTGAAGTGAATGCTCGTTTGAGTCGTTCCAGGTATGTGTAAGATATCTTACTTGACTGATAAAATGTATTAATATAT
Organism: Lichtheimia ramosa; assembly: GCA_008728235.1. Taxonomy (NCBI): domain Eukaryota; kingdom Fungi; phylum Mucoromycota; class Mucoromycetes; order Mucorales; family Lichtheimiaceae; genus Lichtheimia; species Lichtheimia ramosa. The sequence goes on along the minus strand of CP031827.1, from coordinate 1,101,174 downwards.
CACTTGAATATAGTGCTCTTGCTTCCAAAGCTACTGGTTATCCTCTTGCTTTCATTGCTGCCAAGATTGCATTGGGTCATACTTTGCCTAGTCTCCAGAATGCAGTGACCAAGACCACAACTGCTTGTTTTGAGCCTTCTTTGGATTATGTTGTGACCAAGATTCCTCGTTGGGATTTGTCAAAGTTCAACTATGTTGATCGTCATATCGGTTCTGCTATGAAGTCTGTTGGTGAAGTCATGGCTATTGGTCGTACATGGGAAGAAAGTATGCAAAAGGCTATTCGTCAAGTGGATCCCAGCTGGCAAGGCTTCCATGCTCTCAAGACACCTATTGATGATGTGGATGATGTGCTCAAGAACCCTACTGATCGTCGTTTGTTTGCTATCAGCCAAGTGATGCTTCATCCTGATCCTGCTGTACGAGCCAAATACACTGTTGACTACATCCATGACTTGTCCAAGATTGACAAGTGGTTCTTGTACAAGTTGCAAAACATTGCCGATTTGCATTTGGAGATGAGTGAATTCAAGGATACAGATATCAGCAATGTGCCTGTTGATTTATTGCAAGATGCCAAGAAGGCTGGTTTCTCTGATATCCAAATGAGCAAGCTACTTGGTTGTGACGAGATGACTGTGCGTGAAACTAGAAAGTTGCACAACATTACTCCATTTGTCAAGCGTATTGATACATTGGCTGCTGAATTTCCTGCACATACCAACTACTTGTACACCACTTACAATGCATCTGCTCACGACATTGATTTTGAAGACAAGGGCACTATGGTACTTGGCTCAGGTGTCTATCGTATTGGCTCTTCAGTTGAATTTGACTGGTGTGGTGTTTCTTGCATCCGTGGATTGCGTAATGTTGGTGAAAAGACAGTGATGATCAACTACAACCCTGAAACTGTATCCACTGACTTTGACGAATGTGATCGCTTGTACTTTGAAGAGCTCAGTTTTGAACGTGTGATGGATATTGCTGAATTGGAACATGCCAAGGGTGTCGTTGTCAGTGTTGGTGGTCAATTGCCCCAAAATATCGCATTGCGCTTGCATGAGAATCATATCAATATCCTTGGTACATCTCCCAAGATGATTGATGCTGCTGAAGATCGATTCCAGTTTGCTCAAAAGCTTGATATGATTGGTGTTGATCAGCCTGCTTGGAAGGAGCTCACAAGTGTTGATGAAGCACGTGAATTTGCTGACAAGGTGGGATATCCAGTATTGGTGCGTCCTTCATACGTGTTATCTGGTGCTGCCATGAATGTCGCTTACAATCATGAAGCTCTTGAAAAGAACCTTAATGAAGCTGCTGATGTGTCACCATTGCATCCAGTGGTTGTGTCCAAGTTTATCAAGGGAGCACAAGAAATTGATGTGGATGTAGTAGCTCATCAAGGCAAGGTGTTGGTCCATGCTGTGTGTGAACACGTAGAAAATGCTGGTGTGCATTCTGGTGATGCTACATTGATTCTTCCACCACGTGATTTGGATGATGAAACAATGGCACGTTTGAAGGAGATTGCTGACAAGGTGGCAAAAGCATTTGAGATCACGGGTCCTTTCAACATGCAGATCATCAAACAAGATGCTCCTGATGGTGGAAAACCTTTACTCAAGGTGATTGAATGTAACTTGCGTGCTTCTCGATCCTTCCCATTTGTATCCAAGGTGCTTGGTGTCAACTTTATTGATGTTGCTACTCGTGCACTTGCTGGCAAGAATGTACCAGAGCCTGTTGATTTGATGAGTGTTGAATATGGTTATCAAGCAGTCAAGGTGCCACAATTCTCATGGACACGTCTTCAAGGTGCTGATCCTTTCTTGGGAGTGGAAATGGCATCTACTGGTGAAGTTGCATGCTTCGGCAAGGATAAATATGAAGCTTTCTGGGCAGCTATTCAATCCACTCAAAACTTCCGTATTCCTGAACCAAAGGCTGGTGTATTGATTGGTGGAGATGATGAAACAGATCAAGATGATTATGTTCATATTGCAAAGACCTTCCATGATGCTCTTGGTCATCCATTATATGTACCTACTGATCAGGATGCTGAATTCCTCAAGACAAAAGCTGGTATTGATGCCAAGGTGCTCTATGTCGCTGCCAAGGCTGAAAACAAGCGCGAATTGAATCGATTGTTCAAGGATCATAAGATTGACTTTGTGATGCATCTTGCCAAGGTCCGTCCTACTTCACAATATGATGAAGGCTATATTTGCCGTCGTGCTGCAGTTGATTTTGGTATTCCACTTCTTAACGATGCCAAGGTTGCACGATTGTTTGCTGATGCATGTGTTCGTAAACGGGATATTGCTTCTTCTGGTGACATTCCTAACGAAGTCAAGAGCTGGAGTGAATTTGTTGCTACCAAGATTTAAGACATACACTTTTATATAGACACAATATGATGCTAGATAAAGAACAGATGTATTGAAACTAGTTATACTATGCTACATTGAAAGGGAAAGTGAAAATCATGTGGAGGAGGAGATAATGTAATGCTGTAAAGCGGCCCGGGGAAACACGCGCTCTCTCTTTCTCTCTCGTTTCCTTATATCCCCCTTTCTTTATCGATCCACAGTTATTCACTGCATTGTTGCCGTGCGACTTTCAATGCGTTGCGACTTGCCAACCTATGTCTTTACATCACTCGTCCTATTTGCGGCAGCATTCACTGTTTCTTTACAATCCTTTATTGACTCTGAGCTATGGCACAGTGTCAAGGAGTGCTATGGCGTTCACACGGATCTCGATCTGCCGGATGCTACTGACCAGCTAAGGTTTAATTGGCATACGTCTATTCCAGCACTCGGATACAGTCGACAATTCCCGGCCATGTCGTGTAGTGGATACATTTCAGCCTTCTTTACTTCTATCGAGACACAAAAGCTTAGTCTGCTGGTAACGATACCTGTTTATATCACCACGTAGGCATGTCATTCTGACACAGGATCAATTCTATAGATACATATCAACATGGCAGTATGCTGCTTTGTTCTGTTAGGCAAGATTGTTATCAAGTTATTCTTTGGAGGATTGTTGCCAGTGGAGAGTCAGGTAAAAAAAAAGGAGTCAAGTGGATGCATAATGTCACTAACAATGAGTTGCCATAGCATATTTACGATCGCATGCTCAACTTTTTATTATTCAAAGTCATCTTTGTGAGTGCTATTATGGATCCTGTATGGATACACATTGTACGCTTGTCAATATGGATATCAGTACTCGGGTTCCTGCGGATTTTCAGTCTTTTAAGTCGGGATCGCTTTGACCATGTAAGCAGCTTTGCTCTGATTTTGGCCTAAACAATCGGCATAAGCTGACTTGTAACTCTCTATTAGCTTGCCACTATGCCTTACTTGCCAGTTGCAGAATATCGAAAGGTCACTGTGCTTTTATGCATCATTTTGATTTGTAACCTTGGATGGTTTGCTGCCAGCTTTGTGCTATTCCCAACTTCAATCACTTTTCTCACTTTGGAGGTATGTTGATCATGACATTGTATGCAGAAAGAGATGATGACTAAGGATCTTTTGATAGTTTCTTCCTGTATTGCTGGATACCTTACAAGTGATGACCAAATACTTCTCTCAGTTATTGGATCAATGGCGAGAACATGGCTTTGAAAGCAAGCGTGCTGTTAATTACTACATTGAACTAAGCACAGACATGCTTGTCATGGCTCTGACACTGGTGCAGTATCTTCAGATTTTGGCAAGTTGTTTTGACAATCCAAGGATAGCAATCGATGCTAACAAGATATGATAGTGGTCACATGGCATTTCATTTGGACTGGTGGATATCGTACTCTTTCTTAATGTACGAAGTGTGTTGAGGAACCTTTACAGGAAAGGGATGGTGCATCGTGATCGTTGGCGAGCCATGTCTTATGTCAGGAATCGGTATGTTTTCACTACAACAGAGGATTAAGATGACTTAAATGTATTCTTAGTTATGTTGACGCCACACCAACCGAATTGATGATGCGAAATGACGATTGTGCTATTTGCAGAGAAAAGATGAAGACAGCCAAAAAACTTGCTTGTGGACACCTTTTTCATGTGTATGTTTGTTTATATTTGACATGTATGATACGTCATGCTTATCACTTGTTTTATAGACATTGTCTTCATTCATGGATTCAACATCATGTGTCGAAACCTACTTGTCCCACGTGTCGTCGATCGCTTTCACCACCAACAACAGCAGGTGCTCAGACATGATCCTCACGTACACATTCACACCTTTTTTTTTCTGCATTACCCCATCTGCAATACAATAGCATCATCATCATCATCTCACTTTCCCACTCACTCACTCACTCACACGCATGTATGTCTCCATCTTATACCTTATCCTATAATCGCCTGGTGCTTTCACTTTCAATCAACATAGTATACTTTTTTCTCATTGAACCTTCCTATTTAAGTATGCATGATATCTTGTAAGAGTAAAAGGAAACACATAATGACATGGAAAAGGAACCAGTGTTGGGGATGATCTGATGACACACTGACAAGTATAAGGATAGCTGACTCGTGATGGTAATGAGTCGGTGAATGCAAATTCAAAAAGCAATCAGGCATTGGTGAACACTTTGTATATATTAGGTGTCGACATACCTTTCTATGGCATGTCACTTGGTCAACAAGTGCCAAGGGGAATGTCAGCTTATCACATGTGTTGGCTATATTGTGTGAGCTTGGAAACGAGATAATGGTTGCAATCAACCTACATATATACCGCGTGACAAATATCCAACAACAATAAGCAAATGGCTGGTCGAGAACATTAATTGCATAATTGTTCATCAAGGATATATTGCTTAATATTTATGGTTGTGTCTAAAAGCAAAGGGCTACTTTTTGGAAAAGGGGCAGAGGAAACTTTTCTATAGGCTATTATGGATACCAATGCATTCAATAGATCAGTTACGCCAATGCAGAGGAGATAAAGCTTTCTGTGTTGGGGGATAATGCCGTTTAACAGTGCTTGGCCATGAATGGTAAGACACGACAAGACCCTGTTTCCGTGCAAGGTCAAGAAAAACGTGGAGTCTCCTTGGTCAATACGCATTGGAGATAATTATTGAATTGAGCTCTCGGACCGAATCATTTACTCTTTCCGAGTTTCAGGGGGCAATGTCCTTTCTCTTTGTTGCACGCGAGACGGAGGTTCAGAAGAATAAGCGAATGACATTGATCAAGGTTTTTGTTAAGCAAAAAGAACCCCCATGCTACTGCATGCAAGAATTCACAATCGATACAATAGTAAAAAGGCAAGTAGACTTTTTGTTTTCGCCACATTTGCACTTGCTAATACTGATCTGTCAATTCGCCTACTAGAGCAGCCTTCTCACTTTTTACACCCCCTGCCTATATGTTGCAGTTAATGCTGCTGCTTTTGCGCGTGTGTATACATGTGTTGTGCGTGTGTGTGATGATGAGTTGAAAAAGTGGAAGATTTAAAAGGAACACACACCTCCTTGCTTTCTTTCTCCCCCACAAACTCGGCTCATTTCTTTTCTCCCTCTCTTCCACACAAGTACACTTATACACAGCTTCTTTTACAGCATCCTTTTCTTCATTCTTTTCCATGAGCTACCAAGTAGATCGCCCTTCACACCTTTTTCATGATAGCTGTACATCACCAGCTTTGATGAAAGATACTTTTTCAGTAACACTACCTGTACCGACTTCTACTGCTAGTGATACCATTTTGGGCCCGTACTACGACCATCGATCACTGTTTGACACCTCCTCGACACACCAACATGATATGAACACTCCTGCAGCAGCAACAACAACAACAAATGGGTGGATGTTGTCTCCAGTTCCAGAGCATCATGCTGCTGCAGCATCTTTAGTGAATGTCAGCAGCAACAACAGCAGCATTGGCGTTAACAACCATGGCCCGTCACCACCCCCTGCTGCTATTGCTGCTCATCGTGCACCCCTACCAACGCCACCATTATCGTCTGTGGAATCGCATCAACATCATCATCCTTCCTCACATATTCATTTTCCTTCTTGGTCATCAGCCATGAATAATAATAACAACAATACTGCATTGATACCACCACCTTCAATGACATACTGGTTGTATCCTGCACAACATAACCTTCATGCATCACCAGTTAAGGATCACACTATATCCTCTTCCAATACTACAAGACGACACAAAGCATCATCCCCATCATCTCCCAATACTAAATCAACCAACAAAACTGCAAACTCTTCATCCACACCTCCTCGACGATACAAGTGTTCTGTTTGTGTCAAGCGTTTCTCACGACCGAGCTCATTGGCAACACATATGCATAGTCATACAGGCGAGGTATTTACCAATATCTTTATTACAAAAGGGATTGGATAGCTGATGAGCAATCTATTCTGTTCTATATAGAAACCATTCAAGTGTCAAGTAGAAGGTTGTGGACGCCGGTTCTCTGTAGTCAGCAATTTACGGCGTCATGCGAAAATCCACAGTGGCAAACCTTGTTTACAGACCACCGCCACTTGCTAGAGTGTGAACAGTAACTCCTGACTCCTTGTTTTTGGGCGCACACAAGGATAATTCTGTTTTTGGCTGTACACATTTGTTTATCCACCTTTTTTGTGTTTCCTCCTTTTTTCATCCACTACTTGTAGCATCATGTCGTGTAATTACTATTCTTAAAGTTGTTTACAAATGGAGCTTATCCTTGGCATCATCATCATAAAGTCATTATACAAAAAGTCATCATATCACGTGGTTGTCTTTTATGTATGCAAAGCCATTTAAAAATGCCTAATGTATCATGCAACTGTATCCGCCATGCCTTCTGTTTGCTCAAAATAGGATTCCCAAAGTGCAACAATCTACATAAACATTAGGTTGGTATCTTACCATCGGAAATCTGATCTATAAAGGGAAAGAAATGACTTGCCTGTTTTTGATGTTCGATCATGCTGCATAGAAACTGCTCAACACTATCTCGGAAATCCTCCACTTTCTCATGATCGAAACGATCCAATTCGCTCTTGATAAGCTTTGAGATGTCTTCGAATTCACGATGATATTCTTCCATGCGTTGCTTTGCCTTTTTGATTGTGTGATGCTTGGTTAACAATGAAACAAGGAAAAAGCTCAGTGTGGTTCCATACCTCATTGATTTCTTGTTGTGCTGCAGCTAATCGTTCTGGTTTTGCGCTCTTGGATTGATTGCTACTGAGACGGTCATAAACAGCCTGCTTCTTTTGTACTTCCGACTCGGCTTGCTGGTAAGCTTGGTATGCCTTGATACGTGCATTGAACGACACCTGCATAAAAGGGGGGGAAAGGAATGAGTCAGGCCATTTGTTGTTTCAATGTATAGACTTACCCTTATTGAGCCTATAATGCGTATATACTCATCGATAGTATGTTCTAAAGAAAGTACATCATGATGGGCCTATTGGGTGATGATGATGATGGCTCAGTAACAGTAAGTTTCATCCCAAATGGCTCTTACCTGTTGTTCATGCAATTCCTTCATCCTCTTTTGGATATCCGCCAAAACAATCAAATGCGTTGATAAGTCACGATCCAGTTCAGCCGATGCAAGTGGTATCATGCTTTCACCAAAATCAGCAATAGCGCCACCCAAATCTACATCAAAATGTTAGACAAGAAGATTGTCAATCATCCCTTGATCACTCTCGCTTAACCTGCCCTTTCTCTGCTTGACAACGCTTTCGACACTCTTGAGCAATCCTTTGAGCTGATTTTCAAGTGCCTCAAGCTGACTTCGTTTTGATGCAAACCACTCATCCACTTCGACAAACTTGGAAAATGGGTTGCTGGCAGCATTGGAAATAGTCTCGCCAAACGATCGCATCAGGCTTACTTTTGGAGTGTCAGGTTCAGCACGTTTTTGTCGTTTCTATAGTAATTTTCATCAGCATTCAATATAGACCATTGACAGTAATGGACTTGGATACGTACCTCAATGTTGAAAGATTCACTTTCAAGGAATACTTTCAGATCAGGATCACCATAAAGCATAGGATGGCGTACAATCTTTTGTAAACATCGCTCCAATGCAATTCGCCTTGATTCCACAAATTCATCTTGAAAACGTCCTATGGGATTGTGTTACTCTACAAGATCGACAGGGTTTCAATGCATTGAATACTTACCCAAAGCATGTTTTTCAGGCACAGGTGGTACAATCACACCAGGATTTCCAAGAGTGAGTTGGTTGTAAAGCCATAAAAAGTCTCGATATCGACGTGCGACAACAAATTCAGGAGAACGAAAAGCAGGTGAATTGGTCTACATGGATGAAAACGATACTTGAGTCGTACATGTCAATATACTCTTTTTCTCTCACACACACTCTTGTTTCCTCCACTCTATGGATCCAATCTTCTTTTACCTTTGTTTTGACCTTGTATACAATATGTGCATTGATGGCATCTCCCACCTTTTGTGGATCTTGTACTGTGACATGGAAATATGGCCGTGATCCGCTTTCAGGCACCTGTAAGCTATCTGACTATAGATACAATAAGAATTAATCATGACTATCCTATCGTACACAGTACCTGACTGTATTCAGAAGCAACTTCTTCAAGAGAATCTCGAGTTGTCGTTGGCTGCTGTTCGGCATCCAATTGCAAAGACGCCATGCCATTGGAAATACTACTGCTACTGCTATTCAAGGTTTGTTGTTGTTGTTGTTGTTCTGATAAATGTGTTGATACAGGTGAAGACGATAATACAGCTGCAGTTGGTGGTGGCGGTGGAGGTGTTGCTTGTCGTTGTTCTGGTTCTTTGTGTGATACAGTTGTTGTTGGTGGTGACGATGACAGCGTGGATTCTTGTTGCTCGGAAGACACAGGTTGTGTAGACGAAGAAACAGCATCAGCAAATGGGTTGGCTTCCAGGATATCGTCAAAGTGGTTGCCGTCAGTTGTCCCATCCAGATTGTCCATTTTGTCAAGTGTATGTTCCAAGGTTAACCACCAAAAGGTCGTCGGTCATGCTTGCCTGCTGAGTTTTCATTTCCAAGCGTACCAAGTCATTTCATCCACCAATGCATAAGCTGATTTTGTCAATGATACTACAATAAGCTATAGACTTTTCTGATTGTAATAGCATAGTTATGTGTAGTCTTGTAGTGATTGCGACATGTAATAAAAGGACTTGTGATAAAAGTGGATGCATCTTTGCATGAGCATGAAAGGATAACAAGCAAGTGCACGTGATAACGCCTTTTTGGATGGAACATGTAATATGCTATAGATATACACAACAAATACCACCACCACTGTCTTTTTTTTTTCGTATAAAGGGTTTATTTGCAAACGACATGCAAGGTTACATAACTCTGGCCTATTAAGTCTGATGTAGGAAACAAGAAATGGGAAAGAGGAGAAATGAACTTCTTTACCAATGATGAAGTCTTTGAAGAGAGTTTTTTACGTATTAGTTTGCATATATGATCCGAAAGAGAAGAGGAGATATGTGTGTGTGATTGTGTGAGTTGCGAAAGGGGAAAAGTAATTGGTGAAAAGGATCTTTTGTTGTTGGGTAATCTACTGCTCATCCTCAAGGGGGAGCTCCTCTTCCTCTTCAAGATACTCCTCATCATCCATAAGCTCCTCATCAGCAGTGGCTTCTTGGTATTGTTGGTACTCGGACACCAAGTCGTTCATGTTGGATTCAGCTTCAGTGAATTCCATTTCATCCATACCTTCACCAGTGTACCAATGCAAGAAAGCCTTACGGCGGAACATGGCAGTGAATTGCTCATTGACACGCTTGAACAATTCTTGGATAGCAGTGCTGTTACCAATAAAAGTACCAGACATCTTGAGACCAACAGGAGGAATATCACACAAAGAAGTCTTGACGCTGTTTGGAATCCACTCCACAAAGTAAGAAGAGTTCTTTTGTTGCACAGCCAACATTTGATTCTCGACTTCCTTGGTAGACAAACGACCACGGAAGATAGTGGCAACAGTCAAGTAACGACCATGACGAGGATCAGAAGCAGCCATCATGTTACGAGCATCAAACATTTGAGCAGTCAACTCAGGAACGCTGAGATTGCGGTATTGTTGGGAGTTGAAAGCAGTCAAAGGAGCAAAGCCAACCATGAAAAAGTGAAGACGAGGGAAAGGCACTATACAAATCACATGAGGATGATGATGTAGATAGAATATTTCATAGCATTGAACTTACCCATGTTGACAAAGAGCTTACGAAGATCAGAGTTCAACTGACCAGGGAAACGCAATGAAGTAGAAACACCAGACATGACAGCAGAAACAAGCTGGTTAAGCTCACCATAACCAGGGTTGGAAAGCTTAAGAGTACGGAAGCAAATGTCGTAAAGAGCTTCATTATCAATACAGAAGGTGGCATCACAGTTTTCAACAAGTTGATGGACCGAAAGGACAGCATTGTAAGGCTCAACAACAGTATCAGAGACCTTGGGAGAAGGAACAACCGAGTAGGTGCACAACATACGATCGGGATATTCTTCACGGATCTTGGAAAGCAAAAGGGAACCCATACCAGAACCAGTACCACCACCAAGAGAGTGAGCAAGTTGGAAACCTTGGAGACAATCAGTGTGTTCGGCTTCCTTGCGAATCACATCCAAGACAGATTCAACCAATTCGGCACCTTCAGTGTAATAACCCTTTGCCCAAGAGTTACCAGCACCAGATTGAGCAGAGATAAAGTTGTCAGGGCGGAAAAGTTTGCCATAACCACTGCCACGGATAGCATCCATAGTAGCAGGTTCAAGATCAACTAACACAGCTCTACAATACAGTAGATCATTTAGCCTATTGTACACTTGGATTCTCTCTCTCTTTTTCTTGTCATACCTTGGGACATATTTGCCAGAAGAACCTTCATTGTAATAGACATTGATGCGTTCCAACTGAAGATCATTGTCACCAGCATAGGCACCAGTAGTATCAATGCCGTGTTCTTGAGAAATAGTCTCCCAGAATTTTTGACCAATCTACACACATCCAATATCAGTTGTACTGTCACCAACATACTGCTTGCTCTATTCCAAAGGAAGACTCACTTGGTTACCACATTGACCTACAAAGAATAAATAAGTGTCTGGTACTTTCAAGATTCGCGCTTCATCCCAACTTACCAGCTTGAACGTGAATGATTTCTCTCATAGTGAAAGTAGTGTTTGCTTTTGAAGAGAAAGAAGAAAGAGTATAAGCAAGTGAAGGGTGATAACAAAGAGATAGACTTACTGTCGAGATGAAGAGTGGATGAGGAACAAGTAAAAAAGTGATGAGGGAAAAAGGAGAAAGAAGGAAAAGAGGGAGGTAGTTGTTGGATAGGAATCTCCAGTCAACAGTGCGCGGGGAGAGATATGTGTGTTCCTCCACGTGCATTTAAGCCAAATGTGGGTTGCACACAGCGCTCTTTTAGCTCTTACTACCTTGTTCTCCCTGTTTATCGCGTCATGAAAAACAATACACATAGATGTAATGACTAGCATTCTTCAGTGTCACCCAACGTAACAAGATCAATATGGCTATCTTATGCAGCTGCATCATTCACTTGCAACATACAACTGACACATCCGACAGGGGCTGACACCTATCCAACCACACACATTCGGTTAACAAGGCACACATATCCAAACTGAGAATGGATCCATCTAACGTGTTGCATCCCCCCAGTGTAACTTGTACTTTGTCTCGTGTTGTCCATTCCCATTTCCGCAAGCAGATCGCTATCCATTTTACTCGTTCAATGCCTGTATCACGGTCTTTGTTTCTCTCTTGAGATGCCTGTGCACGCGCCTTTGTTTTATTATTCATCTTGTTCTGCATTCTCGGGCTTAGACATCCTTTATTCATCACCATTTACTTCTATCAACTGCTTTCTTCTATCTATAAGAGATCCAATGGTGCTGTATAATAGGTCATAGATGCCATGGAAACCAAGATAGTTCAAGTGCTCGAGGAATTCAACGCAATACTCATTGTAAGTCATCTAGATAAAAGAAATGTAAGGCCATATGCAACAAAATAAAGCACACCACTCTTCCCATATTTGTACTAACCGTGCTGCCCATCGCTTTCAGTAACTGTGGTGTAACCGGACCATCATGCGCAGAACGATCCACATTATCTTCATTGGACCAATCCTATATCAAACAACACATTAATACCATTGTCTTTGCATGACATATATACACACTTACAGCCAGAAACTTTTTTGAATACCCTGCCAAACATGTGGTATGTGTAAGAGATAAAGCGAGCTCCATGGATTGGCCACGTTCTTCTACCATTGCTTTGTATGTGTCATAATTGCCTCTGTAATAAAAGCATGAATATCCAATGATGACAAGATGCAAGTTGTTTTTATACATACGGTGACAAAGAAAAGGGTATATAGTCAGGATTGGTACGTCGATGTGATACATTGGCCCATAGTGAACTGCATATATCCATCACATAAGAATTGAAGTTGTCAAGGTACTCTGCAGTGTGCCGTGCCACCCAATCGCCTGTTTGCTTGTCATTTTCTTCAAATGCCATCTTATACTGAGAAATGATGCCACAGATACGTGATAACGCCATGCCCGTGTTGGAAAAGAAGCTGCGATACACAACAGGTGCCGCAGGGATAATGATTTCGGGAATGTCGTGTGCCAAAGACATGGAAGATACCAGCTCGAAAAATGATAAACAGGCGTGTTGTAAGAGAGGATGATCACTTTCCATCACTAATCCAAGTGCACTGATACGATCGACATGTTGAATAAGATGATGAATGGTGGAAAAGTATTCGACATCAAAATCAAGACCACGGAATAACCAAACCCTGTCAATAGCCATATTAGTATGATATGATCCATGTATACATTCAATACTATCTTACATGTTATCCACATCTGTATCAAGATCAGGATCCATTCGCCTTTGTCCATGAGAGCGCCAATCAATCAGAGCCCAATTCTTGATCATGGATGTATAGCATAAAAGAAGACGTGACTACATGAAGAGTATCAGCTATCGTGTCATATACATTCCTTGTAAATGGTATCACTTGCCTTCCACATCACATCCGATACACAAAACAATTGATAAAGTGGCTTCAGATAGTTGTATTCCAAGTCTATAATAAAAAGTCAGTATGTCTGGATACCATCGGTCTGGGCAGATCTGTATACCTTCAAATGCAAGTGGTCGTACATAGGTCAACAGCTCAAATATCTCGTCAACAAAGTCAATGCCATTCCAAATGCTTATATATTTCTCAAGAAATGCTTCCACGATGGGGAGATGTGCCTATGTATACATGTATAAGCAACTACATCATCAGTCAATCACTTTGATACTTACACGAGTCAAGCGTGCCATGGTAATCAACTTGGCCAGCAAGTCTTTAAAATGTTCGTGTGATGTCTCTGAATAATATGAGCTCATCAAGCTCTGCAGTGTGTTGCTTAACCAATAGCTGATCCGCAGGATAGATGTATCTAGATGACTACTTGTCAACCAAATATGCATTTCCACCTATATATCCATGACATCACTTACCATCATTACAGCAAATAACAACGTGTTGCAAGAGACGATTGTTTAGGACAGCAGCCATCTGATCAGGTAATTCTAGTCGGTCAATCATCCTGGCGAGCTCGTTGACGTCTGCGATTTGGGTGATAGCAACTGAATCCTGAATAACACTATATCATTAGCAACATGCGTCATTGGACATGTTAAAATACACATACCAATTGTTCTCGTCTAGTATAGGTCACATTGGGGATTTCAAAGATATCAATCTTTCCTGCTCCAAGTCTTCGACGTTTGATCTATTCAAGTCAGTTATCAAATCATGAATCCTGGATTGGATAGAGTGTCATTTACCTTTTTCAGACCTGGTACAGGTGGTCGATGTAAACCTTCCTCGCTGATGAAAGATTGATGCTGCCAAAATGCTTGAATCTTTGCGATGTTGTCTCTCAATTCTGGATCTGGATGCTGTGTAACACATGAATACTGGGATGACCAAAATGCATGAAGCATCATCCACTTACCGAGAAGATGAGATTTGTCCTTTTGACGGTTCGTGGTAGTTCAATATCAGGGCAATATCCCTTGTAGACGCTCAACAAGCCATATAGTTCAGGTTCTGCTCCAAACTTGCTCACCAATTCTTGACTATGTAAAAAGAAAGGGAGTTAGTTGTTGTGTTGTAATCATACAAGAGTGGATACATTACAGTCGCTCAATACGATGACGTTTTACATGGACACGCTTGGTCATGAAATAGAGCAGATGACAAAGTTGTGGCCTAATTGAAACAAACATTAGTTACCTACTCTATCCAATCATTGCTATGACGTACCTGAATGTCTCCATGGTAAGATAATGGAATAAGACTGGATACATCTTGACAATTTCCTCAGGTGTTTCAATCACATCATAGACACAGACGATCCAATTGAGTACACTTGCCTATATTCCGTGACCATGCTTTAGTATATGAATTGAAACCATATTGACAATATATTCTTACCATAATGGCAGGATGTACATCACGGCATGAAAGCTTGCCAAAGACGCGGATCAATAATCGTGAAGGAATCAATTGGCGTGGCAATAGTAGCTTGATCATTTTCTTGTTTGAAAATTGAGCTGCGAAAGATAAGTACATGTGTGTGATGGAATAGGATCATGATGATGTACCAAGTTTGCAACTGAGAATAAGATCCATAATGACGTTTAGCTGGTCGTTGCTTAGGCCATACTGCTGAATGATGGGTTTGATCTTGTCATACGTTGTTGAAAAGCGCTTGGTGAGCGTCCCCTTTAATGCACCTGGTGATGAATCATTAGAATAACACCCGTCAAGAGACAGTATCATGCCATACCGCTGTTGAAAAAGTACAATTCTCTTTGTAGGATGGCATCGGCTTCTTGGACCCCTTGATCTGGTTGTGAGATTATGGAAGCTGACTGGACATTGCTGAATACTGAATCGGGTATACTATGGGTGTCTTCTTGGCTTTGACTATAAGTGGACGAATATTCGCCTTAAAGGACGCGTGTTGATATATGACATGTGAGAATTGGTAGAAGCAAGACTTACTGAGCAGCGACATTAGGGAAGGAGCGGTAAAGTGTAAGTCGAAAGAAAGAATGCTGGATTTGGAAAGGGGTGAAATAATATACCAACAACCGCGCATTTCGCGACGTGGCGCGCCTTATCTCACTTGCTTGTATGACACATGCGCATGAATAGATTGTTTTTGACCTATCTGTTGAGTTGTAGTAATAAACAGTGTGTAGTTACTGTATGATGTCATTTATAAGCCATTCACCAGAATGCCGTAGTCATCACCGATTCTGGCCATTGTTCTTTTGTATTTTTAGAAACGAAAGTTAGGAATCCTTTATGTGATAAGGGCTGAAACACAGGATGATGGATAAAGAGATACATGGTAATGCTGAGCACATAACACACATTCAACTTGGTTTGGGCTTATATGGCAAGGAGGAGGAGGAGAAGGAGATAAAGAAGGAATGATGAGTATCTGTTGCATATCACATAGAGAGAGAGAAAAGGTTCATATCCGTTTTCAACCTTCCTTTTTCCTCTCTTTCTTCCTTCTTTACGTGTGTACCCAATACAAAACACATATGAACAACTACCTTTTACCACCTTGCTCATTCCATGAATCAGACAACTAGCAATGCCAATATTACGTCTTCCTTAAGTCCAGACACTATGGGCAATGGTGATACCAATAGCAATGATTTGGGTGCACAACTGTCTGCCATGTCCATCGGAATAATTGTCCTCTGTGCTTTATTTGGTCTTGCATTGATCATTGCGATATGGCTCCTATTTATGCGAAAGAAACGCCATAAGCTCACGACGGAAGATAGTCAACAACAACAACAACAACCAACACCATCGAGTGGCGTGATGATCCAACAAGGAGATCAGGGAGCTAGTTTGAAGAAACGTATCAAGGAACATTTATGGCATCAAGACAAGAAACAACAACAACAACATACAGTGGATGATCTTGTGTTTTCAGCCATACAACAACATATACCACCCCATCCACCACCTACTTGTCATCAAGCTAGTGATCATCATCATCACAGTCAACCTGATTATCATCATCATGAAGGTGCTACTACTACTACTACCACTGCTGGTATGTTTGAAGAAGGATATTCTTATAGTACTTTACGTGGTACCAGTGCAGCAGCAAGCCATTGCAGCAAAAGTTTACCAGATGATCCAATCCTTCAATCATTAGCAAGACAACGTGAAGTAGACCGAGCTGGATATTACAAGAGTCGCACTTGTGCTATTGACAAAGATGAAGAAGCAGCCATGTTACAACGTCTTTCCATGTCATCATACCATGTTTGGTGAAAAACACACTCTCTATACCACACACACTTGCTCCTTAGTCTTCTCCTCCATCATGCATTTGTATATAGATAGCTTCTCCTCTTCTGTAAATGAACCTTTTTCTTTATATGCAATTATGTAAATCATCCATCTTTTCATTAGTGTCTTTTTGTATACTGGCAATGACATTTTCCATACGAGCAGCATGACTGTATCGACAATATCCCATAGCTACGCTCCATTGCCACATGAGACGCCGTCGTTTACGTTTGTTGTTATAAATCCATGACTGTTTTACAGGTGGTGGTATAACTGGCACTGGTGAAGGATGCAAAGTACTGGTGGTATACGATGATGCAGCAGTAGACGAAGAAGGTGAATTAAAGAATGTGATTGACCGAGGACGAGAAAATAAGGATTCATCACTTGTCAATGTAGTGGATGTAGTGGATGTTGTAGATGTACTAGGAAATGTGGCTGGTCGTGGAAAAGATGGTGGTGGAAGTTGGGGCATTTCATCATCTTGTTCAAGACGCATGGCAACAACTTGAGCATGATGATGCTTTTCTTCACGTTCAAGTGCTTGATGCCAATACATTCTAAGTCTACCGCGTTCGAGCCACATGGCTCGTTTCCGCCTACGTCTATAATGCCACTTGATCCACCGGCCAATATAAGCTGCACTGTACAATGATATGAGACACACGACTACAATAGGAAAGTACTGATTGTAGACAATGGATTGTGCAAGTGGTAATGATGATGCCTTGATAAAAGTGTCGTCGGTTGTTGTAGTAGTAAAAGATGGGGATGCTGGTGCCATCAAGCTATTGAAAACTCGTTGGCTTGCCGCTCTCTCTCTCTCTCTATCTCTCACTCTCTTGTATATATGGCCTTGCCAATTATAAATGATAGAAAGTGAAAGGGAGTGAATTACAGTCAAATGAGTGAAAAGAGGAGAGATACACACACATAGAGAAAGAGAGAAGGAGTGTATGATATAAGAAACTTAACTATCTTATTGGTAACTGCAGCAGTGTTAGTGTTCAAGGAGCTAATCAAACTTGTACCGCATATTGATCGCTTGGCAATTGTTACTGCACACTGGCAAATGATAGGACCCTTCTTTCTTTATCGGCTGTCAATGCGGGATTGTGTAGAAAAACAAGCGAGTGAGTGGTACCAATATGGGTGCTATCTGAATAACTAGGCAAAACTCATATTGTTTGTGTACATATGCAAAGGATCGGCCCGAATCTTCTTTTTATGCAAAGAAACTTATTTGTCACGAGCCAAAGTCGTATATCGTCACATTCTGTCTATCTGCAAATCATATCACACACATGACAGCACATTGCTTTCCTCTTTAAGGGGTTGTTACAAGAGAAGGGTGTTTATGAAAACTTTATGGAACCGGGGAATAGTGTACAATCTAATCTTTGGGATAGGGCGCCGTTACGTTTGAAATAAGAGAAACATGGACACCTTTGCTCGTGTGTGAATGAATGATGAATAATGAAAAGGGTGTGAATGCATTTTTTTACAAGAAGAAGAGTAAAGAGCTTGTTGTCGGCTATGGTACATCTCATGTGAATCTATATTTGGTTGATGGATCTAACATAATCACAATAAGATACATGTCTTATGCGCATAATGAATGACAACTTACCTTGAAACACTCTCGAAGAGACGCTCAATGTCTGTTGCACAGCGTGTAAATGAATGATTCCAAAAGTTGTAGCGAGGATTCTTGATGAGCTCGATAAAAGTGATAAGTAAACCCCATGGATGGGGGCGGTTTACAATCAATCGTTCCAGCAATACACGAGTAATCTGCTCCTTGATCATTTCATTGTCGCTTTCTGCAAATAGATATAGAAGCACACAGCTGAAATAATGGGTATGGCTGTTTGGATAGCGTAGCTGATTGGCAATGGCACTCAAGAACACATAGCAACCTACATCATCATGCAAATGTTGATCATAGATAGGTTAGTAAACTAAAACCCCCTTAATACAAGATCGTCATTTTACCTTCTGAATCCAGTTCCATGAGCAATTGCTGATAGATTTCAATGGGAGCACCTTGATTGACTGGGATACCTTGCAAGATACCAGTAACACCCACATAAAACACCAATGCATTTACCAATGGGATGTTGTATTGTGTTGTTGCCAAAGGAGATGAATCAACCACTGCATCAAGAGTGAGCTTTTTGACGAGATCAGCCAAACGTTCTTTGGGTATGCGTGATTCCAAAAAGTCGTCAACGTCCTGTTTGATATGATTGGCAGTCAAAGGTCCCACATAATCGGATAAGACACGGGGAGCTTGGTTGATTTCCGGTAACAAGTCCACTTTCAAGTTCGGTGTAAACGGGTCAGGAAGACGCATGTTACGAGGAAATGCACTGAGAATGAGATTGCGTAGTTGAATGCATGATGCTGGAATGACATCACAAAAACTGAGATGATAATCGCTTAGGAATTCAGGGAAGTCGTGAAGAAGAACTAGTAGAATACGCAATGTGCCGCGGTACAACATGCGTGTAGTATCACGTAATTCAGCATCACGCAGGAATGGTACAAGAAATTGGAAAAGACAAGTGACAAGTCGCTGAAAAGTAGGCCATCCCTGCATGAAAAATGACACAATGAGCATAAATAACATTCAATTCTCTTTGTTACAACTCACCCTTTGGTTTTCTGACAAGAGTAACTTGGGCATAAACAAGCGATGAGATATCAGCTGCAACCAGGCAAAACTGAATCCTGGGAAAGAAGATGGCTGCAATGTGTAAAATGTGTTGCAAAGTGCTGTAAGGATGCCAAAGTAAACAGGAAGTAATTGTTGCTCAGCTGCATGAAGATCGCTTAATAAGCATGTAAACAATCGTAAAAAGGGTCGTTGGTTGAATTGATCACCATCACGCTCATGATGTTGTGACAGAATCAATACAGTAACTGAAAGCACCTTGGAAAAGAGATTCACTCTTGCAGCTGCTGAAAGATTATCTGATTGTACTTTGACAAGTCCAACAACAAGCTTGGAAAATGCATCAATCAATTGGTAAGCAGCACCAGGCGCCTGACCGGGAATTTGCTTGAATCTTAAGGCACGTTCAACAGCAGCTTCAATACACACGCGGAAGAATAAGGACGACATATCATCAGTTTGAAAGATGGTGTGTTGTGAAAGTTGAAGAAGGAAAACACCTTGCGCCTTTTCATTGGTGGATGGATGTTGGCATAGTTGTACCCATTCAGCAAAGAAGTAGCGTAATTGTTCACGTAAGCCAGCATCACCACCTTCTTGAACATCTCGCCCTTGTCCACGCATGTTGCCACGTAAATTATCCATCAACATCAAAACACTGTCAGGGATATTTCCACGCAATCGACTAATAGCTTCCAAAGAAATTGCAAAGTCTTGAGGAGAAGCCAAATTCTCATCAAAGATGCAGCTATTGACAAGTTGGGCTGCAAAATCAATAGCAGTAGGTCGTCCACTTTCAACAAGATGTCCCAGTTCTTGGTCTTGTTCCATTACATTGATCAGGCCGGCCTTGATCAGTGCCACGGCAACAGGAACATTGTATTTGCGTTCGTCATCCACATGAGTAAGCCAATAAGTCACCAAAGTACCAACATTGGGAGATACGACACATAATCTTTCAAGCAGGACAACATAGACTTCACGTGCAAGTTGGGTTTCACTCTTGTATAAACGAGACACGACTTTTTGAGCAAATGCACGTGCAGCCTCCACTTTGTCAAAACTTGATGAAGCGAGTGTTGGGACTTGACGAATGATGACACGAATATCATGCAATGGTGGTAAAGATGCGAAATTGGGTGCATTTGTTTGGTTGACCAATGTCTCAAGTTCCATCAAATACTGATTGAATCTCTCCAATACTTGATGAGCACTGTGTTGTTGACCAAGCATGCTGTCATAGCCACCATTTCCACTACCAGCACCTGCTGAAGCTGTATTCATTGATGCTGCACCACCGGCAAATGCATTGGCTCCTGGTACATTGTATCCTTGTGTATATGCATCAGCAGGATGACTCATGGGTGTAAGATTATCAGTCTCTGGCTGTGGTGCTGATCTTGGAATACGTCTAAAGTCTTCGTATACTCGTAGCTGTGCAGAATGCATGCCGTTAGGCTTGGCTCGTAAAGGTTCAGGCAACGACAATGGATATCGCGACATTGAAAATACATCCATATCAAAAAATGGCTGACCAGGTCGCTGTTCTCGATGTTTCTTGCGATTCGCATAAGAGTTGAGAAGAAGTTCATCGATCTCTGCTGCAACTTTGCTCATGGCAACCTTTTCAATCACTGCACACACGAGATCCAAGTTGTCGGATACAGTAACAAGCACTGCTTGCTCAGCCATGGCCTAATGCAATACACGAGTATTAGTACATCATTGTACCTATGAGCCGTCATTTAAACTACTTACATCAGGAAGACCATTGGCAACAAAAATGGCACGTAAATTGGTCGCCATACTCAATCGAAGGGGTTCTTTGCATGTGACCATGGCAAGACTACCAGCCAAACTTTGTGCCATCATATGAGCAGCATTTCGCATTTGATTCTCATCTGATTCCACTGCAAAGTCTTTGGTGATCAGCTCACGTGTCGATACTGATGCAATTGCCACAGATCGTTCCACAACTGGCTCAATGATCTAATATAAAATGAATGTAAGTCATCAAAGATGAAATATCACTTCCTTCACTGTCATACCTCGCGAATAGATTGAGTAATCGCTTGTACCACCCATCGCTTTGAAGTTGGTTGTGACGAATAGAGAATGATCTGTGGGTTGAATACAATGTACTGTGCAATGTTGGGAATAGTAATGTTGGCATCATCCATAGCAGCACCATCCATCACATTGGCGGGAGGAATAACACTTGAAGCTGGAGATCTGCCAACTGCTTCCATGCTGGTAGCTCTTCCTAAGCCATTCATCAAAGCATTCTTTGCTGCACTACGTGCTTCATGGTCCTTGAGAATCGATGTAGCATCAATACCTATTATATCCAAATAAGTGAAAATGGCTCGAGAATAACAAATTGACTGGTACTCACTTTCCAATTCAATGGATAAGCCGTTGCACAAGACTTCAATTTCAAACTTGAGATTCAACTTGAGATCTGCATTGTGGTACAACTCGACAAGAAGCTTCAGAGTAGCCATCAACCATGGATTTGGTGGCTTGAACACGATACTCTTGCTGCATTGCTCCAAAACCTTGCATACGAATGGAATCACCACGATCAAACGATTGCTATCATAGCCTTCAAGTAAAAGATCCTATCAATGATATAAGTTGGCTGGTTGTTGAGTAAAAAGAAGCAAAGATATACATACCTTAAGAGCAATATGTTTGTGTCTAATTGGCTTATTACGAGCCAAAGTCATACCACCGAGCCATGAACCAAGATTCTTGAGTAAGCTCCTTTCTGAAGATGACGAGACAGTCTTTTCTGAATTCAACAAGACTTGAATATTGGCATAGGTCTCACGAAGCACGTGTTGATAAAGCAGGGTGCTGTTCAATGAATCAATCAACAACAGATACAAGTCATGATAATTGGGCTCCAAACTGACGCGCTTGACGACAAGATAATTGCTGAACCATTTGTATGAAGATGCATCGAGAATCTTGACTAACTCTGAAGATTTGTCTTCCATATTGTTACGAGCGATATTGTTGATAATAAAAAGAATCTTGTCTTGTGTATCCTCAGCAGGTGTCTCATAAACAATGCCATCCGCTGACTTTGGCACATCAGGTACATGAATAGCTGTAAACACTGGTATTCCTTCTGCATTACCAACGTCCTTTTGTCGTTGTGCTGGTGGTTGCTGTTGTTGTGTTGCTTGATTAGGCAAATCTGAAGATGTCATTCCGTCAACTTGTTGTTGTTGCACTTGGGCTGTCTGCAATGAAGCTGCAATGAAACGCGCCAAATCAGGATTAGCTTGCTGAAGTTGGGTGATCTGAAGTAAGCTTGCACAAAACTGGGGCCATTCAGAAAGTCGTCCTTGAAACTGCATCACTGCTTGTAAGCCAAAATTGAACATCTTGCTACCAAGAGGATTGCGCAGAGCATCCAAAACACAACGAAGTGCAATTCCAAGAGAAACATAGGACACCAAATGATTCTGCACCAATAAGCCAAAGAGTACACTTGTAATAGAGAGCTCCTTGTCTGGATACTTTGGGAAGAAGTGATATTCATCAAAGAGATTGTGAATCATGCATGCAAACACATCTTGTTCTCGTGGATTCTTGGATTGACTGAACATCTTGAGTCGCTCGATCATGTCATCCACAGATATTTCACCACTGTAAATACGTTCGTAATAGGCATTGGCTTCTTCCTCGACATCAGGCTTGAATGACACCTCTGTGCTACCACTAGAACCACCAACATCAGGTGCACGACTTGTATCCAATAACTTGGGATATGTATGTATACAGCTCTTTTGGACTTCTTTAAGAAGCTCAACATTGTCTGGTATCATAGGGCTAAATATAATAAACACTTAGTATTCATCGTCCTTGATATTCAAATAAAAAGATCTCCTACCTTTCAGAAAGCACTTTCAAAAAGACACCAATCACTTCCATTGAAAGAGGCATTGTTGTTGGTGTTGCATTGCCTTCCACACGTGACGCTTCTGCAGCCAGCTTCTGACTAAGGAACTCCAAGCATACGCGAATGAATACATCCTTGTGTTCTATAATCTTGTCCTGCAACCACTTCTCCAAGTTCAAGAATTCTCGACGAGCTGCCAGAGCTGCTAGATCCAAAGCAAAGAACAATGGCTGGATATTCAAAATAACAGGCAGTAACTGATGTGAAAAGTGTTAGCAAAGTGATGAATTCAATAATGGAAGAGAAATATCTTACCTTGAGCTCATGAACAATATCCAAGATACGGGAGAGTGATGTGCCATCGTTTCCATACATTTCGAGGATACTCTTGATGAAAAAGTCAGAGTTGACTTGCCAGAGCTTGGTCAATACAAGAGGACTACTTGTAGTGCCTTTCAGGTACACGATAAGCAAACGACCTAAAATGTCCTTCTGGAAACCAACACTGTTGGTGCTCTAAAGGATCAAGGTATTAGTATCACTTGTGTTTCTTGTTTCATCCTCAACACTTGCCTGTGCCTGCAGAAAGCCGAGAAAGACAAGTTCTGGAGTCTTGTTCACCATCATATCCACAAAGACTTTAGCATCATCTGCCACCACGGTATTCGACAAGTCGAGAATGCATTCCATAAGATCAAGCGAATTGAGCTGACTTTCATAAAGCTGTGCAGCTTGCATTTGAATCTGAGCACCAGAAGATGCAAAGTCGTCCACGTGAATGATTTTTCTCTTGGAGCATGCGACAAGGCTAAGAGCATCGGCAGGAGCATTGACCATTTGATATAATGCAGAGAGTTGGCCTTTCAAATTCCTCCATTTGCCAAAGAAGCTGTTGACTGGGAAAGGATCCGCTTTCTAGAATCATTCATGTAAGAAGATGATAAATGATGATATCACAATAGATTGCTTACCTTTGGACAATGTTTCCAAGCTCGTACAAGAATATCCAGGCCTTTGGCGTCATAAATGAAGAAATGGGCATAATCCAAGTCTTCAATCACCTTGTTCCAATCAAGCTCAGGATGCTAAATAAACATGTTACAATGATGATCCTTCTCATGGCTGTCTGACATGTTTCACTTACCACATCAATTACCACGTTGACAAAGTTTTCCACATTCCAATTTGACTCGTTCATAGCGGATCCATCACCAACGCCACTCATATTGGTATAAGAACGTGCCATACAACCCAAAGCGACTGCTACATCCTTTTCAGTGACATTGATGCCTGACAAAAGCTTCCGTACTGATTCTGGTGAACTGCAGCACTCGTATCCAGCTTCCAACAGCTTCTCGCTTAATACGCTCTCCTCGCTATAGTCACCTTCACCATCCCTAATAGCATATAATCAATTTTACGATGTCACTTACTATAATAGACATAACACTTTACCTGACTACTTCTTTAGCAGATGATGGTTGAACTTTTTCAAGAATGGATGGGTCGTTACAGTGCTTGATGACCAATGAAGTGAAAAGTTGAACATCCTTGGCATCGAATAACTCGGCTGTATCCATCACATCGAGACACCAAGAGAACATCTTTCCTGGAAGATTGCTGTTGTCCTTGGTTGACATTTCATCAAGAGCTGATTGCATGTTGTCTTTAACCATGGATTTGTCTAGATTATATCCTATATGAATATACATGTACATCCCATCACACCTTTCACTCACCTTGATCCATAGTGGATTGCTTGGTAGATTGTAATAAAAGACATGCAAGTGCAAATCGTTGAAGACCATCAAGATTCAAATCCTTATACAGTCGTTCAAGATCAAAAGGATTGGTTGTAGTCAAGACTGCATCGGATCGATAGAAGCTGGCCAATGTTTCAGCAAACGTAATGAAAGCTTCTGCACCTGAAAAGTCAATGGTGTTGCCAACATTGGCTTTGAGCAATAAAAGTGACGAGGATTCATCATTGTCATTGCTGTTGCTTGTATCATGTTGTCGACTGATATCCACGAGTAAAAGGCGTACAAGATGCTGTCGGATATCTTCTCCGTGTGTATCGACGAGCTAATAGGAAGAATAATGAGCAAGATACACTTGAGACTGATAGCTATACAACATACAGATTGAATATCAGGAGCAATCTTTGAATAGTTTTCTTTAGTCAAGTTGGATGCAAGAAGGCTGACTTGAGCTTTAACGATACGTGCAAGACTGGATAGTTGTAGCTTGGACGCTGGACGTTGACTGACTGGTGAAGTTACTGGACTTGCAGAGGAAGAATTGTCTATTTCGCTGCTCATGTTTGCCGATCACAGGGCATAACGATATGGCGTAAAGATAGTTTTGGTGTATACTGGATGGGTATGCGTTGGCGCGATGGGGTGAACAAGTGTCTGTGCGTAGGAATTGGCGTGCGTATATGTGTGTGTTGTGTGCGTGTGCGTGTGAGAAAGGTTGTTATTATTTGCTTGCTTGCTCAAAGTCCAACTATAAGATGCTGAAATGGGTCACAAAGAAAGTGAAAGGACAGAGATCCAATGCTTACACCAAAGACCAAGATCCAACAAGCGGCGCGAGATCGTGTTTCTGGAGCGAATAAGTGTACAGGTGGAGTTACGACTCACTTAAAATTGGAAGAGGAGGGGATTACACTCAGTCATTGTGACTTAGCATTGCCAAGCATTGCTTCATGTCTTATCGCTACAAGATACCCATCTACTTGAACACATGATCCAATAAACATCCTTCTTGATTTGTTACAGATAGAACTATTGGCATTTCAATCCTATGGTGCATGTAATCTAGATTATGTAATATGACAGGCTGCTGATGGACATGTCATTCAATGAAGCTAACACAAAAAAAGAATATCAACATCTGCTACCAAGGAAACGGTACATTGTTTAATAAAGCTGATACATAAAGCTGACACATATGAAAGTAAAAGAGAGCAAGATGTGCCACGCGATTCAATATGGACCAAATAATCAAGAAACGTGTGTGAAAGGGAACACAAATGTAAGGATGGCCCTTGACTAGCTCGATGTTCCAGCCTCTTTTTCGGCTCTTGAACAGCAATTAAACTTTGGTTGCACCAAATCGCCAATATCCATCTTGGGAGAATGAGCTGCTTGCACTTTACATTACTCTTTTCTCTCTTCTTGTTGTATTTCTAGTCGTTCCTTTACTTGTCATGGTTGGTGATGATTCCACTCAGTGTGGACCGCCAAAATCATCCAGTCGGTTGACGTCGACTACTCCTCTTAACCAAATGGTCGCCATGCATAACCCAATTCAACTGGCTGCCATCTCCAACTATAAGCTTGCTCAGCTCACATTTGCACCTCCAGATCTCGACACTATGAGAAGAACAGCTCTTGTTAAAAACATGTTGGATATGCTATACGAAGATACTCCTCCTGAGTGGCTCGATCAAATGACACGCTGGACGTTTTTTACACCAGAGTAAGTGTTGATTCATATCATTCATGTATAACAATTAGCTCACCCGATATTGCAGATCACTCGGAGACATGACGCAGGAACGTTTGGAAGAGATCTTTGCACAATATGCACAGACCATTGAAGCATTTCAACCTTTAAGCTTGGATGATGACGATGATCACTTTGATGACACTGATACTTGGGTGGACGAAGAAGAGCTCTTTGATGATGATGCTGATATCGAAGCGATCAGTGCCAGTTATCCTGCACCACCAGAACAATCCATCTTTTCACAACCCGATGCCAATCTTTCCTCAGAGCTTGTTGCATCACCATCACAACCTTCACAACCAATGACACCACCTTCATCTTTATCACAACAACAACAACAACAACAACAGCAACCTATTACTCTACCACCTTCACCACCAGTATCATTGGTAGAAAAGCCATTACCCAAAAGTCCAATGGAGGATACAAGACGCAAATCACAACAACAACAACGCAAAAGCTTTACTCCATCAATACGTAACAGCAAACATCGTCTAAGTTGGACAAGTGATACTGGTTTATTGCCATCAAGTTTTGCAGTGCATAATATGGCAAATGAGATGATGACACTTTTTGATATGGACTTTTCATTGGATCTTAAACCCAACACAGCACCCAAACTACCCGAGTTGCCATTCATCAGTGAAAAAGACTTGAGACGTCGATCACAACGCTATTCCACTGATTCATTGCTGGGTTTGATTCCAAAGTTTGAAGCATTCAGCATTGAAGAAGATCGTGCTTTTCCACCACCATCACAGCAACAATCAACAACACCAAAAAGACGTAGTCGATTATCTCGTCAAATGACATTACCACCTGCTTCATCAGATTCACCTACTGTTTCCAATCCACCGGCACGCTCTTCCTCTCTGAAATACAGAAATCAACGCAACAAGAAAAAGCAATCATCTGACGACTCTTCTAAATCCAACAGCATCAAATCAAAGAGTTCCGAATTTTTGGCTTCATTGGCTCATGCATTTGGTGGAAACAATAACAATACTGCATCCCATCATCATCATCAGCAACAACAACAACAACCACCTACTATTTATGAAGACGAAGAGCCAAAGAGTAAATCAATGCTTCGATTGGCATCCTTGATGAAAGGTGGATCTGGTAATAGGAAACGATCATCATCCAGTCCTTCTCTTCATATCAATGACGACATGTTGAATGTATCCAATACTGAAGAAGCACATCCAAGAAAGTCAATCAGTTCTACCATTTCATCTTCATCATCATGCTGGTCATCTACTTCAGAAATTCTTATTGCACGCAAGACTTCTTTTCGAAGAAAACCCTTGTTCACCACTGATCAACAACGTAATCATCCTTATCACTTTTATAATGACAACGACGATACCAATGCCAAACGACGCAGCTTTACTGCTATGCGACCTATGGTTGTGGAAGCTCAAGATTTGCGTCGAGCACGTTCACTTGGCCATCATCGATACCCAACAGGAGCTACTGCACGTAAGAAGAAACATCGATCTTCCTTGTTGATGGAAAAAACCATGTCCAAGCGTAAAAGCATGCAACAACAACAACAACAACAGAATGGTGATACAACAATATCCAATGATGGTAATCTAAAGCGAAGCAAGTCAGCTTTTGTGCGTATTGGACGTGGATTCAAGTCTCAACGACGACGACAACAGCAAAAGCAATATCCTCGAACGAAAGAAGCCATTGCAGTAGCTGCAGCAGCTGAAGATGAACTACGTCGACAATCAGCAGTTGTTTTACTTGATGACACTACAATGGAAGATAACACAATGGATGAAGATAACACCAACAAGAAAACATTTGTCAAGAGAATGGCTACATTGGGACGACGTATGCGCTTACAACGAGCCTAAATTACAATAGTAGCACTTGTTTCATTCATTCATAATAAATCATAAAGCTCATTCACTCTTAAAACTATCCTAACATATAACTGAACCATATGCATCACCAGGCATGTTGATGGCATAATGAGCAGGCACCACGTATAGTGAACCAGTGCAATTCTTGTCTGTCCACAATCCACAATGTGTGTTGCCAACATTTTGTGCTGTATGAGCTGGAAACTTGCTTGGATACTCGACACAACTGTGATCAGAGCTCAAAAGACCGGATCTTGTTTTGCTGTCATCTGCATGTAGAATCATCCCTGCTTTTGGTTGTCCAAATGTTGCTTCTGAAGGATGGAATGGTACAATGGCAAGTGCCAATATCGACAATAGTAATAGTAGCATGATTGCAAAGGATAAGAAAGAGAGGAACAATGATAAAAGTGGGGGAGAATGACCCTGGCATAAATTATCATCATGGAAGGGGTAACAAACCCATCCTTGTGCACATCCATAACCCCCATCCATCACATAAACCCATGTTGACATGTAATATAATACTTTTTCATTTGCACAAAATATACATCAATTTTAAAGCTTTTTGCCTTGGGCCAGCCATGCTTGAAGCTTGTTAATTTGGTCAAGAACAGCAGGCTTGCTGGTACCACCAGTAGCAGTGCGATTGTCAATGCTTGTCTCATAGCTCCAAACATTAGCAACATCATCAGCAAAGGAAGGATGCAAGGTCTTGAGATCTTCAACAGTCAAGGTATCCAAAGAAGTACCACGATCCTCAGCCATTTTGACAGCAGCACCAGAAATGTGATGAGTTTCACGGAAAGGAACACCCTTGCGAACAAGGTATTCAGCAAGATCAGTAGCCAACATATCAGCACTGAGAGCTCCACGCATACGTTCAGGGAAGATCTATCATCACATACATGTCAATTCCCTTTGTTATCCTCATTGCTATTATTCTAAGACTTACCTGCATAGTGCTCAACACACCAGTGGTGATTTGAAGTGATCCAGAGAGCGTATCAGCAGCATCAAACATAGGTTCCTTATCTTCTTGAAGATCCTTGTTGTAGGTGCTAGGAATGCCCTTGTACGACATCATGAAACCAGACATCTACATGAAAACATTAGATCTATTCCCTTTCACAACAATGATCCAATAAAAGTACTTACACCACCAAAAACACGACCACTCTTGCCACGCAATAATTCCAAACTGTCAGGGTTCTTCTTTTGTGGCATCAAGCTGGAACCAGTGCTGTAAGCATCAGCAAGCTTGACAAAACCAAACTCACTGGATGAGTAAATGATAAGATCCTCAGCAATACGGGAAATGTGAACCATAGTCAAACTGGCCCAGAACAAGAATTCGGCAACGAAATCACGATCACTGACAGCATAAAGCGAGTTGTTGATGATACCACGGAAACCAAGTTCCTTGGCAAGGAATTCACGATCAATATTGAAAGCATGACCAGCAAGAGCACCAGAACCAAGAGGAAGGACATTAAGACGTTCAATCAATTGCTCAAGACGTTCAGCATCAGCATGCCATAACCAAGCATATGACAATAAGAAGTGAGCCCAGCGAATGGGTTGAGCACGCTAATGATATCAATGAGCCATGTTGATCATATAACAACCTATCCCATGATATAACTTACCTGTAAATGGGTGTAACCAGGAAGCAAAACATCAATTTCCTTTTCAGCACGAGCCACAGTAACAGAGATAAGTTCCTTAAGGTGAGCCAAGATAGCAGATGCTTCATCACGCAACCATAAACGCATATCAGTAGCGACTTGATCATTACGGCTACGACCAGTATGTAATTTGCCAGCAAGAGGACCAATGATTTCACCTAAACGACGTTCGTTGGCTGTGTGGATATCTTCATCTCCAGGCTTGATCTCAAACTTGTTGCCTTGCCATTCATCCATCACTTGTTGCAAACCATTCACCAACTTGTCACGTTCTTCCTCAGTGATAATGTTGTTCTTGGCTAAAGCCTTGCTATAAGCCATGGAGCCAATAAGGTCAGCAGCGTACATGCGCTTGTCAAAGTGAATGGAAGCGTTGAATGCGTCCATAAGAGGATCAACAGCGCCAGTGAATCGGCCACCCCATAACTTTTTTGGTGCGTCGCTTGAGCTCATGTCGTGAAATGTATAAGAAAGGGAAAAGAGAAGATATCACTCACTCGGTCATTGAACCCCCACACTTTTTAGACGCGTTCCATCTCTGTCGAAAATTTTGACGCCGCCTCAAGTAATGACTCATCTAGTGTTGTCCACAGGTTGATTCCGCCAGTACGCCAACTTGTAATACCCGCTTTGTGTTCCGTTTCGCAATAGAGTCATCAATAGCATTTGTTTTTGTATCTAATAAGAATAAAACATGTCTTGACACTAAAAGATACATTTATGCACTGAGTTTGTAGGTAAAGATGGCGAAAAGGATCTTCATTGTCTGATGAAAATGCTCGTGTAACACTACTCTTTCAAATCACGCAAAGTAACGTGGTTCCGACTAGCAGTTACCCAAAGTTATGGGATGTGCCACGCTTCTCCTTATCATGGATATGCTTATCGGTCAAGTACTTATGCAAGTGTGCTTTTTACCAGCTGTAAGCATACGATATACTTGGATCAGCATCAAAGTAGCACCAATCCTGACTACTGATGTAAGATGTTAGGAGCCAATACATTCATAACTCATATTCTCTTTTCATCACTGTGATGCTGCACCTTCCCAATCCGCGTGCTGCTGTTTTATTTAGAAGACTATTGTGCCTTGTCATGCACAGAATCAAGGCATGTAATGTTTCAAGAGCACATCCATCAACTTTTTAATTAGGCTGAAACTGTTATTTGCATGCATTAGCCTTCTACATTGTGACAACTAGTCTCTTGATGATAAGATATATGGTCTATTAAGCGCCTCTATTCCAAGCACTGAAAGCCAATCCATCAATGTAATGCAGTGACATGTCATATTGTCGGCAAGGGTGTGGTACAATACGAGAAAAGAACCGAGACATGAGCTTGAAGACACAACAACCAGCCTAAGACAACACAGTGACAGAGCAGTTGTTTCAAAATGATCATAAAGCGAACATCACATGAAGATCAGCGTACAGATCGACATTTAAGTGTTACTAATGCTCCTGCATTGTAATATGCGTCATCAATCCCTAGTCAATTTGAGCCATTCTATGTACACAATGTTGCTGTATGAGCGGCATTCTCGATCTAGTATCTGTTACAGCATCAAAACAACAACACCATCTAACTTCATCAACACTGATTCATGTACATGACAACAAATACGCATCATTCCAAATAGACGGCCATAATAAAGATGTCTCTTTTCTGTAAACATTGCTCATCTGATAAAATTACATCTTACACCAGTCATGTTGACAATGTCCACGTGTTGGTAGGATCTGTGCTCTGGTACTACACACACATTCTGTGCTACAGCAATCCACATCCGTGCACACCAAGTAGTAGTCATCCCTTTTTTGCGTTTCGCATGGCATCACATATGCGATGAATCTTTATATGAGTAGATGATGGTAGTCGAGTTGTAACTGCAGGGTGTGAAAATAAAGGGGTGCATATATCGCTCTTGGTTATGCTATTTTGACGATGTCAATGTACCCATCGTATATCCAAATAAGGATTTGGCAGATAAGAGTAACGACTTGCATATCGTTCTACGAGAACTGCATACTCCTTCACGAAAGTTGTTGTTTACTTTATGCATTTACGCCAAGAAGCGCATCAACACAGATAGCTAGTATGCTAAGCGACACAACACAACAACATGAAAGCACTAATAACATGATCGCTAAAGTAAATCTCACACACCATGCCTTTTGTTGACTAGAAAAGTTATAAATACTGGTAATAGATGAATCAGTATTGTCAAAATCACACACACTTATTAAACATGCGTTTCTCGATTGTCGCTCTTGCTCTTTCCTTGTGCCTTGGTGTTCATGTTCATGGAGCTCCTATCCTTGGTGGAACAACTGGTACCGCTCTAACTGGTGGTGGTGTTAATGACATCCATAATTACCCTGTTCAATTTGATCCTGATGGCGAGCACGATGGCTTGTTTGGTGAAGACGAGTTTGAAGCTGATGAAAATGAGAATGAAATTGGCGATGGTGGATTCCCGTTTGATGATGTAGCTTAATCGTGTATTCGACCATGTCGCACAACCACTTGCACTACTTTCATATTGACTACTTGTTTTTGATATCGCCTAACCTGTATGTATCTTTTACGGCGTGAATAAAAGACCAGATCCAATCATCTACCTCCCCAGTTGGTGAACATGGTATATAATTGTGATGCAACAAGCTTACTATTCCATCTGCTATTTCATTTTGACAATCTACCAATTTCACATACGATTACATCCATATCCAATTCTATTAGACTGTATAGCTTGTCAAGACATCCAAAACCAAGTAAAACATGAATGAAGCAAGTTTAGTTATATATTGAGCAATAATATTATAAACAATGACGAGCAAAGGGTGATATACATGTAAGTGGTGGCATTCTGTTACAAATCCTTCTTGCTTGAATCAACAATGGGGCGGTTTGGAAACCAGGGGATGAATCGATTGACATTCTTTCTGTATTCCAAGTACTCTGGATACTTTTCGCTAGAGATATACTACAAGATGATATAGCATGTATCAGCGTTACTCCTTTTGGAACCATGATCCTTGCTATGTACGTACCTCGGTCAACCATGTGCTTCCTTGGAAGAGCATAGTCAAGATCACAGCACCAGGAATAGTCCAGTTGATCCATACATCCGTGTTCATAAGACTATCATAGTCCACTTGTTGAAGATTGGCTGCAACAGAAAACAAGTAGACGCACCACCAGAGAGAGATCTCAGCGAAAAAGTTGGGATGTCGACTGTATTGCCATAGACCACTGCTGCATAGGAATCCCTTTTTGTAATCGCCTGAAAGCCGTTTCTTATCATTGTCCACGAATTCAAGTAGTGCGTATTTCTTGGTTTGAAACATGAATTGCTGGTCATCCGCAATGCCTTCGATAAACAAGAACACAAGGAATAGAATAGCTGCAACCAAATCCATCTTGTTCAAAGTGGTATCTTGCATATGGGTGTTCAAGTAGAGTGGAGTCACCATGAGAAGTAGCAATGTATCTTGGAAAGGACCAATAAAGATCATGTTGAAGATAGACATGCCAACTTGACCAAGAAACTCGTGGATGTACACAAATCGATAATCACGTCCATGCCATTCATATCCTCCCTTGCTAATAGTATACAAATGTCAATCTTATACTATCATACATTACATCCATATAGCTTTTCTTACCGTGCAAAGTTGTATGTCAAGCGCATTCCCCAAAGAGTGATAAGGATACTGCCGAGCAATAAGCGTGGATGAAAGAAAGACCGGTTTAGATAGTCATGAAGAGTGAAATGCCATGCATAAACAGCTGGTAGGATTGACCAGGCCTTATCTACATACATTGAATAGTCAGTATCACATACCACTTGTTCTCTTCACGCGTACGTACCCACTTGACTGTAGTTTCTGGTAATTTCACCCATGGCGCAGTGGAACACGGTAAGCATAGTCATGAGCTCGGCTGCAACTACAAAGGCGTCTGTTGACTTGTAGTATTCGACAATAAGCGATGGGTCGTTTAGGCACTCTTTAGCTATTGCCACCAAGTCCACATTGACAAAGGCATCTCGAAGGAAAGTCCAGTTGACAGCAAGTGCAGGAATGACAGTGTCGGAAGCTCCCAGGGACATGGTACACAAGGAAGAGGATGAAATTTCCAAGTAGGTGGATTCATTGGGTTTTATCCTGATTGCTGCCATCACTCATTTGCGTTTCGAATGCTATAGATCTTTTACTGGTTGCCAATAGTGATCTTATAATCATCTGCATGCAACAACGCGTCATGAAATATCTACAAGAGTGCCAATAACATTCATTATTCTTGATTCACTCCTTAAAATCTTGTATCATTAGCATGAATAAAGCTGTTCTTTGTATCTTTATCATCATCGATCATGATCTTTCCACGTTTTCTTTCTCCTTTGTTTGACTTTACCATTACTACGCACTTCAGATATTCTCCCTTTTCATACATCTTCTTAATGTCATTGCTCGTCAAGTCTTATGAACATTCATCCATTCCTGTGGCATAGACCCATACCAAGAGGTATTGTATCTCGATTGATGACATGATTGATGAGTTGCTAATACGATGTTGTTATCAGCTTGTCACATTTGGTGGAGCTGGAGCCAGTTTTTGCAACAAGCGACGCTTCTTCAAGTTGTTGTCTTATGGCATATGACCATATTCCCTGATAGGTCCTTTGTGGTATGATAGTCATTTCAAATCTTATTCTTGGTTTATTGATAGATGTTTGATTAGTGATCCGTCAGCGAAATGGTTATGAATATGCCTTGTAATGTGGATCTCTTGTACATCTTCAAGCAGAAGGCAACTCTAGCCTGAGCAAAAGGTGTGATCCTCTTACAGTTGACATAAGTATCTCGTATGCATGATGGTCTTTACACATGTTTTCTGATATCTTGATAATAAAGAAGAGATGCCTTTGTTATGTCTTAATCTTTGCTTATCATACATTCTCCAAACTGACTATCATTGTAATGGATGCATATAAAAAGAGCCAAAAGCAAGATAGAGTGATACTACCATCATTTGTACCAAAAAAACAGAAAAAAAAAAAGGCAAAAGGGGTAGTCCCAGCCCGCAGTGGCGCTTACATGATACATTCTCTCCAACGTGCCATCTTACAGCCGTACCAGTGCTCTGAGTTTTCCCTGCTGTATTGCTACCCTCGGGCATTTCCCCAGTATTGAACAACCTCCGAATCCAAGCTTACGCCCAAACCCGAATGTTGACACCAGACTCTGCAAGACACTGTTTTCGACGAGACAACCATGCAACCGTGACTCCACCAGCGAACTGATTCATCCCTCCATAGACTGCTGCTTAGCTTACAGAAAGGTGCTACTCTTTCCAGTCAATTACTACAGGGTTTAAACGACTTTTAAATTGGTTCTCTAAGACTCGTTGTCAACTTGTGGGTCTAATATTATCTAGCAA
Source organism: Lichtheimia ramosa (assembly GCA_008728235.1). Classification (NCBI taxonomy): domain Eukaryota; kingdom Fungi; phylum Mucoromycota; class Mucoromycetes; order Mucorales; family Lichtheimiaceae; genus Lichtheimia; species Lichtheimia ramosa. The sequence goes on along the minus strand of CP031827.1, from coordinate 1,065,603 downwards.
CAGCCAATCATATTGTTTGCTGGGCATTTGTCCTGCTACTACGCATTGTGCCTCAGTTGCCAAGCTTGCCTTGATTCTTTTTCTCTCTCTCTTTCCCCTTCTTGACACTTATACACACACATACACTCTTTCTTGTTTCACACATATACTTTGGCTTTCAACATGTCTTGTGCCTGTGCCATCGGTCAAGCATTGCAACAGCATGGCGACACTTTAACCATTGTCAACGCTCAGAAGCAGACTATTGACAAGACTACTTTTGTGGTTTACACTGTTTGTTTTCAGGTATGAACTCCTTTATTGCTAGCATTGACTCTATTGACTGACAATGGGAATAGGAACAACAAGTGAAACGACGTTACAGCGACTTTGACTCATTTCGAACAGCCTTGACACGACTATATCCTGACGTCTTGGTGCCACCTATACCAGAAAAGCATTCTCTTTGTATGTATGTTGTCCATTAGAAAACAAACAAGTTATATTTATAAAGTCTAATAGCTGAATATACCCAACAAGTACATGGCAAGGATGATCAGCCTATGATTGATAAACGTAAACGTATGCTGCAACGATTCCTGGTACGCTTGGCAGAGCATCCACGACTGTGTCATGAGCATCTATTACATCGATTCTTGGATCATTCAGTCTCTTGGGTAAAGATAAGGAATAGCTTTGTATTAGACAGGATGGCTCATTGTTTATATATTCTCTAGTCCGAGGTGGAGTTACCTACTGCTGCAGCAACATCGATTGACAAATTACCGAGCATGCACGTTTTGAAAGAACCCGATTCTCGATTTGCTGATATGGAAATGGCTGCAGAAAAACATGCCGATTTAGCAAACACTCGAGTCGATCGATCACAACGCAAAGCATTACGTCGATTAGGAGGTAAAGTAACTGATATTGAATCACTTATAAATTGTATTCATCAAGGAATGATATTAGACTTGTCATCGGACTATGCAGAGTTGGGAGCGGCATATCATATGCTGAGTCAAAATGAGGCGGATGGCCAAATAGCAGGGGCAATGGAGAGAATTAGTATGGCAGCTGACACCACTTGTGGTAAAACAAAGCACATGGTAAGCTAAGAACGATAATCTTTGTATCCCAGGTAACTTACTTGACAACAGGTACACGAATTAGAAGCTTCCTTTTCTGAACACATGCAAGAATATGCACAATACACTCTGATTGCCAAGCAAGTACTACGATATCGCCATGCAAAGCACGCCCAACTGGAGCTTATTGGTGTATCACTCACAAACAAGAAAAGCATGTTGCACGATTTGCTTCAGACTGAAAACAAGGCGATGCAGATTGAAGATGCTATGAACAATGATACGTTATCAACTTCACCACCTTCCTCAGCTCATCGTCCAACATTATCAGCATATCAACAACAACAACAACGACAAGACGACAATGACATGGATCCTCCTTTTGATGACATTGATGATGATGATACCCGATCCGTGGAAGATGGATTCTCAGCCATTGAAGTCTCTCCTTCATCCCCATCAGATCCTTCCATGACCGAATATCCTTCCAGTCTTACAGCATCTGCCATTCGTGCATCACGAGATCGTTATAAAAAGTGGTCATCACCGAGAAAGTTGTTCAATGCTGTAAGTTATACGCTCCAAGGCATGATTGATGTCGATCCAGAAGCTACACGAAGGAATCAAATCAACAAATTGAAAGAAAGTGTGGCACAGGTAAGTAATGTGATGTGGATATGATGACAATGATTGATGTCTTCGTTATAGCTGGAACAAGATCAAGTGCGAGTACGTCAGGAGCTCAAGGAGATCTCACAAACAATTGAACAAGAATTGGAAACATTCCAAAGGCAACGAGCCAATGATTTACGTACAATGATGATTGCTTTTGCAAAGATGCATTTACAGTTTTGTGAAGAGGTATTTATTGCTATGATTGTATCTAGTTTAGAATCCATGCTAACCATTATTATCTAGAATGTTACTACCTGGCAAAAAGCTCGAGAACAAGTGGATGAAATACAAACAGAGAGTTGTTAAAGATAGTTGTATATATATATATATATATTTCTGACAAATATAACGAGTAAAGTCTATTGTCCTTCCATCTTGATATGTTTGCTAGGATATGATGAGATTCCATCTTCATTCCTTGATCGTCGTAGACCCAGTCGTGACATTTCAATGGTATAATCGACATCAGGTTGTTGTTGTATCCGGTTCCAAAGCCATCGTACCAATAATGGGATGCTGTAGCCAGTTTGAATGACGCGTGTCATTTTGTCTTGATCGAAAATATCTGAATTCCACACGAGATGGTGTACACGTTCATGCTCAGAAGTGGATGGAGGATAGAGTCGAATCACAGGACGTGCAGGTGTACTCTTGGGAATCTCGATAGAAAGTGATAATAAAACAAGGTGTTTGGATTGTGGTGAAGGTGGTAATGATATGGTGAGATGGATTGTACTGGGAGCGTCAATGCTTGCAACTTCGATATGTAACTTGTCATCAGATTGGCTCTCTGCAAAATCAATCAATCAGTCAGTATTGCTTGTATCACGTCATGTAAACAAGTACCTTGTAGAATCTCATCAAGAGAGAGCGTGTGTTTCTTTTCTCGCCTGGATTTGATGGACTTGTCATGGAATATGCTTTGAAACAGTGTGTTGAACATTTGTTGTTGTCGCAAATGCTAAAGAATCTTGAATGTAAGCTCAATTGTTGCATGCGTATCATCATAAGCTTACCAAGAGAATGGTATATATCTGGCTTGGATGATTGAAAGTAATACGTCGAATGAGTTTTCCAGGTGTCAATGAGGATCCCATCCATCGATAGACTTGGTCAGTGGAATTGTCGAATACTGATGTCCAAGTGGTAGTTGTATCCAGTGGCTCTGAGTCATTCTATCAACATTGTTTTAGTTAATGATGCCTTGAAGCTCAAAAAGAGCTTACCACCAACATGTTCTCCAGAGAGGAAGTGACAGCAGGTGGATCTTGTGGTGCATGTACGGAAGCTAATATAACTGGATGAGTAAATGCTACAACACCAACAGCGTTCCTATAAGCATACCATCATCTGCAATACCCGATGCAACCATCAACTTGCGCACAATCACATTGGCTGCAGGCACAGGTGGATCCAACTTTGCAACGAAGCGAATTGGTACTGGCTTGACATTTGGATAACTCGACAACATCTTGACGAATCGCATAGGTTGCATAAATGCTGGCCAATTGGGTTCCAATACAACGTCCAAATGTTCCCTGATCATCTTCATCAGTACCTGATCCACCAGTGAAAAAGTCTACTTACCCATTTTCTCCTTCTTTGACTGCGTCTTTAGATTCATCATATTCAAGAAGATACTTGCTCCTCGTAGGTGGAATAAAGGAATTCAGCTTTTGCGAGTCTTCAAAGGAGATGAGCAGCTTTGATGCATACGAGAAACATGGATGATTCTTGCCTATACCTTCATTAATACCATGTCAAATGCACATGCAGTCTACTTACTCTCTGTGATATATCCATGCACTTCACTCCAATCGTTTCCAAGAACGAGTTCCTTGCACATCCAGTACGAAATTGACAAGCCAGGATAATCAAAGTGCTGGTTTGGTATGCCATGACCTTCCATGAGAACGCTTGCCATATCATTCGACACAACCAACCTAACAATAGAGTGATCCATTAGAAGATACGTGCCATAAAAGATAAGATGAACTTACATTTCTTGATCAAAGATGGATCTCATATCAGCCATCATGGCACGCATAATAAGAAAGAAATCGGTTGGTGCATATTTCACATTGAGCTGATCCAAAAGAGCCAAAGCGCCCAAATTGCGTTTGAATCGATCATAGTCCTGTGATTGTAGGTTCTCTGCAAGCATTTGATCCACCTAATTGTCTCTTATAAGCTATCTCATCCTTTTTCCATATCCTCCTGACTTACTCGATCATCTTGGTCACTTTGAAGCAATTCAGATACATAAGTCACTTTGCATTTCAAGATGGATCCTCCTTCATCAATATCAATCTATGTAGCATGCTATTAGAATCCTAATGACATTCTTTATCCCAATACATACATCTACTACAATGACGGTACCACCCAATGTAATAGTAGTGATAGGCTGACCAGCATCATTCTTCTGAGTTGTATCAACAAACACCATCAATCTATGCTTCCATCCAATGCTTTAGTTGATAATGATGATGATGGTAGAATGGTTGAATATTACCCCAAAGACTGTGCAAGCTTCTCCAGTTTCCTTGTCTGCACTTTGGATTTGGATGTCTCTCGTTCATTCATGGCTTGTTCCACTGTTTCTTTGGTGCTTTCCAATATATCTTTGACGCGCATCACTGTACTTTCTAGCTGAGCTTGTTCCTTGAGATGTGTCAAGTGCTTTCGAAACGCTGGCTCGGCACCAGCACCCATTTTGACAACGTCGCCTAGTACTTCAGTCTCGAACTGAGAACATATCGATCGAATGGCGTTAATGTGCTGCATAAACTCTTGTCGTGCATGGTCAATATTGACAGGACCGAGTGCGTGGATCTCTTTTTGTTGATGGGGGTTGGTTGTATTAGATCGACAAGTAATAGTGTTGGTGTAGTTAAGGTACCTTCAGTAGCTGGTTTCGTTAGAATATGACATTGCTTTTCAAAGTCGCGAAAGAGTTGTTGAATGCCGTAGACAGAAGAGCTGATTGAGCTTTTTGTCTCTTGTGTCGTCTGCATTGTAAAGTGAGAGAGTGAGAGAGAGAGTCAAGTGGCGCGTAAAGAGAGAGAGAGGAAGAAGTTGTACTCAGCCAAATGGCCAACATTGGATGAATTGGAGGAGATATGCATAAACAATCACAGGCCACCAGTGTGTGATCATGTGCACAAAGGATAATTGCATTGTATAAGAGAATGACACACCACAGGAGTGGCTCAATATCACCAAAACCACTACTATTCATCATAAATGAGCCCAATATCAAACACATCGATTAGAGTGATTGCTACCCAAAGTCACTTTATATCCTGATCTCCACATGTCTTATACCATGGATAGAAGTAGTAGTGGTAATGATGATGTACTAGGGAGTTTCAAAAGCTAATAGCTACTATCAAATGGTGATGCACAACATTGGCATTTTAGGTCACTGTGTATGTGTGTGTACACAGCATGAGCACGAGTAACATTTCACACACACCCCCCTATTCATTATGGGCTCGTGGGGTAGGTGCGCCTCCCACATAAGATTGCTTGAGCTTACACACAGCTCAGCTTTTCCTCTCTCTCTCACACACATCCTTTCTCGCTCTTATACTGCTCTCATCCACTTACACACACACTTACGCTTCTGCTTAGCCTACAAACACTACACTTTACACATCCAAATTTAAAAGGTACAAGAGATTCATCCTGTTTCTTTATCACTTTTTGTATCCTTTATCACTTATCCTATTGTTATAGTCCTTATTGACGCGTGATCATGACTAAAGAAACAAAATCTGGGGAAGGCAAAGTGTCCAAACGACGCAGCAAAGATGAAAATGCTCCCAAACGAGCTCGTTCAGCCTACATGTTCTTTTGTCAAGAAAAAAGAAAGTCTATTGTAGAAGAAAACCCTGGTGTTGGCTTTGGTAAAGAGAAACTTGTTTCGATCCATCCGCTTTTTCTAACTTGCAAATAGGTGAAGTTGGCAGACTCTTGGGTCAAGAATGGAGGGGATTGACTGAACAAGAGAAACAGGTTGACACCAAGAGGATACATGCAAGAGAGAACTAGCTACTCATTGTTTCCTTTTGTTATATAGCCCTATCAAGAAAAGGCTAATGCTGACAAGCAAAGATATCAAGATGAAAAAGAAATGCAGGCAAGTACACATCATCCATACATTGCTATGATTGTATATTGACGCGTCCCGCATCCCATAGGTCCAGTAGTAGTAGTAGTCTCCTTCCACATCCCATTTGTCACTCTTAGCTTTCATTTCAATACTTTAGCTTATCAGAAACCAATATTCAATCAGACACATGCTTATAAAGATAGCTTATTATGATTCGCTTGCATAGATGACATAAGTTTGTGCTTTTCATTAATGAATGTAGATGATGATCTATGGCCATGATGGATGATTAAATAATGTCTATGAAGAAGAGGATGATGGTATCATGCTGCCATTGTTTCGTCGATGTGCAAAAAAGTGTTTTCCAACTTCATAACTCGAGATCATGATGGCACAAGAAGGAGCAACCCTGAATAAGCGTGGCACAAGACCTATATGTCCCTTGTCAATCCATGCTGTATTGGATCCATACAACTTGACCTACCTTTGAAAAACCCAGTATATCCTTCAGTATAGATGATTTGGCGCACCAATACAGTGGCACGTGCATTATGATCCGTGCTAACTTGTCTCTGTGTTTTGATAACGTCAAAAGGATGTGTAACTAATGCAGCAAGCTACAATAACAGCGTATTGGATTTAGAATGTATCACATACTTGATCTGTATCACGTACCATGCCAGAGGATGCACCTGCCAAGAATGCTGTTTGAAAATTGGCAAGTCCATCAAGTTGTGTGCCCTGAGTCAATCGTTTTCTTGCTCGATCATAAGCCATCCAGTAAACACCAGAGAAGGGTACATCTCTTAAAAGTGTTGGTACAATGCCTCGCCATAAGGTAGATGGTCCCTGTTGACGTACCATATACATAATGCCTCTCCAGATAGCTTAAAAACAATGCATTAGATATAGTACACTTGATATATAACCTATTCCATCATGCGTACCTGCAATCCCTTCTTTGTCTGCAGCTTGGATACGTGTTTTGAATAGTTCAAGTGGAGAAACAATAGAAGCTGCAAATGCTAAAGACATTCATTTCTTGTTAACAGATCAATCTATCATCTTTTTCTCCTCTTTGAAAATATACCTCTTGCCGTGGCACCTGCCCAAAGTGGAGAATATTCATCGAGCGCTGTTCCACGAAAACGGGAATGCTTGATCTTGTCCCTGATATAGTCATATCCTGCATAATAATTCACTGTAGCTGGTACTGAGATCAACAGTCCTGCTGATAATCCTCGAAACAATGCTGTGGTGCCTTCATGTCGTGCAATCTTATACAAGCCATCCTAAGAGCAGTATTAGTCATCATCCATCAATACACACACTGTCATGATCCCTTATCCTTACCAAAGTCCCATCCAAATGCCTTACACCCGATAACTCTTGTGTTTGTAACCTTGTTTTCACCACATCCAAAGGAGTCACTAAGCAGAAATGTGTAAGTATCACGTCCCAGTTTGCCATGGTGAACATGACTTACTCAGGAGCATGGTAAGAAGAGCACCACCACAAGCGGATATTATTCGTTCTGTTGGTGTTGTTTGATACTCTTGTGCAATGTGCGACGTCTGTTTCTCTCTTGGCAAAAGTGTCAATTGTTGAGTGTGATTCATGGCAAAAGGATAAAGAAAAAGACAAACTGTAGCCACCAGCACCAAGCTATATTAAAGGGGAATCACGGAAGCACTTGCCGTTTATATTCAATCACTATTCCGCATGACTCAACTTGTTCAATGACAACACACCTATATCAAAGCACACTTATCTCTGTTGCTAGGATAGGATAAGATAGGATTGCTACCTACATAGCTGTAACGATACAATAAATCCATGTATGCTTACTTGCTTGATGAAAAACAAGGCGGGCTTCACAATGCATTAGTAAGCTCACCAAATGAAGAACCTTTATCTCCGGGCAAGTGATCCGAAAGGAGATGATGCCACATCACCCACTTTCCATTGTTGTCGATCTCTCTCTTTTCCACTATTGGTTATAGCTAGACATTATTGTATCATTAAACGTGCTACTTGGTACCATTCTTCTGCAATGACTATGTTTTGATCGTTCTTGTTTTGGTAATGTTATTTGACACAATGAAAGAGCTGTTGATAATTCAAACAATCAGCCAGGTAGATGCATTCATCATTGAAGACTAGTTTATTGAGCAGATCTCCTTTGTCTTGATCAGTATTTGCTTTATTGGCAGTAAATGCAGCACTTGTATCTTGTAGCAGGATCTTGGTATAAGTAGTTTTATCTCCAGTATGTCTACACTAGTAAGCTGTCCATTCGAGTGTTGTGTCATCTCATTTACTCTTTAGTTTGATTGTATCCATGACAAGTACTATGGCAGACCAATTGACCGGAGAAGTGGATGGATTTACTTCAAAGTGAAACTCAGGGAATCCCGCGTCTCCCTTCTTTCGGCACGCGTATTTCAAGTGAGCGCGCGTTAAAACACGACTCTTTCTTTATTCTTTATTCTCTACCTTGTCACCCGTTTCACCAACTATGACTATTGCACCTCGTCTTGCTGTCAAACGTCTTTCCGAAAACGCTAAACTCCCCACTCGTGGATCAGCTATTGCTGCAGGTTACGATCTCTACAGGTTTGGTCTTTTTCTTTCCCATTGACGTGCCATACCTGACATGTTGGATCTAGTGCTGCCAACACCGTGATCCCTGCCCAGGGCAAAGTTATTGTGCCAACAGATCTTTCTATTGCTGTTCCTGAAGGTTGTTATGGTCGTATTGCTCCACGTTCTGGTTTGGCATCCAAGCACTTTTTAGATACAGGTGCTGGTGTGATTGATGCTGATTATCGTGGTCCTGTTGGTGTTTTAATGTTCAACTTTGCTACTACAGATTATGAAGGTAAAGAAAAAACACAAGTACAAAAATGTCATGAATTCATGAATGTCTTTTTTTTAGTGAAACAAGGTGATCGTATTGCTCAATTGATCCTTGAACGTATCTACACTCCTGAAGTAGTGGAAGTCAATGTAAGGATGGATATCAGGTTGACTGCAGGGACACTAATTGAATGTATATGTGGGGGGTTCAATTTACTAGGAGTTGGATGACACTGAACGAGGAGCTGGTGGATTTGGATCAACTGGTCGACAATAGATGATGATGATGATGGTAGTAAACTAGTAGTAGTAAACGCTATAGTTTCATTGTATATATATATATAAAAGAGCTATTTAACTTGAAAGAGACACTTGGTGCATGATTTGGGATGATATTCACACACACATCTACTATCGCCTGGGCGTTAGATGGCCATCAAGGTGACGCTGTTTCAGGTTCCTCTTCCTTCTCTTCCACACCACTAAACTCCATCTTTCACCCATTCTTGTTCTCCTTGCCCATTGCGCGCATTGTACCAACCAACGTGTTATCTACACTCATAGTTGAAGCATTGCAGTTCACCAACACCCCTTTATTTGGTACTCTATTATTCCAACCCACTTATATACCCTTCCAAAACGATTCCACCAGGCGCGCATTACACCATGACGGCGAACCACTCCCGTCATTCCCAAAGTCGGTCCAACACAGCTTCACTCTCCTCGAACGTCAATGTGGTTGGTGTGCACTTTAGAGTGGGTCGCAAGATTGGCGAAGGGAGCTTCGGAATTATCTATGAAGGTACCTTTTCTATCGCGTTATAGTAAGAGGGAGAGTGAGATAGAAACAGTGTGTGTAAATGTGTATGTATCACCCATTCAATTCTCACTCGTGTCGTGGAACATGAATAGGCACCAACCTCTTGAACAATCAACAAGTTGCTATCAAATTCGAGCCTCGTAAATCAGATGCACCCCAGTTGAGAGATGAATACAGAACATACAAGATTTTATCTGGGTTAAGTATGTGATGCATCCAAGGAGTTACAAATAGTACCATTTACACTGACACCTTCTTCTATAGCTGGTATTCCTGCAGCCTATTACTTTGGTCAAGAAGGACTTCACAACATCTTGGTGATTGACATGCTGGGACCCAGTCTTGAAGATTTATTCGACATGTGTAGTCGTCGCTTCAGCATAAAAACAGTGGCTATGCTTGCTAAACAGATGGTATGGATTACACATATTTGACTTTCCGATGACTGATCTGATTCATTCCTATAGATCTCACGCGTCCAAAGTGTACACGAACGCAACTTGATCTATCGAGACATCAAACCAGACAACTTTTTGATTGGTCGTCCTGGAACAAAACATGCCAACACTATTTACATGATCGACTTTGGTATGGCAAAACAGTATCGTGATCCAAAGACCAAGCAACATATTCCCTATCGTGAGCGAAAGAGTTTATCTGGAACTGCACGCTACATGAGTATCAATACACACTTGGGTCGAGGTACGTACTTTTTATCCTCTAGGTTGTATATATATGTATATATCTAATCACCAGGTGGATAGAACAATCACGACGAGATGATCTTGAATCTCTTGGTCACGTGTTCATGTACTTTTTGCGAGGTGCTCTTCCATGGCAAGGTCTTAAGGCAGCTACAAACAAGCAAAAGTATGAAAAGATTGGCGAGAAAAAGCAAACAACAGCCATTAGGGATCTATGTGATGGATATCCAGGTACATTTATATCATCATGAACCAGTCATCTTCTAACTTGATTACTTGATAGAGGAGTTTGGCATCTACTTGCAATACGCACGAAAGCTTGGTTTCGAAGAGACACCTGATTATGACTTTTTGCGTGATCTTTTTGACAAGGTGTTGGAAAAGTCAAGTGAGACTGATGATGGTATATACGATTGGATGATGCTTAACAATGGCAAAGGATGGGAGGTAAGATTTCTTACAAGCATATCAATGTCATCCTTTTATTAACTTGTCTTTAATAGACAATGCAACGTCGATCATCAATGCAACGTGGACATGGTGCAGTTGCTGCTTTGAATGATGCTACAGCAGGAAGAGGAAATAGAAGACGTGATACTGGTCAGCGACATTCGAGACAACGACTTAATCATCACGGTGCCAATGCTTATCGATCTTCCCAACCCATGATGAGTAACCAACCTGTCACGTATCAAAACATCGATACCAGTGCTCTGCACCATGGTGCTGCAGGGCAAGATGCCGAGTCTCTCGGAAAAGGCGGCTTTTGGCGCAGCTTCTGTTCTATTGTCACCTGCAATATTTGCACATAATCTACATCCCCATGATGCTACTTTTAACAACCCCCTTCCCCGGATACCAATGAATCTACTTGATAAAGTCTTTTTTCTTCTTTCTTTTTTTATCAATCCATTGTATTACAACTTGTGATCTTAACATTATTTGCTTCTTTGCTTATTGATTAGAATACATTGCATCTTATTTAGATAAAGGAATGGGGTATTGACTAGTAAGTGATCAAAGTACTAATCTAAGCATGTGATCCAGGCTTCTTGATGTATTATGCAGCCAGCTGATTGAATACCGACACCTCTTTCTCCACCAGACGACTTTGACACCTAAACATGGAACCACCACCTCTTACAAAAGTGCTTGCTTGAAAGCCATACCAAGAGCAATACCAGTATCTTCAGCAGTATGGTGATCGTCAATATGCAAAGCGCCCTTGCAGTTGAGCGTCAGGGACCAGCCACCGTGCTTGGCAAGAGCAAAATACATCTAGTAACTGGTTGTCAGTGCTCCAGTCCAATGGGCGTGGGTGAAGAAAGGACTTTACGTGATCGAGGAAGCCAATGCCAGTGTCAACGCTGATCTGCTGGTCAAACTTGCCATCGAGGTTGATAGCAACTTGAATATCGGTCTCGTTGGTCTTTCTAGATATGCTGGCAGTACGTGCTTCTTCAGTATGGTAACGAGTTGGGGGGGGGGGTAAAAGAAGAGAAAGATAAAGAGATAGAGAAGTGGCTCGTGACTCATCAAAATCCAGCTATTTCCTTTTACTGCATTAATGTGTTTTGTATATGGCAATAGGATGATCTACTTCATTGTATACCAGTATAGTCTATCAACATAGAGATCATAGCAATAACGCCAGGAGAACAATGAATGGGCACAAAGATCGGTACATGTTACATAGAAGACTATCCAGTTATCCAGCAAGATATGCAAATAAACTTTAGCTTTGACTGTCTAAGCAATAAGAGTGAAGATGCGTGACAATATCTAGCTCATGTATATGAATATGTATATCTGTGGGTATAAAAAAGGAAGGGTGGTATGATGATGTATGGAGGATGGTGCATGAATAATGCATAGATGCTATATACGTTGATACTAGAATCGGACATGTCATTGTTCGACTGCAAGTCTGGTATTCTGAGCCCGAAATTAAAGTGCTCCAACCAAATTGCATGATGACATAAGGACATTGGTAGTATATAATAAGTTTGCTGTTGTTGAAGATCAGAATGGGTGGTGGTGGATAAGGTTGATAGTAATTATTGGTAGGCGGTACAGCAGCACCATAATCACCTGGATGAGGAGCAGCAGGCATATACTGCTGTTGTTGTAGCTGCTGCTGCTGTGATTGTTGATAGTTATAACAAGGCGTACGATAGACTGAGCCTGGTGTTGTTGTAGTAGCTGTTGTGCCATCTTGACTTGGTGGTGGTGCTGGTTGCTGATCAACCATGTAAGCAGCTGTAAGCATTCTATTGTCACCATAACCAGTCGTATCATAACCATAAGCTTGCGGATCTTGTTGCTGTGGTGCTGTCGAATAGTAATACTACTGTTGCTGTTGCTGCTCATATGGGTTGGGAACAGATGGACGTGGTGTTTCGCTCATGACAGGTGTTGTTGTAGCACTGGTTGGCACAGGTGAACGATAATGCATAAGCTCATCCATATCCTTGTTTCCTCCTTGAACATTATTTTGACATGCTTTTCGTTTTCTTCTCACAAGTACAAAAGCTAAAAGTCCTGTGTGCCATCATATCATGTGATGAGTATTGGTTTTGTCATTGATGAAATACACTTACCAAGTAAAGCAACCAAAACAGTACCACCTATAACACCACCTACAACACTACCTGCAATTGAAGGAAAAACAGCACATTGTCGATTTGGTTGGATCGACAATGAAGAACAAGTTGCTGCACATGACGAGAAGAAGAACATTCAAAATGATAATGCAAATATCTTTTCAAAGATAAAACACCCTTAAAAGTCATACGTCTTAATGTGCTTTTATTTGGCATGATGCTTTCCATGTTTACAGTCCATGTGTAGTGTAATATACGTAATTGGGAACATTTTTATTGCAAGGTATGTACAGTATCGCAAGGGGTGGTAAAATGGGGGGGGGTAAGGAATTTGATATTGATTCAGGAATGTGTTTTCTTCATAGCATGTAATGGCAAAGGAGTAGACGATGAGGATTCTGGGATGTTTTCTTGGTTTTCCATTGCATTTGATGGTAGTGGAGTTGAGGATGACGTCTCAGGTAGATTCGGATCGATTTCTTCAAGTGGTAGTCGACTTGTCATGGCTTTACGCGTTGCAATCACTTTCGCTTGTATATCAATCTTCTTCAATGTTTGAATCCTGGTAAGCCATGCTTTTTGCTCGTCTCGATCGAAGTCCAGGATGGCTCGATTAAAGATTATCAGTAAGATGTTGCAATTGTCAACTGAATGCAAATGCTTGAATCTTGTACCATTCTCATCAATGGAGCTGTTGATCTTGCGATTCATGGATAAAGATAGAATCTGGCCACTGATCCAGGTGCCTTTGACTCCTAGAAAATTGTTAGACAGTTAGATTTTGATACGTAATATGCATGCTTAAAAAATACCTGTCCAAGCATCATATAGACCAACAGCACGCACCATGATCTCAAATTCCATTCGCGTCATAGTTGTTCCTTTCACCTGATGATCGCTCTGTAAATAACAAGATGCTAACATGCATATTACATGCATCTTACCTTATACCCTTCGGCTGCTGCTCGTCCAATCTTTGTGTCATCTCCTTGCCGCATACGTGCATAGGCCAACTTCGCAGCCGCCCACTCATCAGTTGACAGAAAAGGCAATCCTTCAATAGACTTTTGATTCCAAGGTGACATCAAGGCTTCGTCATGATGCTGTAGATAACTGGATAGATCGTAGTTGATATCATGATGATGGTTGATAGTAAGTGGAGTTGTCTTGTTGATGATATGCAAGAAATCAGCATATTCTTCAAACGAGCGTGCCCATTTTCCACTAAAGACAAAGTAAGTATTCATATCACTGTAAAAATACCCATTCCCTTACCTGTTACAGCCATGGCATGCCCATACCATGACTTGATCTTCATGTAATGTCCAAAGGTTGGGATAGACGTGGTCGATGGTTGCCTTGAACATGGATCTAGACGATGTATCCCAGTGGATAGGTGCTTCGCAATAGAAACAAGCTTCATCAGATAATCGATATGCCTTCATGAGCACTGAATGCACTTCATCAATGGATTGTTCAATGGGTGGAGATGCTGTGTCTTGATTGGTCGCTTGTGCAATAATCAACTTCTTGTCACGGCAGTTAATAGCACTAATTGACGCTCTTCGTATGATTTGCTCAGGGGTGTTTGTATTCTGTCGAATCATGTTGATAAGAGCTTTCTTCGGTTGAACATTCATCCTCTTACTTACTCTTTTGTACCTAACCAAGCACGGCATGCATGTACTTTGATAGGTATCCTTTCCTTGAATAAACTTGAATTCGTCCTTTTCTTTCCAGGTACGACAGCGTATACAAAACATCTGAGCGTCTTCACCACCTCGTGATAATGCCCTGATGTTCTTAAAACGGTTTTGACAGGCTTGTCTGGTCCTTCCCAGTCGCTCACCAGCTTCACTGAATGTAAGATGCTCACTTTCAATGCATTGTACAAGTGCACGATCATCTTCAGGCTCCCAACGTGTACCATGGCTTGAGTCAACGTTCGTTTCCATAGAGCGACGCTATAAAAATTGTAAATACAGTGAATGATAATAGAACGTATCACTTACCTTGTGTCGTGTGTAAATAGCCAAGTATTCATCTTTGCCTTTGATGGTATTCCAGTTCCTTCTCACCACATTGACATTGATTTCCATCTTGATCGCGACAGTGCGATAATCCATCTTGTATCGGCCCATCATCATCGCCAAAACACGAAAGTCAAGAGTCTTCCAATGTGTAGAAGCTTGCTATCAAAAGAATTGAACATGGTATAAGATGGCTTCAGTCTGTTTACTTTTACATGACACTTACGTTGTTGAAGGCGACATATGGTCGTTGGAATTCCTCATCTGCATCATCCAATGCCTTTACATGGTTCTATAGGCGAGATAAGAGACGATGGTCAACTCAAGGATAAGGATGGACTTACCTTGACCCTTTCATAGTATTCAGCGTATTCTGGGATCTCCAAGATACGTTTAAGCTTTTTGCAGAAGTAATCGGGAACTTTATAACCGTACAAAAGGGCCATGGTTCGCGAGTGCTCGTAAAGGAGGGCTGAATTGGACAAGAATTCACGAACCACGTCAGGGGTCCAATGATACTGAAGTTGTCAATTCGCTTTCAGGAAGAACTAGGATCGCTCATGTACCTGGTTGGAAGTCCGATGCTGAAGCATTGCGTGGTTTTCATATGCATGCGGAACTTTGTTGGAACAACGCACCCTGTGTAAGGAGTCCATGGTTGTAAGATCGTGGAAGAGGGAGGAAGTGGAACTGATAGGTAGTGGTTTCACTTTTTTAGTGTAACGTCACCCGATAATGCAAGCACCTACCGTCATCCGATGTCCGTATAATGTCATAAGCTACTACTCCGCCAAAAGCCTAAATGAAAAAAGAGTTATCGTCTAACACTGTAACACCAAGTAAAAGCAGTAAAGGGATCAAAAATCATACTAACGATACCAACAATAGGTGGTGATCACTTGTGAATTGCTCGTTATTTGCTAGAACGTATCAGTGAAGACTTTGGTATTGCTGTCACTATTCATCCCAAGCCTGTCAAGGGTGATTGGAATGGTGCTGGTTGTCACACCAATTATTCGACATTGGAGATGCGTCAAGAAGGTGGACTTAAAGCCATTGAAGAAACAATCAAAAAGTTATCCAAGAGACACAATGAACACATTGCCGTTTATTGGTGATGATAATGATCAACGTCTCACTGGCATACATCAAACTGGTCATATTAGTATATTCAACTATGGTGTTGCCAACCGAGGTGCATCCATTCGTATCCCACGTCATGTTAGCAAAGAAGGCAAGGGATATCTTGAAGATAGACGTCCTGCTTCCAACATTGATCCTTATCGTGTCACTGCTATTCTGGTGGAAACTACTTTTTGGCCAGATGCATAAGAGAGCCATAGTCCTTTTTGTATACCTTTATTCAATATCAATCAATACATGGCAGCCTGTGTGTATACATGTGTGAATGAAGTGTTTATTGGGTGGATCTATCTAATCTACAGAACACCCTTGGTGCTGGGAACATCATTGGAACCAGTTCGTTCGACAGCTTGCTTGATGGCTACTGCAAGAGATTTGAAAGCAGATTCAGCTCTATCAAATGCACTGTGATTAGTCCTTTTTCTCTCTCTCTCTCTCTTTTCCTGTTGAACACATACTTGTGATGATCATTTGCTCCTTTAAGAACATCGACATGAAGGGTGATACCAGCAGCAAATGCAAAAGACAATAATACGTGTGGAATCATTTCTGTGGAAAGGGCACCAATCATTTCACGCTTCAAGTTCAAGTTAATATCAGCAAAGGGTCTGCCAGAAATGTCGACAACTGAACGAGCCAAAGCCTAACAAGATATATAAGTCCATATCCAATGCAATTGTTTTTTTTATCAACTACCTCGTGACGACCGTTTTCGACCTTGGTGGGTGTCCAAACGTACAACTGTCATTTACAACTTTTATGACCATGTTGCCAACGTCAAGGAAGCTTCACAGATCCTGAGAAGACAGTTCAGTGGCAACACTTCAATGGCGATCAGAGCATTGACACCTGGTGCCTACAACGAAGAAGAGAAGACTTGGATAGCATTGGAAGTGTCGTTTACACCAGAAAAGTCGCGTCTATTAGCACTGAAACGAGGTGTTAAGCTGACGGCTGGGATGATTACTGCTGCTGAACAACATCCTGTTACTGTCGTACCTGCTATTCGATCCAATGCTGCTGGTGCATACATGATTATGCGTTTTCGTGATCTTCCAATGTCCTCTGATGAACCACCAATGACAACTGCTTTCAAGGCACGTCAATCCATCCGTACACTTTTTCGCAGTTGGATACAGGATCAACAAGATGGTTCTGTATCTCCACCTTTGGTATTGGATTCATTTCCTGAATTGTTGGGTCAAGATGAAGATGTATACCAAGGATCGATTGTCGTATTGATTGAAGGAGACTATTACATACCACAAAAGGACATGGAACGAGGCACAGCATACATTTCTGCTTATGATGCACACTTTCCCTTTGAAGTATTGACATACCAGTACGCCGCCTATTGTCGACAATGTCGAACTATTGATAGCCATACCACTGACCATTGCAAGTTTTTCAATCCTTACTAAAATGTACATATTGCTTTACACTTTATTCAATTTATTCTTTTACATTATTGGAAGGTCTTCTTATTTCCTTTATAACATCCAGCTTGTTTGATTGAAATGCTTTCCTTAAATCAACGTATCCTCCAATATGTGTGTTCTTAATAAAGATATTGGGCACCGTTTTCTGGCCAGTAAGATCAGCAAGTGCTTGTTGTATATCTGCACCATTTGGTTGTAGATCAATCTCGACTGTGTGATATGGGATGTTTGAATCATCCAACAACTTCTTTGCTTTCTGGCTGAATGGGCACCATGTCTTGCTAAAAACCTGCATGAATCATTATCTGAGTGCTTGGTTCATCTGACTTGACCTACAAGTAGTCCACACATACCAATACATGGTTGCTTTTGATGAGTTGTGTAATTCCTTGCTTGATGACTGACATGATCGATTGAAAAGAGTATGAGCATGAGTAGACATTGCAGGATGATAGGTTTATATACCAGAAGTATGGCATATGTTGGGTGGTGGGATGGTGTCATTCGCATTGGCCAATAGCTGCATGATTGCTGACCAATCAACCATTTGTTCCAGAAGCTGATGACCAAGCTCAAGCTTGAATGACATGCATGATCAGAACATCTACTCATGAAAGATGGCTTTGGAATAAGAATATTATTAATCGGTTGTCAAAGGTGTTTAGCTTATGCAAGTGCAATGATGATCACACACATAATATGACGCCAATTGTAAGCTTGTTTGGTTCTTCCCCATCATTTTGACACAAGGCAACCATCATGGTTTTTGGAGCCATTGTATGTGTATAAAGAGCCAGCACAGAGCAACCATGATCTACGCATGAGAACTTTGAAATGCAAGAGATTGTATCCAGATGTCATGGCAAAAGTC
This sequence comes from Lichtheimia ramosa, assembly GCA_008728235.1. Classification (NCBI taxonomy): domain Eukaryota; kingdom Fungi; phylum Mucoromycota; class Mucoromycetes; order Mucorales; family Lichtheimiaceae; genus Lichtheimia; species Lichtheimia ramosa. The sequence continues at coordinate 1,047,275 of CP031827.1, read as the reverse complement.
TTTACAAATGTCAATTCTGTTTTTGTGTTGTAACACCTTGTGGATGCTGTCTGAGCTCCCCGTGCCCGTGTCACCGGTATTTATTTGCGCATGTGCTACCATCATTGACAACAGTACCCAAATGACGACTTGCCACATTATTTAAAGAGTGATACTGTATGAATGCACATCAATCAACAATGATGACAAGTAGTTCATCCATCTTATTTTAATCCTTTGTTCTTGTGAATCAAGCTATAAGCATCTATAAGTGCTATAATCTAATGCATTGTGGAGACTGAATCTAAAATGTCCACTTTGTGTGGATGTTACACCAACATCGTTGCCAAACAACCCAAACTTCGGCACGAGGAAAGTACAACTCTCTTTCCACTCCTTTACTCTTTACCAGCACATTTTTCAAATCACCTATGGATTTAAACAAGGTCATTGACTCTATTGGATCAGCTGTCAGCAACAACAAGGAGCAACTTAAGCCGATTGTCGGTATTGCTGCAGCCACTAGTGTGGCTCTCTATACAGCTTATGCTTTGCGTAAATCGAAATCGAGTATTCCTAATGGCTTGAAGGAAGTACCAACTGTACCTGAAGGCTCAGTCCCTTACTTTGGTACGTGTATCAAAGTCATCCACTTTGCATCACCTAACATGATATTGAATAGGCCATTTGCTTGCTATGGGAGAGTTACCTGCTCTCAAAATAACAGAGTGGCATAAGAAATATGGCAAGTAGTAAGATACAACCCGACACAGGTGTGCAGTCTTCATTAAACAGCGATCTACAGGTCCGATCATTCGTGTAAATTTTGGTGTCCAGTCCTGGGTGATGATCAGTGATCCTTATATTGCTCATGAAGTTTTCAGCTCCAAAGGCAGTGTCACTTCAGGTCGACCTTGGCAGTTGTACAGTCATCACTATTATGCACCAGGCCAGCGGTAAGAGACAACGAGATTGTGGAATCATGTCAAACTAAACCACGTGATAATCCAGAGGTGTGGCATTCCCTAATCCAGGCAAACGATGGAAGAAAACAAGAACAGCTGGTACATGGGATGCTTGAATATACACAAAACATGGCTACTTATATGACTTTTTAAAGCTTTGGAAGTGCTTGCTCCCAAAAATGTAGAACGTTTGAGCGATGTGATGACCCAGGAAGCTGATTATATCGTCAAGTACTTGATATGTGCCTCGTTAGCCAATGGCAGCGTTGATTTGATTAAGCCCCTTCAATTTTCATCCATGAATGTGATTATGCAAGCCAGTTTGGGTATGCGAGCTGAATCACCAAGAGATCCACTTTTCCGCGATATGATCCATGTCATCGATCGTGGCATGAAATTTGCAGGTCCTGCAGAAGATATGAGCTCTTTTCTTCCAATTCTTTCTGTGCTGGATATCCTTTATCGCAAAAAGAGCCGATTGAACAACTATATTGAAAAGGAACGCACTCCACTTTTATGTCGACTTATCAAGGAATCGCTTGAAAGTGGCAAAGAATGCTTAGCCAAGTGGTTATATGAGTACAAGGATGATGAAGATATTGATGATTATACCATCTTGATTACATTGAGTAAGTTTCGTCAGATACAAGAGCAAATAGATGCAAGTTACTTATCATGTTGTGCAGATGACATTATTGGTGGCGGTGCTGATACCACTGCAGTGACATTGGCTTGGTTCATGTCAATCCTTTGTCATTATCCAGATGTTCAAGAGCGTATTCGAGCCGAGATTGATGCGTTTATTTCAACACATAAGCGATACCCCACATTCTCCGAGCGTGAAAACTTCCCTTATCTCATCTCTGTGCAAAAGGAATGTATTCGTTACAGACCTACCACTCATTTTGGTGTTTTGCATCAGGCGACTGATGATTGTAAGTGTTGTATTGTGTGATAGATAAGGAAAAAGATGTCTAATGTAGTCTACAGTGGAAACTCGTGGATACTACATCCCCAAGGGTACTGTAATGGCCAGCAATATGCATGCCATGCACCAAAATCCTGATGCATTCTCTGATCCTGACAAGTTTATCCCTGAACGCTTCATGAATAACATCAAGACCATGTCTTCTTCTGCTAACTCTGGTATTGACAATCGTGACCAGTACAACTTTGGATGGGGAAGGTATGTAATATCTGCTGTATTCATGTTGGATTCGTCACTGGTATTGATATACTAACGCTTATGTTTAGACGTATCTGTCCAGGCATCTATTTGGTATGTATTCAAGCAACAAGCTGAAGAAATGATACATTGCTTACATGACTTTTTACATTACATAGGCTGAATCTGAAATGTTCTATGTGTTGACACGCTTGTTTGCTAAGGCTGTCATCAAGCCAAAATTGGATGATCACGGCAAACCTGTGTATCCCACTCTAGAAGGAGCTCGAGATGCTGGTCTTGTCATGCAGCCTCCCATGTGTGATATTCGTCTTGTTGAAAGAACTGATGCCATTCCCTTCTAAGCATTTATATCCAACACTATATCAATGCATTGTCATTTACGTAGAAGAATGTAGTAATCCCAAGCATAAATCTTATTCTATGATCACGATCTTTTTATTCATTTGCAAGTTGCAAGCTACTTTCATGTGATAGGTTGTATTGTAAATGGTTCCAAAGGCTTTTGTGTTTTCATACCAGATCCAGTGTGATAAACGCTTTATTTCATCAGATACAAGAACAAATTCACATGTCTTATCCTATCACACATATACCAGCGAGATTACCAACACATTGCTCTTTCAAAAACAATACAGAAGATGTTGCAAGAGAAGGTTACAATTAAGAAAGGAAATGGTTGCTTTTAATGCAGTGTTGGCATTGAAGAACAAAGGATGCATACATGGGTGGATAATGATATGAGTAATGCAAGGAGTATAGTTTACAAAGTTGTCCATCCGCCGACATCAAAGTTGGCTTCAATTTGCCTTGCAACGTATACAGGAATGTTGTGTTGGAGCCACAGCTTGCGAAGTTCGGCATATCGCTTAAGACTAAGATATTGGGGTTTACCACGCCTATATCCATGTTTGTAAGTACTGGCATAATTGCAGAACAAAGAACCAATTCTTACCTTAAGCCCAAGTCCACTTCGCCATGCGAATCCAGATAAGGTGCATTCATGAACCAGCCATTGTCATTGTGTAAAAGAATAAGCACACAGCGTTTGACAGATAAAAAGATACCAATCTCTCCACCACATCTATACAAACATAGAATGATCAGTATGATGTATACATGTTTTTCGTCTTGAATACTTACTCAAAGCTATGCAAATTGCATTCACCATATTCTCCATCGGCACAGCAGAAGCTCTGTGTGCAAACAAATGTGCCACACAATAAGCAAATCGAAGGATCAGTAGGAATAGTACCACATTTGGCACATATCCTTCGCATACTCTCGTCAATCAGTTGTTCAAATCGGCGTGGCAGAGGTAGCAAATATAGTGGTGTGGGTGAATCCAAAGCAATGTCAACAAGTCGTGCACTGGTGTTCAGAGTTGCTGTTTCTTGATGCAATTGTAATTCTCGACTTGACTCTGATACATGTTGTTCGCACCATGCAGCCACTAGCTGACTATCCAGATCCAATCGAATCAATGTGTCAAGACTTGGGAGACATAACAAATCCAACAATCGATCAAATTCACTGGTGTTGGTATTATCCATAGTGGATCGTCCACTCACAATGTAGCCATGTCGTACAATCATCAAGATCAGTGTGCGTCTTAAAAAGGGAAGTGCAAAAGACTGAATCAATGCAAAGAACTTGGCAGCACCCACCAAATTGAAAACGTTGTTGGCTTCTGCTTCAGAGAAATTCAAATGCTGCATGACAAACATACAGAACTGCTTGATGCTTGCAGGTGTCTCTTGCATATCAGTATCAGTCATCGTTGTTGCTGTGGCATCATCTTCAGTCATTGTCTTGAGCTGGTCCTGAACAATGGCTACCACGGTCTTTGTGATTTCAGCCAATAAAAGTACTCTGATCATGGCGTGTGTATTCAGTTTTGTGAAGCGAATGCCGTGAAACGTGAGCTCAGATAAAATCATGAAAGGATCATCTTGCAGTAAAGGTGGATTGTCGCATAAAAGCATTCTGTCGTAACCAAGTCCATGCATTTCAACAAGATCATCAATGTGCACATCTGGAAAGATTTGTCGAAGTCGTGATAATGCATACAAGTGAACACGTGAATTGACTTGATTTGGAGTAGGACCTGTGTTGGATGAGGATGCATTCTGCTGGCACATCACGTGCGTATATCCCAAAACACTATCACAAAGGATCCGCAGTAACATTCGTGTCTGAGCAGGTATCTGATCAAATAAGGTGTCCGTGTCATCAGGTTGTGAAGCTTTTGGTCGTTTGGATCCACGTGCTGCAATCTCTACACTGGTAATGGTATAGCCAACCAATCCCCATAACAGATCGATACTCTTGACATTGGATGACATCTCCTGCATTGTCTCATCATTGCATAATCCGCGATAAATGATCGATAAAACTTCAAATAGTCGTGTATACATTTGAGAAATTGTTGTATAGTTGTCAAATGTGGTGCCATGCAACATGTCGCGATCAAATACGTTCCAGCGTGTCTCAGTGAATGATGTTGTATCCATGGCAGTTGCTGTATCTTGTTGTGTTCCAATGGCAGGTTCACTGCTGAAGATAGGTCCACGAAAACCTAACCAGTCATCTGAAGAGCTTTCACCTTGTACAGTTCGAAGATAAGGAACGACATATGTATTCAGAGCTTCCTTCAGCTTGCTTCCTCCACTTGTACGACGTCGTTGTGCTCTGTTGATCACTGCATGCTTGATTCGATCAGCACCTGCTTGTACTTGGGACTGCAGAAATGATGCATAGTCATTGTCATCATGTTGTTGTATCACTCCTGGAAACTCCTCCTTTCTGCCTTTCCAGTAAATGGGAAGTAGAATGTTGCCAAGTGACTTGCACAAAGGACACATGAATTCATTACGTGTCCGATTCTCAGGTTGATTCCTTGTGAGCTGGGATGAGTGGCGTGAATCAATAGAAGTACAATACACTTCAAAGCATTGAATGTGCATAAGGTGTCCACAGGTCGATGCATATAAACCAGTTTTGTGCAATTGAGCAGGTTTGCCTGGAATATGATCAAAGTCTTCAGGAAGAGCTTGTTCATCTGGCCATTCAACATCCAAGCTTCCTTGCATGCTACAAATATGTGATAGCACAGCTGAATCGTGTAGTGATGGCGATTGACGTAAAATGTCGGATGTTTGAATCAGACCAAGCATGCCATATGACTCTGACTTCTCATCAACGTCCTCTTGACACACAATGCATGTTCCAGTTGGATAGGCACATAATCTTGTAATCGTTCCATCATCAACAGGGTGTTGTGAAGCATCATTGGCGCCATTGAATATCTCATCTTCGTCATCTTCGTCATACAATCCTTCATTTTGTTCCATGAATTGACTCTGAGCTTGGGCAAATTGAGCCATAATCTTCTTCTGTCGCTCAAGTGCTGCCTGCTTCTTCTTTTGATATTCAGATGCAGCATCACCGTTCTCATTGTTGGTCTCTGATTCTTTCATACGTCCATTTCTCCATGTGTGTGTTGCACGCCGTGTACGACCAGGACCAAATTCTTCAAGACGGTCAAATATCCAATCCAATTGTGCATGAATCTCCTTGTAATTCTCTTCGTCATCTCGCAACTTGCAAAGAATATCAAGCAAAGACAATTCTTCTGATTGATCATTGTCAGAGAATGGGAAATAGTGTGCACAGACATATTCATAAAATCCTCCACGTTCATCAGTGCTGTTGGTGGGTTGTCGATGATTGTTGTCTGTAAGAGCGAGCATAATCAAATACAATGCTTGATCCAGATTGGTATCACTCTTGTGGCTGCCTCCCATATGGATATTCCAAAGTGTATATGCCATCATCTGTGTAAACACTCTTGACTGCAGGAAATCACCCAAGAAAGAAAAGGGACCATCTTGTAGCTGTGTTATTCTTGGTGTGACAAAGAACTTGTTGCCATCATGCTGTTTGTCCCAACGCTCCTTGAGAATGGCTACAGCTTCCTCACGATTGTTGCGACTGTAGTGGTAGAAATATGGATCGACTTCACTGTAACATTCATCCTTCAAGCGATAGGATCCTGCATCATTGATACCAACAGGTGCTTTGTAATCGCCTACTTGAGAAAGCACACGATCAAATTCAGCATGTTCATGCAATCTTTCAGGTATCCGCCTGATCAGTTCTGAAAATGTAACAGGACCCAGACAAAGATTATGGATAATCTCTCGACGAATTCGATGCTCCATTGTCATCCCAGTTACATTGGCTTGCTCACTGGCACAAACGATCAAAAGATTCAAAAGTTCCTCCACCATAAAGGTTGTCTGAGTGGTATCATAGTGAGGATGACTACGCTCTCCATTGAACCAGTTGTATAATCCAAATCGATCCATCAATGTGACCAATAGCTTGTCAGAATCAATAGTGGCAAAACCAACTTGCAATAAAAAGACATCGGCATCATAGGTATTCTCTCGTAAAGAGATATCACGATAATGATGTGCCTAATATACCGAATTGATGAGTTATACTGTTATAAATGCTTGTTATCTCTTTGAATCTTACCTGATTTCGAATACCATATCCATTCCTCACCCAAACACCTGCTCTGATTTGTGCTGAAAAGGCAATTGTGCGTAGTGGATATTCGAGAATAGGCAACAGAACATCAGGCGTCGCAACTTGGTCATCAGCAGCATTCTTGAAAAGTGTAATGACTTGGGCGAATCGACCAGGGTAACCAGCCATCTCGACTGTTTGGTCATTCAACATAAAGACGTGCTCTAAGAAGCATGCAAGTAACCAATGAAGAGGATGATGGAATGAAACAGGCTGTGATAGGATATCATATTCCACAATCTCTAGTGGTTGTTCAATGTATGGAGGATGAATCGTGTGGTAGACTTGTGAGCTTGCACCTGCGACACCAGGTTGTTGTGTGGTAGGTCGTGGTTGACGAGATTGAGAATTGTCTTCAGGGACTTGTCGCATATCATCTGGTGATGTATCCCATTCCTGAATCTTTTTCAACACACTGGTAATGCATCGAATCAATACACGTGCCATAGCCAATTGATCAGCATCAGTGCTTCTGGGAAGTTTGGCAAAGCATTCAGAAAACTGACGACAACATTTGGCGATTTGTAGAGTGACATTGAAGGCATTGACCCATATCTCGGATTCATATTCAACGTGTGTGTCTTTCTGACATAGTTGTGCATTCATGGATTGAAACATGCTGATCAAATCAAGAAATTGTCGCAAGTAAAGAGGATCCTGTACCAATACTGGCTTGATCATATCCACGTTCATAATATAACGCAAGTCGTGGAATGCATTGAAATAGCGACGTGTACGAAAAGCACGAGATTCGCAATTGATACGTGAAGGTGATCGTGCTCTTTCTGATGGCAGAAGAAGATAAAGGTGATCGGTCAAAAAGAAGGCTGTAAGAGCTGAACAAACAAGACCAAAGAATTCATACTGATTCACCAGCAAGTCGGCAACTGATGGTACTGTCAATAATTGCACCGAGAAAAGAATGATGGATATCTCTGGCTCACGATCCTTCAATAAGAATGATTCTGCAAGTCGTGCATAGTTTCTTGCCAGACGTTTTCCTATGTAGAGTCATTGTTAATCCCTTGCCAGTCAAGCTTTCATGTAATTATCTTACCTAACGTCTTTTTGAAGATTCGACTTGGTGCAAGTGATGCAATGTAAAGCTCTCGTAAAGCGATCCTCATCTCTTTCCACAATTTGAGATCGTACAGCATAAAATAGTCGAGTCGAAGCTTCTTTTTGAATTCCAGTTGTATTTGGCTTGCTAATGCCAATGTTGTCTCGCGATCTAATCGCTTGCTGGCATCCATAAGGGTATCAGGCTGTTTGCCTTTTATGCTGACATTGGCGATGGTATTCTCCCAAGACTGATTCTCTTCGTTACGTAATTGATGAAACTCTTGTATCATGGAAGCTGGATTCCAATCGATATTGGCGGCATCATATTGACTGTCAGCTGTGGATGCTGGATGTGTACTGGGAGCATATGTCATATTGGTGGATTCATACATTTCAGTATCTTCTGATATATTTTTCTCTGCTGTTATGATTGCCGAGTCGTCTTTCATGGTATTGTCATCATCGTCATCAATGTGATCAGATTGCTTTGACGTGGTCGAAACTGAATTACGGATCTCCCATTCAGCGCATAATTCTTCAGCAACAATAGTGCGTATAATAGCATCTCCACCAGGTACATTGTTGAAAAAGCGAGTATCACCATGAACAAGTTCTTTAAGCCAAAAGATCAAAAGATTGCACACCTTCTCCCGATAAACATCACGCGTGGATCGAATCGTAACACCAAGATTGATGGCTGCAAGAGGTGCTGCTATTTTCTTTAGCTGATCGACACTTTTGGAAACTGCAATCACTTCACGTCCCTAAAAAGAAACCTAGTATGAATCTCATCTGTGCATAGTCCAATGGATCTCCACATCTCCAATCTTACATGATTATGAATTGCATCTACCATCTCCTTGGCACGTTCCCATTCACATCCAGTGGCAGACATTAGACACTCCAGTACATGAGAAAACGCATGTCCTTCATCATTCCAAGCTAAGCATACATATTCTTCTTCACTACCATCTTGGGATGTTGCTGATGATGATTGTTCCATAGAAGAACGAGGTCCATCCAACAAGAATATGAATTCATTGTTCTCCTTGTCCATATCCACATCTTTGTCTTCATCCTGAGAATCGTTCACATCTCGGCTGTCACTTCTTGTACTGCTGCTGCTAGTGTTGTTGGGTAATGCAATGTCTTCAGGTGCAAGTGTCAAGGTATCCAAGACGAAATCCAATGTTGCAGCGATTGTTGATCGAATACTGTCAATGACTTTTGCTGGTACTTGATTCATGGCATCTTCTTGATCCTCCATGTTGCCACCACTCATCGATGTATCAGTATGAATTCTGCAATTCAATGGCATCTTCCAGGCTTCAGGATCTCCACAATCACAACATCCACCTGATCCAGGGCTCACAGAGAACAATACATCATGTCCATCATGTTGCGTTGCATGAAAACACCGCGAACAAAATACACACGTGTCATCCAATCCACAAGTTCTATATAAAAGGTATAAGCTTAAATCATCCCTTATCTTATAAGCAGCTTGTACTTTCCTGCATCGATACACTGGTTCTCCTTTTCGAAATACGTGTCCACATTGTCTCCCGCGTTCACTTGATGAATCAATTGGTGGAACAATTGCATTACTATGCCATACTGGAAGATTGATGGATGATGCTGATGCTGATGACGTATCTGTTGTATTCATATCATGCTCTCTGTTACTGCTACTGCTTCGATACTTGAGTTGCTTTTCAATGGCTTGTTGTAACTCTTGTGGGCTCGAATAAAAGTACTGTTCCATAAGTGCAGGGTTTTGTTGCCACAACGACTCGTAACAGAAACTAAGAATCGCTTTACAAGCATGGTCGTCGAACCGATAGTTGAAAAAGAAAGGAGTTTGCCAAAGATATTGTACGAGTGTCGAATAGGAACATGACGAGCTCGGGAAAGAAGTCGATGCAGTGGGGTGATGGCTGCTACTGCTACTGCTGCTGTTGTTGTTGTCACCGCTGAGCTGTGGTCCTGAAGGTGCAGATGCCATGAAAGAAGGTATTCTGCCAATGCCACAAAGTCAAAGAAAGATGTCGTGGGTTGATTGGTGGGGGATATATGAAAGACTTGTGCTTGCGTTGAGAAGACGACAGGTGGTACCGTAGTAAGAGAAATCGAAAATCAAAAATGCGGATTTGGCTCATGGACATTGATTCGGCCCGTTTCCGCCGATGAAAGTGATGGCATCACCTGCCATGCTTCCCTTTAGCTTATTAATGCTACCTTTTTACATGCTGATCAATCAATCAATAAAGCAGGATTACCTATTCTCTTTATATCTGGTACCTTTCAATTATGTAAACAAGACTTTCATTTACTTTTGATGCTCATTTCTGCTATCATCGACCACATGGCTCAATGGCAGTATGTATATGCTATTTAAAGAGATGATATGTGCGATTGATTGAATAATGCTATTGTGTCATCATACTTGGGATGTTTATTGACGATGACATGTTGTAAATGATCAAATAGGATTGACTTGTTATTGCATCATCATGCTTTACTCTTTGGCAGTATATCGCCATACAGCATTGCTATCGTAGTATCTAAAAGTCATCAAAACTGAATGCATCATCATCCATGCACCAAACGCACACCTTGGCATGATGGTCAAAGCATGTCATCGCATTTTGCAGATCTCTCTAAAAGTAGAGAGTAATACGCCTTGTTTGTGTGAGATGTTTTCTTTTGCCAAAGATATTGCTCGTTTTTGGCTTCAATACACCATGCCACTAAATTCAACCTTGCAGATACATCAAAAGAATGTAATATACATATGGTTATGCATCAGCCTATGACAAGAGTCAATTATGACAATGACTACTACGACAATCAAAGTAGGATAACAATGAAGCAATATGAATGACTAGAAGTATCAGCACTATTCACAGAGTAGCAAGAAATGAGATACACACCAATACTGGGCAGTTTGACATCTTAAAACAGTCAAAGAACTTCAAGAAAGAGTCTTGGTTTGATTGTCCATGCATAAAAGTCGGCAATTGGCATGACCAAATATGACCAGCGGCAGGAATAGCCATCATCAAACAATGACACTGATATGTTCATTCACTATGCTCGTATATACATTCGCATCAACAAAGAGACTTGTCATTGTTAGGCTATTTGTTTCCTACATTTTGTCACTTTCGTTTGACCGGCACAGGTGCTGACATTGGTCATTTATGCATGGGATCATATCAAGGTAGTATATGCTCAACTACTGTTGCAGCTGTTGCAAAAAAACCCGTTGTTGAAGCAGATCATATCCCTTTTGGCTACACTGTCGTGATCACCTGATGTACCATACCAATGTAATGCTTACTTATCCACAGTGGGATACAGGTTTACAAAAGATGTGGTGATCTTTCACTTCACAAGCATATAAGGAAGAATCGAAGAATGATGCAAGTTTATTCCAAAGACTAGTAGGAAGGTACATGATGGATGAAAAGTCTTTCAACACAGAATTCTTTATTGTACTTGATCAGTAAAGGATAAGATATAGTGGTGAACATGTAAACTGCTCTATCATCTAATGAATATCAAGATGTTGGCGATCAAGGCAAGTGGGGCGGCAGATGGCGTGTTTCATCGTTTCATCTCCTGAAGCCAGTCATTGCACACGGCAAGTGAATCTATTCCGACCAGATACATTAACCCTGCTTGTTCCAGTTCGTTTCAACTTTCTACTATGTCAGGCTACAATCTCATTTGGGCTTTCATTGGATTGGCCGTTCTCTCTGCTCTTGGCTATGTCGTTGTTCCTAAGGGAACCAACCAGACGTAAGTCTTCCATCTTGTAGTTTCTACAGTGACTCATCCCATGCTCTAAAACGCCACAGTGTCATTCGTACCATGATTGTTATGACTATTGCTTGCTGCTATATGACGTAAGTTTGGATGGTATCCAGTTTGAGTAGAGTACATGGTTGGCTCTATCGATAGTGTTGTTAATGACGAAACGCGACTTTTAGGTGGGCTGTTACGTATCTTGCACAGTTGCATCCTTTGATTTTCCCGAGAAAGACCAACCTGCGACCACACGTGGAAGACATGTGAACATACGACACGACAATGCAGTCGATACCATGGATGATTTGATGTGCTTTAGTCTATCTGCCAGCTTAGCAACTTCTTCCCCCCCCTTTTATGTTTGAACCCCGTGTGATATACCAAGCAAAGAAAAGATCTGGATTGTTGTCAGGATGTGATTGAAAGTGATGTGTATTTGTTTATGCATCTTAAAAGGGTATATGATGTGTATGTGATGGGATGTCAACTATGGCAATGTCATATGGATGATGTAAATGGTCTTCTTTATCGGTAGTTTATGACAGTGTAGGCTGTTCTTATTCAGATATTCCTGCCGTTTGCCCGATCGTAGCACAGGATTGCTTTGTAGCTATTTCACCTTGACTACCGCCACACTCCTATTGTTTTTTCTCTCACCTATTGCTACTACTCCTTTTCTCTTTTTCTTTTTCTCCTTTTGTGTTTAAACGCGTTTGGCGATAACCAAAAAGACCTTTCTTCAGCCCCTTCCCTTCGTTACACCCTGAACTCGCAGGAAGAACCGAGTAGATAGCCTGTTTCGAACATTTCGTCTCGATTGCAACCTTACGATGGGACTCATGGACAAACTAAAGACTCAGCTTGACTTGTGGAAGCTCGATAAATATACCAAGCGCCGTAATGTAGCCATGCCCGAGTTTGAGCCAAAAGGTTTGCTGATATATCCTCAACCCATTCGATGCACATCCCCACATGTCTGATACATACATGTAGATCGAGATTTCTATCGGCATTACTATCAAGATGGCGTATACCTGCATCAACATCAGAAGCCTGCAGCTGGAGTGGAAAAAGTCCATAGAAAGTCTACCCTAATGAAGAGGAAAAGTGCTCCACTAGTACGATGTTCAGAAACCTACAATTACTCTTAATAAGAAAAAACATCATTGTAAAAAACGCATTGATTTGTTCTCTCATTTCTGTTGTGATACAAAGCGGGACATGGCAAGATGTATTTATGTCAATGCTGAACAAGTAATGGGGTGGATGGCTTGTGTTATCATAGTGCGTATGGGTACCAGACATCTGGATAAGTATTGTGCACATGTGGCGACCAAGATGGGTTATGTTCAGGGTTCTCTTGGGTACTAAAGTCGTCAATGTACACATGGCAAGTCCATTGTCCGCTTAGAAATTCATAGTAAGCCGGGTAATTGCATGCAGCTAGAGTGGCTCTCTTGGTTGTCCATGTGATGCATCACTCTCCATGACCAATATCTATCGATTCTAAGATGTCAAACAGGATGTTAGAGACAAGGCAACTACTCATTAGAGCATAAAACAAGGTTGAGCTATATCTTCTACTACTTGAATGTGTAACTCATCAATCAGCTATTAATCCAGCGGCTTCTCAATTCTGGCTTGGCCTTTGGCTCATGTACTTGAACACATCTTAATAGTACTATCGACTTGATAGCTCATGATTTCGCATGTTTATTACTAGTTTCAATAAAAGATGAAAAGTAATTGAAAGCAGATAGTGATGTTATAGTGTAGTGTAGGAACTAGACGACAGGTATCTTGAAGGCCGAGGATTCGGAGGAAGATGGAAGAAGAATGGTGGTGATATTAATGTGTAGCGACACTGTGTTTAGCATCAAGACATTATTGTCACATGACTTTTCATGACTACAGATATCAAAGCTCGTATATCAAATGTGGCACCTTTTCGATGTTATATCATCTTGTACCCCTTAATGTAAGATTTCATGCCTGGCAATGAAAAAGAATACTGGCTTAGTTGATAGATTATCAGGTGTAGTATATCTCTATATAGAATCATTTGCTCTTCTTCTTCCACCATACATGCAATCAAGACATCTTATGTATGCCACAGTGTTTCTATTTGTCTTTTCACTCTGCAATGTATCTCGTAGCGGATGTAAAGCTTGCATGATTTGCGGTACGCAACAACATCGGGGATTTCTGCTGTCTCCTCTTCCTTCTTCAACCGACACCACAAACGCACACGCACACACATGTCTTCAGTAACGCCTACCACCAAGAAATCCATTTCCAAAGAAGAATGGGAGCAGAGATTGAACAAGGTCAAAATCAACAAGCAGTGAGTAGCTTTCTCTATTCCTTATCTACATGTCTTTATTCACTTCAATGGGGAAACTATGGCTAGAGATTTGAACCGGCTTGTTATGAACTACTTGGTTATTGAAGGATACAAGGATGCAGCAGAACAGTTCAGTTTGGAGAGTGGACTTGAACCTACTATCGACCTTGAATCCATACAAGAAAGGATGGAGATTCGTCATGCTATTCAGTCTGGAGATGTTGATACGGCGATAGAACTGGTGAATGATGTCAATCCAGAGGTAAGGAATCATTCTATTTCATATCTGGAAGAGATACTAAGTCAAGTGATAGATTCTAGACGACAATCCAAAGCTCTTTTTCCATTTGCAGCAACAACGATTGATTGAAATGATTCGTAAAGGTGAATATCCAGAAGCATTGGAGTTTGCAGCAGAAGAAATGGCACCTCGTGGAGAAGAACATCCCGAATTCCTTCAAGAACTAGAGCGAACAATGGCATTACTTGCATTTCAAAACATCAATGATTCCCCAGTGGCAGATTTGTTACATCCCAATCAGCGACAAAAGACAGCCAGTGAACTTAATGCAGCTATTCTTACCAGTCAATCTCGTGAAAAGGATGCCAAATTACCAATGCTTCTCAAGACATTAGCGTGGAGTCAAGAGAAATTGGATGAACGTATGGTGTATCCAAGGATTGAAGACTTTGTATCTGCTGATTTAGTTGTAAGAGATAGTCAAGGCAATATTGTAGATGATGCTATTGATTCCACTTCTACCATTCTGTAAATATAATAAGTGTTTTTTTGGGGGTGATATCCAATCTGAAACTGTTATGTTACTGAGAACTAAAAAATCACACGGTTGTTGGCACGCGATCGCATCAAAAAAGGCAATGATTCGTCGGATACATCGCGCAGCACACCACCTGCTGTTCATTATCGTGACTCAGCTCCCTTTAATTCATTCTTCACTTTTCCTCCAACTTCTTTTTCTCCTTTTCATTCACTTGCAACAACACATAATGAACTTTGAAGATATCGTTGATATGGATTGGTTGAATTCCAATACAACCAATGACAATACTCTTTCCCCTGCTTCCATTCAAGATGATCAAATGGCTACTTTTCCCACTGCCAATTACTGCACTGATAACGCTTTATACGCCTTTTCCAATCCTTCTCTCTTTTGGCCAGGTGACCTTTCAGCACCTACAGCAGCCGATCTAGGCTTCAAATTCGACTTGCAACAACCCCAATCAGGTGCCATCGCCTCTGTCCCTTCCGATAAGCAATCCACGGCACAGCAGCCAGAATCCAAACTTCCCGAGTTGGTCATGCCAAGCACAGAACACATTAAGCAGCTTATTGAGATCGCCAAACAACATCTGGCGTTGCGTGAACAACAACAGAAGCTTCAAGTGCAAGGGGAACCTACTGGTTTCACACCAGGTGCTCTTCCTATTCCTGCCCTGTTTGCCACCAGTGCCACCAATCCTTCTACAACATCAACTATGCCAAACACAGTATCACCAGAATCTCTTATGAAAGGTGTTACAACAGGAGATGTGGAGGAAAACACTCGCAATATGGGTGATAACAAGAAATCATCTTCTTCTATCAGTGGATCATCACGTGCTACATCTGTTATTCCTGAAGAGACAATGACATTAGAAGCATATGCTGAATCTGATGGTATTGATATCAAGAAACTTACTCCAAAGGAACGTCGGCAACTGCGAAACAAGATCTCGGCAAGGAATTTCCGTGTCCGAAGAAAGGGTAAGCGACTGATATGGCGTGGCTGAAAAGATATTGATCACTCATCCTTCTTATCTGATATCAATAGAATACATCAGTACATTGGAAGCTCAAGTGGATGATCATAAGAAACGTGCTGATCAGTTACAATCACGATTGGATGATGTTGAGAATGAGAACAAACAACTACGACAAGAGGTGGATTCCTTGCGACGTCAAAACCAACTCTTACAACAACAACAACAACAACAACAAAAAACAGTGGCAAGCACATCATCATCATCATCATCATCATCTCGTGTATCATCACCTATTCCCAAGCCCAATCTCAACAAGGACATTAGCATGCTTGGCAGCAAAGCCAGCGAGACATATCGCCAAGACACTCGTATCTTGGTGTCGAATGCAGTGATGCCAGTCTGGGATTATCATCGTATCCTGCAGCAACCAAACAAATTCACATCCCCGACAACAACTACTACCTTGCAAGGCTCACAAGTGATGCAATGTGCAACACATATCGTCTCTTCATTTGTTCAACTTACCAGTGCAGCTGCAGCATTCGTGCCTAAAAAGACGCTATCTACGACTACTACACAGGACAAGTGTGATAACCAGGACCAAGATAGTATGACTACACTTCCATTGTTGCCTGATGATCGTGATTTTACCAGTCGAGACGACAAGCTTTCATTGACAACTCCTTCTTATGCATCATCATCTTACATGGAATACTTGTATGACACGCTCATCATGTCTGCACTGAACAACAAGGCTGACAAGTCGTTCTGTTGGTGGGAAGAGCATATTGATGCGTAAACAACTCTTTTTCTATTACATTCACATTGGCTTTTCAGTAACTTTTCCCCTCTTTCCCCATCCAATCATCATGACAACACACCTCTCTCTCTCTCTCTCTCTCTCTCTCTGTGCTTCCTTCCCTCTTATTTCCCCCAAGCTATCTCCCTTTTGTACATACTATCAGCAGTCATAACACCTATGGTCCTGAAATAAATATACTTTGCATTAGTAAAAAGTCGACTACATGAACCTGGATAACAACAGCTGTCAATGTCGATGGCTAAAGAAGATATAGGAACGCTTTGACAGGATAATGATAGTGAATACAGTAGCAAACTTCAACATGTCATATCCCAAGTCTCTCTGAAATGCTATGTCGCAGCAACACTGCTCATGCAAGCTCAATGTTGGATATGAAATGGCTAAGCCAAAGTGTTGAATCTGAAGGCAAATGATACAGTAGTACCCTGAACAGCCACTATCTATATCACTGAATTGCCATTTGTAGCATAAGCTTGACTCATCATTGACTTGTGCTATCTTCTGTTGTATTGTCAGTATACTTTACAAGAACATTAGCTATCAGCGTTACTAGTAAAAGACAAGTGTCATGTCATGTATTATTGTCAAGTTGACTATAACATCTAATCCTAGCGTATGTAAAGAATAAAAGTAGGGGTGCAATGGCTATAGACTGCTGTGGAGCAAGAATTTTCGTCGCAAAGACAGCGAGAGCTCAAAGATAGGCTAAACGAGCGAGAGACGGACAGCTCAACTTCTTTCGGATCAGCGTTGCGCATTTCTTTTTCCTTCCTTTTCCACTTGTCTTGCTCTTGTGCATTGGTCCGAGATTCCCAACTATTGAAACTTGTAGGGTGCTTTGACTTGCGATTTGCCAATCTTGTATACACGATCGAACCCTTTTCTTTTAGTGAGGAAAGCAACAAGAGACACACGATTGCGTACACCACTTTCAACAAAAACACGCCATACGCTCACGTTCACGGCATTACACTATTCACCCATACTTTTGCGCGTTACTACACTCCATCCACCACATAAACAAGCATGTTCTTCTTGGTATGGGATTCGCGTACTCACTTGCTTTCGCGTGTCCATCAAGACTCATCTATGTTGTTTCTTTTTTGCAGAAAGAGCTCTCGCATACTATCTCGCTTCATCCATCCTTTTTTGGGCCTAATATGCATGCACAACTCAAGGATAAGCTGTACGCTGACGTGGAAGGAACATGCTCTGGTCGGTTTGGATACATCATTACAGTAGTGGCGCTCCTGAACATCAGCAAAGGCAAAGTGTTGCCGGGAACAGGATTGGCAGAGTTCAAAGTGAAGTATCAAGCCATTGTATTCAAGCCATACAAGGGTGAAGTGGTGGATGCCGTGGTTACGACAGTCAACAAAGTAAGCATACTTGGATGAAAATGATGCTCTTTCTTTTTCGCTAATGCATTTGATATGTTTTAGATGGGCTTCTTTGCAGATGTTGGACCATTGCAAGTCTTTGTATCAAACCATGCAAGTATTTCGTACTAACAGGATGTGAGGATCAACAAGAGGAATTGGGGAAAGCTGACATGGTTTATTCTATAGCTTATCCCAAATGACATGCAGTATGATCCAAATGGCAATCCACCATGTTATTCTTCTGAAGATCAGGTAAGATAAAGAGACCAACATACAATGATTGCACACGATGCTGATAAAAGCATATCTAGACCATACAAAAGGATGTACAGGTTCGGATAAAGCTGGTGGGCACACGTACTGATGCTACCGAGATTGTAAGTATGGGGGACATGTTTGCCTTTTCGGATTTGATCCAAGCGATTGAATTGCTGGTTACAGTTTGCAATTGGGACCATCAAGGAAGATTACCTGGGAGTTATTTCACCATAACAACGGTCATCATGAGTGATGCTTTTTCTATGGGGTCTATCGGTTCATTCTTTTTACATTTCGTCATATACAATCCTCTCTTCGTTGTCTGGTTCTTCTTGTTCATCAATATCCAAAAACAGTGGGTCAACTTATCATTACTACCAACACCAGATGCCTTTCCTTTGACCTATTTACAGCTTCTGCTCCATATATTCAACAAGGAACCTATCTCTCTCTCCATAATCCACAAAAAAGACAAGATAAAAAAGAGAATCAGCTCTTGCAGGCATTTTGCCGGCAGCATGTGTATGCAATTCAGTTTGCTTTTGGGATATGTAATTGGTATAGCAGAGATCTATGCAATAGTGAATGAAGGGATTGGAAATGGAGAAATGTGTGTCAAGTGGGATATCACTGTTAGCTACTAGGGTATTAAGATAATAGGATAAGCATCTGTTTGTAACTAATCCTCGCCATCTTCAATGTCGTCATCATCATCATCGTCATCTTCATCGTATCCAGGGAATGTCTCATTTTGTGTCCTTACAAACATGTTTCGAGTGTACTGGTTCCACATTGCATCGTCTTCTTCAATCATGTGCTTGGCCAATTTGAATAAACTTCTTGGCGATAAGTCTTTCAAGCCATAATCACTTTCAGTGGTATATTCAATGGCATATTCAAGTGGTTCTCCTGGATGTCGTAATTCCCAACGAGTGATGTTTGCATAATATTGGTCATAGCCAAGTAAGGTTGGCGTGGGCGCTGATGCTGATGCATTATAGCGATAAATGCGAATAGAAGGATAATACACAGGCAGGACTGATGGTGATACTTGAATAGCCACCAATGAGTCAAGAATGTCGTCATAGTCATCATCCACATTATCTTTTGTTTGTGCTGCCATATTCTGATAAATGCGCGATGCTGGTGTATTTTCTTCAAGACCCATGGCCAAATAAAGATCACGAAGCCAGTCAACATAGCGTTCAATGTTGCGATTGATCCTGATAGGGCTGTTGGCAATCATATGCTGCTTTGGCTGCATGTCGTATTCTTGTATCACATCAAGATGATCGGCATCGTAAAGTAAAAAGTGATCCATGTTAAGATGTCCATAATGTTGACTGGTGATGATGTCTTTGTAAGCAGAAGCGATTCTCAGGTATTCCCGAAAACAAGTTTTGCGATAGTCGCGTGGTGAAGGTGGTACATGACCAATAATTACAACCTGGGCGTTGTCATCTCGTGCTCGTTGCAGCTCTTGTTCCAACCAAAGGAGATGATCCCGTGCAGGACCTGATTTTCGGCAGTTATTGACTCGCTTGTTGCGCTTGAGAAAATACATGCTGTTCAATGATAAAACTCGATAGCTTGCTGTGTCAGTGGCAAAGTAACCACCCTTTTGAAAGACTGGTCTTTGGCTTGGTGGAATCCACTTGTTCCAAATTTGCTGATAAAAGTTGTAAATGCTGTCATGATCCACAGGTCGATTATGTGGATACACATCATTGTTGCCAAGACATGGGATGACTGTAATGTCAGTGTCACCAAATACATCTGTCATCATATCCGCAGCAATCTTGTTTAGCTGCAATACTTGCTGACGATTTCGTAAATCCTTGCGATCCCAATCATGCCTATCATATCATAAGTATCTTTCCCCTTTATGGGTGATGTGAGGAATGTTATGTGTACCTGGAGTTGTCACCTGTCCAAATGACGAAATCAAGCTTATCTTTCCATTCTCGTGCAATCCATTGCAGTGTTTGCCTTGTTAACTCCACTGGTGCATCACATCTTTTACCAGGAGCGCCAAGATATCCGACACGCTTCATCCGCTCTTTATCTTCAGGTCTTGGCTTACGATGACAAGCTGAGCCAACACTAGCACTAGCAACATAGTTTTCATCCATCTACATGGGATCCCATATATCAATATATACATGTAATCAACATGTTGTATACAATACTAACATGTGCGTCAGTGATATGTAAAAAGTATCCATTTCGTCTTGTAGGTGTCCAGCTTGGTGATGAAGGAACACAGCCATCGGGACCACATCTCACATTATCATCATCATTGGGAATGCCATGAAAGAGACACCACCAAGTGGTAAGAAGAGCAAGACATAGCAAAAGCACCCTTGGGAGCATTTGTGTAATGGTGAAAGGAGACAATAGAAGAAGAAAAGGAAAATAGAAAGATCCACGATCAACAAGTGTTATTTAAACAGTGACTATTTTATCCACCAAACGAGATGTCTGCAAGCATGACCAACGGCTGAAGAAAGTTTAAAAGAAAGTAAGAGCGCTTTATGTGGGGAGAATGGATCATGATCCCTGTCTCCGCTTACTGCTATAGTCGTACTACCGCATGGATGTATCTCTTGCTTACGATTGGAAAATCACGCGGATCCTCAAAGATGATGCTTTACAATCACCAAACTGTCAGGCGTTGTTTAAACGCCCTTTTTTTCTCATCATCTTCTCTGCAGAATCCCCCGTGATCACATTTTCTTTTTGTTTCGAGAGCACGGATACAGTGTAACAACTGCATGTATCTACCCTGCAGCAAATAACTGGTTTGTCCATCTGGTTGGATGATCAATGTTGATGATACACAACATCTTTGTGGAAATTGTATCGACTTTCTCATGTTTTATGATGATCACAGATGCTGTGCCACCGGTGTCTGTGCAGATTTTGGTAAAACGGAAAGCGGGATATAGAATGAATGCTTCGGCTGATGATGATGTTTGATAAATGATGATCAGCTCTGGTGCATACCATGTTGGCGCAAGTACATTATACATCGATGATGATGATGATGATGCGCGCCTTGTTTATCACACACCAATCCCTTTATGTCATGACGCGTGATACCATGTGCACGACACATTTAGGCTACGCAGCCCATCATTATCAAGGACATCAAATAAAGGGGTACACGGGCGTGTTTCACTTCAAGTTTTCCGCAAACAAGCCACAGAAGCAAAGTGTTGGAGTTTTAACACAGGGTGCACTTTCATTTCTTTACTTTTTACCTTTACTTCTTTCCCTTTTCATCATACATATCCTTCGCCATGGCCCCTGTTAAGTCCTCTATCGCTAAAAAGTCCAAGTTTGTCATTGATTGCTCTGCTCCTGCCAATGACAAGATCTTTGATACTGCTGCATTTGTAAGTTTTTGATGGATGGATGGGTGATAAGGTGAATGGATGAAGATTAAGAACATGTTTGCTTTTTCATCTTATAGGAAAAGTACTTGCATGATCGTATCAAGGTTGAAGGTCGCACCAACAACTTGACTGATGCAGTTACCATCTCTCGAAGTGATAACAAGGTCATTGTTGTCGCTACTATCCCTTTCTCTAAGCGCTATCTCAAGTACCTTACCAAGAAGTTCTTGAAGAAGAATCAGATCCGTGATTGGTTGCGCGTGATTGCCAGTGACAAGCAAACCTTTGAATTGCGTTACTTCAACATTGCCAATGATGATGACGCCGAAGACGAGGAGTAAGCGTTTTGATCCATCATACATTTTACCATCACCATCTTCTTTGTACATAGCTTATACGCAATCCTCCTGCTGTAATAAACCAATATAATGCTTGCTGGGTGAGATGAGAACGAACCCGCTGGGCAGATATCTTTCTTTGCTCACAAATCACAATCTCTGTGGAATACAACGTCATGTATGTGTAATGCTTTAGGATAATTGACAATCTTTCAAGGTAAGTATACTTCAATAGTGTCTATGAATGAACAAAATAAAGTTTATTGGATCAACAAGCATTTGAAATGCGCGTGATTAATTATGGTGTTGATGATATTGTGCAATTGATGTTCATTAGGATGACTGCATAAGGTAATCTCCTAATTTACCAGCTTACTTATAGAGCACAAGTGATAGACTCATGTGGAATGTGTTGAACAACATGTAATGTTGACATGGATTGATTGCATGAGGAGTGGTACACTAATGTAGTCAAATCAAGTGAAGGCGTATATGTTCCAAAGTGATAAGCGCCACAGTAAGTGAGCATATAGCCACTATCCTGGTGCATATTTGATGTTACACGAGTATAAATGAACCGAGAAAAGGGTCGTGAACAATTACAAGTCCTCATATCGATAAGCAAAGCAGTGTACCTAGTCCTGGTTCCTGCCTAATCGCAAACAAGCCGCGGTTGACTATCGTTTTATGCAGGTTTCTTATTCTCAAGAAGCGGATCAGTAAGTGAATGAAACAAGGCATTTGAAACCAGATGTCCAATCACCAAAGTTGGTACTACCTCTTTAACTACTTTTGGTGCGGCGAAAAGAAAGTGAAGAAAAAAAGGAAGAATATACCGGGGACTCACACACTGTTGCAATTCATCCACACACGTATCTCTTCTTTAGTCTCTTTTTGTTATTGTATTCTCTTTCTTTATTTCTTGTCTCTTTTACTTTTTCTATTTACGCGCCAATGCGCCCTTTGGCCGTTTCAACATTCGTTCTCTTCTTTCTTTTACTTGCAGTTCTTGCAGGAGCCCATGACGAAGACGATCAACCTCCTCCAGCATTGCCTTCATCCCTACGAGAAACACTTGTCACTCCTTCCAATGGTGTTCATGTATCAACAGTATCTCTCATGGCAGCTGTAGCAGCTACTCCTGCACCTACGGTTGAAGCCGAGCAGTCAGACAATGATGATAGTGAAGACGACAACTACTATTACTATGACGACTCTACCAAGGGACACAAAGACGAATCACGTCCTTCTTCAGCAAAACGCACTACCACTACCAATAATGCTGGGGAGACTATTATTGTCAATGTTACCACAGTGGTTGTTTCACCTGATCCTGATCCAAACAAAGTTTATCATGGCAGTGGTGATCGTGCCAATCAACAGGGCCAAGGCTCAGAAGGAACTGATGATGTGAATGATCCCAACAGCGATGAAAATGTAGCAAGACAACTGGAAGCAGATCAAGCAGCATTAAGACGTTTGGTGACAATTCTATCAGTTGTTGGTGGTGTTGGTGCCATTGCTGTTGTTGTTACTATTGTCGTCTTCACTCGAATGCGGATACGAAAGAGGAAACGCAAAGAGATGGAACAAGACATCGAGAGCACTGATTTACGACCAAGTTCATCACAGCAGAATGATGATGACAGTAATGATGACAATGATACCAATCAACAGCCATCAGTCAATAATGAGCAGCAGCAGCAGCATGATTCATCCAATGCGCCGGCAGCAGAGAATGAACATGGCAATGAAGAAAGGAGAAATAGGATAACACCTATTCCATCAGCACCACCTGCACATTATTTACCATCATTGGATCAAAACTCCTCATCAGCCTTTGAACGACGAAGGAATATCATATCAATGGCTTCACATACAGCACCAGCCCCCTCAGCCCCATCAGCAAAGGAGTTGGATGCTTTAGTCGATGAATCAAATGAACAACAACATCATAAACCATCACTTGCCAGCAATAGCAATAGCAATAGCAACAGTAGTGATACAACTGGTACAAGCAGTGATCATCAACATCAACAACAAAATACTGGAACTTGTCTTCACTGTGAACCACCTGAAATACCACCTCCTCCTTATATGCCAAGTGCACCACCATTGTACACTCTTCCACCTGAACCTTTCATCATCAGAAGTCCATCAATACCTCGCAGACGCCATTCTCAAGGTTAAACACTCATACAAAACATATTTTCATCACTTGTACAGCTTAATACTATTACTACCCTTCATCGTCATCACTACCACTCTTTTTACACATAGCATATACCCAAATCCCCTTTGTCATTAGTACATTTGTATTTATTCCTTTTCCTCCTTCAAGAGAAAACAATAATAGATGCTATTTTAAAACAACAAAGTGTGTATTATGGATGTGTTGTATCATATAAGCACTTGCTGCAAGGTAGCAACAAAGGGTTGGTCCAAGATGAAATGCATAATCCTACTACTTGAGCACAATACGACACACGTACTCACCCCTCTTTCTCTTTCTTCACTTGCATACGTCCCTGTCGGAAAGGCCTAGCCCAGAATTTCGACCTGCATGAATGATAAACGAAGCAGGGGAATACACATCAGTGTTTCTATTAATGTATACGTACCATCAACTCAGTTATCCCCAGTTGTCATGCTGCACAAAACGAACAAAAAGGAGAGAAAGGGAAAGAATCATACTACGATCCACACGATCAGGAGATGGGTCGTAGTACCAGTGGGGATTGATTATAGTGGAGTGGATGATACAAAAAGGGAGATCTACATGTCAACAATAGCATCCAATGTTTGATGCAGTTTACATGAATGATCATCTTTTGTCTGTGTTTCAGTGACAAGCAAGCATTCCTCTTACTATCTTTTGAAGAATATATAGACTGGTAGCTTCCATGTGCCCCTGCAACCCCCTTTTGAACCATCTTATCGCGCTTTGTGATCTATGAAACTAGACCTAAACCTTTTGCTTTTTCATTACTGAAACGAAAGCCATTGGCTCCTAGGAGAAGGATACGACAGGATAATTGATTACGGAGGAAAGCATTGTCTCCTTCACATCTATTAATGTCTACTGCGAATATATAAAAGCTTGACGACTTACATCCAATCTCTCGTCCTCGTAATTTCTTCACTCCACATATACACATCATGCTTGTCAAATCACTACTTGTTCTTTTTTTGGTTGCCTCCACTGTTAATGCAGGCTCCTACCATCGACGCTCAGAAGTGCAGCATAATACACTTACCAAACGACGGGACAAGTGTATTAATGACTGCAGTGCAACACCCAATTGTGAACAAGACTGCAAAACATCCGAGAATAACGCCAGAGCAAAAGGCAAAAACTATGCTTTGGAGCATGCTTGTTACCAAGGAGTATGTTACTGTGGATTCCAGCCATAGTAAACAAGGTAAAAAGATCATAATCTTTGTCATTATATGGTACATAACTTACACTATCATTTAGAGCTGTCTTTTTGCTCACGGATACTTTATCAGCAACTCTTCCCATGTGTCTTTTGCATTATATCGTTTTACGTCTCCTTTTTCCCTTCTCATTCGTTATTGTAACTGGAATACATACCTCCCTTTTTCTTTCTTTCTCTTTCTTCCTTTCCTCCCCCCCAACTAATAAAACCGAGTATAAACTGTGCTACTCCCTTTTTCCCTCCCTCTGACTCTTAAACTTTTTAGATGAAGGCAAATGATGGTATCGAAATTATTATTTGAAACGAAAATAGCAAAGTGGGATATGTGCGTATGTCTGTTTAGTGTACAATGTGCTTTTTCTATCTTCTCTATTTGCTCAACGTGCTGTGAAACTCGACAAGATCTGGTAATGGCTGAACATCAAGTGCTGATAGAACATTGACCAAGTATTCAATGTCGGTACGTAGCTGACGTTGACCTTGTGGTGTCGTTTTCTGGATCTTTCGAATCTCATCAAGGAATCGTGCCATAGTACCACGTGCTATTGATGTCGTCCATAATTGTATCACATCGCTTCCTTCCTCTTCTTCTTCTTCTTCCTCATTGTCCAATGGTTGTTGCTGGTGTTCTTCACTTGCATCGATGGTGTCCTCTTCCTCATCATGGGCGGATAGATCACTCTTTTCAATAAATGGCGCAGATTCAATGTGATATCTCAAGCTGCTATCATCAGCATAAACTTCGAATTCTTGTGGCAGCATCAGTAGCTTTTCTCCAATACGAGTGATATAGGCATTTGGTGAAAGACTGAATTGTGGCATATCAACATGAATGGTAGCATCTTGGACATTCTTGCGACGGGATGGTGGTTCTGGTGCAGTCCATACTGATCTCAAAGTTGGAATGGTGTCAAGGTGTCGGATGATAGGACCAAGGATTGCTTTGTGTAGCATAGCTTGACACTCTGCAGTCAAATCAAAGATAGCTTGATGTGCATCCTTAAGCATCACTGTCACTACGCTATCTTGCTCATTCAATGTTGATACTTGTCCAATCACTCGCTGTAATTCATGACTGTTGAGACGTGATGTGCGTAATAAAGCCATAGAAGATCGTGGAAAGTTGTGAATAGGGTGTTGTGATGGTTGTTCTGCAATTGAGCTGCTAGTACTTCTTTTTCTTTCATGGCGTGATTCAAAGTTGTGTGCATTTCCTCCAAAGCTGGATCTTCTCCTGTGTTCTCGAATATCTGAAGAGGATGATGGTCGATCAGTGAATGATAATACACTTGGTGTCACAGGACTTAGTAATGGATTGTCATCTTGATCCTTCTCTTGAATCAGTGATCGTGTTGACTCGAGCTTTTGACAAATGGTCTCTTCAAATGATCGTAACTGGGCATCCAATGCTTGACACATCCCCAAGAGTCGTAATTCAAGTTGAAAAGCAGGCCAATCGCCATGGCTACTACCATTCTCATCCACTGTATCACTGATCCGTGGTTGTTGTTGACTCTGCAATTTGTGTATGACATTGGATAGACGTCTTTTGATCTCATTCATGTATCCATTCAATGCTCGTATCCACTCGACTGCTCCAAATCCATGAGTCAACTTCATACATCGTGTCAATGATTCGTTGGCAAGTGCAAATATCTGAGCTACTACATGTGTCAAAGTCGTCTGCTGTAATACTTCTGAAAGTGGTCCTCGAATGGGTGTCTTTGACATGTCGAAATCCTTGAATACATCCACAAGTTGTTCATTGAGATATCTGCTTTCCAGTGTTGCATATTGTGATTGGAATGGCAAGAAGGGAACATATAATACATAGGACCATGCATTGGTGTCAGCATGTCGTAATGTCAATGGTACCAAAGATAACTGACTGACACTGGATCTTCGACGTGTACGAGACTTGAGTGATTCAAGAGAAGCTGCTGCATGATCTGAAGTGGATGCAGTGTTGACAGGGGGTTTTGAAAAGAGACGTTCAAGTGACATTCCAAATGATTCTGTTGCAACGAATGCTGATACAAGAGAAGGCAATGCCTTTGTACCTTGATGAGTGGCAATAGAAGCAAGACGATCAGCAATAGAAGGATCCAGTGATTGAAGAATACTTTGTACTTGCGCTTGTACCACAGGTTTGGGATCAGGAAAAATGGAAGCTGACCAAATGTATTCTTCTGACAAACATTCAAAGATGGTCTTGTAAAAGGAATCAAGAGAAGCAATCCAATGTGCATCATCGTCATCTTGACCATATTCTTCTCGTTGCTTCTTCTTCCACTTGTTCAAGATCAATGGGTTCCTCACTTCAAAATACAAATCCACAAAGTCATCTGCTCGTCCCATCTTGCCAAACACCTTGTAATACTTGAAACATTCAACAGCATCGTGTGATCCAAGTGCTTCAGTTGCTTTGGGTCGTAATGCATCCTCCAATTGTTGTTGTAATCGTCGTAATAACTCTTTACGTCGATCATATTCAGGACTATGTTGAAATACATTCAAGCTTTGCTGTGCATTTTCAAGTCGATTGGCTGCTCCTTCATAATCCTGATTCTCAAGGACTCGAGTTGCTTCTGCCTCAAGATTGCTCCAGTTTTCAGCTTCCTTAAGAGCCGAACAACACTTTTCCATCCGTGTCTTCACAATGTGTAGCTGCTCAAGCTTTGAAAGTGCTGTTTCAGTGTCATTGTTGTGGGTGCTATCAAGGTGAGCTCGCACTTGGTCGATACCACGTTTAGCTGCCTGTGCATCGTCTGTTATCAACTTGATGTCGTAAAGCATACGCGGCAAGGACTTGACTACAGTGTCAGTTGCCTGTCCCACTTTGCGAGATACTTGTTCACTCGAAAGTTGTAGTCGTGTTGCAAGAATGGTGACATCCTGTTCTGAAGGTAAAGCATGGTTGTTCTTCGTGGTGGATGCTGTGTTGTTGTTCGGATGACGAGACTTTAAAGTCGCATTGATCCAGCCCTTGACGTCAAAGTTGGGATTGGAAAAGGCACTGGTGTCAAGTGCTGCTGTAGAGCTGGCCATGTACAAGAGGCACGAGTAAGTAGGTTGATAGAAGAGAAGACGCGATGCTCAAAGTAGTTCTTGCAGATTGACAATTGCCACCCAAGAAACTCAGACAGATATTGCAGCAGCAGCAGCATCACTACCATGCTTCGATCATATCCCATCATCCACAACATATAGACTACTTGTTGATATATTGGACTTTAGCAATTGAAATGAAAGCTCTTCTATTCTTCTCAATAACATGTGACCATACAATCAATGACAGTGTGTCTCATTCAACATGTCAACGACAAGCAAGCTGCTGGAGCATAAACAACCTTTAGTACTTTTATATCCTTCTTACCTTTGGATTCATCTAGTTGTAATCCTTTACTCTTTTGCCCTGATGATATCCAATAACTTGATAGTAAGATGTGACTATGACGAAAAGTTGCAATGATAAAGTATCCATTCATCATCTCGGTGGATGTTGAAATAGAATGATATTTGGCTTCGGCCAATCCACAAAGTCATCCTAGCGATTGCTTTCAAAGTGTTTTATGTAACTACAAAGACTATCTAATGCTTAAATGTTCTTACATCATGGGATTGTCTGTAACCGGGACAGGAAGTACATTGGTCGACATGCCAAGTGATAGATGTACTCATAATCAACACCAATCCTTCATTCACACGTATGCAACCAGCACAAGTGTAGTGTCATGCAACTGTGTGCAAGATGGCGTCACTCGTCTTTAAATAGATTCATCCAAGAAGCAGTTTATAGTTTATATTTGTGGCTGATGCATGCTTTGCCGCCTCCACAGACCGAGACCCAGTGTGCTGGGTTGTCTTGTGCTGATCCTACAATTTGCAGCTGTTACACAAGAAGGCTAAAATCGACCCAAAGAACACTTTCAAGTAATGATATTATGCTGTCAAATGCCTGGTATTCTTTATTTCCAATCCCATACTTCTTTAACCCATGTAGCAACATCCATAGGTACATTTTCCCAT
The DNA here is from genome assembly GCA_008728235.1 of Lichtheimia ramosa. Lineage (NCBI taxonomy): Eukaryota > Fungi > Mucoromycota > Mucoromycetes > Mucorales > Lichtheimiaceae > Lichtheimia > Lichtheimia ramosa. The sequence goes on along the minus strand of CP031827.1, from coordinate 1,017,898 downwards.
CGTTTGATGAAGGGATGTTCCAACATTCTGGCAGGACCTGGTCGTTCTTGAGGATCCTTGATAAGGCTATGAAGTTTTGTCATACGTTGAGCAAAATGTATACACAATAATTGATGTCAATGACCAAAAAAAAACTTACCAAACAGCCACAAAGTTTCGGCATTCCTTTGATATATGGTCACCTTGTATAACAGGTACAGGATGACGCACAATAAGCTCCAAAAGCTCAATGACAGATAGTTGTGCTTGGCCAGGTGGCGGTAAAGCTGGTCGATTTTGTGATACTTCAATCAATGTAAGTCCCAATGACCAAATATCGGACTGCACAGCATATGGAGCACCCTTGATACGTTCAGGCTAAAGGAAAAGTTAGAATGCGAAAGCTTTTCTCTTGTATTGGATGAATCAACATACCGCCATGTAATACTTGGTACCAGTAAATGTCTTTGCAATCGAATTGATCAATTCACCAGATACACCAAAATCGCAAAGCTTGATTTCACCTTTTCTTGTGACGAGAATATTGGACGGCTTGATATCTAGAATAAGTAATCAACACGTGAACATGTCATCCTCCCCCTTTCCTTCTATCTCCCCAGTCCTGAATAAAGACCAACCTCGATGGATAACATGCTGTGATTGCAGATACACAAGACCTTTGCATACCTATACAAGAAAAACATGCTGCTTAGCCCTATCACACACGACAACACAAGCTATTCTTAAATAACAACACTTACAGATTCGGCAATACGTTCCAGTACTGGTTCACCAATCACTGCGCCAAGATCTCTTGCCCTTTTATAGATATCTTCCAAACTACCGGCTTCACAGAATTCCATGCATAAAGAAAGGGATGTATCGCCGTCTTCCAGAAAAGCACCCCAGAAAGAAACAATGTAGGGAGAATTGCAAGTCTTTTGGAAAGCCAATTCACGTAAGATCTGCTTTTGTATCTTGGGGTTTGGATCTGTACCAATGGTCTATTGTATTCAATGTTAATGTATGCTCCTTGCTTTGACCAGCCATTGTGTATTCTCCTCCCTAAATCTCCCTCTTTCACAACAACAACAACAACAACCCTGATCTACCTTTTTTGCCATAATACGACCAGTAGGCCGATGCAATACTTTACGAACTGTACCAGCAGCACCTTCACCCAACAACTTGATGACTTCAAGATCTTCAGTCTTGATATCCATACAATGACTACCATCTGGATCATTGGCGTCAGATGCTGATGATGAAGAAGATGATGAAAATGGAGATACTGGTGCTGCATTGGATGAGCTTGTGGATGTTGTAGTGGATGAAACAGGCACGTGATGATGTGTACTGATAGTGGTATTGGGTGATCTTTTGGAACCAGTGGTGGTGGGTGGTTGTGGTGGTTCACGCAAAACAGGGATATTTCTCCTTTCGGTAGTTGTTGTAGGTGGTGCTGTTGCTGCCATAATAGCAGGTGGTTGCCTTACAGCATTAAGGTAAGCTGCTGCCAAAGAATCGTCACCATCGTCGTCTTCGTCGTCAGCTCCACAACCAGGGTATGTACGCTTTACATGGACTTCAGATGAGGATTGAGCAAGAGAGGACTGAGCAGACCTGCTGCTGTTGCCGACAATATTGCCAACTTTTTCTCGAAAGGTGTTATTGTGTTGTGTAGCAGGGTCGACAGCTGTAATAGAAGAAGCTGGTGGTGTTTGCAAGTGCTCAAACGACAACTTGAGACCAGGTCCACGTCGTTTATTACTACTACCAAGTCCACGACCTGCAGGTGGCGGTACAAGTGTTGGCATATTTGGTGAAGAGTCTGGTGGGGCGAAAGTCATAGTCAACAAAAGGAAAAAAGGAAACAAAGTGGTAGTAGAAAACCTGAAAAAGGAAGCTCGTTTTATATGGTCGATCGTTGAACTATGCTCGGACATTGAAGGAGCTTAATCCTCTTATTACTGGTAGCACCACAGACCACCTGGATCTTTATTTGATTGTCAATGTGTAAAAGAAGTCTAGTTTATCATATCCATCATGTATTTCATGATCCCAAGTAACTATGGTATCCAATCGAGAATAAGAAAGACATCTTCTTTGTAACTTGTTGTTTTGTTGTTGATTTACTAAGAACATAGACAATGGATCCACATCTCATGCTTCAAAAGAACAACTATGACAGTTTATATTGCTATTACACATCAAAAAGACAATAGTCTAATGAATGGGTGGATGGGTAGTGTCTAATGGTCTTCTTTGACTCATCCCCTTGGTTGCTGCGAGATATATAGTGAGCGCACAGTCACGACTTGGCTCGATATAAAAATTCGCCAGGTTCAATTTGGCGTGCACCCACCAGCTTCACATACTATACAACATGAGCGAGAAATTCCACTGTCGCATGTACGAGAACGAGCTTCCCAAAGTGGACGACGTTGTCATGGTGAACGTTCGCCAGATTGCCGATATGGGTGCCTACGTTCGATTGGTAAATATTCACCTTCAAGTAAATCAGTACCATGAGTCGTTGACGTGGCCGATATGAATAGCTCGAATACGGTGATAGAGAAGGCATGATTCTGCTCTCTGAATTGTCCAGACGACGTATTCGATCGGTGCAAAAGCTCATTCGTGTGGGTCGGAACGAAGTTGTTGTTGTTCTTAGAGTCGACGAAGAAAAAGGCAAGACATACACTAACATCATTGACATATCGAAAACTGACTGGCTCGATTGTTACCAGGTTACATTGATCTTTCCAAGCGTCGTGTCACTCCTGAAGATATTGCAAAGTGTGAAGAGAAATACAACAAGTCCAAGGCTGTTCATTCGATCTTGCGACACGTTGCTGAAAAGCACGACATTGCTCTCGAGGAATTGTATCAAACCATCGGTTGGCCCTTGTACAGAAAATTTGGTCATGCTTATGATGCTTTCAAGTTGGCTATCACGTATGTGGAATACTGTTGATTGTTATCATCATGAACTAGTCTAACAACTGGTACCTTTTACAGCGATCCTGATCCAATCTTTGAAGGCATGGACATCCAACCTGAGATCTTGAAAGAACTCGTTTCAAATATCAAGCGCAGAATGACTCCTCAACCTGTCAAGATCCGTGCTCGTAAGTTATAGGATATGTGGATTGGATATGATGAAACATTGGATCACTGATCTTACCATTTCATCTTTAGAATTGGATATTAGATGTACTGGTGTGGATGGTGTCAATGCAATCAAGGCTGCCCTGACAGCTGGTGAAGCACAATCAACCGAGCAGGTTCCTATCAAGATTACATATCTTGCAGCACCTTTCTATGTCGTTACAGCTGATGCTCTTGACAAGACTATTGGTTTCGAAGTGATGGAAAAGGCAATCAATGCTATCAAGGAGACTCTCGAATCTCACAAGTGGTCTCGATTCAAGGTTGAAAAGGAAGCTAAGCTTGTGTCCGACTCTGATGATCGTGATTTCGCTGCTCTTATGGCTCAAGCTGAAAAGGAGAACGAACTTGTCAGTGGTGATGAGGATGAAGGCGATGGTGTTGCAGCTAGCGATGATGACATGTAAAATTACATACACTTTTTTCTTTCCTCTTCGTAATATAAAGATAAACATTCGCAGACCTTTTGATTTCCCTGATTCCAACACAATACATTGACTATTATAAGAGACAACATGTAACTAGAGAGTGACAGGCAATTATCAAATGTGTCCATTTTACTTTTTTTGATATCCTATCCTATATCCTATATACGTCTTTACATGTCGTGCGAATGCTGCCGATTACGTTTCTGTGAGAATTCAAACACTTCAGTCACTGCCTCCTTGAAACATTGAAAGTTGTAATCAATCAGGCCATGCTTCTCAAAGTTGTCATGCCGCAAAAGGCAAATCAATACAAGCAACCTAGATATTATCACGTGTCAATAAAATAAGCTTTGTCTCATCCATCATCACTTACCGGTTGACTTCTCTCATGTACAAGACATCTCCATTATCCAGTTTGATCAAACTTGATGCATCAGCTTCTCCTTGGTCAGTTCCTTCGGCTGGCCTTAAGCTCTCGGTATCAATATCACCATTGTCCACGTGTTCTTCTGCTATGCCGTTGCCATTTGCATGAATCCCTCCTCCATCATCTTCTGCATCTTGATCATCACCATTCTCATCAACGATCGATAAGTGACCATTAGGACTGGATCCTTGAGCACTGCAGCAAATAAATGATGTCAGAATCGAACCAACAAGACAACATCATCAATATCCTTACCCGTAGATGCATTCGATATCAATCACCACGTCAATCATGTCGCTGCACAATTCGTAAGACTGCATATCCACCGGTGAGCTGTCAGTTGCAATATAGATCTTTGTTAACGTGTCAAAAAGATAAGCTTTGTCGATACCAGAATTCTATTGCAAGCTTCTGTAAGACAATGTGATGATGCTTCAGTTGCTGTGAACCTTACCGAACATAGCACATTGAGAAGATTTTCAAGGGTTGGAAGTTCTCGGATCAACTTTTGGATGATTTTGCTGAATGCTTCATAGATCGAATGGTCGTAAATGCTTGTTAAATAGTAGGTCAGGTGGATATATTCCATTTGTGCATCAGCCAAAGCATCATTCATACGCTGTTGAACATCACGTTGAGTATCTAAGAGAGAGAATCACTATTAGCATGGAATGATAGCTTCCTTGTCCACACATACCAATCTTGTAGTCATCTGATAACCCATCCACCTTATGGATCAAGACTTCAAAAGTGATATTGGGATTCACACGATAGGCACTCGTAACGGTATAATACAGGCGATTCAGCGCCTCGGTATAATCATCCTAAACCATCATCATCATCAACACCTTGAAAGGTCATCTCTTGTCTCCTGCTTTACCTGTGCATCAATCACAAAGATCAAAGCTCCTACTGAACCAAATATCTCCTGCGAGTCGTATGCCATGTCGAAAAAGTTGATTTGACCAGGGAAATCCCATATCTGAAAATCAATGAAGGATCGACTAGTGGTAGTAGTAGTAGTAGTACATTCTTGTAAGTGAGATCATCAGTCATAAACAGTGTCATGGATACATACGTGACATCTTCTTTCTGGATCTTGGTAGTGCTCTCGAGATACAATGTGTCATTTGGCGGCATTTTACCGAATACGACTCGCTGTATGCTTGATTTGCCACTCCTAGAAAGAGCACTGGTATGAGAAAAAAGAAAAACATGCTGCCTATTCAAGATATACAAGGACCAACGCACCTTTGTAGACCCATCAAGAGAATACGTGGCTTATCAGAGTGTGTCGAGTCGTCCAGGGTATCGCTAGAAACGCAAGTCGTGCAATTCAGTGTAAAGCAACATGGAGAGACCGTGCAAAGACACCCTACGTTATCTCGGAATCGTTGACATGGGGATAGTCGTACTATAGGAAACAATATCCACGGCAGTTAGATTTCTAGATTGCAGAACCTGTTAAAGCAATAAAGTATTGGTAACCTACGTCCATGGGGTCACGATGGTTTTTTCGGAAGAACGAGAGAGTGAGAAAGAAGCTTCGAAATCACAGCGTGCGGACTATCAAGCAATAAGCATGCATAACTGTATTCCTCGCTCGCGTTATTGGATGTGTCGTTTTATGATGTAGCTTTCTATATGCATCACGCAATACTTCTATATCAGCATTTGACCTTCTTTGTGCATCTGTATACAGCCAACAGGGTTGGCTATAAAGTAAAGGGCAATAGCGTTACAGTATTCCTTCACACCTTTGAAACAAATGAACATCGATCATGTGCTGGAAAGAATACAGTGGTATCCTAATGTCTTGAGAAGTGTACAAGACCTGATTTGGAATCCTGAATCTGGATATTAGGTCATATTGGCTCTATATAGCAAGCGTGTTCGCCATCATCATAGATCACAGGGAAAGGAAAACTTACTGCAATCCCATGTCTCTCTCTTTTTAAATGAAGATATGTTGTACCTTTTACGTTGCAGATGATCATTCAAAGATCCAGAATATACATTGGGATCAAGGTTACAGTGAATAGAAAGCTTGAGCTGGATCTCTTGCATTGTGTCCCCTTGTTAATGATATATGGCTTGGATGTTGAAAGCTCTCTGCATATGTGTAATGACAATGGTGTTATATGGTGAAGCTTCATAAGAGTGATTACATGGACCAAAAGCTGCTATATAGTGGATAGATGGCAATCAAGCAACCTATTCACATCACACCGTCATACAGCTACTGCAACCTTCCGATCATGAGAGACCTACATATGTAATCAGCTATAGTCCCATATTCTACTATATACACTAAGGCATGGCTATGATTTGATATCGTAAAGACCAGATTCCAGACAAAGAAACTTTTACTCATCTGAGCTTATCATGACTAACATAGACTTTCATTAGGCTGGTTGGAAAGATAAGAAACGGAGTCATCAATCATGCAATAATCAGAGGTAAATGGCATTCATCCTTAGTGTTGGTTTCTGATCTTTACCACAATAATAGTGATTGTGATCCAATATGCATTCATGCATTATTATTCTCACTATCTAACGCTTATCATGTACCATGTCGCACCTTAAGTTTCACATCAAATATTGGATGTGCAAGTGTATCGAATGCAACAGCCAATCTCTTCACACTAGTACATAGATATGATATCTATGTTTTGGTGACGCCTTCGGATTGATAACACGGAGAATTGACTCCACTGGGTGATGTTATATCTTAAAGACCGATATTGCAATAATGTCTCACAGCGATCAATTATGAATCTTAACATTGACTCGGGACTACAAGACACTGGTGGGAAAACGGGCGGTGAAGGAGAGCTGATAATGAAAAGAGTAGCGTACGCCACCATAATAGGTCATTTAGGATGTCCCCTTTACTCCTACCATGATACATGTTTCACCAATGCCAAAAGATACTGATCGGGCAATAGAGTAGCATGCATTAATCACGATTGATGACGCTGGCATTGCATGCAAGGAAATTCTTTCCCTATTCTTGTCATCTGTGCAACAGTAGACCACTGTCTTTTTCAGGGTCTGTTAGCACTATAACATGTCTGACTTTTATCCTGGCCATGCAAGACACGTGCTGCATGTTTGGATAAAGGCATGTGCTAAATATAGAGAAGTGATATCAGTTGGTGTTGTATTCTGTGTGAAGGTTGCCGATCACTGAAATGAAATGAAAATTTCATATGCAGAAAATGAATGACAAGGTGAAAGCATGATGTGAAAGCAACAAGACAAAGCAAGTGGTGGATGTGCATTAGCCACATACACGAGTGATTAGAGATGCATTGTTTAAGATCGGACGCGAAAAAAGGAGTCTAGCACGCTATTGTACTAGGTCGAGAGCGGATGCATTGTAAGTGACAATTGGGAAATGACATGCAACAGCTATGACATGCACCCCGCCAAAGTAGCAACACGGTGTTCCGTTGGCGACACAAATGTAGTACGAAGCCAAATGAATAAGATCGCTATTAAATCTGGTGTTCAAAGCTATACTTTTCCCTTTTCCTTTTCTTCTATCACGCTTTTATCCCTTTTCCTTTCTCTTCACGACAACGACCCTTACATTCCTTCGATCAATCGAGTGGAAAGAGACCTTTTTGAAAACGCTTCTCAATTTGAATCAACCTTTGAGAGCCATACAAGGTCCAATCTTTCAATATACGCATCATGAAAGCCACATTCCTTTCTATTGTTTTCTTGGTTTTGGCTGTGATTGTATCAGCTACTCACAACCAAACCACGTCTACCCAACATCACAAAAACAGCACAGCTATTGCTATCACCAAAGCGAAAAGTCAAAATTACATTATCCAGATCAGACGCGAAAGCAAACTTGAAGAATGTAAGGATGATCATCACACTATACGATGTCTCTTTATCATCATCTCGATACATTCTCGACTAATCAATATAAACATGGATGACTTTAGTTATCCATAAGGTGGAAGATTTCTTTGAGAATCTTTTGGAAGAGATTGCTGATGGCTTGGGTGAATTGATTTCACGCGACGAAGATGGCATGAAGAATAAGTTCCAAGTGCACGACTCTTATGATATTGGCGGTATCTTTAAAGCTGTCGGTGTCAAGGTTGCTGATGATCGATATTTGGATCGCATGTCAGGACTTGCAGATGTCACATCGATCATTCCTGATGACGAGATTCAATTTGATCTCCCTTATGCCGAAAAGCGTAAAATCGACAAGCGTTACTACATTGTAAGCAAACATTTGCCATAATCACGCAATCCTAATGCTCATACAACACATATATCTTGCTATAGCGTCATGTTGTTTTGCCCAATTCCTCTTATCAAAACAAATATGCCGAGAACAAAACGATGTCTCCAGTTTCTGGTGCAGCAAAGGAAACACACACTTCATATGTAGCCAATACCAGAGGATGGTCTTCTACCATCTTACCAACATCTACTGACAGCAGTCATAAGTCCCAACCAACCAAAGTGATGACTTCTGACAATGATGATGATATCAAGTACTTGGAACAAAGCGGCTCAGATACACCATGGAATCTTATTCGCATCTCTGAACGCAGCAAGAACTATTCTTTGCCATACATCTATGATGAAATTGCAGGGTATGGTATTATAAGCTACATTTGGATTGTAACTAACTTGTCAAATGATTGCCTTGATAGCCAAGGTGTCACTGTATATGTTGTAGATGACGGCATCAATATCAAGCACAAGGATTTTGAAGGACGTGCTAAATATGGCTGGTCATTTACATCCAAAATGGCTAATGGTGGTAACAAAACCACATCTAGCTATGGAAGCAGTAGTCAAAACACTACCGATAATGCCCAAGATGGTGGTGGACATGGCACTCATGTGGCTGGTATCATTGCTGGCAAGCATTATGGCGTAGCCAAAAAAGCCAATCTTGTTAGCGTCCAAGTGCTTAATGCCAATGGCAAGGGCACTATTTCAAGTTTGCTCGGTGGTGTCCAATGGATCATGCAACAAGCTCAAAACAAGACTAGTCCCATCATTATCAACATGTCTCTTGGTGTGCCAAAAACTACTTCTGGCGCTAAGGCTTTGAATGAAGGTATTGCATAATGACATATCTATGTCTATCGTTACTTATTTACATCATATAGCCATCGAAGCTGCTGTGGAATTTGGCATCCCCGTGATAGCTGCTGCTGGGAACAGCAAGAGGTAATGCTATTGCTCGTATACATAGCTATTAAGCCAACAACTAACATTGATTTGGTTATTCTTTAGTGATGCATGTGATATCACTCCTGCTGGTAGCAAAGAGGTGTATACAGTTGGATCAACCACTCAGCAAGATCAAATGGATCCAAACAGCTGTTTTGGTAGCTGTGTGAACATTCTTGCACCAGGTATTTTATAATCGTATTCTTGATCATCGTGATCAAACACTCACTTAAGATGTATTGTTTTAGGCTATGATGTTACCAGTGCCTATGTTGGTTCCGATACGGCATTTGCAACGCTTTCTGGTACGTCACAAGCAGCACCCCATGTAACTGGTACAGCTGCTCTTCTTTTACCACACATGGGTGACAAGGTGAAGCCTAAGGATCTTTACAAGATGTTGGATGATCTTGCTACACCCGACAAGATCAGTGATATTCCTGATGATCAGACACCCAATGCTTTCATTTTCAACGGCCAAAAGAAGTCAGCCGATAATACTACTAAATCAGCTTAGCATCTTGATGTGTCCCACTCCAGTTACTGCTTTTTTTTCGTGTCTGTTACACATAATTTTACATATATGAGCAATCAAGCTAGATGTTCCAGTTGTTCCACATTTGTGGATAGTGTAAAACACTTGTGATCCCATTCTATGTAATGTTGGGTATACCAAGATCAATATCATTTGGTAAGAGTCATATTAAGTGGAGAGAGAAAAAGATACACAAAGGGGATAAGATTTATTTGGGTGGATTGAAGATTTGTACAGGTTTGATGCGCGGAGTGGCTGTAACCGCGTTGACCGCCCCAATGACAAAAGTGATGAAGATTGAACGGCCAAGGTATTGAGAAGATATCTACAAACAAAGTAAAGAAGAAAAGTGAAGAGAGAAAAGGGGGATATAGAGCATAATATATGTGTGACATGGATGAACTACTGCTTTAGCCGATATACGCTTATGTTAAGCAGTTGATTGTTGTTGTTGTTGCTTTGCCTTTAGCTCCTTGAGCGCATTATAATTACGCTCCATGGCTTGTTTGATGAAATCACCAGCTGTGATAGGTTCAAGATATCGAGTACGTCCTTGAATAACAGCAGACTTGTTGGCTTGATTGAAGTATGCAATCGAATAACGTGGTCCTTGATATTCACCCACTTTTGGAGCACGTACACGATGAAAGTTGCTTTTGAAGATGTCATCTGACCAACGCATGATCATGTCACCCAAGTTACAAACAATTTCACCTTCTTCAGGATGCACTGATGCCCAAACATCACCATGACCAAATTCAGTGGATGTTTCTCTACCAGGGCACACTTCCAAACCATCTTCACCAGGTCGCTGAAAAAGCAATGTCAAGATATCAAAATCAGTATGGGCACCTGCACGCCAATATTCTGGAGGAAACGATTTGCCGGTAATGTCATGATAATGCAAACATCTCAATGTGTTGAGACAATCTTCTTGTGTAATGTCATTACGGCTGGTGAAAAAGTCAGCTTCAAAACCAAGGCCTAGAGCAAGACATGTCAAGAGCTTGGAAGATACTTGATGACATTGCTGCATGAATTCTTGAGCACGTTCACGGAATCCAGGAGCATCTTCACTTGTAGGCCATAAATCTTCAATCCCATGAAAGCGAAACTGTGTTGATTCCTTAAGATCGGCAACACCAGTAGAAGGACGCACCTAAGAAAACAAAAGTGTTAATGCATCATGTAAGCCAAATTTGGTTTCAGCTTATTGTACCTGGGTCAATTTCTCCCAACCAGCATTGCGCGAAACATCAATAGGATACTTGGCTTTGATATCATCAGACAATGCAAACCAGTCAACACTGGCTTTAAACATGGCACGGATATCTTCAATTGGTATACCATGATTGACCACTATGCACACGTCATATCAGATTACTCTTCTTGGTACCAAACCACTTGGTAGATATTGTTTCATACCATAAAAGAAGCCTTCATTGGTAGCAGCTTTCATCAATGTCTCTATAATTTCTTCTTGACGATTATCAAAGTCATGAAGATCCACTCGGATAAAGTCGCGTTTCTGGGTAGGAATGCCTGCTGAAGAAGCAGCAGCCATAGTCATGTTGGACTTGATGTTTGCCGTGTCAATAGGAGAAGCAGTGGAAAGCATATTGAAAGATAAAGCTTAATGTGAGCATCAGACCAAGTGTTTCAAAGCCCTTATATAGAGTTTATTCATGTTGGGGGAGTAACTCGGCTTCAAAGATACATTTTCATGCTGCAAAGATGTATAATCTGCTAATTTGGCTCAGATTGATAACGATAAATAGGCCCGTGACCCGATCGACTCTCTTTGAAATTCAATACGATTTGTGTCATGTAGCGATAACGAAGCTTATCACCAGTTACAGATAACGAAGTTAGCTTATCGCTCATTATCAATCCACTTCTTTCCTATCCATCACACAATGGTAAAGCTATGCTTTCAGTGATTGATAGATAAAGGTACTGTTTTCATCCAGGCTGCCTATATGTTCTAGGAAGGGTATATTTCCCATCCCTTCATGAGAAATTCACAACACAACCACACTAGCTGCACAGTATGTATCTGATCCAATTCTCCATATGTATACTTGACCAACTTTTAGCCAAGTCTATTTCTCGACCATAAAGGTACGTCGCATGATTAAGCTATTTGCATATCATAAGAGCTCCTCCCCATCATAAGAAAATGATCCACACACTGGTAGGAAAGTATGTCACATGATTCAGGTATTTGCATGTAATAAAGGTAGCTCATTGTATTGAAGAGAGAGATCTACAAGCTGAAGAGGATGTCATAAGGACATGTAAACATATGGATAGTGCAAACAGTATCTAGTGCAGATGTCGGACTTTCTGGTCAAGTGATACGACTGTCTACCATGACGCCATGGACATATTGCATCGATCACGTTGTGTTGGCCAGCATCAATACAGGTACATAAAGTCATTAGCATAATGTAGTATCATGACACCAGAATTCTTTAGCTCACATGAAAAGATATACCTTTAGGTCTGCTGTATCCTGGTCACGAGCATCGTGTTTGTTCCTCTTGAACAGCCACGCATGTACATACTTGATCCAAAACATTGCTAGCTTTCATCTTTGTCTTGGATTGTTCAATCCATGCTTCATGTTGTCAAGTCGACTTGGTGCTGCATTGTTGAAGATTCTATCGTGCTTGTGCCACACTTCTTGGTTGTCTTGAAGAAAGAGAGAGGGTCATATGATGTTGCACAAAGGTACACAGAAAAGAAAGAGTATCAAAGAAACCATAGTAAGCGCGCCACACTTTGCCAATGCCTTCCATGACCGATCCTGTTCTCACACTTCCCTATGAAGAGTTTAAGCAAGAACTCGACCGAGCTTTAGCCGAGATTGAATACGCGTCAAACCAGATCAGCGATCTAGGCAATGGGCGTTTGAACAAGCTCAACAACACGTTCGTACTCCTCACAGTGCTTGGATACGTACCTGCAGCTATGGCCAACCTTGAATTCCTTGAAGAGCCTTATTATGCATTCATTCTATGTATCACCTTATTAGCAGCTTGTACAGTTTACTGTCTATATTACATCATGCAGTACTATGCAATGCCAGAGTTACTGAGATATCTTGCACACAAAGTTGTGGATTCAGCCAATGCCACAGGAGAAGATGATCGGTTTTATCCAGCAACAAGTGACGTACAAGTCAAAGTACTACGTGAAACCAAAGAAACAGCCAAAGAAGCTCGTATGACATATATGAGTCTCACTCGTCGTCGCAATGTAGTAGATGGTGCCTGTCAGATCATCATTTGCATTATTTCATTGGTGCTAGTTGTCTTATTGATCCAAGGTGAAAAGACTGAAGAGTTCCAACAACCCCAATTGGCAGAGCTTGTCTTTACTATTTGGATGTTTGTCGCCAACATTGTACTTGCTCTCTTGTATGCTCATATTTCAACTCGTAAACGCGACAAACGATTACAGCAAACTGCCAACATTGCTGAGAACGTAGCCAAGGACTGGTTAGACCATGTACAGCAAGAGAAGAAGGACTCTTTATTATCACCGTCACCACTTAGAATAGCTGATGAGAATGTATAGCATAAATAGGAGGAGAATTGTTTATTATTAGTTGTATGATATACTATTGTTGAATGCGATTAATGAAAATGGACAAGAAAGAGGAAATGGGGACTATGAATCATATTCTTTGTTCATGTTTAGTGTTGAGTTCTTTTTGATAATCTTGCCACCGAGACCTTTAAAACTACCACCAAGAGATCCTGCTGTGCTTGGTGAACCTGCCATGAGATTCTTTAGGCCATGTTCTACTGGTAATCCCATTGCATCGGTTGTGCTGCTGCTAGCCTTTTTAGCATGTCGTTTGATGTCTGTTTTGGAAAGCTTGATACGAAATGCCACATCCAACAATGTATCTGGTGTAAGATAGTTGTGAGGAATATGCAGAAGGAAAGAGAGGATTTCAGAATTGGTTGGGCAAGATGTAAGAATGTGATCTATAGCAGTGCATATCATCAGTTAGTTGTCCCTTTTTGAAGCCTTGATCAATCATCCATACCTTTGACAATCTCCAATATGGCAAGACTTATCCGGTAGAAAACTTTGACACCTTCAAAATAGAATACATCCCATACTCGAAGCACTGAATTCCAAGGTAATGTCATTGTGAAAGCTGTCATGAACCATTGTGCAATATACATGATAGGCTGTACTTCATTGCTCTCCTATTACACATAATCACATCAATTGTCTTGGACTTGTAGTTGCATAAGATACATACCAAATGATGTGCCAATTTTGGCTGATGATCCTTGAGCAATTCACCAATGATATATGCATCAATTCGAACTTGTGATAATGTTGGGGTAAAGTAGCCATTCATGAAACGATCAATGGTTGCAACCAAAAGCCAAAATGCTTCCTATCCATCATCTATAATAAGAATCCCATATCTTCAAGTCATTGACATTCAACAAGTACCTCGGCTGGCATATGCATCAGCATACAACCTGCTAATCGACCCATTCCTTGACAATACTCCAGCTCAGTGTTGTAATGCGAATATGCTCTCAATATCTCTCGTAGATCACGTTGTCCTTGGCTATTTTCATCTCGGAATTGACTATGGTCTGGATAACAGCGAGCAATATCACGATCAATCACATCATAAATCTTGGTGCGTGGTTTTCTACAGAGATTCTATGAAGAAAAGGTATCAATGAGATGTAAACATGATCACGAGAGTCATCAAACATACCTCATAGGTCCCCTTCTTGGCATATCTTTGACTATCTGCTAGAAATTGCCAAACACGTGCACGAACAGAGGCAGGAATACCTGATCGAACCAGCTTTTTGAACTTTGCATCTTTCTTGACAGTACCAGCATCCATTTTGCTAACTGTATTGATCCACTTGATCTCTTGTTCACGATATTCCTTCATTGACTTGACGGATGAATCAGCTCTGTTCAATCCTTTCCTTTAGTATCATAGCAAGTCATCGTTATACACGAGTATTTACCTTTGTAATGCAGAACCAGTACCCAGCTTGGATCGATCTGGATGGATAATAAAGCCATATTCATCCACAGGTATATCAGAAGAAGGTGCTGTTGTAGTTCCTCTCTTGCTGCCATGTGTTTCATCCTCATCATCTCCATCATGCATTGCATCCTCATCATCTCTATTTGTAATACGATTGTCATTTGTAGGTGCTGGTCGTGATCCACGAGTGGCAGTTGATTTGAACATGGTGCTACCAGTCCTTGTTGGTGTAGGTGATACTGTTTGTTGTGCTGATGGAACTGGAGGAGGAGGAATATCATCATCTGATTCTGCAGAGTAATCATCATTGAAGGCTGAAGTATCAAAGTTCTCTGTGCCATCAAAAGTCTGCATCATGGGTGGTTTTGTTGGGAGCATGGATTTGCCATAAAAGTCTATCAACATGCATCAATAACCCATTTTCATATCTCTTGGACAGGGTACTTTACCAGAAGTATCTTCCAAACGATGACGAATATTTGGCATGGATGGTGTTGATGATGTGGTGACAAGACTTTCAATACTGGATCGTGTAGCGATTGGCCATTGTCCATTCTTTAGTGAGTGATGCTCATGTATTGAAGATGAATATTGCTCGGATGTTGATGTATAAGATTGTAAAGAGTCGCGTGCATGATTTGATAGGCGATAGCTTTCTCCATCAATGAAATCAAGTTCGGCATCAAGTGATTCAAGTACACGTGGGTCGAGTTCCACAAAGTGCACGTTCTCTGCATTAAACTTGCCAATAACGCCTTCGCAGTAACCCTATCATCCCCAACATTAATCTACTGTCATTGACAATGTAGATAACATACCAAGTACATATCATTCTGCACATGCTTGAGAACGACAATCCTCTCGCCTAGAGTATACATCATAATCAGTAACCATGTATCTACATAAAGACAGATCAAGTTTCACTTACCTGATAGATACATGAGATCTTCTCCTGTCTCAGCAAGCACATCCGCCTTTGATACACAAGCTCCTAAACCACCTGTAATAGTATGGGTGCAAGATTGGTATACATGTCAACCAAGTTTATATGAGCTTATGAGTCTTACCTTGTTCTGCAAATGCCTTCAGTTCAGGTACTGTCATGGAGTCAACGTCGACTGATGCCTGGTCGAATGCGTCACCAGGATCCCGTAAAAGTCGTTTTATCTTGTCATTGAGTTCCTCTAGGTCTGTGGAAGTGTGTCTCGTCATTTTAACGTCCATGGTGAACCAACAAGAAAGAGCGTGGAAGGAGTGTACGCTTTTGGAAAGTGAACAGCTGCAATTTAATTGAAGTCCAGGTCATGCTCTTGCCAAATTCTCCTCGTTCATCTATAGGCTCAGTTGCCATTGTCCTTCAACAGACTTGAATTACAAGCTAGTCTCCCTATTGCGTACACTTGTATACAATCAGATATCACATAAAGAAGGATTTCTTTGTTTAACCAATACTGGATACAACACAGTACATCTTTATTTCATATCAGTTTCACATTAATGTATCTTCCTCCCTACATTTTATCCAAGGTTACAGGGGAATGTGCAGGGATGAATATCACAAGTCAGTGTTACAGATCCTGTAGAGATCACATGATCAAAGAGTATAGAGTGATTGGATGAATTAGATGGCCAGAATCAATGCTCTTCATACGTACACTACTTGACTTTAGATGACCAATGGTACCATTATGTCCTTCTCTCTCTTACTGTTATATGCCGTGACATGATAACAGAGTGCTCACTGAAATATGCTTTGCATCTTTGATCATTTGTTTCTTTGTCTTCCATGGTTTGACTGAGATTATGGGTGCAAGTGAGTGATGGGAGTGGTAGTGACAGAAGATAACATGCATGAAGGATGTAAATTTACTTCCCATGGATGGAAATACCGACAAGTGCAAGACGAGACATACATTCATCATGAAGGCAATGCAATGAAATGATGTATACGTCAACAAAGGTATGTATGCGAGCATTTATTGGTGAAAGGAGGATTTGGGATGATGACTATAGGATATGAACATGTTGAAAAGGTTGAAGGTAGGCTAATGCTATCATTGTTTCTCATACGTGGTGGATGCTGGCATTGCCTGACTATAATGTACACGTTGAAGCAAGAAGTAGGCGATCACCATCCATCATAGCATCAACTAAAATAAGGGTATCTTTATAATGTCAAATAATAGAGAAATACACAAGGATGGTAACAAAGAGAAGTGATAGAGTAGTTTACAAAGAAAGGGGGTAACAAGGGAAAGGGAAGGAAGGGAAGAAAGCCAATGAAAGAAGCACCAACAAGAAGAGGGATAGAATGTTGCCAAAGGATCACAGTGGATATAAGCATTACAACAAAAAACCAGTGTTAAGCTATTGAACGAGAGTCAAAAGTTCGCGAGCCTTAGCGAGTCGCCAGTGCACGCTAATCATTTTCACTATGTCTACTGCTCATTCATCAAATTTGGTAGGTTACATGCATTGATATCAGAATACCTACCATGTTGCTGGTGTCTACTTTCTGCACTGTGATGTTCTTGTTGATTTCTTGAAGTAAATGAGCATTCTTTGCATCATGTCCAACAAACCAATTGTAGTGACTACAATGCACAGTGAGCGCGATAACGTACATGACTCTATGACTTTTTTGGTACATACTTTTTGATAGGATGTGGACAATCAGCGCAGTCAGACTCCTCATATGTGTTCCAGCAAGTACTCTTGGAACAGCAGGAATCAAGACATAAATGCATATGTATTGACTCTAATGCATATGTATAGGCTCTAGATGTGTCGGTAACATAATGTCAATAGATTGTGATGCAATATATAGACCAGCACTTACCCAGCCGTAAGAACTTGGCGAAGCTCTCCCAAAGAACGACGTTGTTTTGCAGAGAAGCATCGGTCACTAGCCATCGGAACTGAGCATCCAATGCACACTATGAATACTGAGTAAGAACATAATCATGTAATTGTCTTGATCTAATACCACTGCTTTGGTGCTTGCAGATTCAACTGAATGTAGCCTTTCTGCCTATACACAACAAAAGTTGTCAGCATGATCATTTTGATGGGAAAGTATATCCTTGCATCTGTTAAGATGACTCTAGCCTTTGTAATACACCCAACACTTGATGACAATGGATTTTGTCAGACCCAATGACATGACATGTACATAGCTGAAGACAAACAGACAAAGACCAAAAGAGCAACAGAGCAAGAATACCCAACACTTGATGACAATGACACCAACAATGATGGATCCTGGCTGTTGTCAGTCCCAATGACATGATGTATAGCTGAAGAGCAAAGGAGCAAGACCATCAAAAGAGCAAGAGTAGTAGAGAGAAAGAGAAAAGAGAGAAGAGATAAAAGTGAAAGAATAACGGGTCGTGTCAAAATATGCTTATATGCACTGGGTACGAGAGAATGGAAGGACATGGATAGAGAAAGAAAGAGGAATCCAGACTGCTATCTGCATCAACATCCCGTGGGTGTCTCATAAACAGGTGTTTCTTTTTCAAAATGTCGATGAGAGGATCCATTTTCCCATACCATGTACATGGAATTTGGGAATCATTGTCCCCCATCCACCTTCAATCAAGCAATTGAACTACTTTCGAAAAAAGATAGTTGTGCTCATCGACACTTAATGACTCTTGGTGATCCATCGTTGACTTGTTTACATGATCAACGTGATGGAGGAGCAATGCACATCAAAAAAGAGAGGAATACAGAATGCTATCTGCACCAATATCATCATATGTGAATGTTTCATATGCAGACGTCTTTTTTCAACATGTCAATGGAAGGATCCTTTTTTCTCACATCGCAATGACGCACCAGCTTTAGATTCATTGTTCACTTCCTCCTTATAGATCATCAGCAGTAAATCGCATTCATTAAAGGATTAGCAGTGCTCATTGACGTTTAATGGCTCTTGATATCCAGGATCAGTGGATTTCGTGAGTGGAAATCGGATACTCCGCTGCATTACTCCTTCCTTGACCACCACCTTGTTTGACGTTCCACATTCCACCAACTCCTTCAACACTGCAATGAATAAGGAACAGCCACAATATCAAGACCCTTTACTGAATCCAGGGCAGCTGCGACAGATCGTAAAGAACCTTCCAAGTAAAATAAAGGTATGGGACAATGCAACACTCGTACACTTGTATACTCATCGCAACTCGACATATAACAGCATCCGCACACAGACTACAAGCATCGAGATGCAGGCACCTTGCTGGACGAGATTGACGAGTTTTTCAGTTATGAGGAAAATGCAAACGAGCTTGGGAGTTATCGCGGTGACTTTAATGATGAATTCGGCAAAGGTGAGCTTTCTTTTATAGATCAATACAGCAGTTCTTGGTAGTAACATGATTGGATATAGAATGGCAGCATGTCAGTGATCAGGAAAAGCGAAAATGGATTGAGCAGTTGTTGGATCAATTGGATCAGTCATCAGTGGAACAAAGGACAAGAACAGCAAGACATCTGACGTACATTGCACTTGGTATGGATCATTAATGCAAGTTTATTGTTAGCATATGCATTACTCATAGTGTCAAGTGTATAGGAGCATACAACAGCAATGATACTCAAGAATTGAGTGATATGATCTTGTCCAATAATACTCTATTGTACTCATGTGGTGCATTATCAAGCGTTTTTCAAGCTTTCAAATCTGCATGCAGTCAACATGACACTCAAAAGTAAGTCTCTCTATATTTGCCTTTTAGGATATAGCTAACTTTGGATCTTAGTTCACAGCTTTTATCTGCCAGTGATCATAGTGCTTTGACTCGAGAGATTGAGCAGTATATCACCATCATGTACCTTGTCATTGAAGCATTACGACATACCGACCACTTTATCTATGAAGGAAACCTTGATCCAGCTATATTACAACATCTCTTTTCTATTGTGTCCCAGTTACGTGACAAGTACATCAAATCATTCCCAGTCAAAAAGGTAAGAGAACCATTTGACACTTTATTGGTATTGACTGCGATATTATAGCTTGTTCTTCTACTATGGAAAGTGATTCTGACGACATTTGGTGGAGATGATCAGCTGAAAGAATCCAAGGCTGCTGCTAGAAAGATGTATGGACTTGATTCAAATGATCATGGTATGTAATGGATGGATACAAGGGATGTTCTTATTACTAATCTAGCCATAGAAATGATATCCAAGTGCACACCACAAGATCTTTACACATTCCAGAACGAGATCACTCTGAAATACCCGACTTATACGCCTCCAGATATTCCACTGAACACATCATCCACTTTGACAATCAAAGCTTCACCTGCATTGGTTTCAGCTATGGGCATTTCCAACTCAACAGCACGCACAGACCTCCCATATCAAACCTTATTCCCACCAAAGTCAGCTACAGGCAACAATACCAATGGCACAAAGCGATTACCAGCACAGCAATCACTTGTGTGGCCCGTTCCTTCCTCTCAATCCTTTGTTTTACCCTTGTCAGAAAATGAAGCCAGTGTTCCAAAGAGTACAGTCGAAGCTGGAGAGCTTTATGTTCAGAACATGTATCTTTCTTTGGCCAATCATCAAGTGATGCTTGAACGTGAAAAGGCAATCCATCGATGGAAGAGAAAGCAAGAGCAACAATTGAGTCATGATGAACGTGATGAAGAAGAGATCCTTTTGGCAAAGTTGGATGACTCGATGAGGAAACGATTTGAAGCATTGGAGCAAACTTATGTAAAGTATTCATGATGCACAATGGTGATTCCATATTGACTTTTTCTCTAGGCTGTGATTGTTCCTGAACTACAAAACATTGTCATTGTTCTCTTGAAATTGCTGTTATCCACTGTCGCTATGGGGAATATCAGTAGCAACAACTCATCCAAGCAACCAAACCACAATGCAGATGGATCACACAAGCCCTTGCAACAAAATGGCCTTGAAGAAGCTGATGCAACTCGCAATCGAGAGATATTATCCAAAGCAATCTCAGCAGTTATATTCCTATTGCTCAAATGGACCAAAGTTTCACGTATGTTGGATTTACAACATGATCTGTGTAAGCAATATGACTCACAGGCAGTTTACCTTTTCAGATGTCCTCAAGTTTGAATTCCTTTCACAGCTACTGGTTGATTCTGGTTGTCTTTTGCTTATTCTGAAGATACTCGGCTTACAAGAAATCACCAACTTGGTAGCAGCCAAAACTGATGTTGAAGGTTGCAGGTGAGCAAGACGTGGATGATGTATCCTTATTCTATATACCAATCATGACGTGTTGTCTAGCTTCTCTGAAAAGATCACAGGGCGATGCAAGAATATCACATCCATACCTGAGCAAAGCTACACCAATACCCGAAATATGTTTTGGTCCATCAACTTTTTGAGGATATTGCAAATGTTGACAAAGCGCAAAACACATCGTATCATGCTTCTGGTGCAATATAAGTCTTCAGTAAGTATCTTGATCATGTATACAGCATAGCAGTGACTAATGGATTGGATATTAGGCCATTTTGAAGCGAATACTTAAAGTATCTCATCCTGTCATGGAACTCTATACCCTGAAAGTCCTCAAGAGTCAAGTACCTTATCTTGGAAGGAAATGGCGCTCATGTAAGTCAATCATTGCTACGTTCATTCTTGGTGACTGATGCAAGTGTTTCTAGTGAATATGAAGATTGTATCTGCCATTTATTTGAGATGTCATACTGTGCTCAAGGATGATTGGATATCCAAGTCTGATACCGATAGTGATATGGAAGATGGGATGGTAAGCAACATTCTATAATCATTCTTGGACATGTAACTCATCACATTAGTGCCTTCTAGATGCAAGAAATCAATCTGCGCATGCTCGTGCGAATCTATAATGGACAGCGATATCTTCCTAGCATGCTTCCTCAGCAAGATGAACCCAGTGGATTGGATACAAGCTCAATAGCGACACCTCTTTTGGAAGATGATATATCACTGGATCCAGATTTCATGTCCAACTATGAAGAATGGCTTGAAAACAATGTGTACAATGAAGAATGGAGCGAAGAGGATGAAGACATGTCATTACACACTTCAAACAAGGATAGTGAGGAGAAGCAACCACCAGGAACCCCCATCCCATCATCACCAGTTGTACAAGGATTGACAGTGCAGATCAATGATTTATATGATAAGGAGCTTGAACAAGAATTTTCATTGGAAAACGAGGATACTACAACAATGATACCAACCAATCCATTTGAATTCTTGACACATCGACTTGCTCAAGTGGAACAAAACACGGTGCAACGTTGGTCAGAATTGAATCCAGATCAGCGAAAAGCTTTAGATAGTATTGATGGCTTATGATAATACAATAAAGCAAGTTCTCAGGGATGGCAATAGGGTAGATTCATCCAATCATGTGCAGCAGTCTATGTCGGGGATGCATGTAAATGCCGAGAACGCATTTTGGGCAGTATAGCGTGTGTGTCTCTCTTCTCTCTTCTTTGTGCAAAGCCTTCTTATAACTATTCTATTCTACCCAACCCTCTCTTCCCCATCTTGTCTTGAATTACAAACTCTATTTTATTGTCTCACTTTCGCCAAAGCATTTCCAATGGAGTCCAGAAAATCGTCCGTCTGTTAAAGGTGTCGGTTTTCTCTCTTTTGCACATTGACCAGAAGAAGAAAGAGAAAGCAGATCTCGCGCACATCCGTCGATATCAATCTACCCATTCAATAACGCGTCGGCTTGCACACGACCTTATACACCATGGATCTCGACGACATACGCGAAATTCAAGAAAATGAAATTGAAGCACTCAAGGCCATATTCATGGATGACTACCGACAAGTGGTTAATCAAACCCCTTGGAAGGCATGTTTTGTCGTGTTGGATGCATACATGTCAATGTTTGCTAATTGTATTCTTGGATGGGAAATAGGTAGCCAATACAGCTCCCGAGTTTATCTTACATTTGGCACCATTGGGCGTTGAAGATGAAGAAGTTCATGTTTCCATTGATCTTAAAGTCAGGCAAGTACAGTGAAAAGAGTCAAAGGAATCAGTGAACTAATGAATAGGACTAGATTTACCAAGTCATATCCAAACAAGCCGCCTGAATTACATTTGGTGTCTCCCAGGGGATTAAGTCCTCAGCTAGTCCGTCGTTTGAATGATTCTTTACAAGCTGCTGCTAAGGAGATGGTTGGCCGAGAAATGATGTACGACCTTGCAGATCATGTCCGTGCGTTCCTTGCAAATCACAACAATCCTCCACCAGAAGGCAGCAAACTAAGTTTCCATGAGCAAATGGTGAAGCGTATGGAGAATGATCTGAAGGTAAATAGTGTTGAATACAGAATGATCAATGATCTTACATGATGAAAAAAATAGGTGGAACAAGAGCGTGAGCTTATGGAGCGTACTCGTCGTGCACAAGAAGAAGAAGCTGAACGTCGTGTTCAATCTGAAATGATGAATGCCAAGATTCAGGAAGAGATTGAAAGGAAACGACAACAGGCACAAGCAGTGAAACGCTTACGACAAGAGCTCGGTTATGATGCTGATGAAGTGGATGATGATCTTTATGGACATGTGGATGATGAACACAGTGCTTTTGAGGATTCAGAAGAGTCAGCATTACGACGAAGCATCCTAGAAAGCAGTGAAGTCAGCACCATTCAATTTGACAACCTTGTATCAATTCCTTACAACAATGATCAGATCTGTTTCCGTGCTATTGCTCTTGGTCCACGACTACGACAAGAAGACATTAGTGAGACATTTTCAGCAAATCCTTTGGCATTCAGAATTCTCAAGAGAGAAAATGACAACAACCTTGTGGAAGAAGAGAGTAGTGACATGCAATCACTTCCCAGTCTTGTCCTCGTCAAACGCATCAAAGTGTCTGGATCTTATTACATGACACCTGCAGGCAAACGCAAGTTACAAGAGGTGGAACGTGAATTGGATCGATTGAGATCACTACAACATCCACATATCATTGCTGTGTATGACGCCAAGTTGGAACGAAGCAAGCTTGAAAGACATAGTTGGACCTTGGATATCTTGATTGAAGATGAACGAGGAACACTTTTGTATGACTTATTGCAGACATGTGGTGGTGGTTTACGTCCTGGTATGGTGCGCAAGTATATGAAGCAGTTATTATGGGCTGTCAATCATATCCATCTCAATGGCTTTGTGTGTCGACAAATTCGAGCCACCAGTATCTATTGCAGCAAAGATCAAACAGTGCGTATTTCAGATATCAGCTATGCACGACGACTTCGAGATCTCAATCGATCCAATGCATTGAATGACCAAGATTCAAGTGATACCAGCATGGAATTATTACCAGGATGGATGTCACCTGAACTACGTGAAAGACCTGGTGTGTACAATCGCAAGAATGACATTTGGTGCTTGGGTGTTGTATTCTTGGAGATGTTATGGGGCGTGGATGTCACCAAGGAATATGGAGACTTTGATGCATTTCTGCGATCCGAATCCAATGAATTACCAGCTGCTGCACGTGATCTTGCCAAGAAGATGCTTCATTCAGATCCAAGAAAAAGACCTACTGCCATTGATCTCCTTAAAGACACCTTTTTTGGGGATGGCAAAGACAGCAATGGACCTGTTATGGAAGAAGTATCCACTGTTTTCATGAATGATCGAGCTACAAGTACACCTATGCAAGCACAAAAGGACGTTCCTGCTGGTTTTGGTGATGGTGCAATGGTTTATGAGCCATCCATGGCAACACATGCAAGAGAAAAGTCATTATCCTCTCCTTTAATGGCACCTGCATCCACTTCTTTACATCATCCCAACACTGGTTCCAGCTCTCGTTACAGGACTGACTTTGAAGAAATCGAGTTTCTTGGCAAAGGAGGATTTGGAGAAGTGGTCAAAGCAAAGAACAGATTGGATGGACGTCTTTATGCAATCAAGAAGATTCGCTTGGATCCACGAGACAGTGAGGATTTGAGAAAGATCTTACGTGAAGTACAGACGTTATCCAGTCTACATCATCAATACGTTGTGCGCTATTATGCAACGTGGTTTGAAGGTAAGCACTTTTCTTTAATGCAAGAGCAACTTTTATTGATTGTGAATGAAATAGATGAAGATGGCAGTGGTTGGAAGGACAGCGAGGATGAGGATTTCACAGAGGATGAATCAATGTCAGAATACGATGATGAAGATGATGAAGATGTCAGTGTTCTTCAAAAGCGTTTCGACTTTTTATCGACTGAGCAATCCAAGAGTCGCAGTTATTCCGCCATCAAGTTTGCTGCTGAAGAAGATTCATCAAGTGAATTGGAAGCTGGAGAATCATCTTATGACGACAAGACTGTTTCCTCTATGGATGACTTTATTGATTTTGCTCCTGATGGCAACGAATCATCGACTGTTAGTGGAAAGAAGCTCGCTTTGACTCGTAGAGTGATTGACAAGTTGAAGAGTCGTCGAAATCGCACCGATGACAGTGACAATGGCAGCAGAGGACGTTCACAACGCACACGTGTTCTTTACATCCAAATGGAATATTGCGAGAAGAAGACATTGCGTGACATTATCGATGATGGTGTGGATGAAGAAGATGCTTGGAAACTTTTCAGACAAATTCTCGAAGGCTTGGTGCATATTCACTCTCAAGGCATGATTCATCGCGATCTCAAGCCATCCAACATCTTTTTGGATTCCAACAACGATGTGAAGATTGGTGATTTCGGCTTGGCTACAACCAATCAAACTTTTGTGGATGCAGTTAGCGCATTTGCCAGAACATTCAACAATCGCAACAGACCAGGTGGTGATCGCACACCCAATCATCATGATGGCTTACTTGATTCGACCAATGGCAGCTATGCAGGTTATTCAGCAACAAGCATGAATGCTGGTGTGGATGAAAGCATGACAACTGGTGTTGGTACTACATTCTATGTGTCACCTGAAGTGCTACCCAATCCAACAACAGGTGCATCACCTGGCATGAGATACAATCAAAAAGGTATGAGTA
This sequence comes from Lichtheimia ramosa, assembly GCA_008728235.1. Classification (NCBI taxonomy): domain Eukaryota; kingdom Fungi; phylum Mucoromycota; class Mucoromycetes; order Mucorales; family Lichtheimiaceae; genus Lichtheimia; species Lichtheimia ramosa. Next base: position 992,077 of record CP031827.1, on the reverse strand, counting down.
CTGTTATAGCATGGATCGTTGGCAGAGAGCTAAAAATGCTTTTCTTTCACTTGTGTAGTGGATATGTTCTCATTGGGTAAGCAATCAGCGTGTGTCACTTGTTGGAACCAAACTAATGCTCTTCATAGGTATCATCTTTTTCGAAATGTGTTATCCTTTTGATACTGGCATGCAAAGAGCGATTGTAAGTGTTTCTTTATGGGATCGATGAATGTGATGACCAACATGTATACTTTGTAGGTTTTGCAAGATCTGAGAAATGGCAAATTTCCAAGTGATTTCCCAAAGGAGTATGTCAACCAACGCAAGATCATTGAGCGATTGATTTCTCCTCAGCCAAAGGATCGGCCAAACAGCTTTGAATTATTACGCAGTGACCTGTTACCACCAAAACTGGTATGTATTGGGTTACATGTAATGCATTTCTACCGCTGGTTTACTCATTGTCAACAATAGGAAGATGAATATATCAAAGAATGTGTGCGGACAATCGGTATGTAAAACTGATGTACATCTTGCATGAATGCAGTCAACCTGACAATCATCCCAATGTAGCCAATCCCAATACACCATACTATCACAAGCTTATGACAGCCATGTTTTCTCAATCATCCGATCGACACAAAGACTTCACATATGACTATCACACGGTAAATATCAAGGAAAGATTCACGTATTAGGAAATGAAGTACTAATTTGATGTGTAAATAGCAAGTGGAAGCACCATTTGATCCATTCAGCCATATATTCTATGACATGATCCGAGAACAGATGAGCAAAGTGTTTCGACGCCATGGTGCTATTGATCTATCCACTCCGCTCTTGATACCAAAGAATGACTTGTACGAGTGGAATTCCAAGAACCCAGTCTACCTAATGGATCCTCAAGGTTCAATCAATCAGCTTCCTTTTGACCAAACAGTGCCATTTGCACGCTATGTTTCTCGCAAAAAGGGTTTTCAAGAGCTCAAGCGATTCACATTTGAGAGAGTTTATCGGTAAGCATATTGATTGATCATCCATATACATCCTTCTCATGCCTTTTCTTTCTTCAATAGTGAAAATCCAAGTGGTGGTCAGCCTGAATCTGCCTTGGAAGCTGATTTTGATATCGTGCACAAAGAAACAGCACTCATGGTACCAGATGCAGAAGTGCTCAAAGTGGTGGAAGAGATCCTTGAAGAATTACCGCCATTCAAGTCTGGAGGATTCTATTTCATGATCAATCATGCTGGTATTGCAGATCTTATCTTGGACAGCTGTCGTGTTCCCACAGATATTCGGAAAGGTGTCATGGTAGCATTGTCAAGTCTGGGTCGTGGTACATCCTTTGCAACAGTACGCAACGTGCTCAAGCTTAAGTTTCATCTACAACGAAGTGTATTGGATGAGTTATCCATCTTCAATGTGCAAGGTAATGATGGCAGAAGGCGAAGGAAGGATGATGTTTAACTAATTGTATGCATCAGGTGAACTCGAGACGACTGGAAAAAAGGTGGATGGCTTGTTGGTGGGACAACACAAGTCCAAGTTTCGGGAGTATCTTGGCGAACTACGTGTGCTGATATCGATTGCGAAAAGCATTGGCATACACCACAAGATCGTTTTTCATCCATTGTTGGTGTAAGTACACAACATGATCAAACAATGACCAAGCTAATACAAAGTAAATGTTGCAGGTACAACAATCATTTCTACAAGAATGGAGTTGTGTTCGAAACAGTAGCCGATACGACTGATTCAAGGAAAAAGGATGTGCTTGCAGTGGGTGGAAGGTAAATCTTGTGACATTATTGATTGATATGGATCACTTATGGTTGTTCTAGATACGATGTGCTTATCCAGAACTTTGCTCATCCCAATGCTACTGCCAATCGCAAGTTACGTGCTGTAGGCGTCAACATTGCTGTTCAAAAGCTGATACGGCGTATGGATATGTACCAATCTGAACAAGTCAAGTATCTTGTCAAGTCCAAGAATGAAAAACTGAGAAGTTTTGGTGCCTGGGCTCCTAAACAGGTATGATTTATTGAACACAAAGCAATGACAGGATGCTAATGATAAACCAAATAGTGTGATGTCTATGTGGCAAGCTTTGGCAAGGTGGCTCTGCATGAACGACTTGAGATTGTACGTGATTTGTGGAGTCATAATATTGGAGCCGACTTTCAGTACGACAATGGGAATCAATTGACACCTGAAGAGCTTGTTGTCCACTGCAAAAAGGCGAGCATCAATTGGCTGGTCATTGTTAAGCACCGATCATCCGACAACAAATCCAACACAAGTGAAATGGTCAAAGTCAAGGATGTTCTCCGCAAAACTGAAACTGAAGTAAGCAAGGCGGACCTTCCAGTATGGCTGGCTGCAGAAATTGGAGAACAAATGCGTATCGACCATAATCATACAATGGGCAAGATTCGCAACAAGCATGATCTTAAGAGCAAAGATGTGGTGGAAACAAGTGAGTCATGGAGATCATCCATCATTTACAGAGTTACTTATTCTTTCTAGTAGCACGACATGATGAAATGTCCAAATTCAGTGATGGATACGAGCTCAAGAAGGATGATTTCGATGTGCACATTATCCACAGTGAAGGACGTGGTGGTGGCAAGGAACGAGTCAAGTTGAAACATAAGCACAAGACCATGTTGATTGATAAAGGTAAGGATGAAGATGACTTTTATATCCTTATTATTGATGATGCATTGCTTTTGTTTAGCCATCTATCATATTATCCCAATTATGGAAGGATTGATGAAAGGAGAAGTGCAAGTAATTGCGTTTGATCTACCAAGAGACCTGCTCAAACGAATGAGTGAAGCGAATACATGGGTGGATGAACAAGGATTCAAAAAGTTACAAGAAGTTGCTGGGATTGGACAAAAGGATACCCTAACAAGAGCAAGATGTGCGATTCAAAAGCTGATTGAAGCTAAGCATAAAAGTGTGTGGCTTTATTCTTACAAAGAGGATTATGCAGTTTTATGTAATTTACGCTAGTCTTGAACAATAAACATCATCTCTTAAAAACCTGACATGTGAGAATAGTGTGCCTGATTTAGCGGAAATCGGTGGTCGATCGACGTCACGAGCTATTTACCTTGTCTGCCCTACCACGAAATTTTCATTCTCTCATACACTCACAGCAACTACTCCAATGGTGAACAGCGCTTTTAAGAACGTAAAGTGTCGACTGTCTTGTTCAATGCTTGCAATTGGGAATATAACATTCACGTCACCATAGGTCGGCCGCTGGTCAGCACTTGCTTTCGGTCTCGTCTACGGCTACACCCACAATGCTTCATTGCAAAAGCAAGCTGCTGAGAAGAAGCAACAACTTGAATACGAACGCAAGGAGAAGCTTATTGAACAAGCCCGTGCTGCTTATGCTGCCAAGAAGAACCCTGCTCCTGTTGTTGAATCAGGTATGTTGACAAGAGAGTGTGGTGTGTACAGTGCCAGGGGGTTCTGTTGAAGGGGATCTCCGAGTAAATGTTGTTGACTAAATTCTATATTCTTTCTTAGCTGTTGTTGCTGATGTTGATAGCCCTGACTTTGATCTTGAAAAGTTCCTTAGCCAGTTGGAGGAGAGCAAGTAATCAAGAGACAAGCACATTCTTTGCTATAGACGATATTCTTTTTACCCATCAATTGACGAATCGAATGTTTTGAGTGTTCATACACATACATTGACGACAGGTTGTTTGATTTTATGTTGGGTGATTGCGGATATTGGATGGGGAAAAAGTGTCATTGTTCTCGAACAAGGGGGTTGAAAGGGGGGTACGGATGATTTGACTGATTTGGCTGAAAAGGATGGTTGATTGTTTTTCTTTGGGGAGAATGAACATGGTTCATTGAAGGATAAAAAGAGTGAGTCTGTGTATTCATGTTTCTTTACTCTTTCTTCTCTTTCTCTTTACAAGAAACATCACTCGATTGAATGTATTGCGACAACTGGGAGACAGAGTTCCCCGAGGCGACATTTGACACCAAATTGATGCAACGAGCTGGAGTTGGCATCACAACGCGTGATCCAATGAAGGATTTGATGGATGCTTATGCAAGATTGCAATATGACGATGATGACAATGCCGACACTGAAAGCGAATCCACCTTTGTCAGTCATCATCAAGACAAGTTACATGTTATCCCTGGCTTGGATGATTATATCATGGATTGCAGTGGAACTGTCACTCATTTGGGTACTCACAAGAAGATTCATGACACTGGTGATTGGATGGATGATGTCAAGTTACCTGCCAAACCCTTATCTTCATTGCAACGTCGATCTTTCAAGCATCATCTTGACACTATTGATGACTTGGAAAATGAACAAGAAGACCAAGCACCCACTGATGAGCCAATTCTACCTCGTACTCCACCATGGGCGCCATCATCTGGTGATCCAAATCGTCGTTCTGATTCACAAGAACCAAGCCATGATAGCAAGAATCCATTTGATGAGCCAATTTTACCTCGTACACCACCATGGGCGCCATCTTCAGGTGATCCAAATCGTCGTTCTGATTCACAAAAGCCAACAGATGAACCACCACCACCACGTTATCCACAACCATGGCCACCTTATACTGGTGGTGTTCCTCCAGGTCGTGCTCGTATGAATCAGCCTTTTGATGAACCAATTATACCTCGTACTCCACCATGGGTGCCATCATCAGGTGATCCTAATCGTCGTGCCAATATGGAGAGATCTCTTATTCAAGCTCCAACATTAAAACCAATTCGACTTGCTGGACCTATGGATGAAGCTCCTCCACCACGACAACCACCACATCCACCACAACTTCATGTCCATTTTGGTGATATGAATGAACAGAAAACATTCATTCCTGACGACAATGATGAACAAGATAACGACAACTTTGACGACATCCACTTGCCTGACAATATGGCAACATTACAATTGAAGCCCATTTCTCGTGTATCTTCTCCACCACCACCACCAACTACAACAATGACTATCAAGCCTACCATCAATGTTCGCAAGCCATATCAAGAAACTGATGAAGATCAAGACTTTATCAATGGTGTAAATGTTGATGGTGATGATGTTTTACGCCATCCAACTTTGAAGCATCTTGTCAAGAAGCAATCGACAACACCACCACCAACAAACAAGACATCCATGATTCCACGTCGTGTAGTCACTCCACAAAGCAACACCAGTATCAAGCAATCCACCAGATTACAACGTCCAACTGTTGCTACAACAACAAAACCAGCACCTATGGCCAAGAAACACATGCATCTACAAGGTACTGCTACTGGATCACGTCCTGGCATGTTGACTACACCTCGCTCAAGAAAGAATTATGGTGATGGTACAGAGCTTGATGATTTGGATATCATTCCCCAATGGCGACGACATAGCTTGTCTTTTTGGAAAAAGGGTAAGTGGTCTATTTGTATATGTTATCATGCATATACTAACATTCAATGTTCAATAGAAAACAGACTGCAAGGTGGAGTAGACCCAAAGCGGCCCTGGCGGCATAATATGGTAAGTCAATCACATCTTTGAAAAAGTTGTATGATATTGACTCCTTTGGAATAGACGAGACGTAGACCAACGCTGATCAAATTAGATGAGCATCCTGTCAAACAAGGTATTATTTACACATGAACAATTATATGCAAACAACATCTGACTTTTTGGGTAGAGTACAATGAAATGAAGTATGATCCTGTGAGATATTGTTGGCAAGGCAATGAGAACAACATGCTTTCTTTTGGTGACACTACCAAGTCGTATCGTCGTCCTGCTCTTATTTCCAACATGGGACACAAGTCAAAGCAACAAGCCAAGCAAGCAGGTGTCGTTGTTGGCTCTATGGTGTTTGATCCAGTGCAAATGTGTTGGAAGAAGACTGATACCAATGATGAAGAGGACAAGATTTTTGATCGAATTGAGGATCTCGATGCAACAGCGGCTGCTCATCCTCAAAAATACGTTACTGGTGGTCTTGGTGCAAAAGCTTATGCTTCTCTTGGCAATCATGCTCTCGAATTTGACTTGTCCAGGCACGTTCAACATCAAATGCATCAAGAAGAAGAAACACATCGCGAACAAATGGATGCTTGGCTTCATGATGATATCACCAAACAAGACCGATGCAAACATGCACACATGTTATACAATATGTAATTTTGGAATCACTTTGTTATCCTTCTTTATCCAGATATAGCAATTTCCCCCTTCCCCTTTCTTTGTGTAGTAGTTTTTTTACAACAGCATTAAATTGTTCCTCTTGATTGATTTCACCATGATGCTTGCTGCATTTCATACATAACTGCGTACCATCATCATCTCTTCTTTTGGCCAAAGCGACATTGTCCTTTTGTCATCTACTTCAAGTCTTCTTCTTTCCAAGTGATGAATAAAGCTATCGTTTGCCGATGCTACATCTGATTGACTACTTTATCAATCTATCACAACCTCCTTTTTTGAGCGGACAACATTTCCCACGCCTACGCCATGTACATGCATAAAAGCAAAAGAAGTTGTCACAGGCTTGATCACACACCTCTTTTGCTTCTTTGATTGCATACTCCACTCATGCCTTCTGGTAAGTGTCAAGGAGAGCTTTCATGCTACACTGCCATATGAGCATCACACATATTGACTGTATCATATCCATAGTGCTTCATTGTTACTTGCACTTCTTGTGACATATGACTGTATTCCCTGATCGAGTCTTTATGGTATGTCTAATCATCATTACATGTCTTTCTTTGGTGGTATATTAACGTCATTTGATGGCATAGGGACTCACAAAAATGGCTGTGTCGTCATAACTTGGCTTCGTACATCTGCAAGCAGAAGGCAACACCACAGGAGCAAGACACCACTTTCTACTTTGAAACACACCTTCATGATTTGCTGTAAGCATACGAGATATTCTAATGATGTGTCCTTCCTGTAATACTCAATTACACAATTAGGTCCTTGAATCACATTCTTCTGCTCAAGGCAAGCTAGTATTCCCAACGACAGCTAGACACTTTGGCCAAAATGAGCATGGCACTTGTACGACACATTTCTTGACAATTACTCCGACTTTGACAGTGATCTGGACCTTGAATTCTCCGAAAGTCTTATGAATTGTGTTAAGGTATTTGTTGCTGCAGGCTTGATCTTCCACAGTAGTTTCTCACAGCAATAGTAGATTCTCAAGCGTCCCGTATTCAATTGTGAAACAGTGGTGGAATCATGCTTTGAATTGCTTACACGATACCAATTCCAGTCGTTTGAATATCGGGTAATCCATTATGGCGATCAACATGTAAGTTAGGCTTCTAGGGTGAGATGCATGCATAGCATTAACCAGGTGTAATGTATATCTTATGTACCAGGCTTGAGGAATTCCCAACTGTTCCAATGATCAAGAAGATCGGCGAACATGATATTATTGCATTAGTTGTGGATCTTCTTCGTCCAATACTCAGTGGCTTCTCTAGTAGAATGGTAAGGGAAGACATCTTCTTCGTTTTATTGGAAAGCTAAATGTATAGGAAACAGGTCAGAAATCAATGCAGACAGGAAAGGAAGTGCAGGGACAGTCGAATTGAACGACCAGATGCTATTTTGGGTGGCATTGAAGAGATGCAGTTTACAAAGAGCAGGATTTGTAAACAGATCTATCTTTTCCTTCGTTGACAGAGTTGGCAACACAACCAGATAATAGATTCGATGTTTGGAAACCGTTATATCCCCACCATGGGAGCCAGATAGTGCATCATGTTGCCAACAGCACAGGGAATATACCATTCTATCAATGCATCATCCACAAACAAATACTTTATCACAGAATGTCCCCACGCCCACCATTCACAAAATAAAAGGATGTTGTCACGCCTTGCCATCTTCCACACATTTCTTTCCTTCATCCAATCTCTTGATTGATTGCCAGGTAAGCGTAATCATCTTCCTATAAGTGATCAATGGACAACATACTCATCTCTTTTGATGTAGCTTCCTCTCGTGATGCATTAACCAAGGTGGATTTGATTCCCATCGTCTTTATTGGAAATGATATTGGTCCAGTCTACATGGTGGTGATATAACGGCTTCCCCCTGCCTATTTCTCTTCAAGAAGTCCCCACTTTTCTGAATGATCTTGGAAAGCTTTAGATATTTATCGCACCATGGAATCTACAACGTCGACCCTTGATGAAGAAGAATGGGAGAAGAATGCCAGGGAGACCCTTGACACACCAATATTAAGACGAGGATAGAAACATATTCAAGAAAAAGACAAATCAGCAAGAATACCTTTTGTATGGCAAAGTCTTATGATCATCAATCAAGGTCGTTCAACAGAACAATGAGCCAACTTTCTATCATCACTTTACAATGCCAGCATCAATATAATTATGCAATGTAGCTTTCTCTCTATAAAGTTTTATCAAAAGACTGGGGAATCTACAATAAACAAGCTTTCTTCATTCCGCCTAATCCATCTTAAGAGGTAGTTGGAGCTTGAAATGATGGTCTGCTTGGATGTGCCTGGCTTAAATACCACGTATAGCTCAAAGGAGGATGTGATCTGCATCAAGATATCATTAAGTAAAACATTCCACTAGCTTAGAAAAGAAACATACCCATCCAAGAATGATTTCTTGATTACTTTCATGATAATAAAGCTTCAATGGTCGTGCTCGGCAGTGCATTCGATCGTACACATAATGATATAGTCGAAACAATCTCTTTTGATGTACGTCATTCGTATATGGGTCGCTGTACTCAGGACAGGTGAATTGGACATGGACTTTGCTCTTGTACAAAAAGTGAGCTAACCCAGGTGCACCAATGCTCTCTTAGACCAGCAATAGTCAGCACCATTGTCTTTAAACTGCCATTTTTTGGGAAGATCTTACCTATTTTGTAACTGTATTCTGATGCATTGATGATGCTTTCCAGTGTGTTGTCTTTTTGCATGGACTAGAGAAGAAAGATAGAATCAGTCAGTGGATTCAGTGTCATGATTGATGCTTTTCCATTTGTACCTCGACAATGCTGCTTTTCCACTCGCTCAAGTCAAAGAATCGATCCTTATCAGTGCTGATCATCACAATGGATATATCCTTGGCAATGTAGCAAATATATGCATGCAGGAAGCCTTTCGAGTTGAATTTTGGCAAACAAAGTGGTGTCCATGATTCAGCTGTATGAAATGTAGTGGATCCAGTCAACATGTTGAATAAGAGATGCAAATCTAATAGTGATGGATCATGGTAAATGGCATTGATGATGATAAAGTTCCTTCTCCAATAACAAACCTGATGGGTGTAAGCTGTGCCTTCTTGGTCTTAACAAAGTAACAAGTCGACCCTTTGCTACAATCATGGCGTAAAGTAATCCCTGTATCCGATCATAAAGTTTCGTGTAAGTTCATGCATATCCTTGCATATCTTATGTCATCGTGCCGATATCTACTCACCTTGATCTTACGTCCAGATAATATAGCACCAGTTTGATCTCGCACACGCCTACTTAATCGAAGACATTGTAGTGCACTAAGCATGAAACTGTGATCCTTGTTGAAGAGTGTTGATAAGCTGTCCAAGAATACTTCAGTGCCTATATTCATTAATCTATTAGACTTGTGCCATGATGATCCAAAACCATATCATATACTAACCAGCAAGCAGACGACGAAGATCAAAGTTGACACGTTGTTCAAAGATTCGAGTGAGCTGCGCACCAGTCAATACGCTTAGGATCTGGTTGTGTAGATATAAAAGTTGATCTCGTAACTACCAATACCTTTTGTTGAGCACCATGATCATGTGACTCCTTTAGTCTACTATACCTGCACATCTGATTCTCCTGTTTTTGATACAGCTACGTAATAAAGTGGATCCCGATGTAAAAAGACAAACTTGTGTTGACCAGCATTCATTGATCTAATAAGATATGTGATCAGCTGGTGGCCTGTGTGTCACTTGCATCATAGGGCGGAGAGTCGTCTCCTTTCCATAACAATCTCTTCCTCCTCTATTCCATCTCCTTCTTTTCAAATACATACTTGATAGCATCATCTCCATCTTGAAAGAAAGATATAATAGCTTGTATAACACCCATCAATGAAGATATCCGTGATTCATCGCCATATCTGGAGAATAGTAAAGAAAGATCCAGTGAGCTGGATGTCAGGTCATCATGCATGATATTGTCATACCTTGTCCATATAGGTTTACCAGCACTGCTCAAGATAAAGAAGTGCTTCTTGTGGTGTAGCCAATTCGATGTATTCGTTTCTAAGGGATGATCTTGATATATAAGGCCATGATCTAAAGGTATTGTCATCGACTAGAATATTACCATCCAGTTTACGCTTTCCAGCAACAACGGAGCTTCGTGAACCTTGTCGACGCAACTTGTTGTAGCTTTTGACTGGGTCGCTCATTTTCGAGTTGGTGGAAGTATTGGAGTCATAGGATGAAGACATGGTAGCCGACATTGACGTTTGATCTGAAGGTGCTGTACAAGTTGAACTTGACTGGATGCCAATGGAAGGTGGCATGGGATGACGGTGGATAAGAAGGAGGAATTGAACAATTACCGATGGGACTCTGTGCGACAAGTTGGCTCATGCTCCCCCAAAATTCAGCCCACCAAAACAATGGGCTGCATTTCTCTTTCCTTTTCTTCCTCTCTTTTTCTTCTACTCTCACACTCTGATGCAACAACACGACGAAGAAAAACCTTTACTTGATACAAAACGTCATCGTAACAATGAACGACTATCACGACGACTCAGTATTGCCGCCATTATCATCTCGTTGATCAACATTTGCTTTCAAGCATATATCTTTTATATGAAACAACGCATTGTTGTATCCCATGACACGATCCATTTCGACCCTGTTGCAAACGACCAAGTGGTATTTATCATCATCATCTTCGTCTTGGACACATTCCAGCTCACCTTGTGCCACTTTGATACAGATAGTTGCTCAGCAGTGTAGTCAACCCACTATTTTTTGGCGATCGACTTACACACTCCCTTACGACATGTACAGTGGTTTGATCATTGAACAAAAAGCTATGCATCAGCTTCAGATTCAGGTATGTTTAGTATGCTTATCCACCTGGTTTGTTTGTATCTTATACTCACACCTTGTTAGGAAGGTCATACCAAGATTCGTCTCAACCCCGATGTAGCAGATACCACTGTTTACTTTGATATGAAGCTCGTGGAAGAAGATCAACAGTTTATCACCATCCAGCATGATGAACCAGACCTCGGCATACTACGTCTCATCATGGATGTAAGCAGATAAAGGAAAAGTGACACAATAATCGAACAAAGCATGCCTAACACAGTTCTCAAATGCAGACCAAAGAAGATCACCTTGACACTATTTGCATCTCACTTGACATCACTATCGAGCTTCCACATTTGGCTGCCATTGATCGATTGGATATCAGCATTTCCAACAGCGATATCGAGTTCCTGGATAATGGTGTGGTGCTCAGTGAAGCATTGGCATTGGAGACAGGAAATGGGAACATTGCATTCAAGGTGACACAATTGTTCTAAAAAGGTGTCAACAAAGAAACTTATGCCGACACTATTGTATAGGATCTAACAACTACATCCATGGCATTAGCTACCAGCAAAGGAAACATTGATGCACATCTCAAACATGGTATGGGTGATCTTAGTGCAAGTACTTCTTTAGGTGATATTCTTCTTGATGTGACCGAGATTAATTCACCATCTCGTGTGGATCTTGCTGTGTCCAAGGGAAAAGCAGAAGCTCATTTGGTATGGATATAGACATGCTATGCAGGAGATATACATGATATTGATGATGCTTGCTTCTGTTTCCAATAGCCAGATACATTTGAATCAACATTCACATTATCGACTGTGATGGGAAAACCCAAAGTGTCATCCATTGATCATCCCGACAGAATACATATCGAGCGAAGAGGACTTACAAAGCTGCAAGGATATTATGGATCATCTAGAGATGCCAGTGCTGGTAGTGACGTGAAATTGGCGACAGTGATGGGTGATTCTGTGATTGTATATGTATAGTAGTAGTAGTAGCATTTATCAGCAAAAGTGATATAAAACAGCCACGTGCACCAATGATTCTAACGTATTACGTATGCTGTCGTTGACACATGAGATAAGACAAAGCATGAAGAATGCTTCAACACTTTTATCATATTCAGCTGCGCTTACCACGGACTGCTTTCCGGTTGTGTGACATGTAGCAAAATTGGAGTACATCCTGATATTGGGGTGCATTATCATCAGCAACGCATAAGACTAGTAAATGATCAAGATCAACATTACTGCTCATACATGAACACTGCATATTGAATAGTAAATGTGATATCCATGACAAGTCGTATCCATCATTCGACTTTTTCCATGTGGAGCAATGTGTAACAAATGCCACGCATTTTTACTTCTGACAAAGACTCCACAAAAAGAGTACGCCTATTTAGGAAATGAAACCAGTGCTAAGTAAAGGGAGCAACTGAACGCGTCAGCTTGACGAATGAATGCGGAGATCATCACAGGCCTTTACGACCGCTTGCGTAAGCAATTTGTTTTCTTGTTTCTGGGTTAGATATGTGCCACATTTGATATATAAGCTCTCCGGTCGAGCCTCTTACCTTTGTCCTTCATTACACAAAATCAAACAATGGTTGCTATTGAACTTCCCCACGAATACGGCTACGTATGTTATATATATATATAATCCACCATATCATTCTACTCGACTTGTGGCATATTAACATTTCAACATAGGTCTTGACCACCTTTGCTGCAAGTGCTTTTTACTTGTTCACTCTCGGTGCCCAAACCGGCAAGTACCGACGAGCTGCCGGTGTGCCTTACCCATATGGCAAGTGATCTACTTACTCCTTTTGCTCAAGAAGCTCCTTTCATCACATGCATTAGTCTTTCTAATTTCTGGATATTCTACACTATAGCTTATGCTGATAAGGCTGAAGCTGAGCAAGATCCCAAGAAGAATCTCTTCAACTGTGCTCAACGTGTCCATCAGGTAAACATCCTCTATACATGCATAATTGTCATATAAACCCATGTCTTAACCTTGTTTTATGCAACCAAAAGAACACTTTGGAAATGTACCCCATTTACTCTACCTTTTTGTTGATTGGTGGTATCAAGCATCCAGTTTATGCATCTGTTGCCGGTGTTATTTTCCTTGTTGGACGTTTCTTCTTCTCTTCCGGCTACTTGACCGGTAATCCTAGCAAGCGTATGCGTGGTGTGTTCAGCTATGCTGCTTTGCTTGGTCTTCTCGGCATGTCTGTTAGCACTCTTTACACCATGCTTAGCCACTAAACATGGTGTCTTATCCACTACAGCAAATTGAGAATGGAGTATCGTCTCTCACACCATCCTCTCGTTTCTTTTACATTCACATCTACACTTTCAAAACTACTCATCTCCCTTTCTTGGTGCATTATATCTGGTCGTTTGTCATCATATCAAGATAAGAACCCCTCCAATCTTTCTATTCGTCACACATATATGTTACAATTAAAGAGACTGCTCTTTGTATGCAAATAATGCGCAATGTGACTTGTATTGAATCGCATTCATGTCAATGCTGGATTATATAATGGGTATATACATTCATAGAGAAGGGATAATGCAAGGTAAAGGCACCTTTAGCATCATTGAACAAGTTCACTTGAAGATAAAGGCATGCAGTGTATGTTGGTTATTCACAGCATAGGCAAGTATTGTCTAAATGGCCTGTTTTTGACTAACATGATCTTCCTGGTCTAAAGATCCCATAGTCTAGAAAGAGAACTTTGGCTGATTGACATTACTGGCATATGTGTAGTCACTTTGCTGATCTTCTATACTCTAAACTGTGCCTTATCAGCTTACTCTACCACTTGCATACACCAATTCCGCATCAACCACTATATCATGTATCAACTGACATGTCATACAACAACATCATTCCGCAATTGTAAGTCGTGGCGTGCTCAATTCCTGTAGAGTACACAGATGGCAATCATCTTATATATGACATGTCCTTTTCTCCTTCCAACCTTGGCATTTGCTCACACCACTACAATTTTGCTTACCAATGTAAGGAGATCACATACACGCTTCAACTACCATTTACAGTCGGTGTTTGTATCAGTGCTCCAGAACACAATGTGCATAATGCCCCTGAATTATTACGCAGCACACATTCATTGTGATGCATCTTGAAGAAAAGTCAGCATCAAAGTTATTTGCTTCTTTATCCAAAAGGAAGAATCCTCACGTGGTGTCAAATGACACCACTTAATGGCCAATCAGCAAGAGAATGTTGTAAGTTTACAATAGCGGATAAACATTGCACAGTAGTAGTGGCTGCTCAGTTGCTATCGATCAAGGAGACATGTCAATGCAAGTTGATTATCACAATCAATTTGCTGGTCATGGTCAAAGGTATATATAAAAGCATGCATTCACAATGACATTCATAACCAACTTCACCCATTCCACTCTTTGTTCTTTTACTTGCTCCACATCACACCATGAGAATTTCCTTGTTGACTCTTGCTACATCAACCATCATGTTCTGGCTGGCTCAGGCAGCTCCCCATCACAATCATCACCATTCCTCTGATAGTGATGTTGGATCACACCACAACGAATCTTCTACCATTGTACCGGGAAAACATTTTGACCGAGTCGTCATTATCGTTTTCGAGAACAAGGATTATAGCACAGCCATGAAGAACAAGTATCTGAAATCACTGCCCAGTCGTCATAATGGTATACTCGATGTAGCACACATACTATGGCATTGTAAATCTCATCACATAACTTGATACAGGTGTGCTGCTTACAAATTACCATGGCACATCTCATCCTTCACAGCCCAATTACGTATGTATTTCTTAAGAACCTTACTATATATGTCGACTTTATTGACAATTGGAACTTGTTTCTTCAGATTGCAATGATCAGTGGCTCTACTAAGGGTACTAACGAGGATGATGAATCCAACTTTGATCGAGACACAATTGTTGACTTGTTAGAAAAGAAGCATATCTCCTGGAAGACCTATCAAGAAGATTATCCTGGTGGATGCAACAGCCATATGGATATTGATAACTATGCACGAAAACACAATCCTTTCATCTCTTTTGAGAATATTCGCAAGAACAAGAAGCGTTGTGCCAACATTGTCAATGCTGATCAACTTGACAAGGATATCAAGGAAGATAAAGTGCCACAGTATGTGTATTATACACCCAACGTAAGTCATTGATGCATTGTCATCCTGATATATATAAAGCCTAACAATCATGATATATGGAC
This sequence comes from Lichtheimia ramosa, assembly GCA_008728235.1. Lineage (NCBI taxonomy): Eukaryota > Fungi > Mucoromycota > Mucoromycetes > Mucorales > Lichtheimiaceae > Lichtheimia > Lichtheimia ramosa. The sequence continues at coordinate 976,718 of CP031827.1, read as the reverse complement.
AATAGCTCAAGAATGATGCACACGACACTGACATGGATTATGGTGCAAAGTGGCTCAAAAAGTTCTTGGAACCACGTATCAAAAAGTCTGCCTTTAGCAAGAACACGATGTTTGTAGTGACTTTTGATGAAGATGACAGCAATACCAAAAGCAATCGTGTTTATGCAGCTCTCTTTGGTCCCGACTTTAAACGTTCTAGCAAATCTCGCAAGGACCATAAGAAATATGATCACTACTCGCTTCTTCGTACCATCGAAAACAATGTAAGTGTTACATGATGTTACTGTGTATCCATCTGACAAATGTATAATCATAGTGGGATCTCGGTGATTTGGATCAACACGATAAGGATGCAGTTGGCTTTGATCTTTGAAGAATGACATGTTTGATATAGTTGTATTAAAATAGCTTCATTGAGAAGAAGAAAAAATGATCCAATTGCTGGTTGATTGGTTTCTACACTATCATCTATGTATAAAGACGTCGCCCTTTGTTGTCCTCCTTATTTGGCATGCTGCTGTTTCCATGCTTCAAGCCATTGTTTGACACGATCCACATTGCTTTCCATGTCATCTACATTGTTGCTCGGTAACTCGACAACGATTTCTTGTGCATAGGATTCTCGTGCATTCTCGAGCACCACTTGCATGATTTCACATTCGATATTCTCTTGCAACTTGCGTTGGTTGTATCCACTACAAATATGGAATCATGTGTAAATATGCATGGCATCTCATAGTAACAAGCAAATGCTTACCGTTTCTCCATACGATCATATAAAGGTGAAGTGTCTGCTCGTAGTACAAGAACAAGGTCGAACCATCGCTCTGGGAAAATCTCGCATGTATGGAAATCCACCACCTTGCCACCTTCTTGCATCATATCTTCCATCTCATCAATAAGCTATGACATTACATTAGGGAGATATATTACACATCAACTTGAACTATACCTTGTCTTCATCCAAGATATGGGTATCATATTCGGCAAGGTAGCCTTCGTGCAACTGTTTTTGCTTGACAAGCTCACCGACGTTGATATGTTGCAAACCAGTAGCACTAGCGATAGCTTCACTTGTCGTAGTCTTTCCTGTACCAGGAGTACCAGTGACCAAGATATTAGGGAGATCGCGATCCATACTGGCAACCGATCGTGCGTCAGATTCTGAATCGGACATGTGGAAGAGGAGTATTGCAGTTCCGAAAAAGGATCAGGTCGCCTTTTGTCTACCACTATTACTGACTTACCAATCACGTGCATTGTACCATCACCACCACACTTATCGATCACACGTGTATATAAATGTATTCCAAGTGGTTTATTGACAAGAATAAAGTGTATGAAAATATCTATTACTGAAAAGGAAGTTGGAATGTGTCAATGTGAGCCACATGATTATGCGACAATGAGTCAATGCCAATGTGTGGCTTGTGTACTCCTCTAAAGACAGCTCGCTGGAATACTCCACTTGGCTGCTTTCCTCTACGTTGACGAGAAGAGACAATGTCTGCCGATAAACAATTCGACCGTTCTGCCTTGGAGCAGTTGCTTACCAAGCGTTTCTTTTATGCACCTTCTTTCCAAATCTATGGCGGTAAGCAGTTGACCATGGGAGTTTTCTCTCTGTGTGTCTGATGGACGCGTTTCTCTTTTGAAAAAGGTGTTGCTGGTTTCTATGACTTTGGACCTACTGGCTGTGCATTGTTGAACAATATTATTGCTGCATGGCGCAACCATTTCGTGCTTGAAGAAGAGATGCTTGAGCTCGATACTACCATCATGACGACTCACGACGTGCTCAAGACTTCTGGTCACGTGGACAAGTTTGCTGACTGGATGTGCAAGGATCTTAAGAATGGCGAGATTTTCCGTGCTGATCACTTGGTTGAAGCTGTTCTCGAAGCACGTCTTTTGGGTGATCGTCAAGCACGTGCTGCCAAGGCTGGTGCTACTGATGCTGATGCTGCTGCTGTTGCTACCACTCCTACCAAATCCGACAAGAAGAAGAAGAAAAAGGGTACCGTGGTTGCTGTTGAATTGCCTGATGAAGAACGCAAGGCTTATGAGGAGATCTTGGCTCAAGTATGTATGAATGGGGTCCATATTGATCATCGTTTATTAATGTATTGGTATAGATTGACAACTTTGGTGGCCCTGAGCTTACTGAAATCATCAAAAAGTACAACATTCGCTCTCCTGAATCTGGCAACGAGCTTTCTGAGCCCCAAGAATTCAACTTGATGTTTGAAAGTCAAATTGGTCCCACTGGTCAACTCAAGGGGTAAGATAAAAGAGAAAAAAGGATGATATGGATGACATGGCTAATATCACTTTATAGTTACTTGCGTCCAGAGACTGCTCAAGGTCAATTCCTTAACTTTAAGAAGTTGCTTGAATTCAACAATGAAAAGATGCCTTTTGCTTCTGCCCAAGTTGGTCGTGCTTTCCGTAATGAAATCAGTCCTCGCTCTGGTTTGTTGCGTGTCCGGTAAGCTTTTTCAATCAAAGGTGTTATGGGATGATGACTCACCTTTTCGTCATTTAGTGAATTCACTATGGCTGAAATTGAGCACTATGTTGATCCCGAAAACAAGAACCATCCTGGCTACAATGATGTCAAGGACACTGTGATGCGTTTCTTGCCCAAGGATGTTCAATTGCAAGGCAAGACTGAATTGCAAGAGATGTCTGTTGGTGAAGCTGTTGAAAAGGTATATTACCAGAGATACAATGTGGATCAAGTGAAATTCAAGTGTTGACAATGGATTGTAGGGTATTGTTGATAATCAAACTCTCGGTTACTTCCTTGCTCGTATCTACCAGTTCTTGCTCAAGATTGGTATCAAGCCTGATCGCCTACGATTCCGTCAGCACATGGATAATGAGATGGCTCACTATGCTTGTGATTGTTGGGATGCTGAAATCCATACCAGCTATGTAAGTATCTATTATTGTGCTATACCACTTTGAGAATAATGGGTACTAATCATTCGATTATCTTGTAATAGGGCTGGATTGAATGTGTTGGTTGTGCTGATCGATCTGCTTATGATTTGACTGTGCACTCTGTTCGCACCAAGGAAAAGTTGGTTGTTCGTGAACAGCTCGCTGAACCACGTGTTGTTGAGAAATGGCAAGTCGAGATCAACAAGAAGACTTTTGGTCCCAAGTTCAAGAAGAATGCCAAGGCTGTTGAAGAAGCTATCTTGTCTTACACTGATGAATGCTTTGCTCAACTTCAAAAGGATCTTGAAGCCAATGGTGTTGCACAAGTTGAAGTTGGCAGTGACAAGTTTGAAATCAGCAAGGATGATGTCTCTGTTCAAAAGGCAAAGGTGACTGAGCACGGTAAGTGACAATATATGAAATGTATGTGTATTCTGGATCACTCATAGATGAATGTTATAGTGCGTGAATATACTCCTAATGTCATTGAGCCCTCGTTTGGTCTTGGCCGTATCCTTTACTCTCTTTTGGAACACAGCTGGTGGGTGCGTGAAGAAGATGAAGCTCGTAATGTCTTGTCTTTCCCTCCTATTGTTGCTCCCTTCAAGTGTTGCATTTTGCCTCTTTCTGCCAATGCTGCTTTCGATCCATTTGTGAGAAAGTTCTCTCGTACTCTTCGTCAAAACGGTGTCTCTACTCGTACTGATGACAGTGGTGCTTCCATTGGTCGTCGTTACGCCCGTAATGATGAACTTGGTATTCCCTATGCTATCACTGTTGATTTCCAGACTGTTGAAGACAACACTGTAACCCTTCGTTACCGTGATTCCACCAAGCAAATCCGTGACAGCTTTGAAAACATCCTCAAGATCCTCAAGGAGGAGCAATAAGCTCTTGTAGATAAATTATTATATCGATGAATAAACCATGCTGTAGATGTCATATCTCGATCCAAAAACATTGTAAGAGGTGTTGATCTTGCCTAAATAAAGGTGGGTCATTTACTGTCGTCAATGATACCAAACAATGGAGCGCTGCATGCTTTATGCGTAGTACACAGCTGTCAAAAATGGTTGCACAATCAAGTGGTTCCATTACATGAATCAAAAGACAATGCACTTCCATTTGAAGGTGACCATACCATGTATACATGTTGGATTAGGTAATAGCAAAACATCATCATTGTATTCATTATACACAAAGAACCTATTCTATCTATCCTACTTTTAGGTAGCAAGCAAGAGTGATCATCAAAGTCCAATGGATGTCAAGAACCCTTTTGATCTTGCCGATATGTCATCGGATGGCGTATACGAGTCTCTGTGGAAATGCCTTTTTCTATCACACGTGATCAATTGTGTCGTGGATCCCCTTTCAACCCCACTTTTCTTGCCATCGTCAATGCTGTCCACTCCATCAAGTCCTCTGCTCTAATCTTGGTCTCCATGTGTTGCACACCAACAGCATCTTGAGGAATTCCAACAGTCAAATGGGCACATTGCCGAGGAGATATCACTTACTATTTGAGTATGTCACGCAGGACAATCAATATTTCTTGGTCTACAAGGCTAATGATTGGTTGTGTCATATACACTTGTTAGATATCTATGGCAAACAAAACATGATCAATGTGCATTAGCACCCCCTTACAAGGTTGGAACTGTGAAGAGTGGCTCAGCAAGTACCCAACTAAGAAGACAACAAGCTTTAAATTGAACTACAGGCACGTTGCAAGTTGCCGTTTTGGCAATGCATTGTTGACTTTATTCTTTCATTCTCTCTTTTCCCGACAGAGCTCTTCCGCCAAGCTTCGAAGAATCCGTCTCTTCTCTCTCTTTCTCTTTCCTCTCTTTCAATCACATCCAACTTTTGCCGTTCCTTTATTCACACGACATCATCATCCATCATGGACCATGAAACTCTGGAACAACAAACAGCTCCAGAGAGTACTCGAGGTCTTTTTGACCCACCTGAAATAGTTGTATGTATCATTCTCACCCTTTTATTGGTTCTATTATTCTCACACGCTCTATTTTTATAGTCTTTGAGACCTTCTTCATCCACCAATCGTGCTGATAAACGTCGATCTCTTCAAGTATTTGGTCAACTGGATAGCAAAGGAAGCAAGCAGCAAAATCGCAATAGTCGTGGTGGACGTAGTCATCAACGTAGCAAGTCCGCTTCGATCACTGTATCCAATCATGATGGCAATCGTCGGAATACCAACTTTGGGTTACATACCCTTGCGGAGGAAGATGATGGTGCACAAGGTCTCAGGAACCAACAACAATCACGTAACAATGCTACTGGTGATGATGCTGTTACTGTCGATTCATTACAATCCATGATCAACACTCTCAAATCAATTCCATGTGAACCAACACCCAGTACCAGTACTAGCAGTAACAGCAAAAGGAATAGTCGTAGATCCAGTAGTTATTTTGGAACAACAACAGCAAACCAGGGTAATGGCGATGACCGACATGTATCACAAAACAGACGCAGTATTGATATTCAATCCTTATTGCCAATTCCCGGTGTAAAGTCTGATCGTCGTCGAAGCAGTATGATGATGAGATCTCTTTCAGCATCCAATGAACAACAACTTGATCAAGAGGATCATGATGATACTTTGTTATCACGTGAAGCAGCAAGAGCTGAAGCAGAAGCCAAATTGATGGGCACATTCAAAAAGCCAGATTCATCCATGTCAACACCTTCATCTCGCAGACAATCAGCACGTAGTTCAATGTCCAGTGATCTTTTACGTTCTCTCAGTCGTCGTTATTCTGAATCACCTGATTTCAATGATAACAAGCGTGTATCATTACAACTGCCTACAGTATCTGAAAATGGATCTGGAAGTAATGGCCGTGCGAATCGTCGTATCACGTTCAACAAGCCCCTGAATCTTGGTGATGACACTAACAAGATTGCACATCGATCATCACGTAACTTGGAGAATGATTGGAGACCCAGTAAGTGTAAAATGGACTATAAAAAGAAAAGTACTCATTAGATGTATAGGTGTTTCTTCACCTGCTTTACCTTATTCACCACGCTCATCGACATATCGCAATTCATTCAACCTTGTTCCTTTTACACCTACACGTGTCAACTTCTCCAGAGACGATGCCAATCCTCATCAACGACGTCCTTTATTTATTGCTCATTTGCCTTTCTCAGCACTAACACCACTCTTTCGTGCACGTCAACTGGTCCGTGGCATGTTACGTGTCAACAAACGCAATCGCAGTGATGCCTATGTAGCATGTGATGAATTGGATGCAGATATCTATGTATGTGGCTCCCGTGACAGAAATCGTGCACTTGAAGGTGATGTTGTCGCCATTCGTCTGGTGGATGTGGAAAAGGTTTTGCGTGAAAAGCGTGAAAAGGAAGAAGCCAAACTCGTTCGAAATGGTGGCAAAGTCAAAGTGCGTTTACCTGATGAAGAGGATGAGAATGAGATCATTTTTGGTGGTGATGATGATGTCGACACTGTCAAACCAAAGTATTGTGGTGTCGTTGTTGCTATTCTTGAACGTGCACAGAATCAAGTCTTCTCTGGGTAAGTGAAGGATTGTACACAAGTGGAAATGTGATCACTGATGGGTATGACAATAGCACATTGACACTGATGCGTCCCAACAACAAGCGTGCTCAAGAAGAAAAGGCTGCTGAAGAAGCACAACAGGCTGAAACAGGTCAAAAACCAACCAAGGAAGCACCAAGGATTGTTTGGTTCAAGGCTACTGATAAGCGTGTGCCTTTGATTGCTATCCCAATTGAACAAGCTCCTCCTGATTTTGTCGAGAACAATACTCATTATACAAACAAGCTCTTTGTGGTATGTAGGTCAACTATGTAATGGTGATAGGATTCTCACATTCTATTTCAGGGATCCATTAAGCGTTGGCCTATCACATCGCTTCATCCTTTTGGCACATTGGAACGCGAGCTTGGTGCCATTGATGATCTTGATGTTCAGACACAAGCTATCCTTGCAGACAACAATGTCACAGATACTGAATTTCCTGAAGCTGTCATGGAATGTTTGCCATCATTACCCTATACCATGGATGATGAAACGATTGCCAAAAGACGTGATATGCAGGGTGTACGTGTATTTACACTTACTGAAGCTGGAGCTGAAGGTACATGTCTTTATTTATGCTGATGCTAAAAATATGTACTGTGACCTAATCCTGGATTTATCTTGTTAGTTATTGACAATGCACTTTCGATCCAAAAGTTGGGTGAAGATACCTATGAAGTTGGTGTCCATGTCAGTGATGTTACGCATTTTATCAAGGCACATTCACCAATGGACAAGGAGGCCCGTGCACGTGCGATCCGTGTGGAATTGATTCACAAGGCAGTACCTATTTTGCCCAAGGAGTTGACTGAGCAAGTGACCAACCTAGTTCCCAATGAGCCAAGGTAACACAAGGAAGCAAAGTGCATTTATTTGTGTCACCTGCTAATCTAATTAAATTTAGACTTGCGTTTTCAGTTGTTTGGAAGCTCAGCTCTGCTGGCAAGATTCTGGACACTTGGTTTGGCAAGACTGTTATCAAGTAAGTATAAGACCTCATGTGAGTTATAAGGACATGATATTCACAGATAAATGATAGATCACGCGCACAATTCACATTGGATGATGCTCAAAAGGCTTTGGATGATGAATTGACCACTGATATTGTTGCTGACAAGGACCTTCAAGATGCTCTTGTTCAAGATTTACGTACTTTGCATGGCATTGCCAATGAGCTACGTGATTCACGTTCCAGGGATGGTATCATGACACAAATGCGTGATGAGCTCGAGTTTGAATTTGATGATAACAAGGATCCATCCTCTATTACTACCAAAACCAAGAAACCTGCTTTGAAGATCTTGAAGGAGTTCTTATTGCTTGCAAACCAATGTGTCGCCCAAAAGATTTCGAGCCACTTCCCAGAACAGGCATTGTTGCGTCGTCATGCACCACCTAATGAGCGCAGAATTGTAAGTCATATACTACATTTGCTGTCATATACATCTTATATTTACCTCTATTATCCCTTATAGCGTGAACTTGAGGACTATGTCAGACAGCATATTGGTGTGCATATGGATGTATCTAGTGCAGGCAGCATTGAACGATCGATTGAAGCTATTTCAGACCCCCATGTGCGCAAGATGGTATCTGTCATTGTTCTCAAAACAATGCAGCCACCCAAATACTTCTGTACCGGCACACTTGACATTCTCAAATATTCGCATTTCGCTCTCAATGTTCCATTGTTCACTCACTTTACATCACCATCGACTCGTTTCGCTGATATTATCATCCATCGACAACTTGAAACAGCTCTTACTGGTGAAAAACGCTTTTATCTTGATCGTGACACTGTTCAAAAGCTGGCACAACACTGCAATGTCAAAAAGGAAGCTGCACTATATGCACGTGAACAAAGCAGCATGTTGTTTATGGCATCGTATCTCAGCAAACGTGGTATTCGACCTGCTGATGCCAACCATATCACTGTTGTACGTCGTGAAGCTCTGGTGGTAGCTGCTTTTGATCAATACTTTGATGTGATGATTCCTGAGCTCAATTTGGAACGACGCATTCACCTTGCCAACTTGCCAGTGTGGCGTTCTGAATTTGATCAAGAAACACGCTCACTTACCATGTACTGGACCAAAGGTGTGGATACCAAGACTGGCAAACAACGTGCATGGTCCATGTCAGATGATGAAGAAGATGATATGGATGAAGAAGCTTTATTGGAAGAGATGCACAATGGAAAACCACCTAGTCCACCACTCTCTGTGCAACCAGAACCCACTGTCTCTACACAAAACAAGCGTGCTTCCATGGTGCTTGCTCGATTGTCAGAAAGTACCAACTATAGTACCGAGCTTGGAACACAAACTATCAAGGCTTTGGATAAGATTCAGGTGTTGATCACTGTGGAAATGGTCAAAACGCCTCCTTTGATTCGTGTTTTGGGTGCCAATCCATACGCGTAAAGAGATCCCGATTGTATTTCGCCCTTTCTTTGTATTGTTTTATCTTTCTTAGTCTTCTTTGTTGATGTACCCTTTCACACACTTGACTTTTTCTTCTTGTATACCTATTGTTTTGCGATGTTGTACATTGGTTTTGCTCTTTGGATGATAGCATCACCCATCTACTTTTTCCATTAAAACAAATGAGATGTTGATTATACGTAAATGACTTAATAGTTGACAATGTTCATTTATCAATGCAAGCCAGAGTTTATTATAGAAGGAATAAACCGGATGTTCATGAAGATATTATGCTAGCTGATGGTCAATTGGAGATACAAGAAGTCTCCCAAATGATGCCAGTATGATGATGGTTTGATCTAGTCATCTTGGCACATGGCACCGATGATAGCTGCATAAAAAAGATTAGTAACTTATCGTAATACATTGGTATTAGAGGCTTACAATTGCATTTGTTGTGATTGAGCACGTCTTGGGGAATAGCATTGACCACGCCAACGATACCATTAGCCTTTTGGCCTCCTTCATCATCATCACGCTTGATAGAACGTTCGCCACCTTCATGGGGAGCAGGCAATGCAGTCACCTGTTGGACGACAGCCAAAGCCAAAACACTGAAAAGAACAATGGTAGAGCGCATGTTGGAATTGACGAGTAGTTGGAAGAGTGAATATGAAGAAGAAGAATGAAACTGTTGTTGTGTTGATGATGTTGAAATGGCTTTAATCTGGTCATCCTTTTATATTTTGGCAATCCCTTCATCTGGCCATGATGATAACTAAGAAATCAATCAATCTAAAGTGTGAAAAGTATAATCCATCCTCTTCATCTTGTCATTATGATAGCAAGAATTCAATCAATGCAAGCATTGATGAGAAGTAAGATTCAATCAAACTATCTGGTCTTGTGCTTTGGTTTCATCATCATCTTCATTGTGCAGCATAAACGAGGAGAATCCCACTTGTCAAGTATGATTTGAGAAATGCATTGAAGCAAAGTGACGTGTCTATATCCACACTTAAGTTTATGTGTGATGAATGCCAGTAGGTTTATTGAACTTAGTCAGCTATGCTTATGGTACAATGCACGTCCTTCTATAAACTTCTGTATATGGCAAGTTCTGTCATGGCGATCTTTCAGGATGACATGTCAAGGATACGTAAAAGTATAGATCATTGCTAGATCGACAGTGTCTATGGATGGTATCAAATATTGCCTGAAACAGGAAATAGTGTCACGAAACCTTATTTGCCCAACTTAAAACTCCAGGAACACACAAGCCCGGGATGATAATGGAGTCGGAAGCAACTGATAACATCCGAGAATGCTATCTGTGCAAGCAGACCAAAATCTTTTTTCCTTGGTGCTCTTTCTCCTTGTTCAACCCCCTTTTATCCCCCCTTATTTCTTTCTATCCTCAATCTCGATTTGGTAGTCCATATTCCTTTATTCACATACTTGAATGCCTTATCTGAAATCGCTACTCCAATTGCGTCCAAAGGTGACCGAGGATCCTCGCACATTGCCGTTATGGCGTAAACGCTATCTCTTGGGTCTTGTTTGCTTCATTGCTATCATTCCTGGGTTCTGTTCCACTATCTATGTATGTTCTCCTTTCTTACATTCGTCATGACATGTGTCAAGCAGTGTTCACCTGACCTATCTTTTCTCTTTGTAGTTGCCTGCTTTGGAAGAGGTGACAGAGGAGTTGGACAGTCCAAGTATCATGGTGACCTTGAGCAATTCGCTTTATATGCTCTTTATGGGCATTGCAGTAAGTTTGAATGATGAACGATATGATGACGTATCATAGACTTATATTGTTTCTCTGTTGGATTCACATAGCCAATCTTTTACAGCAGCGTCAGTGATCATTGGAATATTCGTCGTAGCGTCTACTTTTTCAGCATCATCATCTATACTGCTGGATCACTGGGTGGATGTTTTGCTTATGATATCTATGTGTTACTTGGCATGCGTATCTTGCAAGCAGTCGGTATTTCATCTGCATGGGCTATTGGTGCTGGGTAAGTTCAATCATGCAAGCTGTTTAGATGATACTTATGTTTGATTGAATCTAGTACTGTAGCTGATGTATATGCAGTCCATGAACGTGGCAATGCTTTGGGAATCTATTTCACTGGCCAATTTGCTGGTCCTTTGTTTGGTCCAATCTTTGGAGGATTTCTTGTGGAGCGATGGGGCTGGCCATCTGTGTTTTGGCTTCTTTTTGTCATTGGTTGTATCTTGCTTTTATTGGTGGTGTTTACCATGGAAGAAACCTATCGTGATGAAAGTATCTGGGGCAAAGAATATGACGCCAACAAGCAATTCGACCCTGATGAAAAGTCTGACAATACAGTTGTTGCTGATAAGATGGTCAATCCCTTATCTGCTCTGGTAAGTCAATCTTGACATATACTTTATGCGTATACTGATCACTTTTATAGGCACTATTGAGACACCCTTTCGTTTTTATCTGTGCTACTGCAACTGGTTTTGCATTCGGAGGCATGTTTGCTATCGAAAATATGCTTCCTGACTTGTACACCAACACCTATGCATTCAGTGCCAGTTTGATTGGCTTGTCATTTATCTCTCCTGGTTTGGGTGAAGTCTTTGGATCTCTCATTTCTGGCAAGCTTTCAGATATCTTTTTAAACCGTGCTCGTGCAAAACGTCCCAATGGTGAAGCAGTGCCTGAAGACCGATTGGCACCCAATGTATGGTGAGTAAACAGTTGATTCATCTTGCATACTTGTTCATATCTCTTATCATTCAATGACTTTTAGGCCATGTGCGTTCATTTTGAATCCTCTCTCTTTCTTTTTATGGGGTTGGCCTGTTGAAAAAGGATGGAATGTTTGGGTATCTATCATCATGTTTGGTGTTCAATGCTTTGCCATGGTCAATATCTTCAATCCTGTCATGAGTTATTTGGTGGATGCTGTCAGTGATCGTGGAGCCAGTGTTACAGCAGCAGCGAATCTGGTGCGCATGATATGGACTTTTGTTCTCAGTTTGATTGGTAAACCATTTACAAGACACACATTGCATGCTCTTGGTTTTGCCTGCCAACAGCTGTGTTGAGCCAAAGGGGGAGCATGATTCAGGTATCAGGTCCTAACTTTTCTTGCGTTTTCTAGCCAATCCAATGACACGTGCAGTGGGTGCAGGATGGGTCACTTTCTTCTTTGGCATGCTCAATTTGTCTTGGGCTTTTCTTGTGCTTCTTTTACGTATCAAGCCTGGTATTCGCAAGTTCTCTGGCTATTAGACATTAGTTGTACAAGTGATTTCTATACCAATTCTTCTCCTCGATCATCCCAATTCAAGTGAGAAGATATACACGGTGAGTTAGACCTTTACTTAGAACCATATCTCTATTCTACTATGATATAAAAGTACAATGCCTTATTGCATTTATTATTACTATTATCGCTACCTACAAAACGTCTCATGATCCAAGCAATGTTTGCAATCAAGATGGTAAAGTGAAACATGCAGTAGGATGTGATTGATCTCTTCCTCCTTGTATACAAGTCAATCGAGCAACTTTTGGCAGATCCTCCCAATACATGCGCCCAGTGTATCCTACTCTAAGTTACTTTTGTGTATTGGTTGCAAAAAGATGTTGGTATAAAAGCAATATAAGCATTTCTGATTCAGATATAGACAGTTGTCAAAGCAACCATGTGATTGTGGATTTTGCTAAGGCAAGTGAACTAATGTATACTAGCATACGACCCTTTGGCCAATGATAAGCGAACCATTGTTAAAGCAGTAATCATCTTATAGTAACAGCCATGTATTCATATTCCATTTGAGAAAGTAGACTATGTAGTACTTTTGTGTATGGGGTGGGGAGAGAAGAGCGGATGATGAAGCTACGCCATGCATGTGTGTGAATTCAAATTAGTAAAAGCCAGCCAAAAACGATAAAGCAACTTCCCCCATCTCTTTCTACCCACTATTCAACAATCATGACACGTATCCATCCAGTTTATGCTGCTGCCTTTGAGAAGATGAAAAAGGATCCACCTATCGGTTCCATTCCAATTGAAGAATACCGTGCCTTGATTGATAATCGCATGAAACACATCCCCTTACCTGACGTACATGAAGAGGATCGTACCGTGACAACCAAGGATGGCAACACCTTGCATTTGACCTTGTTACGTCCCCTTGGTACTGAAAATCAAATCCTTCCTGTGCTCATTTACTTGTAAGTGTCATAACTCCTCTTTCTCTTATCTCGCTTTTTGTATCCTAACCTTCCTCATTGGTATATTCAACAGGCACGGAGGTGGTTATTGTATCGGTTCAAAGTACACCCATGGCAAGGTCATTCGCGATGTAAGACTCTTTCCCTTTTTGTTTTACTTGCAACAAGCTCATGGAGCAATATATAGATTTGTATTCGAGCCAATGTAGCCATTGTCTTTGTCAACTATAAGCTTGCACCTGCAGTCAAGTTCCCAGCTATTCACGAAGAAGCATTTGCAGCCTTGGAGTGGGTGTATATGCAAGGTGGTAAAGAGCTCAATGTAGACGTCAACAAGCTTGCTGTAGGTGGAGACAGTGCAGGTGGTAATCTATCAGCTGCCATGCCACTGATGCTGCAGGATCGGCACCAAAGTGGCGTTACTCAATTACCTCTGGATGCAATCAAGACCCAAATCCTTATCTATCCTTCCACCGCTCCCAAGCCAACATTTCCATCCTATGAGCTGTTTGGCAGTGGCGATTTTGCACTGTCGAATGATGAAATCAAGTTCTATGGTCGTGCTTATGCCAGCAAAGCTATGCGCAACAACAAGTACATGTATGCATTACTGGCTTCGGATGAAGAATTGAAACAAGTTCCACCTGCATTGATCATCACAGCTGAAGCTGATGTACTTCGTGATGAAGGAGAAGAATATGGCAGAAGATTAACTGATGCTGGTGTCAAGACAACGACTGTGCGCATGATTGGTGCAAGTGAGTTTCTTGAAGAAAGTGATGATGATGCATGACTAATACCATCTTGTCTAGCACATGGCTACATTTCCCTTCCATTTGAAACAAGCATTTATACTCACTCGATCCATTTAATTGTTCGTCAGTTGCATGATACATTTTCCATCACATCATCCAAGTTGTAAATGATATCACCCATGCCCAACTATTACTATGACAATACACATTATTGGTGAATACATAAATGCTGGAGTGGATACTATATAGAATATATGGCTTTATTACAATGTACTCAGGGAATAGTAAAATAGAAACACAAGAGAAGTGGAGACAATGCTGCAGAGAACAATGAGCTTCAGTCCACGTCTCTGACTAGGCATTTCATTCATTGATTCATGGGTGGTGGTATTGTTGGTGGGCAAAATGGGACCATGATGACCAAAAGCAGGAATAGAAGGCCATAATGATTGAAAGAAATGTTGCATATGATCACCGAGATGAGATAAAGGCGAATCATTGTCATCGTTTTTCATGGATGTGGATGATGCTTTGCTTCGTTGACTGTAAGAGGATGATTGACGTCTTCGAGCATGACAATCACGACATGTGGATGGATCTGATCTGGATGAAGAAGGATGATCAAAGCTGCAATATGAGTCAAATGAATCATGTTTACGCTTCAAAAGAGGAGCTCGTTCAGTTTCTTTCTTGTCATGATCATCATTGGATTTCTTAGTTGTTGTGGTGGGACTTGCAGATGGTGAATGATGATGATGGGTGCTATTGGGTGTTGTGGGACGAGTACTATTACTGCTGGTGCTGGTGCTCTTGTCGCTTAAAGATGCAATGGCTGATGAACTGCTCCAAGGGGTTGGTGGCAGTTGTAAATGGTTATTGTCGGTGGCACCTGTATCAACAGTAAGCGTGCGTTGTACTGGTTTGATCAATGTGCCACGATCCTGCACACAAGTCAAATCCATGCTCATCTTGGAAAGCTATAATGCACCTTTAGTCCCCAAGCTTCACCAATAAATGATGTTTATGACACTTACCCATGAAGGAAATACATGTACACGATGAGGCATCAATACACTAACACCATGAAGATACGTTGAAAAGTCATGAACTGGTTCCATCTATGTTGCCATTTCAGTCAGCACATACATAGCTTCATAAATAATTGCTTACCAAAGGAGAATTGCAAAGCTTTGAAAGCCATGAAGGAAGATCTTGAAGACTATCTCTTCCACTGATCTTGATCACAGCAAAAGGAAAACGTACAATGTCATTTGGAGCCATCGATGGGTATGGATAATTGTCTGATGACTTGAAGGATGACTTGTGCGAGTTATGATGATATTGCATAAAGTAATCATCCGAACCAGAGGATGAGTAATGATAAAAGTCATCAGAGTGGACTTGTGTATCATGGATTGGGCGTGCCATGGCAATTTCAGTGTCAATAGTGATCACCAAGTCTGAGCTAGAGTCAGCGTACACTGTGCGATTCAACATTGTTTTCAACACTAAAAAGGACCACTTGTCATCAGAAATGTCATGAATCCATATTACTATGCTGATGATAACTTGCCTGGTTCCATATGACATGCACGTGCATTTTCTTCCATGGCCAAGACTTGCTCAGTTGTTTCGCTATTATCAGCAGCAGATGTTGCGTTTTCTTTGAAGAGATGCCAATGTTTGCATTCTGGCTTGTTAAGAACATGGCGTAAAGACCAGTCACCAGCAAGCCAAGGATCCATATGCTTAGATTTAAACCATAATCGATGCTTAAAGTAAGACTTGCTTCCGACATGTCGTTTACTCTTGCGTGATGATGGTGCTCCATCCTTGAAATTATCAGCTTGTGAATGATTGTTGTCATTGGAAAAAGGTCGATAAGGACTTTTGCCGAGACTTTTGTGACCTCTTCGTGTGGTACCACGACGTTTACCACTGGCAGTGACATGTGTATTTGTAGAGCAATACACTTTCTCTTCCAATGCCACTACAGGCTTATTACTAGCAGTACGTTGTTCTTGATCATACCATCTAATACGAAGTGCTGTTGATGCAGCATGCGATTTGCCATTATCACTAGCCACTGCACGTTCTGCATAGCTTGTCAATTGGGGTGTATCAAGATGTAAAGTAGTAATGCCATGAGAATAATGAGGATTGTTGGTTGTCACTGTGTCTGTTTGTGCTTGTGGAAGAGTGGTGTCTTGAATATCAAGGTATTTGCCAATATGAAGCATGATTTCCACCAGATTATCAGGATGTACCCAGAATTGTTGTACTGAAATCATTCCATGGGCTGAATGTTGTTGTTGCTCACTATCAGTTGATCCAGTAATGCATGAATCACCTGATGATGCAGTGTATGTCGATCGTTCTTCATCATCAGAAGATGTGGCTGGTGATGGTGGAAGATAAGGTGAACTATTATTTACATCAGCTGCTTCTGATGTTGGTGAAATGTAGATGCTTGTAAAGTTAGGCACTTGGCGTAGCTCATCATCGGGAGATGTCATTCTTGGTAATGAAATCAAGGAATCTTGTGTACTACAAAAACAATATCAGTACCAGGAATGATTCTCGACTCTCTCCTTTTTTGAAAAAGACACTAACGGTAAAGAAACATGCACCAAGCGCATAGCTTTGTGAAGCTTATTTAGAGAAGACATCAAGTCAAGCAAGTCGGCAGATCGATAAAAGAGCTTGCTTGAAACCAGTCGATACAATTGATTCTGCAATACAGGTTGTCGTTGACGTTGTAAAGAAAGCACTTGAGAATCATAACGAGCTAATACAGCAAACAATGCTCTGTAGTTGCTTTTGCTAAAGCGGGCAAGCAATGCAATCTCGTTGGGCAGTGTATGATTGATTTCAGTCTCCAGTCGTGCTTTTTTTGTTTCAGGCTGTGCGTGGCAAAAAGAAACTCGACGCTGTATTTCCCCGAGTTTGAGACTATAAAAGTCATTGACCTACAAACAATAAAATGGCGGGTCAATTCCAGCCACATTTGATCTAATCATCATGTGGAAGAGTAAATTATCATACCTTAGCAAGCTCAGCATCCAGCGTGCGAATAAATGAGATCTGTTGTTGATCAATGATGCATGTGTTGTCGTGGAGAAGCATAAATTGATGTAATGATTGGATTTCTCGACTAAGACGATCCAGGTCCAAGTAAAAGAAACGCCATGGTTGATGTTGTAATTGCTTGAATTGATAAATGTATTCTTCTGGGATTCTTGTATACTGTTCATCCACATCATCTTGGTGCTCAAGATCGTCATACGAGTGAGCAACATCAGTCAAATGGCCTAATGTTGCAGCATAACTCGGCACAAAAACAGAAGGCAATCGATCAAAGATGGTGTCGAGAGGCCTATCGCTTATTAGCAAAAGGCCTGAAGATGATGATGGCGATATAGACATTGTTGGGTTCCCCAAGAAAGATATGAGAAAGGTGGGGATGACTTAAAGTGAAGAAAAGAGAGAGAAAGGAAAGAGATAAATCGGGCGTTTTTCTTTTTTACTTGCTTTGAGCGAGTGATTGCATTGTGATGGTGGTCGTAGAAGGCACATATATACACATACACCAAAAGGATATCCTTTTCTCTTTTGCAGGTGATGTTTAGAAATTTCCATACAGTGTGTTTGTCAGTTTCATCACGCTACGCCTCGTAATCAGTCCGCCACTGGCAAAGTATATACGAAGCGTTCTCCACTGTCTCATTCTCGTTGACACATTAAAAACATGTTTGGCAATGCGCCAAAGGGTCTTCTGACAGCACAATACTCACACATTCACCAACCTTGCATGTATATCTCATGATACTGATACTTTTTGTTATCTTCAAGCTACTTTATTTCCATTACATCTCGATAAACGACTAATGTAAGCACTATTTCACCACGCATTGCAAGGAGAAAGGGACTATTAATATAGTTCTCCCTCTATGTTTTGACTTTATCCACCAAACAGAAACCATTTCGAATGGTCACGCGACTCCTTTGTTGTTGCATTGTTTGTCGTGTTAGAAGAGGTGTGTGATGCAAGATGTTTACACTAGACTGCAGGCCCGATCCTTGACAAGTATAGTACTTTTTGTGGTATAAACTGAATAAGCTCGCGTGCATCTTTTCTACTCTTTCATTTTGTAATCACTACACACGCTATCTAGTGTTGATTTCACACAGTGGGATAACCAAACTAGGTTACACTGTGGAGAAAGAGGATCGTGCATGCATACGATGTAGGAAGTACCACTTGGTACAAATGAGATCACTTTAGAAAGCGATTCAATGTATCTTAAGGGTTTTAATGATGCAAAAAAAGGTTTAACAGAAGCAAATAAACGACACACACTTGAAACTGTTGATAGTGGTGTACACGAGATGAGAATGATAGATGAAGAAGGACTATTGATCGTTGCCTTTGTAGGAAATCTCACCATCCTCCTTTTACAGACTAATGATTGTAACATAACAACAGCATATGTGTAGAGCATCCAACAACTGAAGATACATTGTATTGGTAACGACAAGTGATAGTTTATAGATCGCCATCTTATCCTTATTGATGTTGACAAGAAGCGGAGCCTGGCTTACAAAAAAAAAGTGTACCACGACGCCTTTACCAAGTATCGCGTCTCTTTTTCCTTAACCGATCTCGGCTTGTTCACTCACATCGCCCCCACTCTTTCGCGTCCTTTAACGACATCTGCCATCGTTCCCTCTCATTTACGCAGACTGGCCTTCATTCCCTGACTTTTTAACACGCGTACCATTTCCTTAAGGTATTGTGTGTCAAGTAAAGAAGCATTCATACTTTATAAGCACGTATTGACCCCATTCTAGTGTTGTCTCTTTTCTTTGTATTCTAAATGTCGCAAGTCTCTCCCACTTCTACTGTCAGTCAAGCTGAACAACAAGCTGCAACGCTTCCTCCTCAGCAACAAGACCAAACCCTTGAAAGAAACCAGAGCAGCACATCTTCTGATCCAGCCTTGGATGATGGTGGTGACAACTCACTTTTGACTCTTCGTGCATTACTTTCCAGCAAAGAAGCCGGTGCAGTTATTGGAAAAGGTAAACGAGAAAGATGGAATGGGTGAGATCACTACTAACATGGGATGAATTCTTTATTAGGTGGCAAAAATATTGCAGAACTTCGAGATTCTACAGGTGTCAAGGTTGGCATTTCCAAAGTCGTACAAGGTGTCCCAGATCGAGTATTGACTGCTGTTGGTACGGTGGAAAGTGTTGCCAAGGTAAGCAAATCAGACAATGAAATGACGTGCCAGTAGCAGCTGACGTTGTATTTTCCACAGGCATATGGATTTGTTGCTCAAACATTGATTGATAATCTTACTGGTGCACCTGCCACTCCACCTATTTCACCTGTCACTCATGAAGATGGCTCAAATATTGGCAGCAACACTACATTGCGATTGCTTATATCACACAATCTTATGGGTACAGTCATTGGTCGTCAAGGTGTCAAGATCAAGCATATTCAGGATATGTCAGGTGTTCACATGACTGCTTCAAAGTCCTTGTTGCCACAGAGCACTGAACGTGTAGTGGAGATTCGAGGCACTGTTCATGGTATTCAGACTGCTATTCAAGAGATTGGACAATGCTTGTTAGAAGACAAAGAACGTGCTTATGGTACCATCCTCTATAATCCCATCAAAGCTACAAAGACCAGTCAACAACCACCCCAAGGATACACCCAACAACATCAACATCGTCGTAGCTCCTCCATTACACGTACCGGCAACGGCAGTGACTTTACATCTTCTACCACTCCTACTAATGGTGCCTTGGGAAGCCAGCCATCTTCTCGTCGTCAATCTGTATCTTCTTCCTTTGCAGCAGATAATCCCAACATTCGTACTCAACACATTTGCATCCCAAGTGATATGGTTGGTTGTATTATTGGTAAAGGTGGTGCCAAGATCTCTGAAATCCGTCGTCTTTCTGGTTCTCGTATTTCCATTGCCAAAATGGCTCATGATGAGACTGGTGAACGTATGTTTACTATTCAAGGCACTCCAGAGGCAAATGAACGTGCATTGTATCTTTTATATGGACAATTGGAAAATGAAAAGGAACGTCGTTTGCAAGGAATGATGCAGCAAGAGAATCTTCTTTTGGAAGCGGATGAAGAGTGAATCAAGGACTGAGAGACAAAGAAAGAGAGAAACAAAGATGGATGTCATCCCCCAATCATGTATCTTGCCCATAATTATAACAATCATCCCCTTCTTCCTCTTGATATAACAACATCACACACACAAAACAGCTTTCTATTTCGACCTGTATATCGTCTTCTTACCGATTATAAAAAAGTGTATTCTTTCGTTTTCAATTGCATTTGTGATAAGGCTTGTTTGATTGCCATAAAATGACATGATTGATAGCAACTGCTTATAAATGATCCTTGTTCGCTAAAGTGTGTCATAGTTTTTTCAGTTTTCATTGATGGGTGGTTACATATACAGATGTGGAAGAGGATTGCAAAGCATTGCACAAGTAAATCTATTCAGGGAATCCTCATTGACTTGTAGCTCAGATGGATATGTCAAACTAGATGAAGCCATTAAATGGTGACAATTCTTTGTTGTTAAGCTGCAGGAACAACATGCTCTTATTATAACAATGACACATCGACATTCTTACACCATGATCATCCAAATTCACATCAAATGTTATAGAAAGCAAGTCGTTTTCATTAATGCTGGTATAGAAATACAGTTGATATGCATGGATATACTACGCTCCTTAGCAAAATGTGTGTGAAGGTGTACATATATGTAGTGGTGATATGATCGTGATGGTTCGTGCGCCATGTATTGGTCCCTTAAAAGATGACGGCATCAGTGCGTTCCACCAAACGAAGCTCATCAATTTCAGGATGGACAACCAAACCAGCGTCATGGGTCTTTTTGAGATCAGGATACACAAGCTTGCCATCAGCATCCATCTTGGGCTCGATGATAGCCTTGGCGAACAATCGAGTCAATGCGTAGAACATTTCAGTTTCAGCCTATACACCATATGTCAGTGATCCTATTGCCTGATACATGTCCCAACTACATTACCAAATAGATACCAGGGCAAATACGTCTAACATAAAGATAAATGGTTTTAGTTGACAGCAGCAACAATGATAACATTCTTCTTACCTTCCCCAGCCAAAGTTATATTGGTCACGATTGTCAATACCAGAGTTGGCAGATGCTGACATGGGCTTAAGGTTGTTCAAGAAGCGTTCTGGAATGAATTCTTCAGGGTTGGAAAATGCATCAGGGTTCAAATGCATTGCATGCATGTTGCTGACCATCACAGTGCCCTTGGGGATATAATAGCCTTGGACATCCACTGTCAAAAGACATCATCAGTCTATTGTATGCTTCCAATCCTTTGTATTTTACTTACCATCTGCAGTAGCTTGATGCAATAAACCAAAATGAGTGGTAGGTCGGTAGCGAATACACTCCTTTTGCACAGAGATAAGGTAAGGGAAACTGTCACGATCAGCAAAAGTAGGGAATCGCTTGTTGGCTAAGAGAAACTCATCCACTTCGGCACGTAGACGTTCTTGCACTTCAGGATGATGACACATGATGACCATGAACCAAGAAAGTGAAACAGCTGTTGTATCAGCACCACCAGCAACAATATCACCTACATTCAAGATTGTTAGTCATGTCACGTGTTCTATATACAATAGATCGTGATACATACTCAATGCAACCAAAATGCCATGATCATCCACTTCTTCATCCTTGTATTCGTAAAACCACTTGGCCAAACATTCTTCACCACTATCCAAAGACTCCTTGATAAGACGACGGAAGAGTGGATTGCGTACTTCTTCAATAAAGCGCTTGAGCTTACGTTCCTTGCGGTAAACGACATCCAATACAGTCAAAATGGGCAAGAAAGAACTGATATCTTCAGCAACACCAGCAAACTTCATGCTTTGGTCAATAACACGCACAATTTCACGGAATTCAGGGTCGTGGGGTGAGTCGACACGCTTGCCAAGAGAAGCTTGCAAGATGACGTTCATGGAGAAGAATTGCAAAGGCTTAATAAGACTGACACTGCCATTGGCAAATGAAGCACTAGTCAAGTACTTGATAAGGTACTCGGATTCACGACTGATAATATCACTGAACTTGTCAACGTTTTTAGGAGCAAGAATGTCAAGAGCTAGTAGTGGAGAAAGAATGAGGACATTGGATCATGTCATGTGACACAAGTACAACTCACCTGCAGTTCTGGTTTTCTTCCAACGCTTGCCAGGATCAGGGAAAGCAACACCACTACAATATATACATGAGCTTATTGAATCATAAAAAGTATCATTTTCTTGTTACCGTTGACCAGGTGCATAATACTGATGACTATACAATTGCCAAGGACGACCTGATGTGACACTGCCCTTGGTACTGAAAAGCTCATGAGCAATGTTTGGATCGCTGATCATGATCCATGGTTGCACACCAAAGTAAACACGGATGATAGGACCTATTTTCAAAACATATAAGCTATTCATTCCAGTGTGTGATATATATCTACTACTTACCATATTTCTTATGCCACTTGGTAATGGTGGTAGCAGGCAATTCACCCATTGACAATAAATGACCTGTATACATGTTTGTTTTTAGTAACACGATGTGTGACAATGTTTGTGATCTTTACCAAAGTATGGGATACGGCCTTCACTGACAGTTGGGATATCACGAAATCCTTCAGGAATGGCATCACGCTTCTTACGCAAAGCATAGGTGGTATAAAGTGCCACAGTAGTAGCAGCAGCGATACCGACAATAGGTTTGATTTGCTCCTTATTGAGCGATGATCCGAGTGATTCAATCCAACCTTGAATGTCCATTTTGTATGTGTAGACAGAAAGAAATGACAAAAGAAGAAGGAAAGAGGAAAGAAAAAGAAAAAGGAATACTTGTATTTGAATTGGGGTGGCTGACCAAAGTATAGCTTATAGAGAATCAAATGTCACACCAAGAGAAAGAGCGTAAACGTTATCATGCAAGCTTTTATACGCTGCTGGTATGTTGTGTTGTCTTGTGAGCATCATGCTGCAGGAATAGCATAGATCTCCTACTGTATTTTCCTTGTCAGCCACACCTGCATACACTCTATAGTTTACATGTAGTAAGGCTTGGCAAGTCATTTCATATAACAGATATGGTGGCTTGATGAAGATAAAAACAACTCATCGCTCTTGAATCCCACTCTTGGATCGTTCGATCACACAACATACACATGTACTGTGATGAAAAAACAACGTGTAGGGTTAAATGCACGAGTTTGTGATGTGTCTGTGTACCGATCTAATGGCAATCTTGGAGGAACCACCAGGCTGTGCTACCCTATTGAAAGAATCTCCGATATGGCGGTGGGCGCGGACAAAGAGTGGAAACCGTAAGCTTGTTAGCATTTTCATGTTGTGATCCACATGAAGGATCCTATCCATTCAAAGTATTCTTTTGCATTGATGACCAGATCTTATGCTCATTCGTGTGTCCAGACCCTTAGTTTTGGTTTATTTCAAGATGTTCTATAGCAAATCACCAGTGATTTGTTGTATCACGCACAGGTAGTACCACACATGCTCTCTGCAAATGTTATAATATGACTGGGGGCCCAAAATGTTCGGAGAACCAGATTCATATTAATGTGAACATCTATTGTGGATCTTTAGGTACCCGAAGGAATCTTGTTCTTTGTGCATCCTTTACTTCTGTCACACTACTCATAGTATCACTTTGCATTATCATGACTAATTGAGAATGTAGTTAAAGTTCATTGTACCAACCTATGTAAAGATAGGCTACACGATATTACTTGCTTCTAATTTGGGGAATCAAACATTCACTTTTTGACAGCACATGGCGATCATGCCATTTTCTTGTCAAGCAAGAGTTGTATTGGCAACTATCACTCCTTGGTATCTGACTTTTAGGAAACATGTGGGGGAATTTGCATGTCACTCGTATACAAGATGGTCTTACCGGATGAACTGCACGCGAGTTGGCAACTCCTTGTTGTTGTACCTATGAATACTTTTATCCCCAGCCCCCACTGAATGATCACTCCCATCTTTCATATATGTAATGTATGCGTATATTGTGTGTGAGATTTAATTTTGCATTTGTATATAACTAGACTATGTCCAAAAAGTACGTGGCACTCCAATACAAGTGGGATGATGTGCGTTTCTTTCCTTTTTGATTGTATGTTGAATGTAATATAACTTGTTTCAAAAGACAATATGGGCTGCAACAATGCGTTGAAGTTCTTGCTATAATGATGGTGATGAGTAAAAATAGAATATCCCTTCCAATTACTCCTCTAAACACTTCCGACCACCCTTACCTCGTCAATCAAAGCCTCGTTTTGTTGTGCAGGAGCACCTGATGTTGTTGATGCTGCTGATGATGGTGGTGGTGCTTGTCGTTGATGATGAACTGAAGGAGCCTTGGTCACCTTGTTATTGCTACTACTGGTGCTATTGGATCTTGCTGGTGGTGCTACTTGATCATGAGTCGAAGTTGTAGTAGAACTTGAATCTTCATGTTGTGACAGTGATGTTATTGACTCAGTGCCAAGATGCTCAGCATGTTGTTGTTGTTGTTCATTCGTGTTGGATTGAGAAGATGATGATGTCAAAGTAGGCTGGGGTGGCTCAGGCTTTTTGCGAATGACAAATGAACCATCAGGTCGATTCCATGGATGAAAATCATATCCTCCTTCATCATCCCATTTGCTGCTTTCTCGACTTTGTAGATAATCCACACCACGTGTCACCAATAAGAATAAATCATCCAATCCATTGTTATCACCATCTGTTGTAGTAGTGGTAGTTGATGCTTGTTGTTGTTGTTGTTGTTGAGAAGGTGTTGTAGAACATGAAGACAAGGAGGATGGTGGGGATAAACTGGAACTTGCATCCACACCAGCAGCAGGAGTTGAGGAAGTACTCGAGGGTGATGAATTAGAAGATTCACCTGGAAGGGGTGGCAAAGGCGACTCAACAAATTCAGTCTTGCTCTCCCGTTTGGGGGTGGTATCATCACCTTGTTGACTATCCATCCACATGGTATATTGTGCTTGAATCTCACTATTCTCTCCAGGCTTACTGGGCAATGCCTTGTTGCGACTCATGGTGGAAATGGCATCATCATCATCTGAATCCTCCTCCTCCTCCTCTGAAGAAGAATCATCACTCAATTCAATAGGCTCCTTGACATCAATATCATCATCATCATCAGAAGATAAAGAAGATGTGCTGGATGTTGCTACTGATACAGCTGATTCATTCACCACTGGTTGTTGATCAGGTGTATTCGCTTTGACTGGTGAAAAAGGAGTATTGGAAGCAATTGGAGTGGATGGTGCTGTTGCTGCTGTGATCTTGGGTTGTACTTTGGTTTGACCAGAATGGGGTGTAGGTGTCAAAGGTGTAGGTGGTGCTGATACAACACTAACTTGGGATGATGAAGCATGATTCTGAATAGGTTTGACAGAAAGTGAAGATTCATTGGCCATTGTTGCAGGTGTATTTGGATGTCCCAAACTAGCTGTTGAACCATGATGCTGTTGTTGTTGAAGAGGTGGTGGTGGATTCTTCTTTGTCTTGGAACCCCAACCAACAAGACGCTTGAGCTGTTGCTTCAAAGAGCTTTCCTTCTTACGAGTAGATGGTTCAGTCGATGAATGTTTCATATCAGGTGTAGCAGTGTTGTTGTTGTCGTAATCTGAATAAACTGAGCTTGTAGCAGAAATGTTGGATGAGGACATGACAGAGGTACGACGAAAACCAGGTGTTGGAGGAGATAAAGAGCTTGTGCTTGGTGAATGCGGAGCCCAGTTACCATCCCCTAAAGTGCCATGATTACCACCACTAGCTGTAGTTGTCCCTTGATAGGGTGTAAGGGATGATTTGCGTTCCTGACTCGACAAGCTGCTTGGAAAAGATGGTCTCCTGTCATCCATGGGCGAATTTAAAAAGCCAGTTGATCTTGGTGAATCCATAAGAATGTCAAGAATACTAGGTCGCCTTTCCTCTGGTATCATAGCACCACTGTCATTGCCAAGACTACTTGCACCATGATCAAAGTCACCAGGTTTGCCAATAGGCGATAAAAGAGGAGGTGGATGTGAATTGGGCTTACGATAATGAAGAGAATCAGCACGACGGAGGATGAACAAAAGATCACTTGTAACAGGGGATGTCTGTTGTTGATGATGCAATGCACTTGCCATGTGATCCCTAGGATCCAAAGGAGTCTCGACACCATTCACTGCTCTAACTGACATCCGATACTTTGTCAAACACCTTTCTGTTGGCCCAAGCGATAATGGTAAGCCATCTGCCTCTGCATCAGGTACGTGAAACTTTTCCAAAGCCATGTTGATAACTGAACCAATTTGCTGATCTTGTTTGACAGGCATAATCTTATCAATTCGATCAATCTCTTGTCGTGATGCCATCAGCTTTTTCTTCTTCCCCGAGGGGGTAGTGGTGATAGGTGTTGGATTGGTTGTAAAAGCATGTGCTTGGTCATTGGATGGCATATTGGCATTAGAATTCACACCATCATCAGGATAAAGAGACACTTTGATGTAAAAGATGCCTTCTCTCTCATGTGCTCGCTTGATACGTCGATGCAAATAGAATCGTATCACTGAATCTTCATCATAGGATGTCTGCTCATAATTGCTGAAACTGCTGGATCGTGGACGTCGTGATCGATTCTCATTGCCAAGTGCACCTGATGTTGTATTCGTCTGTGGCTGTTTGATATGCGAAACAGAAGGCATTGGTGTCGTTAATGGTGCTGTCAATGTCTTGAAGATGGACAATGGCTTATCCTGTGGTGATAACACGTAATCATCTATCATAAAGTCAATAATCTCATCCAAATGGATCAAAGTAGATACTCATTTTACCTCCATCAAGTCCTTGAACAGCAATATAATATTCAATGATAGTCCCTTCAGTTGCTGCAAGATCCAGTGCAAAACGTGATACTGCATCCTTGACTAATTCATCTGCTGTTGTTGATAGACCAATTGAAAATGTATGAAAGAGAGGTGCTTCTTGACCAATGTTGCCAGCAAATACACGTAAAGGCTCATGCACTTCGCCACTATGATTTGATCCACCATTACTACTACTACTACCACCAGTTCCACTGCCAGCTTCAGGCACAGTCAATGACGCCATATCAGGTGCTGCTGTAATCTCGTCTGTAGTATCAACACTGTCATGGGCATCTTGAAAGTCGTCTTCGTCGTCTTCGTCGTCATTGTCTTGGTCTGTGTCATTGTCACCTTCGTCTTCACTCTCGACTTCGTAATGGATAACACGTGTAGCGTCGTCAGCTGCAATGGTCACATTCTTTGAACTGAACTTTGGTGTTGGATCTGCGTCGTCTGTAGCAGCTGGTGAAGTGATTTCAACGTTACGATGCTTGTTGAGACGAGCCAGTCGTTCATAAGGTGTCTGTGTAAAGAAGCAAATGAAATTCAGCCCATGTCCCATCATGCATTTTATCTGTGTGTTACCTCGATGTTCTCTGCAGGAATGTATCCAACTTCTCTAGTTTTAAGTACTTCTACGAGCCACCAATAAATGTTGGTATCTTCCATCAATATCAATGCATCTCCTTTGACAACGGAAGCTTGTCCTTCAACTGTAGCCACAAATGTATGTAATGCATAAACAAGATCAAAGTTGATATTCTCATCAGGAATACTGGGTGATGATGACATGGATGATGCATCTTCAATAATCATTCCTTCATCATCTTCCTCTTCTTCCTCTTCTTCCTCCTCTTCTTCAACTGGAATGTCACGAAATCGATCATCCTCCCATGCACGATGGCGATGGTGTTGTTGTTGATGATGATGAGGAGAAGGTTCGTGGATATGTTGTTGTTGCCAATGTATAGCAGATGTCATTTGAAAGGGGATAGATTAATACAAGATGTATGGGGCGACAAGAGTTGGATAAAGAAAAGGGTGTTGTATAAAAGACGAGTAAGAGAGTAAGAGAGAGAATAGGAAAGAAAGAAAGAGAGATAGATGATCAAAGAGAGTAAAAAAAAGGAGTGTCAAGACAAGATATTACACAAAGAAGGGAAAAGCACACTGTGAATCAGGGAGCAATATAAGCTAATAGACGTCGTATGTGTAAAAAGTAAATGAGACAAGAGAGAACACGCATTTTGTTGCGGTGTCTTGAACCCCCTTTGATAAGGGGAGACACAAGTTTTTTGGAAAAGTCAAGGGGATATGCTTATACGATGTTCACTCTTCTATTTGCGGAGAGAAAAAAGTCATCTTTTAATGTGTGTGTGTTTCTTTTCCTTTCTCCCATAATGAGTTGCATATTGCCATGTCTTTTTATTCATGTCAATCAGTCGATTCAGTCTCGGATAGTGAATGCAGGAGGTGAAAGAAAAAAGGGGAAGGAATAAAAGGTGGATCAAAAGGGAGGGAGAATCATCATGTGTAACCAATCTATCAAATCCTCTTCTCTACTCCTTTGATTCATATATATGATGATGGGTATAACAATGAGGAAACATGGTGTTGTTTATATGTGATGGATATCTCGATTGGGGTGATTATATAAAGCTCCATATGATCGGCTACTGCTACTAAGGGCAAGTCGAGATTGGCGTCGTTCTGGATGATGATAGTACATGGTTCTTTGGCGTCCATCTTGAACTTCATCGGATGATGACGAGTCAATGCTGCTACCTTCCTCCAATTCTTCTTCCTCTGGATGAGCTGCAAGAAGGGGTCGACGTTCACCATTGATATCTATATCACCAATTGACAATGAAGCGCAAATATCCTGTGGTGACCGTGCCAAGGGGCTGCTGCATATACTATTACCATCATTATTAATATTCATCCTGCCGATACTTGTCGTCGTAGCTGTAGGTTTGGGTGATACTCCAGGCTCAATGTCCGAATAAATGCTTTGTCTCCTGTATTTTGCTACTGGTAGCCATAACTGTGGTAATGCTCCCAATAATGCTGGATGGCCATATTTCTTCATGCCAGTGTTCAATATACCATCTACAAGTGTCATGGGTGGTTGTCGATAGTCTGTATACTTGGTTGGTTCTGCAACATAATCATCTTGATCCAATACTGTTCGACGTCTTCGAATAAGCACTTTGCCATTGGCATCAATCACACGTCGTGACGATCGTTCTGATGTAGATGGTTGTGGTTGGGGTGGCTGTTGTTGTTGATTGTTTGGTGGAGAATCTGGTCCATCAATGGCTGTAGTCGCTACACCTAGTCGTTGTGTGAGTAATTGTAATGGCAGAAATCGTGTACTACGTAAGTAAGCTGCATCCATTGTAAGCTTGAAAACAATAGTGAAAATGATCAATGGTCCACAAAGTACTGCCAATGGATACGCCTTTTGTAAGAGAAAGAGACCACTTGACATGACTTCGAAAATCAGTAAGCCAACAATGATGCGTGAAAAGATGCGTGGCCACATGCGTCCAGCAACTTCGTATGGATGAAAGTAGACTGATTGCAAGTAGTGTTGTAAGTCAATGATCATATTCAATGCATAAACTAGTCACTTACCATAGAGAAATTGATACTTGAGCACCACATACGCGAAACAAAAGTATAATGTGCCAAACACCAAGATAATAGGAGCACTTGTCGAGTAAACCAACAGGACAACAAACATGAACACAGGTGCAGGATATCCCCATCCATAGTTGTACATGCGTGGAGCTGTCACTTCAGCGAAATCACGTGGTGTCTTGCTGAGAAAGATCCTCCAAAAGCCTTGTAAGATGATGATACCCACTTGCAGTAACTGGATTGGCAAACTAGAAAAAAAAAAGAATGTTGAGTCACTGTATACAGAGCAAAGATAATAATGACATAACTCACATCATGAAACATTGAAGCACTGTGTAATTGACAAAGAAAGGTGCAACCTAAAGTTTCGCGTGCCAATTAGCTTACAAATAGACTTGATGTATGTGTTGATATGATTACCTGGGGCAAACTCGTTGCAAGAATATTGGCAATCTGCGTAGGATCCTCAATCATATCAGTCAAAGTCTTGAATAGTGTCGATGTAACTGTAAACACCAGCATAAAGTTGAAGAGCAAGAAGAAAAAGTGCCTAATAGAAGAGTGTTAGTGTTACTGAAGGATGATTTGCATTCCATTTCAGATACTTGCTTGCTAAAACTTGATTCCTCTGCTTCACTTCTTGATTGAAATCCTTCAATGACACTCAAGACTAGTAAAGAAAGCAATGTAAGAATCCCACTAGAGGATCCACAAGTGATTTGCACTTACCATTGACAATCAGTGGAAGAATAGCCATAAAGATGACGACTGCTAGTGTTGGCAAGAAACCAACCACAATCTGGTGCAAGATTTTGTTCTTCTTGGCAAGGTCCATCAACCAAGGGAAATAGTTCTGAAGTGATCGTTCGCTTGTCAATGCAGAGAAATAAGAGATGGGCAATATCCAAAAGAAGACCAAAAAGATAAGAATGACAAAGATGACAGCTTTGCGAATCATGCGTTCTCGACCATGCATAGCAATGTTCTCCCATAAGACATTCCGTGGTTCTGGTGCCAATTCAGCTTGTAAACGAAAAGGTGTGGAATCAATCAAGACTTGTGAAGCAATACACTACATAAAGGACCATATAAGTCATAGCTAATATCTTGTTTGTCAATGAATACTTACTGCACTGACACTATGTTCAAAAGTGACAAAGCCAACACTGGTAGGAAGGAACCTGCCATAACGACGTGCCTTGAGCACCAATGAATCAATCTCATGGAATCGCTCAGTATAGTATTCAATTGCATCCACCGACTTGCCAAAAAGACCCATAAAGCCATGTCGTATCACAGGTCTGTTGCGCTTGACTGATACAGGGTGATACATGGGTGAACATGATGAGCTGATGGAACGTAAGGTTGTTGACTCTCGTTCATTCTCGCCAAATAATGTATCTGGATCATAGGTTGCATCTTCACAAGGATTCCCCCAGTACTTGGAATAAGCATGTTCAAGTCGTCTTAAATACTGTGCACGTTCTTTGATATAATCCATCAAGCGATCAAGATGTCTGACGATATGTACTGACTCAACAACACCAATGCCAAGCTTCTCGAAATACTCGGCTAGCTTCCGGTCTGAACGTAAATGGGGTGGGATACCAGTGACAAGGACAGTACGTGCTGGTACAGTCTTTGCAATTCTCAATAGGAATTCACGACGTAAACGGACATAGTCGCGATAGTTGAGAAAGGTGAAATAAAAGGTGGCAAAGCAGAAAAAGTAGGTGAAGAAGAGATAAACCCACAGATAAGATGGTGAATAATATGAGTTGTCGGTATCTTGTGCTTCTTCTTCTTCCGGAGGATCTGTCGAGTTTCCAAGAAGGTCTCCTCCCATCCTGCTAATCGGAAGTAACACCACTGTACTGAAAAAGCCACATAGACCAAATAGCTTGGCACCCATCAAGAGGAATTGAAGCATCTAATGATATCTCTCTATCAGTCATGGTACACAACTTGACTTTATCATCACAACTTACCACAACAGCATCCAGACCCACTTTTTCAAGTACAACAGAATGCGGAGTTTTCAATAAAGGCCATATCCATCCAAAGAAAGAAGTAGGTAGCTTATCTGGGGCGTGTCTGTTTACAAGATGTTGTTGTTATCATCCTATTACTATGATACAAGAGATGTTACTTACTTTTTCATGCGTAATCGAGGAGAATAAAGAGATATCCATCTATGTGTAAAGAAAGAGATGAGCTGCTACTGCCAAGACTTGCATTAAAAAAGATACACTTACCGAGTACGAAGAAAACAAAATGCGAGAAAGCTTAGAATACCAACAGAACCACAAAGAAGCAGTTGTGCTGTTAAACCAGTTGGTGTCTTTGAGCTGTATATGGGTGTACCAGGAGTGGGATCGTCGTTACAAGCAAAGATGCCTGGACAAAAGTCGATTGGAAATTTAAAAGTCTCCACCACCGTGTCATTGGAGCTGCCCATTGAAGCAAACGTTGCCTGCTAATGTGTCAACGCAGGGGGAGGAAAAGAGAAAGGAGAGAAAGCGTCAGAGAAAAAAAAAGTATGTGGTATTTGTGAAACACACAAATGCGAGTACGTGTGTAAAAGCAGCGGCATTACACTTCCATCTACGACCATGTCCTCGTGACTTGACAGTGTTAATAAAATGGTATGTCTTTTTATATCGAAATGACAAGGGAAATACAATCAAGGTGAGAAAGAACGGTAATGAAAGAGAAGGAGGAGGAGAAGGAAGGGGATATAACTCTTTTAATAGCTTGTAATAGTAGTAGTAGTAATAAAAGAAGGTTCAAGCAAGGACCACTTTGGCTTTTTCCAGGAAACCATGTTCACCATCACCACCAATGAATGCAGGACAGATACAAAAACGAACAATGCCAGTGGTTTTACCCTTGACATCCACCATTGTTTCATCATTGTATTCATCTTGACCTTCTTTGGCTCCTTTGGTAACAATCTCCACATCTTGTCCTCGCATAGCAATAGCCAATCGCATCGCCTTGTCCACAATATCGCCCACCTTGGCATAATATCTCTTTTCCTCATCAACTCCCTTGTCATTTTCCTTCAAAAAGGGTGAATAAACATCCGCCAAGTCATTGTAAATAGCTTGAGTGATCCTATCACGTTCTGCCTTGGCTGCCATTTGTACTTCACTATCCTTACTGCTCTTGGCAATAATTGCAGCCAATTGTTGTCGTAGGCGTACAGGAAATTCAACCGAATCATGGGATACGAGCCACGTGCTTACATCTTGAAATGCATCATTCACTTCCACACCTGGATACAATGGACATTCAAATACAGTTTTGACCAAATGTTGATGGATCAGCTTCTCTACTAGTAAATTGATCTGAGATGATTCAAGATCTTCTTGTTGATTCTCCAATATTTCTGGCCAAAGTTGCTTAAACTTGTTGGTAGCTGTATGTCGATCTGCCTTCTTATTCAATGTCATCACCAATCGAGAAATGCCATATTTCATCAGCTTGAATGAATCACGAATCGTAGATAAATCATCATCTGTGGCTCGAATAGCACGTGTACTTTCAAACAATCGATGTTCAATCTGTTGATGCTCCAACTCTTCAGCTTGGATCTGACGTCGAATCTCTTCTACTTGTGCTTGCAATGCTTGCTTTTGTTCTGCTTCAGATTGTACTTGTTTCTGCATAGTCGCTACTGCTGCATTCACGTGATCCAATTCGCGTAATAGATCCTCTGCTTCACTGCTTAACTCTTCTTCGTTCGAACAATGGTCAGGTTCATCTCGGTGGGATGGCAAAGTAGTGGCATTGACAGGTGGCGTGTCAGTGACAGGCATAGTGTTGTTGGTTGTTGTTGTTGTAGTGATAGTAGTGGCAAGATCGGTCATGGCAGATAACGGTCGAGCAATGTCCGAGGAACTGTCAGCTGGATGATGAGCTTTTCAGTAAAAAAGACGTGTATAGAAAGAAGCGTGTGTTGGGAGAGAGAGAGAGAGAGAGAAAGAGAAAGAGAAAGAGAAAGAAAAAGAGAACTGAACACTACCAAGACCAACACATACGCACTTCCCCTTGGTACCTTATTTTTTTTCCCTCTCCTCTACCTTCACTCCCTTTGCAGTAAAGTTGTGATACGAAGCTATAAACTTACTTGTTGTTTCACCATGGTAATAAGAAGATGCTGGTCGTGGTGCTAATGACATATCATTGTTCGAATGATCCATAAATGTTGATGGTATAGATGCACGATCCCATCCATGTTGACTACTACTTGTAGATGAAGGTGATCTTTGTTGTTGTTCTGTGGATACTTCTTTGACAGCCGCTTGTTTCTTAAAGAACCGGCTTACTTTGTTGGCTGTATTTCGCATCGTCTTTGAACGTGATAATGATTTGGAAGCAACAGGTTGCTGTGGTGCTTCTAGAATAGGTGGTGCTGTTTGATGGTCAACCATTGGTAAATAAGGTAAAAGAAAAAGAGAAGAGAAAGAACTAATTTGGCGGTGCTATATCACAACATGGTCCTAAACAAACGGCCCGACTCTCTCTTTCTCACATATTTCATTGTGCCTTGTGCAACCATAGCGGACTAATATTAAGGCTTATCCATCAACTAAGGCTTAGAAAAGCTCTTTATTAGATATGATCAAGATGCAGTATGAGTATGAGTATGAAATAAATGATGCAATGTATGAAAGAGAGAAAAAGATTAAATGCAATAGGGTTTAAATGATGGGTGGGATGGAAGGAAAGGAAAGGAGCAATAAGAGTCCGTGCATTTTACAATCGACGATCAGGCGAGTCCTCACTATCTCTAACAAGAGCAACAACCACGCTGATATCATCTGACTTGCCACCCTGGTATAAAAGTCCTTCATTGATAGCTCGGCTTTGGAAAGGGCTGTCCAAATTACGACGATCTTCACTTACAGCTCGAGCTCTTGCTGCTAGCGCATCCGAAAGCTTTTGTGGATTAAAATTGAGTAGTCTAGGAGGTCTTGTGCCATCACCTGGAAGTGTATAAGCATTGACATGAGCTCGTACAATAGCAAGAATCTCTCGGTCATAAAGATTGTCAAAGAGCCCATCAGTTGCAAGGATAACAATGTCATTCTTTTCCACCTTGATATCAAACTCCTAAATGAAGTAATGAGTATAACATGAATGATGATGCATTGTATATATATCATCTTACCTGAGCATCTTTGGGTTTGTCAGGAGAATTAGTGCCCAATTGATAGGGGAAGTTGAATGCATGTTGTTGCTCCTCATTACGAAAGACATAGCTGTTCTGACGAATGACTGAAATGCCACAATCACCAAGGTTGGCAACACGTAATTCATCATTTCGTAATAATGCGACACAAGCAGTGGAAGATCCAACAATGTTTTCATGACGTGCTTCACTCATGGCCATATCATAGCTACGTTGCAATATATCAAGAGGATTGGCGTCATCGTAAAGAGAAAATAGATCATCCTCGACATTGTCGAAACGTTCAAGTTCAAGATAAGCATGATGCATAAGCTTGCGTGAGTAAAGAGCAGGATTGGCACCTAACAAGTAAATGTCGTGTTACCAACACAGGAAATCATGGAAAAAACCGGGTCGCTAACAGAATTTTAAGCTTACCATGCGTACCAAGCCAGCCACCAACGCCATCTGCCACACCAATAGCATCAGCACGACAAAAGTATGCATCTTCTCCAACTTGAATACTGCGATATTCATCATTGCTTTCAATCAAAGGTCGTCCACGTTTAGCAAATCCAGTTGCACCGTAAGAGAATTGATAAGAAGGAGCAGGCTTAACATTGGTTTCAGCAAAAAAGTCGAATAAAGGAAGTGTTTTGCGATAAGCAAGTGGTGGAGGAGGTGTTTGTTGACGATGAATGGCATAGTCGTAATAAAGTCGACCTTGAAGTTGACATGGACGAGTTGTTGTTGGATGAGAGCGAGTGGCTGAATTGAAGGAATGGAGCGAGCTGTAGCGTGATTTGGCATGGGAACGAACGCCTTGAAGTACTGGAAGCGCACCAACAACACGCTTGGCTGCTTGGCCACTGCTCATTAGAATGGAATAGGAAGGCGTAAAGAAGAAGTATGAAAAAGAAGCAATAGATCTACTGGAAATACAACTTTCACCTCCCGTTTATATTGTTATTTGGATGCGTGTGCTGTTTTTTTTAGCAATCCCCGCTTATCTTCAGCCGATTCCGACCTATCATTACAGCGGATCATTGGCACACAGGCCATCAACAATACCCAACATCCTTCCGAATCCTGCAGGTCATCACCATGTCAATACTTGATACTATAGTCAATCCCATTTGATCTCTTTACCATGATGATGATGAAGATGATACCCTAGTCATCCCTGTCTCCTTAATACATATATTATGACTACAAAGAAATACTGGTCATGTTTTGTGACAATAGACTAGAGCGATTTGGGGGGTAGAATCTTACAAAAGAACCCTTATTCTTTTTTGTGTAGCAATCATTCAGCTGAGTATGTATATTTGATAGTCCCATTATAGCCCCCACTCCTTTCAAAACAGGCATGCATCCGAGAGACACAATCCAAACATGTACTTGCTTCCGAATCACCACCCTGGTCTCCTCGGTGAAACCATTATCTGCCACATTCACCTGTACCATATTGACGATCTTGGATCTCTCTCCACGCTTTAAGCCAAATTGGGTATAAGATAGTATGCTGACCTAATACAATCGGCTATAACACGGCAGATAAGGTTTTTAAAATCGTACTTGAGCAAAAGAGACTTAAAATGGTGGGCAGAATTGATAGATACAAGTGTTGTTTGTTATGATACAAGATCTTCCCTGCTGCTCCGATACGCATTTCATATGTTTCAGCCTGTAACTCGAATAAGGAACCACTATCAGCCAGTGATAGTAATAGCTGTCATGCGTACTGAGCAATAAATAGCAACATTGCCATGCATCTAGTCATCATGTGCTAATAGACACCTTACACAACGTGGCATGACAACAGTACCAATCAATACATTCCTCATTGTATCATCATCCTATAGTATCATTTTAGAACAAAGAACATATGCATGTAAAGCTATCACGAGATGAAGGAAAAAGACTAGCATGAACATGGAAGTTGAATACACGTGGCAGATACTAATAAACAAAAGACCAACATGGTGATCTGGATCTTCTATCTGCTCACAAGCCCATATCAGGTGATGCCTTGTCTAGTGATAGCTTATGCGACCAACGTATGCTCATGTGCAATGACCGAGATTACCATATATGTACTAACAGTTGACTACAATGAACAACATCCTCTCTGCTATCAAGCAAAGTGCTTATGGCGGCCTAAATTATAGCTTTCGTCCTTATTTGTATCCAAGTCCTCAACAGCTGGACGTCTTTATTTGAGCAACCATGATAAACAGGCCTAAAAGTCTTAACTACCAAAGTATGAAGTCTGAAAAGCGAGATTGGTCATTCGCCCATTGTTGACCGGTAGACACAGGAACAACCAAGACTGCATCGATCCCCAGGCAATCCACATGGCAGAGTGAAGACAACAAGAATCAAGAGGAGAAGCTTGACCAAGATAAAACCGACAAC
Organism: Lichtheimia ramosa; assembly: GCA_008728235.1. Classification (NCBI taxonomy): domain Eukaryota; kingdom Fungi; phylum Mucoromycota; class Mucoromycetes; order Mucorales; family Lichtheimiaceae; genus Lichtheimia; species Lichtheimia ramosa. The sequence goes on along the minus strand of CP031827.1, from coordinate 939,514 downwards.
GAGAAAGTGCATGCAGCCGTCGTCCCTGAAAAAGTAAGTATTGGTGCAGTATAGCATATAGTATTCATCTGATGGATTGACACTGCTTTCTCAGGGCACTTTAGCATACTGTCTCTATGTGCAGGAACACGTATACAAGATATCGGATGATGGCCGTCGACTAGTTGAACTTGAGCGTAAAATGGAGCAAATACTACGTAGATTGAAGATCTTGGTTGCAGAGAAAGATAGGATATCCAAGAGTTACAGCAAAAACTTGAATGTAAAGCAACGTCGAGTATACAAGGAAGCAATAGCAAAGGGACGACACTGTGCCTATCTTGAAGCAGTCAGCCACTACCGAGATCCAAGTCAACAACGACCATGCATGACTTCATCAGAATACAATCACTATACTCGTTATTTGGATTGATCCCCATCCTAAGTTATATAGTAGATGCCACTTACACTGCATATATAAACATTGCTCCTATCTTATTTGGCCTTTCTACATCATCTTTGATATGCTATTCACTGCTTCATTAAGGCAAATGGATACAATAGTGCATTGATACTTTGTTTATGCTTCTGAATGAACATTTTTTCTGCAAATGATGGTACTAGCTAACTATTATATCACCAGGGAACAAAGTATGTTGAATCATCTACTGGTTTGACTACTATGCTGCAACTTTGATTGGCGTCAAACATGTCACTGATGATAATTCCTTGTCGACGTTTGTGGATCATATTTGTCTCTGAACAATATGTAAGCAGGAAAAGAGAGCATTCAGCCATCATCACTTGAAAAGGCATACAATTGGCCTGATTTGAAGCGGGGTGGAAAGCATTGTTGGGCAATTTCTTTAGTAGGATCGGCAGCAAATTGAGATTCCTCCTCGTTTAACCATGGTAAGTACAAGCACCCAGAGATTGGTGATGGTGGATGGATGAAGGGATATGAACAAGAATACAGCTTGGGAGAAAGATGGATGGATGGATGGATAAAGATAAAGGATGAATCCAATACTGATGAACTGTGTCAATCATAGGGTCGCGTTAGGTAATTCAGCATACGACACATACTAGAGCAGCAGCACATTGACACATTGTATAGAACCAAGACTGTCAAGAAGGCCTCCCGCGTCTTGATTGAGAAGTACTATCCTCGTCTTACTTTGGACTTCCAAACCAACAAGCGCATCTGTGACGAAGTTGCCATTATTCAGTCCAAGCGTCTTCGCAACAAGATTGCTGGTTTCACCACTCACTTGATGAAGCGTATCTCTCGTGGCCCTGTTCGTGGTATCTCCTTCAAGCTTCAAGAAGAAGAGCGTGAACGTCGTGACAACTACGTTCCCGAATTCTCTGCTTTGGATACTTCTGCTATTGAGATTGATCCTGATACCCAGGTAACAAATGTCATGAGATAGGATGTTGATGGATTGACACTCTAATGCTTTTCTTTTCTATAATAGGACTTGCTCAAGTCTCTCAACTTTGAGAACCTTCCTGGTGTCCAAGTCACTCAACCTGTTGCTACCCAGGCTCAAGATGTTCGTCGTCCTCGCCGTGAGAACCGTCGTCGTGATTAAGTTTATTAATAAACGAATGATGATCACATGCGCTTGTTTTTACAAAGAGAATGTATCCATGATGACACTGCATGAATTCAATGTACCTTTATTAGAAAAAGAGATCAATGATATTGCTTGAATGTACGACGTGCTCTGACAGCTTTAGCCATCATATCCAACACATCTTCAGTAGTATCCCAATCAATACAGCCATCCGTAATGGAGACACCATACTTGAGCGCCACAGCACCATCTTCTGGAAGACTTTGTTTACCAGCATTGATATGCGATTCAAGCATGAGACCCATGATAGCATCTTGTCCTTTTGCAATTTGTTCAGCAAGACATTGAGCGACTTTGGGCTGGTTACGATGATCCTTGTTTGAATTTCCATGGGAGCAATCCACCATGATATTGGGTACTAGTTTGGTTTTTTCCAATTGATGACGTGCTTCTTGAATATCCTTTGCACTATAGTTGGGTCCACGATTACCACCACGTAAAATCACATGACAATCAGGATTGCCTAGTGTATGAGTGATGGCTGTTGTGCCTTGACGAGTGATACCCAAAAAGTGATGAGAGACAGCAGCAGCTCGAATACCATCCATAGCAATAGTCAAATTGCCATCTGTGCCGTTCTTGAAGCCAACAGGAAATGAAGAACCAGAAGCAAGTTCTCGGTGAAGTTGCGATTCAGTAGTACGTGCACCAATAGCTCCCCAAGAGATAAGTTCAGCTAGATATTGTGGAGAAATGGTATCCAGCAATTCAACTGCTACTGGCATCCCCATGTTGGTCAATTCGCTCAATAATCCACGGCCAATACGTAGTCCCTTGTTGATATTGTAGCTATCACAATAAACCTTGTTAGTGTGTATTTAGATCATGACATGTCATTGTCTTTTTACCTTTCATCAATGTCTGGATCATTGATTAATCCCTTCCACCCAACAGTAGTTCTTGGCTTCTCAAAATAGGAACGCATCACAATGACAAGCTCATCTTGATACTTTTCTTTGGCTTTAAGCAATAAACCAGCTAGAACAACATATGAGTTATCATTTTGATGTAATGTACTCACACATACCATATTCTTTAGCAGCAATCACATCGTGAACTGAGCATGGACCAACAATGACAACCAATCGATCATCTTCGCGTCGTAGTACCCGAGAAATCTCTTCCCGTGCCTTGGCAACTGTTTCACATGACTTTTCGCTCTAAAATGATCGTCAATGCAAGTCTTATGCTATCACTAAAGTGCATACCATTGGAAATTCTTCAGCAATGTACGAAGGTGAAAGTAAAGCACTGTATCCCTGGATTCGAAGGTCCATTGTTTGTTACTGGTAAAGTAGAGATAGGGAGATATAAAAAAAGAGAAACATGGCTTCTTTTATATTGTTCTGGGAGACAATGACTCCTCTCTTTCTCTTCAAATGGTCCAGGCAGCTGATCAGTTCGTTTCCTTATGCTGCAACATACATTCATTGGACAAGCATATACAATAGCACCATAAACAAGATTTCAGCAGCAATGAATCCTACCAATGTAAGAACAGGTTTTCTTGCAATCATGCAGCAAGTGGATGTCATTGACTGGATCTCAACTCGAATGATACAAAGACATGCAAAAGTAAATAAAGCTTATCCATTAGCCGAGTATTGCCGATGACAGGTTCTTATGGGTCAACAAATGTAACTTTTTAATAGCAACTAACAAATCCAATCTCCTTGTTTAAAATGTACATGTGGAAAGGCATTGGGTGGGATATCTATTTAGTAACTGTGTTGTTGATAAGCGGCAGCAGGCTCGGTGGTCAAAGCGGGAAGATGCACAAATGTTGCATAAGCATTTCTACATTAGAAGCAGGAGGAATAGCAGCATGATCAGTTTCATGATATTAAAAGCACAAGCACTCTCTTTCTCTCCTTAACACCCCCTTTCTCCTGTAGCTGTTTCAGCTTGGCATTTACCTAAACCATTTTGCAATACCATACTTGATTCCTCTTAGAAAAGATGATGATGATGATGATGATGCTGGACGGGGTAACTTGGATCTAACACGCCACCACTGCCAAAGATGTGATGCAAGACACCAGCTAAAGCCATTGATAAAAGGCATAATAAACTGATTGATAATGACACCATGGACAAAGATCTTGGTTGGTGAAGCACCACTCTTTTGCAATGCTGCAATGGTATTGTTGAATTGGGGTTCAAAGCGCATGTCGGGTACTGGTGGACGTTTTAGACCACGATGACGGTGTTCTTCACGATCGATATCATCCAAGTCAAAGGTTTCACCACCTTCATAGAAGCGCTGATATTCGCGTCTTTGTTGTTCTAGAAGACGAATAAGGTCGTCGTCGTTATAGTTGGGTTCGTTGGTAGAAGTCATTAATATGCGTATACAGGAAAAAAGAAAGAGAGAGAGATAGACATCACAGTGAAATTTCATTCACCGCTCAAAGGATCTGGTATACGTGTGATGTGCAGGGATACAGGGCCACTTGATCATCTCACTGTAAATTCATATGCACGTACATCTAACTAGTGTGTATATAAGCCCCACTTTATGCTATCGTACCTATAAAAGACGTGTGTGTGGCAATGTTGAAAGGGGAACACAAAAGCGGAAGCTGATCGACTGCGCCCAAAGAACAGAGTAACACACTTGTGATCTGAAAAATCTTGGTCTTCGCCTCAGCCTAGCAATAGAGAAACAGTATCAGCAACAACAGCATCACCAGCAGCAGCTAATAATAGTTAGCTTTTGATGTATCCTCATCGTTTCTTTTTCTCTTTCTTCTTTTCCCCCTTCTTCTTTTTTACTTTTTCTTCCTTTCTTCTCTTTTCTTAGAACGATTATCTCCTCCTTGTTCTCCTCGTTTCCCATATGCCGTCCTTTTCCAATAAAAAGGGATGGCACAAGTATCAACGCTTTTGGTGGCGATGGACTTCAAGACGTACCAGACCAACAACAGATCCTTTTATCAATGTACCAGCTAGACGAGACGACATTTATGAAGAGATTATTATGACTCCCACCAGTCAACAACATGACAATGACGACACATCATCTTCTTGTTCTTCTTCACAATCACATACTATTCAACTACGACGAATATCAGGTGGCGGACGTCGAGTCTTTGTTAATCTTCCTTTACCCAAATACGACCTTGACACTCATGGCAATCCAAAACAACTCTTTGTTTCCAACAAAGTACGCACTTCAAAATACACCACTCTTTCCTTTATACCCAAAAACTTATTTGAACAATTTCGTCGCGCTGCCAACATGTACTTTCTCGGCATGGCCATTCTACAATTGGTGCCTTACTTTGGTGTCGACTCTCCTGCTTTGACATTGCTACCCATTTGTGTTGTTGTGTTCATTACAGCTATCAAAGATGGATTTGAAGACTATCAACGACATAAGGTGGATGCGCGTTACAACGGCAGTATCACGTACACTTTAATTGGATACAACAATGTCAACTATCCACAGCATCCAGTATTGCCATGGTGGAAACGACTTTTTCAAAAGACACCATCTTCTTCACCTGATGATTCAATACAACAACAACAACTTCAAAGAGGTGTATTTGGAAGATCACTCTCCATGGATGTGCGCGTAGGTGATTTCATTCTATTGAGAAACGGTCAAAGCTGTCCTGCAGATGCGGTGTTACTTGCTAGCTCCGATCCGGCTGGCATTTGCTTTGTGGAAACCAAAGATTTGGATGGCGAGACCAATCTAAAACCAAGGCATGGCATTCCCGATCTGTGTCATATTCAATCTGGTCAAGAGTGCTTGGAGAATGTTGCTTGTTATGTTGAAGCAGGAAGACCAACACCTGATTTATACAACTTTGAAGGCACATTGGTTCTCTTTGATAAGCAACATGGCTCTATTCAAGAAAAGAAAAAGGTCCCTCTTGGCATTGACAATATCATTTTACGTGGTCATGTTGTCAGAAACACTCATTGGGCTATTGCTGTCGTTCTTTTCACTGGCACTGAATCCAAGATCATTCAAAACTCTGGTGCGACACCAAGCAAACGAAGTCGCATTGAAAAACAAATGAACCAAGAGGTAAATAGGACCTTGTTTATTGTCTTGTTTACTAATGATCATGTAGGTCATTATTGCTTTCATTGTCTTGTTTATCCTATGTTTGATATGTGCCATCTTGGCTGGTGTGATGAAAGCACAAGATGATGCGGATGCTGGCACTGATATGTATTCAAGACAATATTCTTCACCCGCTTTTTATGGCTTCACCAACTTTTGGTAAGACAAAATCTATATATCAGAGGATTAAAGCGCCACATGAGCTTAACATGAGCCACTTTGTTTAGGTCGAGTTTGATCATCTTCAACAACATTATCCCCATTTCACTTTATGTCTCGATTGAATTCGTCAAAACATTCCAGGCAAGTTAAAAGTCTATTGTACATAAAGAGAGAGAGATAGGATAATAATAGCGATGTAATGATCTACATTTACAGGCTTACTTTATTTGGAGCGATCTCGACATGTACGACGAACCAACAGACACCGCCTGTATACCCAAGTCGGTAAGCTGAGCACAACAATGACTCAAATCCCAAAAAGATCTATGCTTACACATGTGATGAATCTTTAGTGGAACCTATCAGATGAATTGGGTCAAGTGGAGTACCTGTTTTCCGACAAGACGGGTACATTGACACGTAATATCATGGAATTTCGAGAATGCAGCATTGGCGGCAAACGTTATGGAAACAATGGATTTTCTCCAGAGTCAGAAGGAGCACGAGGAGCACGTTTGCGTAAAGAGAAACAAGAACAACAACAGCAACAACAGCAACGACAATCAGCCACTACAGAGGAAGCTGGATTATTAGCAGGCAATTTGGAAGAACAACGTCATTCATCCTCTCTTGCACCATCATCCAATGTACCTATCACTTCAACGACTGGTTTGAAACAAGAGGATGCTACTTCATTTCAACAACGACGTAATGCTATCTTTGAGGATTACAAGCGTGCCATATGCTCTGTGTTTTCACCACGTTACAGCAGTCTTGATCCAGATCGATTACCATTTGCTGATCCACGTATCTTTTGGGACCTACAATCAACAACCAGTCCTACACAAAGAAGCGCCACGTCGGAGCTCACAGCCACAACACAGCTTCAGCAAGATTACATTCACGAATTCTTAATGTTGCTTGCCTTGTGTCACACAGTCGTGGTGGATAAGATTGACAAGGATGGCAAAGTGATTCCTGAAGAAGAAGAAGATGATGATGATGAAGGCATTGAGAAAGGAGATGATGAGGATGATGACAATGTCACTACAACAAAAGGTGAACCAGCCATGACTGAGGAAATGGTGAATCCATCATCCACCAAGCATGAGAAAGGTGCATTACGTGGTGCAATACGAGAACAGAGACGTCGATTCAAGAAGGGATTGAAAGCAAGAAGCAGAAAGTTGAGACGCAAATCCAGTACCAAAAGCAACCGTGGTCAAGAATTTGACTCTATCATCAATGTCAGCCGACCAGAGATTGTGGATTCTACTGTGGAGACTCAACTTGTTTACAAAGCCGAATCACCAGACGAAGCAGCATTAGTCAGTGCAGCACGCGATTTAGGCTTTTCCTTTTTGTCTCGTCAAGGCAAGAGATTACGTGTGGATATTCTTGGCACTGAGTATGAGTTTCAACTTCTCAATGTACTTGAATTCAATTCCACTCGTAAACGTATGAGTGTCATTGTCAGACGACCTGCTCCTTGGAATGATATTGTGCTATATTGCAAAGGTGCTGACAATGTGATCTTTGAACGACTTCACAACCAACCACTCAAAGATGAATTACTGCAACAAACCAAGCAAGATGTGGATGCATTTTCCAATGATGGTTTACGTACCTTGGTACTTGGCTACAAGATCTTTTCTGAAGAGGAATATGAAAAGTGGAATGCACGATTAGAGGAAGCAAGTACAGCAGCTGAGAATCGTACTGAGAAAGTGGATCGGGTGCAAGATGAGATGGAACGGGATCTCTTATTGTTGGGAGCTACCGGTATTGAAGACAAGTTGCAAGAAGGTGTTCCACAATGCATTGAAGATTTGCGTCGTGCAGGGATCAAAGTATGGGTGTTGACTGGTGACAAATTGGAGACAGCCATCAATATTGGATATGCCAGTAGTCTTCTTGACAACAACATGAACCTGTGGACATTACGAGGAAGCAGTGGTGATGCTGAAACAGTGGAACATGACTTGGATGATATCGCACGACACATCTTGGCTGCCACCACCAAAGGAGATCTCACTGAAAATGCGCTCATTATTGAAGGATCAGCATTGACATTGCTTTTCAAGGACGACAATCTCAAACAGAAGCTGTTGGATGTATCTATGCTTTGCAAAAGTGTACTCTGTTGTCGAGTGAGTCCATTACAAAAAGCATTGGTAGTCGATATGGTGCGTGAAGGCAAAGATGCTGTGACATTAGCCGTTGGTGATGGTGCCAATGATGTAAGCATGATTCAAGCTGCCAATATTGGTGTTGGTATTGCTGGTCAAGAAGGTGTTCAAGCATCCATGGCATCAGATTATGCAATAGCACAGTTTCGATTCTTACACAAGCTGATCCTTGTCCAAGGTCATTGGAATTATCATCGCATTGCTGAAATGATTCTCAACTTTTTCTACAAGAATGTACTTTGGGTATTTCCATCACTGTGGTATCAGATCTATAGCCGATTCTCAGGCAACATCTTTTACGATTATTCATTCTTGCAATTGTACAATGTCATCTTTACTGTGGCACCTGTGGTGGTTTTAGGTATGTGATTACATGCAAGATGTGTATATATACATTGCTATTGACAACATTTCGCATCATAGGTGCATCGGATCAAGATGTGACATCGACTTACTTGAAGCGATATCCACAAGTTTACGAGGTGGGCATTGATCATCGATTATATACCCGTTGGAGATACTGGCTTTATTTTGGAGATGCTATATGGCAATCACTGGTACTGTTTTACGCCTTCTTCTTCGTTTACGAGGGCTCTGATCCAAATCCTAATGGTCATCCCGAGTCAATGCTTGAATTCTCTTCTTCAGTTGGCGTGGCAGCTATCGTGGTTGCAAACTTGATGCCAGGCTTCAACACTTATTACTGGACATGGTTTCAATTCTTTTTTATTGGTCTTGAGCTCCTTGTCACCTTTTTATTTGTTCTTATCTATGGCTTATTCCGATCGGTGACGATCTATGGCATGGGAGCTATGCTGTATGGTGGTGGCAACTTTTGGCTGATTCTCTTGCTATCAGTGGTTCTGTCATTCTTACCAAGATATGTGATTTGCTTTGTCAAACAATGGTGGTTCCCTGACGTCATGGCAACTGCACGACATGTGGAGAAAGACGACAAGTTGCAATTGCGCAAGACAAGAAGGAAAGAGACTGTCAATGAAAAGTGGATATGGCATCGATCATGGTTTGGTAAACAATGATGCTCCTAAAGATATACATGCATTCTTATATATACACATCACATCGCCCATCACACAAGCTACCCTTTCATCCCTTTATATCTACATTGTAAGATCTTTTCATCTGTAATTTTATGTATCAACTTTATTACTATTTGCAGATTGGTGATGGTTTCTCATCATCGATATCATTACAGCAACATTTACGCTAATGGGGTGAAATGGTTGATCTGTATAGAGTACTTTTTTGTATTGGCTAGTGTAGAAAGACTTTTTTAGTAATATGGCTATGGCATGGATGAGATAAACCCTGTACCTGCAATCATTGACTTCTTGCAAAATCCCGACGAGGAGACATCTCCTACTTGATTTGCACTACTACGCTCACAAAATCAGCTCATGGATATGAGTCTGCTACGTGTCCTTGATAAGGCAAGCTACATTCTTGATATTGGGTGGAGAGAAATATAAGCTGTACCGAGTTGAAAGCTTTCCAAAAGGGAAACAAGAATACTAACCCGGTCTTCGGATCCAGGCACAATGGCTAGTGATCTCAGTGTCCATGGTGGCTGTCTTACTGTTTGGATCGTTGCATCTCATTTACTTCTTTGCCGGATCGGTCCTATGTGCTATAACAGCCAAGGTACTCAAACACCTTATTCGACAACCACGCCCTGTTGTAGTATCCTCTTCCCGACATGAAAATATCACTATCAAGACGTCTTATGGTATGCCATCCTCTCACTCCCAAGTCATGGCATTTTTTGCAACCTACTGTCACTGTGCAGTGCACTACGTTACACCAAGCACCATTGTACTTGCTGGTATCTTGTATGTTTTCACTGCCATGGTACTCTGGTCTCGTGTGCGATTAGGACATCATACTTTGGCCCAAGTATCAGTTGGTACACTGGTTGGTGCTTCCATGGCTACTATTTGGTATCAACTATGGCAACACCATATCATGCCCATGTTCCCTTAAATTAGATATCCCATCACCCCCTTCACACATATCATAAAAGTCATAAATGGAGCCAAGCAAGAAAAAGGGAATGATGATTAGAATACAGAGAACAAAATGATGGTGATTGAATACATGAATACGATAGTGATGGGTTGTGTTGTGAGTGAGTTGATGGAAAAAGATGTCGAGGAGGATAAATATAGAATCTAAATGGAGATAGTCTTGAAAATGTTGAATCCAGTATTGGCTGTGCTAAGAACGCAACCGGGAATCTGCTTATGCCAGTGAATCTCCTTGATCTCGCTCTGGCCTTGATGCACGAACAAAAGTTGTGGTGGTACTTGAACACCATCACTTGTGAATCGACCTTCTTCTTCAGCATCTGGTTCCACAGACAAATCCCACAAAGTCACCTGATCATCTGCACCAGAAACACCAAGTACAGATTCTTCAGTTGGATGCCATTCAATGGATGTGATAGGAGCATTGTGCCATTTGAAGGTAGCTACAGGAGTAGGTGCATTGCTCTTGAATTGTCGAAGATCCCAAACGCTGAAAACACCATCATCATGACCACTTGCAAGCAAATAACTAGCCTTGTGATTCCATGTAATGACATTGATATCCGAATTGCTTGCCTTGACACTGACAGCCGATCGATTCTTATTACGAGTATCCCAAATCTTCACAGTGTAATCAGCTGAGCATGAAGCAAAGACGTTACGTTCTGAAGGAGACCATTGCAAATCTTCCACTGATGACTTGTGTCCACGGAAAGGTGCTGAATCAGTAGATGCGCCAGCAGGTGTAATGGTAGTGTTATAAATGAGACCTGCATTGTCACCAGATAACAATCGACCTGCATCAAGACTTGACCAATCGAGAGCATATCCTTCATAACGACCATGATTGTTGATAGTAGCGAATGGCTTGTTGGATTTGGGAAGACTGGTACCAGGAACATCCAAACTCTTCATATAAGGTGACAAATCAAACACATGCACTTTGCCAGTTTCAGACCAAGTAGCTGCAATATGTCGTTGATCTTGTTGTGGCATCACACGCAAACGATTGACACATCCATTGTGTGGGATAGAACGATATTCAAGTACAGGATCTTCATCCAAAGCATCGGGATCATCATCTTCATCCTCTGAATCATCTTGCTGTGTCTTGTGTAATTGCGACATCTTCATCACCAATACTTCATTATCACGAGCACCAGGAACAGATGTACCAGCAGCGACATAGGCAGTTGCAGGGAACTAGATTGGATCATCATGAGATAATGTCCTATATACATATCATGTCAACTACTTACATTCTTTCTCTCATCACCCAAGTTGTCTTGAAGAACATCAAAGCTGAGGAAAGGAGCACGTACATCGAGATTGTGCAACATGACATAGACTGATTGATCAGCTTCAAGCGTTTCACCTTCTTCTAAAGGTTGACCAGGAAGATATGTACGCAACTCGGGTTCTGGTTGATCCTCTTGTTGTCCATCCTCCTCTTGATCCATTTCTTCATCCACTTCCATACCTAACATAGCCTTGTTTTAATATAAAGTTGGACACATAGATGCCTTAACATACCATCACCGTCTTGGTCATTGCCATTCTCGTCACCTGACTCATAGTCGTCTTCCCAAGCGTCTTCAAAGTCACCCATACTGTCATTGACCTGATCAGTGCGCATGCGAGAGGCTCCAGTGCCTAAATCAGGAGCCTTGGCGTCGTGCTCCATTTCATCGTGGCGATCGGCAGCGCGCTTGGACATGTTGCAAAGAAAAAGTAGAGTGGAACCCAGAGTTTTTTTCCAAGTGAGCTTTGGATCTCTTTGTCCAAAAAATGTGACTCAGTTTTCGGAACAAAGGTTTGACTTTTGGCGCCAACCAAATTCTGGATTGTCAACTCGACAACAGCATGGCTGCATTGTGCAGTTTGTCAACATCAATAAAGGATCATGTTTATATGCTTCAAAGACTGCCTCTTGTCTGATATAATAGCCTATGTCATTGCATGAATTACACTATCCTTATATCATCATCCATCGGATGAAAGCATGACTACTCGCCATGAACTTTCGAGCCAAGAATTGGAGAGATTCAATGTTTCCACTACACACTAGGCTAAAGCTTTGTATCATTCCATCTTTCATTCTATGCTTTATTGAATCACAAAATGATATAACACATCAACTTTACACCACCCAAATACATCTACTTTAATCCATTGCCTATGATATCCTTTACAAGTCAATTCAATGATATTCAAGCTGTGTCTATTACAAGACTGCAGATCTACATTCAAAAGGGACTATCTAATTTCATTGGCTACACGTGACCAAGAATTCGCTACTTCAAAATGCGCCAGACACTTGGAAAATCCAATAAAGGAGGAGGCGGACTGAGGATACCTGTGTTCTTCCTCTGCTTTTGATTGTCGACTTATCGAAAAGTATGTAATCCAAGCCATCCATCCATCCATCCATGTACTAATCCATCCATCCATCCTATAGTGAGAGGCAAATGGAGAAAGAAAAGACAAAGACGTCTCAAGGCTAAGAGAAAAAAGATGAGAGCAAGATCCAAATAAGCGCATCATCATCTCTCTCAACACGTTGACTATGGTCGTTGACTGTTCAAGGCTTTCCTTTCATGGTTGTGGTGCAAAAAGACTTTCCTTTGGCTATTATGAAGATGTCTTCCCTTCTATGTTTCCTATCATGACCCCAACGTGAATAAAATCAAAATGTCGCACAATCATTTCATTGTCCCTTAAAGCAGTATTCTATTGTATGCAAGTTGGATAATAACATGGATAGGAATGTGTATGTTGTGAGTGGCTCTTTATGTGAGTTTATGTGGAAAGGAAAATGCTCATTGAATAGTAGGGTGTCTTTGTGTGTGTGTATATCAGGGTGGTGGTGGTAGTGGTTAGTGGTGTGAATAAAGAAAAAAAGTGGCACAAAAGGGGGAAATGGGAGATTGCTAACAAAGGGATAGGGTTGATGGTGTGTTGACGGGGTGAAAAGAACAAAGGAAAAGAAAAAAAGGAAAAAGCAAAGAAAAAAATACACGTATGATTACAAGGAAGGGCTACTGATAGGATGCAAGACGCGCAAGTTGGATGTTGCGTATTTACTGAGTTGCCCGTCTGATCATCTAGATACAGGAGGATGCGTCAATACATAGCTTTTGTACATATTCACTCTACTTACCTCCTTTGCCCACCGAGCAGTTTCCTTTGTAGTGGTGCCATAGTGACGGCTTGTCCTGGCTTCACGAAGCAAGTGAGGAATCCAATCGGCTTGGAAGAACTGTTTAAGTTGGCCACCGAATGCATCAGCCAAGTCACTATATCAAAGAATATCAGTAAAGTGAATCTTATCATCACATTAGTACATACCCAAGTAAACCAATCACTGCACGAGTTAAAGAATCCGAACGATGAGGATCCAATGCAATAGCTTGCAGAAATTGGAAAATGTTTGGCATATATTGCAACAAGAGGGGAACTAATACACACAATGTGAGTAACAAAAGGCAAACATCATCTCATATCTATATCACTTACTCTTTGGTGAGCCGTTAAAACCTTGTACAATACCAACATATGCTTCGACATTGCCTTCGTGAAGAGTGTTGACATAATCAATCATTTCATAGTTATCCTTTTCAGCACGCATGTTGCCAGCCTGCTGCAACACCATCATAACCACCTCCAAATAGGGTTCAAACTTGTCACCGATAGCCAATGCAACGTCACCAAAGGATGAAAGGATATTGGGCTTGACAGTGCGATGAAGAATAGGACTTTGCAAGTTTTGGACAAGAAGTTGCATGAATGTGTTGCAGTAAGGTACGACATTTTCACCCAAAGCACGGCACAAATCACCAATAAGACCAACAGAAATTGAGCAAAGCTGATATTCGGCAGGGTTTTGAAGTGCATTACATAACACAGGCACAAAGGTTTCTGCATAACGAGCAAAGTCAGCATCCAAAGCACTGGTCATGGCACCGACAGCCAAGAAGGCATCTTCAGTCGTAGTAGCTTGCTTGGATTGGTTGTTAAGAAGCTGAAGCAACAAGGTCATGATACGATCGGCAATCGAGACGATGTCATGGGAAAGACGACGAATGCAGTTCTAAAAGGCATATTAGTATACTATATCACAATGAAGATCACATTACTTACTGTAAGTACACCAAGCAAGCTAGATTGAAGCTCACTGTGATCAGCACGGTCATCAGCACCAACAATTTGGTTCTACATGTAAATATACAACACATTAATGTCACATCCCATGATTCACAATCCTAATACATACCTCCATGGCAATGGATGCATCCAAGCGTTCAAGAATAGCCAAGACAATCTTTTGGACCATAGGGATACAATCCTATTTGAAAAGACAATCAGTAAAAACAAGTAAGACTGGGAATCATCAAGTTGAATACTAACATTGGCTGAGAACATGACAAGAGAAGAGATAGCTTCATAAGCTGAAGTTCTGCAGTTGGCTTCATTGTCGGCACGTTCAGTGAATTGCAAAAGAGCTGTAATGATGCCTTCGAAATACATTGAAAGAGTGGATGATGGCATTTCTTCACCAAGCATAGGACCAAGTTGTTCAGCCAAATTCATAAGGGACCAGCAGCAATTGCCAACAATGCGAGGATTATCTTGAAGACCAAGGACGAGAGCAGAAATCATGTCACGGAGATGAATCTCTGGCTTGATGCAATTGATCAAAAGTTCACAAACGCGACCCAATGTCCATGCAACAGTATCCTTGACATTGACAACAGGATCAGTCATCATATTGATAAGGGTGGGAAGAGCTTGATCAACAAGGGGTCGAAGCACAGAGTCATCGGGACCATCCATAATGGAACCAAATGCCATGACAGCAGCTTCACGGTAACGCCAGTCAGTGTTTTGGATGTTGCCTTCAACAAATGGGACAATAGGAGAAATAATGGCATTGCGTACACATTGAGCAAACAGAGATAAACAAGTAGCTGCAGCCATAGATACGTTCCATTCATCTTCATCTTCGTCTTCTTCCTGCTTGGTAAGCAACCATAAAAGGACTGGCAAGATATCACCCATTGCAAGATCGGCAAAGTTGTAAAGAGGATGTTCAGGAGTCTCACCAGCTTCAGCAGCCTATAATCAACAATAAATACATGCATCAAGTATGCCTAGTTTTGTCATTACCTCGTAAGCTTCTTCTTTGCGTTCAACTTCTTCATCACACACAGTGGACCAGAATTCAATAGCTTGAAGAGCCACCTTTTCATCAGGATGATTCATGCCAGCAATGGTAAGCTATAAAGCACATATCAATGTCAGTATATTCCTCCTTCCATCTTGAACTGATGTATCACACTTACTCCAAACAAGGCCTTCTCCATATACAATTGCATCTTATCATAGTAGAGTTGCATAATGCGAACAAGACATTCGAAAGCTGTGACTTGGACATCGGATGATTCGCTTTGGGTAGCTTCACAAACCACTTGCATAATAAAGTTACGTTCACCCTAAACAAGATGTCACGTGTGAGCTTGTTGAATTAGATAAACAAGATGAAAACTTACCTCTCGTTCAAAGTTCTCCTTGACAAATTCCAAGGAGTTGTTCAATGCATGGAGAGCTGCAAGTCGGACTTCAGGACTAGAGTATATTTTATCAGTGATCCTAATGTAAGCATGACAAAAAAGAAGACACTTACTCTTGCTCTTCCTTTCTGGCTCCTTGAACAACAGCAGTCAAAATCTGATTAGATTGGCTTTGGAGAACAATAGGGTCCTGATGATCCATTATGTTAACATGATGATGTCTCATTCTTCTCGAGTGACACTTACTGTTGCTTCACACACATAACCGATAGCTTGCAATGTCGAAACCTTAAGAGTTGGATCATCCGAGCCAGTCACATTTTGAAGCACCACTTGGATAAGATCAGGCCATTGACCAAGGGGTAATTCGATTTCTGCAATGGCAGCAACAACCTGTGTGATGGGGACTGAGTATATCACATCTAGTACACATGTACATATCCGATACTAACCTGACCTGCACTATTACCAACTCGCTTGCTAGGTGATGCCAATGTCATGAGAGCCTATGCAACCAATGATTAATCTTCCGCAGCATTGTTATTGATATTGAATCCACACTTACTCCTTGCTTGACTTGGGATCTAGTATTTTCATCCACTGACAACCAACGTTGAGCCTGTTGTTCCTTACGTGCATATTCCTATACATGATAGCGCATGTCAATCCTTGGTTCCAATCACACAAGTCAAATGGTCTTATCTTACCTTGGCAGAAAGACTGTTTTTGATAGCAAGACCAGCAGCAATACGAATAGTCTCCTCAGCTTGTTGACTTGCTAATTGTTCCATCAACTGACAAACATAGCTGGCCTATATAATCGTGTCAACATGTCTTATCCAATCCGTTGCTTGATATAATGACTTACGTAGTTTTCCTGCGCCACCATCTCTAGCTTTTGGGTAGCATCTTCACGAAGAGCGCGATCTAGAAACCCATCAACGTTAGAAGACACAAGAAACGATCTAGACCGACTTTTCCCTCTCCATCAAGAGCCAACTTACCAGGAGACAAAGAGTGAGCGAGAAGCGTGGCAGCGTCCATGGCGAAAGAAGTCTCGAGAAACTAGTAGAATGGTAGTGTTAGTCTATAAGGAAAAAAATAAAAAGTGCAGCTTGTAGCGTTGCATAATGAGCCCCCCTCTCGATCGTAGCCAAACAGTCCACTGTGCTTGTACACACTGATAGACTTTGTTGATAAGGGAGTCAAAATGCAACATTGTACCAGGATCGATGACATACGCGTTTGTTGAAAGGAGTGGTTGCCGCAGAGTAAAACCAGCGAGTGTCTTTTTGTCGCGCCTACACCGACGATACTGTTTTTTCTTCTGCCGCTTAGAGAGCTCAACATCCGCTCGCTATACGTCATTTTCCGCCCGTGACAGCTTTTAACAATACAATCCCATATTCCCCTTTGAACTATATCAATAAGGAATATAGAGAATCTATAGTGCTCACAATCATATTAGATTCATTTGTATATAGCACATTGTCATCGTATTAGCATTTTTTTGTTCTGCTGCGGTTCGTGCAAGACCTTACACTTGTTGTTTCTCATTCCGCTTGCAGCACATGAACCAATTAGAATACGCACAGACGCTTCTCGTTGTTACACACCCCAATCACCATTGTTCGATAGCTAGATTGACCACACTTAGAAAAGTCCTTTTGCCATCATAAGCACCTAAAGAGATCAAGTGATACCAATATGTTCAAGCATTCATAAAGAGATTCTGTACCCTATAACTAGGAATTGCTTCATTCCATGGGATCTTCTTCCCAAAGCCAAAATCTTCCAGCCATCCACACAGTAGCTTTCAACCTTATGCAATAAGATCTTTTGAACAAATGATGCATCAAGCATTGTATATTGCATGGACACGAGTTAAAGTGTTATGCATTGAGCTTTTGTTGGGATATTATGAGCTATAGTATCATCATGTGATAAAGAGGAGGCAGTTATGCATGACTGTTACAGTAAGGCATGACTGATATCTATTACATGCCATCATTAGTACAATGCATCTGGTAATGATCATTTCCTATTTACCAGGACAATAAGAGCAGACTACCTTGCTTAAGCATCTTAAAGTTGTTGAGTAGCAATGTTGTAATCATCGCCAGCAATACCAGAATCACCCGTTGTAAGCATCCGTTGTTGAGTCATTGTTTGCTCTTCATAGCTCAGACATTTCAAGTTGAGTATTGCCTGAGATAGCATCACTGTGAGATAGATCAAATAAGATGCATAAAGAAAATGTATACCTTGACATCATCAAGAAGCTTGTCTGCCAAGGCCTTCTTTTCTTGATCCTCTGTTGCTTCTTTAAACTGGATCAAATCACGTTCAATAGCTTGACACAAGCCTTGTACAGAGCTATACGTAGCCTGGGCGTCGTAAGAGATCATGGTATGGATCAAATCCCATTGATTGGATGGTGTGTTGCAAAAGTAATCAATTGTCATTGAAAGAGCTGAGGAGAGAAAAAGAGAGAATGTGTGGTTTCAGAATAAGGAAAAAGTGGATCTCTGCTCTTATATGTGCTGCCAAACCATGTGATCTAACAAATCTCTTGCATTAGCCCAACAAAGTCTATAGGAAGATCAAAGCGTACCAGTTTTGAATCCACTATGATGAGAGTGATGAAAGGAAACCCAATATTAACATTGTTCTTGCCATGTGCTACAAGCATCCACATGCTGAAATCCATTCTACTTTTTCCCCTTTATGCACATGTTGCTTAAATCCAAAGCTTGTCTACAGTAATGACATGCACGTGTCTGATTACTACAACTATACAACAAGGGATATAAGCTACACCGATTGTGAAGGATCTAGATGATACACTGCTGAAATAGTGAGCTTAAACAGCATTGCTTCTTATGCTACTGGAGCGGATAGGAATCACCTGATGTTCTTTATTATGCATACATGGCACATGTGACATAGAGCTTGCATGTGCCAATGTTTCAGTCGCTTTAGTAAATGAATAGTGAATAGCACATTTATTGGTGATGAGATACAAGATTGACAAGACAAGTAGTAATAGAAGAAACAAGGACAAGGAACATTTGCTCCTGTATCTATTTGAGAAATGATCGACATAGCGAAAAGATAAAGTTTGTTGTTGTAGACAAATGGCGACAACAAGCTGGATCGTCATCCATTATCTATCAGCCATGTCTTCCAAAAAAGGAACCACGCATATAAATGCATATCGTCATCACACACATCATTCCATCATCGTTCAGTGTGGATCAGGTAGTAGCAATATGTCAATGTCGGGTATCCAAGAGACATGTCTTAATTGTAAAGGGAGGATATAATGTCTGCATGCATGAACGGAGCCAATTACTTATGTCAAAAAGGGGGTTGATTTTCCTCTGGTGGTGGCAAGCCAGCTTTCTTTTTCTTATTTCAGTCATTGACCCTGATACCATCTCTCACTCACACTTTTCTTCTCCTTTCTCTTTTATATCTCTTACACAACCATTTATCAACGTGTACGTGTTATATGCGTGTATTCGTGTGTGAGAGTGTGTCTCGTTTTCTCTTGTTATGCCGCTCCAAGAACCTATCTCCTCTTCTCATTCCCAACATCGTTCCGTCAAGAGCCGAATCGCTCGTTATCTAAGACGCACCACATTGTCCTCATTTGCTGTACTTGCAAGCCAGATTAGCACCACCAACAACTCCCAAGTACAAGACATATATTCGTCAACACTTGAAGCAACATCCTCCAAAGATATCAGGCAACAAGACCAATGCTTATGCCGACAAGAAAGCGAGACATCCCATTCACTACGCACACGTAGCAACACAACAAGCGGGAGTTATGCTATGCTACCGATTGACGAAGGATTTCATCAGTCTCAACAAAAGACATTATCCAGTACTGTCTCCCAAGAAGAGGAGGAAAAGAGTGGTGCTGCATATAAATATGGTAAGAGCCATTCTTCTTCTCCTGTATATCCTATTTTATACCTTATTATCATCATCCCTCGATCCCCCCCTTCCTCATATTATATATCATCAGAACCCCCTTTCTCTCTTATCCAAATACTACTCCCAGTACATTCATGACTGATAATGATTGATGGTGTCTATTAGATATCTTGGATCGATTACCTGTCGAGTTATCTCAATGCATTCTCCGCCACTGTGATTTTGAAACCATTCTTGTACTCAGCTTGGTGTCACGTCGATGGCATTCTCTTTGCTTGGATCGTATCTTGTGGCGCAATCTATACATTCATCATCCACGTTGGCCTTCTGCTGAGAAGTATCGAAGAAAGAGAGAACAGCATCAAGATGATATCACCATTGACTATCGACAATTGTATCGACAACGATTTTTATTGGATAAAAGATGGTCATCAGGCGACAAAAGAATGAGCGTCATTGAAGGACATGCTGACAGCATCTATTGTGTTCAATTTGACTCCAACAAGATTGTTACTGGCAGTCGTGATCGTTCTATTAAATGCTGGGATCATCAAGGTCGTTGTTTACGTACCATGACAGGACATTATGCCAGTGTACTTTGTTTGCAATACGATGATGATATCATGGTATCAGGTTCATCGGATCATACCATTCTGGTCTGGGATATGCACACATTTCAAGTAATACGTCGTCTTCGTGGACATTCATCAGGTGTACTCGATGTATGTTTTGATGACAAGATTATTGCAAGTTGTTCCAAGGATGCAACTGTAAGGATATGGTCACGTCAAGATGGTCAACTCATTCGCATACTACATGGTCATCGTGGTCCTGTCAATGCTATCCAATTCCGTGATCATCGTCTTGTGTCTGCTTCTGGTGATGCAATCATCAAACTTTGGGATTTGCGTACTGGACAATGTTTACGCGACTTTGCAGGGCACACGCGCGGGCTCGCTTGTATCCGCTTTGATGGTCATCGTATTGTCAGTGGTAGTAATGATAATAAGATCAAGGTCTGGAATGCTGGTAAGTAAACATTCTTCTATTCTTGGATCATACATGCTGAAATGAACATGGTTACATAGAAACGGGTGAATGTACTTTGACTTGTTCAGGTATGGAAGAAAAGCAAACACGATATGAACTGTAATATGCTCACATTCAAGATGATATAGGTCACACAGGGCTTGTAAGGGCTTTACACTTTGATCAAGACAAGATTGTCAGTGGTAGTTATGACCAAAGCATACGTGTATGGGATATTCGTACAGGAGCACAACTGCATCACTTTGAAGCATGTCATTCGAGTTGGGTGTTCGATGTAATGTTTGATGAGACAAAGATCATAAGGTATGTCATGGTAGAGACGATGATAAAATGCAATATCGCTCATTGTCCTTTTCTTTAGTACAAGTCAAGACCAAAAGATTGTCATTATGGATTTTGCACACGGCATGGATACCCGACATATTGTTTGAAACAAATAGAAGAGTAGTACACGCATACCATTGTATATTCAGGCACTCTTTCACAATAATACCCTTCTTCATACTGCATGATATACATTTTAGTCGCCATTTCAGCGATATCAATTTGTCCACTTCTTTAACCCGACTCAAATACACCTCCTCTTCCAATGGCTGCCATCTACTACTTTGCCATCGTTGGCGCAACTGATAACCCTATCTATGAAACTGATATTATACCTTCTTCACGCTCTTCTTCATTGCTTGAACATAACAAGGTAAACGACAACTTTTCAAACGAACGTGACCAGTACCCAATCTCACCCTTTCCCGAGATACTAGCGTGATGACCATAAGCATCTCAACCAGTTTATTGCCCATGCAGCACTCGACGTCGTAGAAGAAGTTCAGTGGGGAACACAAGCCATGTAAGAAGACGAGTCTATTAGCGTGGAGTTAAGTATATTGATTCATGTATCCAGGTACCTAAAGTCAGTCGATCGCTTCAACGAGCAATACGTATCAGCCTTTGTCACTGCAAACAGTGAGTATCAGCAAAACACATGATAAGCATTCATGTAACAAAGCATATCCATTACTTAGATGTCAAGTTCATGCTATTACACGATCAAAAGTCAGAAGACAGCATTAGGAACTTCTTCAATGACGTCTATGAGCTTTATATCAAGGTAAATGATGATGAGATGATAGTTCGCTTGGTACTGATGCATTCTGCTTTGGTAGATATTGATGAATCCATTCTACGAAAAGAACTCGCCTATCGCTAATCCTCAATTCGACAACCGGGTCAAGATGATCGCTCGTCGATTCCTTTGATGATGTATACCCAATCCACACACATATCATCCCCTTTTCGTTTTCTTGCACCATTAGCAAATACAATCACATCTTGTCAATATCAACATTGGGATTCTAGAGTCATGGATGTTAATTCAAGTGTAACAATCATACATTTCGGCACATTTCAGTAAAGATGTTGTCACACGTTCTCTTGATGGGAACTATGATCGTGACAAGTCAAAAGAAGCTCAACAATGACAAAAGAAAGTAGGATAGCAATGGTGATTGTATCACTGTAATCCACGAGATTAGAGAGAAACACCATCCTGGTGATTGTACGTACATTCATTCAGATCTTTACGTTATATCAAGTCAAAGAGATGTGATGATGACAACATTCTCTTTTTATGTACAAAGCAGGTGTGTGAGCTTCTCTGTTCATAAGGTGTGATAAATACCTGTTGGGGATGCTACTTCACTTGATAATGAAGGGAGTCTATCCAGGATCAAATCTGATTCTCTCCAAGAAAGAGCGTAGATACATGGTTGTTATGCATAAATCGGGCAATTGACATCACTCAATAAAACCTATCACCAAACAATGACATCCACCTGCTACCACAGCAGTCAGCTATCACTCGTTTGACTATAAGCACATTTCCATCACGAACAAGGCTTATGATTTTCAGCTGTCAGACTACCTGCTATACTTTTATCAGTGATACTTGTTCAAGTACTTAAAGTAGTCATGATCCAATCGCATAGTGACCAGCATGCATGGTTGGGAGCTTGGTATGCCATTTAGATAAGGTGCAAATACCAGATTCAAGCTTTTTAGCTCTATCAATTTGACTGTTGTCAATAATCCTCACAGGAAGTGGCTCCTCATCAATCCTGAGCTCGAAAGTCAAGGAACATTTTGCACCAAGCCTCTCATCAGCGGAGAAGAAAAAGTTTTTTCAGTTATAACGTGAACTTGACCTTGTAAACGCCTTCTTCTTCCTTCTTTTCACACTGCTTTCTTTTTGTATCCACTTGGTAAGCATCAACATCATAACACATGTATGGGTATACCTTGTTTTTTGGCTTGTGCAATGCAAATGATGCTTGTAATTTGCGTTTGACCGGCATTCTACCACGCACTTTCGCCGGTGCACTATGTGGGAATGTCACTATGGAACCAACTTTTTACTGATAGCCATTGTGCAAGCCAACAAGTGTGCTCGTGCTTGTGTTTCTTGGTTTACTTGTCGACTTTTGAGCTAACTCTGATTCAAGTTTGCTTTCTCGTTTAGCTTTTATCCCAAGTTATACACGAAGATGACGCGGTGTACATAAGGTAGGATTCTGGTACCATGATCACCATAGTGTCAGGATGGAAATGTGGATGATGCCCGAGGATTATAGACTATATTTGCTACTGCTGAGTGCTATGATGTTCAAATTTATCACCAAGATCTATGAGGGCTTCATCTTCCATCTTGACATGGTGGATGTTAAAGCAATGACATGTAACTAATGCTTTTCATGTTTATGATTGCTTAGGTAATTACTTGACTCTTTAGCTAGTATGATATGATTTGTTATGCATAATACATTTTACTTTTGCCAAAAACAAACACTGTGTGCTTTCATTGTTATGTTATTATTGGTATGCTTCATTGTTCAACATGTGATGGGAAAACCTGCAAGGCATGTCTCCTTGTTACCCCTTTTAAAACAATACTGGTACAAAAGTAGTCCTATACATGGTGGATAATACTCTACACTAAAGATGCTCTTTTCATGCTTGCTCTTGACCCTTGGTCTGATATTGCTCCATTTGTTGTTGATTGCGACCAATGCTATCATCCTTTGCATCATTTTCATCCAGCTTATGATGGAACACATACACAAGAACTGTGCACACGCCAGCTGCGCACGAGATACCTGTATACATCCAAGTGAGCTTTGGATCCACAGCAACTGATACAAGAGCAAATGCAAGAATTGAAGCAAAACAGTTGGTGAGCAAGAAGAGAGCCATCACAATGGACTTCATGGACTGTGGTGCTTTCTTGTAAGCGTATTCGAGACCAGTGATTGATGCAAAGATCTCTGATAGTGCAATGAAGAAATACGATGGGATTTGGTAGGCAGCAGAAATCCAGTTTTGGCCTTGTGGATGATCAAAATAAGGTGGTGTGCTGTAGATTTTGGCTTGAACGCCAGCTGAATATCCCCTGTATACACATATAAGAACCAGCATTATCATACGAGATGTAAATACTTACATGGCAACAGCAGCGAAGAAGAAACCAAGTGTGATACGAGCAATGGGTCGCATAGGAATGTTGAATCTTCGAAGTGTTGGGTATACAATACGATCAACAACAGGGATGAAGATAATCTATCATGATGTCCATTAGTCTTTTGAAACATGCTATAATGTGTATACATACCAATGCAATGGGATTAATGTTCTGCATAATATCATTTGGCACGTTGCCTGTAAGCATAGTGCTTGCTTGAGAAATAAGGTTGTTTGTCATTTGGGAATAGCACAGCCAGTAAATTGGAAACCAGCAAAAGACGACACAGGCACGTAAGGTGCGTTTAAGCTCATCGACAAAGACATCATCATAGGTGACAATGATTTCGGGATGTGTTTCGGCAAGATTGGATGGCTTGGCTGCTTCAAGGTTACGTGTCTTGGTCATGGCGATATAGAATAGCTTGCCAGCTTCCACAAATACAGAACCACGAGGTGGATTTTGCACATAGCGTTTGCGACCCAGCAACACTGTTAGGATACAAGGGATGAACATGCAAGTTGGCAACAAGAAAGCAGGCCAGAATCCAATGTTTTTCTCCAGTTGTGTGGTAGCAATGGCTGATAAAGAACCAACATTGATACCCTGTAATCATAGCCGTGAGAAAAAAGCCAAATGGTGATACACAGCCAATATGCCAAGTAAAGCTTACCCAGTAAAAAAGAGCAAAGATCTTTTGATAGGTGGCTTGAGGAGTCACGATAACACGAGTGCCATCCTTTAGCGTGCGCACAAAAGGTGAACGACTTCTATATTGCTCAGCAACCAAGGGCGAGACATTGGATTTGATTCCACCAGTACCAAGACCAATAATGATGATAGCAACGATATAACCAGGAAATGTAGCACCTGAATCAATAGCAGCAGGTATGGATGTGCAGGTGAGAATGATCAAGCCAACAAAGTAGATACAGCTGAAGATGAGAATAGCTCGGTACTTTCCAAGATACTGATCTGCCACTATGGCACCAAGAATCTAAATCGCACAAATAAACAATGTCAGATAAGCAATTGTTCATATCAGGAAAGGGGTAGTTGCTATTTTACCGGAGTGATGTAACACCAAAATCTGTGCAAGGCAAGCAAAAAGAAGATTTCAGTTTAGTCCCACTATTTCATATATTGAATGATGCAAGCAAAACACACTTACTGAAAGAAAGTTGTCAAGGCTGTAGCAACTTGTTGGCCTTTACCCATGGCACCAGGTTGTTTTGCAGGATCTGGAATATATCAGCGGCGACAATGTGATGATGTTGAGTTTTGAAATCAAAAAGAAACAGAGGAAAGGAGAGAAAAGATAAAGAGACTTACATTCGCCTGGATCGGGATATTGGATGTAGTTCTGAAATGGACCACTCAAGCCGTAATATGTGAATCGCTCACAGAATTCAATAAGGATCACCAAGTAAGCAGCATATGGGATCTTGTCAGACACTTCACGCAAGGTCTTGTATTCCTCTTCAGTGGGTTCTGGTCCTCCATCATCTTCATTTGTGGCATCATGGTATTCATATTCAGAGACAAGTGTACCAGTTTTGCTCAAAGGAGCTTTTACAATCTCCTCGCTCACAGCAATAGGATCAATCTTTTCGACCTTCTTCTCGTCCATTACAAAATGATTGCCAATGATAACTTGTGGTGTGTATATGGAAGAGGAAGATTAAGAAGAGCTAAAAAGAGACGAGATTGTAATCACAACAATCAATGAAAAAGGATGAAAGAAACAAATACACATCCTGGTCGCTTATATATAGAGTTTTCTTTGCATGCAAGAAGCGCAGTTTGACGCGGCCCCCTTTGATTGTGCAGTTGAAACTTTCTTTATCCTTTTTGGATGATGAAGAGACCTGATCTGCTTTCTCGAACATATATGACAGTATCAAATTGGGCATGTTAATGACTCTATGCACCATGTATTCATATAGAAGCTGCATGGTTTACTTCTCATGTGTGCTCATACCGCGTGACCAATGCATTTGAAAGCATCATGCAATGACTTTGTTGACATCTTTTGTGTAGTACGGAAACAATCCTTTCATTTCCAGCTTCCTGGAAAACGATCATTGCAGGGTTTTTCGTGGGAAAATAGGACATGTCAGCTAATGAGCTTGTCACATAAGATCCCAAGTTTGTCAACTGCCTATGCAGATTGAAAAGGAAATATGCGTGTTCCAATGTTCACATGTCTGGATAATCAAGAAAAGTGATCCACAAGTCGCCTTAGATGACTGGTTATGTTTGACACATATTGGTCGGGAACCTTCCGAAAGAAATGCTCAACTGTATGAGATTGATTATACGCTTCAAAACTTGATGTTTGTTAGGTAATGATAGTGACACTGATGTCAATTAGCGTCAATGGTCTTGATACAAGATTCTATATTGATCCAGAACTCCTTGTATATCATATACAGTCATTGCAAGGTAGCTGTCAACATGACAATGACCAATGTCAGCCGTTTATCACATCCGCCCTTTCCTTTGCTTCTACCTTCCCAAAACTCAGTATCCAATCACTTATGGCCATCAACAACATGTGCGTTCTTGAAGTTATGATGGCGATTACAGGATATGTGTAGCAAGGTGAACAATAGAGCCGCTTACTGATAATGTATCAAGGAAGGAAATCTCTAAAATGGAAGCTTGCAAGGATGCATGCTGCTTGTTTATGTGCATGCTACAATATGCAGGTGTTTTCAATGACTAGTCTAAATTGCTCGCCCTGAAAAATGTGCAGCAACCCCCTTTCAATGTCTTCGAGCATATGACAATTCCTATTCTTTATCACCAATCTTTTACCTTATGAGCTACCAACATGCATAATGTGTCAGAAAGATAGTGTGAGCTCGATAAAATGAAACAATGGTATATGTCAATCGCCTGCATCGATAGACATTAGGTCAAAGTTATTGGATATAGGTGTAGAACCACTGACCATGCATGATCATGCACATTGCAAAGCTAATATATATAAGGAAGAAGGTGTCTATGTAGGTTACAGCTTCCAACATCAGCAATTCAGATGTAGCTAGTTGTTGTTGCATACCAAAATGAGAATATCACTAAGACTTAATCACAAGCTAACTTGCTTTGTATGCGCTGGCTCAAGATCACAAGATGCCCACATGACGACATGGACATTTCTTCACGTTGCACAACATAATAAGGTCCAATTACGGCAAAATACCTACAATATGAGCCAATACAGAGACATATCCACACATAGGATGCACACAATATGCATCCATTGCACTACTGGTACGCTTTTATGCAATTGCACAAACATCCCAACCTATTCAATGAAAGGCATAATGTCGAATACAGATGTTATGCATGCAATTGCACATACATATTGGTGTCCCTTCCAATTGCAGGTAATTTTCCCTTTTCGTAGCTTAATATCGAGAAGGGTACACAAGACTGCATCGGGCAAAAGTGCACTTTATAATGTATATTGGGGCACAGACGCGGAGTACATGGTTGTCAACGTGTGAAATTGGTGTGGATAGTGATTATAGAAAGTAGTATTTGGACACAGATAGCAATCAGACACTTGCAGAAGCACATGATAACATGTAAATGGATAAAATTTGTACATTTCAGCTCAGGGATGAGACAACAATGATGTTGTTTGCATGGATGTCATATTAGGTTTGACGTTTACATTGCTTTAAGTTTGCACTTGTCACATCGTGTATATAGTGGAAACAACAGGAGATAGGAAGACAATGAAGTCAAGGCACGTGTAGGCGCGCTTTATGAAAAAAGGGGTTGTGTTGTGTAAAGAAAAAGCGGGATCAGGTGAAAAAGGGGGTAAAAAGGTGACTTTAGAGGTAGTTCAAGAGCTTGCAGCTACCACCTTCGTAAATATCGACCTTGGTAACTCTGTGCTCCTTATCAAGCTTGTCATAATTGGATTGCTCAAACACGTAAAAGTCAATGTGATGAGATTCAAAGCTCCAGCTCTGGTCATCAACCAAAAGACAGCCATTGTGTTTCTTGTTGGAGTTGGGCAACTTCCAGCCATCAAGTTGGGGCACATAGATCTTGGAACCCTTTTCAAGGTCATTGGCAGCAATGCTGACATAAGGACGAAGAGCAGAACCATAAGCTATGAGGAAAGAAGAGAATGTGTGAGCAATAGCAATGATTGATAATAAAAAGACTTACCAGTGATGCCATAAGGCTCTTCAGAGCGATCAATTTCCTCAAAACACTTGTAGTTGGAGCAGCTGCAACCACCAAGATTGACAATCTTGTCATTAACAACACCAGTGCCTTCCATGACAAGAGCATCAGCATAATTTTCATTGACCTTGGCAATAGTCTTGCCATTGCAAGTCTTGATAGCGACCTTGGAACCACCCTTGTAATCTTCAGATTGGGCAATCCAGTAATAAGTGAATGCTGCCTTGGATTGCAATTTCTTGCGCTTTTCAGACTTGGATGTCTTGGAAGCAAGACCAGAAAGCTTATCACTGACATCGTCATCATGATCATTGCTGCTGCTACCAGATGATGATTTAGAGGAACCACCAGCAACACAGTAGGATTTGCCATTGTCAAGGTTATCACACGAGCCACGGTGAACCTTGGGGTTCAAATCATAAAACTTGTTGACAGAGATGCCATATTGCTTGGCAATAGATTCACAAGTATCAGATCCAGAAACTATATAGCAATGCATACAATGTTAGCATGATATGTACTTGATTGTCATCATGAATTCATTTACCCTTGTGCTTTTCAGAGCATCCAGAAGAATCAGAGGAAGAATCTTTGCTGCTACTGCCACTACCCTTTTCAACACAGTACTTTTTGTTGATGTGCAAGTTGCCACATCCACTGTTGATCTGGGAGTTAAGATCGATAAATTCACTGGTGCTGATACCGTAATCCTTGGCAATGCTTTCACAGGTGTCACCACTAGAAACTACAAAAGTATATCATGAGCAATTGACTTTTTCATGTGTTTTTGGTTGCAATTGTACTGCAATTATGCTGCAACTTACCAGTGTAGTACTGAGCACAGCTTGGACCACGTTTCTTAAGAGAGATCAATTTGGAAGAGACATCACCAGTGTTATCGACAAGCTCAAAGTCAACTTCAGGAGCATCATCAGCATCAAATGCAGCAAGGTAATTGGCAGAAAGCTTGATTGGAGGACCACTAACACCGTGAACAACTGCAAGTGGCTCAGCAGAAACGACGAGTTGATTGCTGGTAAAGGCGATAAGACCGAGTGTGGCTAAAGAAACAGCTCGTTGAAGAAGCATTGGAAGTAGTAATTGCTGCTATTGATACAGAATGATATATATAGAGAGAATGGAAAGGGGAAAATGTTGTTGCTGGTTGTGACAGGTAAAAACACAGCTGATGAAAGAAGGGAATGGGTTGGGGTGTCTCCAAATGGAAGAAGAAGCGTTGGCAAGAAGGGAAAAGAAAGAGATTCTGATATGATTAACGATATTTAAGCAACGTGAAAAAGGGGAAAAGAAGCGGGCTGGCGGATTGGCGGCTGCCAATTTCCAGGTTAAGGTATCACAAGCATAGATTGCATTGCTTTATTGATGGAAGTTTGTGTTTCCAAGTGAACTTCCGCTCTTTCCATCGTGTTGCCCTATAGACCCGATATGTGCTTTTTTGTCGTGATCATTACTTGTATTTCTCTTTTTCTGGTGCATTCAATTGCGTGTGGCACGCTATGAAGATCATTTGGAAGCACGGAATATGTCCATTTCGAGGCGGCGCGTCGATCGCTTGTGAATTGTACAAAGCATGTCACTTATTGATGATGTTCTTGTTTCCCTTATTTCTTTAGCCCGTCAAAAAGCCGGTTAGGGGAAGGCTGTGCACTAAGGATGGCAACATCGTCAGCTATTGCTATCGTATACTGAATTGGGTTAAACTGCCGCAGGAAATAAAAAACAATCTTTACCACTTCTAACTTGTGTAACATCACTACTATATGGTCATCGCGCGTGTTTTGCTTTTGTAAAGCTATGCATCAATCGTATTAGCGTCATCCACGTATCCGGTCAGCCTTACTTTTTGTCAAGGCTTATCTAACATATGCCATCCTAACATTATAAAGTGCAAGTATGCTCTACCTTTTAGAACACGATGCAGTGAAAACAAAAATGGATGCCTCGTGTTCCAGATCGCAATATCTTTTGATGAGACCACACGCGGATTTGCAATATATCTTGCAACTTTCTTGTCCCACATCTCTTACCCAAGCCCTTTGTTCCATTCCATATTTCCTCAGCTTGATTGTAATGGTATTTCTCACATCTTGGTTGCTACACGTTATCAAAAGGGATGACGTTCACTGTTGTGAAATGTCTTGTAAGATGAATCGAGATTACAGTGCATTGACTTTTGTATTAGTATGGCTCTTCTTTTGACTCGAATGCAAAGTGTATTGTGTGGAAGGAGAACATCAATGCCAGATTTATTCATCCATCCGGCACAGCTTGCATGTGTATACCAAGTAAATGATCAAACTCGATGTATGATGCCTAAAAGGGCTAGTATGGTCGTGCAACCCATGTCCAATCCAAATACCTGTTGTTTGCAAACACCTGGATCAAATAATTTCATTAAACAACATCATTCACCAGCCCATTTGTCATCCCTGTCATGTGTCTCGTCTCTTGTTGTGCAGCACTTGATATCAAAAAGTGTATTCAGCACATTGTAATACTATCTTCTAAAACCAACAGCCTACTACTTATACTACAACTATCCCTATAGTGAAAGAAGTCAACAACATCGTAATGCTGTATGGATGCATGATGCAATATAACATTTTATTCATATTGAAGGAAGTCAATAAAGATGCTGATACACGTATTGGAATAGTGTGTACAATACTAATCATGGCTGAGTCGGGAGCAAGATGTTGGATCATGCAGCACTGGTTCCCATTGTTGGCCTGGACTTGAAACTTTTCTTGTATCCTTGTCCAGCACAGTCAGAACCAACCATGTTTCACAAGATCCTCATATGTATACATTTTCAAAATGGAATGTGTCGTGCTTCACTTGAATACCATTGCTCTTGAAGCTGTTGATGATGATTTGGTATCAATTGATGTGCTGTGTCATTGCCTGGCTCATACCATACTTGGTCAACTAAGATATAAGCATATAAGCAAGAGCCATTGATACGTTCTGACATGGAGATATGCTTATCCTTACCTTGCCATTACTGCGCGAACAATATGATGATGACTTTTGTTGACGGAGATTCATAATTGAAGTCTGATATTGGTATGCAAGTGATCGGCAGCCAATGTTGGACTGTGCATAATGTGCATTTGTTAGCATGATATATGGCCAACATGTGTACTTGCCTTGTTTACATGTATCCGAAACCCTTATTCGGAAGCATGCCGTTCTTCTTAGCGGTGATGTCCCAAATCAAATCAGAATAGCAGTAGCACTAGTACCAAAGATAGCCATCCTTGATAATGATCCTATACATAAAAAGATATAACAAGAATGATCCGTGCTTGTCCTTACAAAAGTGAGAATGAGATCATGTGCCGTGATAATGCTGCATAGGTGATGTAGCACTTGCCATATGCGCCACCAGTCACGACAACTCTCCTCGTGCTTCATTTTCGCTTCTTGGCATATTACAGCACCACTTCTCCTCTTTCCATACACTACAAACGTCTTGCTGATAAACCATGAACCCTGAATAGTACGTATCTATTATTCTTCTCGTTGTCAATTCAACACTATCCAGTGTCAATGCTGTTGGAGACGAGATGACGTTGCCGGATGAGCTGACTGTGTTCTCTTTTTCAGCGATTACCTGTTCAAGCTACTCCTCATTGGTGACTCGGGTGTTGGCAAGTCTTGTTTGCTTCTTCGTTTTGCTGACGACACATACACTGAGAGTTATATTTCAACCATTGGTGTGGACTTTGTAAGTTACTGGTGTTGCGGACATGTTTTGCTTATGCAGACAGATATTTGGGCGGCGGTGTGATGGCGAAAAGGAGCAAAAGGGATCACCAGATGTGTTTGTACTCAACCCCCTGACTTGGTTAATCATCCAATGTCTTCTTTGCTATTAGAAAATCAGAACTATTGAACTCGAAGGCAAGACTGTCAAGTTGCAGATTGTAAGTAAAGTGATGAAAAAGTGATATATAGGTGTATTGATATATTGGATTGATAGTGGGATACAGCTGGTCAAGAACGTTTCCGCACTATTACATCATCTTATTATCGTGGTGCCCATGGTATTATTGTTGTATACGATGTAACGGATCAAGATACTTTCAACAATGTCAAGCAATGGATGCAAGAGATTGATCGATATGCTGCAGAAGGAGTGAACAAGTTGCTTGTTGGCAATAAGAGTGATATGACTGACAAGAAAGTCGTCGAGACTGATCAAGCAAAGGTGAGCTATTCATTATCGATACTTATGAGCCATACATCACTTATGCTATCTATCATTTGTAGGAATTGTCGGATTCATTGAACATACCCTTCTTAGAAACATCAGCCAAGGATTCCAGCAATGTAGAACAAGCATTTTTGACTATGGCCAAACAAATCAAGGATAGAATGAGCACAACAATGCAACAACAACAACCAAAATCTACTGTCAAAGTCGGTCAAGGAGCATCAGTCCAACCCAAGCAGTCTGGCGGATGTTGCTAGATGACACACAACAATTACACAGACTTGACATTCACCCATTCAACACATCCTACACAAATCCACCACATTTCAACAAGACATCACTATCTCCTTATTATCACGCCTATGATCCTTTCCACCTTGTCGATATGAGCAATCCCTTTTTACTTCCCTTTTTGTCAGTACCTTCTATAGCAGATTTGCCAAGCAAAATGAAACACAGATCTTTCATGTTCTCATGTTTAGCTTTGAAGATTCATTATTCGTGAGCGGATTGTATCATTGTACAATGATGATGACTGGGATTTCAGATATCGAATGTGCCAAGACTTCTAGAGAATCATATTCTGTCACTTTGTGTTGGATCGCTTGCTGATCGAAAGATGGCCAAACGTCATATTTGAAACAAGCGGTCTCGAATCATATACCCAACATCACTTCAGGTTCTGCACATACACAGATCTTTGTACTACCTTTGTAACCTTATTCAGCCATTGCATGAATCGGATCTTGATCGATCTTTAATGTAGTGCAAGCAATAAATGATACTGAATGCTCATGTCATTGTTGTCTTCTCACTCTTTCCATCATCATGAAGAGAAAGCTAACTTGTTTCATACTCTATCTAATACGACTCGTAATGTGTTGGGAATATAGAGTCGGCAAGACACATACGAAAGTCATTCATAACCAGTGACATGACAAGGGAATCCCACATGTCTGATAGTTATCTGTGTCAATTGGAAACCATGGAAATAGAGAGTCTAGACAATGATCAACTCTTTTTCTTTTCAGTGATGTGACGAACCAGAATCGAGATATTCGTTTTACTTTGAAACAAAAGGCACATGTATATTGTCTTGGGCGAAACAAAACGTAGAAAACTTATTTCAGGGCCGATATAGCTCTCAAAATGTTATAAAAGGGCAACATTGAATCGCTCATTGACTCAACACACAAGTCCTTCTCTTATTTACATTCTCCCATTACACTCTCTTTAAACCCATACACATTCATTATGGTCAACTTTGTCAAGGTTATTTCCCTCCTCGCTGTCGCTGGCGTCAGCTTGGCTGCTCCTCAATCTTCTTCTGGTTCTCCCTCTGCCACACAATCAGCTACATCCTCTGGTAGCTCTTCATCATCCACATCAAGCTCTTCTTCAGCCCCTTCATCTTCTTCTTCATCATCATCATCTTCTGGCAAAGGTGGTGGTGTTACAGTCACTGTCCAAAACAAGTGTAGTCATGGTCTTCATGTTTACAAGCTTGATAATGGCAACACTGGTTCTCCTGAAAATCAAGATGTTGGTGCTGGTTCGACTCATGACTTCCAAGTCCATGGTGGTTGGTCAGGTCGCTTCTGGGGTTGCCAAGACGGCAGTTCTGGTTGCTCTGATTATGGTTCTGCTGTTTCACTTGCAGAATTCCAATTCAGCGGCTGGGGTGGTCAAGACTTTTACGACATTTCATTTGTTGACGGCTTCAATTTACCCATGAGCATTGCTCCTGAAGGCAAATCTGGCTCTGGTTACAGTTGTGGTGCTCCAAAGTGTGCTTCTCTTCCAAAGTGTCCCAAGGGTCTTGAAGGTGAAAATGGTGCATGCAAGAGTGCTTGTGCTGCTTATGGCACTCCTGAATACTGCTGCACTGGTGAATACAACTCCCCTGACAAGTGCAAGGCTAGCTCACTCGCCAAGACTTTCAAGGATGGATGCCCTGATGCTTATTCATATGCTTATGATGATGCCAAGAGCACTTTTGCTTGTAGCTCCAAGAAGTACACTGTTGTCTTCTGCCCTTAAATAGTGTAATATCTCTTTTTTCACTACTCCCATTGTTATCCGCATCCTTGTAGCTGGTCTACTTTTATAACACACACAATATAAACCGCTTTTGAACACATATATGATTCATTTTTACTATACATGGGCTTTGGAATAGTTTGATCATGTAGAGTGGAACTAATGTCTATTGGGGATGATGCATCTGAAATCCTTTACTGGCAGTAGTATGTCTGAAGAGCCTTGGTCTTGATGATCGAGCAATCAAGATCCACTTGACAATAGGCATATGGCCATCTGGGTTTGAACAAAAGATGATAGGCATCGTCGAGCAGAAAAGCATAAACCAGCCAGGTTGACAAGAACCAGTTCTGTTCCAATGCAGTCTTTCAACGTTTCATCTCCACAGCAACAAAGAAACAAAGCAAATGCACCACAGCAATCCAAGTGTAAACTGAAATTCGACTATTCACCGAGCAAAGACGGCATTGACTTCAACCTGCTTATTCTTCTACACGGTCTCGGTAAGTGAGCGCGATCGCCAAGATCCAGACCAAGTGCTTGTCTCTTGACACTGAACACTACTTACAGGTGATACCAAAGGGCCCTTTTCAGCATTAGGCACCAAGTTGCAACTGCCACAAACTGCTACAATGGCTGTACAAGCGCCTGAACCTGTGCCATACATGGAAGAATGTTATCAGTGGTATCCAAGCTTTGACTTTTTGACTGGCGAATGTAAGTAGGCCATCACATTGTACTATGAGCATAGATCACTGATATGTGGATAGTATTGACACCTGCTAGTCCAGAACGTCTCAAAGGGCTTGTTCGAACACGACAACAGCTGACAGAATTACTCCAACACCTTATTGATGACTGTGGATTTGAGCCTTCAAGGATATTCTTGTTTGGTTTTTCTCAAGGTGGTACTGTTGCATTGGATCTTGCTCTTTTTGGACAAGTACGTAATCTGGGAGGTGTTATCAGCATCAGTGGCTATCTATTGGAAGAACAAGAGAATGAAAAGAAGATTGGTAATGGATATGGAGGATATATTCTTGTGACACAAGGTGAAAAGGACAGCACTGTAGGCTCAAGATCCCAAGCAGAAAAGAAGGTAAAGGTTTACAATGATAAAAGAGTAACACGATGATTGACTTGTTCTTCTAGTTTTCAATTATCAAGCGTAAATGTTCATCGGATGCGATTGTTTCTCAAGTGTTCATTTCAAACAAAGACCACACCATGCCAAGCTCTGCTGCCGAATGGCGCATTATCCACACATTCATTGCCGAACGCATGCCTAGACGTAATCTCCAGCTAGAAAATATGTCTGATGTTTATCTTGTCAATCCTTCTCGATAAAACTACATGCTATCTCCCCATCCATCCCCAAAGAACACACATGATGTATCCTGACACCATTGTTCACGTAATATACGAATTGCATTCTTGCTAGCTAATGTTTCAGTTTCCATTGTCTAAAGAAAGTGATGTTGATGTGAGAAAGAGAAGAAGGAGGAGAAAGGATGAATGTTACCTACCGAGATACAGCTTTCAAAGGCATTGACATTTAGCACACCATTGTTGGAATCATCGTCAAATCCATGTAGAACCACAGGTGGCCATTCTTTAGCTTCAACAATGGGGAACAGCTTTGGAAACGCCTCCCATGCCTTTCTGTATGTCCAACTGCGACTGGTAAATAGCTTATCAAGCTCTGATTCTGACATTGGTTTGGATGAAAACATCTTGACAACAGATTCGCCACTATCATCAAAGTACTTGTGGATACCAAAGGTTGTAAATGGTTGTTCGCCATTCTCAAAGTTGGATGCTACATGGTAGAAGACATGTCAATATAATAAAGCATTGTGAATAAGACATACTTACTCAAAGGATCTCCAGTAGTGACAATGAGCGTTGGCATGGTT
The DNA here is from genome assembly GCA_008728235.1 of Lichtheimia ramosa. Lineage (NCBI taxonomy): Eukaryota > Fungi > Mucoromycota > Mucoromycetes > Mucorales > Lichtheimiaceae > Lichtheimia > Lichtheimia ramosa. The sequence goes on along the minus strand of CP031827.1, from coordinate 902,940 downwards.
TCAGCAGTGCGACCAAAGTAGGATGGATCGATCACACCAGCAATGACAGTGACATGTACAGTATGGTATTCACGTGGAGCGTGTTGTGCATTTGGGAAAGGCATGTCGATTCCTGCAAGATGCTTTTTTCGTTTTGATTAGCCTACAGCTGACATCTTATTTCTCTATTGCTTACCATGGGCGATGCCAACAAGACTGCATCATATACTGCATCCACTCCATCTTCAGTGGTGACAACATAGCTTTTGACATAATGGCCACTTTCATCAACTTCTGTGGTGTTGTGTATGCTGACAACAGTGCTTCCAAGCTTGATCTCTGCTCCTGAGCGATAAGCAAATTGTTCAAATATCTGGTAATTGCCTCCTTCAGTTGCCCATGCTCCCGATGCTGCCATAGAAACCTGTGAATCACGTGGTGAGATACAACCATTGACAAGTTGTACATCCATACCAAAGCACCAAAGGAATGAAGCAATTGAACATCCTGGCCATAATTGGCTCTTGTAGCTGTTTGGATCAATTCACGTACAAAGAGTTCTGAATAGCCATGTCGCTTTTCAAGATAATCGGATGATGTCTCATTCAACAGAGTCTCTAATCCAAATTGACCAAGTGCTGTGTCGACTTCATAGAAAGGGGATACGTCGTCTTTGCCATGGTACACCAAATCTGCAAATCGACTGATGATTGACTCGAGATGATTGTTGAACTACTTTCCATTAGTATTCAATACATGTTACAAGGACACAATCACACTTACTCGAATAAGAGAATATCCATATCTCCATAAGAGCTTGGCCATATCCCAGTACTTGTTGCCAGTTTCTTCAAATAAGAAATCCTTGCCATCCCATATACCCAAACCGCGCTCAAATGGAAGTTCCTCTGTCAATCCAGTAAGATTAAGCCCAAAGCGTTTGGTAGCATTGGCCAGATTGAAGTTGCGCTCGATAAAGATAGACGCCCCTAGTTCAAACAGGCCAAGTTCAGGATCATCCTTGATAGGGATAACAGTACTTCTTCCACCAAGATAGTCGTTGCGTTCATATAATGTTGTTGACACTCGTACACCTGACTTTGCAGTAGCTGGAAACGCATTCTTCAACCAGTAAGCTGCCGAAGTGCCTGCTGCTCCACCACCTAAAGATATGTCAATACTTGACTCCTTGAATATACAAGTAGCATACCTATAATTGCAACACGTTTCTCACGAGGAGGAACAGAAAGTACTGTCTGCTGATAATCGGCAGCTTGTAGCAATGGTAGAATGAGAGCAAATAGACTTGCAACAAAGACGGAGTGTGCAATACGCATAAGTGAGAAAAGAGAATGAAACAAGTACCGAAAACAGGGTGTACCCAGCCTTTTTCCTTTTTATTGTCATGTGTATGTGTCTACTTTATGCTAAGTCGTTCCAGTCACTCCCTAATTCAATTATTAGACTCGTCAAGTTGTCTTGGATGATAGGCATAGACACTTACCATCAATCACACGTAGGATAAAATCAGCACTCGTTGCTGCTACTTGAATGCTTAATCCTCGATAAAGACCACGAATACCCCATGCACTTGTAGGTGTGGTAGGCTTTGTGTTGCGTTTTGCTGGCAAGAAATCATCCTCTTCATTCGAATCAGTATCTGACAATGATCCTGATGGTGCTGACACCACACGTCTTTCTTTGACACCTTCTTCCTTCATAATTCTATACATTGCATCCAACATGCCTGAATAGGGTATCGGTCGTAATGCAACCATGGTATCAAAGTCGGCTGTTTGACATTGTAATCGCTTTCGAATCGTTTCAATGGGGAATATGACCAATAGTCCCAATAAACGTAATGATAACTCTGCAGTGCCATAAAGAATAGGTGAATCAGCTGCTGATATACCCAATTTGCGATCAATGGTGGCTGGTATGGTGCTGGCAATAAGTGGTCGGATAGTGTGATATACGACAGTGGGAATAAGATTGTTTGAGACGTAAACGTTGCGTATGCTGCCATGTTCATTGTACAAATCTTTCAATGCACCATAAATACTCTTGTACTTGCTACGAGAACTGGATTGCACCAAAAGTCTATGATAAAACATTGAATCAGTTAGATGACAGCAGTATGTTCCCATCTATGATTTACCGAGTGCGTATGATTTCTAGAGGACTCAACAATACACCGACGACAATATGGCTGACAACAGATGTAATCACATTCGGCCAGATCTTATCCACAGCAACTGAGTCATCATATAATCCAAATGTATCATTCAGAAAGGCACGTAGTCCTGGTTGCATAATGCCCCATAACAAATCATGGATCCATGCAAGACGTTGGCCTAAGAAACAGCTAATGTGTTGATAACATGGAATCTCCTAATATATCCTTCATCTCCTTACCTTTAAAAAGAGCCATCCACCCTTCACCTTTTTGCATTGTGATACGTTGAAGTACCTTGGTGATACCTCCTTCTTCAATGGGAGCCATTTGGTATTCAGGTCGCTTGCTATCATCATAGACACTACGTGGTATATTCAACTGCTGACTCGAACGAAGATGCTGCGACTTGATTGATCTTCTCTTTCTATTCATAGGCTTGGGCCGTGCAAAAAATCCATTCTCGTCCTCACTTGAAGAAGAAGATGATACATCAGGTGTTGTTGGCTGTTGCTGTTGTTGCTGCTGTTGCTGCTGTCAAACAAGTTCACTGTCAACCAGCCATCCAATCAACAAACTACCAAACACTTACCATACTTTCTTGAGAAGCAATAACTTCCACATTTGTATGGGGTGCATACTGAACTTGCAGCAATGTCGTTGCCACGTCTAAGGGATTGTTGATAACTGTCATAAGGTACTTGTAGGCTGCTAAGCTTAAGCTGCTAGTAGTCATTTCTTGCAACGCGGCGTGATCCTCCCCGAGATCTTCGGTCAAGACAATGTCGGTAGTAGCATCGTCTGAAGCAATGGAAGTGTAGTTGTGGAGTTGATGTCGAATAGGTGGGCAATAAGGTCGAAGTGGGTTATATGCAGCACGTCTATGCCTGCTACTAAAACTTGTATCGTCTCCCATAGTGTGTATAGGTGCAAAAGAAAACCCAGGTCTCCATTTTCCCTTTCTCGCGTCGGTAATACTGACACCATAGTGTAACATGCTGTAGACAAAAGCTATATTTCGATGTTAGTCCACTTGGATCACATATTGTCCTGTTGCATGATACTTTAATATATCCTGATGTTAGTCTTGATACAAGAAGCAATATATATGACGATTCCTGCATGTAATATAGACTAGAACACACACATATGTCTTTAAGAGTGACAATAAACCTGCCCTTAAAGTGCTGCTGTCTAACACAATACCTAAGATACATATATAACAGTTGACATAGATACATTAAAGATGTAAATGGGATAGAATATATTCACATAAGTCTTCGTCTTACTTCATACATTGCTCAAGCAGCTGTGTAGCTGGAGGAGCTGACCTTGAATGTGGACCTTTTGAATAGGTCAGCTCACTTCCAATCCAAATTACTCGACATACACCCTCCCAAATGCTTTCTCGGCTTCACGGCTGCATTCAGCATTTTATTCTCTATCGAATGATACTACGCAATGTTGCGTTCTGTATACCTTCTTCATATAGAAATTTGATGGCTTATAATGTACATCCAAAATCGAAAAATAAGTCGGGGGGCTATGGCCAAATGGATAAGGCGCCTGACTACGAATCAGGAGATTCCAGGTTCGACCCCTGGTAGCCTCGATATTGATTGAATGGTAGCTTGACAGGAGAGAGCCTATCCTTTTTCTTTGCATTTTTGTCTGGGTCACGTGACTTTATCAACGATTCCTTTTGCTGCTGTGCCGAGATCGAAAAGCTGTGAGGACAAGACAACAATGATAGAAGATTACTTTCAACAAGAGATAAAGATGATCTGTTTGTGTATATACTGTGTTCTTATATGTAGTTGCTGGAAAGGGATGCGATGGAACTTGTGCATTGTGTCAAAAAGGGACATTGTGGAACCATGGATCAAAATCATGTGATCCCGCCATTAAACAAGTGTATCCGACAACTGGCAAGCATTAAAAGCACTTTTTAGTATGTGCTGTATCCTTAAGCACATACATAATCGTGTGATATTATTGATCCACCATCCTATCAGTTATAAAGCATTGTCCAGTTATCTTCTTGTATTCATTTCATTATCCATCTTCATCATCCCCTTCCCATCTTTCAAACATGTTTCTGATATCCATCCTAGAATGTTGTTAACTGCCTTTCATTTCTTCAAAGACATGAGCATTCAGTGTTACTACTTGTTCTTTAATCAAAGAATCAACTGCAAATTCAAATACAACAACATAATAGTAAAGCAAGGGGGAATGATGGTAAAGTATATAAGGTATGCTATGTTCAGATATCTTGCTCGTGGAGGAGATTGGCATTCAGTGTGTATAGCTCATAAGTAGTCATCCAACGTCCGACATGTTCAATATGGAATTGTAGTGGTGGTGACAATGATTCATCCATGTCTTCATCCATGTCGTCATCGTGTCGACCTTGATGGCATTCTTGTTGAGCAAGTGTCATACGTTTGTATTCTCCAGCCATGTCAATGGAAGTATTGGTTTGGAATATGACAGTAAGACGTGATGTGTTGTAAGAAGCGAGAATAAATCGAGCTAGGATGGGTTTGCATGATTTGAAGGCTGTGCTGCTATTGATGAGTGAAAGACGTAGTTGCACAAGGTGTTTAAGGCCTGTAAGTGCCATAATGTTGCCAATACGAGCACGTCGACGATGTAGCTCATGATCCATTCCAAGGATTGTCAAGTGAGTCAATACTGAATCTTGCATTTGGCGTCCAAATTGTATCAGAGCTCGTGTAGTGAATTCATGTGGAGCACCCAGTACAAGTCGCCAAACGTTTCCTTTGCAGTGAGTAAGTGCTTCCAATAAGTCATCATCCAATCGACCAAACAAGTTGCTCAATATCATCTCTTCCAAGTTGCTGCAACTTTGCATGAAGCTCATCATTCCTTGAGTAGAGAAGCTTGGCTCACTGGGGTTGACAGTTCTGTAATGTGTGTCAAGTAGCAGATAGCTGGGCATTGGATATACATTGACATGTCCACTAGGATAATAGATACTTTCTCTCATGCATTCGGTAGCGTATCCCAAGCTCACATGTCGTAGCTGTTTCAGAGTGGCAAGTTTTTCCAATACTATATCAGTAATCAATGTATCAGATCGAATGCATACTTTTGTCAAAGATGGTGATCCAGCCAATAAACTGCACATATCTTCTGAAGCAAGATAAGCCAATGCGCGAGTAGGTGGTATGGATGGTGAACGTGCATTCTGTACTTGTCGCTGTCGTCCATGTTGATAATTGAAAGGTTGAATAAAACGATTGGGAGGTTCATACACAGTCAATTGTTGTAATACAGGAAAAGAGAGCTTGGAAGCATGCTGTATCACTTCAAGTCCACAAGGGCTGTAATTGAATAACAATCGATGTGCACCTGTTTGACAACCCAGTGTCACATGAAGCTTCTTCAAAGTATCCTCGCTTCTTTCCAGAAATCTGATAATCTGCTTATCCGCCTGATAGCTTTCATTTGTTGTGCCAGCAATATAGACAAGGCTGCGTAATCCATGTTGTCCATCAGTATCAAAATGCTCATCGAAATAGTCACGAACACCTTGTTTCTTGTAAGAAAAGCATCCAGAACCACTGTAAAAGAGAGACACCAACTTGGGACAATGTTCGTAAACGTGATCAAGTATCTCTACACGCTGGGGCTTATCATGATCATGAGCATCAAGAACAATGTCTTGAAGATCAGGGCAATAAGGCAGTAGCTTGTCGAGATAATCAGCCATTGTTGTACGTGTAATCCTTAGAGAAGTGAGCTTCAATGGTGTGTCAAAGTATAATGGCTGAGTGATCATGCGAGGACAAATGGCAGCATATTCATCACGTGCACACTGCAATGACTTTAGGTTGGGACATGTCTTGAGAATGTACTGGATTGGTTCAGCAGCCCACTTGATACCTCGCGTATCCTTGAATCGAATATGTTGAAGAGTAGTACCACTGGCTTCAATGACTGGGAATACGAGATGACGTTGGGTAAAGTAATGTAACTCTAGAAATGTAGTCAGTAATGGTGATGATGTGATCCATTGTATATCAAATTACCTAATGACTCGAGCTTATTCCAATATGTAGCAGCATGTGAACATATAAGCTGCAACTTGTCAAGCATCTCCACGTCAATGATAAGAGTTCGCACCTGAGAATTGACGACACAGTCAAGGAATCGGGATAAATGACAAGAAACACGATGACTGATCCGTATATCATGCCACATGCCAGTCCATTCATCAAGAAACTCATTCCAATCCATACAGGTAAGTGAAAGCTGAATGCGAGTGAGCAATGGAAGCATAGTCAAGACGTTTTCAATGACATCAAAGGGAAGCTTGTTCAAGAGCCACGTGTTTTGTATATGGACTTCGCGTGAAATGCTCTTTTGCAGCTGAACCAAAGCTTCATATTGTGGATGATGACAGTCTGCTTCAGCACACCCTTCTCGACTGAGTAGTAGGGCTTCCCTGTACTTGTTTTCAAGCAATAGCGTGTTGCAAGCTGATAAATATCCATCAGGAAGTGTGCTGTCAATCGCTATAACCGACTTGGCGTCCTTGAAAGCGTCACTGTAGGATCCAGCAATCTCATGTATGGTAGCACGCTGAAGTAAGACTGTCGTTGCAAGGCTGACGTTTAGCTCCTGTATTGCAGTGTTGTAGTGGTCGATGGATTGTTGAAACTTGCAAAAGGAGAAGGCGTTTTGGGCCTGAAGGACATGACGATGGAATTCAGCAGGATTGGTGTTCCTTTGAAACACATGGGACATGGCACCAGCTTTACCCAAGGGTTGTGGAGTGTACGTTTTGATAGTACGAAAAGGTGGCACTGTCATAGTCGATAAAGAATGTTTGTGTAAAGTAAAGAGAAACGTCTGGCTGCATGAAAGTAAAAGGAGTAGGAGTTGTAAGCCCGCATGACCTTGATCCTTGACATCCTTTAACAAAGAAACAACATAAAGAAACAGCTATTCATACGTGAAGACAATGAACTTTTTGGTCGTACAGTCACCTTGTAAGGTTGGTAGATGATCAAAACAAGCTAAAATAGTAGTAGCCGACATATAGGTCCTCATTGATCCCAACAGCAACAACATTCTATATCACACAGAGTAGTAATACTAGTATCTTCTTTTCTACGCCAATAAATTGACATGTTAACACCATCGAATGATAATATAAAGTGTAGACTAGTGTATGATGATGTGTCAAAGTAAGCGTCATCATTGCAGCAACATACGATATGATTGGGCTTCCCACGCATTGACAACTCGGAGAAAATCCCTTCTTGTACTTTAACCAATCTATCACCCCTTTTCTCCTGTAAAAGCTTCTTTTTCTTTCTTTTTCTCTACTCTTACACAAAGAACAACAACAAATCATGGTGCAGATCAACATACCTTGCCAAGTGATCGATACACATGTCCATTTTTGGGATCCTGAAAGAGTCAGTGTACCATGGTTAGCAACAGCTCCACACTTTAACGAGCGACGTGATGGTGAAAAATACAGCAAAGAAATCCCTAAAGGTGTTCAAGTACGAGGAGCTGTATATGTAGAAACAGATGTGGATCCTCGACAAGGACTAGTGGAAGCAGATTGGATAGCACAATATGCTGAAAGACTCAACAAAACCAATACAGCTGTGTTTGGTGGTATTGCTGGCATTGTAGCCTATGCACCTGTTGACCAAGGTCAGCCTGTACGACACTACTTGCGATTGCTTACACAACTTGTTCCTTCTCAAAGATTACGTGGAGTACGTTATCTAATCCAAGATCCATCACTTGATCCTGAGAGAGTAGCTCGTTCACCATTTGTGGAAGGTGTCAAGGCTTTGGGTGAATATAATTTGAGCTTTGACCTGAATATTAACTGTAATCAAAGTCCTGAACAATTTCCACCTTTGATTGAGCTAGTACGGCAGTGTCCCGAGATTACGTTTGTGTTAGACCACATGGCCAAACCACCCTGTGATAGTCAGCCGGGTCAATCAGCCTTCACTTTCTGGCAGGATAACATGATGGCCTTAGCACAATTTCCCAATGTCAGCTGCAAAGTATCTGGTCTAGTTACAGAAACATCCACTCATACTGCGAAGCAACTTGCGCCATTTGTTCAAGTAGCACGCAAGGCATTTGGTATTGATCGACTTATGTTTGGTGGCGATTGGCCTGTGTGCGAAAATGGAACACGTTGGAGCAAATGGCTCGAGATTCTTGCCGAAATAGTCCATGATTGGTCTTCACAGGATAAGGAAAAGCTCTTTGTCACAAACGCCATTCGCATCTATCGCCTTTGATCTGTTGTAAAATAAATTTGACCCCGATTAGCTGTGCCATTACTGCATACGCATACTACTTTTATAACACACACCGATCTTTGTGCTTTCTTTTTTCCACTCTTCTCTTTTCCTTTCAAAGTAGGCACTATAATCTCCTCCCTTGTTTATATTCATCACTCAATCACATCTATCCCAATGGATGATAAGGTAAACTCTTTACAAATAGCATTGCTGACTATCAATGGATGTCAATTAATGATGTAAACAGCAATTCACCCATCATCAGCAACAACTACGACCACCTACTCCAGCACCATCATCATCAGCAACATCCCAAGGTAATTGGCATGATCCATTTATCCGATGACGCGGAATTGAATCGGCATCATATAATCAACATGCTAATGTTATGCTTTTTCGCATGTAGTTGATGGGTTACGATTATCTTTACCAAAGGCTTATGGCTCATTTATGAGTACTGCATGGGGATCAGGTACTACAACAAGGGCTAATCCTTATCCCGCTTGTCCCTGTTGACATGATGACTTGCTATTAAAGAAGTAGATCCAATGATGGTGCCATCTGACCACAGTGTCCCTTCCACACCACCCCACACGACCATAAGTGAGAATGATAATGAAGAAGGCTTATATCTCTTGTGGACACATCAGATATTGCGTGATCGTGGGATGGCGCCTCATTCATGTAACGGCGAAGTGAATGACAGTGATGATGATGGTAGCAGCATTACTCAAGAAGATTACTATATGGATACCCAAGCAATGACAACACATCGATCATCACAAGAAACATCCTTATCATCCCCATTATCCTTCACTAGTATGATCAATACCTGCTTTGGTTGCTTCTCATCATCAAAGCCCTGATTGTGGCACTTTTTACCATATACGTCGCTATTTTTTCTCTCTCCTCCAGCATCTTTACCCGCCATTGCACTTGACTTAATAACATTATTTCCCCGCACCAGATCGTGTGACCAACATTATAGGATGTCGTTGTTTGTGTCGGATAAGACGTAATGATGAGTGGGAAGTGGGGAAGTTTCCTTGCTCTTTTCTCTTTCTCTTTTCATTTTTACATTCACATATCATCCTAAAATGGGTGCTGAACAATCCAAAGCTAGTACACATTATGATGAAAAGCGTACAACAGCAGAAGTGACATCAACTGTTACAACTGCTTCACGCATTTCTCAGCAACAACTATCCAAGTCTCTTGCCAAGCTCTCGTTGGACAAGGAACAAATCGACAAGATCCATGCAACCTATGCACCTATTTCTTCCGATAGCTTGGAACGCTATTCTAAAGACTTTTGGGATGACAACAAGAATCGCTTGGCATTAAATGCTGTCGTTGGCAATGATCCTACCAATGTCTTGGTTAACCGTGGTGAAGCTATCAAAGCCAACCATGTATTTAATGTCAAGATTGATGTAGAAGGCAAGATCACCAACCAACGCTCTTCAGGTCGTTGCTGGTTGTTTGCTGGTACCAATGTGTTAAGATTGGCTGTCATTGAAAAGTTCAAGCTTGATGATGATTTTGAATTGTCACAGAGCTATTTGTTTTTCTATGGTATGATGATGGTGGGAGTCGTGTGATAGGGGGGTATCCGGAAAAGTCGACATGCCCTATCTGATAAGCTTCTCATGACTCACTCCGCAACATATAGACAAATTGGAAAAGGCAAACTGGTTCTTGGAAAACATGATTGACCTTGCTGATAAGGATGTAGATGATCGTGTTGTTCAATACCTGTTGTCTTCACCAGTAGGTGATGGTGGACAATGGGACATGTTTGTGTCGATTGTGCAGAAATATGGCGTTGTTCCCAAATCCGTGTATCCTGAAACATATTCTTCATCCAATTCCCGCCGCTTGAATTGGTTGGTCACTGTCAAGCTACGTGAATTTGCTGTGCAGATTCGCGAACATTTGGCTGAATCAGATGCTTCCAAGGCATCAGTACGCTTATTGAAGGAACAAATGATGCAAGAGATCTATCGTATCATGGCTATTTCTCTAGGTGAACCACCATCCACCTTTGATTGGGAGATTCATGATAAGAATGGCAAATACATTGGCATCAAGAATCTCACTCCTACCAAGTTCTTCAAGGACATTGTCAAATACCCTGTAAGCTTTATTCATCATCGTCATTATTCCAAGATTGCTAATGAAATACATGCATAGATTGCTGATACCATGTCATTGATCAATGATCCTAGAAATGAATACAATGCTCTTTATACTGTGGATCGCTTAGGCAATGTGGTTGGAGGACAGCCAATTCGCTATGTGAATATCAATGTTGAAACAATGAAGACTTTGGCTATCAACACATTGAAGTCTGGCAAGCCTGTTTGGTTTGGATGTGATGTTGGTAAGTAGATACCTGTTACCAATGTGAAACATGTTCTGATGGCTGCATAATATGCTACACGACGTCATGTTACAGGTCAATTCTCCAATAATTCGCTGGGTGTCATGAATACCAAGATTTATGATTATGCTCTTGCTTTCAACACCGAGTTTGGCATGTCCAAGAAAGAGCGTTTGTTGTATGGTGAAAGTCTTATGACTCATGCCATGATGTTCTCTGGTGTTGACCTTGATGAAGCTGGAAAACCAATCCGATGGCGTGTAGAGAACTCCTGGGGCGATTCAACAGGTGATAAAGGCTTCTGGATCATGACAGATGAGTGGTTTTCTGAATTTGTGTATCAGGTTTGTTTCATACTTCCTCGTAAATGATTCAATGACGTTATACTTACATTTCTTATTGGTAGATTGTCCTCGAAAAGTCATTTGTACCACGCAAATTGGTGTCCTTGTTGGATACTGAGCCCACTGTTCTTCCTGCCTATGATCCTATGGGTGCATTGGCCTTGTCCCAGTAGATAGTGAAGATATTCAGCTTATATATATATATGCAACCAGCTATATAAATGTGTCCTTTTAACCAAGTTTTATCACGATCTGCTATAATTGTCATCTATGCTAGTGGGATTGATCGAGCAATGCAATAGATACCATACTATATAAGACTTTAGCAGCGCTTTGAAGTACCAAATGTGCTTGGGAACGTATTTATTGCAGATATGCATATAAAAAAAGCTAGTGTTCTTTCTCACTCGACCATGTGTTGTATTGTATCTGATGATTGTGAAGCTACTCCTCCTCTGGATCCTGTCCTGGTGATAATGCACTGAAATGTTGGTCATCCCAATATATTCCTGCACTGGTGTATGAAGCACTACACTTGATCCAAGTGACTATTTTCAGTACTTGGCAACTAGAATGTCTCCTGGCACTTTGGGATTACACATTGTCACTTTAGACAACGAATCAAGACTTGACATATCAATACATCTTAGGACAAAGACATGACATGACAATCATACCAGAAAGATTCCATCAGGAAATAGAGCAGTAGGTTGCTTTATTCGCTTATATGACAAGTTGACAAGCCTTAAAGAGTATTAAGCCAAGACTGTTATACATATCTATCGAATATGGCAGAATGGAGGAAGTTATGATAAGAAAAAGTGGTCAGCAGGCTTTTCAAAAGTCATGTGGTGGTTGCATATACTTGTAGCCATTATACATTATCAATGTTCGATTGCTGACTTGTTCTTTATTAGAATAAATAGTATATAGCATATAATAGTGCTTAAGCCAAGAGGCACATGATAATAGCAAAACATGCGGTACTGATCCAGCTTGACCAAGAAGACCAAGAAACAGCTTCATTCTCCTGTAGTTCCTTATCTTCATTCATGGTATCATCAGATTTCTTGTCACTTGTCATCTGGGGTGGTTCATCAACCATCTTTTGGCCTTGTTTGTAGCTTGTTGCACCAAATGAGTGCTTATCACTGACAAATTCCTTGGATGTGGCAGCTATGATCATGCGCATGAGTCATCATGTTAATTTCCTATTCCGATGCCTACTTACACTTCTTGTATGGCTTCTTATCATTGAGACATCCATCCAAGCGCACCATGGTGTAACCAGCCTTATCAATCTCGTTGATAGTATCATAGATAGCTTGCCATGATCCAGTATCTGGGATATCATACTGCACTGAAATAAAGGATCCCTTGGAGTCATAAGTATCTAGCTGCTTTTGAAAAGTCGACTGATACAACTCGGCAAGTCCTTTGGGATTGTTCTTGTAGTTGTAATCTTGTGTATCGAGATTGTAGTAAATAAGGGTGTATCCCATATCACGTACAATGTTCTCTAAGCGAGTGTCTTCAGGTTGCGAATAATGTAAACGAATATACTTGGGCGCAACACCAATCAGTGTTTCAATCACTTTGGCTGTGTTGGTAACATCATCACGAATTTGTTGGTCAGTAAGTCCTTCAGATGAATCACCAGGTGCTCGATATGTCATGCCGATCAAATGACCGTCGTTGTATGCACGTTGCAGAATCATGGCGTATTGCTGGGTGTACAACCTGTTTTGATGATGTCAATCAAAAAGAATGATATGCATATATAGAACTTTTACCAAGTAGCATTGACAAAGAAGCTTGCTTTGGCTTGACCAGCTTTGAGCCCATTCAACACCTTGGCAGTGACATCACTTGGTCCTTCGTTCTAAAATATGTCAATCATTAGCCATTATTGGTAAACAGGTATCCAGTGATGGCGCTCTTTTTACTCACATAAGTCATTGCAATATGGCCTTGATGCGCACATGCTGTTGCTTGGGGAGCTGGATTATTGGTACCACTTGCACTGGGAGCATTGGTTGGGTGGTTCCAGATAGGCAACAACATAGTATCTGCCACAATATATTACATATGCATATGTGAGCTGATCCATGTGGTACAATACACTTCTTTTCCCCCCATTTTTGTTACCAGAATCAGCCTGCACCCCATGTGTAATAAACAAGAGTAGCATCCATGCTATGCCTATATCAAACGTAAATCCCATTGGTCCTCGTGATCCCCATTTTCTTTGTTACCAGATAGAAGCAAACGTGATTGCATCGTGGTCTTCTTGAAGAAATAAAACGACAACAAGAAAGAGAAGAGATAGACCAGGTGATTTATTCATCATGGAATGTGGCGGCCCTTTTTGTGCACGCTTCACTTCTTGGATCGATTCAAATTCTGTCTTGAAAACACATACCTTTGCAACGATATCTTCCATCGTTGTCGTCTTTTTGGTCTCCCTGAAAAGTGAATCAACTGCAAAATACTAGTGTTACATGCTTTTTTGTTTATTTATGGGGGTGATGGGAGGACAGCGGCGTTTACATTTACTGGTAACCATGTGACATGATAGAATGTGTGTGAGTGAGTGAAGAACAGTATCATTCTAATACGCTATACAAAAGAAAAAAGGGTCCACTAAGATATATAGGTGATATAATGATGATGAATCCATGTATAAACAAGGGAATAAGAGAAAGAAATGATGCAAATGTGGAATCAATGCAGATATATATGTTGCTTGTGTGTGTTGGATGGGGGAATCATGAAGTGCTGGTGTTGAAATTGCATGTGTTGTGTGTGTAATGTATGCTGCTTAATGGATTTGTTGTATGTGATGCCATGAAATAAGGAGAAATATGTTGTTTGTGCCGTGCATAAAGATAAAGCAAGTCGAGCATGGAAGGTAAAATCACATTTCATAGGGCCCAACCTTGTTGCGTTTGCGATTTTCACGACAAACGGTGCTGCAGCACCATTGCTGATCTTGATAAGCAGCTGTTGTGATTGCAGGAATACGACATTGTTGGTGATAAGCACGAGAACATCCACCTTCACAAGGGATCAATTTGTTGTCATTGGTGGATTCTGGCTTCTGACAGACAACACAAAACTGCTGCACAACAGGTCGTCGCCGATCTTCCAATTTCTCGTTTGAAAATGCGGACAAATCCAATCGTGGGAGTCTGCTTGCAATACCATAACCTTTGTAGTCACACCCGTGTTTGCTATAATGAAACAATGAATACATGGATCACTTGTAATTATCAATAACATGATTACTTACTTGCACAAAGTACGTTTGCCCCAAGGACCTGGACGCCAATTCACACCTTCAGTTGTACCACAATAACGACACCAATCGATGCCAGCATGTGTCAAACGCTCAAAGATTGTACGATGCACACCATCTTGTTCATCTTCCAAGTCATCATATACAGCAGCAGCAGGAATGGCTTTTGGTCGTGCTCCACGTCTACCAGAATGTCGCTTGGTACGTCTTTTGGCAGCAGGTTTTGGTTTTTGCTTCTTTTGCTGATTCACAGGTGATTTGCGAGTTGCTGTAGTGGTTGGCTTGGATACAACAGGTGGTGATAGTCGTAAACGATGCAAGCGTTGTAATACTGGTATATTATCCTTGGACGATTCTTGTTCTTCTTCTTCTTCAATGTGCTCCATCATACTTTCACCTTCATCATCATCTTCTTCCTCATCACTGCTCAACATGGATCGCTTTCTTTTAAGTGATGTACCTGATGATGGCAAAGCATAATCATCCTCATCTTCATCTTCTTCTTCATCTTCGTCTTCTTCTTCATCATCAAATGACAATTCTCGTCGTCGAGTAATATCTTCATCACTGCATATGCTGCTTAAATCATCATCAAAGTCAAGTGGTTCATCCACATCACCAAACAAGCTGCAAGATTCATGATCAGAAGCTGTTGGTGAAGGTGTTGGCATATGTGCTGCATTATCATTATCATCCTTGAAATCGTACCAATCGAATAAAGGCGGTGGTGTTGCAGGTGAATCACTGGTTTCAGAAGCAGGATGATCATCATTGGAAGTGATTGGAGTATCTTCATTGTCGTCAAAATAGTTGTTGCTGTTCTGTGTGTGTTTTTGTTGTTGCTGCAGATCCTCGATGCCGTCAAAGAGCGGCTCATGGTTGCACAAAAAGTCCGAAGGAGATGTTACGGGGGACAAACAAGGGGTAGGGACCCATCCAACAGTCGAGTTAGGGGCTGCTGCTGCACTAGTATTGCTGCTTCCATCATCATTGCTGCTATTGGTTGTAATGACAGATTCATTATCATTGATGACAGATGGTGCTGCTAAAAAAACATCATCTTTGACCAAAGGAGGTAACAAAAGCTGTTGCTGATAATAGTAAGATAACAACCAGTGCCATGCAATCGGACCTGCAGTTGGTGCTGGTGGTGCGGGAGTCGCCATTTGTGAGCTTGCTATTGGTAACAATGTCATGTTCTCGTGACGTGGGGGACCTGCTGATACTTCTTTCGGCTTAGCTGAAAAGGCCGATGATTGTTGCTCCGTGCTGTTATTCATACCACTGAATGAATATACCATGGCAAGATCATTAGCTGCTGCTGCTGCTGCTGCTGCCATGAATACAGAATTGCTTTGGTCCATGGGAATACTATCACGATTGGCAGGAAATACTGGTTGTTGTGATGCTGTAGCAACTGAAGATTTCTTGGCAGCATTGTTTCTTTGTTTCTTCTTGGCTGGTGATCCGGATGCTTTTACGACTGCGGGAGTTGTACTTGTACTGATAGATGTAGTCATGTCTCGAATAATGGCGGATGCTGTGTGTGTGTATGTATATATATAAGGATACGTTGATGTGGCGTATAAAGTGTTGAGTGATATATGCACTTGTATAAAAGAAAGAAAGGTGAGAACTGTAAGGAAGAAGAAGGAGGCAAATGGATAGGAAACGAAATGCCGTGATTAAAAAGATACAAACCAAAAAAGGGGTGGTGGGAATCAACTTCCGACAACCAAAAAGGTTGGCACAGCCGTATATCGAGTTGCATTCATGTACGTCTATGACGGCAGGACCATAATGTGTTGCATTTGGCTTTTTGGTGTATTTGCCCGGTCTGATTCATCCATTTTTGCATAAAGGATAAGGTGCCGTTTTGTCGTTTCTGATCAAAAAGTCAATGCAGTGCTGCTTTTTCTCTTTTCTATCACGCAACAAACAAATCGTATTGTGGCGCCGAGTCATTCGCTGAGCTGCTGCAGCTGGTTACATCGACATGTCATGCAATCCTCTTGTACCACGCCATCAGGAAACACACCAATACTCTCTTGCTCTTCCACCCCTGCCTAATCTCCCCCCAACATGGCCAACCATCATCAGCTCATAACCAATTTCACACACACATTTCACTTCTCCCTTTTTTCACCTTGGAACCTGACCACATAAACAACGATATCACAAACACGCCTCAGCTTGGCTTGGCATTCCATATCCTTCAGTGGCGATGCAAAAGCTGTAGTACAAAAGCTGGGATCAAGTAGTTGTTGCAACAACATCCGTGCGCACCTCTTTTAATACATTTCTCATTTCAATCAAGGTCGTTGTCTGATGTTGTAAAAAGAATGTATTGACAAAGGCAAATGATGTTGACTATGTGTGTGTGTGACATATATGAATGTGTGTGTGTGTGTGTGTGTGTAATGTATGTATACATGTGGTTGCTGATCAACTAAGCCAAGGCGTTTACTACTGCACGAGCACGCTTGACGACAGGGGTGTCATTCTCTTGATTTGCTGTTGTTGGTGCTGCTGCTACAGGTTGTGGAGCTACTGCTGCAAGAGCTGCTTCTGCATCAAACTCAGGCTGATCAAAATCAGTTGTTTCGGGAGGAATCATGTCTTGTGCTTGTGTCAATGTTCGCTATTCATGTGATATTGGTTAATATATACAATCCTGAAAGCTTATCTCTCGCTCCTTGGTATCATCATTCCCTGGTTTTTTTGCCACTTACTTGTCTTGCAGCTCCCTTGAGACCTTTCAGGTATTCCACCAAAATGTCAAAGTCTGATTGTTCAATCTACTTGCATCATATCCAATATTAGGAAACACCCGATTCAATCTGGGAACCATTAGAAGCACTTACCGTATCCAGATCATACATGTGTTTGAGTAGCCAAGTTTGGTGCACCTTGTTGAACTTCCATGTGTCTCGGTCAGAATGAAATTGACGGAGGTAGGTGATACCATCTAATATATTTCGTTAGAGTGACATTCACACTTGATACAATCACCCCTTATTCACTGACCTGGTGCCGATGTAGCTGCTCGTTTCACACTAGTCTCTGGTTGAGCCTTGGCCTTACGCTTCTTTCCCTAATTTCATTATAAGTCTACATCTCTTTTTTATCATCCTCCTTTTGCCAATTACCTTGTTCTTCTTCTTTGGTTTGCTATCAATGCTTGCATCGACCTTGTCATCATTCATGCTTGATTGCTGCTCATCCTGCATATACATCATCCAATGAATATCCATGCCATCATCGCCATCCATACACTATTACCTTTCCAGTAGCATCATGGTCTTGTTTCTTTTCAACGCTTGTTGACATGTCTTTATCCTCCTTGTTGCTCTTTTTGCTCTTCTTTTTCTATCATCATCAAGGATCCATGAGTTATCCAATGAATCACAACTAGTATTCAACTTACCTCCTTCTTTGGGGACGGCTCTTCAGGAATGGACTGCAAAGTTAAGTTCAAGTGTCAGTGCAAACTAAGACGCGGATTACTGATCGATCAAGCCGTTGTATACCTCGATCGTCTCTTTAGCTGCTTTCTTGTTGGATTCCTTTCTGGAATGCTTCTTTTTGGTCTCGGTCTTGTCTGCTGCCTTGTCGGATCCCATTGTGTTGGTCGATGCGATCGGGTATAGTAAAGAGGTAAGCGAGTGTCGGACCGAAAGAAAAAATTGTCACTTCTCTTATACTACATGATCTGTCACCCTGCACACACCTTATATTATCCACAACCTGGTTTACGTCTGCATCATCAATATCTTTATATCATCTGAAAAGTACTGTTTCCCTTACTTGACCATATATAAAAAAGAAGCATGTTCTAATAAGCAATAGACGTATTATGTCCGCACAACAACAGATGATAGTGTCATTAGAGTGGTATTGATGAAGGATTGATTACTTTTTAAAGCTATTACATTTTTACTTGTATACTATGTTGGCTTACCGTGAAGAGCGGAATCCGACAAATCTATTGGCTCCAAATTCAGGGTTCAGGACCCTTTTCTGCTTACGTAAGCTTACGTAAGCAATTTCGGCCATTACTTCTTTTCTTCAAAACAAACCAAGCGATTCCATGGTGTAGTTGGTTATCACACCTGTCTAACACACAGGAGGGCGCCGGATCGAGCCCGGCTGGAATCACTTATTTTTCATCCTTTTTGCTTTTGAAAAACATCTTTTTGAAGTGGGAAACATGAGAAAGTATTGCCTTTAGCAAGTTGAACAAGATTTACCTTTTGCAGACAAGATATAGCGTGCATTTAGGGTGCAAAGGTAATGCGAAGGTGTCGGAAATTGAATGATTTTAGTACAGGACTACAAATGAATGAAAAAAAAGGACAATCATGTTGTAACGGGAAAAGAAAGAGAGGAAAGGAAGGGGTGGGAGACATGAATGTATACTTGTATATAGTTTTATGTACCCCTTTTTAGGACAAGGTTAAGTGCAACAAATAAAGCTACCCCTTTCGACAAAACTTGCTGTGTTTATGTTGTGTGATCCTACATTTGAGCCAATGTGTAAGATACAAGTAGTTTGCTTTACAAGTGAATGCCAATGATAATTACGACTAGCAAAGAAAAGCAAACAAGATAACAAGCTGCTTGTATGCAGTGAAACACATTACTTTACATTTCATGAACTTTGTAAAACATTGTTGTAAGCAGATACTACTACATACATAAAAGGAGACACATGCATGATCTACTACTACTACTGTTACTCTTTCTTTGGAGCGGGTGGTGGATTCTTCAAGTAGGTATACTGGATTTCTACGACAGGATCAGATTGAGACATGATGGGATGATTTTCCCATGCAGCAGCAGATAGATCGTATTTCCTAATAGCAGTAGCGTTATCATGCATTGTCTCCTTGACATCAACATTGCAATACCTAGGATACCAAAAAGAAGGTTCTTCTTTCTTTACATTGTTGTTCATAGCACCAGCATGAGGAGGAGGACTACGTGGATTCCAAAATGGCATGGCAAGAGTAAAGAAGAAGAAGATTGTGATGTGTTGTGGATGTGTACAGAGAAGAAATGATGATCTATCGCTTTCCAAATCAAGTGAAGCTCAAAACAATGTCCATTCACAGTAATGATAGTATTAGGCCGACATGAAAAAGTGTATATTATATAGAAATCAACAATACATAAAAGTATCAAGAAAAGGAAATCAATAAAGAGAAAAAGGGATATGCGATGATGATGTGAAAGAGAGATAGCGAAAGAGAGATAACTTTTCCGTGTTTTCTGAAGGTATCTATACGATAAATCAAGTACTCAAACACAATAACAAACTCAAGAGGTATACGTGCTCCAATCGATTGATGGCGTATCTTTAAGACCAAGACAAAGCTCAACATGTGTAGAAACAGGTCGTCGAATGACACTTCGAATAGGTTGATCCATGGGATAAATCCTCTCATTCTTTTCATCCGATATAACAATACGTTTTCCTGCTGGTGGTGATCCAATCATCTCGACTTCAGTCAATAGATCACGAAAAGTGAATGCATCCGTAATGGCCAAGTTGCGAATGAAATAAGTGGGTTGTTGTATGTTGCTGCTCTTTAAAGACACTGTATCCACACTAGGAACATCCAAAGATGGCGAAGAAGATGATGAACAAGATGCAAAAGGAACAGGACCTTGGGGTGGTGATTGTTGAAAGTGATATTGAGGAGAAGACATTCTTCTACTTAATCCACCAGGAATACCATCATCTGAAGAAGGTTGATATTGTCTTGGTAATGGTAAAGCTGACATGGAAGCTGTTGGATTACGTGGAGATGGTGCTTGATGATGATGATGATGAGGAGGAGGTGGTGGATGATGGTGATGATGAGGTAATGGATGATGTGGACCTGCAGAAGAAGGTGGTGGTGGTGGTTGCTGTTGCAATGGTGGAAGTTGATGCATTGAAAAGCAACTGCCGTTGTTGTTGTTGTTATTGTTGTTATCTACGTGGGGTATCGGAGACGAGGGTGATGTATAAGGATGTGCTAAAAGTGGCGTAGATGCACTGGATCGTGCAGCACCTTCTGTACGTTTACGTTTGAGTGATGTTGAACTAGACATGTTGGATAAATCAGGTGGTTCTCCATGATATTGTTCAATGCGTCCCATATTGCGTACTCTTGCAGCCAAACTGCTACGACCATCAATCATCATGGGCTGATAAGGTGCTGAAGGTGGTGGTGGATGATGGTGATGGTGATAATAATCCGATGGACGATGATAATCCATATCCATGAATCCATTATTATACTCTGGCGGAGGAGAGATTGTTGGTGGTGGAAGAGAAGGTTGCTGTTTGCTACGTTCGTGCTTCTTTTGGGCCCGGTACAATGTGCTGCTATGTGCCTTGCAAAGAGACACTTGTGCCATATCACTAAGACCCACTACAACTCCATGTTCGTCCTTATGCATCCCATGTGCATGTTCAGTAAGCCATTTCATGGAAAACTCATAATCGTCCTTGTCTTGTGGATGTAACTTTTTGGCTCTTGAATCAAGTGTCCCCTCTGGAAGATTCTTGCCACGTCTTGGTTGGATCTCGCTGCATACACAATCTTCTCCATAGTACTATAGACATGTATAAGTACACTTGTATACATATCCTCTTCCCAACTTACCTTGGAACACGTAAAGCATATACCACATACAATACAGGCATTCTTAAGAACAAGTTTCAGTCAATGGACTTGACAATGGGAATAAAGATAAACACATACCTTGCGAATGGGCAAAAGACGTGGACTATTGGTGCTTGAACCAGACTGTGGGTTGTTCTGCTGTTGCACATGAGTGAGATGGGACGTGGTTCCTGAGAAAGAAGCCTACTTACATGAGGAAATCCAAACACTTGATTCTCGGCCATGCGAAGAGCCCTTGCAATAAAGGAAGTGATGAAGAGGGAAAAAGAAGTACGTGGAGAGAAAGAGAGAAGAAGGAAAAAGAGAGAGAGAAAGCAAGCAAAGCACAGCGGGGCCCGGGTATTGAGCCTTATTTGGGAGTATGCACTTGCAGCAGCAGCATCATCATCAGAAGGCAACAACAAGCATCTTGTTTTGAGATCGCTTCTCTTCATCCTTTTACGAGTGGTCATGTAAACATCCATATCCACTTTTAGTCATGTTTTGTTTACATTGTATAGTGACTCTTCAACCCCTTTCAACCATTACTACTACTACTATGATACTATAAGATGTACCACTATTACATGCAAGATTGCATGCAAACAACATAGGAGGTATCCAAGGGCTTTCAGATCCATACCAATACATGGCACGCATGATATTGCATAGTACACGCGTACTTGCACATGTAAAAAAAACCCATCCTAAAGAAAAGCAATGTCCGTGTGCTTATGGGTTACACAGCTCTTACTTGGTGCTTCCTTTTCTCTATATCCACTCACATCATGCATCACACACGGCACTACATATTAGAGCACTTGCTAATTGCTTTAGATAGTAATGTACATGTATCAACTTGGTTCCCTTATCCATTGTCTTGGTTAACAAGAGTCTTGATTCTAATCTTATTGCAGCTACCTTTGATTTTCTTGGCACACAAAAAAAGTCCGTCAGTTGTTGTGGAGATCAATCACTTTGCTTCATGTGACACACACACTACCGAACAACGTAACGCACAGCCTGCTTGGTCCCTGGAAATGCTTTGCACGTTGTTACCTGATCACACAGCCAAGTCTGTACATTCATGTAGCACATTGCAATGCTTGATCTTGCTACCATTTTATTCCCTTTTGACAACAATCTTGCAATGTAATGATGGTATCTTTTCATGTCGTGGCACGAGTGACTCAATCCAGGCGTAGCATCTTTCATTTTAGGTGATGTTGAATTGATTGGCATGTAAAGAAGGGCACACTATTTATTGCTCTATCTTCCAGCAGCCCCTAAACTAGTGAAGTAAAACCCCCTTTTCATTTGCAATATTTGTTGCTCCTCTCCTCCATCTTCTGCTCTTGATTGTTCCTCTTCTTCTTATACAGCCATCATTACCATGAAGAACAGCCTTATATCAAAACTACCACAAAGCAAATTATGCCGGCGTGCACTTATTATGCTTATGATGACATCCATCCTGATAGCAGTCATTGGTGAGCCATCACAATGAATTGCCGATTATGGACATGACGACAACTGATGCATCATTACATGCAGTACCGACATGGAAAGTGTATACAATGGAGGACAGGTAAGCAGGATCCTATCACTCATCATGTATCGCATTGATATTGATTATACAAGGTGATAGGGATTCGACCTTGATACGATACAGCGATCCAAACACACATGGCGAATCCATATATATCAGTAGCACAGTACTCGATGTTGACTTTGCAGAAAAAAAGTTTCGAATGCACTGTAATATACATCCCAATGGGACCTTATCCAATCAATATGGGCAATTAAAGTATGTTGATCATCTTTATTGTCATTGCCGTTGCTTAATCATATCATTATAGCCAGCCGATCAGAGTATCCTTTTCTTCCATGACCAGTTATACCATTGAAGCAGGTGACAGTGACAATCCGCTAGATGTGAGCTTGAGCTACAATGATGGCGATGAGATCGATTATCCCTTTGACAAGTATACTGGATCATTTCAAGTGGCAGCAACCTATGTCAATGATACAGCCCATGCTATTCCCATTACTTTCCAGCTCAGTGCAAGCTTGACATCATTTGCATTCCAGCCTACATTAATACCATCTGAGCTTAATCAAGATCGAGTTGGCTTGCATATTATCACTGGCCGATCTACCACAACAATTGGTTTTAGTCTCTTTGTTTGTGTATTGATGTGGGCCATGTCACTTGTTATGTTGGTCTTTGGTTATCAGGTGGTGCGTCGTAGACGACGCATCAATGCTCATGCAAGTATGATTGGGCTTACCATGCTATTTGCATTACCAGCCTTACGTTCAGCTCAACCAGGAGCACCTGCCATTGGATGCACATCCGACATCCTCAGCTTTTACTGGTAAAGTAATATGAAGCATCCTTTTACATCCATTAACATGCATCTTGATGATAGGAACATGGCTATTATTGCCTGTGTTAGTATAGCTATCCTATCATGTTGGGTCATACGATGGAACAAGGAAGATGATGCAGAGCATCATTCACAACATTTTGGTTCTGTCGATATCGAAAAACCATGTGTCGAGCATATTGAGCGATTACCACCCCACAACAATCCAAATCACAGTGAAATCACAGTGGTGTAGTTAATCATTTGGCAAGCAGAAAAGAACATCCCAAAAACAATCTTAAATAGATAATCAAAACGTATATAAATCTACTCTATATCTACTCTATCTCTAATTTTTCAATACTCTGCCACGTCTCCTTGTAAGTGGACCAACAAGATCATGAAGGGGTGTAGAAGGTGGATCCACATGGTAACTGCGTACTGGACTGAAAAAGTATGGCTTCATCATTACAAGATCATATGAACTTTCATCCTCTTCTCTTCCATCTGGGAAACTTGAATAGTCCAACCATACTAGTTTGTTGTGTCGTCCACGATGTGTACTCTTGATCTCGAGTGACATGCGAAAATCTTCACGTGGTCGTAACCAATCCTTCATTTCGATATACACTGTGCCTTCTGATTGCTCAAAATGTCCACGAAATACTTGCTTTCGGCTGAAATCAGGTGTCAATAATCGCACCACGCTGGCTGGCTCATCTGTGGATAGGTATTTAAGGATGGTGCCATCAGGAAAGAATCGTAGGTAGCGATAATAAGTGACCAAATGCACAGGTTGATTGTATGTGTTTTCAGCAGATCCAGGTCTATCATCATGTCATGTTTAGAGTGAATGTCTTGTACATTGGTAATAACAGGAGCTTACCTGACGTAACGGCATGTAGAAATGTAGATACCATCGTATCGTAATCTTGGTCTTTCAATAAACATGCGCATCCAATGTCCATCATAGATCTTGACATAATCTGCTTGAAACTTGCGAGCATTGTCAACAGTCATGTAAGGTGATTTGAAAGCATATTCACAAGCATAACGCCACAAGGAAGGAGATCTTGTCAATAAAAAGAAGTTCTTGCACACCAATGCAAAGTTGGCCACGGATGAGACGGAGTGTAAAACAAGGTGTCGCAGCACATGCAGCATAATTTCCGCTAGAATCAGTAATGTGGCACAGCACAATCAGTAAACAGATGACTATTTCCAAGAACTAAAGTTACCTGGTACATTGGCCACAGGAACTGGTTTGTAATCAAGAAAAGGGATATATTCAATAGGTTGACTGGCTGCAATTTCATTGACAAGATCCTCCAATGGATCCTTTCGACTGGCTGATGGTGCCTTGTATTCATTTCCTACTGGGACAAAATGCACAAAGTCATCCTCTTTGCGATCCTGGGACTGAATTGCTACCGATGATGATGTCGATTGTTGTTGTCCATTGAATGTAGGTGCAATGTGTGTCTGATAATGGCTTTTGTAAGCACGATCAATATCTGGATCCATCTTGAAAGCACGTCGATAGGATGTCAAGGCTATATGCATACAAGTATACGGTTATTTATCGCATCAAGCTTTCCATGTTATATATGTACCTTCACCAAGCCTGCCTTGTCGCTCACTGTTGACAGCAAAGATGTAATGGTCCATAGCTGATACTGGTACTGGTTCCTCTTTCTTTGGTACTGCTGATTCCTCTTGCTCTTTATTCTCCAAAGACAGAGAGCTCATGGGTTGTTGGAGCGTGGCTGAACTGTGTCCATTGATCAGTGGCGACGTTGGTTTCTTGATGGGTAGGTTATCAGTTGTAGGTGGCTCCACTGGTGTAGGCTGGTTTTGTTGTTGGTGTTTACGACTTTCAACTTCTTGTCGCCATTGACGACGAAACTCTTCCAGTTCATTGCTCGCTGACATTTGTGAATGGACAAGGTGAAACGGAGGAGGAAGAAATACGATATGCAGTTTCTTTTTCAGAGTACGATCCATTGTAATACCGACAATCAAAAAGGAGCAACACAGCCTGCCAGTGGTTCAATCTCTTGCAAGATGATCCCATACAAATGAAGGCTTCAATGTGCATGCATTATTACTCACGTGCTCTGCTGCAGGAAATGGTATCATGTTGCTATCCTGGAATTGGGAATTGACTGCCTATTCAATCTGCAGCTGTACAAAACATCTGCTTTGAAGGGATATTCATTGACTTGCTACCAACCAATCCTTCCTTGAGTGGAGAGTGGCTATTTTGCACCCCTGCGTTATATGAAGAAGATTGGCTTATCAAGAATGGAGAGCTTTTACATGATAGGAAATGAAAGATGTGAACAGAGCATAGAAAACAAACAAGGTTATCATTTCCAAAACCAGTACATCCATCACTTCCTTTCTTCTTGGTCACAATGGAGACGACATTGTGTAACATGATCACCATTCCCCGCAATAGATAATGTGTCTTGTACAAATAAAACGTTCTCTTTATGAACAAAGGTGTATTGACTGAAGCAAGTAGTAAACATAGAGTGTATCAGTGTATGAAAAGAGGGTCATTTGTACTATAGTCTTGTATAAAGTGATTGATTGCTATGCCACGGGGAGCAATGACCAAATATTCATGTGCTTTTCCAATACGTCATAACCACTCTCATCTGCCCTGGAGTTTTCACGTGCAACTTTTTGTCCTTCTCAACTTTTGTCCTTTTCAGTTTCCTTTTTCCCTTTCTTTCTTTTCTCTCTTTGCATTCCAGTGACACTCTCTTCAAACAGTCAATGCCTAACGTCCTCTCCAAGCTTGCCTTGTCGCAATGGAGTGCCATGGCTCCCATGCTAAAGCAATGGGCTTCTGCATATCTTAAGCACAGAGATACAATACGACGAGTCTTGCTGCTCTTGTTTGTGGTGCGCTCCTTTTTATCTATACGCAAATCCATTCACTTGTTCAAGAAAGAGACAAATAAGCCTACCAAGCCAAGATTGGATACAACTACACCTGTAACAGATGAAAACAAAAAGAAACGCAAGGTGGAGGTATGTAAGAAGGAATGGTGACAAGAACAAGTAGATTAAGAGTGTCATGTATAGGTGGATATGGCCTTTTTCAAGCAGTTGCAACGGCTTTTACGTATTGTGATGCCAGGTGTACGTTCCAAGGAATTCTGGATGCTGGTCGTTCATTCCTTCTTTTTAGGCAAGTGGTTTGCTTTGTATACATAGGATTGATTGTTATTAATATGAATCATTCTAGTCTTCCGAACCGTGTTATCAGTCTACGTTGCATCTTTGGATGGTCGCATTGTTAGTGCTTTGGTACGGGGCAAATTGAAGGAGTTCATGCTCGGCATCGGTTGGTGGATGACCGTTGCTATTCCGGCTACTTACACAAACAGCATGGCAAGTATTACAAATCAAGTGTATTGACTCTTATGACTCATTCATCTATTTTATAGTTGTCTTATATGCAAAGCAAATTGGCATTGGCATTCAGGACACGACTGACACATCATATCCATGAACAATATCTAAGCGACATGACATTTTATGCAGTGGGCAATTTGGATGATCGTATCAAGAACGCCGATCAATGCATCACTGTGGATACGATGAAATTCAGCAATTCACTCGCCGAACTGTACTCGAATCTTGCCAAACCCATTCTGGATGTCTTCATTTACAACTATCAGCTTACACGAAGTGTTGGATTTGAAGCAGTGCTATTGGGTAGTGTCATTATCAACCTATCATCAGCCACGATGCGTCGTTATACTCCATCCTTTGGTAAAATGGTGGCAGAAGAACAACGTTTGGAAGGTGAATTCCGCTTTGGTCACTCGCGTGTGATTGAGAATGCTGAAGAAATTGCCTTGTTTGATGGTGAACATGTGGAAAAGGGCATTCTGGATCGACGTTATTATGCTCTTATCAAGCACGTCAATCGCATTTTCCGCCTAAGAGTTCCACATGGCATGCTTGAAGATTTTGTCATCAAATACTTTTGGGGTGCATGTGGATTAGTCTTGTGCTCTGTGCCTGTTTTCTTCAAGGTTCCTGGTATCTCAGCCATAGGAGATATTGGTGGTCGTACTGAAGGCTTTGTCACCAATCGTCGTTTGCTCATGAGCTCATCGGATGCTGTTGGTCGTATCATGTATGCCTACAAGGAAATCACTGAGCTTGCTGGCTACACAAGTCGTGTATGTATTCCATTGAATGACTGTTATCATCATGCTCATGTCACTTTTTTTTTATTAGGTCACTGATCTTTTGGATGTATTTGAAGATGTCAAAGCAGGCCGATACCAAAAACGACTTGTCTCATCCGTTTCCACTGATGCCAATGCAAAGATGCTAGAAGGTCGTGGTGTCATTGAACAAAGCGAGAATATTGAATTCATCAATGTGCCTATCATCAGTCCTAATGGTGATGTTCTTGTTCCACAACTCACTTTCCATGTCAAGCCTGGTATGCACTTGTTGATTGTTGGTCCTAATGGTTGTGGCAAATCATCCTTGTTCCGCATTTTGGGTGGTCTGTGGCCCGTCTATGGTAAGAAGCAGTGGTGCCAATAGATAGTGGATTGGATACTTAATCATGAAATTAGGTGGTACACTTCACAAGCCCCATTATCGTGACATTTTCTATATCCCCCAACGACCATACCTTTCATTGGGCACTCTCCGAGACCAGTAAGTATGAAACTGACAACTACCATCTTGTCTATCATCTAATGATATGATTTAGAATCTTATATCCTGATACGCTTGAAGATATGAAGAAACGTAAGTATTTAGGATGATGTGATGTATGGCTAAAGACTCATGTGTATGTGTATTTAGGTAATGTGACCGACGATGATCTCTTAAAGATCCTTCAAGTTGTGCAAATCGAGCACATTGTGGAGCGTGAAGGTGGCTGGGATACTGAAAAAGAGTGGGTTATTGCTCTTTCAGGAGGTGATAAGCAACGTGTAAGTAGGATCATTGTATGCTGCAAATAGTATATCTTGGATTGACATTATTCTGCTCTTCCAGATTGCTATGGCTCGTCTCTTTTACCACTCTCCTCGCTATGCTATCCTTGATGAATGTAAGTTTGGAACAATCCAATACATAGACAGATGTTGACATTTTGATATGATCAGGCACCAGCGCTGTTAGTATGGACATTGAAAAGATCATGTATACTCATGCTACAGGCAAGTACTCTTTTGCACACTATATGGTATTCCTATGATGCTGACCAAGGTTTCATGTAACATGACAGATCTCGGCATTTCTTTATTGACTGTGTCTCATCGTCCTTCCCTTTGGCAATATCACAACTTTATCCTTCAATATGACGGACAAGGCGGATACGTGTTTACCAAGCTGGATGCACAAAGACGACTTGCTCTTCAAGAAGAAAAGAATGCTGTAAGTGTACATCTTATTGCTTTCAAATGACATGTATTCACTTTTTCAATCGTTGCAGATCGAGCAAAAACTGATAGAAGTACCCAAAATGCAATTACGTCTTCAAGAGCTCAAGGAGATGCAACAACATGCAGTAGCAGCGAAAGCTTAAGTCAACACATTTACATATACCATCATGGTCCCCTTCTCTCTATCATCTAATTCCGGCACCTATCTCCCAAACACATCCACAGATACATTTACAGCGCCTTCCCCAGACTGATTTTTCGATACACAATGTATGATTACCAAATCGACACCACTTATAAACGTGATAAATGAATAATGACTTTTCTGATGATGATGATAATATGGTATAAATGAGAAATATATGCTATGGCTTCTTGTTGTAATTGAAAACGAATGCTGGATCCAAGCTGCCTTGTTCCATGGGCTCCAATAAACCAAAACACCGAACCCATTGATCTGCAGGTACCAGTGTACCATAAAGCTCCTTCATATTATCCCCGAGCTATATAACATGCATACGTCAATACATGGATATGAAACCTTTTCATTTTCTCTTTACCTTGTCCAGCTCCTGAATGATATCCTCGACCATGCCTAGATATGCGTAATAAACCATGTAGCTTTCATCTTGGGCAGAGGATGCTGCAGTGGATGGCAGTACTTCTTCAAGCTTATCGAGCAAAACCTGACGTGCTTTTTCAGCTGGTGGTAGATAAGGTGGTAATGGTGTCTTGAGTTGAAGAGCAGATGCCAGCAAATAGAAATACAATAAAATGTTGCCAGCCATATCCATCCACTCTTTGCAGGCAGGTAGCATAAGTGCACGTCGTACTTGTGTAGTCCAAACATCTTTCAAGATCACAATCCGCATTGATAATAGCTTATCAAGGATGTTCTGACAAGACGAAAGCATGGATTCATACATCTTGACTGGGAAGGGACCCTTCAGACGTGCTATAGATTGAAGAATGAGATCATACTGCAGCCAATAAATATACCATGCTACTTACGTTCATTGGGAGCATGTGTCAAAAGTTCTCGTAGTGTAACCAAGCTCACTTGAAGTGCCAATTCAATCTTTTGGAATCGAAGTGCGCGAATTCTGTTACGTGCTGCCAAAGCTTCCATTTCAGCTGCTGTTGGGATGTGGTTGGTATTGCTGCTGCTGCTTGTGCCTTGTGCATCAGGATTGGTTGTTCGGGTATCATAAAACATTTGTTCGATCAAAAGTGAATATGCATCCGCATCCGTTTCAGATGTTGTCTCAGAGTAGACTGACACAAGTTGCTTGTATAACCAAGAAAGATGTAGCAAAAGATCAGAAAGGCCCTTACGTAACTCCTTGCGTGCTTCATATGGCCAAATATATGCTGTTACCACGAGACCTATATGATTTTGTTGTCAAACAATGAACTGTTTCCCCCCCTTAAAGTATGCTTACCAATAATGACACCAAGTGACACAGCCACACATCGTTTCCAAGCTAATTCATATACATCATCCATATCCAGGTCGTCACGATGATTGTAGCTGTATAGCACTACCAGGTTGTATGCCAATAGCGCAAACTGACCGAATCGCCCATGCTTGTGATTGAGAATGATATGAAAACATGGAATAGAAAACACCCAAGTGCATAGCATTAGCATATACACATTGCCATTAAAGGCAGTATACACTAATGCTGCAACAATGCATCCAAAAATGGTCGCGAGTACTCGTAGCACTGCTACAATATTGGTACCACCCACTGTAGGCGACATGACAGCCATGATCTAAACAAATACACAATGTCAATTCAACTTGTGTCATTCTTGCAAGAGTATAACTTACTGTAATAAGCGTCCATTCCATTCGATATTCTCTAAAGTAGTGTTGTGTAGCAGGAATAAAAGCCAACATGGCAACACCTACTGAAACAAGCGTAGCTTTGATAGCATAGCGCACTGTGTGGTTTCTGAACCAAGAAAAGAAGCTCCAAAGTTGAAGAAGAAACTTGCGAATATAAGTGGTTGGTGATGGCGTTTGAAGTGTGTTAGTGGTATTGTGATTGTTGGGGATAAAGATCTCTTCTGCTGCATGTTTCTCAGGCAAATCATCATTAGGACGTGAAGCACGGGCTACAAAATGACAAACATTGTCAGGAAACATGCTTCATCAACATTATCCCCTTGAACGTACCAAACATGAGATGAAAGAACTCCTTGCAATGTGCCCAGAATCCCATAGTATCACAATCGGTCTCAAACACAGTTTGTACTTGTTCAATCAAACATATCAACTCCTTGGCAAATTCCACCATGCAAAACACGAAAAAGTAGACAAGGAACACATCTTCTGCTGGAAACTGTTGCATCAATTGGGAGTGTAACTGACGTGGATCCAATTGTTGTTGCAGTTGTTGCCATGATTGTTGTCTTGCACGCTTATGCTTACGTTTACGTCGATAAAGTTGCATAAGAGCACGTTGTTCAGATTCTTCAAATACGGCTAAAGCAGTTGTCATGTTTTGTTTCATAAGATCAAAGGATGGTGTGTTTGCTGTAATGTTGCCAGTAAAGTGTGCCTGAATATGGATGATGGTTTGTTTGCAAGTGTACGCCAATGATTTCATAGGGGGTCGAATAGTGCGGATAAATTGAACCAAGGCACCTTCACCTTCAACACCAGGTGTTTCTGGTACTGGATCCAAGGGAGGATGACCATTGTTGCTGAGTACACTGGTTGTTGACACCTGACGTTCCATACTTGGACTCTCCACTGCCATTGTATTGTCATCATCCATGTAAAACACCATGCTGTGTTCTCTTCGTAACTCATTTTCCAACTTGCGTCGTCGTCCATCTGCTTTCACGTGGATTGGTGCCTCTGGTACAATCTTGCTTGATGCCATTTTTTGTCTTTGACTCTTGTCTATAGCTGATGGAATTGGTGTGGGTGCAGTTGCTGCAGCTGCTGCTTTTCCTCGTTGTTGGTGTTGTTGATGCTCTTGCATAGCTTCAAATTGAAGTCCACAGCTACTACGCAATCCACTGATATGCTGTGCTAACCGCTGAAGACTTGATACAGTTCGATCATAATCATCTGAATGGCGCCACATGTCAAGACTGTAAAACTCGAGCTTGGCTTCCTTGAGCGAAGATCGTAGTGCAACAAAGGATGATTGATGAGATTTGATGGCTCCTTCCAGTTGCTTGTTGGCTGTGAAATCAGGTAAATCGGCATCCAGCAAGAAAGTCTTGGTGAGTAATTTGAGCAATACTCGGATGGATTCGAGTGTGGCATTGATGTCAGATCTTTATGTAAACTTTGGTTAGTGAGGAAGATATAAAGTTCTGTCATGGATCTTTGATACATACTTGAGCTTTTTGGTAGAGCGAGTAGGCCATACAAGATAACACACTGCAACTGAAATAATGGTACCAATAATGACAACATTGAATGTCAACTGGACTTTGGTGGAATCAAATGGCTTGCTGGCAGATGTTTCACGAATGAGCACAGAAAAGAGAATGATGAATGCAAGAGATGACGCTGTATATAAAAGTTAGTCATTGTATATCATGATAATAGGGATGCTTACCAGTCCGTATACTTGGTTTATCCAAATGTGCTTTGAGAAATGCCACTAGAAATGTGCCTCCACCAACAAATACGCCAAGTGTAACAATGCATGAAGCAAGATACATGTGATGATCCACCAAAAGATAGTCCATGCATGCCAAACTGCATAGGCATACCAATAATCCTAGTACACCATAGAGCAATCCAAATCCTGCAGCTTCCACCATACCACCCATTGATTTAGCTGGATTGAAGAAAACAGTTACTGTGGCGACGATATGGCTGCTGATAGCTGTACCACCGACAATTTGATTGAGAAAAGGAACAAATGTAAAGAGTGAACCAAGAAAGTATGCCAAACTGCATTTCAGGATCATCTTTTGCTTGTGAGGAAGGCCCTTACGCCACTGATAAATGCGTTGTACCACAGGGTTCTTGTTGAGACCAAATAATCGATCCGGTTGCTCTTCACCGTCATCAGATGAATCATCATCGCTAACCATTTTGGTCCCTTCATACTTTCGCTTCGGCAGTAACAGGGTTGTCTCGGAGGGCCTAATGACGTATGTTTCAGCTTTGATGATGAAAGATGATGACACTTTTTTTACTTACTCTCGTTGTAGTGCACGATGGGATGGATATTGATTAGCTGCATTGGTATCAAGATAGAGTGGCACAGTTGACAAAGACACGGATCGTTTTTGGCGTGAACCATCATCAAACACCACATCAAAGTAATTGTAATCCTCACTGTTATATGTTCCCATGTAGGATGTAGGTGACTTTGACAGCTGAGCATCCGGCATAACAGCGGCAGTAGCACTATTGCCTGAAGTACTACGAGGTATCCACCATCCATTGGTACGTTGCTGTTGTTGGGTATGATTGGTAAAAGATGCTGCTGTTTGGTAGGATGATAAAGGAGATGTGCCAAGCTGTTCAGGTGCTAGGTGATATGCCGAGGATGCAAATGTTGCTGGAAACTGCTGGTTGTATCGTTGTTGCTGACATCGCACACATTGAGCCGAATGACGACCGTGAATACAAGTTATTGCTGAGCCAACCATGGTAGAATATGGGTGAAGATCTTCTTCTGATGGCAGTTTCCATATTCCAGATCGATCGTCAGCCATACTCGAAAGTTAAAGAAGGGAGAAGAAGAAAGAACAAGGGGAACTAGGGACCAAATAAAGAAAGAAAAAGATAAGATATCTTACCTTTAAGATTTGATGCAACCCCTTAAGCACCTCGTATGCATGCACTAGAAAAAAGAAAGAGCACGCTATGTTCCCTTGGTGTGCTTGGATCAAGTCAGCCAGCTGATTCCCCCACCAGCCGAAGCACATCATTTCATTTTACATCATACTGTCGTACAAGAATAAATCATCCCTATACATTAAACGTTGTATCATTCCAATCTCCCTTGTTTGTATCATATGCTTCTTGTCATGTCTACAATGATAATCATGTCATTAAGACGCGGAGTAGGTGCTTCTGAAACATCAGGGACAATGCAATGCATCGCCATTAAAATAGGTCAATGGCCCAGATCAATCGGGGCTTACTCAGCTACTTTTGTGTATCCAACCCACAATATGGGATCCACTCTTGTCGCATGGCTAATCATTGGCATGTAGATAGCTTAGTTGTTTACTGATCAAAGTTGCATGCAGATTACTTGCCAAATAAAGACCATTGTTTTCTTGTTATCGATCATCACTCTACGATTGTAGTCTATAATCAGCACAAGTGATGCCTTGTCAGTCAACATGGCTTCAAGGAGAAACAATGGTGCCTATGACCGGGTTCCTGTGTGCTAGGTAATACCCGTTTAAGGGGATACTACCCATGAAATATTGACTAACGGCAAGTTGGGACCAATAAAGACCCCAACAATGACGCTTTACTCCCATTATTAAGCTTAACAAGGGATATAAAAGTACTATGGTATCTATACATCCATGTAGCGTAACGTGTGAATGATTTCAAGCATGGTGATGTATGATTGGATTTAGAGCACTGGTCATTACTTCTAGATCAGAAGGCTATTAGAAAGTGGGCCATGTTTGTCGATTGTATTATATGCAAGCCATGCAACTATGTAACTTAAATGTAAACTTGAATTCCACCAAAACAGGATCCGCTGCTGATTCGATGTTATATTATCAAAAGGACCAACATACCAAGATGGATGAAGTATCGTTACTGTGTCTCTTCGTAAGGTGGATCTTTCAATGTGACCCTAGAGTTATGGTAGACGTCCACCATCATTCCTAGCACCTTCTCTCTGTAAGACTGAGGAGTAATTGTCTCACACAAACATAATAGCATTGTGATATTTGGCAGTTATGGGGGGACGTAAAGTTCAATACATCTTATTTTACTGCTGTTATTGGCTACAGCTGGGGAATGTCCCTAGTCGTTGTGTAATGTTGCTATAACATGAAGATGGAATCTACTTTTAAAGATGTATTTAAATATTGGATAGAGCTGATAGGGTCAATTGTGTGATGAATATTGCTTGTAGTGTCCTCTAGTAGAATAGGCATGGTCATTGTAGTGCTTCAGATCACGTGGAATTTGCTGGAAGTGGAGATTGGTCAATCAAATTTAGTGCATGTCAATGCGCTGATACTGTAAACCCTTCTTTCGATGGACTCTTTACCTCTTTTTGAACAACTTATTCCTATTCGTCGTATATGCTTTTTGAAAGACCCATTAGCTTCACGACAAGATAGTCAACAACTCAATGAACAACTACGCGTCTTGCTTGCCATTCTAAACAAGCGATCCGAATTGGAGACTTGCGATACAACGATCTATAGCCTTCTCAATGATATGCTTGTTGCAGCACTTTTGCGTGTCAAAAAGGCAAATGCACGTTACGACAGCACAGTAGAACTATGGCTAGAATGTATCCTTGCACTTGTCAGTGACCAACGTTGGCAGCTTCTCGCATCATCACAGCTTGTGCAGCAGCTTGTGATCTTGTTTTCAGATATGATTATGCCACCCGACAAAACAGCACGTGGAAGTACATTCCAGCAGCAGCAACAGCCTGAAGAAATCCAGCATTTAGCTATTCAATGTCTTTCAGCGATTCTTCCAATACAGAAAGGCAGCCATCAGTCATTATCACCCAGACCTGATTTGATACAATCGTTGCAGGATTTCAGTTTTCGATCTCAAATTGGTTACACCGTCACTGCATTGCTTGAAGTATCACTTAAAGGCGATGCTATGGAAATGCGTATTGATGCTATGAACACATTCCGACAACTTGTATTGGACAATTTGAGAGATGAAGATATTGTTGCTTTCATGTTGCCACGAATTGTATCCAACTTATGCCGCATCATGTATCAAAAGAAGGAAAAGGAGAATCATCGCATCTTGGTGACAGCATTGGATATTCTGGGTGATGTGTTGGTTCATGTTCTTTCTGATATCAAAACACCTGATTATGTACATCCAGTCATTCAATCATTTCAGGGTTTGGCACATGTTGGCATTTTAGCAGAGTCGAATACAGCACTGAAAGAAGATCAACAACAGCAACAACGCACAAAGGAATGGTATGAGACAATGCAACAACAAGTCGACAAACAGCTTCAGACTATATTGGGAAATGGTGGACTACATAATGAATGGCGTGTACGACGAGCCTATGTGCGATTTGCCAACAAGCTGTTGACTGAATGTACACAAACATTGGAGACATGTGCGTCACTGTTACTCAAGACTATGGTGCTACACTATGATGATCCATACAAGCTGGTGGCTGTCGAGTGTAAGACACTTGTTGGAGCTTTGATCACCAATCCTTCATCATCTCAGCAGCTGACGATCATTCCAACTCTTCAATCCAATCTTTATACATCACTTACCAGTCTTCCAGCATGTTTAATTTCTGGTGGAGATGAGCAAGAAAAGGCGAGTGCTATGGTTTTGATCACTGGATATGTTCTCATTCTTGGAAAGCACGCTGAAAGTGTTCTGGACAAGGGTATCACTCGTAATGCGGATGCATGGCTTACTGCTCTTACTGTGGATTATGATGGTCTGAACATCCTTGATGAAGCATGGCAAAAGAGTGAAAAGTATGTCGACTTGCAACAAGAAGATTCAGCCAAAGCATCCTTAGTCTATCCCAAATTCCGATTCAAGTATTTGGTTGCAGAGCAATCAGTGGAACAGGCAACACGTATGTTGAATGTCATTGGAAGCAAGAGCAGTGATGTTGGTTATTGGATCAATTTCTTCAAAGGATTTATTCATCCATTGGATGACGACAATGGTTGGGAGCCACAAGCTATCTTTGTGATTCATGCTTTACTTTCAGGTGCTTCTTCGCGTGATGAAGATGATGATTGTAATTGGGGACTACAAATACCAGAAGATGATGTGGGAGACAAGCAAGCTTTCAAGACTGTGGCATTGCAGACACTCTATGATATGATGGAACTGGTGATTGATCCCGTGCAAGAAGACTCTTTGACTCAAAGTAAGGCAATGGTAACAGCAACGACAATGACGACTGAGATGGAGACATCCAAGGTGCTTTCAATATGTTTTGGACTGCAAACAGTGGGATTATTGGCTTGTATTCTGGAGCGAGAATATATGCAAGATGAGCTGATCACAATTCTGTATCCACTTTTGGCCCATCTCGGCTCACCCAACATTTCAATTCACAGCTACGCATTGACAACATTGGATGTGATTGCACTTGTATGTGGACAAAGAAGCGCCAAGGAGTTATCAGTAGCCAATTGTGACTATATCATCAATATGGTCACTCGTCGTATGACAGTTCTTGCTGACAATTTGCGTGGTCCACTTGTGCTCAAGGCTCTGGTTCGTATTGGTGGTCACGCCATGGTGGATTATCTTGGTGATACTGTTGAAGAGATATTTGATGCGCTTGATAGATTCCATATGCATGGCTGGCTATGTGCACAATTATGCAGCGTGCTTACTGAGATTGTTCTTGTCTTTTATCGATCAGTCAACTTGCTCGACACTGCACCATTCACTGATGACGACATTGAAGCAAAAGACAGAGTGGAACAAATCAATCCTGTTTCAAAGGAGATACACGAGTTTATTCAGTCACAGCAGCAACAACAAAAGTATATGGATGATCCTGTTGACAAGGCAACAACAGAAGAGATTGGACGTTATTTTTTGGAGCGACAACGTCAAAAGGAGCAGCAACAAGAGGAGAAGAAGGATGAAGACATGACAATGGATCAAGATGACATTGGTACAGCAGCAATGAATGATGACAATGACAAGATACCCCTTACACCAACTGAAAAGATGACAGCTGATATCCTGCAAAAAGCACAACACTTTTTGGCATCTCCATCACCCAATGTACGAACAGAGATACTTGCACTATTTGGTAATGGTGCTGCGGTATTACAAGGATGTCCCGAGACACTAGCACCGTTGATAGCTACAGTATGGCCATCCATTATGCAGCGACTGAAATCAGACAATGAACAGCATCACACAATGATACAGGCTGTGATATGTGTTGGACGACTTGCAGAAAGTGTGGGAGATGTATTATCACGACGATTTGAGAAAGAAGTATGGCCACGATTTCGTACATTGATGCAACAAGGTCAAAGTGAAGGTGTATCACAGTACTATTCGCCCTTTTCTTATATGAGTCGTTTACATGGATCCATCATTCAAGCTATGACCAAGGTAGTCGATCACGTGGATTTATCTGCTGAAGTTGTGCCCGAGCTGCTGGCAGCCACCCAACGTTTCTTGGACGAGCGTTTTCATCCAGATTTACAACAATACGCCATCACTTTTATGACATCACTTTCCAAACGACACCCAGATACTGTATGGCTAGGTCTATTTTCATTGTTGGGCAACAAGGCATGCATCAAGACACCAGATCCTATGTTGTTGGATGATTTTGTGGTACCGGAATGGTCAAGAAACAAGGACAAATATTTAGTGAGGAATGCACAAAAGTTGTTGGATCAAATTGCGTAATAAAGGATACATGTAAACAACGATGTGTACATAATGGACCGCAGTCTTAAAAGGTTTTATGAGGGATGAGGGGTAGAATACTGCGTTGGACTGACGATAACTTTGAAATTTAAACTGCCATCTCCATTTACTCTTTTCTTTCTCTTCTTTCAATAAACCCCTTTTACTTTTTCACATCATCACGCGACATCATGCCATTTTGTAAGCGATGTGGTGAATTGGCTCGATCTGAAAGATGCAGCAAATGTGGCAGCACTATTCAAGGTATACATAAGCTGTCTTTCATGTTCCTGTGTCATATGCATTACTGATTTGAAAAAATGTTCCGATCAGATCATAATGTATCAGCATGTTCGACTCCTTCAGTGGATCGATGGCAAACAAGGTACATTGCACAAGATCATGGTTTATCATATACTCATTGTCAATGAACAAGCTATTTGGGAAGTGTTATTGGAATTGACAAGCTTGCACCATCATCATCAGGGGATGGGAATAAGAGTGCTATGAATAGTCCAATAAGATCACCATCTTCATTGCTTAGTCGAACACGACGTCCTTCATCGTTGGCATCATTTTGGGATTCGAAAAGAGTTGCACCTTCTCCAAGACCCATGGCTAGCAATCCAAGCTTGAAGAAACCAATGGAACCAGTACCAGAACCATCCTTGTCCCAAAAGAGTAAGAAAAAGTCGTCAGGACCCTGTGCTGCATGCAATCAGCCATTGAGTGGCAAAACAGTACGATTGCCAGAAAGTACCACTCGTTATCACTGGGCATGTCTCAAGTGTGCTCAATGTCAAGAACCTTTCAAGGATACATCATTTTACACTGATAGTGCACGTCAAATCTATCATCCCAAGGTATTTATGCAGTACTACATATGCACGTATACGCATGTATGCTTAATGACATTCAAGTGTTACACAGCAGCAATGACAGAAACACAAGCATGTGTGCGGTGTTCAGCCGATATTAAGGAAGCGTATCTTATCATTCATCAAGCTCGTATGCATCCCAAGGCAAGTAATAGTAGTATTGGTTCATTACAAGATGACACATTTGATTAACAGTGTTTATTTTATAGTGCTTCCGCTGCACATCATGCCAAAAAGTGCTTTCTCCATCATCTATTTATACTGATACAGGTGCAGCAGCTTATTGTCAGCCATGTGCGAAAAAGACAGACAAGATTCCTGACAATGCTGAAACTCGTATTGTGCCACAGTTACATCCACCACCACCACCACAAGTCAATAACAATCCATTGTCGCCTACACTGACACAATCTATGGAATCACTCTCCACTCTTGCTAGTAGTCATTCTAATGGCAGTAGTACACCAACATCACCATCTTCTTCCCAACAACAACAGCAGCCAATACAGCAGCAGCAACAAGTGATGCCTTCCTCCCTGATGAGTCGACGTGCCAAACCATTGCCTAAATTTGGTATGCGTAAGGTGTGTGCTGGATGTAATCAGACAATTGCTTCAGTGCATGATGAAAAACCAGGACCAAGAGCGACACGTTGGCATAAAAAGTGTTTATGTTGTCAAGGTTGTGCCAAGGTACTTGATTCAGCTGCTGTTGTGCATGATAATCCGAGTAGTGGTGGTCTTGATCCTTGGTGTCGTCTTTGTCTTGTAAGTTGTTACACAATGTCACATGAACCCTACTCATCACTCTTATATGTAGCTCGCCAACAATAACAAGAATCAAGCTATACCCAATAGACGTTCCAATTCCAGTACCATTGCTGGTGCCATGCATTAGAAATATACCTTAGTAATATAATCTTGATTGTCCTTTTTTGGAAGCATGCCTGTTTTTTTATTCTTTTATAGAAAGCAAGTGAGAGTGTGTTTGTCAAAGTGAATTGTGTCAAGAGGTAAAAGTGAGTGGTGATGGTCATTGTTGGGTAGTGGTGTATAAAGAACAAAGGGTTGATACAAGCAAACGAAAGAAATAACAAGGGAAATCTCTTGGTTGACGCGCCGTATGATGTGTTGTTACTTTTTGGATCATGCAATGTTGGGTTGTGTCGGTTGTGGAATAAGAGGAAAAGAGCTTGTTTACTTTTGGTTACCACCACCACGCGACTTGCCACCACGAGGAGGACCACCACGTCGGTTTTGTTGGAATCTGCGTTCATAGTTACCACCAGTACCATTTTGTTGATGACGTGGGTATCTGCCAGGCACACGACGTTCTTCAACAATCACTTGAACTTCACCCACTTCCACACGACGTTGCTTGAGTGCTTTTTGACACGATTCGGGACTAGCAAATGTCAAGAAACCAGTAGGTTTACCAGGAGGAATAGTCACCGACTTGACTTCACCAAATTCAGCTGTAAAAGCTTCCTTGATTTGATCTTGTGTCAAATTCTTGATGTTCTTGAGGAACACATCAGTGGTTTCTATCAAAAAGATTTTAAGTACACTTGTATCCCAATCCTATATATCCTTAACTTACCTTTGTTGGATTGTTCTTTACCATGATCCTTGCCATGAGAAGGCTTATTACCTTGAGAAGGCTTGGTTTCTGCAGCAGGAGTAGCATTGGTGGTTGTAGTAGGAGTTGTAGTTGTAGTCGATGGAGCAGTAGTAGTTGTAGTAGTAGCAGGTGTAGTTGCTGTAGCAGTTGTAGCTGATGGAGATGAAGAAGACCATTTGTTGTCAGAACCAGCAGCGATATTGGACCATGTCTTTGGTGCCTTGCTCGATTGTTCCTGATCCTTTGTCTTTTCCTGATCCTTTCCTTCTGTCACCTTTGCTTTGTCAGCAACAACAGCAGCAGCAGCAGCAGGTTTCTCTGGCGTGGTAGTAGGAGCAGGCTTTTCTTCAACAACAGCATTGGATTGTGTGGTAACAGATGCAGTTTCAATGACAGGTGTAGATGATGTAGTAGCAGCTGTGCTATCAGATTCAACTGTTGTGT
The DNA here is from genome assembly GCA_008728235.1 of Lichtheimia ramosa. Lineage (NCBI taxonomy): Eukaryota > Fungi > Mucoromycota > Mucoromycetes > Mucorales > Lichtheimiaceae > Lichtheimia > Lichtheimia ramosa. The sequence continues at coordinate 861,467 of CP031827.1, read as the reverse complement.
ATGCAAGGGGCTTGGCAGATGAAGTGGTATTCTCGGGTACTTGTTTCTGTTCTTCTTGATCCTTTGCTGCTATTTCTGCTGCTGCCGCTGCCTTTTCCTCATCACAAGTGTAATAATCAATGTTGACTTCATCCTTCAGGAAGCGGAAAATGTCATTGAGAACATAGTAGCCATTGATTTGAGGAGCCAAGAAAAAGGTCTGACTGAACTTTTGAAGAGGACCATCCATATTGCACATTTCACCCAACACCTGCACAAGGATACCATTGTTGGCCGAGATTTGGCTGTCCACTTGAGAAACAAGTACTCTGCAGTCTTCAAAGTGCAAATCTTCAATCTTCTTGCGGATTTCCTGTATGTCATGAGACGTAAAAGATATGAGTCACCCTTAACAAAAAGAGGAGAAAGAGAAACACAACAAGGGGATAATGTCATGAAAAGAGAAAGGGAAGGGGTTTGGGTGTGTGAAAGAGAAAGAAAGAGAGATCAACCTACCTCCTGTCCTTGGATTGCCGTCGATGGTGACGATTGACCCTCATCACCTCTCACCATAAAGGAGTCCTTGCCATAGAAACCATACAACTTGTTGGGACTCTTGTTCAAGAAGGTGTAGTATTCACGGACAAAGATGAGACCAATCTCATGCGAGGCAAGAGGAGACTTGCTGCCGTTTTCTACAGGCACATCGGCTTGAGTTGGCTGGCTAACAGTGGCAGTCATATTATATATAGACAGATCTGACAATCAGGAAGAACAGTGGACGAGTGAGCAATGCAATGCAGTAGACGATGCGTTTGTTTTCAAGAGAAAGAGTGAAAAGAAGACTCACAAGTATTGAAGAGGAGGAGGAGAGAAAAGGCTGTGAGCAAGACGACGCGCCACGCTTTCGCTCTTTGTCACGCTCGGCATACGAATTCCCTTTTCCCTTCTTCTCACCCAACACTATTACTGCCAAAATCCATCATGTCCCATTATACATTATTCGCCTTTGTTTATAGAATACACCATTACAGGAATAGAATCAAATGAATCCAGTCATTACAATTGATATATTTGTCTATATCTATTACAATGGAATACTTTCACTTTTGCTATTGATACTGCTGCTGCTGTTGTTGCTGCGGCACGAAGCTACCTTTTATGTATCACATCACATGTTCCCAATGCTTACAATGACATCCTTGACACATTATACATAGATTCCGAGTGCTCAATTGACTTTTTGTAAACATAAGATTTCATCGCTGCTACTGTGCTGCTGAGCTTAAGCTGAATGACAATCGAAGTTTCGTGAAGTTTCTGCATGTCACTTTGACCTATTTATCAATCACATCTCCAAATCATCTTACTAAAACATAAATAAAACACTCACGTGCCCCATCTCTGCTATTCATCATATCATTACCAGTGGATTAGTCATCTGATAAAGTAGAGCTTTTATATGTAGCAAATTTAGGGTGAATCAAAAAACAAATGATTTGGGAGGGGGGAATGGTACTATACTAAGCTCATTGTTGATTAGATAATGACCGGCTATATAAGTATTTCTTGGGTTTCTCATACTTGGACACTGGTCTTTTCCTTGCTGTGAATCGGTGCTTGGTATTGGCATGATTGTTCTGTTTGCTAGGTGATTGTCTTTGTTGTTCTCTTTGTCGCTGTTTTGGTTGCATTGCTTGTCGCTGCTTTGGCTTCCAATTCTTGGCCTTCTTTGCTCTGTTGGTGTTAGCTTGTCGTGAATCCTCTTCAGTATCAGACTGCTTCCTTTTTCTCTTTTGTCCATGATTCTTGGCAGCATGAGTGATGTCCAATTGAATATCTTGTCCAGTGAGTGAAAGCCTGCCATCTTTGTATACTTCTTCTCGGTTCCTTGCTCCAAATCGCCATGATCGTGCTACTAGTGGACCAATCAATGATGATGCACGTCGATCTGTTTTGAATAATGACTGTCGTATCCAACAAAGTACAGCTTGTATTCGATTCATGGTAGTGGTAGAACGTGCCACATTCACTCCTATCACATCTTGTCAATCATTTGCTTACCAATTGTTCATGATGGATGCTTACCTGGTTGGTCGGGATCATGGATGACAAACTTGTGAGGATGTTTCCACTCGGACGTATCAGGCTAAAGTGAGTATAAGTAATATGTTTAGAAAGGAAGAAAAGTGATAGAAATACCTTGGTAAAGAACTCTGTATCATCAAATTGCAATGCTTGTGCTGTATAGTCAAAACTGCCATAAAACTCCAATATCCCCATCAACAAACATCCTAGATAATCAGGTGCCTTGGGATTCAGTGCTTCATTCCGCTTAGCTTGATACTAAATAAGTATGAGTTACCTTGATGAATCAAACATCCAATCCAAATATACCTTGATATAATGTACAATCATGCATACTAAAGAGTATCCAGCTAAGCCTGATGTTTTTGCAGAAATAAGACAATAGTTGGGATCATCAGCAAGTTGAATGCGTAACAAGACAAATTTCAAGAACAAATAGATTGGCTTGAGCTCCTTGTGTTCTTTCAACCATTGCAATGTGCGCGTAGAGCTGACGGTATCGTTGGCTATGGATATATCGGCTGATACGTCATTGCGATAAGATCTGACCACTAGCTGTATCACGGGAATCTACAAGTGTCAACCATGTTTAGCTACTACTAGTGGTAACTTTAAATGTGCTACATGTCAAAGATCACTTGCCTTTGCAGGAATAAACAAGACTTGATGATAGAGACCACGTCGTCCTATCCTCCTGAACTCCTTGGTAAGTTGCTGCATCAATCGTTTCACATGTAATGGCGGAAGCTCAGTCCCCAGTGCCACGCGCATATCAATGTCACTATGACTATGTCAAACATCCAATCTTCTAACTATGTAACACACATACCTAGAAGGTAATAAGAGTCCAGTTTCATACGATCCAAAGGCATGGACCTCGCTCGACTCGATTTCCCTTTCAATAGTCCTCTTGATCTCGTTAAAGGCATAGCTGCGATCTCGCTTTTCGGTAGCTGTTGGTTCCAAATACTGGGCAAAGTCGATCAGTTCTGCTGAAAGCCTGTATTGTCTATGGGTAAGTTTCCAATGCCACAAGACGAGATCGGTCAACTTACTTTGAATAGTCGAAATCGTCAGCAGGCATGAGGTAAAAGAGAAAGGGCGGGCAAGAAGTATACACATCATGCGCCAAAATCGACTTTTGTTGTCAGCCAATGGTCACACATATGCCTAGATAGTCCACCATTCATCCTCTATGTCAATAAATACGAGATGGCAGATATAAAAAGTGTTGGGTCGATTTCAGGGGGGATCCATACTGTTCTAAATCCATTCATGCAACGTAGATAGCAATCGAAACTTGTTTGACAAAAGTATGTATGTATATTCATGCTTTCATTTAGTAGGAGATATGTACAAGATAAAAGATGTTGAGAAGGGGTAAATATAAGATAAGGCGAGTGCGTGGAAAGGGGTATCTGTCATTGTTGTTCACTGAAAGCTCTACTATTGTTCAGCAGTATTGGAAGCAGATGAAGTTTGTTGACTTGAAGGTGATGTATAAGGTGGTGGCTCCATAGTTATTGCTACATCATCGTTACCACGTTGATTGTCTGCATCATCATCATCATCCTGGGTGTTGCCACTGTTATTGCCTGTTGCCAAAAGAATCGTATCGCCTTCCAATCCATAAGCTGGTGGTGGTGCTAATGTGCCTTGAGAAGGAGCCAAACCCCACTTTTTCACATTTGCTTCGATAAATACAAATCCCATTTGTCCCAAGTTGACGTGAATCTGACATGGTCCATTGGCACCCACTGTAGGAAACAAGTTCCAGCGTAAACCTGTATATGCATCACCCAATCTACGTCCGTTGCGAGTAAAGAAGACTGTGCCAGTGCGATGTTGATATCCGACACCAATCACATCACCGTGTTGATAGGGAATCCCATAAGGCTTGCCATTGAATACCGAACTAAAGTATTTACATCCATTGTGTGAAAAATAGCCAACAGAGTAACGATTCCAGCCTAGAATGAATCACGACAATGAGTCAACATTGGTGTCACACACGTATAAAGCATTTGTTTTTCTTTTTACCTGGCAATCGCCAACTTGGATAAGGTTTTGTTGCTACGCCAACAGATACTGTAGTTGTATCAGGAAGATCATACATCTTGGCCTAATCATAAAGTCAATCTCTTGAATATGGATATCACATCACTCTTATTACCTCCCAATAATACACATCCTGGTTACGTGGTAAAGGCAAATTGGTTTGTACGCAGGATTCGCCATACATGAACTGAACTTCTGTACGACCCGCCACAAAACAATTGGCATCGGGTTCCCACTCGAATTCAAATGCAGAAACGCCTTTCTCTTGAATGGAAATGAGCTGTGGTGGTGTAAGATCTGTTGGGATACTATCAGGTGGATGTCTCTCTTGGAAGACTATGAAAGCATTTAAGTACTCATATATTGATCTTGTTTATACCATGACTTACCTTTGGCACGTTCATAACTTAGTCTTGCATCCTCTGGTAACGTAGCTACTTCGTCTTCTGGTTCAATAAGCCATTCGTCAAAGTCTGCATTGCCAACATTCTCGGATAACGCAATAGGCGATCGGGTAAAGCACAAGAGAAGTACAATCACAAGAAAGAACACAATGACACCGGTAAGAAATATCCAGCCATAGGTGCCTAACATTGCTTTTATATGTGGAGATATATGTGTATGTGGATACTGTGGCGACTTGTATACGTGTATTGGGGAAAAGAGAGAAAGAGGAAGAACAAGGTCGTTCCCAAATCCGGTGTTCAATAACCCCTTCCTTTGTTTCTAGTCAGCTGACACACAAAGATACGGTTTCACTGCATAGTATCGTTGTTGTTGTTGTTCCTATTTCTTTATTCTTTTCACTTTCATCTCTCCCACTCATCCCAATTGATTGATAACTATTCACCTTATAAATGTTGCTTTTCAATAATCATTGCTGGTTGATATAAGAGTGATACAACTTGACGACAGGCATGAATTGACTGTATGTTCAGTGAATGGGTGATATATAATGGGAAAGAGTCATTGATGTCATCGTATCCAATGATGTAATCCTATTGCACTCGAAAGGAAACTCCTTTTTCGGAGACACAGAGAGAATGCTCCCAACCAAGATCCACTAATTTGGGCTCTTTGTAATGCGTGGCTAGTCTTATTTGATGCATGAAATCAATTGAAAGCAAGCATGAATCAATCATATTATAGTAATCAATTTTATTATAAATAGTGGTGATAGTAGTTATAGTAAGTTATCAAGCTCTGAGCACCTTGTCACCATATGTACGAGCATACTTGCCAAGGGCCCAAATTGTAAAGGCAAACTTGTAGTTGGGATAAGAAATCATACCTTGTAAACAAGCAACATTAGTCATTGACATCGGTCATACGTTTTGTTCCTACTTACAGTTGTGATTAAAGACACCTTCAATGTTTTCTTGAAGCCATTCACCATTCTCTTGTTGACGTTCCATGATAAGCTCAATTCCTCGACGAATAGGTTCTTCATGTGGATACTTGGCTTCCATCAGAGCCATGACGGCCCAAGCAGTGTTGCATAGCTGTGATCTCTCACTTTGGGTATACACCTTGTCCTCGCATGATCGATAATTCTCGCCCCATCCACCATCTGCTTGTTGCTTGGAGATCAAAAAGTCACATCCCTTACGTGCATGTTCACTATATAAATCATCAGCATAAAGATCCTTCCTTACAATATCCCAACTTGCCTGTTTTCATAAAATTCTTGAACACTGGCAAGACTTTGAAGAGCAAACATGGCTGCATAAGTGAAGCAAATAGCCCAACATCCATACCAGGACCCATCTTCCCGCTGTACTTTCTTGACATACTCGGTACATTCCTTTGCAGTTTGCAAGACTTCATCTCGTCTATAGTCAGGATCCACTTTTTGGAAAGCTACCAGTCCCATAAGTACAGCTGTGGTACATTCAGGATAGCTGTATTCTGTCATAATGTTGCCAAACACTTCAGCAGGATTGAGCTGCTCCAACCAATGGGGACCACGGATTGTCTCGTAGGTTGCAAAGCCATCATTCTTGTTGCGCATGGATAAGAGCACATCGACAGCATCACGTAAACGTTCCACACTGACCAATTGTGGCATGCCAGGTATCTTTTGCAATGTCAATACGCCCTTGATACCTTCTGCTGTGCAATCAGAAACAGTGTATCCTTGATCACGTGTACTGAATGGCCATGCGCCTTTGGAAGTTTGACGATAACAACGCTCATAATCGGGTACATTGCGACGAATCTACCAATGAAAAAGTGTGTTAGTATCTTTCAAATAGCATATTGATGTAATAAAGTACCTGAGTGATATCCATAAACTCCAATGCTTTGATCATGCTATCCCTGTAAAGATCCACATCCGCCAACTTTGCTTCAGCAAGTGCTTGGATGATAAAGCTGCAATCCCAAAGCTGACTGCCATTGGTACCATTCATCATCATGCCTTCAGGTCCCATCCACATGAAATCTTGATTGCGTTTGACATGTTCTCGGAATTCACGTGAATCCTTGCCATAGTGATCATACACCACCAACCAATTCATGACTTTGTTGACAGGACCAATATCCAAGAAAAAGGTATTCTCATCCTCCATCTGAATCTGCTTGATCGTTTCCTTAAGAGCCATGTTGCGAAGCCAGTTGAGTTTGGATGGGATCAATTCATAATATGTCAATGCCTCTGTACGAAAAGAGAGTTAGTGTCAACACGTACTTTAAGCAGATAGAATCATACCATTCAAGACATCCATCAACTTGGAATGAGGAGAATACAAATCAGCTGGGCAGATATTGTTGCGTTGCTTATTCCAGTCGATTTGATCGTAGGGTTGAGTATAAAGTTCTTCGCGCAAAGACTGGGTGAATTCAGTGAGAGGAGCTGTAAGACGCTTGGCATAAACATAGCCCATAGGCAAATACACCATTCGAGTATGGACCCACCAGTTACCAGGATTGAATGGTGTCCACTTTGGCATGCACCTAAAGCACATTCATCCTGTCAGCTCAGAAATAGAATCACATGTCAATGCCAGAAAAACACGTACCATAATTCAGGTGGCACAGGGTTCATTCCTTCCCATTCATAGACACCAAGAGCAGAGAGATAAAACTTTCCCCATGCTGGAGCACCAGTAGCACCACCTATAGAAAAGACAATAAGTAAACTGTTGCCAAGTGCAATTATAGCATGATACTTACCCAATTTATGCAATGTGTTTCTTGCCTTGGCCATAGCAGGATGATCAGCACCAAGACCAAGAATACGCAACGTGACATAATTCAATGCAGTGCCAAATACAGTCGAAATGCCTTCAATATGAATCCCCCATCCACCATCCTCTGGATGCGCACGATTCAACAAGTAACGAATAAGCTCCAGACGCATTGGTTCAGGTACAGGTGTTTGTGTGATGTAATGAACAATGATCAAGCCAGGAATCAAGAACCTAGACAATACAAGTGTCAATCATCCACACATGCTGTTGTTGCCATATCATCTTACATTGGACCACCATATTCACCACCCCAATGACCATCCTCGGTTTGAAGTTGACGATAGAACTCAAATCCATTTCTAGCTGCTTCAAGAGGTGTTTTGGCACGTGGTAACGCAGGTGCATTCTATACGCGACACTTGTTAGCATATATGTAGACATTCAAGGTTGAAGAAGCCATTTACTGTTGGAAGACCGAGATGGTACTTGTCCCAAAAAGTCTGTGGCCAATCGCGACATTCTTGGTCAGTCTCTAGGTAATGCCACGTCTGTGCACCTTCTTCGACACGTAAACGCCATCGAGATAGATCGGTGAAAGCTGGTGTTTCTGTAAGGTTGAGTTTTGCCGAGGGGAATGTTTCTGGCTGCATAGTAAAGAAGAAGAAAGAGAGAAACACGAAACAAGCAGGAGAAATGAAGAACAAGAAATCCAAATGCGGACCTACATACAGCTCTTCTATCGCCCCATAGTTTTGCTGCATATTACTTGGTGTCACATGTGAATAGTCGAAGCAATAAAGATACCTTTTTTTCAATTTAAAAGGATATGTATAGATTTAGATAGTCTTCAACCATCCTTATTGCTGTCATTAGTAGTTTGAAGTCAATAGTGGCATAGTAATGCTCATAGTAGATGCTTGATTGATCTACATTGGGACATCCAAAGTAGATTTCGGCCCAGATTTACCCGACTGCTTGTTGCAATTGATATGTCTCTGCACTACATGACCTATAATCTGTATCTGCATCATCCTCCGGCTATGTTATGATCTTTGTATAATAGGGATTGGAATGCTACTATAAAAGGAACGACTTGGTCGAATCCCCGGTACATGGGTTGTTTGTTATCTTTGAACTTGTTTATCTAGACAGCCAACTATCATTGACAAATTGAGTCAAGCTTTTCATGTGCTCCTTTGCATTACAGTTGTAAGGATAGCAACATCTCGATAACGCTATAGGATTGATCAAAGATCAGGTATGTGAATCATTGTAGACCATGATCGCATGAATGGCATACATCTTAGATAAGAACTTTGCATAAAGTCATTAAGATTTCGTGGTACTTGAACCATCGGACAGGTCCTGATGGCCTAAAAGTCGGTGTTACAGTGTTGAAGCCTCGTTGAAAGAATATCACGTGAAGGTAGTTAAAGATATAGTGCTGTAACTTGGAATTTTGATCTGTTGGATAAAGAGTAAATGGCTTTTACGACTGGATCAGCAGTGATGATCCATAGATGAATCAGTGAACAACAATCATCAGCAAGAGCAATACTAAGTATAGTTGTGCCGGGAAAGCTTAGCCGATATGCCCTGATGATCATGTCGATGAAAGCATGGCTGCCGATTTATCCAGCAGATATCAGCGTCTTGGCGATTTCAAACATGAGATACATGTACTTCACAACACAGCCAAAAGTGATAGATCATAGATTGATATTCAGCTCATGTCACTTGATTTGAAATAGCCAGTGCACATGTGGCATGTGTATTGTTTGTAGCCAGCCAAATTTGGATGGGTTTGCCCATTCCTTTTCTTTTGCACCACCATGTGGATGAGTTGTATTCTGAAACGATTATAGCACTGCTCCGCTTGAACACAACTACAACCCCCTTGTCTTTTCAGGATGTCATTCTGTGCATGTTGTCATCATACTAAATAAACTTCGGCACGGTATCAAAGCGCATGCAGGAGAAGAAGCAAGTGGGAGAGAAAAGTAGGCATTGATCCAATATGACTCCATAGTAATGGATTGGTTGCATCACTATCAAAAGTGAAGCTGACGGGTAAATTATACCACACAACATCGGGTGATGGTCCCATAAGGGCCGCGACATTATATTGATATTAGGACATGATACACAGCACACATGTCTATTAATCTTTGTCAACAGGGGATAAGAAGGACTGAATCTTAACATAGCTTGAGTCAAGAATAGAAAGAAATGATAATAAAAGTGTACAAGTGGCTCAAATATACAAAGATGGCAATACATAGAACCATAGGAAGAAGATGTGACCTAGACAGGTACAGATAGACTATTAGGATAGTGTAAGTAATTCAAGCCAACAGCAATATGCCCTATCTAGCGGCGCTTTGGGTGCTGGTCTCTCTCTTTCTTTTTCCCCTTGGAACCAACCCCTTTTGTTTCTTTTCTGTTTAACTTTGCCACAACTTATATCTTCCTTTTACATCTTTATACCGTCAGTGAGCAGCAGCAGCAACAGCAGCAGCAATTATCGCCTTAAAACGCACATAGCCTATCTCCCGCGTTCACACGGTAGCTTCACCTTTTCCCAACTTGTCTGACGTGTATACAGCCGTTCTTTCTCTTTTTCTTCTCATCTCGATCTGCTTCAACACACCACAACTGCATGGCTGATGCATCAGACCCCCAACCTAACGACACCAACGACAATCAGCCCAAGAACAACTCGAACAATTTGGGGGCTGCATGCTTTCGTTGCAGAGGTTTCAGGCATGTACTTTTATTCTCTCATTCGGCTATTCTAATACTGTATTCTAATAGACATGCGTGCGACCGTCAAAAACCAGCATGTTCCCGGTGTAAACGAAGAGGCATTACATGCACGTATCCTGAAGCTGCCCCAACGTTAAAGAAGCTTCAAAAGGCAACAGAGACACTTGGTGATAGGATACGCAAGTTTGGTGATCGACTAAAGTCAACTGAAGCTGGAATGCCCAAAGAATTCAGAGCCATATCACTACAACGACTTGCTCAACAACAACAGCAACCATCACCACCTACACCAGATACAGCATCCGATACAGTATCCATGGCATCATCAGAAGCAACATGTGAAAGCAATAGTAAGCAACATCGATTAGCATCCACCAGCAACTTTTCTGTGTATCCATGCGCCAAATGTTTCAAGGATCTACAGCAGTGCGACTTGACACTTCCAAAATGTAGTCGTTGCGAAGCAAACAATTTCGAATGTGTCTATGGCAAGACTGAACCCAAGGCCAATCATGTTTCACAAGTATTGACAACGATGAACAAGGTGATGGATCAGTGGCAGGAATCAATCGATCGTATGGCTCGTGATTTTGCACAAAAGACTAGAGATTTTTCACAACGAACCAACAATGCATTTCGAATGAAACCATTACAACCTTTTGCATGGAAGATCACATCGACAGGTCGAGGATTATCAGTGGAGAGCAATGTCAATTCATACAATGACTTTTCAAAGCTTGTGGATCAGTTCAAGAGGAGTATGCATATTGGTCCACCTGTGGATGATGATCAAGACAAAGATGACGGCACAGTAGGTGGTGAATCACCTGGGTCCATGAGAACAGCAGCAACAGATGAACGACAAAGGATAGCACAATCAGTGGAATTAGATGATACCAGTTCAGTACATACATCATCCGGGTTTTCATTTGCAGTATGGAATTCTTGGTCACATCCTATGCATGCAGTACCACAGGATTATCCAATTGATATCACTGATGAGCTGACAGATAATCTAGTCGAGTTATATTGTCGATCACCATGTTGTTCAGCTATTCGATTACCCATCATTGACACAACTGAATTCATGAGACGTTATTACGATCCTGAGAATCGCCCTTCACAAGTATTGATTTATGCCATGTGTTCAATGTCAGCTCGTAATGCATTTCAATTACACATGTGGAGCAAGCGACCAGCACATGAATCACCACAGTACAACATGGGAAAAGCATTATCGATTGCCTATTGTCTCAAAGGACGTGAAATGTTATCAGAATGTTTCGATGAACCATCACTTGACAATTGCAAAGCAGCTATTTTACTCTCGTATTGCAGCTATCAGAATGGCTATTCAGGTGTCATTTATATCTACGAGTGGATTGCATACAACATGGCACGAGAGCTTGGATTATATGATAGTGGACGCGAGTTTACTGAAGCTGAAAGCAAACTTGTATGGTGCTTGTATTACTTTAATACTTGGTATCGTGTATTGCAAGGTGGATCCAGTGCATCAGTCGAATCGAGTCAATTTTATCCATGTTGTCCATTACCAGAACCACCTGTCAAGCCCAATGTGGATGCAATGAAAGAGGATGATGAAGATGAGGATGAAACGACACGACAACAATTGGTGGATTACTATGTTTGGAGCACGTGGTATTATCTTATTCGATTACAGATTCTTCGACACGATGTCATGTCTCGACTTGTAGCTATTCAGACAACTCCAGGCAAAGCAGATCCCAATGTATCACTTGAATTACTTGCATTACAAGATCGCCTTCAGGAATTCTATAGCAGCTTACCAGATGAATGGCGTAGTCCTGATATCGCAGCTATGGCAGCAGCATCCAAGAATAGCAACAATAGCCAATCTTCAGGATCACCATGTGCAGCCATGGATGGATTATCACCATCATCAGCAGGATCATCTGATCGACATTATCACGTTGACATTAGAAGCTTTGCAAGGTTTTGTATTTTACATGTCCACATTTACTACAACATCAACAAGATCCTATTGTATCAAGCATTCTTTCCATCTGAACACTTTCCAACAGTACCATTTTCAATCCAATGTTTATATACATGCGTGGATGCAGCATCAACAATCACACAAACGCTTGAATACATGTCACAACAACACGACGAGTGCAATGTGCCACTGATTGGATTCCTCTTTGCCAACATTGTCTATATCAAGTTACTCAACTATCACGAGCATGAACGATGGTCTGATTTTGCACGTCAATGTTTACAACTCTCTGTGGATATTTCCAAGGCATCAATTACATACATGTATGACTTTGAACGTGCAAAAACACTTGTCAGTGTCATGGAGCAAGATGTACGTGCATTATGTGGACCATCACCGCCATCACCTTTCAACAACATCCCTATCTGGCCGCATTATCATCCTCCTCCACATATGCAACGCACCAACAGTGTTGATTCCTCATCTGATGGATGGTCACTTCGATCACACAGCTCAATGCCTTCTCCACCTTATCTTCCAGTCACTTCTTCATCCTCTTCATCCGCCACTGCCGCTCTTCATCAGCATCATCCCCACCAATACAACAAACAAACAAGCATCACAGGAGTTCCTTCTCGTTACTACGAAATGATGCAGCCATAGCATAGTTCATTTGCCATCTTTTGTTTTTCTTCTTTTATTGTTCTTCACATGATACCTATTACTTGTTTCTCCTTCTTTTGTGTAATTTGGCTTTCGTATACATTGTAAACATCCTCTTCATTACCCTTAATATAAAATGCCAATCAATATCTTTATAGTATGCTGGTAGTAGAATGCAATTATGTAATGTGAATGATGTCTGTTTACACACAAACTTGGGTATTGGATGGAAGGACACACTGCCATTTCTGTACAAATTGTCTGATTCCGGAGGATTGCATCATGGATGGTGATGATATGAAAGCATGAATTAGGCCGATCATTGCTTCTTGGCATGCAACATGAACACGTTCCACCATCTTGTTACCATAGTATAACACTGAAAATGCTGCCGACAAAGTATCCATCAACTGCAATATATGACATTCAATAAAGACTTTTTACTCCTCCTTTGTTTTTGTTCCTTACCTCGATAATCATGCAACGATCATTGGCTTGGAACAATGTCCATACGATCTGAACCAGCCCAAATCCAGCACGCATACTTTCCATCAGAGCTGCTTCGACTTGATTGGTAGTCGCCACGTCATTGTTGTTACTTGGCAACTCGGTAAAATAATCGGACCATCCACGATCATTATGTTGCGAAAGAGATTGCATCATATTGGATTGATGAATTTGCAGCTTGCCAGCAAAGAAAAGTGCATGCAAGCGCAATGCATATCTGTTGACAAGATGCGATGCGTTATCATTAGGATGAGGATGATTTGTGTAAGGAAAGTTTTTCCGAATCTTGTCACGCCAGGATCCCAAATCATGATCATGTTGACTAATACGAGCAAGACCTTCAAGTTCTATTTCGATAGCAAGAAGTGGTAAACGCTCATCTTCAGAGGCAGGTCTTAACCGAACCAGCGGCTGTTGTTGTTGCTTGTCGTATAATACAGGTGGTGACATGGTACGCATGGCTAATAACAAATCAGTCTGCAACATCCATGCTTTAAGTCTTGCAAAATCTTCCTTTCGAGTGGCATTTTTCTCAGCCATACACATGTGTCGTTCTGCCAATGATAAGTAGTATTGTTGATTCGTATCACTTGTAGTGGCAGCTAGATACAATTGCATAAGAACCAATGTTTCAATGGTGGTTTTGCTGGGTCGATCAAATTCAACAAGGTCGTGAGCAAGTTGGTAACAATCTTTTGCTAGTTGATCCATGAATGGATATATCCCAAATTGATCTGGATGACATACCATCCCATGCACTGCACTATATGCATAGATGGCACATACAAGTCCTGCATGCACATGCCCTAACATTCAAGTCAATTCTACTTGTCCACTCTTTATGTTTGTCATCATTGCATCTTACCTTGTCGATATTGTTCAAGAAAGCGATCTTTGTCTATACGTCGATATGATGTACAGTTCAAGTGCAGACGCACCAATGCATCAAACACAGATGCAGGGTATTGGCTCAGCTGTTGTGCAAACTGGTTAAATGTACCAGGGCTATGTAACAAGCTTGCTGGTGTTGTTTCGCTATTGATATGATTCCAAGGATCATATCCACCACCAGGTGTAGTAGGTGTAGCTGTATTATTTGAAGATCCACGAGCCAACATGACAGGTCTGTTTGCTGCAGCATGAGCTTCTTCCATAGCAGTTGCCACCGGACTTGGAAGTTGGTTACGGATGTCGGACAAGGCGCGGTATAACTCACCAAGTGTTCGGATGTTAGTCACTACTTCGAGTAAAGAACGACGTCTGCTATTGCCAACTGTTTTCCAGCCTTTAGGAAGCCAAGCTTCATCTTCTTCTTTTGCATCAAGTTGCACTTGCTGTTGTTTTTGTTGTGCTTGCTGTTGCTGTTGTTGTTGCTGAGAACTGGGTGGCGTTGGTGGATATGTCAGTTCATGAATAAACTCGTGATGGCTTGGATAAAACGAATCTAGTGGTTGTGTTGTGGTTGAAGCCGTGGTACTGTAAGGTGACATATAAGAGCACTGTGAAAGATTCATGTTATTTTTGCAGTTGTTGCTTTCAGAAGTAGTCGTGGTAGTCATCATTCACAGAAAAGAGAGAAAGAATATATATGTATGACAGGAAGAAAAGGAAAAGAAAAAGGCAATCTAGGGGAAAGTGGGAAAGGGGAGAAGAAAGAAAAAAGAAAAAGCTGGCCAACCAAACAAAAAGGAGGTTGGGTGATCAAGATGGCTTGCTTTACTTTTGCACTACTACCAAACACTGGTTTTTTCCCGGAAACTTGTGCTAGAGCGCGCGTGAACGTGTTTCATTTGGCAAAAATGATCGACTTGACGTACAATCATCATTCCATTGCAGTGATAGGATGCATTTCTATATCACTAAAAGCAAGAGAAACAGGTATATTATATCTTGCATACGACAGTCTCCTTGATGCCATCGGCTGGTTTTTCTTGCATGGTAACCATGCATGCAGTGCCACAGCACCTTAAAATGAAACCACCCCCCTATGTACCCACATGAGCGTGACACTGATTTCCATATGCATCTGATGGTTACACATGTCGCGTGACGCAAAGTACTGATAAACATTGTGTGAATAAAGGACTTCATCCTTCATACTGGATGTTCAGGAGAAGCTGTTATTACGCTTTATAACCCTTCAAAGCTCTATGATATCTTAAGAAGGAGCTAAAGCTGCTTCTGCTACTGTTTTTAGATAGCTGATTGATGATCGTCGACAATTAAACTTAGTTTACGCATTGTAGCCGATAACTTTAATCGCATCTTGCTCACTGACACATTTCATCTTGAAGCGAACATGTGTACAGAGTCTACTTTAAATGAAATGGAATTGCTGTAGGCATGTAGGTGCATCATAATAGACAAAAGTATCCTATACGAGCCATTTGGGCTTCTTTATGCACAGCAGTTGCTAATACTGGAACTGAAAGTTGTCGGCTACTATCTTGATTCCACTTTATCGAACATTTGCAAGCGTAAGATATATCTTCTGTAATGCATCAACATCCTGAAGAATGTGTCTCTTGAGAAAATCAGCAATCATTTAGGAAGGTGATCATTAGGAATGATGGAGATATCCAATGGCAAATCCTACCATAACTCAAAGATCACATCATCTTAAAAGGATCAGCATAGCCATATGAATGCCATGTCATCTAGCTTGGGATGTTATGACTTATGATTATGTAACATTGCGTCAGCAGCGAATGCCTGTTTTGGCGGATTCTAGGTTACGTTTAAGTTATGTAGATCACTGGCTTGCATATAACACTTTTTGATAAAAATGGCTCATGACTGCAAAGTCGTTTGATCTAGGCACATTATAAGGAAACGATCGTGGCAATTATGTATCTCCCATGTTGAAACCAGCCACACATTGTGCTGCATATTCATTGATGATACTGGTGCTCCCTTTTCAATATGGGAGTTGACATAGTGTTGGGGGTCATTTACAAGGTTGTAACTTGCAATCAGCCAAGATTTCATGGGTGATATACTCCTAAAACGACTATGTGATTACTCAACACAAAAAGATCCAATGTCGTAGGCATCATTGCTTTCCATTAAAATCAGATTGGTTGACAAGCTATATTGATGTTGTTGATGATAATACTTTCTAAGCTACGATAGCATGCAATCAGGGTGGATATGGACTATTGTTGGTATGATGTGAATCGGCGTGAAGAAGATGTTGTAGCGTGGATAAGCATCTACTTGGTCTTGAATGTCAACGATTTCACAAAGTCTATCAAGGTAGTGACATATCTCCATAGCAGACTGGTCGTCGAGAGTATACTTTGTTCTCCATCTCTCTGCTGCTGCCAGCCATTGTTGCAGTGTTATAGTAATACTGAAATGCTATAAGAAACGGGCCTTGACTTGAAGGATGAAAAGTCCTGGCTAATCCAATAGTGTATGCTTCAAAGGAAAGAAAGGTCATGATCAATGATTAGATCTCTTAATGTCACTTCAGGATCAATCGTTTTCCTTACCTTGTATGCAAACAAGAGGTTCAATGTCTCCTTAAATTCATTGGGATCTTTGGGAACCTTGGGCAGCCTTAGAATGATGCGAAATATACTTGTTGGATGTCAATCGAAAGATACATGACTCGACCATGCCTACAGAAACTAGTAAGTTCTTATTGCTCCCATAGTTCCCCTTATTTACCAAGTCACCTATCCATCCATAGCGATAACATTGCTGAGATGAGGATTTGCAGATGGCCGAGAATAGCGCCATTGGTACGAAGCTTTTTGGAATGTTGGTCCAGTGTCAAGGAGGGAAGAGTGGAAGGATTCTTGATTTCAATAAGCTCAGCTCGATATCCTTTTTACTTGGCTCAAGTTCCCAGACAAATTGTTTCCATTGTATTGGCGTACAGACTGATTGCAATCACTTGTACACTGTTATAAGAAAGAAGATGGTAAGTTTACGAGCAATTGTTCTGCTATCACTTTTAATAGCCACTTACTCAACCAGCTTGATAGGTGTCCAATGAAGCATATCCTCTATGATGGTAGTAATGCGACAGGTTTTTCTTGCTTCTGATTTCTCCAACATGTGTGATCTCTTGGATTCCCAATCTAGTAAATGGTCATCACAACAAGCAACGTCAGTTGGGTCACTATAACACCAAATATAAAGAAACATTGGATACTTACAGCTGTTCAAGCATTTTTAGGTTCTGTATCCTTGTCAGGAACGGCTTCTTCAGATCATGGGTTGATACAAGAGTCTCTTTAACGTTGCTGGCGCTTCTAGTGTCAATGTTCCTTCGTTCACCGAGGATTGGGAAGGAATCTCAAGCATACCACCACCATCCAACTTTTGCAGATGCATCACAAGAGGAAGCTAGATCAAAAGAAGTGTAACATGTACATGAGTGTGTGATTCATCCATCGATACCATCATGTTTTACCTTGCCAAAAGAGCCCAATACCATAATGAAAGGATGAAAACAATGAAAGACTATGTGTATCAGTATGTACCATTCTAATACACATAAGGTTTATCTACAATGGTACTTACTAAGCAATCAAAGAGAGCGATATGGTTGAGGAGAGATACGTGTGGGAGAAAATGACGACATGATTGCTTTTATGTGCGTCAAGGGTGTAGTGCTGACAGTCAATGACAAGATACTTGTTGGGGATGATGCACTGATAGAGTGATAGAATGGATGTGTTGATAATGATGTAACGCCTATGCCAGGATCAAATCTGGTTCTTCAGGAAGGAGCCTTGGCGTGATTGATTGTCCATGCATAAACTGGCAGCTGATATGACCAAAATACAATATCCATCACCAAATAATGTCAACAATCTGCTATCGCAATATCCTTTCCAGTCGTCTATCACTTGTTGTGCCCTTAAGCAATAACCCATCACACGAAGAAACTTGTCCTTTCTTGCCAATGTATATATCTAAACAATCAAGTACTGTAAGCAGGATTGAATCAATTATCCCATGATATCAGCCATCATTTACCCAGTTGCCGTTTGGTCATCTTGGAGTCAATAAAGGATGATGTAGATCAAGTCATGCAAGTAACAATATCCCAAGCATCATAAGCTGCTGCACAAGCTGTGATGATGCGAGAAGCTGCCAAGGTTGGTAACTGACAAGTACAAGGAAACATTCAACCATCGCTCCAGTGTGCTGTCATAATGCGCGTTTGCCTTTTGACACGCAAAAGTGCTGCAACAAGCATATCATTGATAAGGCCATAGACCGTTGCATCGCACGTCTCCATTTCAAATCGCTTGTTTAGAATGACAAGTAAGACGCGCAGTTGTCCATTGAGTTGTTGACTATGTTGTCGTGAAGCCAATGTGGTCTTTTGAAAAGCATATACGACGAATAGGAACAAGCTGAGCGAAAAGAGGTGAAGAGTCCATCCCTGAATTTGATTGTCCCTGTAAACTGCACGTGATCTATGCTGCCATTTGCACATTACTGTCACCAGCACTAGAGATAGCTCCTATCCATGAATGATTTCTCTACCATTGACTATCCAAATGATATATGCAAAGTAAAGTGGGATGCTTGAAATGCTGTAAAGTTGTACTGCCAAAAAGGAATGTTCGTATTTCTGTCATCTGTCCCACCACACAGCAGACAATGATCATATCCCCTTCTTGCATGATGCTCCTTTCTCACTCTACACTTCATAAACAAGTAATACACACACTATCTAAGCGCATTCATGATCCACATATTGTATCATTGAGAGAGAAAGTAACAAAGTGGGATGGGAGTGAAGTGTCACGTCGTCAACAGGGCACTTTTACATGATTGGATACTCGTGTGCAGAAACTGAAAGTCATATCGCGCATGATGACAATGGGAATCTATTTACGACCTCCTGTTTATGCTATACAAGGTGCTGCAAGTTGATTAGGGGAGGATATGAAACTATTACAAAGCTGTTGCAACTTTTATTGTTATATACAAATCAATGATGAAGATACTGTTTATACAAATTAGGCTGGTGATTATAATGTACAAGTGTTGGCCAGGCTTGATTGATTTTGGTAAGAGTACTTTTGGACAAAATGAAGAGGAGATCTTGATGATCAAATAGATTTGGCTTGAAGAACTGGTTTTGGAGTTGCTGGTCAGAGTGTTTGTCTTTTGTTGGGATGAGGATTAACGTCATCATCATCATCGCCTGAACGCTTGCGCTTGGTAGATGGAATAAGTGATTGTTCGTGTTGTTGTTGGTCATGTCTGACAGATGAAGAGGATGATGAAGCGTTGCTTTGGAGTTGTTGGTCAGAGTGATTGATGTTGTTGGGACGAGAATGTATGTCATTGTCATCATCGCGCATGAAGGATTGAACAAGTGATTGGTTGTGTTGTTGGTGTTTGTCAGAATGTTTGATTTTGTTGGGACGAGACTCAATGTCATCGTCATCATTGCAAGTACGCTTGCGCTTGGTGGATTGAACAAGTGATTGCTGGTCTTGTTGCTGTAGTTCATGCTTGTCCAATGAAGAAGATGATGGTGTATGGTTGCTTTTGGGACCAGATATGCAGCTAAGGCTCCTTGAAAAACGTACAGGCTTTCTTTGGCGTAATGTGTTTCTGCTATGGTAGCGTTCGTGCAACATCTCCTATAGGATAATGACAATGTCAGTCAACAATGATGTGATGATAAGCAGTGGAAGAATACATACTGGATAATTTTCCTCGTTCTCCTTTGTGCATGGCTTGCAGTACCATTTGGGTAGCTTAGCAGGTTTCTCATCGGGATCAGGTTTACGTATCTTGATAACAATGTTGACGCATGAATTTTCAAGTCGTAGTGGCACAATACCCCATAAAACTGGATCAAAGATCATTTGCTTGATTCTGGACTTTAAAAGTCGCTCAAATGCCTCGATGTATCCGCTCGGTACAAAAATTTTATGATGTTCAAGATGAAAAAGTGTCTATAGTATAAAGGCAAATGAGTTGTTTGTAGAACTTGACAAGTACCATGTGATCCTACCGAATGGATATTGTGATTGTGGTGTGAAAGCAACTTGTGTGCTACGTGAGTATCCATATTTGGTAACGTGGGAAGTTGCTTGCATGCGCCTGACAAAAGATACAAAGAATGGATAGCTTTGACATCCCATCCTGTCAGATTGATATCGGTGGAGAAAGTGCTGTCTTGGAAGGTGATTTTGGTTGCAGTGCCATCTTGATCCATGCTGGTAATGATAACTGGACAGCCATATGCAAGTAAATCAGCAACAGTGTCATTGTCAGTAGTAGTAATGACTGCATCAACATGATTTTGCGCAGCAAGGAATGACAGCTGTCCACCGACTTCATAAGGCGCTTCCATGAATGTTATTTCTCTGCAAAGAAGATACTACAATAGAGCAAAGTTAGTTGCCAAGTGTCTTATATATGGGTGATGTTTCTTTACCAACCTTTTTAACGCGATCCACCATGTCGGGTGTCACATGCACAGCATCTTGAAAACATGTCAAAGCCTTTTCTTGATCACCATCTTGTAGATGAGCTAGTCCTTTATCTAATGCCTCTTGTTGACATCTAGACGAAAGCATGTAAGTGTTTGTTGCCATAGAGATATGTCGTATGGGAGGCAGTGTGTGTCAAAACTAATTCAAATTACCTCTGTTTTTGTTGCTGTGCAAGTCTGTTGCATAGAAAAGAATTGCCACCAAAGACTACCCAAGGAACAATGTCATGTTGTTTAAGGATATCCATTTGAGCAAAAAAGTAGTCCAGGTACCTAAAAAGTGAATAACAATCTGTCAGCATCTTTGCTATCAGTTGATAATGACAATATATTGCGCACTTGACAGTTCCACCCTTGATCGCCCAATCAATAGGGGCTTTTGTCACACTTTCTTGCATTAAAGCTTCTGCATTAATCGCCACGGTCTTGCCTGCATAGTCTTCCAACTGTATAGGCTTCCTAGCTGATGACACAAGTCTTGAAAAGTCCTTGGGTGACATGATCGACGAGTGAAAAGAAGAGTGAACAAAGGAAGAAAGGGAGAGATTTGATTGATATGGTTGTAGAGTGACCGGACATCAAAACCAATTCCAACGCTGTGGTAAGCCTTTGATATGCATGGCAAGTTTGTTTACTTTCATCATGAGAACGAAAGATGTCTACTTGCAGAAACAATCATCGATGGATGACACTTCCATAATGCAAACACCACGCTTTGAATTTAATCATGTTGGATGTAATGTTACAAGTAGCAGTGGAGCAGATCAATCATATGGATTGGGGATAATGTATCTGTGTGTGTGTGTGGTGTGTGCACGTGTGTACTATGCAATAAGAGAGACATAGGCAAAGAGGAGGTGTACTCAGTCACGAGCGCCAGATCCACCTATTAGGCACAGCACCACTGCTGCTTGGATTGAAACTGCTTCCTCTTACTATTTCTCAGCACGTATTGTCCTTTCCAACTGCCAAGTGGAGACTCATACAATACATATCACAATGAGCGAGCAGGAACAAAGCAATTCCCAAAGCCAACCTTGGTAATACTCGAATATAAGCATTGCGTCTACTATGCAATCGCGTCTTGGTGTGCATCTTGACACTAACCTGTAACCCACTATAGGTCCGATCCATGGCAGCAACAGCAAGCACAGACTTCATCGCAAGCTTACAATGGGCAGGCGTATCCAGCAACAACCGATCCCAACTATGCATACTATCAACAGTACCCAGATCAGTACTACAGCTACTACCAGCAATATCAACAACCAGCTAACTCGACAGGTGCAGCAACTGTTCCTCAGCAGCAACAATCTGCCGGATACCAGTATGACTACAACTATGCTTATTCACAGTATCCACCTACAGCAGCTTATGGTGCTTATGATTATTCCCAATATGGCGCAACATCATCAGCATCCCAGGCTACAGGCACATCACATTATGCTTACGATCATTACTACTATGGCACGTCACCGACAACATCCCAACAACCAAACACAGGGTAAGTACAAAGAATATCTGTAACTAGCTATTGAAAGACTAATGATGATGATGATGATATAGTACATCTTTTCAACATCCTCCTCCTCCTCCTCCTCCCCCTTCAAAAGCAGCGGCATCATCCTCTTACAAACAGCAAAAAAAGGCATCACAACAAACACAACAACAACAACAACAACAATCACCTTCTGGTCCTCCTAGTTACATCAGTGTGCCACCAACAGGTAATAGGGATGAGAAACATTGGTTACTTTTACTTATAGTAGATACAATAGGTGCAAATAAGACCAAGACAACAAGCGAATCTATTGCTGCTACCACAACATCACGATCTTCTCCAGCTCCAGCAACAGTCCCCTCCCCTACCCCATCCCATGCATCATCAGCAACAAGTACAGCTAACAACAATGCAAGCAAACCACCTTCAGTGGATTCATGGCCACCAGCATTACAGTAAGTCATGTAGCATTATGTTGGCTAGATTTTGGGACTAATGGCTTCTTCTATTTTAGGGAATACGTTGAAGAGGTATTTAACAATTGTTTACCAGATAAGCGTGATCAGGCGGAGAAGCAGTTACGAGCTATCATCATGGAGAAGCACAAGCAAGGTACATTGATGACTGCGGATTGGAAAAACATGGATTTGCCTTTGTAAGTCACTAATGTTGTCAATGGAGCAATCATGATGGATTAACATGAATACTAATAGAGCATGTGGTTCTGCACGTTTCCGCAAGTCATCAAAACCAAAGTAAGTAGCATTCAGAGGAGGATAAAAGGAATAGCATTGATAAGATGTTTGCTGTTGTAGGAAGTTGAAAGGATACCAGGAGCAGAATGATTACCAAAATGTACCTTCCATTGATCCACCATTGACAAGAGAAGAAGAAGAGCGTCGAAGGAATCGTTTCTTGCGTTTTCAAGGTACATTGGCTACTCCACGTCGATCTTCACCTGGTGCAGATGATACGGTGAGAAATGTGAACCATACCATTGTAGGAACATGTACAACACTTGAAAAGAACTATCTTCGATTGACATCGGTAAGTACATGGATTTAAGGGATGCTCAAGACTGATAATGTTGTATTTAGGCTCCTGATCCTGCCACGGTGCGACCCTTGCCTATTTTGCGACAAACATTGGAATTGCTCAAGACCAAGTGGAGAAAGGAGCAGAATTATACCTATATTTGTGATCAATTCAAGTCAATGCGACAAGATTTGACGGTAAGACATCCAAACATTGGGTATAGTGAATTGGATACTCATGTGATATTATAGGTGCAGCGGATCCAGAATGAGTTCACAGTCAAGGTTTATGAGATTCATGCAAGAATAGCATTGGAAAAGGCAAGTTCGTGTTACATGGAGATTTTGGCAAGAGACATGTGAGCAGAATGAGACTAACGTATAAATGAAATAGGGCGATCTGGGTGAATACAATCAATGTCAGACACAGCTCAAGACTTTATACAAGAAAGGCATTGAAGGCAATGAGATGGAGTTTACAGCATACAGGATTTTGTACTTTTTGCATACAAGGAATTGGTCAGGTGGGTGATTGTTCTTTACATGTGTGTTTATGTCCTTGCTGATGGATGATGATGATCTCTAGATATTAATTCTGAAATGGCTGGGATTTCAACTGAAGTCAAGGAAGATGCTAATGTGCGTCATGCATTACAAGTGCGATCATCCATGGCGACAAACAACTATCATCGATTTTTTCACTTGTATCTCCATGCTCCCAATATGGGTGGTTATCTTATGGATCAGTTTGTGGAACGTGAACGTGCTCAAGCATTGATGATTCTCTGCAAAGCGTAAGTTACAACAAGCAATATATATACAACATGACAGAGTTTTATTGACATGGATGGATATAGATTTCGACCTTCATTGAAATTGAGCTTCATTACCAAGGAGTTGGCATTTGACAACCAAGAGCAATTGGAAAAGTTTCTCAAGGAACACAAGGCATGGCACGTGACAGGGAAAGGAGAGGATATAGCACTGGATACCAAAACAGCATCGAACCATCTTGCAGAAAGCGCAAAACGATATAAGAAGATTGACATTAAAGGACAAATGTAATTTGCAAAAGACAGAAATAGTGTATGTAGAAACGAGGTTTTCACAATAAAAAAAAAGCTTGCTGCATTGTAAAAGGACATTCACATGCTGACTACTTTTCAAGAATGGCATCTGGACCTTGCCAAAGATTGATGAGTACTGCTAGAAATAGAATAAGTGAAAACTTGTACCAGGCCCAAATCTTGTGAATCATCAACAATGGGAACCATAATAGGATGGAACATAAGGAGTTGGATGATGATGAAGGTGGAACAACAGATCGTCTCCTGAAGCGTCGGATAGGTGGACTAGGGATTAAAGGTCTTCGACTGCAACATGCTGAAAGATTAGCGTACAATGATGGTGGAATAGTACATGAACCATCTTCAAATCCAGCAACAATACTACTTGGTGAAGGGTGTAATGATCGAGCGTATTTTCGGGATGATAATGATGAATAAGTCGATGGTGATGGAAGAAGCATGCCACCTTCACTGGATGATGATGATGATGATAAGCTGATATGACTGCCATCGCCATTTGATGTAGATGTTGGTGATTCATATAACATGTGAACCGGCGATGTAGCAGATATCGGTTGTAGTTCTTGCACACTGCTTTTCTTGTTGGTGGTGGCACTATCAGTAACATTGGATGATGCTCGACGACGATAATGATTTGATGAGACAAGTGTAAGAGGTGGTGGAGGAGCTGCTCTGGTACGACGCTCTTTAGCCCATGTTCTTTCAAGTTCACACAATAAACTGGTTGTCTGGTTACTCTTGGATGGCGTCATTGTTGCTGGCTGTTTCAGTTTGTCGCTTGAATAAGTAAATTGTGTATCATTGTCCAAATACAATCGACTGTGATTACTACGACTACTCTTATTGCTTGTAGTGTCTACTTGTGTCATTTGTGTTCTGTAATCTTCAAGAGTCCCAGTGAGTCGTGCAATATCGCGTGCCTGCTGAGCAAATGCCATCTGTTGCACTTTGTATTTTTGGTCAATGATTTCTAGATTGGCAATTTGCTTTTGCCACTGTTCCAAGTCCCAAGTTGCCTTATCAAGCTTGCTTTGTGTAGTTGCCTTTCCTGCCAACAAGCGCTCATGTTCTTGTTGCAGCTGAGCAAGTCTTGTCGTAAGCATGTGATCGTCATATGAGGAGCACACTGATTCTTCTGCTGCTGCTGCTGTAGCTGCTTGTTGTTGTAATGTCTCTGACTTTGACTTTTCCAGTCGCTCTATTGTTTGTGCTGCTTGATCAAGTCTGGTTTGTAGTTGGTTCATTTCTTGTTCAAGTCGCTGTGTGCGTTCCAAATCAGCCTGTCTTGCTGCTTCATGTCTTGCTAATGTAGTATCGAGAATATGTTGGATCTCTGCGTTCTTTTCTGTCAACATACGCACAATGGCTTCATCAGCTTGCTCTTTTGAAATCAATCGCATGGTACTATTGGTATCATTGCTTTGTTGACTGTCACTAGAATCGACACGTTGTAATATGCGTGATGCTGTGGCGTGTGTATTGTTGGATCGGGTGAGAATAGATGTTGAAGGTTTCATGTCCAGTTCAGGACTGCTAGTTCGGCTCACATGAAGCGATTTTTCTAATGTCTCGTGCCTGGCTTTGAGTTCCAGATTGTTTTCAAGCAAAGCCCATCCCACTTCAGCTGCCAACTTGATATCTATGTACATCATGGGATATAAGTATTCACATCAATGTATGACATGTGTGTAACATACCTTTTTCTTTTGCTCGAAGTGTTGTGTAAGCCTCTTGTACAAGAGATCGTAATTCTTCGGGAGACTTGTTATCCAATGTGCCTGACGTGATCATGTGTTGATAAAGAGCAGTGGGTGAAACTGGTGGATCATGGTTCTTCTTATCGAGTGATGATGATGATTGCTGTGATGGTATAAGCTGTTCACTAGAGGATGGTGTAGGCAAATCGACAAAGCGATGTGGATGTTGTGGAAGCATTGGAAAAGATAGATGCGGAAGAGCAACAGCAATGGGAGATGGATTGAAATGTATTTGTATCAAGATAAACAAGGTTCATTCCGCGAATCATCTGTTCCATGCGTTTGAATGCGTGTGAGCGTGTGTGTAATGATCTTGTTTCACAGCAGGTCCCTTAATCTATACATGTATTGCATTTGCTTATCATTCTGCCACTTTTCCCTCTTACTTTATGCTCACCTGACGATCCTTACCATTTCTGATGCTTGATCAACTCTGTTTGGAAATGAAACAAGAAGTGTAAGCCTTTCATGCAACACGCCACTACAACCAAACTATTTTCTCCCATACACAGGCACACAATATAGTCATCTATCCCAACATGAAACTCTGTCGCATGTGCACATGGACCGATTTTACGAAACTCCAAACCGGAAATGTCGGTGTTCCCATCAAGATAAATGTCGAAAACAAGATGGTAGCCCGCTTTTGCATACACGTGCAGCTGCAGTGCTATTCATATACATGTTTGTGCTTTCAATTGAGATTCATCAGCAGTGTAGACGCCCAATGGATGATACTCAGATTCAATGTGCACATATATTTACATCAGCAAGTTGGCATGCAACAGCTTGATGTAGCGTGGTCATGCACAACAGGAGCGACAAGAAATTGCGCCCAAAGACAACACTCCGACTCACCATTTCCACATGACATTCTGTGAAAGAAATAGGCGACAAAAGGACTGTATTAGAAATCATCATGATCAGCTTGTTGATTCATCAAAAGAGGATCACGTCTGTGCTTATGCGCACCTATTTGCATGTTCTCTTTCCCGGGAAACAAAAGAAATTGAATCTTTTCTTTCAATACTGATCTAGAACAATAGCACTGACTGGAAGTGAGCATCAAATGTGCAAGTATTCCTTATCACGTAAGAAGGCACTTACAATATAGATACTGACTTGTACCATTTACCAGGCCTGGATGCGGTAATGTTTATATTGTTTCTTCTTTTCTGCTGTTGATGACATTCTGAGCACCCGGTCAAATTCGTGATGTGGCAACGCATGAAAAAGATACCCATAACAATAACAAGCATGCATATATTACCACAAACAAGCATGCACACAATCAATAGGGTCATCAGGTTGAGCAAGAACATCTCTCTCGAGCTTATGAGGATCTAAAACTCCTTTCTTGTGCTTATGTCAATATGGTGTCATTGTCTGATAGTGTGATTCAACATGAGCTGATGATCGAGACGTAGATCAATCATTTAGAATATCTATCCATGACTGACTGATGACTTGACAAATTGGGTAAGAGCATATGGCAAGGGGCCTACTGATTTCTTAAATAGTGCCTTGCATATGTGCACTATATGATTCTAGCACATCCCACTCCGTATTAAAAGTAATACTATCACCCCGCTTGCTATACAAGATCACACCTTGGCAAAGAAGACTTGTATGACATCATTGCAATCAAAAGGTAAGAATCCCGCACACTTTGTGCTACGCATATGAATCGACTTTATGTAGTATATAAAGATGTAATGATCTAATTTAAGTGTGGAATGAATTATCAAGGTGCATAAGATATAAGCTAAACAATGTCTGTGCGAGCCAATCCTAATTAAAGCAGAGAAGAGGAAGTAGCTGCTTGATGTTGTTAACTGCCCCTGAAGTATTACAATGAACAAAGTTATATCTCTTCCTCCTAACACTTTCTCTCTTATGACACATGCTCCGCTTGAACATTGACACGCGCTCATATTGCATGAAACGCAGCTACAAGCTCCAATGGCGATGCCAGAGTCACATGGTAGGACATAATCCAGATTTGGCTGTGCCATTCTCTCTTTACTTTCCTTTACACACCCTTTCTCATTTCTTCGTCGTCCCTCTGGACGCAACATGTCTGTTATCCAATATGCACTCGTCCTGACTTTATTTGTCCTTGTTTTACGCTTGATTCGCTGGATCGTAGCCTTGCGCTTCCATTTGCAGTTTCGTCGCGTTGGCTTCTTCTCCATCACTGGCATTCGATACCATCAACCAAGCACCCATGACAACACCAACGCTTGGTCAATTGCTGTCGGCAAAGTCAAGACACGTCTTAAACGTCCAGCATGCGCTACATCCACAGCTTGGATAACAATACATCTTTCCGACATTGAGCTCTCCATGAGCGATCTGGGTGCTTTAAGAGCAGCAGGGCATAAAGGACGAGGACAACAGCATTATAGCAACAGTTTCAATCGTCGACTATCGAGCGTTGGAGATCAGATTGGGCGTATACCATGGTGGTACTCTATATCATTGGTGAAGCATGTCATCAAGTTCTTGTCAGCCCTTCCAGCACAATTATTGATGGCAGGATTGGCCAACTATGTGGATGTACGAATAGATCGATTAAGAGTATCATTGGATCGTGTGGGTGTCTTGGAGATGGAGCGTCTCGATTTTAGCTCAATCATGTTTGCTGCTGTATCAAGAATGCCTTTACATCACCCATCAAGGATAACTACAACATGGATGGATACAGTGCAACAACATTTCACATCCGACTCTGACAACAATAGCAGCAGTAGCAGTAATCATCACCATCATCATCATCATCATCACCACCAATTTCATGCTCGACGACAACGACATTCGCTTAAACGAGCTGAGCATTTATTCAAGGAGAAGTTTTTTGAGATTACAGTACAAATGGGACATGTGGGATTTCATCCAGCAAATGGAACGACCAACGAGATTTTGAGTTTGCCGAAGGGAAGCCGAGTAGCTATTTCATGTCATTTGTCAGCTGGTTGCGTCACATTGAAAGATGTGGATGTGAACATGCATGTTGATGCTATCCAGGTATGCATTGGTGATGAAAAATAACACAAAAGGCGTGGATGCTCATTAGGTTATTTAGGTACAACTTGATCAAGTCTCTCGTATTACGCAAGCCATTCACTCGATTCGTCAGCAAGCAAAATCTCCACAACAACGTCGTCAAGGAGGTGGCAGCAACATCACACGACTTGTACGCAACATGACAGTTACCATTTCAGATACAGCATTCACATATGAAACGCCACTCGGCTTGTATTCATCTATTCGACTACATACATTTATGATTTCAGCAACAGTAGCAACAATGGAGGTTCAAGGTGGTGTAGAACACATTACTTGGTCTGTTTTTGACAACCAGCCTGAGTCAGCTACCGAATATATTGAACCTTTGAAGATACCCCGTACTCGTATTTCAGTGGCTATGATGAATGGTCCTTTAGTGAGCAATATACCAGCAATCAAATCAGAAGATGAACAGCAGCTCAGTACAACAACACCATCTTCTATGCTCAGGAACATGGCATTGGATCAGTTGGTAGGCAACAAAAAAGGCAACATGACCACTGCATCAAAAGGACAGCAACGACGACGACACGTGGAAGCGAGTGTCTCTTTTAAGGAGCCTAAATTGACAGTGGATATTGATAAGATTGGGTTATTGCGCGCCTTTCTCAATGATCACAAGACGTCATCATCATCGTCATCCACACGACATGAGAAAAGCACATGGATTCACAGTGAGAAGCAATTTGACAACTTGCCTAATGTTTCATTGTCAATACAACTGGAGCGACCCTTGTTGGACTTCTGTCATTCAAAAGATGGTGGTCATGGACTTGTTAGTTGCATGGATGTGACATTTGAAGTATCAGGCGGTTATGTTCCATTGACAAAATCAGTTACATCACCACCAACATCTCCTCTTTGTGAAGAATTTGGTGTACGTAAGCGACGTCAACCCAAGCCATGGAGCAAGTTATTCAGAAAGAGTTGGAAACCAGAGCCTGAAGCAACAGAATCAGCAGCGACAGTGGATGAATGGATGTACCATGTTAGAGCAGGGATCAAGATTGAACAAGTATCAGTACGTTGGGCACGTAGCTTGAATGCAGTTGTCAAGGAACCAGCATTGGTGATGATTGAGCGTGGTGAATTTGGAGCACGTGTGCAAATGCCAGCGAATGTAACAAAGGATGATTCAAAGGTGACATGGGCATGGGAGAAGCAGCAGAATCAAGTTGAACTGTCGATTCGTGCACCTGTGTTACATTTGGGCATACACAAACAGCGTGATCTTGCATTCTGGATCAATCAAATTGTCAAATCACTCAAATCACCCAAAGTGCAGCAACAATCACATCATACATCATCCTTGGATCCCAGCATATTGAAACACATCAAAGTGTCAGTCTTGGTAGCAGATCTTGCAGTCATTTTAGTCAGCGTTGATAAGGGAATCAAAGGTCAACGTCCTGTACCTGATCAACACATGGACAATTCACCAGAGCATGATGTCGATTCGCAGATAGCAGTGGGTTTCGAATCACTTTCTTTGGGTTTCAGTGGAACAGGTGTAGCTCGTCAGCATCGATTATCAGTATCTTCTGAAGATTCACAAGAGACATCTACAAATAATCGTTATGGCATGTTACGTGGTTCAATTCAGTGCTTTACAGTGCGCAGTGGCTTCAGTCCAAAAGAAGAAAATGATCATCGTGGCAATCATTTGCTCTTTTGGAGTTCTCGTATCAGTCTATCAGCGGACTTATTTATGGATGAGACATTTGCAGCTGTCGTGTCACCAGCAATGGTTGTCAAAAAGTGTGGATTTCAGTATTCGATTCGTGAGCATTATGCAATCATCTTGGCATTGTACGACTTGGTGGATTTGAAGCGACATGTTTTTACAACAACACAACAAAAGACAACACCATCTGGACGTTCTCTGGTCAAAGTAGAGAAAGCACAGTTACAGATCAATCGAGGAGATGTCGCACTTTCATTGCCCAATAACACCAAATTGTATTTGCGTATGGATGGTTTTCGTACAGAGATCAAAATGCATGTCAGTGATGAAGATCGACAACAGCCAACTCTCAGCATTCGCAACATTACACTTTATGGTGAAACGCCAGAGCAAAATGGCAAGTGGGATCAGTTATTGGAGTTGGACAATGTTTCTTTTGAGCTTATCAAGTCAAGTGATAAGAAAACACTCCAATTTGCCATGTCCAAGTTCATGTTACGTGTTCCATATCAGTACGTGGTGGCCAATGTTGTCGACAATACTGTCAGCTTTATCAAGGCTCTCAAAGCAATGCATGGAAGATTCTCCAATACCAAGCCATTCACATACCTTGGACCTAGTTTGGCGCCTGGACCTCGTGCATTGCCTACCATCATCTTGAAGTGTGATGCTTTTCGATTACAGTTTGATGATGATCCTTTTGAGATACGACTACGGATGATTTGGCGTACAGGCTTAGCTGAGCAACAATCACGACTTGCTTTACAGGAGGCATTTCAAGCCAAAGCACAAGCCATTATACAAGAAGCATCATCAGCATCATCACCCAAAGATACCACCAACACAACTAGTAGTGGACGTCGAGCCATGGACAATGAGCAAGCACGTAGCAAGTTTTTGGGCAGTGGAATGAAGAAGAGTGGATCATGTTCTGGACGTGATGATGATGCAGCCAGCAGTATAGTAACTGATGATGACAATGATTCTGCCAATGTACGAGTGAAAGAAGCATGGCATGGACTGCAAGAGATTCATTCCAATTCTTGGATCAAGCATATCAATGAAGCAATGCACAAGGAAGAAGCAGATCATGAGTCAATTCGCTTATCCGATTATCGACATGCTTGTATGACAGGTGGATTGGATGATTTGTATGATGAACAACATGACGAGGGATCCATTGCCAGTCTATTTTGTATCAAAACAATGCCTATTCCACCACATCCACCTTTATTTGATTTCACCATCATGCACATGTCTCTCACCATGAGACAACCAGACTTCCCATTGGATCAGACACGTCAATTTGTTCATGAGAATGGCAAAGGGATTCCTATTGATACCAAGTTTTCTACTCTGATTCCCTTCCACTTGGATTGGTGTGCTGGTGAGACATGGGCACAGATTCGCGATTATCCTTTGCCAGTATTATTGGTACCACCACCTACAAGTCATTGTGCAATTGATGATGAGCAATCAGCAGTATCATGGTCATTATCTGGTGATTACGTATTGGGTGATGAACTAGGCAGTTTGGATGCTACAAGACGCATTACTATACCCATTGTTACTGAGGAGACTCTTTCTTATTCCATGGATATTGCACGTACTAGCACACCAGCCAAGTTTTACTCAATTGTCAACATTGATGTGCATACCCAAGACATGTCAAGTATTTCATGGTCAGTGCCATATCAACCTGCCATTCAAGATGTGTCAAGAGTTCTTGATTCGTTTACACGTCCACCTGTGGATCCATCACCTAAGGTTGGCTTTTGGGACAAGATTCGATTACTCATTCACACACGTGCCAAGATATCCTTTGTTGGTGGTGGTGATTTTGCATTCTTGATGAAAGGCACACGTGATCCATATGATACCAGTGAACGTGGATATGGTCTAGCCAAAGTATGGAGCAATGATGTAGCATGGCTGATCAATCATGACAATCCTGATCGAGAGGTGTTGCAAATCATCAGTCGAGATTATGCATTTGGCGTGCCTGACTTGGATTATGGGGGTTACACAGCGACATATATTTTGCCTGGTATCAATGCCAAAGATGATCAGCAGCAGCATTCAGATACACACGACAAGAATGCATGTGCACCAAAGCGAACCAGAACTTTGACATCATTGCTTAATGCGACACGATCTGATCCAAGATTTGTCAAGGTGGCTTTGAAGCTTTCAGATGGTATTCGGATGGGTATTGGATTTCACCTTGAGCGCATGTGTGGTTGGGGATGCGAGAAGTGCAAAGATGGTGGATCAAGTCGACGTATCTCTATCAATCCACGTCTAGACACTACTCGATGTCGCTTTTTGCATTTCAAGCCCCATTATCAAGTCCATTTCAAGACACCACAAGCAGTGAAAGCATTGCCAGATCATGGCGAGGTATGTTTCATTACAACTGATAAAGGATGATGACTCATTGTTTATTTGAATTATAGGGCTACGATGCATATGAAGGATTCCGATCACACTTTATTCACATCTCTATCAGCATCATCAAGTTATCATCTGAAAAGAATGAAAAGATCGACATATCCACAGCCAATCTCAATTCAATGCATCTTTCACCAGGCTTCATTGATCATTTTGTCACCTGGTTTCGACTATTTGGTGGTGCTATGGGATATCCAATGCGTAATGGTCCACTTTTTCCACGCAGTGACTTACGTTCAACCAAAAAGTTTGGCAAGCACATGACCAGTATGAAATACAAGGTGATGCTTCATCCATTGGTGGTTGGTTACTTTTACAAGGATGAATTCACTAGCGAGGACAACAAGCATGTTGAAGAGATTGGTGATTCTGTTGGACTGAAAGGTGTCGTGGCTGGATTTGACGTGGATATTCATCAACGACGTGAGATTATTGATGTGACCAACCACAAACTTGACAGCAAGAGATTGAAAGCCAACTGGCCAGTGCATGAAGCAGAGATTCATTTGAAGAGCATTGATTTACGTGCTGTCAGAGCAAGATATACTGGAACATCAGCTACAACTACTACTACTACGAATGGTCCTGGAAGCATCAAAAGTACTGGTGGAGGAGGAGATACTGGTACTATTGGAAGCAGTGCACCACCATCCATCAATATCACACATCGTTCAAGCGATTCAATGAGTGACAGCAGTGTGGATCCAGATCTTATGGATGGATTGGATAAGCGAGAAAATGAGGACAATGAGCCATCCGATTGGGCTGATCCTGATGATTATATTGAGCTACGAGTGACTACGCCTACTATTGCACCCACTGTACAAGTCTTACCTTTTGTCTATTCGCCACTTGTGTATTATCTGAAGCAAACGAATCGTGGTGGTCGTGACAAATATCGCTATTTGAGAGATACACACAACTGCATCGTGGATACAGCTGGTGGTATGTATGCATACCGATAGCAGAGACGTTATTGTTACTAATATCCATCATTGTGATAGATACACGTGAAATTCAGATGGGACTTTTGAAGCAGCGAAGTCAGGACATTGATGTGCAGATTCGCAAACACCAAGCTCGTCTCCATGTTGTTGAGAGCAAGTATTCAGAGACCGAAGATGAAAAGTTTTTGGTGGAGGTATGTAAAGCAAATGATGATTCGACATTGTATTCAATACATTCTTCATTAGTCACAAGCGATTGTGGAGAAGACTGAAGTATTATTTGAAAAGCGCAATCAGCTACAACGTTATCTTAAGCAACTCTCGACTCAAACGATGCCCAATGTTTCTGATACCAGCAGTACATCTGACAGCAACACCACTTATTCCACATCAACAGTCTTTTGCAAGGATTCAGTTGCCAGATGGGAGGAATTGATGGGTTATTTCAAACAACGCTGCATTGTACACAATCCACAGATCATCTGGAACAATTCAGTACGCAACATCATCTATCATTTTCTCGATCTTCAAGCTCATCGACGTGCTTTGACGTATTATGGCTCTATGCGTGCTGTCAAGTTTTTACGAGATCTCACTGAAGCAACACAAAAACAACGACGATGGAAGCCTGATACTGTTGTTGTGGATGATGATGGTGATGAAAATGGTGGAAGTATGCCACATGAGCTTTTGGAGAAACTTCTTTCTGAGCAATACACCAAACTCGTGGCAACAAATGAAACTGAGGATGGCACAGATACAGGTCGCACAGTTGACAATGACATGCCTGCATCAGGTGGCAGCATCGATGTGAATGATCCAGTATATCAAAAGAACAGCGTTCCTGAAGGATACAGCATCAAGAGCAGTTATTTGGTGGATCTTATTCATCCTCAAGTCAGTTTACAGAGTGATCGTGATCCTGATAGCTTGGTACTCATGTCCAACGAGCGTATGCAAGTCAAAGGCTTTTCTATCACTGATGTCAATGACCCTGATGAAGAAATGGATCTTGTGAAGAATCGTACTATTGTCAGCGTGGAGAATTCCCAATTCTTTGTGGCCAAAAAGGAACGATTTGATAGTGTGGATTTGTTGCTTGACAATCATTATGGTGCCAAACAAAGCGATCGATGGCTTGCATGGATTCCACCAGAGATGTTGATTGACTATGTCAAACGCACTGACAAATTCCAGCGAGTCGGTTTTCGATTAGCAGCTTCGATTCAGTATGACAAGTATAATCAACTTCGTTTCAAGACACATCCAACATCCTTTGCAAGAATTCATCCATTTGAAGATCGTTGTGATTCAGTACATCTCAGCTTCCCAGAACTGACATTGACAGTCAATTCACAGCAATACAATGCTATTTATGAAGTGGTGACAGACTTATTGTTATACAAAGAACCAGCCAAGAAAGAACGACTTGATCGATTGCGTGAAATTATGATGGCAGCTGATCGAAATAGCTTACATGAGACAACTGAGCGGATTGCAAGACATCAGGATCATGTGCGTCATCTTGTTTACATGTATACACAATATCGACAACGACTTCCACAGTTGGATCAAGCACGTATTGAAGAGTTTCGATCGATTCGAGCAGCTATGCGAGAGCAGATGGAGGAGTTGTATTTGGGTATGGAAGCTATTAAGCTTACACAACAACGCAGCCAACGTGGCAAGAACTATCATGAGCCCAAAACCAATCTCAAGTTTGTGTTTTCTGCCGAGAAGATTATATGGAAGATGATGCTTGATCAAGATAAGCCTTTATGCGAGTGGAATCTTACCAACACCATGTACATGCTTATCAATCGCGAAGATCGTTCCAGCAGCAACACAGTCGAAGTCGAAATGTTGCATATCAAGAATACAACTTCATCTCCAGTCTTTACTGATGTGATTGCACCTTATTATGGAAACAACAAAAAGACACCTGATTTCTCA
The DNA here is from genome assembly GCA_008728235.1 of Lichtheimia ramosa. Taxonomy (NCBI): domain Eukaryota; kingdom Fungi; phylum Mucoromycota; class Mucoromycetes; order Mucorales; family Lichtheimiaceae; genus Lichtheimia; species Lichtheimia ramosa. The sequence goes on along the minus strand of CP031827.1, from coordinate 825,270 downwards.
CGCAACAAGATGCTTCGTGGATATCTCGCTGACTTGCCACCTGTTGGTGGTATTCCTGTGATACAACATTTGGAGATCAATTTGTGCCCGTTAAGATTGCAGATCACATATGACTTTGGCAAGGCATTGGCATCTTTCTTGTTTCCAGTCGAACGACGAAAATCAGCAGCCAATACATCATCCAACAACAATGACAAATCACCTGTGTCTCCTGTGACAACAACAGCAGCACCACTAGACAATGAATCAGGAATACATGTTTCAGCTTCTACAGGCGATATGCTTTTGGCAGGTTCAGGCTTGGAAGACTTTCAACAAAGTGCACCTGCTTTACTTGAGAACAATAACAACAATACTACAACTGGTAGTGAATCGACTTCTGCACCAACATCCATGAAGAAGGGTCTTAAGCAAGCCAAGCGTAAGCGAGCAAAGAAAGCAGCAGTGGATGATTTATCTGTTATGAAGAAGCGTGCATCAAGCAATCGGGCCTTTTTGTTAGTCAAGATTCCAGGCACACGACATTGTTTGAGCTATCAGGTAATATATCAACATGGGATTGATGATTCTCTTATCTTAACGTATTGTATTCAGGGTCCCAAAGAGAAGAATATTGAAGATTTGCGTGATTTCACTTTCCAGCAACCTACTCTTGAATACAGCAATGAAACTTGGTCATGGTATGAATTGCTTGCTACAGTCAAAAGAGGTATGTGTGCTTATATACATCATGGGTGGAATCTATGCCAACATTGTGTAATACAGATTTCATGCGCGCTGCACTGTTACACAACAGCACTGCCTTGTTGAAGGAGAAGCTCACAATTCGTCGACATCATTCAAAAGAACAACCAATTCACAAGATGACAGAATCGGGTATTTCCATGCAGAGTACACCATCTGACATGTTTGGTGATGCCGATGGACGTATGTATGGTGACAGTGACAATGATTCAAGTGATAGTACGCAGGATGAATTGGACGAAGGCGAATTGGATAATGATGCTATATCGCTTCGATCAGTGAGTTTATATGATAATGACGCAGCCGAATCGACAACAGCACCTTCCACAACATCACATACATCACGTCGCTTTATACCCTGGTCTCTCAAGTATGTTTTCATCAGTACTTTTGTGACAGAGTTTGCTCACTTTATTCCTTTATAGATCTCGCAAACGTCAAACATCCGATCAATCACATGACCATGAACATCATCCACGTGGAAGAGACAAACGCCATAGCGTTGATAGCATTGAACTTCGAGGAGAAACATCTACAACACTCGATGAAGAATTGACTACCAAAGGACGTATGCTACTTGGTAAAAAGTACAATGGACCCATCTATGCATTTGCAGCTGGCCCAAGTAAACCTACAAGTAAAGGACGTAAGGTTAAAGTCAATGGCGCCATAGATTAGTAGTGATGTATATAGCTATTTTTCATTTCTGTGTTTTCTAAATCCCCTTGTAAATACACATTGAATTGCTCTTACCCTAATATGATACGTATATGTAGCATTCTGCTTGAGTTATTGAATGCTTTCATAGGAGAAACTAATCAACTAACATGTGCATGTACTTGAAAGTGCAACAAGGGTAGCATGACAATGGGTCTGTGATGGGGATGATCTTATTATCAGATGCATTGGTCATCTTTGTGCTCATCTAGACACTTGACTTTAATACGCAGCTTTGGAGATCATGTTTGAAGCGGATTGGGATTGATTGTCGGAAGCTTTAAGGATGATCGAGGATGGCAAGGGCGTGAAAAGTGGTTGAAATGGTAAGATAGCACTCTTTCGATTCAAGGACAAAGCCAAGCTCATTCTCCCATCATGTGTAGCTCTCTGGACGAATAGTTCGCATACATTTACTATCCCCTGTTAGCATACTTTATTATCCCAAGTCATATGATTGAAGTTATTATAAGTCGAATTGGAAAAGATCGATATGAGAGATTACCAGCATTGTTGAATGCTTCATTATGGGTATAACGGCATCCGAAATCCTCCTGTAAGAGAGGATTGTCGGGTCCAAAGCAATCAGTGCATGTTCATCCACTGCTGGGATTTTGTCTTACCATACTGGCTGTCTTTGTCATAGGCACAGACAGAGCATTCTCTCTCTTACCATCGCTCAAGTAAACGACTTGATTCAATAACATTATCTCCAAGTAGCAGTAAATAGTAATGATTGCAAGAAGGTGTAAGAGCAAAGCATGTTATTGTTTAAAACAAGTTGTGTATTGGATGCATTAAGTATATGAACAATCAATTGCAAGTATGGTATGGTGGGAAGAGATGACTATAGAGAGAGTGTGTGGTGATGATCATTAATTGGGAACAGTGAAAGCACGATAAAATTCTAGACCATCACTTCCTGTTGCAGTTGCAGAGATGGGCACATTGGCACCAATAAAGTAGACGTATCCATCCTTGAGATCGAATTGAGCATTGTTAGCTTCCAGCTTACCAGCACCACGAGTAACGATGAGAATACTTGGACCAGCAATAGGTTCATGCTTTTCAGTTTCTTCTCCTGAAAGACGAGTCAATACCACTGAGAATTCATCGATGGGTGGATCATATAAAAGTGAATGAGGACCAAATGTTTTGCCCTTCATCTTTTGAGATTCTGCTGATCCATATCGGTATGTGAGCATATCCACCAACACTGCAACATCCTTGAACTTGGGTGTCAATCCAGCACGCACCACGTTGTCACTTGCTGCCATACATTCCACACAATCTAATGATGATCCTTATCAATAACAAACTTGTTTCATAGTCTACTCTTTCCATCCATACCTCCAGATAAATAGGCATGTGGCTCGTTAGCACCCAAAAACATGGCTTGACCTGGCTCCATGGTAACATAATTCATGACGAGCATGGAAAAGACACCAATATCTCCACCTGGGTATTGTTGATCCAAACGTAACACAAGTTCATCCACCACAGTCTTGTTCTCTTTGCCTTTCAAGCGTTCAGTAAGTTGTGCCAGTTGTTCCTTGACCTTGTCAGCAGAGCTATTCATAATAGCAGCGAATACATCCTTGAGTACAGATTTGTTCTGATCTTGATTGTCTTGCTTGATAGTATTGTTGAAATGCTGCACCTTTTCATTGCCTACCAAAGCTGCCAATTCAGGATATGTGTCAAGATGTTGAGCAATCTCATTCAGGGGGCGGAAACCACATAATGCTTCAAACGGGGTAAGAGCGATTGCCATTTCGGGCTAAACAACGCGTCCAAACAACAGCATTATATTAGTTTCATTGGTTCAATCCTCTTCACCATGTATATTACCTTATGATTAGGATCCTATATAGAGTCATCACGCGATTATTGTATTAGAACCTAAAGATCATGTCATTTCTTGTCATCAAACATTACCTTGTAAATGTTGGGGAACTCTTTATGAAGACGTGCACCAAGTGCCTTGTCAGGATGTGCCTGAATAGACAATGCTTTGCGAATAGATAGGATCTTGAATAAAAAGGGAAGGTCACCGTTGTACTGGTTGTAGATTGTCTCGGTGCTCAATTCAGAATGGGCTTGAATAAGGTCCTTGAGTGGCGTACGAGTGTCATCCAGGATCACTGAAGGTGCATTGGGATGCGTACCCATCCATAGTTCAGCATAAGGCTTGGCGGGATCAACGTCGACACCAGACTGCTTTGCATAGTGTGCAACCTTGGAAACATCACCAAGCTTTCCCCAGTCATAGGATTGTGTTTTGGCTTCAAGACGATAAACAGCTGGTTGTTGAGTCATAGTTGAGAATAATAAGAAAGAAAGAAAGAAGAGCGTGTAGAAAAGGCAAAGGCGGGAAAGAGAGGGAAATGAGATCTACACCCGCATTCTTATATGCACTTATTTAGGATAACTTCTCCCGCGGGATTCATTATTTCCCGTTCAGCATACCGCCATCCCTATTTTTTACTTGGGTCCTGGTATGATGATGATGATGTTTACTTGATAGCTTATGTAATCACTTGCAACAATTTTGATAAGCATCACTTTGGAGAGAGAAAGCTATATATAAAAACGAAGCTTTTAGTGACACAAACACTTTCAAAACATAAAAGATGATTCATGGATGGTGGTACTATTGACTGTTCTTCTCGGATGGTGATACACTGAGATATCGATGCTTGACATGTCGGCAAGGAACCTCTTTAGCTTTGATTTTTTCATCATCCGATTAGCCCAGTAGTCCCGAATGATCAGTTATCGAAATGTTCCATGTCTATAATAAATCCATACTTGTTGTCAACTGCCTTTAGACTTATATGATTCATCCACTTGTTGCTTATTACATGTCTGTCATTCATCAGCTTGTTGCTTCATATTCTTGACTATGAGCTATAGAACCTGCAATTGGTTTTCCTTCTTGATCTCTTCTTTTACGCGATTTGACATATTCATTGCAAAAAGGCATATAAGTGAACTTGATGGTCATAACAGGCAGAATGACACCAGTAGTTAAAGAGATGCATTGAAAGCTTTCAGTATTAAAGACATTAAAGATAGACATAACATATGGACTTTTGCAGGATATGCATCAGGATGAAATGCACGATATGTATCAGGATAAAACGCAATATATTATCAGTATGGCTCTTATAAAGACTAGCTATTAAGATGTAGGAACACTGATAGAGTGGATCACAGGCCAAGAACATCTCTATTTCCAATGCCAATGCCGCGGGAGTTGAATCGATAAGGTGTGGTATGTATGCTGCTACTCACCTTGTTCTCCAAGAACCCTTTTCGTAACCTACTCCTTCTTGTCACCGTTCTCAGCTTCTTTTTCCTGCATGGATATCAAGAACTGGTTGCAGACCGTCTTACAATCGGTACGTTGTTGGTCGAGATAAGCACTGTCTTGGAGTATTCTAATAAGGGATACAGTACAAAGAGCCGGATCGAACCTTTCGAGATGTCGATGCCGTTTTGGAAATGTACTCGTCCTTGAAGCCAAAGATGGACACATACAGTAAGCATGGATATACAAGTATAGATTGGTTGCAGATTGTATTGACAGACCTTTGGGGAACAATAGCTTACAACGATGGCCATACGCAACTACTACTTTGTGTACATGGCACGGTGCCAATCACCTATCGATCGATACCATACTATATTCCAGTAGCCTTTTGGATTCCAAGCGAGTATCCACGAAGTCCACCTATGCCATATGTGAAACCGACATCCAACATGCTTGTACGCGAAGGAAAACACGTTGACAAGAGTGGTTTATGCTATCATCCATATCGATCATCTTGGAAGGAGAATCCTAATGTAAGTTCTGGATCATGATGGATATCAAAAAGTTATTGACAATGGATTGGATTGATAGAAACACAATCTATTAGAGCTAGTTGCTATTCTTCAACAAGTATTTGCTCAGGAACCACCTGTATACAGTGTAGTCCCATCAGCTGCCGCCACCGCCACAACTGGAAGTCCCATGTTATCTCATCCACCACCATCTATTCCTGCCAAAGTGAATGATAATCGACATTCGTTGCCAAACAACACACCACCATCATCACAACCACCAACAATACCTCCACCACCCCATCCTGTTTCATCTACATCCACACCTTATTCTCCTTCAACAACAGCAACTACTTCTGATTCTCCAACATCCAGATGGCCTTCAGGTGATGGTACAGCGTATTATAATATTCAACAAGGTCTTGCAGTAAGTAACATGGATGGAAACAATGTTCTATTAGGATATTAAACTGGATTCATTAGGCCATGAGCTTAAGTCCTCAAGGATATACATCGTCGACACCACCACCTATGCCGACATCAACCAGTAGTACAGGTGCAATTCATAAACCAGCATCACTACCAGCTTTATCACCAGCACTTGCCAATAGCAGTATCACTAGTACAGCACCAGTCAACAATAGTACACCCGCCACATCAACAAAAACAGCACCTGGTGCAGCCACACCACCATCTCGCCAAGCCTTGCCAAGAACAACTCCAGAAAGCCGTGAGCGTGACTTACAGGATCGATTGTATAGAAAAGTGGCAGAGAGGATGCAGGCATTCAATATGGCAGTATCAGGCGAAATGGACAAGCTATTGGTCATTAATCGACAACTCAATGATGGTGAAAATGAGATCAGGCACGAACAACAAACACTTCAGGACATGTTACGTCGTCTACAAGATAACATTCACGTGTTGAAATCAAGGGATCAAGAGATACAAGAAATCACTGACACTGTCAATGCCATGCCTGATATGGCTGTTGATGAAGCACTTTGCGGAACTACCATTGTTTATAACCAGTAAGTAGACGATACATGTGTATGCTGATATAGATGACTCATCTTGTTTTTTAGACTATTTGACTTGGTGGCAGATGACAATGCTATTGTGGACACGATCTATTATCTTGGCAAAGCTCTGAATTCAGAAAGGATCGATTTGGTTACTTTTATGAAGGTATAGATAGAAGGATGATTGGTACAAGTGAAATGAGCTAATCATGCTGCTTACACTTTAGTTAACGCGGACATTAGCACGTGAGCAGTTTATGAAGCGAGCCTTGATGAAGAAGATTGGAGATGCCCTTAAACCCCCATCCAGTAGTGAGACATTACCACCATCATCCTAATACACAATATTATCGGCTCTTTTTTGTTCTTGTTGGAGTGAATGAATGACAATGGCCATACAACACGTGTTGAATTACAAAGAATACTTTATGCATAAGCATGCCTTGTGAGAAATCTCCGTAATGTATGTAGGCTTGCCGACAAACACGATGAATCTAAGGAGGCATTTACAATGCATAATGTCGTCAATCTCTTTGATTCATTCTCTCACACACGATCTTTCTCCTTTGCTGTCATATCACTGGGGAGTGAGTACGCGCGCAATGCATCGGAGCATGTATAGATCTCTCCACCTTAACAAGTTCTCCTTGAATGATGCATTCAATATATCTTGTTACTTTCACTCTTATACCTTTATCTCTCTTTCAATATCTTCTATCTCAACGACAGCTTGACAACCCAAAGATGAGGAAACTGCAGCAGTAACAAAAATGCACGCCAGTCTTAATTGGAATATAACAAGAGGAGAAAAGCAGCCGTTTTACCTATATGATTGAATCGGAACAAAGAGAATCACGCCCTTTGGCATGCATATCATGCTATTCAGTGTGCGTGATTTCATGTACAAACGGTCCAACATGATGCGAAAAATAGATCGCTTCATCCCTGGGATCAATGCCAATCCATGCACATACATAAACAGGCGGCGAGAAGATACAAATAGACACATCAAACTATTCTATTCACCTCCTTGTTAGCATCACCATCACCACTACCACGATCACGCGTTCTTTCTCTTTCTCACTTACAAACCCCCACACTCCCCTTGTATCCCCTTTTTCCACTTGCCCCCTCTCCACAAAACTTTGACTTTGCAACATGTCCTTTTTTTCATCTTTAATAAGTGTTTTCGAGATTACAGCTTACGTAAATGGTAGTGAATACGTTTGTTGTGAAAAGTAGACAGAAGAATGGGGGAATGAATGATGTGTTAAAGAGGAAAGGGGGTGAAGAGAGAGAAAAGAAAGAGAATGTATGCGCTGCATGAAATGCGTGATATATGCCAGTATGATTTGGATCGTGCAAAATGAAATGTGTGTATATTAGTGTTGTAGCTAATGTAAAGGAGAAAATAAGGCAGAATGATGAAGCGTGGTGAATGAAAAATGTCATGACAAGGAAACAAGTGTGTTGAATGTGTGCGCGAGACATGAGTAGTGAGTAAAGATTATGATGGCATGATAGTCAAATGATGAAGTCGCTCATTTTCGCTTCTCTTGTTTGTGTTGTTCAATGAAAATGATGGCATAGATTGCTACTGACAATCAATGAAACGATAAAGAGAGACACCTTATCATTTGTTTGCACGATATTCCAAATCATATATATATATGCATACATCAACACAAGGCATGTCCCTTTCTTCACCCCTTGAATTTTCATAACATCAATAAAAGGGATGCGTTGCATGATAATGGTGGTAGTCGTAGTGCTGATATGATGATAAAGTGGGATGATAATGGCTGGGAGGAGATGGTGGTGGTTGTGCAATAGCAGCATGAATATGTCGTGGTTTGCGAATATACATGTTCTTAATGCTGTCAAAGCACCAGCAGCGTGTACAGTGTTCACCAGCACTTAAGAATCGATTACATGTTGCGCAACGTTGATGACAATCGGCACAAAACCAGTCGGATGAAAGCACCTTATCGCAAGATCCACAGATTACCTTGCCATCATTAGGATCATCATGTTGTGGCTGTTGCACGGGTGAAGATGGTGGTGAAGGGAAAAGATGATCCATATTTGCAAAAAGGAAAGTGTTGGGTGCGGAATAAAAGTGATTGAATTTGCAGGTGGATGGATGAGAAAGAAAGAGTGGAGAGAAAGAGTGGGAAAGAAAGAGAGATTTCTTTTTCAAGTTGACAGAAAACAGCTGTATATTTATAGGATGTGATGATGCGCACTTGCCATTGCTTCAGGGCGTCAAAATTTGTCAAGTTGGAAACCGAACCTTATTAAACAAGACCGACTCCCCCGATATCTATGGTCATGACGAACAACTAAGCAACTAGCAGCAGGCTGAGTGAAGCAAACGACGATACAGGAAGGAAATATTGCATAGCCAACAGGTTGTATGCACCCAATGTGACACTGCGTTTTCCTCCCCCTTCCTTTTTCCCCTCTTTCACTCTCTTTATCTCCTCTTTGTCCTTTCTCCTCATAGATTTCCCTTGTTCCCCTTGATTATATTTATTTTTCTACTGCCAAACACTCCCTTATTTCATGATCGCTTTGGCCTAGGCCTCCTTGTGCAAGATCCACACACGTGGATCATCAGTGTGTGTCTCGTCATAATCGATCTAGAAGAAAATCAACCCGGATGATTCATCTTTAGGATCAACATGGTAGTCATCCTTGTATCACATCCCATTCTCCTTCTTAACATGTTTCATCCCGTTAAAACATATATATCCCTCTTTGTTACATCAGAATCTCATCAACTGCAGCGATCATGATTACATACATTGTACCAAAGAGAAAAAACAGGAATCAAGGGCATATCAGGGGCGATTAGCAAGTGAAATAACCTGCATTGCTGTTTACCACTATTGTATCTGGATTGGTATTACTTGTGTGCTATCTCTTGTACAATGTTTGCTACTTTTTGTTCCTTTTTCAATCCAATTTTCAAATATGTAAAAGAGCCGAAGAACTATTATAAACACCCGAGTGTTGTATATATCATAAAGTCATCAACAAACATAAAAAGTCCTCATTATGTTGCTTTATATATTAGCATTACACCATATATCCACATCATACGCCATATTTAGTAAACACACCCTGCCCATCAATCATTTAGGAATGACGACCGATCAGTCTACTGCGTGAAGATATGTCTTTTCTATAACATTAACCGGTGTCGACAATGATCTGGTTCTATATTACAAGCTCTGTGTATGGGTCGGGGTAAAGCAATGTCTAAACTAGCTCCTTATGAACCTTGTGCCAGCATGAGAGCAATTGTACTTTTGATTATCCCACAGCAACCACATCTTCAATACCAAGTCGTGTCATATATGTACATTTGACTCATGTACGTTTAATTGGATGATCGTTGTGTATGTATACAGGTTGTAATCTTCTATGCTTTGGTAGGAAAACAGACTTGTTTGCCTTGGGTAAATCCTTGAATACCTCCGTCAGCAGCTTGTTTCATGCCTTCCTCAGTCCATGGCACTTCAGTCCAACGTGGTTCACGCAATTGGCCCTTATCCATCAATTCAACAAGATCCTTGAGCATCTCATAGCGTTCTTCATTGGTATGTGTATCAGTCCATCGTGTCATCCAAAAGCCATGAAAAGAAAAGTTCTTGAAGATCAACATAGAAGCTGGGATAGCCAATGGAGCACGGGCCATGGCACCATAAGTGACATATTGACCATTGTGGCTGTGAAATATAAGAGTTGTTGTAAGTGTTTTGTATCAAATTGTCTCTTATTCCCCTTTTCATGCATATCACCACATCCCCATTTCATCCAAACAGTGTTGATAAAGGAAAACTCCTCACAATGACCCCTTCTTTGTATGTCTCATCATCCGCAAGAGTGAATAAATTGCCCTGAACTTACCCCAGATAACGTGCCATCTCCGTGGCACTCTTGCCACCAACACAGTTAAGACCAAGCAATGGGGGTTTTCCACCAAACCACTCCTTCATCTTTGAACGCATCTCGTGAGTACCAAGCTCCTCGTCAGTCACCACATGTGTAGCACCCAACTCCTTTAGCTCCTCTCGTAACTGATCAATTTCAGGTCGGTTTCGCACCACATTGACAGTATTGATACCCCAAGCCTTGGCAATCTGAATGACAGCTTGTCCAACAGCACTATTGCCACCATTCTGAATCACGTAGTCACCTAAATATATAAAGTTATGATTCAATTCCAAAGTATCAGCATACGATGTTGATTTACCAGGTTGTAGTTGCACAAAATCTTTAAGCATACGATAAGCAGTGCATGGGTTCACAGTGATGGTAGCTTTTTGAATCAATGATGTGTTGTTGGAAGCAGGCAACAGTTGGAAATCAGCTTCAGGACCAGCAGCATGGGTTCGCCATGTACCATAACCACTACGAGCCATCACCACTTGATCACCGACTTTAAGGTTCTTGACATTATCTCCCACAGCAATGACTTGGGCAACACCTTCGTTACCACCCACAGCTACTTTTTCTCCTTCACCAAGTTGTTCAAAGGGTGGTTTGAGTGGATAGACGCCTTGTACTTGATTAATGTCGGCTGGATTGATAGGCGAAGCCAAGAAACGCACGTGTACTGTATCCGATGTCAAGGCTGGAAGCTTGTAAGAATGCATTCTATTGTATATATCTATCAGTAACACGTATCTTGTATATGCATGTGTATCAATACTTGCCTTAAGACTTCAGAAGGCTTGCCATACGATCCATACACCATGGCATTGACTGTAATGTCAGAAGACGCGCTTGAATAGGCACGACGCACCAAAGAGCGACCATTCAGGTGCTGTGTTTGCTGCAACAACGATCGAAAGAATAAGCCCATGTCGACAAGTTATGTAAATATGCAAGAAGAGAGCTCACACGGTTGTACTTGCGTATAGGACTATATAATCTCAGATCCGCGCTAAAGTCCACCTGCCTATATCTCCACTTGTTGTCAGTCGTGGCTGTTCCGACTTGGATAAAAGATTAGCAGAGGACTTGTGCACATATTCATCATCAATAAAGAATGTAGTACCTTGCACAAGATCATCCCTTTAGTCTTTGTTGGATGGAAATGCTAAACTTTTAATGTCATGTTTTGATAGAAGAGCATACTAAGCAATACAAGGAAAGGATACTATCTACAGATATAGAGTAATGTAGTCATTGTTGTCTCCAATCAAGATGATATTCCACCTGCACTATTGCACCATCCAAATGTAACCAGTTTATTCAAAATCATCTGTTCTTTGTTGCTATCCTTTCTACCAATCATTGACAACGCATGGGTGCACTGTGCGTCCTTTTGAACCAAGACCAGAACCATCGAGATCAAACTGCCAATTGTGCTTTGTACAAACAAGCTTGTTGCCCAATACTTGTCCCCATGTTGCCAAATCAACTCCTTTGTGAGGACAACGTCGATCACATTCATAAATCTTTCCAGCCGTAGTGCGTACATGGATCCTGCTCGAGCTCACAGCTTTGATAGGTCGTCCAGTGAATGCAGCTGCTGATTCAGAGGATTTTGATTGTTGCTTCTCTTCTTCACTGCTTGATGATGATGAGGATGAGGATGAGCTATCACTTTCTTGACGATCATCATCGGCAATCACAGGTTCACCAAGTTGCATTGTGTTGTTGCTAAAGTCGTTCTTTTTGTACTTTTTCTTCTTGTCCTTCTTGTACTTTTTCTTCTTTTCTTTATCCTTGATCTCTAGCATGAAGCATCATTAGCAAATGATAATATACCACAGCCCAAAGTCTGCTAGTACTTACTGTAATAACGTCTTTCCCAGTCAGGGTCCACAGCTGTTCGCAAAAGATCCCGAACGAGTGGAAGCAGCTCAATCACCTATTACGGGATATTGTTCAGATCGCGAGTAACACAAGAACATTGTCATCGTTCCACACGTACTGTCCAGCTATGGTTGGATAATGCACGAAGATCACGCACCTATACAATACATTGAAAAATGAATATCGCTTGAATGATTTGAGAAACACATTCAACTACTTACAAAGTACAATCGATTGTCATCCAATACATTAAGATCACGGTCTATTTGATCATCAGTCCATGATCGTTCTTTGCCAATTTGCTCCAGTAATGTTGATGCTCTCTAATGAAATACATAGAACTTCAGTTGTATTCATTCTACATGTCGAATAAAGACACATACCATGGAATCTGGAAGTGGTACTTGCTCCTCTTGGTCTATACACATACACAATGGCGTAAACGATCTCCAATGCTATGCATACTGTTTGTCTTCTTGTCAGTAAAGCTTACCATTGTCACCGGCATCACCATTTGAGTACATGAAGCTTTCCAACAAGGAACGACCAGCTTTTTTGTGTTTGCCCATTTGGGTATTCGTCAAACAAAAGAAAAGGGGAAATGAAAGTCGGCCTTCCGGATCTGGTCGGAGGTCACAGCCAAGTGAATCAAGCACGTTGGTACCTTCATCACATCCTTGTTGACAGCATGATCACCCCACACATGTATATCACGTGCAAAAGGGTGTGGACTATAGCATAAAGGAGTTGGTATGCTTTTCTTAGTGATGTTTATTAGAAAGAGAGGTATAATATTACACACAACAAAAGGAGAGAAACAATACAGTGGAAGAAACATAATAATAAAGGATTGGCCTGGTCATTACGCCATGTAAGAACCAGACATTGTCATATAATACTAGTATACAGTAAAGATATGATCACTCGTCTTTGTAATCGATCGTTTTTTCAGTGATAATGGGCTCGTTCTTCATATCAGCAACAGCAGCAACGCTCAATGGATCACTGCTCACATGCAGCTTGCGATAGGCTTCTGCTTGTTCCTTGGCTTTGTCAACATCAATCAAAATGACCAAAAAGATGGCTATAATGAAAAGTCCCAAAATAAAGGGCCAGCCATTCCATAGATTGGATGTATGTTGAGTAATAGCACCAATAACAATGGGCCCGATCCAACTATATGATCATGCAAAAGATCAGCTGATGATGTTGCTGATGGATCAGCTATTCACTACACTTACGAAGAAGCCTTGTTCATGACACCAAACAGACCGAAAAACATGTTTTCACGTCCTTTGGGAATAAGCTCAGCCAACATGGTTTGTTGCCATGCATAGATTGGAGCAGTAAACAAGCCTTGCCAAACATAAAACACCCACAATTCCCATCGTGTCTATACGCACGTGCACGTGAGATGGTATTGCATAACAATCATGATGATTCTGCCTTACCTTGATACCAAAGTTGTCAAGACCAATGCCAAAGCATCCCCATACAGGTACGACAGCTGAAAGCGTCAGAATGATCAAGAGATTGGTTTTAGTCTTGACACCAAACTTTTGGGAAATAACCAAGAATACAAGACAACCAATAATGGAGCATACTGCCGAGATAAGATTGAGCAGTGTCACTTGCTGGGCTGAAAAGCTGGTGATTTCACCTTGCACGATCGAGATCATGGAATTGATTGTATTCACAGCATCAGAAAACATGAAATAGGAAAAGATATACAAGAATAGATAGCGTAGTCGGCGCACTTCTCTGTAGAAAACAACATGTGTTGTTGTTGTATGTCAGCAAGAGGCTTTGATGCATAAATTTCACACAACACATATGCATAACAATCACTACGTACTTCAATGCTTCAAAAATAGAAATCCATCCGATAGTAAGATGATTACCACGAGTAAGAGGAGGACCAGAACGACCTTTGGGTTGGAAAAAGAGATAAGGAATAGCATTGATAGCCCAATAGCCACCACAAACGACAGCCGAAATAAAGTTATAGATAGGTTGTTCACCAAGGAAACCACCACTAGCCCATGGATAGAAGGATGCTCCCGATAAGACACCTAGGTATTAAAATAAAACCAAGGTTATCAGATGACTCACTCTGTTGGCTGTGCAATTCTTGACCAAAATAGGACAAACATGATCATTGTTGTAGTACCTGTCATCACCAAGAAGCCAATATTGGAAAAAGTAGTAGACCAAGCAGATACATAGTTTCTCCATTTTGAAATTTCCTCTTGAACTTCATCTTCAGTCAATGATGGATCAGCTCTAGCCTTTCGGACAACAGGCAAATTGTCACTTTTTGATGTTGTACAAGGAGTTATTGACCTGTGATCCGCTGTTGCATCCTAAAACACACCCCGATTTTCCCCACATACCTTAGAGTCGGGAAAGCAGCGGCGTAAAACACCAATGATGTACCATAGGAGATCAGAGCTACAATTTGGATAGCCATCATAGCTCCCCAATGACTACCATCGTCATTGACTAGTGCTATTGGCACTATTTGCGAGGCACAACCAATCACTGTTGCCAAAAGGAGGATATATCGGTTCCACTTTCCATAATCTGCCAAACTGCCAAAAGTGGTGAATAAAAGAAATTGGATCGAGAATGCAATCGCTTGTTGATAAAGCACCATAGAGGATACAGGAATGGATCCACCAAGCCAATGGACATTGCATGGAGCCATCGTGTCATTCATATCACATCCACGCACATCAGGTGTTGCAGGATTAAAGCCGCCTTGATACGCAAGGTATTGCAAAATGTTGGGCAAGTAGCTGAACATCACATAGCCATTATCCTAAAAGTGATCCTTGTGAGCAGATTTGATAGGCATTCAAGTTTTTGTATACATACACCATTATAATACAAGTAATATCCCCATAGTTCCAAACGCGTAGCAGCAGGTTGGGGCTCCACTTCTTCAGGTAGTTTAGGTTCTTCCTTAACGAAGGGATTAGCAAATAGCTTTTTACGAAGGGACATTTCTCAGTATGTGAGAAAGAAAAAGAAAAGGGGAAAGAATGAAAAGAGAGAAAGAAAAAGCCTTATGCACTACCTTGTTCAACTTTCCCACTCATTATATAAAGAAAAGTGCGACAAAGACCCTGAATCACATGACAGGGATTCTTTACAGGGTTGATTCCTTTCATTTTCGTAATATCATACACTTGTCATTGCCGCGGATGGACACGGAATGATGTGTGTCTCCGCACAATCTTAAGCTTTGTTGCTACTCTTTCATGATCAATAACAACATGACTCATTCCTGCTTCAATTGAACACTGCATATAGATCCACTGACATGTCCTTGATGATCCTATCCAATGTGCGTGTATGATTGCATTTGTGTGTGGGAACACCTATACATAGGCAAAAGTATGTGATCTAGCTGACTTAGTAATCGAGGATTCAGGTTCTCAGGGTCGTTATTGGTATGACAGATGGGCTTAGAAAGAGAGATCATTTGTGGATACTATGTGCAACCAAAACTCCTATTCTGGACAACTTGAATCGTGCACCAAGAACATGGAGACAAATCATGATGTGTCGTTGTTTCTATTCTCAACGTTTAAAGTGATCGTGTGTGTGTTCGACAAAGAAAATGGGGCCCCGCGGAAGAAAAACGCGACACAGGGAACCCCATCTTTTACAGGACCCTGTTTGATTCATTCAGGGTGCTGTTGCTGTTGCTGTAAATGTATCATCAGCATCCGATCAACCCAAGATCCCCCACATCTTTTGTCAATTCCAGGTCCCTGCACTTTTACCCCACTCATTTAGTCATTGTTCATCTCCACACACATTCATTGTTTAGATCATTCATTGTATAATACACATGCTTCCCAATTGGGATCAGGCAGAAATACATTCTCTAATTCTAGTATGTGATTCATCTACAAGGTAGTTTCTTGACTGCCATGACGACTGTGTAAGATCAATCAATCAATCGTGTTTAGAGTGAGAGAGGCGGCGCCACCATGAATGGACCTCCGACGTTTCAAACTGAGCAACAAGCTTTTTCTTTTTTTGCTTTGTCCCATTCCTGCATTCATGGCCACTATTGAACGCAAAGCTGGTGAGGCACCTATCAAGCCTGAGTAAGCCTTTATACTTTCTTTGCAGCTGAATCACACTCTTTAACTTACTCCATTGCACTTATAACAGATATCGTAAAGAGAAATGGTTTGACGATGACTCGAACGAATACGGTTCCAACGCTGTTTTCGGGGACGACGACGCTGAAGGCAAAAAGTTTGGTGGTGATAATGAAAAGAAGGTAGAATGAATGCTTGTTGTATATAGCAAAGTGCTCACCTTGCTATTGTAGAGAAATAAACGTGGTGCCAACAAGGGCCAGCGGGGCAAAAAGCGCATTGTCGATGAAGTCAAGGTACGTATTGCATTGCATCAGGCACATGCATGATATTGTTAAATATGGATACTGATACTATGATTCAGATCTGCAAGATGTTGGCTGCCGATCAGGAATGCATATTCAAGGAAGAGTAAGTACAATAACAGATACATTCTCTGCACAAGTATGACTCATTGGACCTTTATTAGGTGCCGATTTTCTCATGACTTGAAGAAGTATCTCGAGACAAAACCTGCTGATCTTGGTGATCGATGTATCCAATTTGATCTTTTTGGAGTGTAAGTATGCTGATGAAGGACTTGTCATGGTATGGATGTGGATTCTTACAGTATGCAATGATAGTTGTCGTCATGGCTACAAGTGCCGCTTTCTCAAGGCGCATATGGATGGGGATGGCAATTTGATCAAGATTGAGGAGGTTAGTTGAGGAAGGCATGATGATTACTAGGCCATCAATTGATTTCATCTGCTTTCATAGCTTATCAAAAAGAATCCTGTCTACACAACCAATGGTATTTCTCCCGAGACACAAAAGGCTCTTATGAAGGGAAAGGTATGCATCATGCATTCAAAAGTGGAAATTGAACTGAATTGACAAGCTGCCTTTACCAGTATGAATTCCCCAAAGCCAACGCATTCTTGAAAGAGCTGGAAGCCGAAGCAGAACTTGCCAATCAACCTGGTGCCCAAAAGAAGCGCAAGATTGATGATGTGGAGCCTGAGGAAGAGACAAAGGAAAACAAGGTTGAAGCAGAGACTAAGCCATCTACTGAATCATCCAAGCCAGAGATTGATGCAGATTTACCTGACGTGGATATGAATGTGGAGCCTAAAGTTGGTCCAATTGATGAAGAGCGTCCATACAAAAAGGCAAGTTGCATTGGATATAGATGGAATACTTGTGAGCTAACAAATACATTCATGCAGTTGATTGATTTCAGAAACAAGACTTACCTTGCACCTTTGACCACGGTATGCGGTATAGCACTCTGATGATACTTTTTCTGGATCACTAACCATGACGATGAATGATAGGTTGGCAATTTACCTTTCCGCAGAATTTGCAAGGAATATGGTGTCGACATCACATGTGGTGAAATGGCTCTCTGCAAGAATCTTCTACAGGGACAACAATCTGAATGGGCATTGACAAAGCGTCACGTATCAGAGGACATTTTTGGTATTCAGGTAAGTGAGCACAGACCAAGTGATCCATGCGTTCTTTTGTTGATCAAAATGCACGTGATTCAAATAGATTTGTGGTGCCAAACCTGATCTAGTTGCACGAGCCTGTGAAGTGATCAATGATGAAATCGATGTCGACTTTGTGGATCTCAACATGGGATGTCCCATTGATCTTGTATTCAACACGGTAAGTGTTTTTGGGCAGTGTTTGATATGATACATCCTCATTCATGATTGGTATAGGGAGCTGGTTCAGCACTTCCAGAATCCAAGGGCAAAATGACACGAGTTTTGAAGGGCATGCGTAGGATGCTGGACGTCCCTGTCACTGTCAAATTCAGAACTGGTATTAAGCAAGGTGTCTTGACCAACCAAAAGTTGATCCCTATCTTTGAAAGCTTGGTATGAATATATGACTTTGTCTGCTTTAAGTCCTCATGACTAATATACTCTATCATAGGATATCAGCTTGGGAACTGTAAGTAGTTATGTGAGAGACAATGTGACTAAAGGATGAGAAAAGCTGACATTATCTCGATCAGATCCATGGTCGATCACGCCAACAACGCTACACAAAGTTGTCGAATTGGGACTTTATTCGTGATGTGAAGCAACTATCCAAGAATATGCCAATCTATGGTAACGGTGATGTCTTGAGCTTTGAAGATTACAACAAGCACAAGGAGGAGACTGGTGTTGATGGCATTATGATTGGCCGGTAAGTTTAGTACTTTAGGAAAGATGAACATGATGGCATAGTTACATTATGGATTATATTTAGTGGTGCTCTTATCAAGCCTTGGATCTTTGACGAAATCAAGCAACAACGTCATTGGGATATTTCATCAAAGGAGAGATTTGAGATGCTCAAGCGTTTCTGTGATTATGGTTTGGAACATTGGGGAACTGACAGTCAAGTAAGTGCTCTTGTCAGATAAGCATTACAATATGCTGACATGCTGGCTATAGGGTGTAAATACCACAAGACGCTTCCTTTGTGAATGGCAATCATTTTTATACCGGTATGTTTCATGTGTGATGACATAGTATACAAGAATCTCATCCACATATCTAGCTACATTCCTGTTGGTCTTTTGGAAGTTTTGCCACAGCGTATCAATGAACGTGCACCACCTTTCCGTGGCAGAGATGAATTGGAAGATCTGATGGCAAGTCCTAGAGCATCTGATTGGGTGAAATTAAGGTAAGATGATTGCTGCAATGCAAAAGGATGATGACTGATATCCCATGTAGTGAACGCCTTCTTGGTCCAGCACCAGAGGACTTTGTATTTCAGCCAAAGCACAAGGCCAATTCATTTGAGGTATGTTTTCATCTACTGATAGTAATAACAACATATATTGACACGAATGTTGACTTTTCTAGGGATAAGGTTGAAGCTTAGATAGTTGTTGCCTGAGTATAGCTTGTTGTTTGTTAAAAAGTACTATTGCTTTCTTCTACTGCTTAAAAGATGGTCTAGATCAATTTTAATTTCAATGCATCTCCCAATTGATGGTTGTGAAATCATTTACAGTGTATTTCAAGTGATGGTGATCATCTTTGACTGCATGTGCAGAAAATGCTCATTATGAATCACATTATGCGTTACAGCGCCAACGCTTTAGAACCATGATCAATCGTTTTTGACAAGCTTCGTCACTGATACAAGTGCCAAATACAATCGCCCAACATGTAAGGATAGACAACAACCGGTTGCAACCAGCATGACAATGACAAACAAGTACGGTAAGTGTTGGCGTATGTTCCATTGTACACATGATATAAAGGCACTTTTTTTTCTCGTTATGGACACCAGTAAACAAAGAAGGTCTCGGTCATGATTGTTTTCACTTTGATCGCCCAATTAGGAAATCCACACAGCGATGCATGAAACAGCCGCTTTGACCCGACGTCGAGTCCAAGGGCATCTCTTTCTCTCTTTTTATCCACTTTTAGACATTCACCCATTTTATATCTCGTTTCTACCACAAATAACAACTTGGAGCTTTCTTTTATTCCACTGCATTTGCCTCCATGGACATCTTTTCCAACATTGGTGGAAAGCGACATGGCCATAAAAAGACGACCAACAAACAACATGGCCGATCAGCTTCATCGCGACCACCACCCTTAACGACCAACTTTTCCCAACAAAGCATCTTGAGCATCCTTAGCACTCCTCGTTCAACATCGACACAGGAACACTCTTTGACTGAAAGTCCAGATGATGCACAGCAACATGAATTCTCGCCTGGTAAGGCATTGTTTGTGTGACATATTGACTCAACAACTCAACATTTTTTATTAGGATCATCAACACATAGTCTACATTCTGAAAGTGGAGGACGATCTTCATTATCGATTGCAAGAAATCAGCCATCAGATCAAGAAGTTGAACGCATGTTTGCTCAACTAGCTGTATGTGTTATATCTTCATCCATGTCAATGTATTCACCCATATAACTCTTTGATATCTAGAGCCGCCTCAATTTGAATGCTGTGGAGGATGCTGGTTTACGTGCATTACCAGTGTCTAAGAAATGGTGGATGCTTTGTAATGAGAACCAAGGAGTTGCTGCTACTTTCACATCCAACGCCGATCGCACCAAATCATCATCTTCTCATCATCATCACTCCAATACGCATCATGGCAACAATCCTACTGAAGATAAATCAGCACCCAGTTATTACATCCAATCATTTTCATCGCACAAGAAACAACATCCTCCTATACGCACATTGTCTGATTTGGCTGTGAGATTAAGAACAATGCCCCTAAGGTAAATTTGTGTATGACATGCATATGCAGGATCTGGCTGACATTTCATTCAACTCCTGCTATAGCTGGGTCCGCCAATTTATCCAAGAACGAGGGATGCAGGTCATCTCTAAGGAACTTACACGCATCAATCAACAACATGAAAGGTAGGCTTCAATACATAGCATCCATGATTGTTTAGCTCATGTTTCGTATATCAGGAAAACGAATGACTGCCAACTTGAACTTGAGATCATAAAGTGCCTTAGATCCATGCTCAATAACACAGTAAGTGATATACAACTTGGGATCATGCATATATATTTATAACATCCATTTAGTATGGTATCCAAGAAGCTCTTCAGGCACCAGATTGTATCCAAGGTCTTGCGTCTTCATTATTATCACCCTTCATGTTGGTGCGACGTATGGCATGCGAGGCATTGACATTCATGTGCTATTGTGAGCCACCAGCTGGTCACTCTGTTGTTCTCAAAGGATTGGAGTTTACAAGCAAAGGAGATAAGTCAGGAAGATTTAGTGGATATCTGCATGCATTATTCGAAATGTTGGATGGCCGTGGGAAAATGGGATCGCGTGTTGGTGCAAGCAAAGCATACAAGGCATTGAATATGAATGAGGATCCAGAATCCCAAATGATGGATTATGCAGTAAGTATACATCAGATAAGAGTGTTCATATGTTGATCCCTTTGTGTAGGTGGCCAATATACTATTGATCAATGCATTGGTGGATCCAGATACTACAGAAGATGTGGATCAACGAGTTACATTGAGAAGTCAGCTTTACCAGGGTGGTCTGAACCGTGTTCTTGACAAGATGAATACTTTGAACAATGAGTTGTTGGCTCGCAAGATCAAGGAATTCCACCAATTTGAAGAACGTGACAAGGCTACCATTTATGGAGGACTTGTGAGTGGCAATCAGGAACCGAGTGACATCTTGGAAAAGCTTATCACTGCAACCAATGGAACACGTGCCTATCGCTCCTTACAATGCATATTGCAGCAGTTACTACTACTACAGCAAGATCCAAGCAAAAGGTAAAAGGATAACATGAAATGCCGCTTGACGTGTTTCTCATACTATCCATTGCAGAAATCGCTGTTGGCAAGTGGTAGAGTCTTTAGTCAGTAGCATGTCAGCTGAATGTGATTTGGATGATTTGGACAATACTTATGGTGTCAATGTCGGGAATCTGATATCCAAATTTGCTGATGAGGATGAATTGAATCGAGCATTACAAGAAGCTGAAGAATCCAAGGCAATGGCACAGCAAGCTTTGGAACGTGAAGCAGAACTTAGATTACAAGTGGATGCCAAGAGTGGTAAGTGATAAAGCAAGATATACAAGGTGTCATGGTATGATGGCTAATGTCTTGTTGGATGTAGATGGATTAGTTGGACAGCTCAGAGTGAAGAACGAAGCGTTAGAACGCATGTTACGAGTCGCCAATCAAACCAACAGTGTGCTTCAGCAGAGACTTGGTGATTTGGAAGTGGAGCATCAGCATACTTTGGAAGCCATGGATGCACAAATCAAACGACTTTATGAGACGATCAAGAAGTTGACAGATCACAATCGATCTTCACCTGACAGCAAGCATAAAGCAAAGAAAGCAGGAGATATCAAAATGTGGAATGTCCCTAATGCAGAGTATGATCCAGAGAACAAGACATTATCGGTAAGTTTATTACAGCTACTTTTATAGATGTAGTCTAATGATGTGTATCTATGATATAGGTCGATCCAAATGAAGAGCCTATTCCAGTGGGACAATCCAAAGGATTATCAGAGTCATTCAAAAAGTCGTTAAGATCCAAACTTGGTACACGTGTCAACACTTTGGTCAGACGAGGAGCCAGTGAAGATGACAACAAACAACGACGTGGAAATATTGCTCGAGTTTCAAGCTTTCGCAGTCTAAGGAAACAATCCAGCATAAAGGATGATAGCAGCACTGATACTTCTCAACCTGCAAAACAAGAGGAGATTATTCGAGATGATACATCAGCTGTGAGCAGTAATCAATCAACATCTATTTCACCTACTACAGCAGCTCCTATACCACCACCACCGCCTCCACCACCACCACCACCAATGTCAACATCATCTGAATCTGTTGCTGTACCACCACCACCTCCTCCACCTCCTCCTCCAATAATGCCATCAGTCCAAGCAACAGCTGCAGCAATGTCAGGACCACCACCACCTCCTCCTCCACCTCCTCCTCCACCAGCAACTTCTGGTTCTAATCCATCATCACCGCCACCACCACCACCACCTAATTCAGACGCTAGTTCTAGTCCACAGCTATCAAATATTGGATCACCCACTATTGCCACTACACTTGGTATGGCCAGTCGAAAGCCATGTGCTTTTCAACCAAAACAACGCCTGAAATTTGTCGAATGGGAAAAGATGAATTTGACCAATATCAGCCAAACGGTGTGGAGCCATATGGAAAAGGATGGTACAACAACTACTGCAACAGATCAAGAGTCATCATCATCATTTGAGCAATCAATCGAATATCAACTTGCTGAAGCAGGTGTTTTCAAAGATATTGAACGACTATTTGCACAAAAGACGCCTACTGTAAAGAAGCCACAGCAGCCAAAAGGACCTGTGCAGATCATGGATCCTAAGAAAGCCAAGAATATATGTAAGTACATCCATGAAATGATGTTGTTTCCATGTATTGACTCGACTTTACAGATATTGTGTTGAAGAACATTGAAAAGGCGATACCATTCCCAGAGATCAAACCACGCATTATCAACATGGATCCTTATTTTGATGATGAGCAGATTTTGTCAACTCTTTTGAAGAATGCACCTACAATGGAGGAAATCAGCAAACTCAAGCCATATCTTGATGCTTCAGATGCAGAGCTCTCCAAATTATCCATGCCTGATCGTTTTGCTTTGCAGGCAAGTCATTGAATTACGCTATACATATTGCACGTGACTCATGATCATCATCGCTAGACATTGGAGATTCCTCGCTTTCAACAACGTCTCGAATGCATGCTGTTCAAGTCAGTGTTTTGGGAAAAGTATCAGAATCTCAATTCGGTGAGTCTTTTATTTGATCTACAGCTATACGATGACTGACTTTATATGAAAAAGCAATTGACAGCTATATCAGATGCTTCTGAATCAGTAAGGAATGCAAAGCAATTCAAGCAGCTACTCCAGGTAATGGATGACTCCAGTTGACAATGACTTGAATGCTCACATGCATGTCTTAGTTAATCCTACTTATTGGCAACTTTTTGAATGGAAACACGTTTCGTGGTGGTGCTTTTGGTATACGTATTGCTAGCATCAACAAGGTATGTTGGATATTACCCTGTCATATGACTCCCAGTCATTCATCAGATATTGCAATAGCTGGTAGATACCAAAGGGATTGCAGGGACAATGACGCTGTTGCATTTTCTTGTTGAAACGACACAAAAGGTTTTCCCATCCATTACGGGCTTTCTTGAAGAACTAAAGGCATGCGAAGATGCTTGTAAAGGTGATTATCCCACTTTCTATGCATGATATATCCTAGTGCTCACATTCATGTCTAGTTTCCAAAGCGGAAGTGCAAAGCGAATTTCAGGAACTCAAGACAGGCTTTGGCTTGATTGAAAAGGAGCTCAAGACACAAGGTGTTGACACTGATGCACTATTGAACGAGAAGTCAGCAGAGGATGATGATGCTCAGCAAGTGGATGATGATGACAATGATACATTTCGAACCGTCATCCGTGAATTCTACAAGGAAGCGACAAAGAGATTTAAGCGACTGGAGCTATTGCGCCAAGAATCCATGTCAGCCTATGACACTGTTGTCAAATATTATGGTGAAGACCCTGGCAAATTACATCCAGATGCTTTCTTTGGTATCTTCAAGGAGTTTGTTATTAGCTGGGAGGTAAAAGAATGCATGTTCTCTCTCTTTTTCTTATATCACTCACTCAGTTTCGATCATGTAGAAATGTCAAGCAAACATTGATGAAGAACGCCAAAAGCAAGAACATGTTGAAAAGCAAAAGAAGATGCGCGAAATGCGCAAGAAAGGAACCAAGAGTGGAATAGAAATGGGTATGTTATATCAAATCAGTCACACGACATGATGTAATGACGATCATCATCGCTGTAGGACCTAATCGTGATGAAATGGAGCACTTGTTGGCTCAATTGAAGAACCGGCCTGTATCAGCAAAACCAATGAGACGTAAACGAGCATCAGCACGTCATGATATCAATACCAATGCTCGCTCAGTGTATGGCACAGACTCGGTGATGTTGCAAGCTGAAAGTTTGCTGCGCTCTATCCAAGCTGAAGACAATCATATGGATGACAAAGAGAATACAAATGACCATGATCGTGTTGAAAAAGGAGAGCTAGAGAATGATGATGATGATGAACGACTCACCAACACGTACAGCACTGAAGATGATGGCTGGATTGAGGAAGAGGATCGAACAAGCACGACTGGCAGCAGTACTAGTTCTACCAGCAGTATCAGTGGATCACCCAGTCCTATCAGTGATGAAGAAGAAACTCAATCTCATCTGGACAAAGTACCATCGTTACGACAAAAGCATTCATTACACGTGAAAAAGAAAAGAAGCCTACGTCGTCCTATGCTGGATAAACCAGCTCGTCGAAGTATACGTAAATCATTATCTTAGATACCATATAATACCCCGCCTTATAATCCCACTTTTTTATGATCAAGCTCTTGTAAATGATATTCACCTTGTAAAAGTAAAACTTTTGTCGTCTCGATATGCAGATAGATATGTTGTAAATGTGCTACTACAGCACCAGCAATGGTCCCCAATGTTGATTTCTTCTTTGTAGTAATCCAGACCCGGAGTGTGACAATCCCTGTATTGATCGAAAGATCCATTGCATCTTTTTCTTGGTGATAGCGATACGAAAGAAAGCTTCACAGGGAAGAGCAAATGACATGTTTCATAGGGGTTAACGAGCACTTTCAAATGGCTGATAATTGGACATACATTTTGTGTGTTATGATTAGGGCAAACATGGATGTGCAAGCATTGTTGCTACAACCATTTTGGGTAGACATTTCATCATGGTATGTTTACATGCAAGAATAAAGTTTGCTCAAGGCAGTCATAACATGTCAGCTGCCATCAGCTGCATTTTCGTCTTATCCATTAGGTAGTGCATGAGTAGACATGTACTATTTGTGGAAGATGTTGCACAATGATCAAGTCCTTACGCAATTTGTGTGATGAAAGCATATCAAATATGGATCTGGCTAGTGTACAAGTTCCCGATAGTACTGCATATGTGATGATAGATATATTCCAATGTGATATACACGCAAAATAAGGATATACTAGACTTGTTCCTCAGTACGACGCACAAAACGGACTTGATATGGTGGCGGCGCAGTGATAACGATCACTTCAGGCATAGGGACAAAGCTTTCAAGATCCAGAGGCGCAAGGTTACCTTGGTCATCTATACACGGCTCAATGCTACATTTTGCAAATACACGCGAAAATACATTGAACATATGGACTTCAGCCTATATAGTACACGTAAAGTTAGCACTAAGAGTGAAGAAGATAGCACTGTAATTACCAAATAGCTTCCAGGACATAGACGCCTATAATCAATGTCAGTGATTGATGATCCACAGCTATGATGACTTTAACAATTACCTTCCCCAACCAAAGTTATACTGATCACGATCTTCAATTTTGGACTTGGCTGAAGCTGTAAATGTCTCTGTCTTATCAAGGAAGCGTTCTGGTCGGAACAGGTGTGGCTCAGGGAACCGATCAGGATTCATATGCATTGCAACCATATTGGTCACGATGGTAGCACCTTTAGGAATGATTTTGTCTTGCCATACAACTGTTATGCAACACTGGTTACAACAATGCAGTAACAGTATCAGAAAAAGTACTACTTACTATTTTCAGATGCTTCGTGTGGCAATCCCATTGGTGTGGTAGGTCGAAAACGCATGCATTCTTTCTGCACAGCAATCATGTATGGGAATTGATCACGATCGGTAAACATTGGCATTCGCTTATGTGTCTCAATAAACTGGTCGAGCTCTTGTTGCATCTTGCGCTGAACATCTGGTTTTACTGACAAGATGCCAAATGCCCATGCAATAGTCACGGCCGTGGTATCCATTCCAGCACCAACGAGATCAGCTATATGCATCGAACCATTTAGATGACAACATGATTAGACACATAACTAAGCAAATACTCACAAACTGTCACAATGGCAGTAGTTTCATCAATGTCACCAGCATGCACAGCTTCCATCAATGCTGTTGCAATACATTCTCTGCGATTCTCGTATGCTTCCATGATCCATTCTCGGTACCATACATGGTTCTCAGTGTTGATATGCTTTGCAAACTGCTTCTCACCACCGATCAAGCCATCAATAAACGAGAATATTGGAAGATAGCCACCGATTGTATACTTGATATTGGTGTATTCAACGCTTTTCTTTAGAGTATACACTATTTTCTTGTAGACAGGATCATCGACCGATGTTGTACGTTTGCCAAAGCAACTAAGTGTCATATAATTGAGCGACAAGAGTAAAAGATCTCCATATGGATCAATGTTTTTCCCTGTTGCAAGACGATCGACCAACTTGTCCGCGTCACTACACATATCTGGAAGCTTTTTGTTGACACTACTTGGTCCCAGGATGGTGGTAGCTATCACAAAGTTGCATGAATAATCTTACCATATTAGTCCTTGTTGTACTAAACTTACAAATAGCTCGCGCTCTTCTCCATGTTTTTGTATTTGTGTTGGCAAAGATAACTCCTCTACAATAAACTCATGTTGGTGTGACAACAGAATCATGCTAAAGCCCCACTCAGCCTCTTTACACTTTTACAAACCTTCCATTCCTGCTGTAAATCTTGGTCATAAACTTGTCGTAAGGCCTGTTGGCAGCCAAACTACCCTTGGTCCCAAGCACTTCATGTGCAATAAAGGGATCAGCAATGCTCACCATTTGTTTGACACCTGTTTGGATAAGGATAACCGGTCCTTGAACCCACAACGATTCATCAGCTGATATGTTCACTCGGCATATCTTGCATACAGACCATATTTCTGATGCCATTGGGAAAATGTTTTGATAGGATTAGAGCCCAAATGAAAGAGATGACCTATTGGCATATATTTTGATGAATGAGCGTCGGTACAACAAAGGTCAAAGTAAATATGTCGGCTTTTTACCAAAGTATGGAAGAGCAAACTTTGGAGAAGGGAGTTTGCTGCTGTTGCTTCTAGCAGCTATGTGTGCTTGCAAACGTGCAATGATCCAAAGCAATGCTACTGCACCAGCAATAGGTCCCAATGTTGATTTCTTTTTAACAATCCAAGCACGAAGTGGGTCAGCTATAGCAGTGATCTGAGGATTCATTTATGTAGTAGGTACAAAAAGAAGAGATGCAAAGATCAGTGGACATGGTAGGCTTATGCTATTTAAAAGGCCAACATTTAAAGTTTGTATGCATTGCAGATAAGTTTAATGAGAATGATGCGAAGTAAAGTAATACAGTCTAGCTAATTTTAAGGTCTCTTGCCCTTGCCGAGATTTAATGGCTTTCTCTTCATCTTGTTGTAACCACCCATTTCAGCAGATGATTCAGCAGTGTTGGATTTCTTGTTTCTTTTCCTTCCACCCATACCATATTTGGCATCCTTGATTTGTCGTTTCTTGCTCTTTTCCACCTTGCCACCAGTCTTTTGCTTCTTGTTGGGTGTAGAAGCACTTTCCAATGCAATATCAAAGTCATCATTGGTTGTAAGATCTCCGCCACCATCTTTCCTCTCTGTAATAGAGTGTCAGTGAATGATTGTTACACTTGCATGATCCTACTTACTTCGCTTGAGTAACTTGATCTTCTCCAATGTTTCTGATTTCTCTTTCTGTCGTTGCAATTGCTTCTCAACTTGGACTTTCTTGCCGAATTTCTTGAGCTTGCGTTGCAATTTGGCTTCTTCTGCAGCCTTGAGTCGAGCATCTTCATTCACCAGTCGTTGACGGATCTAATACATATCCGTGTTTAGCTTGAATCCAGTTACCATGCTCTGTTTTACAATTACCTTAGCCATGTGTTCATCACTCTTGATCATCTCTGCAAAGTAGTCATCAGGTCGTGAGAAGGGAACACCAGCATCAATGATCTTGTCTCTAGCAATATGAGCTGCTTCAAGAGCTTGTTGATAGAATGCCAATTCACGAGTCATATCATCCTTGATGTCTTCAATCACTACAGGCTCTGAGGATGTCACAGTCAAAGTCTCGATCCATGGCAAGTTGTTGAGCTTGATCTCGTCAGTCAGTCGCTGCAATTCAGCCTAGAAACACATACGATCGTCAGTGTCAAGTCCAGATCGCGTTGTCTGATAATAGTGGTACCTCATTGTTGATTGGTTGACGCTTCTCTCGTTTAGGGGGTTGGGTCTGATCGACTACTTGTTCTTCCAATTCCTCTTCAGATTCGTCGTTCTCGTCGTCTTGTTCGTCTTCAGATTCTTCTGCTTCGTTGTCGTCCAAAGGAACAGCGATCGGTGCTTCTTCTTCGTCGTCTTCCTCAACAACAGTTTGCTCAACAGACTCAACAGGTTCTTGTTCTTCTTGAAGAGCCTTTCGCTTCTCCAATCGCTTAAGTTTGCTCTTTGAAGGCTTCTTGATGCCCATAGTATGTGTGGATATATAAGGGTGAAGTGGATAGAGACAGCTCACAGCTCAGGAAAAATTTGGTCTTGACATTCAAGCAGCAGCCACTTACAAATCAGGAAGGATGTGCGATGCAAGCTTTCCCCGCTCGTTGCTATTGATACCTCCCATGACATTCATTCTAGACATAACATCTTGACAAGACACAAGGAATAATATATCATCTATTTCTCCTTTCGCAGGATCGATCCAACAAGTTGCTTTCATGTATTAATCCCACGTTTATTACTAAAAGAAGGATATAAGATTGTATTGGGCATGCATTGAATCACTTTTATTTGGGATCTATATGTAACAAATGTTGTTGATGGAAGAAGAAGAGAACAATTAGAGAGCAGTAGGGAAAGGAGGTGGACAGGCCTCTTGGGGATAGCGTTTATCAGCCTTGAGCTTGACAGCATCCTTAATCTTGATATACTGGTCATCAAATCCAGGGACTGAACCCTTAATAAACAACAAGTTTTCAGAAGGATCCACCTTCACGACCTATTTCCATGTTGATCAGAAAACCATTTCATTGTCTTGTATTTCTTTTACTTGCCTTGAGATTTTGCACAGTGACACTGTTTCCACCCATACGACCAGCCATCTTTTTACCCTTGAACACTTTGCTTGGCCACTAGGATCAATTACCCATATCAGCCAAATGTATATGTCTATACAATAATGATGCTTTACCTTGCGTTGACCCGTTGAACCAGCCGAACGATGAGACAATGAATGACCGTGAGATGCTGGTTGACCAGCAAAATTCCATCGCTTCATGACACCAGCAAAACCTTTACCAATCCTGCATACACGAGAATGAATATCACTACTTCAAATCCATCCCAAGTCCTACTTACGAAGGTGCAGTGACATCCACGTATTGACCAGGAACAAAGTGAGATGCTTTAAGTTCAGTACCCAAAGGAAGGATGGCATCTTCGGTAACACGGAATTCAGCAAGCTTTTGACGCAAACCGACACCCAACTTTTTGAAATGCTCTATTAAGGGCTTGGATACATTCTTTTCCTTCTTGATGGTGCTGCCAATCTGAAGTGCTGAGTATCCATGCTTTTCAACTGTACGAACATCTGTAACAATAACATCTTCCAACTAGAGTGTCATAGGTAAATAAAGGTTCTTGCTGTAACTTTGTTATGACTATTGACTTGCCTGAAGAACTGTGATAGGCATACGCACACCGTTATCGTCCCACATGGAAGTCATGCCCTTTTTACGAGCAATCACACCTGTTCGAATGGATTGAGGAGTCCATAAAGAAGAAGGAGCATCGTCTGTAGGTGCAGCTTGTTGAGTAGCTTTTGTCGTGTGAATGGCGGCTGTCTTGGTCCATTGCATAGCAGGAGTAGCCAATGCTCGGCCCACCAATGAAGAGTGACTCCACAGTTTCAAGGACATTGCAAAAAGTTGTTAAAGTGGACAAAGTGTAGCCTGCAGTAGTTGACACCTCTTTTGCTGCCTGCTTCAAGTTGCACTTTTGGCCCCCAGCTTCAACTGTTTCCTTTCCCCGCCTGGGTGACTGGGTGGCTTTGAATCTCTCCCAAGGTTGTCAAAGCGTTCCGCTGAACCTACCCTTTTTTTCCTTGATATTCCTGCAATATGGCTCAAAAGCGATCTCGAGACGATACCACAGTTGACGACTCAACACCTACAAAGAAACAACTCCTTGATAACAAATCAGCTCTCAACGCTATCCGATTACCGAGCGAAGCTCATTTACCTGCTTCAGACAACGAAGACTTTCGAATCATAACTGGCACTTATGAACGTATTCTCTATGGTATCAATGCCTATTGGGAAAAGGAGAATGGATCGGTAAGCCATTGAATACATATATCAACACGTGATCTAATCATGCATTAGACAAAGATCAGAATGCAACCTGTTTTCATTGTTCCTGCACATACCGGATGCATCAGGACTGTAGCCATTGGTGGTCAATTCTTAGCATCTGGAAGCACAGACGAGATCATTCGCTTATACGATGTTAAGAAACGCAAAGAATATGGATCATTGGGTGGACAACATTCAGGCGATCTCACTGATATTCAGTTCTTTGGACGTTACATGCTTTCAGCCAGTGATGATAAGACTATTTGTATTTGGAGAAAGAAGGATTGGGAATATCTCAAGACATTAAAAGGACACAAGTAAGTCATTGAATGGAATGATGATGCACTAGAGACTAAAGTACTCATTTCAGGGGTCGTGTTAATTCATTGGCTATTCATCCATCTGGCAAGATTGCACTCTCTGTATCAGCCGACAAATCAGCTATTGTGTGGAATCTCATGACAGCACGTAAAGCAAGCCAAAACAAACTTGGACAAGGTATTTCAAAAACATGTGATATATCAAGATGGAGGACTGATCATCCTATCAATAGAGGGATTATGTGTGCGGTGGAACAAGAGTGGAGATCATTATGCTATCATGTTTGATCGACAAATCAATATTTACAATGTTACAGTAAGTTTTGGATGATATTGGTAGGAAAACAAGATGGCTAATGTGTATCAACTACTAGGATGCCGAAGTAGCGGTGTCAATTTCACAACGTTCACGGTTCTTGTGCATGCAATATTACACTTCCAAGGCAGGCAAAGAATACTTGATTACTGGTAGTGAAGATCGTGTTGCAAGGATTTGGGATGTATCCACTGGCGAGTCTGTTGTCGAGTTGAAGGGACATAAGTTGCGTGTCAAGGCACTTTCAGTGATTGAATCAAAACCAGAAGGATCTGATCAAGATGTTGGCGTCCTGGTTACTGTATCATCCGATGGTATGATCAAATGTTGGGATATCGAAGCAGCTTTAGCTGGTCAAGACGATCCACTTTTTGGCGAATATGATACCAAGAGCCGAGCAACTTGTTGCACTACACATCTTGGATTCAAGACTGTAGCATCATCATCATCTTCTTCCACCAAGAATAGTAATAATAATGTAACAATAGCTGAAGAAAAGGAGGAAGAATAAACATAAGCATGTTGATTGGCATTTGTTTTGTTGTTGTCTTCTTAGTATTTGTCATTAGAAGGGAATAAAAAAGTGGGGGCTGACCTGTGCTACCCATTTACGCCTTGCTTCTTAAAGCAAGGACCATGGATCATCCACAAGTAGCCAATACGCCTACTATACCAGCTCCTTCGAGTCAAGTTGAATCCACTTTGAGACGTAACAAGGCCAGTAGAGCTTGTAAAGAGTGTCGACGTAAAAAGGTGAGCAATCTTGGACAAGAAGAGACATGCATAACATACTCACTTGTAGTGCAATGACCTAGATCAAGTGCAATGGAGAGAACCCATGCGATCGCTGTCAACGAGCAGGACAAACGTGTGTATTCGATGCTATGTTCACTTCCAAGAGATCAATACAGCATAATACACGATCGAGGCAAGTGGATAACGTCTTGATTGCATTAGAAGGCACTCTAATCAATGTCACTTTATAGCCTACTCGTTTCAATGACAAGCAAAGTAAATAAAGACGACCAGTGTTCCAAGGCATCCTTACTATCACATGGTTCGTACACCTATTGAAAAGCATATGTGATGACTTAAAAACTATCATGCAGATTATCACTTGGGCAATGACAGTATGATTTCAGTTAATGCAGCTGGACGACCACTCTATTTCCCAGATTGGACACGCCAACTTGATGCACCAATTACAGTCGCTACAAATTGGGATATCACACTTGTCAACCTGTACTTTGACTCAATTCATCCTTTATTGCCAATTCTTCATCGTGCTACTTTCCAACTGCAACTACAACAAGGACAATTACCAATGCTACTTTTGAATGCCATTTACGCTGTATCCTGTCTCTGCTATCCATCCACAGAGCAGCAACATATATCACTGGGATATTCCTACTATGAATCAGCATTTTCACTATTGGATGAATCACTTGATATGCCGCGTGTATCCACAGTTCAGGCACTATTGTTGATGGTGAAATTTCAAGAACAAGTTCGATCATCAGGATACCAGTTTCGTATACAACTGCTTATCGACATGGCCTATCGTATATGCCACACTTTCAACTTGACACATCGATGGAATCAAGATCCTATACATGTTGAATTGGGGATTCGGGTCATTTGGGCTGTTTACGCATATACAACGTCGTTCAGGTAAGGGATGCATCTATTATGGCTCTTTGATACTTGAATTGATCACTTTAAAAGTATTGAACAAGGTATTCATCCTCCTGCCCATGACATTGAATTGCCTACTTTGCTACCGGATGAGCACCAACAACCCGTGGATGCTGAAGCTATCACCAGCTTTTGTACGTTATGTCAAATCATCCAGCTACAAGGAAAGATTACCAGATTTCTGCGTATCAAGTATGGCAAAGAATCCAATGAGGAAATGACGACGAATGAGGAATTAAAGCTACAGAAACACCTTATCGACTGTTTTGATCATATACAACAACGACATACCAACCATATTCACACCATGACAAAAAGAAGCAGCACTTATGAACCAAATCACAACGCTCACTTGTCACAAATATCACTTCACTTTACTGCCATTCTTTTATATCGACCTTATGTGATGAGTGATCTGAAGCTTCGAGAAAAGTGTGTGGTGGCTGCAACAACCTTAGGACAACTGGTAGATGACTTGATCAAGTGTACAGGCAGCCATTTGATCAGTTTATTTGGGATACCACGTGGTCTTCAGCAATTGATATATTACATGACAGCTAGCATTACGATCCATCGACTTGTTCAGTCCTGGGAAGGGAAGAAGAAGAAGAAGAAGAAGAAACGTGGTAAAGCAACCAGCAACAGATCTTCCAAACAAGTGGACAAGGCCTTGGATATCATCCATACTCTATTCCTACTGCAGAATCAAGTTCCTGTCGATGATGATATAAAGGTGTCGGTATCCACATTCAATCAACAGCATCGATACTCAGCTCCATCCATGATGCAACACTATCCATCATCGTTGACATCAAGCAGTCAACAGCAGCCATCATGCACTTTTAATGCCGTCAACAATCTACCACTCACAACACCATGGTTCTCATCAGCAAACAAGTCTTTCACAGCCATGGATTCTCAACGCACAAGCACTTTGCAGCAATATAAGGAAATACCACTCCATGAAGATCTTATGTCAATTGATAGACAAGGCCATAGCATGTTAGATATCAAATAGTCATGTAATGATTGATTAGGATTAAAAAAGGAGTGTGTATAGTGGGGTAATTTTTAATGAGAACAATTTGAGTATACAATATATGCGTGGAATAGCGTATGGAAAGAATGTATTTAGAGGAGCGAGATAGCACCAGCAACAGCAGCCAAGACAATACCACCCACAGCAGTAGTAACAGAAGAAGCACCACTTTCACCATCAGAGGATCCACTTTCACCAGGCTTAGAGCCATCAGCATTGACACAAGCACTAGAGTTGAAGTTGGAAGGATTCTCAACAAAAGTAACATCCGTGCACTATATCCATCCATAGTTAGCAAAGAGCAACATTCAACATGTCTTTTATCAGCTTTACCTGGTACAAGGATCCATCACCACCATCGTAAGTGATTTGGATGGTAGCATTGGTACCAGCCTTGATATCAGTACCATTGTTGGTGCTGACAGTAAGACAAGCATCACCAGGATAGTTGCGACTACCAGAGCCGATCACGGTGGCGTTGTTACCAGTAAAATCAGAAGTAGAAGGGTTGTTACTAGTGATCACTTTGACAGTGTACTTGTAGGTAGTATGACCAGAATTGATCTGAACAAAGCCATTTTCTAAAGGAAACTCGGTACGCGAACCAACATTGTTGAAGCCGCCACAAGGAGCTTGGGGTTCATTGTCTTCATTGAAACCACGTGTTTGAGGATAATTCAATTGGAAATGAGCAGACACAGCTGAAATAGTGGCAGCGCTCAATGCAAGAAGGGAAAGGCGAACCATGGTTAAAACAAGAAGAAGAAGAGAGATGGATCTTTTCCATTTGCTATCACCCCTTGATATATGCTTCTGAAACACCGACCTGCGAGAGGTTTTTGCTATCCATTGGTATTACGTGATTGGGAGTACAAGAAGTTTCTTTGCCGCCCAAACATCCGGTTGACAGAAACCAGTTATTTTGCACACAAGAATGCAGTGTCATGGATGATATATAGACATGTCTATCTGATGATTGGGGAGCATGATTGCATGCGTGAAGATTATTTGTTGTCAATGACAAATCAACAAGTGGTACTGCAGTCAGCAATGCTAATCTAGCTATTGTGTTGTCTTGGAATTATACATTGGGCAGCTGGATGCAAGCAAACCTAAACGGTATCTCATTGTCGGTGATGATTGTGTTGACTCGGTTGTGCGTACAAGACACCAGTGCACTGTTTTCATAAGAGTAGTCTCTCTTCTCAAGGATGTAACTAGTGATTGATGCTGTTGTTTGTGTCAAGCACAAGTCGTGGTCTTTTTTATTGCAGACAGCATGCACATTGACGTGCATGGTCCATATTTGTAGGTTTATAGGCAATTCTATCATTGGGTAACAAGAAGAAAGACAGCATACTAGACATAATGTATTCAAGCACTTGTTTAGCTGTATCAAGAGCCACTGGCGGTAGCTTTTATTAGCACATTTCTATAAAAGTATCCTTCATTGTTCTCCTTCAACATTAAGTGGATGGTTGGTTGCATGAGTAGTTGGGTGGCTTTTCGTGGGTTCAGTACTACTTTTGAGCAGCGCTTGAAATGGCGTGCGTACCATATCACTCTTCCGCTCTTATCCTGCACGATGGCTGAATACTTGGCAAGCATCTATGGTACCGAAAAGGACAAGTATGTCTTTGCTTATGACGACTCTCTTTCTCTTTTGCTGATCGACATGTCTTGTTTACAGAGTCAATTGCTCCTTTTATTTCAAGGTAAAGACACAAGTATATATATGACGATAGAAGTGGGATCGACTCATGGCATAGTATGTTTTGACTAGATTGGAGCGTGTCGACACGGTGAACGATGTTCTCGAAAGCACGTGAAGCCAACGTTTTCGCAAACCATCCTTATAGCCAACATGTACAAGAATCCAGCACACGAGCAACTGTATACGATACCCCCGGACCAACTGCAACAAGACTTTGATCTATTTTATGAAGATGTATTTATGGAATTGGCCAAGTTTGGAGAAGTTGAGGAGATGATTGTATGTGACAATATCGGTGATCATCTTGTTGGCAATGTATATTGTCAATATCGCTATGAGGAGGCTGCTGGTAATGCTGTGGATAGTTTGAATGATCGTTTCTATGCTGGTAAGTATCCAAGTGATATAATGGATCATGATATTGATGATGTGAAATGATAGGACGTCCATTGTATGCCGAATTGTCACCTGTCACTGATTTCAGAGAAGCTTGCTGTCGACAACATGAGATTGCAGAGTGTAACCGTGGTGGTTTTTGCAACTTTATGCATTTGAGACATCCTTCAAGAGCACTGAAACGCGATCTTCAAGATGCACAACGACTATCTATACGTGAAAAGGAACGTGAAAGTCGACAAAAACGACGAGAGGAAGAGGATGATCGACACAGCAGCCGGCATGATAGTGACCATCGTCGTTACAAATATGATGATGACCGTTAGAGTTTCTTTTATCCTATACATCTGAATAAATACATCATTACAAAACTGGTTCAAGTACCTTGAGTCGGATATGGATGACAAAAGTAGAGCTTATCTCCCTCCTTTATCAGAAATAAACAAGACAATGTTATTGGATTCACTTTGCTTTCATTGTTAAGATTATGATTTATTGTTACCAACTTCCCACGCCCCAAAAGAACCTGCATAAAGAACCAAGTTGCAACAAGTTTATTACAAATCGCTTTAAGGAACGGGGATGATGGCGGGGAATGATAGCAGAAACAGATGAATGGACATCACCAATGGCAGTGGATTGTTTTCTGGACAGATCGGGAAATATGATTGCTCTGTAGCATGGTGGTAGCCGAATATTGCAATGATAAGCTTCTTTAAAGGGGACATAGACATACCAGATAGGCTAAGCATGCACATGTATTAGACCCATGCAGTACAACATATCCAAAGCATAGCAATGCATAACGTAGTAGTAGTAATAATAGCAGTAAGAGATATACCAAACATGACATTGTTTGGAGAGCGCTGCCCAAAAAATGATATTTTTGGTTCATCCTCCACTCCATCTTCTTCCTTTATTCCAAATATCACTTGAAACGCTACTTACTCTTGTCTACTTTCAGCCATGCTGACCAAAAACCATGCGGATGACAACTTGTCCCGGAATCGACATGTGCGAGACCCCGAAATGTGCGTTGACTACCTGTCATATCGGTTTGACGAGATGGATCTTGCAGCTTCATGGCGTGTTATGACCAAGCAAAAGAAGCAAGTTGTTAACGGGATACGACTTGAGAATGCATCATGGCGGACATGGGCCAAGCACAAATACAATCTCAAGACTGTCAGTCCCGAGACACTTAACTGGTAAGCATGATGATGATGACAAGAATGAAATGTATGACTTACAATACATAATAGGCTTAAGGATAGTGATGTAACCTGGTTATATGGACCTTTACACACTGTTATCAAGAACATTGATGAAGAGGATCGCTATGCCAAACCCAAGATATCAAAGACGGAAGATACTTTAGGCCTTATGACCCGAACAAGAGGACATCATCAATCTCCCCAGCCTGAACCAACACCGCTCAAATCCGCTTTAAAGAAGGTGACAACATCGGATTTATTACGACGTTCAGCTATCGAATTACCCAATCTTGTCAATGATACACCTGCAGCAAAAGCATCAGCACCCAAAGCAACTATCATGGAAGAAGAAGAATCAGCTACTACATCATCATCATCATCATCCAACATGTCACTCACTGAAGCAAACAAAAAGCTCAAAGTCTTTTCACCATCCATTGTTGCAACTCATCGACAACCCAAACTTCGATTCAATCAATATGTGGAACAATGTGTTGCATTGAGTACAGGTGAACCATCATCAGCATCATCAGCATCTTCATTTATTCAAAAGAATGGTCGACGAGCACGGTTTGAAAACATGGATGATGATGACGACGATGATGATGATGAGCACTCTATTTCATACACTGAGGATGATGAAGAGGATGACAACAATCATGTATTACGTTCATCTATCAAGAAGATTGCACCTACGCGACTGAAAACAAGTTCACAATCTGAACAAGAGACAGATGATGTTTCATCGCTTTCTTCGTCTTCATCATCATTTCGAGCAGATCGTTGGACAACAGAACATGCGAATGACGACAATGACGATGATGTATCTTCTTCAGAGAATGAGGAAATCGAGATTCGATCCCGACAGCATTACAGTGATACAAGTTCTCCACAAGCTATTCAATGGGTAGGACAATCTTGTGTATATAATCATCAACCACCCATTGATTACGATGAAGAAGATGATTATGGATTTGATGATGATGATGATTGGGATACCCATGATGAAGAAGACAATCAAGTACCATCAACAACAACAACTCCTGCTATGAATCAATTCCTTTCTCCTCCAGGTCAACAAAGCTTTGGAAAAGCATTACCAGTCAGCGAACCATGTACAATTGATGCTACTGAGCCATCCATGTCACGTTCAACTAGTCAACATTCATCTACTGTGGTTGATATGCATCGAAATATGGATGAACGAAGCAGCAACACCAACAATGCATCATCATCATCATCTTCCAATATCTTTAGCAACTTTACTCAATGGGCTTCATCATACCTTTGGGCAAAACCATCTTCTTCCTCATCTCGTCAACAGTGAAACCAACATTACTATTACATACATTTGACTCATGTCCTCCAATCTCTTTACTTTGCATACTCTTTATATCTATCCCCATTTAGACCACCTTTACACACATGACATATATACACAACTACCCATTGCATTCATTTGTTCAATACATAAGCAGTATGGTCAATGATTTGATCTACTAGCAAATTCCACTTTTATCCCAATGTGTAATTACATGCATTGTTCACAAAGTGAATGATGAAGATGGTGTCTCACTTTATAAAGATGATGATTGCCTAGAATAAGATTTCTTTTGCATAAACAGTGTTTAAGGGAAGATGGCAGAGTGGGTGTGTAAGCGGAGTGCTCGTCGAGCATAAAATTATTTACGTTCTGGCAACTTCCCCTTCCTTTTCTTCTTGACGATCGATCTCCGTTCTTTTCCAACATGGCCAAGTCAGCTGTCAGCAAGAGCATGGCGCGAAAGCGATCTCAAGAACCAACACAACATGTCTCTGGCTTGTCCACTTCAAAGTCAGGTTCAAAGCGCAAGAACGACAATGTCAAATTTGGCAGTCTTAGTCGCAAGCAAAAGAACGATCTCAAGGAGTATGGTACACTGATCCCGGACGACTTTCACGACGACGACGATGATATGGATGAACAAGGCCCTACCAAGTATGGATTAAAGTGACTTATATAGTACTAGTATCACTTATCTTTCATGTAGACGTCCTCGCCGTGTTGTCTATGAAGAAGATCTCGATCGTGAACTTGAGGAAGAAGCTGGCATGGATGAATCTGATGAGAGTGAAGAGGAAGAAGAGGAAGAAGATGAATGGCAAAAACCATCAGCCTATTCTCGATTGGTTGGCTCGTTGCAAAAGACATCCAAGCATCGTGATTTCTATGAACGTATCAAACGTGAGCAACAAGGTGTCGAGGACATTGAAGATCAAGTCGATGAAGAGGATGAGGATGATATTGTAGAGGATGAAGAAGGTAAATTTGACATGTTTGATTGTATTTGGGTCAAGTACTCAAACCAATTTTCATTGTTAGACATGGATGAAGAAGAACTTGCTGAAGAAGATAGTGAGGATGCTGAGGAAGACCAAGACAATGAACCATCTATGGATGATGAAGAACAAGAGGACAACGATGATGATGAAGAAGAAGAAATCATGATTGGAGACTTATCTGACGATGAAGAAGACAATGGTAACAAAAGGAACAAGCTATTATTGGTTTTATACTCATGATGAGTTTATTAGCGGATCCTTTTGAACGCCGACTATCTGACGAGCAACCCAAGTCATTCGATGAAGATATTGCATTGGCTGATCAGAAAAAGTGGACTACAGAGATGTTCCAAGATGATACATTGAAAGAAGTGGCAGCATTTACTCTTCATCCCGACAAGTCTGTGAAGGAGCAGAAGCCAATCAAGGATCTGGTGGAACTCAAAGTCAAAGAGCGTCTTGCACGACGATGGAAGGAAGCTAATTCTGATTTCGTGGATGAAAATGGCAAGTGATTGTTGTTGCAATATCAAAAGCGATACAATGAATAACATGTGTCTTTATAGACGAATCAGCACTTTTCACCCCTCTTCAAGAACGTCTTTTCCGCTACTTCAATGAGCATCGTGATGTCTTATATTGCAATCGCACTGTTGAGAATGCTGCCGAGATTAGAAACGCTTATGCATTGCATATCTTGAACTACATTTACAAGTAAGTTGTCCTTGCTTCACATGCCATGACCACGATTACTGATGACAGCATAATAGGACAAACGATCGCGTAGTCAAGAATAATGCAAAGATTGCCAATGCACACAAGGAGAACAAGGAGATTGGGTATGTGTATCAGAGCATAATAGGACACTGCATGATATCTAATACACTGTTGACTATGTAGAGAAATCCGTGATCAAGGCTTCACTCGTCCCAAGGTGCTGCTTATTCTTCCGTTCCGTAATTCTGTTGTCAAAGTGGTGGATGCTCTTATCAAGGCTTCAGGCACTGATCAACAAGAGAACAAGAAGCGATTCTATGATGAATTCAGATTGCGTGATGATGATCAGCTTAACAAGGACAAACCAGCAGACTACGTGGATACTTTCTCTGGCAATGTTGATGACCATTTTCGTTTTGGTA
The DNA here is from genome assembly GCA_008728235.1 of Lichtheimia ramosa. Lineage (NCBI taxonomy): Eukaryota > Fungi > Mucoromycota > Mucoromycetes > Mucorales > Lichtheimiaceae > Lichtheimia > Lichtheimia ramosa. The sequence goes on along the minus strand of CP031827.1, from coordinate 783,996 downwards.
TCAAGTTTGGTCGCAAGACAATGAAGTTTTATTCAAGCCTGTTTGCATCTGACATGATCATCGCTTCTCCTCTTGGTTTGCGTACTTTGATCAATGGCGAAGAGTAAGTGGGATATAAGTGCATGGAAGAGTCAAATGCTAACATTGGCATATAGGGGTGACGAACGAAACCATGATGCACTTTCATCGATCGAGCTTGTTGTTATGGACCAGACCAACCACATCTTGATGCAAAATTGGGAACACGTAGAGGTATGAAGGAAGGATAGGGTGATGGTATGTATCAGGATACTAATCCAGACTTCAGTATGTGATGCAACACCTTAACTTGATCCCAGAGAAGACCCATGGTTGCGATATTTCTCGTATCAAGAGCTGGTACCTTGACAGAAAGTAAGTGATTACATCCACTGATCGATTTGGCTCAAGCTGATCCATTACATTCTTCATATAGAGCTTGTTACTTGCGGCAGACCCTTGTGTTTTCCGAATTTCTGACTCCTGAAATCAACGGCTTGTTCAGCAAATACTTTAAGAATGTATCTGGAAAGATCAAAATCAAGCAACGCTATGAAGATGGAAGCATTTTGGATGTCATCCCACAAGTGCAGCAGACTTTTACCCGTATCGACACAACATCTCTCGCTGCCATGAATGATACTCGCTTCAAGTATTTCATTGAAAAGGTAGTTGGATGACACCTGTGAAGGAAAACTGAAGCTGTTTACTAATGAGATTTGATCTATTTGTAGACATTGCCCACCTTGCGTAAATCAGCACTCATGCAAACACATACCCTGATCTTTGTTCCTTCTTACTTCGACTATGTCCGACTACGAAACTATTTCGAAGACAACATGTATTCTTATGATTCATGCTGCGAGTAAGTCACTATTACAGCTCATCTGGATGATGGACTAACATGGATGATTCAAGATATACGGATCCAAAGGATATGACACGTGCCAGAGGCAACTTTTTCCAAGGCAAAGTCAGCTTCCTCTTGTATACAGAACGTTTACACTTTTATCGACGACTCAACATTCGAGGCACATTCCACGTCGTCTTTTATGGATTGCCAGATCATCCTCAGTTCTATTCTGAAGTCGTCAACTTTTTGGGTCTGAAATTCGATGAAGCCAGTGCTGCTGAAGAAGCTACATTCTCTTGTACAACATTGTTTTCACGCTACGATCATCTCAAGTTGGAACGTATTGTCGGCAGCGATAGAGCACGCAAGATGTGCACAGCACAAAAGAACGTCTTTATGTTTGCATAGATAGCATTTACACCTACAATCCCACTCATATTACACCCATCTTCCTTGTACAATAATACATTTACACACACAATGGCATCATCATCAAACATGGTTACACATTTCATGCAAGGTACACATAACCAGATCGGGTGTTGCATTTACATTGATTCGTCATTGTATCACGTTAATGCATAATGGAGACATTTGTTGCTAATGATTCACTGCTCCTTCATAAGTCTTGCGATTTGAAGCTCTTCATTCGTTTCAATGACCAACACACGAATAGATGAATCGCTTGCAGTGATATCAACTACCTTGTTCTTGGTGGTATCTGCGTGATTGTTCTTGTCCAAATCAATCTTGCAACCAATACATTTCAACTTTTCACAAACATGCTGTCTTAGTGGTGCCGAGTGCTCGCCAATACCTCCAGTAAAGACAATGACATCACATCCTTCCAGCAGTATATAGTATGAGCCAATAAAGTTTTGGATACGATTGACAAAGAGATCAAAGGTCAATTTGGCAGATTCATTGTTTTGTTCAGCCTTGGTAGCAATATCGCCCATATGCGTAAGGCCACATAAGCCTTTAAAACCACTCTCCTTGTTCAAGACATGTTCAGCTTTAGCTAATTCAACGCCACCACCTGGTTTTGGGTCAGCGGGATGGCTCACCAGATGAAAAACTGCTGATGGATCAACGTCACCTGATCGTGTTCCACCAGGTAATCCTATTATGTGTTCACATTGCTGTCAGCACATGTGGTTTTTATACATATGGTGATATTGAAATATGCGTGTGTCACTTGCCTGATACAGGAGTAAGGCCCATAGTGGTGTCGATGCTTTCACCATTCGCAATGGCACAAGCACTGCTTCCATTTCCCAAGTGTAGTGTGATAAACTTGCTATTTTGCAGGGGTTTGTTGAGAAAATTGGCTGCACAACCAGAGACAAATTGATGTGACAATCCATGAAATCCCCATTTTCGCACAGCTTTGTCAAGGGCATGTTGACGTGGTAGTGGATATGTATATATATGCTTGGGTAAAGTGGCATGAAACATTGTATCAAAGTACGCATAATTGTCACAATCAGGCATTCGTTCTAGACTTGCTTCCATCACAGTGACAGCACGATGATTATGCAACGGTGCAAGTGCAGTCATTTCATCAAGTTGCTTGAGCGTTTTTGAAGTGACTTTGACAGGCTTTCTTCTATCGCCACCATGAACGACCCGATGACCGATAGCTTTAATCATCTTCTCATCTTTTATCACATGTGTGTCTTTCAGTTCTTGAAATACTGTGCTTAATGCATCTTCGTGCGACTTTAATTGACACTGTTTAGGCTCCTGTTGGTTGAGTGAGAATGTGGATTGATCACTCCCGATCTCAGAACAAGCCCCTTTTCCTTTTTCTTCAAGAGAGTCAATGTCAAAAAGCTTGAACTTGAGACTTGATGATCCAGCGTTAAAGATAAGAAACATGAAAGACAATAATAAAGGTGAAGAAGGCAAGTTCTTATTGTTTCGATTACGTCAATGCTACTCAAAAAGAGCGCCATGATGGAAAGAATCGGGGGGAATGAGCACATGATATAATCAGCCGACACCTACCAAATATAGAATTGGCATGCTGCATGAGTGAGAAGAAAACGAGCACAGCCATTGCATCCCACATCGGATCGCCCCTTTTCCGTTTTCTCTTTCAATCGGTCTCCGTCCCTATCTCAGAGCGGCTGCCGACTTTCATTTTTTGCTTTGGTTACCTACTGTCCTTATTGATTGGCAATAACATCAATCGATCGAGCTAATACGATCATTCTATACAAGAGAGAGATAAGCAAGAAGAGCAAATCTACTATCACAGCTTGATACAAGCACTCTTCTCTTCTTCACAACTCCATCAAATTATGCTCAGTTTGCCTTCTCTTGTTCACATTCATCCTACCTATGAAGACATAAGCAACGCAGAAGCGCAACTACCTTTCAATATCCCGCCACCATTATTATCTACAGGTTAATCCAAGCATACTTATCAGAAAAAGAGAGAAAACTCGAAAAAAAAACTGAAAACGAGATAACCAACAAAAAAAGAAGCATTCTCCCCTTGTCTTTTGTTGTTGATATCCCTTGCTAACTCACTTATATCTATCAACCTATATCCCAACCCCTATTTCTCCAAGTCACCCGCTCATATATATACACCCCCTTATGGCTACAACTTCCAGACGCCTATTTGCATACATCCTATCGTTTATTGGTCTTGATCGGATCTCCCATGCAAGCTCTTCTACAATTCGAAAGAGTCCTACTACAACCAGTAGCTGCTGCAGCACTACATGTTCTCTGGAATCATCCTCATCGTCATCTTCTTCAGCAAGTTTTATGACTGAGTCAACATTGATAGTGAATCCAGGAACAGCAGGATTGTATGATGAGAAGCATATTGAAGATCCTGGCGTCACCATGATGGCTTATGATGCGTGGTCGGTACAAGCACTTTTGAGCACCTTGCCAAAAATGTCATTGTGTCATTTACTTACTACCACTGCGTTGAAGTATCCAAAAGTCATGGAAATGATTGCTACCACTGTTACTCAAGATGGTACCACTGATCAGCAACAACCATATCCAGTAACATCTTCATCATGCAATTTCAGCTCTCCTTTGCTGTCGTCACTTCAGCTACATCATTATGATAATGAGCAACACAATCCATTGTCATATTATCGTGAGCTTGTAGCTATCCAAGAACAAGCACATGCCATTGTTCATAGCTTGGATGGCTTACGTCCTTCAGAACAATTTGCAAGAGAAGCTGAAGTGGCTCAAGAGCTTCAAAGACTTGTACGATTGTGCACAAACACACTTTATGCTGCTCCACAGGGACATTCTCTTGTGGCTCTTATTGGCTTACTTGTTATTGCTCGTGAAGGTCTTGCTGCATCAAGTACTGAAGTACGTCGATACATGTTTGGTGGTGGTGCTGCTTGTCTTGGTCGACTTGTTGTTTTGGAAATGCAAGCAGCTCTTAAGAATTATAAAGTGAATCCACTGGAACCTTCATCAAGCGAGCAACGTGGGAATGAGAAATATCAATGGCCCCATTTATTGCGTGTCCTTTCACCACCCAAATCCATTCTTGCAGCAGCTGATAGCAGACAACAGCTTACATGGATCATTGATGTTTTAAAACAGGTTTGTGCTCAGATGGCTGAATGTGATCCCCATTGGACTTTTGCGCAAGAATACCACAATGTGGTGCTTATCGCAACTCGTAACTGCCGCCTGTAACATATTCACCACCCCTACAAGTGTTATGTTTTTTTTGTTTGCTTTTCTTATGCTTTTGATTCGTTTTTCTTATCTTGCACCAACACCCTTCTCTTTCCAAAGTCTTGTATATATCAAGTCCAATAAATCTTTCTTCATAGCTTCAATCATGGGATGCTTTGAAATGTCTGTGTCATCTAATTTGTAAGTTGACAGCTTGCTTCTATGTAACAAAAGAGCGTGTGATGCGGAAGATGGGACATGTGTAATGTCATATGGATCACCTTGTGGCCAACTTTGGTTCCCATGCTGGCTTTTCCACCATTTCATCATTGACCAGATGCAAGCTGGTACTAGGAAAACATGCACCATGATACTACAAGACTCCGCTTGTGCATTACTACCCCCCCCCTGATGAAGCATGTGAAAGGAAGTCAAGAGGCACTTATACTGTGTTACTCTTGTTTGCAATACAATGACACCATCATCTTCACTTTTAATAGGATCGACGTTTCACGTTGCCATGCATATCATTTCAAATGAAACCTTGAGTACTTTGTGCCTTATGTGCACAGACATGATAGAACAAGGTCATACAGATGTTGTCTGATTGATGCATCATGATGATAGCCATGATCAAACTCAATTGAAATCTGATTCTCTATGCATTAAGTAGCACATTATACACCATCAGTTATTCGCTTTATTGAAGGAAATCACTATTCTGTCATTGTAAATCCATGCCAGTGAGAAAAAGATGTGCAGGCACAGGATGGACTTGAGCAAAGGATAAAAGATTGCTGCAAGCGTGGGCTCCTTTTGCCTAAAAGATGCTATGACGACTATTATATTCACGTGTAGTATCTCTACTATTATGATGACAGTGTGGGCAGTGTCTAATTTCATGTGTTCTGGTGTGCAGTGTGTGCAGGCAGTGTTGTGTCCCAATGGCAGAATCAACTGGGACGGGCAAGTAATGGGATCAACAACTCGTTGGAAATTTATTTTGGGGACGCAGCAGCGAATTTTGGGAGACAACTGCTTCTCTCTTTTCTTTCAAGCTCATACTTACACGTACACGACTCCCAGTGACGCCATGCAGTCAAGGTATGTGTTATAAAGAAGCTCATGTTGGTTGTTGTACTCATACAGTTGGGTACATTCATAGGCAACAAGTGTTCAAGCGGACTGAGTGGTTGTTGTAGCCAGACGTGTCGCTCTTACTGTTTCGTTGTTATGCCGCTTCAAGTTTGGTGCCTAAAGGTACATTCAAGGAGCTCAATGCTTCAGCAGAACGTGTTGCATTAACCGTTTAAGCTTTGTGTAGACTTCAAGAACAAACGCAACAAGACTTTGGCTGTTTCTTTTGGTTTTGGTTTTGGCTTTGGCTTTGGCTTTGGCTTTTGACTATCACTATGGCTTCTGCCTCGACACAAACAAGGTCTCTTTACGTTGTACACGTTACCATGGTGCTGTTATATATGAAGAAGGCAAGTAGAACGAAAAAAGCTCTTTATTTTGTATGTGTACACTAATACAAAGTGATCAAGTTTCTTTTGTCAGGCAGAATGCAACTTTGGGCATCATCATCTTCTTGGGTTCGACTCCCAGCCTGTACCTACATCAGTGACTATTTGACATGTTTTGATTGGATGGATGACAACAACTATGAGCTTGGAACATTGCATACGTGGTATTCGTCCTTGCCATGGATCAAACTGTGCCTTGTATGATTCGGCTATGTGGTTTCTGCAGCATTACTTCCTTTATTGTGAAGACTGTGCAAACGACAATGATACAGTCAAAGCATGGAATTGGGAATCTTTCTTGGCAGGATGTTGGTATATGTCGTTGGCATGGAAAAGGAAGCAATACTATGTATATATACATGTTGGAGACGACGATGAAGGATTGTTTATTGTCCCAGTACTTTGACTTAAGATAGCTCATTACTATATGTACACTATCCCCTTCTTGCTTGTAGTATCTTATAATAGCTTTTATGGAATAAAGGGTGGATGCATAAATGAAATCGCGGTGGCTTGCGTGATACTGAAATCGGGACCATCTGCTCATCTATCTTGCTTCCTGCCCGCCCAACGCACGATATACGATCCACAGCATACAATGAGTTTCAACGCTTGGAAAACACACATTGAAGAAGGCGACACTGTCGTTATTCATATCGTAAGGATTGAGACTGTTACGTGTACCCGATCGGTTTCTGATCTACTCCATTGGGGTGGTTCTTTATCCAGTCTCGAAACAATATGCAGACTATCGTTGTCAAGAAAGGCGAGGAGTTTACAAGTCGTTATGGTTGCTTCAAGCATGATAAGATGATTGGAAAAGAATATGGTTCCAAGGTATGTAAAAGGCAATAACAGTGCATAGACATTGGGTGCTTAATGATATATGTATTAGATGGTATCATCCAACTACAAGGGCTTTGTATATCTGCTGCATCCTACTCCCGAATTATGGACATTGTCTCTTCCTCATCGAACACAAATCTTGTATCTTGCCGATATTTCATTCATCACTACATATCTTGATATGAAGCCTGGATCACGTGTCATTGAATCTGGTAAGACAAAGAGGATGCAATGCATTGTATAAGAGTTGACATGGGATGAAACATAGGTACTGGTAGTGGATCATTTTCACATTCTATTGCACGTGCCATTGGACCTACTGGCAAACTGTATACCTTTGAATACCATGAGCAGCGTGCAGAGCAAGCAAAGAAGGAATTCAGTGATCATGGTTTGAGTGATATCATTCAGCTGCAACATCGTGATGTATGCAAGGATGGTTTTGGCTTGAAGGATGCTGTCAATGCAGGTAATCTTTGGATGGAATAACTATGACGATGTAGTTGACTGGATCTATATTAGTGTTTTTGGACTTGCCTGCACCATGGGAAGCTGTTGCATCAGCCAAGGAGACCTTTATTCAGCATCGAACAGGCAAGATTTGCTGTTTCAGTCCATGCATTGAACAAGTGGCAAAGACAGTAGCAGCTCTTAATGCCAATGGATTTGTTGGTAAGGATAAAGAAGAGCCATGCATATCTCTGTATCACTAACAATCCTTTTCATTAGATATTACAATGTACGAATGTCTTGTTCGCAGCTATGATTTGGTGCCAACACGAAAAGTGAGTTTTGAAGAAGCTATTGAAAAGGCCAAATTGAATGAGAGCGCGCTACCCAAGAAACGATCATCTGAAGAAGTGAATGAGGAAAACGACAATAAGGTCTGGATCACCAAAACACCTGTCGAAACTCGAGGACATACCAGCTATTTGACATTTGCTACATTCTTGCCAGCCATTGACACCAATCTAGCGCCACAAACACCAACTTTATCATCATCATCCCCATCTACTGAATCTCCAGTTCCTGAGAATAATGAAAAGGAATCTGATCAGCCTGTAGCATAAAGACACCCATTTCGCCATTTTGCATAGACATCATAGGCATTACTTTTAATAGTATTCTCTCCTTTATCGCATTATAAACAACATATATACACAGCATTTCACTAGTATTTCTGGGGGTGGCATATCGATGCATGATATACCATTGTGATTAGCACCAAGGGGGTAGGAGGAGGAGTTGATCTTACTTGTGAAGATGTGGATCATTGACAACCGAATTCGACTTTATGCAAATGCCTAATTCTCCCAACTCGGTTATGAATACGGCTATATACCATTTTCTGCCGAACACATCAATACTTGTGTGTGCGTTTGCTCTACCTATCATGTATAACAGAGAAGATAATGGCTGATGGTATACTACAAATGATTCCTTGGAGGAGTTTATAATACATGGCACAACATAAGCATAACCTTGTGTATGCGTAAAGACACATCATGATCGGATGAAAGGGATTGCAGGGATGCATGATGCCATGACACACGCACATACGCGCACAATGATGTAGTGATACGATCTAGAGACGGGTTAAGCGCCGAAGAAAATAGTGGTTTATAAATTGGCAAACAGTGGATGAACGCATGTATAGACCTTTTTGTACTCCAGATATAATCTCTATTCTTGACAACTCCCACACAATGAAGATGGGAAAGAGAAAAGACACATCGACCAATGAGAAACGTCCCAATGATGGCAATAAGCCCAAGAAATCAAAATCACCACTATCAGTGCTACAACTGTTTCGTTTCAGCACATTGCGAGATAAACTGATGATTCTATGTGCCATCGTGGGATCAGCTTATACTGGTGCGATCTTGCCAATATCAGTCATCATTTTCGGTGATGTGATGCGAAAAATGGGTGAATCCATGCTACACAAGGAGACATTGCTGGACAATACACGATCAATGATTGTGGAACTAGTGTATCTTGGCACCAGTGTATTGGTAGCAACTTATGTATCCACTGCATTTTGGATCATATCAGGTGAAAATCAAGCACGTCGCATACGAATGAAGTATCTTCATGCAGTCCTTCGTCAAGACATGAGCTGGTTTGATAGTGCTGAAGAAGGATCTCTCAATACACGTCTTGCAGGAGATACACAGACTATCCAAGATGGCATTTCAGAAAACTGTGGCACATTGATTTTAAGCATGGCACAATTCATCAGTGGATACATTGTTGCTTTTATCAAAGGCTGGAAGATGGCATTAGTCATGTTGGCTACAGTGCCATTACTTATTGCCAGTGGTGCAGTAATGGGAATATTCATTACTCGATTCACGCTCAAGGTGCAACAATCCTATGCATTTGCAGGCACTGTGGCTGAACAAGTGTTTGCAGGGCTTAGAACAGTCTATAGCTTCTCACTTCAAGACCGGTTTGCTAAAAGATTTGAGAAAGAATTGGTGCATGCTCGCAAGATGGGAATCAGGCGTGGTATTGTTCTCGGCATTGGCTTTGGATCATTTATGCTGGTGCTCTTTGCTACATATAGCTTGTCATTCTGGTATGGCTCACGTCTGGTCAAGGAAAATGAATTTGATGGACCTACTGTACTTGTTGTTTTCTTTGCTATGATGCTGGGATCTATGGCATTGACACAACTACCACCAAGTTTATCAGCTGTTTCATCAGCATGTGGAGCAGCACAGACTATTTATGCCACCATTGACCGAATTCCAGCCATTGATGCTGATGATACTTCTTTTGGCGACATAACATCACCATTGAAAGGAGAGATTGAATTCAGAAATGTGTTCTTCAAGTATCCAACACGACCCAATTTGATCATCCTTAAAGATTTGTCACTCAAGATCAAGCAAGGAATGACTGTCGCTTTTGTTGGTCCTTCTGGTTCTGGTAAATCAACTGCCATTCAGCTATTGCAGCGATTTTATGATCCTATTGCTGGTCAAGTGCTGCTGGATGGTCGTGATTTAAGATCTTACAATGTTCAAAGCTTAAGGCAACAAATTGGCGTTGTTGGACAAGAACCCGTGTTATTCAACATGACAATCAAGCACAACTTGCTCATGGGTGTCCAAGACACTGAAAGTGTATCACATGATGATATTGTCGAAGCATGCAAGAAAGCAAATTGTCATGGCTTTATTAGCCAATTGCCACAAGGATACAATACGTTAGTGGGTGAACATGGTGGTATGCTATCTGGTGGTCAGAAGCAGCGTATTGCCATTGCACGTGCCATTCTGAAAAATCCAACTTTGCTTCTTTTGGACGAGGTTTGTATGCTTTGTTTTTTCACATGTCACAGGCATGTAATATAAACAATGACACTAACTATCAACACAGGCTACTTCAGCACTTGATACTCAATCAGAACGACTTGTACAACATGCTCTTGATGCAGCAGCAGCCGATCGTACAACTATAGTAGTGGCACATCGTCTATCTACTGTACGTAATGCTGATTTGATTGTTGTGATGCAACATGGTGATCTAGTCGAGAAAGGGACACATCAAGAGCTGATAGAGCTTGGTGGTGTGTATGCAGATCTTGTCAAGAAACAAGAAGTGGCTACTACACAATCAAGTACTGATATCACCGATCTTAATGATGATCCTGATTTGCTGCTTCAACAAGAAAAACAGGAGTTATACCTTAATGAAAAGCTACCAGATGATACACAATCCACACTATCACGCGTCATTAGCAGCAATGATGCGAAACGATGGAGTACAGCATCATCTGTGGATGCTTTCCAACTGAAGCTCATGAGACAGAAGCAAGAGCGCAAACAGAAAAAAGCACAAAAAACACCCATCTTTAAGGTGGTTCGACAAATGCGATCTGAATGGCCACTTATGCTACTTGGATGTCTTGGTGCTGCAGTAGCTGGTAGTGTGTTTCCATGCTTTGCTTACGCCTTTTCTCAAGTCATTGTCATTCTCACTGATCCCACTCGGCGTAACGAGATTGATCAAGGACCAGTTCAAGGTACCAATTTGTATGCGTTTCTCTTTGTTGTCATTGCCATAGTGGCTTTTATTGCATTTTCCACACAAATCATTTCATTTGAAATTGCTGGTGAGCAATACACTGAAAGGCTACGTGGTGACATGTTTCGAGCCTACATGCGTCAAGAAGTTGGCTACTTTGATCAAGAGGAAAACAGTGTTGGTGCCTTGACTACCAGGATTGCTGTGGATGCCAAAAATGTCAATGAACTAGTTACCAAGGTGTGGGGAGATGTTATTCAATTGTCAGTTACTGTCATTACAGGTAAGCTGTATATAGAGCCTAATGCATGATTATACTCACATTCTTTGTCATAGGTCTATCAATTGCATTTGCATATAGCTGGCTGCTCACATTGATCATTCTTTGTGCCACTCCCTTCGTTGTAATTGCCACTGGATCAGAAACACGTGTTCGGCAAGGATATCAAGATAGTACCAAAAAGGCCAATGCTGAAAGTGGAGAAGTTGCAGGTGAAGCAATCAAGGAAATTCGCACCATTGCAGCTTTGAACAAGCAATCATACTTTGAACATAAGTATGAAAAAGCCATTGAATATCCTCACAAACTTGCTGTACGAAAGGCATTACTGGCTTCAATTGGACAAGCACTTCTTCGTGGTTTCAATCTATACCTGAATGCTCTAGCACTTTATGCAGGTGTACGATTGATCATGGATGATTGGATCGGCTTTGAAGAAATGTTTGTAGTGTTAGCTGAGATCCTTACCACTGCTACCAATGCTGGTCGTGGTAGCGTATTCACGGCAACATATGCAAAAGCCAAGTTTTCTGCCCTTGCAGCATTTGAAGTGCTTGAACGACAACCACGTATCGATCCAGAACTTGAAGGCATTGAACCAAAGGCTGTAAATGGCGATGTGAGCTTTGATAAGATTACATTTGCATATCCTGCAAGACCCAATAATCCAGTATTCAAAGGGCAATTTGGCTTCAAGGGTAAAGCTAATCAAACTATTGCACTTGTTGGACCTTCAGGATGTGGCAAATCGACAACTATTGGCATGTTACTGCGATGGTATGATCCTATTCAAGGCACTGTACGTCTAGATGATCATAGTGTGGACACATATACACTATCTAATCTAAGAAGTCACATGGGATGGTGAGTATTACAAAGGTTGTCTTACTGTGAAAACAGCTTGTATTCATATAGTATTGAATATTCATAGGATTGGTCAAGAACCTGTGCTATTTGACATGTCAATTGGTGACAATATTCGATTTGGCGTAGAGCATGATCAAGTTTCACAAACTGAAGTCGAGGAAGCTTGTCGTGCAGCCAACATTCATGACTTTATTGCTGGTTTACCACAAGGATATAATACCAGAGTTGGTGATAAAGGATCTCAGTTGTCAGGTGGACAAAAGCAACGTATTGCTATTGCACGTGCTTGGATTCGAAAACCAAAGATTCTATTATTGGATGAAGCAACATCAGCTCTTGACAGCGAATCTGAAAAGCTTGTACAAGAAGCACTTGATAAGGTTGTTAGTGAAGGTGGACGTACAACGATAACAATCGCGCACAGACTCAGTACCATCCAGAATGCTGATATGATCTGTGTTGTCAAGGATGGTCGTATCATTGAACAAGGCACACATTGGGAGCTCTTGAAGCTCAAGGGCACATACACTGATTTGGTTAACCAGCAGATGCTCAATCCTACATCATAGTATTGTTGTCCCTTTTCCCCATATCTTCTGTATCCTTTAGTAGTCTAATACAATAGCACATGACACATTTAAAAGAAGACATTAAATTGACTGGAAAACAACATATCTATTGTGGATGAAAGGCTTAAAGGTTGATGGTTGTAAGATTGAAACAAGACTATGACTATGGATGATCAATTGAAGCTGGATAAAGGTTGATGGACTGACAGCAAGTGAACTTGTGTGGATAGCGAATCGAGTGTAACCCCGACCGAGAGGTGAGGTGGAGGAGGATTTCATGTACACGTAACCGGCAAACGCGCCTTTGCTTCTTCATCTTTCACACCTACCACCATGGCAGTATTAACTTCAGCAAGTACGTAATCGCTTTTACCTACTCTACAACAGCTATTCTCTTCTTGTTATTCACCACGATTCGGCTATTGCCCCTGTTTCTTTTTCTTATAGGCGGCATTCTTTCGTTGCTCGATGAGCCACAGCCCGATTTGCAAGTCTACGCTCTTCAGAATCTCAACAACCTCGTCAACGAGTTCTGGGCAGAGATATCTGACTCAGTTGCTAAAATGTAAGAAGCACATTGGGATAGTTGGAAGAGGACCACTACTAATACTGGATCTGGTCTATTAGCGAGATCTTGTATGAAGATCCCCAGTTCTCACAACGCGAGTTGGCTGCTCTAGTTGCATCCAAGGTAAGGGACTTTAAGGGCAAGGTGAACATATATACTGATGTTGGATTGGTTGGGATGGGAACTATAGGTCTATTATCATCTTGGTGAACTTGATGACTCAGTTACGTTTGCATTGGGTGCTGGCAAGTTCTTTGACTTGACTGAAAAATCAGAATATGTCGATACAATCATCTGTACGTGAGAATGCAATTGGATAATGATATCATGAGCTAAGCAAGGCATGTTTTATTAGCAAAATGCATCGACAAGTACATTGAACAACGAACGCGTCAGCCTGAAAACGAAGCAGAAATCGATTCGAGATTGCAGGACGTTGTCGAGAGAATGTTTCAACGCTGTATCGATGATGAGGAATACGAACAGGGCATCGGCATTGCATTGGAAGCACGACGCTTGGATGTTGTCAAGACCATGATTGAAAAGGGTTCTCCCAGCAAACTTTTACCCTATGTCTTGGAAGTGTGCATGACACTTGTACAGAATCTCGATTTCCGCAATCAGGTGCTACGACTTCTTGTATCATTGTATCGCGAGTTGCAAGAGCCTGATTACATCTCCATCAGCCAATGTCTTGTCCATTTGAACGATCACAGCGCTTGTAATGAGCTTCTTCAAGGTCTCATTGAAAAGGATCAAGAGGTAAGTTATTGATACACCAGTCTAATCAACATGCTTATATTGTACCTTTCTTTCAGCTTATGGCATATCAAATTGCATTTGACTTGGAGGAGAGTGCTACTCAAGACTTTTTGCTCAGGATCATCAAGGAACTGCCACAACCTGAAACTACACAAGAAGAAGGCTCAGACAAGCCTGTAAGTATAAGGAAGATTGTGTATCATCTATGAAGGGGACACTGATTCTTATTGCGTGATTAGGCAAGTGGTCCTTTCCAAAAGATTCGATCCATCCTCTCTGGTGAAGAGACTATCCGATTGCACCTTGAATTTTTGTATAGAAACAACCACACCGATCTATTGATCTTGAAGAATACCAAGGTTAGTATTGAAGTTGTACAATGTGACATGTCAACTAATATATATCAATACAGAACGCATTAGAACCAAGAAACTCCATGTATCACTCTGCTGTTACCTTTGCCAATGCATTCATGCACGCTGGTACGACTATTGATGAATTCCTTCGCCAAAACCTTGAATGGCTATCCAGAGCAACCAACTGGTCCAAATTCAGTGCTACTGCTGCTCTTGGTGTTATCCATAAGGTAACAAGAGAAAAAGCAATACTCCTATCACAAACATGTATTGACAATCAATGTAGGGTCAATTGGCACAATCCATGAACCTGTTGGCGCCTTATCTTCCTCAAGAAGGTGGCAATAGCAGCAGTGTATATTCTGAAGGTGGTTCTCTTTATGCACTTGGTCTTATCAATGCCAATCATGGCAGTGGTGTCCTTGACTACTTGAAGAATGCATTGAAGGATACCCAAAACGAAGTCATTCAACATGGTGCCTGTCTTGGTCTTGGTGTTGCTGGCATGGCTACAGACAATGAAGGTAACATGGTCTTCTTTTATACAATGAATGAAATGTCTAACAGTAGTTTCTATGATAGAAATCTATGAGGAATTGAAGAATACTCTTTTCAGTGATAGTGCTGTTGCTGGTGAAGCAGCTGGTTTGGCTATGGGTCTTGTTATGCTTGGAACTGCCAATGGCGAAGCCATCAAGGAGATGTTGGAATATGCTCATGAAACACAACATGAAAAGATCATTCGTGGTCTTGCTGTTGGTATGTCACTTATCATGTATGGCAAGGAGGAAAAGGCCGATGCTCTGATTGATCAACTCTTGGATGACAAGGTAAGACTTGATAACATGACTTGATAAATGTATTTAACGTAGACTGACAATGATATTAGGATCCTGTGCTTCGATATGGTGGTATCTATACTATTGCAATGGCATACAGTGGTACTGGAAACAACAAGGCTATCCGCAGATTGCTTCACGTTGCTGTCAGTGATGTAAATGATGATGTACGTCGTGCTGCAGTCACTGCTATTGGTTTCATCTTGCTTCGTAATCCCAAACAAGTTCCTCGTATTGTCCAACTCTTGGCTGAAAGCTACAATCCCCATGTCCGATATGGTGCTGCTTTGGCTCTTGGTATCTCATGTGCCGGTACTGGCTATCTCGTATGTACATTTGTATATCCTTTATACAAAGCCATTGATTTGAAATTCTTTTGATAGGATGCTCTCGAGTTACTGGAACCAATGACAAAGGACCCTGTTGATTTTGTCCGTCAAGGTGCATTGATTTCTCAAGCCATGGTTCTTATCCAACAAACAGATGCTACCAATCCTAAGGTTGCTGGTGTACGCAAGCAGTTTGAGAAGATCATTAGTGATAAGCATGAAGATTCTATGGCCAAATTTGGTGCTGCCATTGCTCAGGGTATCATGGATGCTGGTATGTAGTCTTTTCTTATAATGTGTTTATAATATGACGCTAACATCTTGATGCAGGTGGTCGTAATGTCACTATTTCCTTGGTATCCCGAAATGGTCATGCCAACATGCCTGCCATTGTTGGTACTGCAGTATTCACCCAATTCTGGTACTGGTATCCTTTCACACACATGTTGAGCTTGGCATTCACGCCTACAGCTGTTATTGGTCTCAACAAGAATCTCGAGGTAAGATTTAGACATATTGCATGTGAATACGTATTAACATGATGTCTTACTCATTGCAGACTCCCAAATTTGAATTTGTATCCAATGCCAGACCATCCTTGTTTGCTTATCCACCACAAATCAAACCACCATCAGCTGCTGTTGTTGAAAAGGTCGCTACTGCTGTTTTATCTACAACTGCCAAGACCAAGGCACGAGCAAAGAAATCAGAAAAGGAAAAGGGAGATATGATGGATGTCGACAAGGAACAACCTGCAGCTGCATCATCATCTACTGCTACTGCTTCCAAGGAAGAGACCAAGGATGAGAAGCCTAAAAAGAAGCGAGAGGAGAACTTTGAAGTGTTGCAAAACATGGCACGTGTGGTACCTGCTCAATTCAAGTATATCTCATTCAAGGAGGAATCTCGATACACACCTCTGAAAAAGAGCAATGTTGGAGGTATTGTCATGCTACTTGACAAGAAGCCTGGTGAAAAGGAGGATCTTATTCAGCCTAGTGCACCTTCTGGAGGTAATGTATCACTGGATGGTATATCATATGACATACTGACATGCATATATTTGTAGATGGATCGGGTGCAAATTCTACTGAAGAAGAAGCACAACCTTTTGAGCCATTTGAATATCCATTCGAGGACTAAAGAAGATGCAATTACTCCATTTACCTTACCCTTTGCTTCTTTACTCATGACAACATTTCCTTTTTTTATCTTTCCCGCCTTTTTCTTCTGCAACAAAACAACATGCCCATATAAAGACAGATTGCCATTATCATCATTTTGTAATAATCTTCAGGATTGAGCAAAGATAAACTGGATATGTTGCGTGGATAACAATAGATGTATTTCATTTGATATGATACTATGGAATAGGGATAGATAAGAATGCAGTATATGTTTGGATGATAGTTACATAGTCAAGAGAGAAGGGATTAGATGAAGGAATGGAATGGATGAAGAATGAGTAGTGTATACAATGCGTAATGGGATGTGTCTATATCAAAGTGATGATGAAAGTGGTATAAGAGAAGAGTGTGTAAATGTGTGGTATGATAGAATTATACACAGAGCTGGAAGGAGCGCTTCCCTTATTAAAAAGTGAGGACTAGAGCGCTGATAGCGGCGGCACCAAGCATGCTGACAGGTGTAGCAATACCATATAGGGAGTTACTAGCGGAATCAGCTCTGTGAACAGGTTGGCCATCATCACCAAGGATATCAATACTGGCAGACATGGTAGCACCAGACAAACGATCATGAAGCATTGTTGCTGAAGGAGTTGGAGTAACAGAGGGAGAAGCAACACATGCATTGGTATCATTGCTGGTGGTGATAAAGAAAGGCTTGGACCAAGCACTAAGAAGAAAAGGGTTAATATGTGTATTCCATGGATCATTGCTTTGTTGATACATACCTTGTGTCATCGCCATGAGCTAAACTGATCTTCCATTGTGAACAATCATCCACCACTGAAGGAAGTTGAATAACATGGGATCCAGAAGATCCATTGACTTCCTCGGCCAACTGAACTTGGGTGGAATTGGCAGATGCTGGTGCAAGACCAATGGTTACAGGAGTGTTGTCACCAGGAACCCATGCTATATATCATGAAAATGAATGTCAAAAAGATGTCATTGCGAGGTGGAAAAGAGATCCATGTACTTACAAATAGCCAAGTTTTGACCAGAACCAACAACAGTGGATTCAGCAGGCTCAGTGATAGTGAAAGGAGCAGCTTCTTGCTGACGCTTGATTGGGGATGCTGTGGCAGCATTCGAAAGCATACCAAGAACAGCAGCAATAGAGACAAGAGTGATTTGCATGATGAATGTGAGAGAGATGTAGTGGTAGTAGATTGTATTGATGATAATGCAAGTCAATGGAAAAGACATGTCCTTATTTATACTGTTTTCGAATTTGCAGGTGACAGTGATCTTGAAGGATGATGACAAAATCGCGTTTTGACCAAGTAAGTTACACAAGCTTCACATGCAATTCTGCCACGTTGCGTTGACGTGCCGCGTAAAAGTAATATCATTTTGGATGACACCTGATTGTTACGAGTTGGGTCAGTAAGTAGCCCTGCACACCCTGCTTTACTTGTTCTTATCAGCCATTGTATGCATGTTTGCTTCCGAATTGTGCTCTTTCTCCTGGATATCTTGATCTGGCCATAAGATGGATCAAATCTCTAGTATGTTCTTGATGTACACTTTCAAATGATAGCTATCTCAACAATAATGGGGTTTGCTTTGCTGGAAAGTGGCGGAAAAGAGTGGTAGAAAATGGTGAATCACATGCCAATTTCATACAACTGACTGAAGCACACATCTTAAAACTCAACCACAGATTTCGGATCGGCATTGCAGCTGCAAAAAATTACATTACGTGATTTACCTATTCCAATAATGGCATATCCACGAATGTGCTTTTGGCATTCCCTTAACCAAATGCTTGCATTTGCTTTCAACAATGACAGTCCAAGGCATACGATTACTCTATAACATACTACAGTCTATTCTATGTTTTGATCCGCATTCAACAACACTGACCAGTGTATAAGAGCTTTGCATGTATGTCTTGATAAGGCAAAAATACGGTGACGCAGATCTGACCTGATTTCTTTTCATTTCTGCTTTACCCCAGCAGCTGGCGGCGCCTTTTGCAAGCAATATCGGTTATAGAAATAACATATCGGATTACTGATATCCACTCATTGTTGCATGCTACGCATGCTTCCTTTAATGGTATTATTCCACTTTCATAATCTTATGGGGAGAGAAGGTGTAGAAAATGATGAGACACTGTTGGGGTTACATAACCAGCTATGCATCAAGAGATAACAAGATACGTATGCCTAAATCTTTTGCTATCATTCGTGCAGCAGCAACAAGATGATAAATCTCAAATTGCACCCGACAAATACCGATCTTACTCTCGGAAGATGTAGAGGAGTCACTTTCTTACTGCAGGAACAATATGGAACGGTTCCTTCCTCTTGAGTAAAGAGCATAACATCACGTTGACATCTATTGTGACAAAGAACAATGTGGCTGGATTGCCAAGGACCATGCCATGACGTCTTTATGAGCAATGACATTGTGGTTCGATCACTTTTTGCAAGGCTCTAAAAGCACCATCACTTTTTGGGGTAAAGTGTCGCATTGGTAACAAAAGAGCGTGATCCGGTTGTTGGATGTGACACAAAAGGGATCAGGGATAAGGCGGCACGATAACAGGTAGGGACCCTGGTCTCTTTCTCTTCACCAAGTACAACAACACATGCAGGAGATATGCTCATATGATCAGCAATTACTGCCCAGCTTATTCACAATCCTCCTCACGGATCAAGAAGCAGATATGTCTTTCACTTGCGTATGATTATTGTCGTTACTCATCGCCATTGATCATTGCCGAGCTATCATGAATAGCCTATTCTCAATCGAGTAATGTCTTTTTTGGCAATCTGGAACCAGAATCTGGGTCTCTGCTGCTCATTTTCATATGCAAAAGATCGTGATGCATGCACGTTTTTCAAACAGATTGATTTGCTTGCAACGTCTCATCTCACATCATACCATACTACAAGAATGACCTAATTGTGTGACACCTTTATGTTTGCTGTGAATGACTCCATTTAGATATCAATCATTCATCTTGAAGGGAACATTAAAGGATTTTGTATCAAGGATCGGTGGTGCTGGCTAGATGTAGTGACTTGGGACGTTAGAATAAACAACGATGCAAAAGCTGTCAAACTTTATTGTCCTTGAACCTTGATTCACTAAGCTAATGAGATAGTTCCACAAAAACCCAATGTTTCTCACGCATTGCAATAGTTGTCTATGCTGCAGACAGCTGGCACATTGTAACTTTGATAAGTTGGGCGGATGTATTTCTTGGTTGTCTGGTAAGTATACTGGAAGCTTGTTCATACATGCAACGGACTGCATCACCAAAATGACGACAGGGCGTAACCAATGCATAACATAACCCCCGTGTTGCATGAGCATAACAGCAGTCTCCATCACATCATCCTCACGAAGCATCCTGTGCATATATAAAGACATTTATAGGTGCTGTATCATCAAGTTGTTCTATATTCAATCATTCTATCATGCAATTCACTGTCTTTTACACCCTTGTTGTCACTTTGCTCTTGGCTATCGCTGTCCATGCTGCTCCCATTGAGGAATACAAGATCCAATCTCAAGTAGTATCCACTATCGAACGCCGATCTCATCACGAATCTGAACATCATCATTCTGATGAACATGAAGATGGCCCTGTGAAAGACGTAGTTGATGATGCTGATATCGATGATGCAGTGGATGACCCTGTTGAAGACGTAGTCGATGATAGTCCTGTCGAAGATGTGGTGGATGATGCCGATGTTGAAGATGTAGTGGATGATGCTGGAGATGTAGTCGAAGATGCAGTAGATGGTACTCCTGCCGAAAATGTAGTTGATGATGGCCCTTTTGATCTTGATTAGCTGCTTTCATACATGTTGTACCCAAACCAATGTAATAACTCGAAGATAAAATTGTAGAGTAATGTAACATTTGTGGAAAGTGTAATGTTGGTATTGAGTAGTAGTTGTATTTACATGATGTGCTGTACTATGCTGCAAACACTCCTTTGCAAACGAATGAAATAATAGCTATACTAGCAATGACACCAACGATGGAGGATGGGCTGTATGCCATGGATTGTAACCAGACAAAGAAGCTGTCATCAAGACGTCGCACATTGAATGCTCGGTATTGTTGTTGTGTTCTATCGTGTTGCTTTGCTGTTGAATCATATTGCTCCAAGATGCTAGACATGTTCTCACCAGATAATGGATGCATCTAGCGTGTCGTCCATTAGTACTAATGATCACGTTGAAGGAATTCAACCACTGCTTTACCTCCTCTTGTTCATCTTGATCCACTTCCATTAAAGGATACCGTTGCCGAGTCAGCTCAATATTCTGGACGTTGCCAAAGAAGTCTGTCACTTTCACCTGATTCAAACTATTATAAGAAAAGAGTCAAGTAACCAAATCAGATATCAATACCTTGTCAAGAGGACGTTTGTAAAGATCAGATCGGATACCAGGATGGGATGCAATCTTGGCAGGATCATATGAGTCAAACTATTGATCTATGATGAGTATGAAGGCATTTTGATATCCCATCAATACATACTAGATCTTTTAATGTCTTGTTGCTGGTCATATCAATGTTTTCCAAAAAGTCAAGGTTGTAATAAGTAAATCCATCAATGACAGCAACACCCAAATCATGATCAGTATGATGCTATGATAGGTCATCATCAGTATACAGCCATTCCAAATACAGCCATAGAATACATACCGAGTAAGAGCTTTCACCAAGCATGCTGCTACCAGTAGCAAGAATGTTGGGAGAATAAATCTTGCTATACATTGTATTGGCTTGACAAGTGTCGATCATAAAGAACATTTCATGATATCTACAAGTACCATTCATGTCAGATTGATGTAGATGCAAAGAGGAACATGAGTGATACCTTCTCTTTTCCCACATTTGTTCGAATGAATATGCTAAATCGTATGCACTGATTTCCTCTGCATCTTGAAACTTGAGAAATTCATCACCACCATGACCAGTCATATAAATGAAAATGTTGGATCGGTCATCAGATAACAAGCGTTTGGATCGAGGTGTATCAGGAGAAACACGTCCTTGAATAGCGTATTAGATACTTGTTGATTTGCTTGGATGTTCTTTGTACCTGTCAGCATACGGATAAAGTTCTCTACTGTCACTTCATATCCACGATAATCCACTTCTACATTGTCGCCATATAGATCCAATACGCGTGCTGCATTGTTGTAGACAGTAGCTGGATACTTGTTGCGTGGGTTACAGGACACGTCGTCGGCAAGCATAAGGATAATATTGGAATCGGGAATGCCGAGTCGTTTGACAGTGCGATACATTGATAGCGTGTTGGCAATATGGCGATAGTTGAACCAGAATCGTGAAGTGCATACCTTGGAAAGAGAGAATGAGTTATATGGAAGAAAGAGAGTGCTAGTTGGCTTACAAGTACTGCCCAATTGTTGGTATGACCACTTTGACTAAAGAAGCCCTCTACTTGCTCTTCTTTTGTCGTTTGTCCATTGACGCATGCCGACAGTGCAATCCATAGCCAGGCGATTAGATAACCATAGGCGTATATGTTCGCCATTGGAACAATAAATATGTAAGGGTATGAAGGAAAGGAGAAAGAAGGTGTATTAAATGTAACCCACTGGGCGGGGAGTGTCCCTTATTGGATTTCCAGCACGTGAGCCCACTTACCATAGCATGGATCACAATGAAACATCACTGCCTTTATCAAAGGACACTGACGTGCTCTTGAAAGACATAAAGCAACGATCTATGGTTGATTATGATACAAAGAACCAAATACGTGTATAATTGACGTTTATTATTCGTGCTTGTTGAATGAAACATAAAAGAAAGATACAATTGCTTGCAAGTGATTCCGTATGACTTGAAATAAGAGGAATGTTACTGATGCTTTTGACTGAGTATTACAAGTAGCGCAAGGATTTCTGGCGATCTGTATTTGTTCTACCATACCTTCCACCGCTCTTTGTTCCAGCAACACACACAGATAACCAACATGGCCTTGGAACCATCCCCTGACACTCTTCAACAACGCATTGCAGAGTCACCTAACCTTGAACAAGCAATCAACGACATTCAACGTGACTACAGCTTGAACTCTGTACCTGGCATGGAAGCCATTTATCCCCTACTTGACATTTCTGGTTGTACGCGCATGCAAATCCATTCGGCTTGTCTACAGGCCATCAACAACGCAGCCGTTTCACGCATACTGAGTCCTGACTTTGGTCTTGCCGAGTAAGCATATGAAGGTGATAAGTGATGGATATGGAATAACACGCTTTATAGTTTCGAGCGTGTCTTTGACAAGGCCATGTCCTACATTGAATATCCTCAGCTTCAGACGATCCCCATGACTCTACTGAGGAAGTTTGTATCTGATATCAAACAAGAGACACTTGATCAACTTAAAGAGAATCCAAAAGTGTTTCAGGTATGTGTGTGTATTTAGAGACTTATAGTGTTATTCATATGTTATTTGATCCAGAATTGCCCATTGAAGATCAAGCAACGTATTTGGAAACAAGATGAAGCCTTCTTTCAGAGTCAAGTGTTGGAACTTCTTAATGAATATCATCATGATGTGGATTTACAACGATTGGCTATGAATTTACGACCTGACAGCTATCAGGAGCTACTTACAGAAAGGTAAACGGGTTGATATACTTATTGGATATGATCTAATTCATCTACTTTAGACGCAATCATCCTCACATGCAGAAAATGATGCAGATCATCAATGGAGATCCCAAGTTATACGACATGTTTATCAAGACTTTGAAGATTGTATTTGAATCCACGCCTTATCCCAGTCTTTGTTCGATTCGTGTGGATCTTCTTATGAACTACCATGATAATGACTTTTCAGAGGTAAGAAAAGATATATCAATACACTTTATTTCATACTCACTGATTGCATTATTAGATATATGACGAAGATCCTTGTCACCAATTGATTTGGTCCCTTGACACTTGTGTGCGTACCCAGAACATGGATGAAGTGATTATTGAAAAGATCAAGGAATGCTTTGATGATGTCAGTAATGGCACTCCCCTTTATACGTAAGTACATTCAATATCATTTGCTTTCATGTGTACACTAATAACTTGTTTATAGTGACTTTGCTATGGTCATTATGGATCCTGCTATATCCAACTTTTTATCCCAATGTGTTGTGAAATGGTTGAGGACCAGTGTGGATGAAGGAGCACCAGAGAATTTGGAACAGCTGATCAATTACAATGCCAAACTACTCAACTTGGCTGAACACGCTCCTATGGCAGCCAGCAAACATCAAAGAATACCAAAGCTTGATAAGGATCTACGTAGTCGATTCTGGAACGCCATGTGTCGAATCATTGTCGAGGAAAACAATCCACGTGCAACAGTTGGTACCAACGAGTCAGAAGTCATTACAGATATGTTACGAAAGAGTGAGATTGCACGCAAGACCTTTGTTCACTATTGCACAGATCGTGCTTATGAAGGCGATGTTGCCACACTTCAACGATGTTTACCCTTTGTATTGGCGTCTTTACCATCATCCTCCAGCAGTGATCACAGCAATGATGCACACATCTTCACTTATGAAAGCTTTATTGATACATTCGTCAACATCCTTGCCAAGAAATGGCTCTTGAATTGTATCAAAGATCCTCAATGGCGCCAACCTGTCATGGACAACTTTTTATTACAAGTCGTGCGTTGGAACACATTGGCCCACAAGCAAGTGGTGTTATTACTGGCTGAATACTTTTTACATGCCAAATTGCTGAATCAATTGAATGAAAAGGTGGCATTGATTGCCGAATGGGCTGATTATGCATGTGAACATGGTGCCAAAGACAACAAGGTAAGTAACAGATATTCATGCAATATTACAAGATTGCTGACATGTGACATTTGTAGCACATGGAAGAACTGCACGATGCATATGAATCATTATTGACAAGATCAGAGACTGTTCAAGAAGGTCAATTCCGTATTGGTCCACCTACTGTGAAGCAATTTGTGCGAGGACATTTATAATAGTATTACATGAGTGTCTATTGTACATAAGATAAAGTGTTGTATATATACAAAAAGTAGCAATGTGTTCAGAAAAGTATGTGTGTGTTTCTAACTGAAATCATGACTATCGTAAAGGCTTGGATGGGGAACAAGGCTCACAACATGCGATGGAAAGTCTGCCATATCCAGTTTTATAGTCTTGTACTTTGACATATCCTCTTGCAATTGCTCTGGTCTGGTTTGTGCCAATAACGATCTTTCTTCGTATACAAAGAAGCCTATTATAAACAAGTCAATGACTCAACTATTCACCATTATCGAATCATACCTGCAGCCTTGTGTCTTGTTGGATGAGGATTAGAACTAGGAGATGTTGTAGATAATGATGAAGATGGGTGACCAGTCGATGAGGAGCTTTGGCTGATGTTGCTTTTGGTGGAGCTCGATTGATATGTGATGCCGTTTATGACAGCTGTGATGTCGTACTCTGTAGGTGTCTTTATGCGATTTGCTCTCTTTGAAGATGCTATGAATTCTGCTATTGCCTTGTTGCCTTTGTATGCCTTTTGCCACTTTTGGGTACGTCTCTTTATCATCTTATCTGTGAATCGTTGACGTATGAAGTCGGGACAATGCTTTCGATAGGCTCTGTAGCTTTCCAACAGTTTGAGCACACGTTCCTGACGCACTACTGACTTTATCCACTTGTCACCGTGTTCTGGTAACCGGGCGAGATTGTCCAAGACACCCAAGATCGATTCTAGTGAAGACTCATGGCGTTTGTGTTCAAGGAATTCCACCAATTCGTCAGTTGTAACAGGGAAAAGAGGCAGATCTTTAACAAGACGCTCGTCGTCCTTTAGCTTTAGATAGTTGATGTAGTTATAGATAGATTTTATAGACATATGTGGACAATGAAAAGAAAAGGGGTGGAATAGAATGTTTGGGTTACACAGTGTAAGCATCGCTACTTCATTGCTTCAATCCAATATCCTTTTCAATCAATGATGCAGCAATGGGATGATAAAATGCCTTGTGCTTGATAAAGGTCTCTCTGGCAAGTTCAGCACCATCTTGAGCCTTGTACAAGAGACGATAAAGGGGTCTGACAAACTTCATGCGTCCTTGTTCTGTGATGAATGCTACGACATGAGGATAGATAGGCTTGTAGCTAGCAAGAACACACAACTGTTGCCATCTGAAACGAACATCACTGTTGCGAATAGCAGTCATCTTGTACAGTTCATCCATCTTGGCCAATACATGGTGAGGGAAAGGTTCACAATCCGTGAGACGTTCAAGGAATACAACTAGAGATTCAACCCATCAATCACATGATCCTATTTCATCCTCTTTCACTTACGTTTTTGAGTAGCAGTGAACTTTTCCACATCACTGGGAGCAAAGCCAGACAAATCATCCGAGTTACGTGCTTCATCCCAACGCTTAGCAAGAGCATAACACTGATCAGCAAGTGTGGTGTCAAACTGGGGATCCACTGGTGGCATTCCCTTGCCGTTGATCCAGAGATCAAAATCAATTGTCTTGAGCTTGTCCACAACGCTTTGACCATGATTCTTCTCCATATAATCAAACAAATGAGCCTTCCACTCTTCAGTAGTAATAGACTTGGATGCGAAACGCTCAACATGGGATTTCATGTATGGTTCAAAGACATCGGGACCACCAACAGTCTTTTCAATGTGGTATAAGAGATTGAAACCCTTCTCTATAACAATCAAGACAAAATAAATACATGACTTTTGTGCATAAAAGCTATTACGTACCATAAGGAATAGAGCTGAAATAGTCATCAGGGTCAATACCACTGCTAAGATCAGGCTTGAGAATAGTGGCAGGTGAATCAGGACCAAACAACTTGACGCTTTCCTTCAATGCCTTCCAGCCTATAATATCCATGATGAGCTGATTGCTACTATCAGTTTTCATCCCATATCTTACCAATGATGGAGCTGAATTGACGCTCAAGTTCACCATGCAAATAACGCAAGATCTTACGTTCAGTAAACACAGTCCAGCCTTCGTTCAACCAAAAGTGTTCCTTCAAAAAGAGCCGGGTTAGCCCTGAAAGATGAGTGAACATGATCCTTGTTAACTTACCCAGTTGGCAGTAGTGACCAAGTTACCCATCCAGCTGTGAGAAATCTCATGTGCAACGACATCGACAGCACTGCGATCACCTATTGTAAATGTTTGTTAGATACAATGACTTTTAGCAATGAAGAATAGGCAGCTTTTTTACCATTGACCAAGGTTGGTGTAACGAATGTCAAGCAAGGGTTCTATAAAAGGAATATTTAAGCGTTTAGAGAACAATCATCTTTTTTGTATCGGCGATGGCCAAAAGTTTACCTCCATTCCGCCATAAGGGAAGGATGGGGGAAGTACCAACAAGTCATAACGACCCCATTCATAAGGCGTCAACAATTTTTCACCAGTAGCAATAAACTTTTCAGTATCCTAATCCCATTTTCCTACATATGAGTACACCATTCCACATCTTCAAGTGATCGTAACTCACCTCGAATTCCCAAGCAGCAGCATCCACCATTTCAGGCTCGCACCATACTGTACTACGGGGACCAATTTCCTTGCCAACAAGATTACCAGCAGCAATAGCAATCAAGTAACTGGGCATAGTAGTCTTTTGCTGAAAGTGATAGGTAGTAAGACCATTGCCTGCATCATCTTGACCAGTGTGCAATGCGCTCATCAAAACGCGTAAAGGTGATGTAACATCAGCTGAATAAGTGATCTTGACGCCAGGAGTGTCTTGACAAGGAGCAAAGGAACGTGCATGGATCTATGTACAAATTGAATACAATGCTATTCATCATCCCGTATTCGTATTGATACTTACAGCTTGACATTGGGAGAAGAGATAGGGATGTTTCTTGCCAAGGGTTTGTCTATGTGATATTGACATTGTTAGCTTCATTGCCCTTTACTACCATCCACATTACTTACTCTGGTTCCAAATATTGAACAGCAGTACACTTGTCAGTGGTAGAATAATCAACCTTGACCTTGATCTTGGTGCCTTCAGCAATAGGTTGGGCTAATTGAATAGTCAAAGCAGAACCAAGGGCAGCGTGGCGGTCTGCAATCTCATACTGGTGATGACACGTGGTTTCAGTTAGCCCAAATCATTCTATACATATGCGACTAATGTCCATTTACCTTGGCTTCAGTATCATTGACGTATACAGCGCGAATATCAAGATAGCTGGTATCAAGCACCACCTTGTCAACATTGTCCTTGAGCGCGACCAAGTCCAAAAGGACATTGCCAGCAATCTTGCGTTCTTGAAAGGAAATGTTCCAGTTCAAGTGAAGGTGAGTAGTGACAATGTCTGAAGTGTTTGCGAAACTGCTAGGGTCTTTGACTGGCATGGTGTGTGTGTGAATGAAAGAGAGGTACGCGGTAGGCGTGCGAAAAACGAGAGGCACTTTAAAATACAATCGGAGCACACCCGACTCTCGGATGCAGGTGACTCGCTCTATTATCAGGCACAGAGCATTTCTGCAGTAGAACAACTGTTCCCCCCATACAATCAGTAGACTAGACTTAATCCCATAGATAAAGAACTGATATATTTTGATTTACATCCAACTGCATTACTTGATGAGAAAAATGTAAAGGAGATATTGAAAACAAGCTTCTAACGGAACTGAGGAGGAACAGTAGCATCCCAGGATTTGTAAACTGACTCATAAAACTCTTTCTCGATGAGCACACGAGCACCTACAGTAGCCAAAGCCTTGGAAGCAAGCAAAGTGGCTTCATGAGCTACCATTGTGCCTGTTTGTTCGGCAAATTCACGCGTATGTGGGAAGGATTTACAATGAATAGAGTAACCTGGATGGATGCCTGGTACACAAGCACTATCATGATAGTAATGATGAGACATCATACAGTGAATAAACGAGATTTGGGTTTTATCTTACCTGACGTTACCAAAATCGGTTGAACCACCCATCACTTTGCTCTTTTGGATGAAGCGTGGTGGCATTTCTGCACCTCCCAACTCTTTGTAGTATTCAGCATATGCATCTGCCAAGAATTCATTCTGTGTGATTTCTAGATATCATTGTCGTCAGTCTTTATGCCTTTCGCTCTACCAGTAGTAACACAAATTACCTTTACACATTCCAGTTTCACGCCACTTGAGCTTCATTTCACATCCAGTTGATAATGCAGCAGCTTTGAAGCAGTTTTCCACTTTGACTTTGAGCTGCTCGATACGAGCAGCACTAGGAGCACGGATATAGAATTTACCCGAAGTGAAGTCAGGAACCACGTTGGCCTATATATACAAGCAAAATGAGATCACGTGCACTTGTTACTTTCACATTGCATCTTATATATTACCGCTTGACCACCATTGGTGATAATACCATGCACACGATCCGATTCTTCAAGTTGTTGACGCAACAAGCCAACATTGACCCATGCTTGACAAATGGCATCCAAGGCATTGACACCCATCCATGGTGCACCTGAAGAATGTCATTCAATATGGGATAGATATAAGCATACAATCAAGACTTACCACCAGCATGTGCAGGCTTTCCATGATATTCAACAGTGAAGTCATGTTGTGCTAATCCAGAATAGTGATTGCCATCTCGATTGCCAGGATGAAGCATCATGCATGCATCGACATTGTCTTGGAAAACACGCTTTTGGCACATCATAATCTTGCCATCCAAGGGTTCTAAATCATGTATAGATATCATTGAGCATATGTTTTATCCTAAACCATACACTATACCTTCAGATGGTGTTCCAAACAATACAACTTTGCCAGTAGTGTGTCCTTCTTCCAAAAGCTTCTTGACAGCAATAGCACATGCAAGGCCTGCAATAGCAATACAATTATGTCCACATGCTATACATATCACAAGTTAGATATACAAGCATGACCAATATGTTACAAAAACCTACCATGACCAATTTCAGGCAAGGCATCATATTCTGAGCAAAAACCAATACGACGACCTTCACCACGACTGTACTCGGCAATGAATGCAGTTTCCAAACCAGCAGCACTGCGTGTCACTTTGAAACCTTGGCGTTCCAGATAATCTGTCAACACCTGATGAGCATGATATTCTTGCATACCAATCTCTGGATTTTCATGCAGCTGTACACAATCATGTTAGTAGTCATAACATTGTTGTCAACAAACACTTACATCCAAGCTGATCTTTCGCAAATCTGCAGAGACACTTTCAATAGTCTCGCCAATCACCTTCTTGGCTGTAGTGAGAAGATCTTGAGCCTAACATACATGAATCAGTCTTGAGAATCATGCAGTAATCATCAAAGCATACCTTTGTGTTTTCAGTCACCATGTTTTCTATATAGTGTCAGATATTGGATCGCGTCCAGAGCGTGCTTTTATAGGTGAAATGGTTACTGAAACAATGTAAGCATGAGAAAATCCGATACCGTAAGTCATGATAAAAAAAAGGGACGGCTCGGTGGAGCTCAGAAAGGACAATATGTATCCTATCGCGTCTTTAATCTCTCATTGATTATCTACATCATTCAACAATGACCATGGTCCACTTACAAACATGCATGCTTCTTGATCATACTTGGTTCATTCACATTCTATGCATCATGGATCTTGATCCAAGCTAGATCACTTAATTCATTGTGTGGTGACAATGAAATTAGATCAAGATTTTGTCACCCGGAATTTAGGTCTTCTTCCCACCAATGAACTTTATCACTTATTCCCACTCCCACCGATCAGCAAGCAAAAGACCAAACCTTCATGCCCATTACCAATCAGCGTCACACGAACGTAATGATAGCTACATCTGTCATTAAAAGCTCTGATAACTTATCTATGCTCAGTAACTGTATCTGACTGACAATGATTGTCATGCTCTTCAAGACCTATGAGCTCGAGATAGAGAGACTTTAAGAGTATAGCCGTGTCACCTTTATCGATTTCTATTCATGTGTGCAAGATGATCCTCTATTCCAGATTACGTGATGAAATTGAATCTCTGTGTGTGTTTTACCACGCTTTTTCGTTTCCGGGAGATCATCCGGAGAAGTTACACAAAATGGCTATGGATGCTGGATCAATGTCTTCTTTATGTACTGAAAAATGTGCCTACCATGGTAGTTTGTTATATACATGCTGTGTAAGAGCACGCAAAACTAATCACATCTAGTGACGACAGCTTGTCTAATGGCTTCATATAACTTGTCACGGATAGGGTCTTGGTATTTTAAGCGGCGTGCACGGGCATTTAGTCATGAACAAGTCTAATGATCTTTATTTAGGTAATTACACTGAACAATGAATGACGTGTTTCTAAGGAACCAATTCGCGTATTATAAAACACGCTTGGCATATGTAGGTGGAATGCTCCGCCAGAATCAACATAAGCACGATCATGATATACATAGCAAGGAGTATTCTGCTGATGAATGATGACGAATTGCTGACAAAAGGCAAATTAGCATTGTGTAGCCAAACTGTCGGGTGCATAAACACTGCTCTTCAAATCAGGTCCAAATTGGCAACATGGTCAAGGAGTTGTCCCATTGATTCAATCCATCATCTGGAAAAGGATCATGTGATATCACTACACGCCATCGAATGCTTTATTGCATAGCATTTACAGTGCCTTTTAGTATACAAGGATGCATGGAAAGTCTAAGCATTGGAATATATATATCTGCCAAAAGACAACAACAACAAGGAGCAGCAAGTACTTGATCCAAAGCATCATCATCGCCTGTCAGTAGAAAGGCAGGGCATTATACAGATTAGGCAACATTCCCTTCTTTCCGAACACGTTCTAACATACCCCTTTTCTTCTCACTTCCGCACCTTTCTTTACAACCATGGTCAGCCAACCAACAACCGAAGTAAGCAAAAGAGCAATCCTGTCGGTCAAGGTCAACACGCTAAATCGAGCACTGTCCTTAGGTCAAGAATGAGCCCTTCAACAAGGATGAAGTGACTACCATGATCAAAGAAGTAAGTATACACAGTAGCAATCCACCTTGGCAACTTTGGACCCGGCATCTCATTCAGCTTGTTGTAACATCTACTAGACAGTGGAATCTGTTATTCAGGACGCTGAATACTCGCATAGCAAAGTACCACAGTGGAACTCGAGTATCATTGATGCTTGTCTTGCCAAGCTCAAGGAAATCAACAAGAGCTACAAGTATGTTGGTAAGTAACAACGATGGCTAGTCTATAGGATAGTGATTGACGCTGCAGTATGGATAGTTACTTGCGTGGTGATGCAAAGGAATGGTGCTGGTTTTTATGCTGGCAGCTCGGTATATTGGGACAACGCACGCGATGGCAAGTACCTTTTTGTTTATGCAGTTTCACATGATTCTAATACGGTTCTTCAACATGCAATAGGAAGTGCAGCATATCGTTACGAGAACAAGTCTTTGTATGCTCTTGTCAATGTCTTTGCTTTGAGCGTATGATAGCAATCACTCTTTACATCCAACATCATTTTATGTCATATCTTCATATCCCTTTCTTCTCCAATACAACATGGCTTCATCAATGTAAATGCTTTTTATGGGGATGATTTTTTTCATTTGAGGATGGGGATGATGAGTAAGGACACAAAAAAGGGGACAAGTGGGAGACTAATTGAAAAGAGGAGGATCGACTGGCATCTGCATAACAAGTTCTTCCAGACTACTCCAGTTATCAGCTCGTTGTCGTGAATACTGACTAGTTCCCTTGACATAATTTCGATACAACGATGATACAAAGGCTTGTTGTTTGTGCAAATAGATAATCTCTGACCACATACAAAATTGTATAAAGATTTGTCGACACTTTTGATCATGAAGCTCTCGTTCATCCTGTAACATGTGTCAGTACACAAAAAGTGATTCTTCTTGTCCTCTTCTTCTTACCGTCCTAATCGATTCTTCAAGTTTTGCCACCTCGGCTTCTAATCCAGGGACACCTTTGTTCTGATTCACTTTGGCACGATTGGCTGATATTCGCTTTGTCAAGGAATCAATCTGTGTAGCTGCCAACTTTTCTCGCCGTTCATCAAGTTCCTGTCATAACCAAACTTGTCAATGTCCACAGGACTTGACCCACAGCTCCGCAAACTTACTCTATATGCAACAAGCAAGTCCCGAAAGTTCTTGAGATTCTCCAAAACGCCATCTGCTGCTGCATTAACCTTGTATATGTATTGTGTTAGATACAACTACCACATCATGGTATGTATATATATAATCTTACCTGGTTTTCCAAAATGGTACTTTCTCTTTGCATATGTTTTGCAACATTCTCATATCCTTGAATCACTTGCTGACATTCAGTACAATCGGATGCGTGGTATCGATGCTCCGTTTCTGCAAGAGCACTATAAGATGTAAAAAAAATAAGCACTAGACTTGATCTGGATATACTTGGCACTTACTTTAATGCGATGCTGTATCGGACATAATCTGTGGCCTGGCCATGCATTCTCCGAATGATACGTTCCATGATAAAGCAAAGATTGACATAATGATCAATGGCTGATCCAATACGTTGTCGTGTCTTTCTGAGTTGATCATCAAGGTCACTGGGTATCATACTTTTCAATTCGCTCATGTCATGCTCTGTACGTCGGTATTCTTCTTCGATTGAAGGTGGATTCTGTTTACGCCATGCTGCCAATTCCTATACCACGAGATCATATTTTAGATTACAATCGTGCCACTTTCTTTTTTCTCTCCAGATTCCGAATCTTACTTACCGATGGCTCAGTTAGAAACTTGATTACCACATCATCGTTCCTGAGTACAGGATGTCGTACTACAGCATTAATGAATCGAGATAATCCTTTACGTCGTTTCTCAAGGAATGCTGAATCTCCTACAGAACGACGTTGTGATGCTGGTTAAACTTGTTGATATTCCTCTCTCTGTTTGATATCATCATTTGTCATACGTACTTCCTCCCACTTTCTTTGGTGGTAAATTGGGTAAGATGCGAAAAGGATAACGTCGCCCAAGAACTTCCATCAACCACCAAAAGTCACTGAAACGTCGTAGTACAATCGATGATCGCTTTTGGCTTTCAATAATATAGTTGACATGCTTGAAAATGAATCCTTCACGTTCTGGTGCAATTGTCACTTTGATCTCCTCTATTTGATGAAACCATTTTCGTGTATCCAGTGCTTTATGGTTGCCATTGTTGTTGTGATGTTTCAGCTCGGGTGATCGTACACGAGGTGTACTGTGCTCAGAAGACTTGTCCATCCCTGGATACCCCCCATTGATCTTTGGACTTTCACTGCCAGTCAATGGTGATGTTGTTTCAGGATGTTGTTGTTTAAGTGGATCACTGGTACGAATGGATGGTGGTCGTTGTTGTTGTTGTTGCTGCTGCTGTTGCTGAAAAATAGGTGGAGTCGGTGATTCCAAGGTTGGTTCTGGTAAGGCTATATGCACATCATTTGACATCTCAGTTATCCTCCTCCTCCTCCGAATCACTATAATCCACACTTACCATAACGATGACGCTGTATTGTATTGAGTGATATACCTATTCAACATATAAGTCATATTATATATATCTCTTATATACAATCATTACCCATTCTTTGTTGTCCACAAGCAAGTAAAGCCAATGCAACATTGAATTCTGCTCTATCAACATAGCTTCCACCATCCGGAAGAACAATCCGAAGTATCTAAGTAGGTGAATATCAGTAAAGGAAATAACATACTGAATAAGGTTATGCTTGCCATGTCACACACCTTGTCGGTATCGCTACCTGATAATCCACCGCTGCGTTCCAAGCAATCACGTAACGCAAAACTGGATACTCTTCCCGATACTTGCAGCTGTGCAAAAGTAGTATCATATATGTCTGGTAATGTGACGCCATCTACAAGTAGTTGTTGATATATGTAATCTCGACTATCTTCCGAGACTTACTTAATACAGTTGACAAGGATGGTTCAAATAAAGTATCATGATTATCCACTGATGCTGTTACTGCTGGTGTAGTTGACATGGAAGGTGGTGGAGCTGGTGGAGGAGGATGAAACGTCTGTTGAATAGGTCGACTCTCTTCAACAATAGCAGTACTCCAAGGATCGTCGTCATAGTGTGGAGAAAAGAACGATGTCGTTAAACCATTGGTGGCATGAGACGAAGTTCCAAAGAAGGACGAAGACGCGTTGCCAATGTTGAAAATAGAACTCGAAAGTGGGTCTTCCTCGTCGTGTAGCATGTGTGTTTTGTATTTATGGAAAGAGAAAGAAAGGATATAAAGTGCGTGTGTGTGTGTAGAGATAAAAGCACTGGCCCATTCTCTCCCACTTTTTGCCAATGCGAGTGAGCATTAAAAGTCAGTTCCAACAATGCCAACATCCCCCGCTCTCTCCCAAAGGCTTGGCCATTACTTTTACACACTTGGCATAAAAGCCAAGCAGTCCATCACTTGCTTCATACTATCACATCACGTCATCCATTACTCACTTGCAAGTCATATGACATTTGATTCAATCATGACGTGTACAGCAATTCCCATTCTAGCTTTCTTTCTCATCATCATCCTCTTTACAAATATCGCTCGGGTGCCACGGCACAGGTTGTTGTGCTCCTGAACTTTGATTGTTACACTGTGCTCTGTCAATTGAACATTATGAATTGACTCCGCTTACATGTGCCTCACTTGATCAATGACCATAAAAACAAAGAGTCCGAACAAATGATACCAGCACTCATCTTTAATAAAAAAAAGAATTGTCTATCTATAAAAGACTTCCACATACTGAATGAAGGAAGGGGTATCTTCTCCACACGTGTTCGAGGAGAAAGGGTGTAAGCGTATTGAATGGGTTGGCATGCCATACTTCCCAATATGCAAATGCATTCACGAACCAAGGGAAAGTAAAGAATCCTATAGTGATCACCCAAATGTGACCCAGAAGCTTTCTTGTCCACTGTCGATGACTGATCTTGCTGAATCGCCGCCAAATACCTTGTTCCACAATGCATAAGACACCATGTAAAGTGAAAAAGAAGCATTGTTGTCCTATCAGATGCTTTCCATATCCATCCACACCAGATTCACAAAGTGCAATGTATTCATGCATCAGGCCAGAGACAAAGAACACCGAGATTGTTGCTGCTACTATAGCTACACGTGGTGCTGTACCCTTTTTCTTCTTGTCTTTTTGATCCCTGATACCATAGACACGATTGATCAAAGTCCGGATGGGTCGAAAGGGGATCACCAGCCAAATGCTACGAAATACTTGATGCCAACGGCAGCTCCAAAGTTCATTTAGAGAAGAAGCCAATACTGGATGATTCATCAATGGTTGCCATTCATCTATAAACACATGTAAGAGTCATAAAAGATCATCACGTTGCTATCATTGTCTCCATGCAACATACCCGGCTGATAATCATGTTCACCATGGATCACCAAGTAAGTCAGCTGCAACATGTATCCAAATGTGTTGATCACCAATGTGAGATAGATGACAGCAAAGACGAAAAAGGCAAAAAATAGCACATAATCATTGTTCTCTTGCATTGCAAAGACGTCTTGTCCTGAAAATGTGGCAAACCAAGATGCGACAATATTGCTCAAGATCATTGTCACCAACATAGGCACCAATAAATAATAACGAGACACTCTTGCTGTGTTGTTGCTGGTATCTTGATT
This sequence comes from Lichtheimia ramosa, assembly GCA_008728235.1. Classification (NCBI taxonomy): domain Eukaryota; kingdom Fungi; phylum Mucoromycota; class Mucoromycetes; order Mucorales; family Lichtheimiaceae; genus Lichtheimia; species Lichtheimia ramosa. The sequence continues at coordinate 747,578 of CP031827.1, read as the reverse complement.
CGTTTTACGTAAAGCTGACCATAACTGATCACTGAGCTCCTTGACATCGAGACGAGCTGGGATGCCATATAACATTGGTGCAACATAGATTGGTTCAAGGCACCGTAACACCGTATTAAACGCCTGAATCTCCAAAACAGTATTCAATGCTTGATATCCATGTAAGTCAACTCATCAACACTTGTAGTGGTAGATATACCTGTGTTTTGACCTGCTACCATTACTGGCAAAAGAAGACATGCCGCCATGGTAGGTATGGACAAGAGTTGTTTGATGCCGGTGCTGAACCGATCCGTCATAGCGATCCCCCATTGAACAAGACAAACAAAGCCAACAATGCTAGCGTAAATGTATGTCGGTAGCCTGATACGGTCGTCGCCACTATAAAGTGCTGTAGTAAACGCTTGCCAAGCCATATTGGTGATATTCAAGAGTGCAAGAAGTACAACATTGATTCAACACTGTGCCTTTCAGCTGTATGTCACCTGGACGTAGGACAAATGTCAACCAGGACCCTTTGATAGAAATCCTCTTTTGTAATGAATCCACACGATCCTTATGATCATAAGGTCCATCTTGTACATATCAATGCAATAACAATGATATACGGTCCATCTTGTACATATCAATGAAATAACAATCATATACATCACTACCTATGCAGTGTTCTTTATTTGGTTTGAATGGCTATATAAGGATCGGGCTCAGCTGCTCTTCAGTGTCATCATATACTATATCCCAGCATCCTTTTATACAAAGTGTCTTTAGCAATAATGACTCATGACCATGTACATGAAAAAGTGTTAACAAGATTCAGTTTGAGATACATTTCTGCAGGTGTGATCAGCTGCACAAACATTGCCTTATTTCCCTTTCAAGACTAGGTCTATTTTTTGACACTTTGACACAAGAATAGCAATTGATGATACAATGGCAATGTGGATGACTTCACATTCTTTTTTTGAATAGGATCTCTAAACTAGCAAAAGTGCTACTGAATAAAAGAGGGAATTATGAACATGTGCGCGTAAGAGTTGATTGGGGAATGATTGTAGGTTGTGATGGTGTGGGATGTGTGCAAACAGGAGGATGACAAATGGAAAAAGATTACATACAAAAAGCAGAGAGAGATAAAATGCCAATGATTGAAGAAAAAAAAGTATAAAGCAGGGTTACGGAAGGAGTTGTAGTAATGTATGTGTGATAGGAGACATGTGAATTATGGTATTTCTTTAACCAAAGTGTGAATAGTATCCACCACCACGTCGTCCTCCTCCAGGAAAACCACCAGCTCCACCAAAGCTAGCACCTGGAAAACCGCCTGCAGAGAAACCAGCACCACCAGGGAAGCCACCAGCAGATGAGAAACGTGCACCGCCTCCCATACCACCTCCCATACCACCGCCAAACATTTGCATAAAGATATCATTGACATCGACACCACCCATATCGAAACCAGCGCCTCCCATGCCGCCCATGCCGCCATCAAGATCAACACCAGAATCATATCGAGACTTCTTTTGTGGATCACTGAGAATGGCATATGCTTCACCAACTTCCTTGAACTTGGCTTCAGCCTTGGCGTCACCAGCATTCTTATCAGGATGGTATTGCAATGCAAGTTTACGATAAGCCTTCTTGATTTCTGAATCAGTTGCACTCTTGCTCAATCCCAAAATCTTGTAATAGTCTTTACGCTGAGACTTCTTGAGCTCCAATTCAGCCTTTTGTAACAATGAGCGGTATTCTGATATGACAATAAGTAACTTTGTTGAAAAAGATCTCGAATAAAAGCACACATACCTCTATTGCTTGCATCCACTTCAGTCAAACGACGATAATCCCGAACAGCTTCTTCATATTCTTCCAATTCCATATAACAGGCAGCTCTCCTGCTATATACCTTGTTGAAGTCAGGATCCAATTCAATTGCTTTGTTGCAGTCTTCCAATGCTTCTTGAAACTTCTTGAGCTAAAGTATGATCCACAATCATGTCAGTTCATATCAATAGATATATCATACACAAACGTACCTTTTGCAATACAGCAGCTCGGTTGGAATAAAGCTTTGCATTCAGAGCATCATTCTCAGGATCGATTTCCAAGGCAGCACTGTAAGCATCAAAAGCTTCCTGTAACTGATTGGTCTTGAAAGCAGTGTTACCCTTTTCCTTGTGAGAATCAAGAGCACGAGCCTTCTTCAATAACACACGTGCTTTGGAGAAATCAGGATCGCAACGCAATGCTTCCATACAATGGGCAACTGTCTTTGCATTGTCACCTTGGCCATAAAAGACACGAGCTCGAAGATACAAGACATCTGGGTTTTGGGTATCCAAACGCACCAAATAGCTGGTAAAAGTCAGTAATGCAAATGGATACTACTTGTGCAAGTACTTACTTGACAATACGACTTGCTTCAGACCACTTTTTCTGACCAAGAGCACATTCTGCACGCCAAACATCCCACTTGAAGGGAACACGATCAGCATCCACCATAGAAATGGCACGATCAAGACTGTTACCAGCAAGACCCCACTGTTTGTTCTGCATGTACATTTCCATTTGACCAATATAGTTCTTGAGCCCCAACAAATTGTTGTATTCACGCTGAGCTTGTGCATTGGATTGATCCACCTGAAGAGCCAGCTCGTATTGACGGGTGGATTCCTCCAGATTGCCGAGATTCATGTGACATTTACCAGCACGACAATATGCCTTGATATTGTTGGGATCCAAAGTAGTGGCAGTACGACAATCATCAGCAGCTTCCTTATATTTACCAAGCATTGTCAATGCTGCAGCACGGTTGGCATAATAAGTAGCGGTGTTGGAGGAGAGTTCTAATATCGATATGCGTAAGCCTTTTCATCATTCACTATCATCAAGGATATATTTACCGATTGCTTCTGTATATAATCGAACAGCTTCATTGTAATGTCCATTCTTGTATTGTTCATTGGCTTTTGCCTTGATCTCTTCGGCAGTTCTGAAATAGATCATTATAAGTTTGACATGTCCCAAATAAAGTGATATGCTGTGACAACAAGTCTTTTTTTTCCGCTGGTTGATAGTAGGCGGTTTGCATGCAAGGAAGAGCAGATATCAAGAGTAAACTTACAGAGGAGAGCTGCTGTCAATGTCCATAGGGCTGTGTGTCATTGTGTGCCAATGTCAGAAAGAGATGGGTGAATGCTGTTTGAACGTCAAGTTGTTGCAACAAAGACGAGGAAAGAGAAGGAAAAGAAAAACAGATAATGGCAAAGGGGTAGCCTTGGTTAAACCTTGGACCAGCTGAAAAAAGTCACTCCAATCGAATGTGCTGGAAAGCCAAAGCGGATAGTGAAAAACAACGAACCAAACTGCTGCATCCCTACCCAAGCACATCAACTGCTCTTGAAACATGATCCACAATAACACAACACCCATGGAACCATTTGAAATGAAGATAATAGAAGAATATGTTTAGCTAATAAAGAACATGACTATCATGTATACATATGTGTGTGTCCCTGAAGTGGCTGCATAAGAAGAAGAATATAGCTGCCATGGCACATCATCATCACTAAGCACCCAACAAAATCACACCATGTCGATCACCAACAACCCCAAAATACATTCTCATTTTAACTCGTACTGTTGAACTTTGGCATTCTTGGATAAATCAACGAGGAGGATTAATGTAATACTCCCTTGGGATGATCGTGACACAAGATGTCGATCCTTGTTTCTCTTTCACATAGTCTTTCTATCCCTTTAAAGCATAAGACACCCAGTTATGCAAGGATAATTAGCTCACATCTTTATATAAGAAAAGCCAAATTTAACTATTCATGTAACCATACTCGTGTAGTGATCATCTTTTATGTCCATGTTATTAAGATATGATTGGGTATGACAAAAGCATGATAGGATTGTTTATGCACAAGTGTAATGTTGATAAAAGTGGCTGTAAAAGGAACACGTGCTGTGGATTGGTCCATGTAAGCTACTAATCAGAAAAAGGACTGCGCATAAGCACACTCCTTGCAAAAAAGCTAATCACCTGCATAAAAATGGTCATTCCTTTTTGTGTACACACCTTTTTCTCCTTTTCTCTTCTTCCTCATTCATTCAATGCCTTTTCGCTGCAAGTGTGGTAAGACTTTTGAAAAAGCTGATACCTTTGCAACGCACACTTCAGGATGTGCGCTCTTTCATCATCGTCGCATGTCTGAATCCAGTGCACTTTTACTTAACCGAGGGATGCAATCGACTACCACTAGTCCTATCAGTATACCTGAACATCAACAACAACAACAACCAACATCACCACATCCATTGGCAACATCAACTCCCAACTCGGCTGGTCCGATATCATCAGAACAGACTAATCGGGCGAGCTTTTCATCAGCAGGAAGCGGATACTTTATGCCAACTGGTCTTTCTCTTCATTACGCATTTGAAGATGCTGTTAGAAAGCGATCCATGTCATATGGTGACACCAACCAGACCACAGGTGAAGGGTCTCCAGTGGAATGATATATAATCACATTATTTACCATCTTTGGTGATCACACTTGCAGCAACAGCAATTCTTGTTTAAAAAGGAGAATTTCATTATACACGTTTTATTGCACTAGCGATCTTGTTTATTGCATCGTTACGTAAATGTCTGTTACTAAGTGTGTATATGCGTCTGTGCATTGTACGTGTGCTTGAATGTGGTGCGTTTTAATATGCGTATGTGTGGGAGTGCAATCTGTTTTCAACTATAAACCGAGGAACAGAAAGGGAAGAGTGAAAAAGAAAAAGGACAGCTTGTGCAATATGTTACAGCAGAAGAGAACGTTTGTATCAAAGTTTGAATGATGTGTGAGAATAAAATCCAAGGCAGCCTTTTGTAAAAGATGCGTAACGTGTGCTTTGTGTGTAAAAGAGGAAACCGGATATCAAGAAAAAGACAAACGAGCAAAGAAATGAAGAGTAAAACTAGGCCATCGACTTGGCACCCTATTGAAATGAATCAGTCATCTCATTCATTGGATCCTTGTGTCAATATTTACCCCACGATTGCCACGATAACCACGTGTATGACCACGACCACGTCCTCGGAAACCACCTCGTCCACGATAATTACGGAATCTTGGATGATCCACAGACACTTCACCAAATGTCTCGAGATTAAGCTTACGTTCTTCTTGGAATTTGGCTCGACGATCAAAAGAGCTAGAACAAAACCATGTATCAGATCCATTGTTATCATTTTTCCTTTTCCAATAAAGCACTTACCCATTTTGCTCACTACGTTCCTTGGATTCACAAGAGATGTTGTCAAAGAAGCTCTTTTGCTATTGTTTCTTGATGTTAGTATATCATAAGTATCCCATACAACAAGTCTTTTACCTTATCATAGAATGATTCATCATTGGGAGGAGGAATAACAACTTCATCCTCTTGTTGCTCTTCGACTTGATCCTCAGCTTGGTCATTGCCATCCTTGCCAGAAACTTCCTTTACAATCTCATTCTTGTTGAACTTTGCATTGGATGATTCGAAATCAAAGTCAGACTTGGGAATGTCGATAGTAGCCTTATTGGCATGATCATGACGTCCACCACGAGTACGAGCAGCATTGTTGTTCACATTGCCATTATTGTTGTTGTAATGTCTTCGATTACGATTTTGCTGCTGTTGTTGTTGTTGTCGCTGCTCATCATCCACAGTAGCAGGTTTTGCTTTCTTCTCAACTTCCAAATCTTTCAAGTTGTTGGCAAGTCTATCAACAGCGGCATCAGCTTTCTTCAAATCATCAACGACAGCATCACGTGAGATGCCAGTGGTGGCAGAAGAAACAGTTGATGTAGACACTGGTGCCATAGGAGTAGCAGGCTTGTTTAGATCATTGCTCGTGGTTGGAATAGCAGAAGGATGAGCCAAGGAAGTACGTGCAGGTGAAGACATTGTCTGTTGTTGTTGCTGTTGTTGCTGTTGACCAGGAGCAGTAGTTGAAGGTGGTTGTTGCATGTGAGGAGGAGCACCAGCAGCACCCATAGGAGTTGGCATTGGATACATTGGTGATCCCCAATATTGATGCGGTTGTTGCATGGGAGGATACGATGGAGGCATCATGTAAGGATTCATTCCACCACCATAGCCTTTCATCATTGAACTCTGCTACAAAATACACATACACATTTATATCAGTATCCCATATTCAACACTCCAAACACAATACGTTACCATAATAGCAGGATCATTGGGGATGTTGGCTGGTGGAGGTGGTGGTGCTGGCTTGGCAGGTGCTTCAAACACTTGTAGGTCCTTAATGTCTGATCCACGGAAGACAACAAACTCAAACACGTTCTCGGATGCTGGAATCTCTTCATCAGGTCTACCACGACGTCCTTCCGTACCAAATGAACGCACTAGACTGTCGTTAGCTCACTTGTCCAAGAGGTTTTATACGCAATAGCTTACCTTGTTCCAACGCTACAGTCGATTCTTCAGCGTTCAAACTGTGAAGTGTACCCACATAGCGAATATCGCTGTTGCTGATGAGCTATACACTGCTGTTAGCTGATAAAGAAGTCTATGGATAACAAGAATAGCTGAATACGTGCCGAAATTTTGGATCCAATGAAGTTTTGCCCACTCATGGTTTGCAGTTGCAAGGAGGAGAGCCACGTATTCACTACGACGACTCTACCCCCCGAAGAAAAACCCCGTGACCGCTTTTAGAAACACTGCTGCTGTTCCCACTGATTATGATGCCATCTGCTGCTGACACGTACAAGAATCTGAATATGCAGTATAGCCTTTTTTCTTATAGCTTTGACACACTGTGTTAATAAACAACATTGCTTATTGACTTTACAAGTGTAAAAAGGGACATGTTCGTTCGGGATTTGGGACTTTGGATATATTGATGCAGATACTACTGAATGCATAAAGGCTCCTTCTGCTATATAGGATAAAGTAGTGATTATGGCAAGCATGCTGTCATTGTTTACAGTCGAACCATGACATTCCACTCTTTTCTCATGACAATCTATATAAGTACATTATGTGGTGATAATGCAATGTATCCAACAATGCAGCATGTTTGGTTTGTGACAACAATGAAGCCTAACAAGTGACTAGGATGAAATGGTCCCCATTGCTTGTAATACAAAGTACGCAGCATTATTTCAACTTTCCTTCTCTTCCCCATTCTCTTCATGTTTTCTGCAGCAACTACAACCACTGCCCAATCTAAATCATCACAAAGCATGCTCCCTGATGACATTCGTTGGTGCATCGACAACAAAAGCGACTTGTCACTGGTATCATATGTGAATCACACTACTTTGGCCAGCAAAAATTATGCAGTTCGACGATACAAGCATATCATTAAGAAGCACATGCCAAAAAGTGATCGGCGACGACTTTTATCCGAGTTCAAGTTTTACAAGAACACATTGAGATATCATGAATACTGGTCCAAAATCGCAACGAAGAAACTGGCTCTCAAGACATCATACAGAACAACCAAACTGTTGGGTGCCAGTGTGAAACAAAATACGAAAGAGATGATAGCCAGTATTCGTAGGGAAACAGCAACTACTATCAACAACACCAATAGTATACCAGACTTTGATATTGACGCCCATTTGACAACCGAATCGGTGAATGATGCTTCGTCTATGAATGATCAAATTGACTCATCACCAAGCCCTGCTTCATCCCAAGATCCATCTTCATGTCATCCAAGTGGTACATATCGATCTATCATAGCTTGCATTAATATGTATACCGACTGCTATATCTCATACAGATTCTAGTCAGGAGGATGATAATCCAGATGTCCAGCGAATCAAACAAGTACTTGAAAGCATCAGACAAGACTTAGGGTATTACTCGTAAATCACCAATCCATGGCAATCAATCAATGCAAACATGTTATTAGCTTTAGCCTTATGTTCATTTATACACACATGCTTTCCCTTCTCTCTACTCGTCTATATGAAATGATGTCTTTGCAAATATACAAGAATGATATCCTTTATTACGATAAGTGATGATGAATGAATATAAGGATATATAAGATACGATTTATTGTTTATGGTGTTATATACAAGTCAATGAGTGGAATATTGGTTATGATGCGGCATAGAGACAAGTTTAAGCACGTTGATTGATACCACCAGCAACAGGAAGATAAGTACTGCCTTCGAGATAAAGATCCACTTCACGAGCACATTGACGTCCTTCATTAATACCCCAAACAATAAGAGATTGGCCACGACGACAATCACCAGCAGCAAATACACCAGGAGCAGAAGTGCTGTACTTGCCCTTGGGAGTTTCAATGTTGGTACGACCATCTTGCTTAAGAGAAAGTTGCTTCACAAGAGCTTCTTCAGGACCCAAAAAGCCCATAGACAAGAGTACCAAATCAGCAGGGAAGAATTCTTCAGAACCAGGAACATCCTTCATTGACCAACGTCCATTTTCATCCTTGGTCCATTCAACACGAACAGTATTGATACCCTTGACATTGCCTTCAGCATCCTTGACAAATTCCTTAGACATGACACAATATTCACGAGGATCCTTGCCAAAGTGAGCTTGCACTTCACTGTGACCATAATCAACCTTGTGCACACGAGCAAACTGGGGCCATGGATTATCCTTAGCACGAGTTTGGGGTGGTTGAGGAAGCAATTCAAAGTTGACAACAGACTTGCATCCATGGCGAATTGATGTACCAATACAATCATTACCAGTATCACCACCACCAATCACAACAACATGCTTGTCCTTGGCTGAAAGATACTTGCCATCTTGAAGCTTGCTATCAAGTAATGATTTGGTGTTGGCTTGAAGGAATTCCATGGCAAAGTGAATACCATTAGCTTCACGTCCAGTAATCTTGAGATCACGTGGCCAAGTAGCACCAGTAGCAACAACCAAAGCATCATTCTCATCACGAAGCTTATTGGCATCAATGTCAATACCAATATGGGCATTAGGAACAAAAGTAATGCCTTCAGCAGCAAGCAAATCGAGACGACGTTGCACCACCTTCTTGTCAAGCTTCATGTTGGGAATACCATACATCAAAAGACCACCCATTCGATCATTGCGATCATAAACAGTAACCAAATGACCAGCCTTGTTCAATTGATCAGCAGCAGCTAAACCAGCAGGACCTGAACCAATAATAGCAATCTTCTTGCCTGTACGTTGAGCTGGAGGATTAGGTTTAATCCATCCTTCATCAAAACCACGATCAATGATGGCACATTCGATACTTTTGATGGCAACGGGTGGTTCACTGATACCAAGAACGCAGCTATTTTCACATGGAGCTGGACTGCAAAGACAAGTAAGGGTTAAAAAGTGTACACATATATAAGGATCACAATAAACTACTTACCAAACACGACCAGTGAACTCTGGGAAGTTGTTGGTCATAACAAGACGATCCAAAGCATCCTGCCAATTGTCCTTGTACACAAGTTCATTCCACTTGGGGATGACATTACCAATAGGACAACCAGTATCAGACTGACAGAAAGGAATACCACAATCCATACAACGAGCACCTTGTTCATGCAACTGGGATCGAGTGAGTCGGTAATTGATTTCTTCCCAATCAGATCCACGCTTCTTGGCATTGCGATATCCTTCATTACGACGCTTATACTTCATGAAACCTCGCACCTTGTCAAGCTTAGCACGACGTTCTTGAATAGCCTTTTCATCCAAAATGCTGTCTTCAACATCTTCAACTTGTGGCTCAACAGGTGTAACAGGCTTGTGTTCACATTTTGGCTTCTCTTCAACCTTCTTTCCTTGCTTAGCCTTTCCTTTCTCTTCACGTTCCTTGATGAGCAAGTTGCGATATTCAATAGGCATCACCATGACAAACTTTGGTAGATAGGTGTTGAATTCCTTGAGAACACGATCAGCAACTTCAGATCCAGTGTAATGGCGATGATCTTCAATCATATCACGCAATTCGGCAATACGTTCAACATCATTGACAGTCTCCAGAGACACCATTTCCATGTTGACATTCTTCTTAAAGTCACCTTGAAGATCCAAGACATAGGCAATACCACCAGACATACCAGCAGCAAAATTACGACCAGTGGTTCCAAGAACAACAGCACGACCACCAGTCATGTATTCACAGCCATGATCACCAACACCTTCAACAACAGCACAAGCACCAGAATTACGAACACAGAAACGTTCAGCAGCAACACCACGGAAGAATGCTTGACCAGAAGTAGCACCATACAAGCAGACATTGCCAATAATGACATTTTCTTCAGACTTGAAAGTAACATTCTTGGGTGGATAAATGGCAAGTTTACCACCAGAAAGACCCTTGCCGACATAGTCATTGGAGTCACCTTCAAGTTCAAAGAACACACCAGGAGCCAAGAATGCACCAAATGATTGACCAGCTGAACCAGTCATCTTGACATGAATGGTATCTTCAGGCAAGCCTTGTTCACCATGACGTTTGGATACATGATATGAGAGAGTGGCACCCAATGCACGATCAGTGTTGACTACATCAGATTCGATAAAGACCTTTTCCTTGTTGGTGAGAGCAGCTTCAGCTTCATCGATAAAGAAGTTGTCAAGTCGAGTATGCAAGTTGTGTCGTTGTTTGGTAACACAAACATTAGCAACACCAGGACGAAGAGAAGAAGCAGGAGTCAAGATAGGTGACAAGTCAAGGTTGGCAGTCTTGAAAGTACGCAAAGATTCATTGACACGCAACTTTTCAGCATGACCAACCATTTCATTGATAGAACGGAAACCAAGCTGTGCCATAATGGATCGCATCTCTTCAGCAAGGTAATAGAAGAAGTTGACGACGTGTTCAGGTTCACCTTGGAACTTCTTGCGCAATTCAGGATCTTGAGTAGCAATACCAACTGGACAAGTGTTCTATAAAAGATATAAGTAAAAAGAAATAGCAGAGTATGATAAGATACTTACCAAGTGGCATTTACGCATCATAGTACAACCCAAAGCAATCAAAGGAGTAGTGGCAAAACCCCACTCTTCCGCACCAAGCAAACAAGCAACAACAGCATCGCGACCAGTCTTGATTTGACCATCGGTTTGAACAATGACACGTCCACGCAAGTCGTTGAGCACCAAGGTTTGATGTGTCTCGGCAAGACCCAATTCCCATGGCAAGCCAGCATACTTGATACCAGTCCAACGAGAAGCACCAGTACCACCATCGTGTCCAGAAATGAGAATATGGTCAGCCTTTGCCTTTGCAACACCAGAAGCGACAATGCCAACACCAACTTCAGAAACAAGCTTGACAGAGACACGAGCACGAGGATTGGAGCACTTCAAGTCATAAATGAGCTGACTCAAGTCTTCAATGGAGTAAATATCGTGGTGAGGAGGAGGTGAGATAAGACCAATGCCCTATTTGGAATGTAATGTCAGCCAATGAATCTTACATGTCATGCATTGTGTATACTTACAGGAGTAGTCTTACGAGTGCTTGCAATCTCTTCAGATACCTTTGTACCAGCCAATTCACCACCTTCACCAGGCTTAGCACCTTGAGCCATCTTGATTTGCAATTCATCAGAATCAGACAAATAAAAGCTTGTTACACCAAAACGACCTGATGCAACTTGTTTGATGGCAGAACGCATGGTATCACCATTCTCCAAAGGATTGGATCTTTCTGGCTTTTCACCACCTTCACCAGTATTGGATTTACCACCAAGACGATTCATAGCAATAGCAAGGGATGAATGAGCTTCCATGGAAATAGAACCATACGACATGGCACCAGTAACAAAGCGCTTGACAATGTTGGTCCATGGTTCAACTTCATCAATGGATACAGGCTTACAGCTGTCAAAGTCGAATTCAAGCATACCACGAAGAGTACATTTCTTGATGGCTTCATAAGCATTACGAGTGTAAGCATCCCAAGCATTCTTGTTCTTTTGACGAACAGCATCTTGTAACTGAGCAACACCCATAGGATCAGTCACATGAGCTTCACCACCATCACGCCAGTGATATTCACCAGATTCAGGCAATGACAAGGGCTGAACAATGTTGCGAGTTGGGAAACCATTTTCATGCATAGTCAAGGCATCCAATGCAAAAATGTCAAAGGTGGCACCCTTGATACGTGAAGCAGTACCAGCAAAGCAACGAGAAATGACAGTATCATCAACACCCAAGGCTTCAAAGATTTGAGCACCCTTATAAGAGGCAAGTGTAGAGATACCCATCTTGGACATGACCTTACGAATACCATCATCAACAGCCTTCTTGTAGTTGTACACCAATTTGGCAGGAGTAAGACCTTCATGAACAGCATTTTCACGATGCAACTTGAGCATGGCTTCCATGGCAAGATATGGACAAATGGCATCAACACCATAACCAAGCAATACACAGAAATGATGTACTTCACGAGCTTCAGCAGTTTCCACCATCAATGCAATACGACTACGTTGCTTGTTACGCACCAAGTGATGATGAACACCACCAGCAGCAATCAAGGATGAAATAGCCACTCGATCTTTGGAAACAGCACGATCAGACAACACAACAACCTTGTATCCTTGCTCAATCACAGATGACACTTGATTGCATACACGCTCCAAAGCACCCAAGTAACCTTGAACACCATCTTTCTTGGCAAAAGTGATATCAATGGTGGCTACCTTCCATTCAGGATAAAACTGGGACATGTTCTTGACAGCATCCAATTCCTCCATGGAAAGAATAGGTGACTTGAGTTGCAAACGATGACATTGGGACTCATCAATCTCCAGAATATTGCCTTCAGGACCCACAACACACTCGAGTGACATGACAATACTTTCTCGAATTGGATCAATAGGTGGGTTGGTGACTTGAGCAAACAATTCACGAAAGTACTCATAAATCAAGCGTGGTTGTTCAGACAAGCAAGCAAGAGCAGCATCATTACCCATGGATCCAAGAGCTTCTTTACCAGTGGATGACATAGGCACCATGATCAAGTTGAGCTGTTCAAGTGTATAACCAAAAGCCTTGAGACGAGGATCCGTATGAACAGTGGTTTCATCCAATTGTGCTTCAAATGGCTTGACAGATGAACTCTTGGCAACAATATCTTCCAATCCAATACGTTGATTCTTGATCCATTCAGTGAAATTGCGTTTGGCAGCAGTATGAAGCTTGAGTTGCTTATCATCCACAATCACACCTTCCACTGTATCCACCAACAACATACGACCAGGCTTCAAACGTCCTTTTGATACAACAGTTTCTTGATCAATATGCACAGTACCGACTTCAGAAGCACAAATCATGATATCATCAGATGTGACATAGTATCTGCAAGGACGTAAGCCATTACGATCAAGATTGGCACCACAATAACGACCATCTGAGAAAGTGAAAAGAGCTGGACCATCCCAAGGCTCCATCAATGAGCCAGCCCATTGGTAGAATGCTTTGAGCTCAGGTGCCATATTGTCATTGTTTTGCCATGCTTCAGGGATCATCAACATGACAGCTTCAGGCAAAGACAGCACGCCATTGATCACCAGCAATTCAAGTACATTGTCAAATGCAGCAGAATCGGAGCCACCTTCTTCAATGATTGGATACAACAATTCAAGCACATCACCAAATGTATCAGATTGCATGAGTCCTTCACGTGAGCGCATCCAATTCTTGTTACCACGGAGTGTGTTGATTTCACCTGATAATGACATATTTTGGTTAGTATGTTATTCTTACATGTACAAACAAAGATGACTTACCATTATGAGCACACCAACGCATAGGTTGAGCACGATCCCATGAAGGAAAAGTATTGGTGGAGAAACGTGAATGAACCAAGGCAAAATGAGTGGTATATTGGACATTGTTAAGATCATGGAAATAGTCAAACACCTGACGTGGAGTAAGTTGACCTTTGTAGACAATGTTCTTGTTGGATAATGAGCATACGTAGAACCATTTGGCCATGGTAAGCTTATGTGTGGCATGTTTACGTAAAACATATAACTGACGTTCAAAATAGCGTTCATCAAATGATTGGTGCTCTTCAGCAAGGACTACAAATGGCTGTTCAATAGCAGGTTCCTTGGATTTTGCAGCAGGACCCAGAATAGAAGAGTCTCGTGGAACAGATCGCCATCCCAACACTTTCAAATGCAACAGTGTAGCCATTTCTTCAAAAATACGTTTGCTTTCAGTGACAGTTTCTGGATCACCTTTCATGAAAAGATTGCCAACAGCATATTTTCCCTCTTCAGGCAAATCAATGTCTAATTCTCGCTTGGCTTCATTGACAAAGAACTGATGTGGAATACCAGTCATCACACCAGCACCATCACCATCACGAATATCAGCACCACTGGCACCACGATGTGTCATGTTGCAGAGAATATGGCTGGCATCTGTCACGATCTTATGGGATCTTTCACCCTTGACATGGACCATGAATCCAACACCACATGCATCTTTTTCAAATTCAGGATTGTACAAGGCTTGTGCAGGAGGAATGGCTTGTGCCCACGACTTGTTGGTAGAAGACATGATGTGATATGTAGAAAACGATTATGTACAATAGAGATAGAGATGTATATATAGAAAAGAGAGGGGAGTAAATAAAACAGCCAGTGGAAAAGGTGATCTAAGTGAGAAAGAGCAAAATGTAAAACATGTCAAGACAAGCAGCTGGCTTTCCTTTATATACCCTGATGACAACGATGGTAGAAAGAATCCAATGTGGCAGGCATATTGCTTATCTCGAGACATGAGAGCCAATAGTTGCCATAGATAACGTCTTGCATCTTCATTGCTGGGATCACACGCTCCCACTTTTTCCGAAAACAGAAAAGCCTTGATTTTTCTCCGGATCTGCTCTATATGAAACCTGCGGATAAGATTTTATTCCCTAGTCAAGGCATAGATGTCCCATTGATAAAAGACATGAACGTATTCATCCAAGATGATTTTGGAGCTAGTCTACATGACAATGATGATGTATCTTGGGAGAAGGATAAATGATTCGGAACTTGTTATCTACCATCTTATCATCCACCAACCATTGTTCCCGTTTACGGATTTCCTTTTATCGTAGGCGCTCTTTGCATGTATCTCCGCTTGTTTCCGGCATAATCGAACCTATCATCCTATTACAATAAACCCCTTGCTGATGTTTGCTGCCTTAAGATCAATCACGTACCAATCCCTTTCATGCTTATGGGAACTCTGGCACCGAGAAAATGTTTCCCAGCAGTGCCACCACCTGTCACATTGAAGAAAACAACATGTGTATGATAGATGATTGGCATTTCTGAGATTTTTCCCCATAAAATTATAGGGACGTTTTGTCTCAGCGTCAGTATATTACATGTTACTCAATGATCTTTGTGTTACAACCTACCAAATATGCTTAATGTGAATCAAGCCATTGATCTTCTCATCCCTTGCAGCAATCATAGTAGCAGAAGAGAGTGCTGGTCCTCTTTATACACCCACCATTCGAAAAGTAGTTGTCATGATGCTGCCTATTGACACTAGGCTTGTTTATTCTCTCTTTGTTATTCTGATCCACACATAACATGTGCAAAGGGTACAAATAAACATTACGTTATCATATCCAGCTGAAAGACCCACTTGTGCAACATGGATGTTGGCAGTGGTGTTCAAGTAAGAGAGATAAAGTTGCTTTGTTTACCTTTACATCAGATCTATTTGTATAATGATGATGATATCTATGACATCTATCATTAGTCCCTGATGTCGTGCTTTGATGTAGATTCGATACAGCAAGTTATATGTCACTATTGGGTATCAACAGCAATTTGACATATACGTCAGTGGCACCTTTAAAATACTCACAGGCTTACTTAATGCTACTGTCACCTTGGCGAACCAAAGTGTTGATTATCACATGCAATCACCACGTGCATGATGGTGATGGTGGTATATTGCTCACGCGGTTGGATGTTGATTCAGTCATGCAGAATATACACTCTTTATTTGCTCCGGAGTGTGTGTTTCAGCTTTGGCTCCTCAACAAGGCTATTACATGGTAGAACGGGGCCACGTATTGATCGTGAGAAGAACATCTCGTATCGCCATTGTTCTTGATCTCCTCATGATCATCTTTGTAACAGAGAAAGCTTCAATAGTACTAGGTCATTATCAAAGCTGCTATTCCTGGTGTTCATTTCATTATAGCTGATAACTTTAATCAGCATACACTGAAGATATTGAGGGGTATTGGCAACTATTAATATGAAAACTAGCTACTCGGCCACTTGCTTGGCTCGCAGACTTTTTATTCTTGATCAATAGCTTATCATTACTTTAGTTGTAATGCTTATAGCCACTGTGTGTGCATTATGCTCACTTGCGGAGCTCACGTGATATTGCCATCTATTTCAGCTACCACGCTATCTTACTTTTCTTTCTTCCCATTGACACCATACTACTTGCAACTATTGTCCCATTCGACCCATCTACAACTTGAACACGCGATTGTCCTTCTTCAACCCGTCATGTCAATACTACAATTGTCTTCTTTCGAACGAGTTTGACTGAAAGGCAAGTACTTGGCTTGTCACTCTACTACAACACTAGCCTTTCTAGACACTACACGCTTTCTAACACTTTTCAGCCACCACCAAACATAGCAGCGTTTACTTCTGTACCTGTTAGTACCAGTGCCTTTGCTCTATTGTCTCAAGCAGCCTTTCTTTAAGTGAACAGCAGATAGCCAGTGTATAGAGATAGCTTTATTATTGTAGCAACTTGAAATACATATCGTTGTCGTAACAAAAAGAGCCTTCTGTCCCAGTTTCATAGAGTTCCAATCAGCAAAAAGAACCTTCACTGTATCATCTTTCAGGGAGAGATCTAGATTCTACAGAAGATTCAGCCCCTTTCTTAACAGCGCTTCTGCCATTTCTCCTTGATATAACGCTACTCTACATTATCACCAAACATCTACACCAGAGTGATGCTATAGTGTCGCTATTGGATCATAAAGTTTCATGTCTCACTAGCTCTAGAAACATAAGAAGAGACCTTGTGAAATCATGAATGATGTATTTTATATGCAGGAACGCCACATTGCGCTATCCTATCTCATATTTATGCAAGGGGTATAAATGTAGCCAGTATTGACTCCTATCTAATGGCTTCGCCATCATACATTTACAACATGTAACAATGTTTGTGACCTTTTGACCATGGATCATCTTTATAATATCCTCCAATACCATTTTGGTGGAGCACATGAATGACAATGCTCTAAGGTGTATATAGTGGCGTTGTAAGAAACGAACACCGATCATGCATAGCTATGCTTAGAACAAAATATAAGAATGCATACAGCGAACTGTAAACGCCAACTCCTCCCAATGCCGGCACGGAGTTGCTGCAGGGATCCGATTCACTTGTTTATATACTAGTATCGTATCAGAGGGAGATGTATGATAACAACAAGAGCATATAGGCATACTACTATGGTGCTAGAAATGTTGATCTATTCGCCTACTAGATGTGTCTATTATCAGTGTTGTTGTGGCACAAGCACATCGTGCCCATGGCACCATGACTAATATGAGATATTTGATTGTTGAAGGACAATAGGCCCATGTATACAACTTTAGATGTGCGTCATAAGCAATAAATGTCCTTTTTATTAAGGGACTGTAACCATACCTGTGCTCCATGGCAGCATAATATCCTCATCGCTGGATGCCACGTGTGTAGTTTATCTTCCGAGTACACAAATTCACCTGTTAACATGATAATCAGAAAGCAAAAGAGCATCATTGGTCACAATTAGAGCCATGTACCACATCTGCACATCATACCCAATCACTGAAACATCACATCTTTTGTATCGGTATAAAAGCAATAAGCATGTAGATTGTATTGACAAAGTGTGATCCAACGCATGGCGTTGTGTAAATGACATATCTGATGAGTCGTGAAAAGATGTTTCCCTTATGAAGAATAAGCATCTTTATCATTCTGACCGACACACAACATGTGCAAGTGGCATAAATAACCATTATGTCACTATATCCAGCGGAAAGACCCACTTGTTCGATGTGGATGTCTGTGCATGTGTTCATGCAAGAGAGATAAAAGTTGCTTTGTTTCCCTTTACATCATATCTGTTTGCATAATAGTACTGCTATGCTTCAACTTGCTTAAAGGATTGTATATTATCATATGCCAAACGCTATGAAATACTATGCTACTATGCCTATTTGGACCTAAGAACAGCTTTTCACCATTATTGTCGACGTCGTTGTCTATAAAACATGACACATCTTCGTCGTCGTATAGGCAGACGAAATCTTCTGCATTGTGGTGGGATCCTACGCAATCTTCCTCCTCGTCCACCTTTTGGTTTAGGACGTTGGTTGCCTTGCTTGGGATTAGGTTTTGGAGTTGGAGTTGGAGAAGGATTGCCTTGATCAGATGGTGCTGGTTCACTTTTGCAGCAGCAGTCATTTTTGCCTTTAATAACGAGTTAATCATCATGATTCACTGTCGTCATTTTCTTAAAACATACCAAGAATTTTATAGTCACCACCCTTAGAACATGGTATACCTAGCTCACTAGGTGGAGACAAACTGCAATTGCTTTGGATATCACTGCAAGCATCTGCATGAGCCACTTGGAAAACAGATCCAGCGAAGCAGGCAGCCACGCCTAGAGTGAGTAGTGAAAGACGCATTTTGTTGTAGGATGTTAAAAGGGAAGAAAAGAGGCGATATTTCTTATCCCAAGAGCAACAGATGCCATATTTATATGTTATGCTATGATTGTATCCTCACATCTTGTTACACTACTCCTTTCACCATGCATAGAGTTCAAATCACTAAAAAGATCCTTTACTGCATCATCGTTCAGGAGGAGATCAAGATTTTATTTCAAGGTCTTGCTTCCCCTTTTTAAGGAGTTTCTCTGACATAACGCCACTCTACTTCATCACAAAACATGTATATCAGAATGAAGATAGAATGTCGATATTCGATATGTTCATCTCTTGGTTAGCTTTGAAGTCCAAAAAGAGACATGTGGAATCATGAATGATGTACTCTATATGCAGGAACGCCTATATCGCGCTTCTTTAACTCAAAAGTTCATGCAAGGGGTACAAAGGCAGCCAACATAGATTCCTATCTAATAGCATCGCCATCACATTTTTACAACATGTAATGCTTCCCTACACCATTTGCTTCACTGATCTAATCATCTCTTGTAACTACAACACGACAACGGCTGTATCACGTGACCAAATCAAAAAATTTAAGACCAGAGTCGCAAAAATCAACGACAATCATTGATAGCTAGCCCCTACTGGGACTCGAACCCAGAATCGCCGGTTTAGAAGACCGGCGCCTTAGTCCAATTGGGCCATAGGGGCTCGGCGCTGCTTTTTTGAACGGCATAACCATGTTGAAGGACAAAAGTTCCTAATGCGAATTTCGTCAAATGCACTGCTTTTTTGGTGTCAATGTGTAGCGGAATACATAAGGAATACCATGATGTAGTGGAATGTTTGATATGGGAAGTGTAGCAGTATTAATTTGGGCGGAAAGGATTTCGGAATTCAAGGTGATCAGTCTTGACCATAATCCCCGACAGCTTTGGCACAGACTAGGTGAGCCAACTTCACCGAATGCCAATTAAACTTCAAAGCGAGCTTGTTTATTTACCAATAGGTCATAGACAATGCATGTATAGTAGGAACAATGACTATATATACAAGTACAGTATAACATTTACATCTATTTACATCATATAGTGTCTATAATGTGATGTTAGAGCAGCATAAAAAAGCCATACACATATAACGGCTGACTATGTCTAGGATTTGGTTAAGCAGCAAGAAAGTTTTATTCCTGTATCATATTGGAAACATAATCAGCTATCGCAAGACTGGATGTTAAACCAGGGCTTTCGATCCCGATGAGCGTGAAAAAGTTATGATAGCCATGTTCCTTCTCTTCGCGTATCTCAAAGTCTCTAAAAGGTTCGCCTGGACCTGCCAGTTTGGGTCTATACAAGCATATATGTCAACACAACTCATCACGCTTTTGTGTAGTAGTAGTACATACCTGATTCCAGAATAGTCAGGGTGAAGTTTATCATATGTAATGGCTGGCATAAAGCTTTGGACGGCATCAACAAAGACACGTTTCTGATTTTCATCTTCTGGTACATTGTAATCATAAGGACTGTCGATATAAGTGACATCAGGGCCAAACTTGATTTTTCCAGCCATATCAACTGTCAAATGGGTACCAAGGCCTGCAAGGTTCTTGGCGGGACATGGATAAATGAGATGGTTGACACGAATGGGTCCAGTGTAAGAATAATAGCATCCACGAGCATAGTACAGCTTGTATTGGTCGGGAATCAACATGTTGGAAACCTTAGCAGCATGCAAACCAGCTGCATTGAATACACGGCGTGCCAGCACCACGGTGTCATCATTGGAGGAAGATGATGTAACACGTAATAGATATCCCTTGTCATCAGCAGATTGAATGTCGGTTACTGCCATATCAAGGCCCACATCACCACCATTTCCAATGATTTGTTGTTGCAAGTAATCCATGTATGCATGTGAATCGATGATGCCAGTTGATGGTGACAATAATCCTGCATATGCCTTGACATGTGGCTCCATTTGCATCACTTGATCTCCTGTCAACATTTGTGTCTCGACACCCAAATTGCTTGCTTTACGATGAAGATTCTCGAGATATTCACTCTGTTCAGGTGATTGAGCAACGACTAGCTTTCCAATCTTGTTGTGTGGCAATTGTGCACGTCCAAGCATCTCATACAATTGTCTATTGCCCTGGATACACAATCGGGTCTTGAGACTTTCTGGTGGATAATAGATGCCAGCATGGATCACTTCGCTGTTACGTGCACTATAAGCAAGTAATATGGTATCAGCTACATGTTAAAGTATATATAGAGAGAATTTATATACCTGGTTTCTTCACCATATCGTTTATTCTTATCAATGACAATAGTTGTCTCGCTTGTCCTGTCGCGTGTAAGCTTCTCTCCAAGAGCTAGACCAACAACACCAGCACCAACGATTAGGTTGTCCACCTCGACATCGGGAGCTCGCATTGTTGTAAATGCTCGATATGGCTTCAGTAAAGGAGAGCGTAAAAGGGATCGCCAGGCCATGGACATGATGGAGAACAAGGGAAAAAGTTACACGGGCTATCTCGAGTCACCTATCAACTGACAACTCACTTATCCACCAACACCCGTGTGTTTGTTTTCCCGCATGAATTACGGTCATTTCCGATCCCAAATCAAGTGAAATATACACAGCTTTTATGTTTGATATGTATTCATTAAAAGATGTCTATGTGAATGGGGGAACAATAAATAATGCAAATAAGAGTTAATCCTTCTTGAGATTACTCTTGCTTGGTTTCTTTTGGTCAATCAGTGTGCTATTATCACCATCATCATCCCAGTCAGCAAAATCCTCAAAGTCATCATCAGATTCTCCTTCTTCTGCAATGGCAAATCGTGTAGTTGCTGTTTCTTTCTTGCTTGATTTGGCTGCAGTGTTTTCCCCGGATCGGCGTTGATGATCATCATCGGAATATTCTTCAGCAGCAAATAGCGTGGGTGTCTCAATCACAAGCTCGTCCCTGATTTGAACACGTAAGAGATTTGATCATTATCTATCATATATGTACTCACAACTCATTTGTATCATCTTGATCATCCAATCGAAGCTTAGGTCTATTGGATCGCTTGCCTTTGGCAAATAAACCAAGGAATCCACCACCCATTGGTTCACCATCACGTCTTGTTGAAGATGGACGACTGTATCCTTCGCGAGCTTGTTTTCTGGATTTGTACCAGCAATATCCTGCAATGGCTGCAAAAAGAATGACAACAACAAGTGCAGATGTACCCCTGAAAAGAAGATTTGGAATGAGTACAAAGACACCTTTAAAATGATGTAGTTTTCTCTCACCAGCTATAGTATTGTGACCAATCTGTGCTTTCATCGTCATTGTCCGATTCAGCTGATCCATCAGGATTTTGTGGTTCACCACCGGCTTGTACTGATCCATCACCCAAACGACTGATCTTCCCATTCACCTTATTGTCACCAACACCCATGAAACGATTGATCATGTCCAAAGATTCCAGCGGCTTGTCATAGGGCAGCATATGGGATCCATTCATGACAACTGCAAATGTCAGGTTTCGGTCTTCAGTGTATGTGCCAACGATCTTGTCATCAATATACCAGTCAACGGTCTCTGCAGACTGAAAATGCATGCAATCAGTATACAGTGGTAATCCAGTCATGATAATGTCCATCCCATACCTGGAAGCCTGTTTCACCATTCCATGTCATGTTGCCAATCAGATACTGGGTGCCATAAACATTGCAAATCAAATCTTGATCACCACTAAAGAGGAGCACTCGAATCTCTTTGAGAATATCAGGAAGGAGCTGTACACATCAGACATTAGTCAACATAATATCAACTTGCTCTAATAAAACTTACATTGTATGCTGGCTCATCAGAAGAAGTATCCAAATGTGAAGAAACACGGCCTGTGCACTCATTCCAGCCTCCATTCTTTTCTTGTGCATGAACAGCAGCAACCAATTCGTCAGTCTATGTGTGATGGTAAGTATCATAAAGTCGTGGTGATCTCTTTCAAAACATACGCGTAGATACGTTGTCACTTGATCCAATTCATGTGGCCAATCCATTCCACATCCTTCGCTGTAAAGTTCATTGGTGATCCGGATATCATATTCGTTGATGCAGTATTTGACGTTATCCTCCCTACAAGTTTTCATATGTCAGTTGCTATAGTCATCATTCCACATCTTCCTATACTTACACATAGACAGTTCCTTCCATGATGACATCGAGCACACTTTCGCATTGTCCAATGCTGATCGATTCTTTCTTTGCCAAGTTGTCACGACACTTTTGGATTGTTGATTCTGCCAATTTCTAAATACCACCTTGTTCAGTCATCAATAAATGACAATCTCTTTTAAAACACATACCTTTCGACGCTCAGGGATCAAGTCTTTGGCTATGGCAAAGTCATAATACGCTTCATACTAGAATATACAATGTTCAGCTATACGATCCATCATCCTTTTAAGAGCCACTTGCCTGATGTCTGGGAGCAATCCAGCCATTGCCAATAGCGATGCCTTGAAGATTGAACTATGGATATGCTTGATTGTTACTTTTCATCATCTCCATGGATATACATGTCTCACTTACACTCCGTTCACCTTTGTTGTTAAGTTCCAGCATGCGTTTTGCAAAATATGGGATATAGGTACCAGCAAAGCTTTCACCTGCAAGGTACAGCTGCATTCCATATAAGTAAATCAAAGATATGCACATAAAAGGCAACTTACATCACGTTGCTGAAGGTTGGGAAATAGCTCAAAGAACTTGTCAAGGAACAAGGTAAAGTCATCTGTGACCTTGGATACAATGTGTGAGTTACATAGTTTTCCCGAAACCGGATGTCATATGAATACCTCTTTCATATTCTTCATGTAACCATCCGAATCCACAAAGCTCAGACCAGTACCAACAGGTTGATCCACTAGTGATAATAAGTATGACTATAGCTTTTAATCCATCTTCTTCAAGACTTACCAAAGACAATGGTAGCATGATCTTGCCATCCACCAGCAGTAATATTCAGTGACAAGTCGGGGTTGACTCGATAGGGGCCATTCTCCAAAAAGAGACCATCCATGCTAGAGCAGCCTGGTCCTCCATTAAGCCATATAATCTATCCATATACATTAAAATGAGATCCCTGATTATAGACAAAAGCCATAACATACCAATTTCTCTGGATCCGTCTCATGTGTTTGTTCAATCATCCAAAAGAACATATTGCCATGTGTTCTTGGGTCTAATTCAATGTGTCTATCATATCCACTAGTCAATACATACACCAAAACCCAATGTGAACAAGACTAGCTTTACCCTGCATATTGTGATAGCTTCAGGTCGGCTGCATCGATACCAGGAAGTTGAGTGACCTTATAGTCTTCCGCTAAGTTGTATGTGTGTATGCGTTAATGACATATCAGTTGTATACGCTTGCACCACGAACCTTTTTGTGCTGATACAAGGGTAAAGGCACTAGCCAAAGCCAAAAGTGCGCATTTCCACATGGTAAGTCGTTTCCTTTTCCTTTCTTTACAAGCTGCTCGAATGGGTCGAAACAAGGTTCGATTAACAGTCTGTCACATATAGCTTCTGTCATCCTTTCTTGTCAACGTGTCTTCACCTTTTATCTATGCTGACCAATGTGCTGTCAATGCTCTAGTGGCGCGATGAGGAAAGGAGACGTAGGGGAAAGAAAGAAAGTGAAAAGTGGAAGAGAAAAAGACTAAAGTCGGATATGGAGGTGGATACCAAATATGTCAAGTGAGACGCAGCCAAGGCACAAAAGACTTGTACCTGGAGATACCATAGTCACCTTGGTAGTATAGATGACAAACCAATCCCTTTTTTCATAAAGTACATGTATATTAAATGACAAAATCTTCTACTTTACTTTGCTAAAGGTATCCTGCAATTGGAATTTAATAAGGGAAAGCGATTGCTTGTAGCTTGGAACATCTGGTAGAAAATTGATGTATCCGTGGACTATAATGACATGATGTTAGCTTATATCCTTATCTTGATCCATTCTACAATTCCTTACCTGCACCAAGAACTCTGAAACAAGATGTTGGAACACCTGCAGCAACCAGTTTACGAGCATGTTCTTCAGCTTCATCACGCAAAAAGTCAGCTTCTGCACTAATGACCAAGGCTGGTGGAAGACCCTTCAAATCTTCAACAGTCTGCAAGAAAGGATAACCAAGCTTAGGTTGTTCTTGTCCAAAGTAGGATGTGCGATAAAATAAAAAGTCTGCGCGAGCATTGGGATAATCACCATCACCAAATTCATCTCTTGAAGCGAATTTGAATGGGATGGGTGCAAGAGAAGGATAAATAAGAACTTGTGTCTTGATAGCATCAGCTGGTAATCCACGTTCCTTGGCCCAGTAACACATGGATGCCGTTAAATTGCCACCAGCACTATCACCAGCGATAGCAAGCTTATTGGTATCCAAGCAATGCTCCTTGCTACCTTGTTCCAACACATACAACAATGTTGCAAAACAATCCTCATGTGCATTAGGGAACTTGTACTCAGGTGCAAGCTTGTATTCAGGAAAAACGACTGCTACATTGCATTGTAAGGCAAGCTAGTAGTATGACTATCATTAGTATCACATGCTCCCTTTCACCCTTGATTCACTTGTCACTTACATGATTGATGATTTGCATATGCGAGTGTCGAGAGCCAAAAGTATGTCCTCCACCATGACTTTTTGTAAATCATTGATTAGAGATCCATTTCATCGAAAGTCTTACAATTATCACCTACTAGTATACAACAACAGGTAATGATTCTTTCTCGGTTCCAGGGGGTCGATAGAAATAAGTAGGTACAGAGCGATCATTATATTCAATCACTTTAAAGTCTTCGACAATGGGTGGTAATCCAGAAGCTGCCTTTTTCCCTTCTTCATCATACTTTTCTCGCACTTGCTTAATATCCATTTGCTTTTGAAGCATCTTTTGGGCGACACTGGCTTCGTAAGCAGCAGCATAAGCAGGTTGCATAGGGATCTTTTGTGGAGCCATAATGATGTTGTAAGTAAAGAAAAGTGGCAAATAATGCAAGATACAATGACTCGGTATTTAAATCTTTCAACAAGATTAAACCTTATAGAGACTTAATGCCCTTTTGGTCTCCGACCTCTAGTGCATGTCACTTGTTACTTGGACTCTTGAAAGATGTTTGGCTTGTTTTTCCACAGATCAAGGCTATCTTATAGTCGTCTATCACATGTGCTATTGTTTTTTCCTCTCAACAATGTTCATTGCATGAAAAGTAATGCTATACTTCTTGGATCGTTCTTTGGAATTAAAACATGACAGATCTTGTTCACACGCTACCACAGATTATCCCGCATAATGCAAGACTGCCAACCGGATATACATTTGCAAGTGTGCTCTTCCTATCTGAAGATAAGTCAATTGTTACTACTAGTGAGCATATGTGGAAGATAACAGTCTTTCACCCAACAAACTAATGCATTATCGCGTAAGACTGATAATGCTGACCATTGCGGAACAGTTTCTCTATCTGTCACTTTTCTCACAGGCCCTCTTGAGAAAATATCTCTTTTATCTCATTGTATTACCCACTGTCATGATCCAATCAATGCTGTTGACGAGTCATTTTCCGACAGCGTACACACACAAGCACTTGAACATATACAACACTTGCTTCTTTTTAGTCAGGGATCTTTATTGTCAACCGACAACTCGGCTTTTTCATCATTCCTGACATGACTGTTCCTGGGAAATGTATTACAAAACATAACCTTGGGTCGCATAATCGCAGTAACGAAAGGGATAGCTTATCACACATGGCACACAACATGATCTGATGATCCAAGTATTCGGGTTGTTGTAAATATATGACAAGTCTATTACTGTTGTGTATTATTGGTATGATCTCTATTCTAATTTCCAGACTTCACTTGACTTGAATCCCATACGACCCAGGATACCAGTAACACGGCCTTGAGAAAAGTCGCGTGCACGTTGACCAGAGACATGAGCCAGCATTCCATCTGGACCACATACAAAGATTAACCGGTTGTCAAACTTGAGCATGCGTTGTACCATGTCTTG
The DNA here is from genome assembly GCA_008728235.1 of Lichtheimia ramosa. NCBI lineage: Eukaryota > Fungi > Mucoromycota > Mucoromycetes > Mucorales > Lichtheimiaceae > Lichtheimia > Lichtheimia ramosa. The sequence continues at coordinate 720,755 of CP031827.1, read as the reverse complement.
AGTCACATATCCCTTCTCCCATTGATCATTGGTTGGTTGTTCCAATACATAAAGAATCTCAAGACGATCACGATGTTGTGCTTGTAGAGCATCCAATTCCTTCTTTAGTAGAATATCTTGTTGTGTCTTGTTGCAATAAATGAGCCACAATCGCTTTGTCTTATCTTCAGGATCCTCCAGTACTCTTTTAATAAGTTGATACATGGGTGTGATACCAGTACCACCTGCAATCTATAGATAGGTGAGATGTTATACTTGATGGATCATGTTACTGTTTGCTTACCATGCCAAGCTCATCCTTGCTATTCGGCTGATAGTCATATTCAAGCATAGGTCCACGCACATAAACCTTGTCACCTACAGGTGTTCTTGACAACATACGTGAAATAGAACCTTGTTCATATCGCTTGACAAGCAAGTCTACATGGCCATCCTTGAAAGGGTCATTGACAGGTGTGTAGGCACGCATGACTTGAACGGTGTCGTCTTTGATATATAAACATGACAGTACTGGAAACTTCTCGTGTTGCTGACGATCGGTAGCAAGTCGTAAACGAAAAGCGTTGTGGTTCAGTTGTTCACGATCCACCAGTTCAAGGCCAACGTATCGATCGGGTGTCAATCGTTTGTCGTTTTCAACATGCCACTGCCATGCACGGCAACCAATATACACTGCTGCAGTACTACCACCAAGAACAAGGTACCATGGAGGACGTCGTTGTCGAGTTTGGTTTGAACAAGATACAGTAGTGGAAAAGGTACGTCGAATAGGCCTAGTCCACCACATGTTTTTAAGGTCAAGATTTGACAAGTAGGAGATGAAGTTGTCCCCCACCAGTTGCTCGCTTTCATTTTCTGACATCCATCATTGCATTGCAGCCGGGATATAGTTATTCCCTTTTTTCACTGTACCTCTTTTCTCAACCTTGTATATAGACATAGTCATGAATTGAATTCTGGGTATGCGTAGTCAGCCATACAAATCGTTTTTATTTACAACATGATTGATTGAGACAGCATAAAAGGAACGAAAGGATGTAAAAGAGGGACAATGACGTATGTACATGATATGAAAGAGTGGGTTCATAGTTGCAAAAGCATGTGGTTGATTGTTGAATGTCGTTTGGTTGTGTCAGAACGAGATAAAGAAAAAGAGTTTAAAGAAGGGTGCCACATGCAGGACACCAACTGAAGGCATAATAACTTTTGTGTTGAAGACAATAGTTTTGGGCAACAAGGTGAACTGGGCGTGTTTTTGAAGCAGGCATGTAGGATGCAAGATGAAAGGTGGATGAATCAGGAAGCCAGCGTGATACTGGTGCTGATGATGTTGTTGGATTTTGATTGTTGTTGCTGTTGTTATTACTATTATCGCACTTTGGTTGATGACATTGTTCTTGTTCTTGTTGATTGTAATAAGGGTGATGCTGATGGATATAACGTGTTGACTGAGTGGTAGTACTATTATTTGTAAGGACTGTAGTTGTAGCAGCAACAGCAAGAGGCACCGGTTGTGATTGTGGAGTATCGTATACCGCAAAAGACGGCGATTTTATGGACGTCGTTTGCAGCAATGACATGCAACAGAGTGAGTTATGATGAATATAGGAGTAGAAGGATGACTGGAGGAAGAAAGAAAAGATGGGGGAGAATGATGTGATGATATCGAAGCAATCGTTGTCGTTTATCGGTAGCCGAGCCGAAATGTCAGAATTTTATTTTTACCATCCCAGACCATGCCCGTGCATCCGAACACATGGGCCATCCACTTTTTACCTCTCGTGCTTTCTTGGTCTACATGTGCACCCTTTCTATTCAATCTCGTGCTATATCTTCATATTCAAATGGTGCCATGATACTATATGCATACATGATACTTATCACACCATGTTAGTATCACCTTCCGCCTTTTCCATTATCCTTGTGCCGGTATTGCCGATGCTTATCATCATGTCTATCTGAGCAATATAGATGTGTTTGTCTGGATTGGATCACCGTTTCAAGGTCAGTAGCCTTCGCTTTCGATCTGCTGCGATAAACCAACTCGCTTTTTGTATTTCTCTCCAATGGCATAAACTCAGTATTGTAAGGACAATCTATATACGCTACGCAGTTGCCAATTGTCTTGCTTGATGTTTATGCTCATATCCCTAATGTTATCTCAGCTCGGTGCTTACTGTTGCATCGCCGATCTCATATCTTGTCGGGTCTTTCACTTCACGCCACCTCTTATCAGGCACCTAAATATATACATCCTTCTTTAGTTCTAAGCATCACATTTCCATATTGATCAAGATCCATTATTGTCATTGTCCTTTTCTTGTATAGACAATACATGGATCAAGCAAGTGATATGACACATAAAGTACCGGTTATCGGAAGGTTGCCGGATGTAAAAGGATCGGATAATTAACTGGGAGCGAAAAGGAACAAAAAAAGTCCATCATCTCAATTAACAGGAGTGGATCAGCACACCATTATTTGCCACACGTGGTCATACATTTCGTGCAGGGTCTTTAACCCCAAAAGTAGTTGCTTTTGTAATCAGAGCTGTGTTTTCTCCTCCCCCAATCACTCGCACTTTATAATATGCATGATAGCTACTTTCTTATTGAATGATATAGGACACCTGCAGTCATGATCTTGTGCAGAAAGTAGAACAATCAGTCAAAATTGACTCACATCAACATGCCATACCGATTCAGTATCATCTTTGATTTCCAAAAGCATATCTTTTACTTGTTGTATCACAAGATCCATGCAAATCCTGCAACCCAAATCTAGACCACTACTTTTGTACCACATCGACCGGCTCTTGCTATCAATATCTTGAGCTTCCTTTCACTCTGGAAGATGTACTTTCGGATTGGATCACTGCTGTGTGCAAAACAAAGTGTGCATTCATTGTGATAGTGGATATAGAAATGTGTAAGAGTGACATATAATACTGGCTTCGTGCATTATCACTGGTTATCAGGAGGATCATCCGCGGCTACTGTTGTAATAATTAGATAGCAATCATCCTATATCGCCAATCAATCTGCTATCATGATACTTTTCCCCTTCATACATCACTTGCATTGCCCATAAACTCATTCCCATCACAAGAAAAGATTTGAACGTGGTAGATGTAAGAGTATATTCACACATTCGAATAAAGCAGTAATGATATCACTATCAGATCAATTGATGTCCACTATGGTATTGCCAACATGCTGTTTCTCCTCTGCCATCTGTATAGGATGTCTTTGTTCTTGTAGTGCTAATGAAGATCGTTTCGTTTCATGAGAAATGAGCACACATCTACAATAAGGTCCAAAGGTATACCTTGGTAACAAACCCATTCCATATGTATAGAATAATGGCTCCTTGCATTGTGCCTTTCCTTGTAAACCATTGCATTTGTAAGGCCGATGGAAATATTCCAAGTAGTTGGCTCTTACTTGTAGTTTGCTGACAGTCAATATTGCTTGGCGCGTTTCATCAATATGTCAAATCCATGTGTATGTTGCACTTGCACAAGAATAGGCTGTAAGGTTTCGAGCATGTAGAAGAGATAGTCAACAATGTCGTCACCCAAGTCCATGAAAAGCAGTATGGATCAGTGTTAAAGGACAAGGATAACGCAGTGAAAGAAGTGATATACCTGATAGTATCATGATAGCCATTGCCACTGTGCGTTTATCCTTTGAAACAGCCTTGCTTATATGGCCAGTGTCGAGTCGAAGAATGTACAGCAAAAGTTGGCATTGTTCCCTTCTCCCGATGCGATCGCTGTGTTGGCAGAACATCAAGTACCTACTTTATGCGTCTCCTTTTATGTCTGTGGTGTATACATGGATAGATAGTGTGATGGCATTGTCCATTGAGCAACAATAAAGAATACGTGTTGTTGTAGGGAACAAAGAGCAGCTTCGTGAAGCACGTCGGAGAATACCTGCCTTACTACTTTGACTCTGCACTGACTTTAAATGTGGACACTATGAAAAGCTCAGCTCACATTTAAAACCAAATTACTCAACATTGACCCTCCCAAATACTTTTACGTCTTTATCTTTGCATTCAGCGTTTAATTCTCTATTGAATGATACCAAGCAATGTAGCGTTTCGTCTACCTTCTTTATATGGAAATTTTATTGCTTATCATGTACATCCAAAATCGAAAAATATGATACGTGTGATACGCCCAGATGTGGTGTAGTAACAATAATAATATGGGAAAGGGGGATTCTTATAACTCGGTAGCTTAACAGATCAGATATGTCAATAAAAGTAATAGTGTTCCTGTACCGTTCTGACAACGTCGTTCTGATACCAGGCAACAACTAAAAATGAATTAAGGAACAATCGATTATCGAAAAAGTTTTATTTTGATGTCCCTTTTATTGGCAAGGGATCAGCCACAACAATGTTTCATTCTATCTAATCGCATTGGCCATGTTGGAGTTGTCAAGAGACAAAGGATGCCGCTAAGGGTCCGCAGGCTATCACTTTACTCCGACCAATGGATTCTTCACCAAACTTCAACAGCAAATTGCTCCACATTGACCTTCCCAATTGCAATGGCGTCTTCTTCTTAACACTCCTTGACTACTCCGCTACACCATGATACTTCTTTCATGTCAAAACGTTCACTTTCCAAAACAAGCAGGCATCCAGTATATATACCACCACGGGCCGTGTCACTCCTCCCTCCTTAAGCTCTGCATGTTTTGGAATTCTTGCACATCTTCTTCATTAAGCACCACGTCTTGACAACCAAGCACGAAATTGTTGATCAGCCTTCTGTACCATGACATCAGGAATCATGCTTGTTCTTGCTACCCAGGGAACCAAATTGTCACCATGTACTGCTCCTTTCAATCTTTGCTTGTTTGGACCATGTAAATAGTAAGTGCCACCACTATTCACCTTCACAACAGTCATGGGTCCAATCCACTTGTCATCCAACTTGCCAGCAGGTCGTTGATCACGCATAAGCACCATATCACCAGCAATAAACCTTGGCTTCTCATGTACTTTTGCATCATATCTCATCTTTGCCTTACGTTGTTGCTCCTTGGTACGTTCACGTGCTTCCAATCTTGCTTGATCAACCAAATGCTGTATACACTTAATTCTGCTTGCCACTTCCAAATGTAATTCTCCTTCAACAAAGTCTTCACGAGGTGCAGGCCAAATAGCAGGTGTTCTCAACTCATATCCATACAATAGCATAGCTGGACTATACTTTGTAGACTCATTCACCATAGTTCTTACTGCCAATAAAGCTGCTGATACATACTTGTCCCACTGCTGTACATCTTCATGATCACGTGCAATCTTGGCTAAAGCTGATGTGATAGTACCATTCATCCTTTCGCATAAACCATTCACCTGTGGACGATACGCTGTAGTAGTAATATGTCGACAATCCATCATCTTCAGGAATTCACGCACATAACCAGAGGTAAAATTGCTTCCACGATCAGTCAAGATGTAATTTGGTACTCCATAATTCACAACAACTTGTTCATAAAGGAAATCTGCTGTAGTAGTCTCCGTGATATCAGGTACAGCTTTTGCTACTGGCCAACGAGTAAGATAATCTACTGCCACCAGTATGTAACGATTGCCTTGTTGAGTTGCCTCCTTGCCAAATGGACCCACAGCATCACATCCAATCATAAAAAATGGTCTTTCAGGTGTTTCAATAGGTCTTGCTTTCTCTGTACGCACCACTCCTCTTCTTTGACGATACTGACATGTCTCACAACTCTTCACATAGTTGCGAACACGTTCAAACAGCTGATAACCTTCATACTTCAATCGTAGTCTTCTCCAAGTATTGTTAATGCCCATGTGGCCTTCTTCATGCACTCGCCGTATAACTTCATCTGCATTGCCTTCGTGTAACACCTCCAATCCTCTGCTGCCATCCTTCTGCTTCTTGTATAGCTTGCCATCTTCTGCCACGTAAGTTCTTGCAATGTTGCGTAGTTTCTTCTTGTAGTCATTGTCACAATCCAAAGGGAAACGATTCTCCGTTAAGAGATAATAGAGCGCCAGATACCTTGGATAATCCATATTGATAAAGTCTTGAAGATGTTTGATAAGGGTTCTTGATGATAATAGCCTTGATGTGTTCTTGATGATGATAGTAGTCTTGATGTATTCTTGATAGTGATAGTAGTTCTTGATGTGTTCTTGATGTGATAATAGTCTTGATGTGTTGTGTAATACAAAAGGGGGTTGTGATACAATGCATGATACCCAGACACACGTAATAGTGTTCTCCCCAAAGCCCAATTCTCTTTTTTTTGTCTTTTGTCTTTTACTCTTTTTTTGTTTCCTTTTCACTGCTTTTAACCTTTTTTTTTTTGTATTCCTTTTTTTTCACTGCCTTTTAACCTTTTTTTGTTCTTTTCTCTTTCTTTTCTGTTCTCATTCCTTCACTCTTCCCAATGCTCCTCTTCTTCACTCAACTCCTCGTCAACATCGTCAACTGGTAGCAATCTTGACAACGCGTCAGCTGGATTTGCACGACCAGGTCTATAGCGCGCCACAAAGTCGTACTCCATAAGACTAGATGCCCAACGCGTCAACTTCACCGATGGTCTTGCTTGTTGAAAGACAAATGGCAAAGCAGCATGGTCAGTATACAGTATGAAGCGCCTCCCACTCAGAAAGTGTCTAAAGTGTTCGACAGCCCAAACTACTGCCAGTGCCTCCAAATGAGTAGCAGCATAGTTGTTCTCTGATCCACGTAACGACCTTGAAGCATAAGCAATAACACGTTCATCATTGGAGTCTCCAGTTGGTGATTGTGAGAGCACAGCTCCCAAACCATGTGTGGATGCATCAGTCGTCAAGATTTGGACTTGGTTACGATCAGGGTAAGCGAGTATAGGAGGTGTGATTAAAGCATTTTTAAGAGCTTCAAATGCTAATCCTTGTTCTTGACCCCATATAAACACCATGTCCTTCTTGAGCAACTTGGTCAAAGGCCTAGCTACTTGTGCGTAGCCCTTGATGTGTCTCCGATAATATCCAGTTGTACCCAGCCATACTTTGACATCCTTCGAAGACTTGGGTTCAGGCATCTTCAAGATTTTCTCAGTGTTCCTTTGGTTTGGCAACAACCCTTCAGCAGAGATGACATGTCCCAAATATTCAACTTCAGTGCGAGCAAAAACACACTTCGACTTCTTCAATCGCAAATTGGCTGCTCGACATGCTTGAAACACCTTCTCCAGATGAACCTTGTGATCTTCCAAACTCTTGCTGAAGATGATAATATCATCTATGAAGACATAGACAAAATCATCAATATACGGAGTCAATATATTGGTCACAGCACGTTGGAAAGTTTGAGGAGCAGAACACAAACCAAATGGCATGGCTTGCCAAGTGTAAGTGCCCCACTTTGTTGTAAAACCAGACTTGGGAATGGAATCTTTTGCTAATGGTATCTGCCAATAGCCTGAAGCAGCATCCAGTGTTGAGAAATATTTGGCACCACCCACTGAATCCAGAAGCTCATCAATGTTTGGCAAAGGGAAAGCATCCTTGATGGTGATGTCGTTCAGCTTTCGATAGTCAACACATAGACGCAGAGTCCCATCCTTCTTCTTCACGAACAATATCGGTGACGTCCATTTACCATCAGAAGGCTTGATGAGTCCCAATTCCAACAAGCGATCCAATTCATCACGAAGATGGTCCTGTTCCTCCCAAGATAATCGGTACGGTGAAGTACGTATAGGTGTCTCAGTAGTAGTTGGAATGGTATGTTCAACGCCTTTAACACGACCAAGTCCACTAACTTCCACAAAACAACCAGCATATTGATCCACCACATTCTTGATCTCCATTGGCACTTCATCATCATCACCAATCGAGTCATCCAGCACTTCATCCACATATCGATTCAGCAAATGAGTGTCTTTTGCAGGCTCCTCCCTCCTTGAATCCAAAGCACCGCCTTTGTGATCATCATCCACATCCACCATGCTTGATTTGGAACCAGAAACACTCACTGCCAACACCACATTCTCGTCTTGATCTGATCTTGGATATCGACCTTGCAACAAAACAACATCCTTGCCATGTCCAGTAGGTATTTGAATGGTGCCATTCTGATGATCCACTCTTATACCATACTGACGATGCCAAGAAGTACCCAACAGACACACATCGCCTTTGACATCTTGAATTGTCATGTGTTCAGGACGCAATTTTCCAGCAGCACGTACTGGTACAGCCACAGATATACCACCAGCAGGTAAAGCATTGTCGCCAAAAGCTTCCACCACCAACTGATCGCCATTTGTAGCCAAGCCAACCTTTTCAGCAAGATTCTTACTGATAACTGATACTCCGGCTCCTGAATCAAACACTGCTTGCACCAAATGTCCATTGATAGTGATTGGCGCTTGTAAAGGTGCACTTTCTCTCATCTTGTCAAGATCATACGGATAGTCGTAATGTGTGTCTTCCGAGTCATATCCAGCATCATCCACATCAGTCCAAGCCAACGTATCAGATCCAACTTCACTATCATTTGACCTAAAGGTACCTTTGTCATCATCGGAATAAGCCCAATCATCAGAGGAATCTGTCATATCATGCTCATCATATAAATCAACGTAGTTCACAGGGACCTTTGTCTTTGAAGATTGTTTTTGCGCAGACACACCCACATTCCCTCTTGGTCTACGTCCATGTAGATAGCGTATGCCATCTTGCAGATCTTTAGCAGCATGTCTAGACATTGCCACCCAATCCGCCATGGACAATCCTGCATCAACATCTTTCAGTCTCTCCCAAACGTCTTTCTTTTGCAATGATACAGACAATCTACGCACTTGGCGTTTCCTCTTTGGTGCCTTTTCCTCAGTTGGTGACCTTTTATCAATATCCATGTCTTGTGTTTGTGCCGCCTGCACATGTACGCCACCAGAAACACCATTCGCACCAACAGAATCTTGATTGACAACAACATCGCCACCTGATCGACCTCTCTTCTTTGCCACAGCAGCAGTAGCCACAGCACTACCATTCTCCGATACTTGATTTCGGCCACGTTTTTGCGCATAGACTTTTACTCCATGCAACAAATTGACGTCAGCTACCTTGTTTGGAGGATTTGTATTGTTTGGAACACCACTGACCTCCTTCAATGGCGTCCATTGTCTTTTCCCTGGTCAATTGCTTGAATTGGCTTTGGACATTGGTCCCTTTTGTGTCCTTCAGCACCACAATTCCAACAACGTAGACCACGAGAACGACGAACATCCACCATGTTTATCTTGAGAGCTTGAATTTCATTTGCCAATGCACTGATTTGTGATGACAAACTGCCACTTTGTACATTTGCACTAGCACTTTCAGAAGGTGAAATTTCAGAGCCAACTTGATTACGAGCCACTGTTGATGATATACCCAAAGAACTTGTAGCACCACGACCATACTTGCTTTGCACCATTTCCAATTTACGAGCTTCACGCACCACTTCTTCGTAAGTAGACAATGTCGCTCTTTGTTCCAGCTCATAAGAAATAGATTCGCGGAGTGCTTTCAACAAGTGTCTGATTCGAATGCCATCATCAACGACTTCCAACAGCTCAAAATACTCCTTCAGATCATTCGCCACTTCATCGACAGTTTCACCAGCCATTTGTTGACGACTTTCAATCTTGTGCCACCAAATATGATGCTTATCTTTTCCAGCGAATCTTGCACGAAACATCCTTTCAAATTGGGCCCAATCAGCAACATCATCTTCAACCATCTCCCACCAGGATTCTGCAGCACCAGTGAGGTAAGAACCAGCCATTGTCAAGCATTGTAGGTCACCCATAGGTACACCCTTGCGGATGCGATTGATTCTCTTCAGCCATCGTAACGGATTCTCGTCGTCATCTCCTTTGAAGTGTTTTGGCTTAGCCAAAAACTTGCTCAGGGATGCATCCGTCTTGAACATAGTATTACTTGTAACACCAGTGTCTTCAGGCATAATCACAGAATAAAGTATATGATTTTAAGGACGTATATTGCTTGATATGATTTTTGTACGCCCAGCTTCTCCACCAAAATGATACGTGTGATACGCCCAGATGTGGTGTAGTAACAATAATAATATGGGAAAGGGGGATTCTTATAACTCGGTAGCTTAACAGATCAGATATGTCAATAAAAGTAATAGTGTTCCTGTACCGTTCTGACAACGTCGTTCTGATACCAGGCAACAACTAAAAATGAATTAAGGAACAATCGATTATCGAAAAAGTTTTATTTTGATGTCCCTTTTATTGGCAAGGGATCAGCCACAACAATGTTTCATTCTATCTAATCGCATTGGCCATGTTGGAGTTGTCAAGAGACAAAGGATGCCGCTAAGGGTCCGCAGGCTATCACTTTACTCCGACCAATGGATTCTTCACCAAACTTCAACAGCAAATTGCTCCACATTGACCTTCCCAATTGCAATGGCGTCTTCTTCTTAACACTCCTTGACTACTCCGCTACACCATGATACTTCTTTCATGTCAAAACGTTCACTTTCCAAAACAAGCAGGCATCCAGTATATATACCACCACGGGCCGTGTCAAATAAGTCGAGGGGCTATGGCCAAATGGATAAGGCGCCTGACTACGAATCAGGAGATTCCAGGTTCGACCCCTGGTAGCCTCGATTGATTGAATTGCGAAGGACATCTTGTAACTTCAATTTTTTTGCTCCCTGATTTCAACTGACAACATTTTGGACAACATTCTTGACAACAATAACCAAGTCGTTCAATATCATATCTTCGCGACAGAAGATGAAGAAGATCTTTACTTTTACTTTGTCCCAGGTTGCACTTATGCTACATGTCTACGTATCTTGGCACATGATTCCCATTTTGGCCATCATACAATGTAGCATCTTTAGTTAATACTACGCAATGTGTAGACATATATACGCTTATGTCATCAAGCTGTCGCATGCGTGATAATGTAGCAATGTCGTAAACCAATCCAATTCTTATTGATGGGATGCCATTCCTCAAGCAAGGATGAAGATGATACGTTGCTGCACTGACTTCAGTAGTAGTTAGAGCGCCGATATCACGTCTTGCATTAGCACAGGAGATTACGTCGTGTTGTGCTGCATACTAACCAGCCAATGTATTGCTGTGATTAGATACATCTATCTGATATACTGCTTCTTTGCCACAAATATTTTCTTCTCCGGCAAACTAAATATGGTTGTGTTTATAGCGCGAGATGATTGCATAATGATGTGGAGCCCCAATAAACAACACAGCCTATAAATTGACAAACAGCAATAAAGTCAAGTATCAAATAGTAGCATGACAATGAGCATCCATACAGTAGCATCCTATACAAGAGTGCTAGCAAGTTTTCTGCAATGGGCAGGCATAAAAGTATAATCGTTTGTGTCACGAAAGCGGGAAAGTTAATTTTCTTGCCTTATTGAGCATATGGCCGAAGATGATCGGCATAGAGTGCAAATGGAGTAGCAATTGTTTTGGTGGCATGATGATCTTAGTCATGAGAATAGTTATATCCTATGTATGTTTTAAAAGTAGAAAGGACATGTGTTTAATGACTATGGTGGGGATATTGGGTGAGGAAAGTTAAACGGCATGTCTCCGATCGGCAGTAGCACAATCGTCTTCCGAAATGAAAAAAAGTGGGGGATAATCATGCAGTGGATTACAAGGATATTCATTCATATCATAGATATGGAGAACTATTTCATAGCTCATGTCATGTTCAAGTATATAAAACAGCTGTTCATGCATTGGACAAGTGTTCAATACAAGTGTGTATATGCATGTGCGTAGGTTGCACAATAACGCCTTTGTGTGGCGACACTGCAGCAAAAGATGCATCAGATAGATACATTTCACGCTACTATCACCCCTTTTTTCTCTTTTGCCAAGTGTTCACTGTTGTCTTCTGCCGCCACTACCTTCACTTTATCATATACACATACAGCCAGGCACCATGACGACGGATGCTTCCCAATATGACACTACCATTATGCATCCGGCAAGCAATGGTATGTAGACAAGTCCAATGGCTGCTTTATTCTGTAAACTAACTCTATACTTTACAAGGCAATGGCGTTCACAATGAGGTGGAGACATGGCTTGAATTTCAGCTAAAGGACTATGTGGACCATGGCTTGTTGAAGTCTTGTACTCAAGAAGAGAGTTGGCGAATGGTCTACTGTCTTGCTCATCGCTTTTGCCCTGATCGCGTGTCCGATCTGCCGGCGATCCTGCAGCAAGGAACGCCAAGTGACATGGAAGGTGCTTTACAGATCCTACACGACGAGTTGAATACACCTATTGCAGTTGATCATGACATGATGGCCTATTACGACACGCTCCGCAACATCACCATGGAGTCATTTACACAGCGACGTACTGAAATACGCGTGGTACAAGAGACAGCTCATTTAAGCATTACTCGAACCACTACGACAAGAGGAGATGCTGAATTGGAAAGACGTGCACGTGTGGTGATGAATCGTATCAAACGACTCCATGATACATTGAATGATATGGCACTTTATCAAAGTCATATGGATGTTGGAGAAGAGGATGAAGACCAAGAATCTTTTGAAGCATCCATGATTAGTCGTGTGGAAGAATTTGAAACAAGTCTGGCATCATTTCAACAAGAAGAATATGCATCTTTCAAGGAATACGTGGAAAAGGGCTTGGATCATGAGGATCAGGATACACAACATTACATGCAGGAGGTAGTGGAAGCACATGCAGCTTTGGATACCCAATTACGAGAGGATTTTGGTAGCATTCGTGCAAGAACCACACTTGCCAAATTGACTCGTCCCCTCCGTAATGAACTCGACTTTATTCAAGCACGTATGCTCAAGACAACAATTCACATCACTTCAGCTGCTATTGATGATTTGGAAGAACGTGTGTTACATGTTGGGCGTATGATTAAGGATATCCATGAACAACATCCAGAATTGGTGGGACCTGCAGATAATGCCACTTCTTCACCACGTTTCGAAGCATTGAGACAAAAGCATGTTTTGGTGGATCAATGGGTACAAGAAGTACGTGTATGGCATGGTCATTGTGAACGTGCCACTGATTGGATCTCTAGCAAGTTACGTGATATTGAGAGCCAGGATGTACCAGATGGATTGCAAGAAGGACACCTTATTGATGATGGTGATTCACTTGTTTCCAAGGTTGATCAGCTTAACACAGCTCATGAAGCATTGGAGAAACGTGTAGAGCAATTCAATACCGAAGATATTGATTGTATGCGAATGCATGTCAAGACGTTGACTGCCAGTGACAAGAACAGAGATGATCTTACACCTGCTGATACCATTGTCATTGAAATCATCTTTACAACACTGATGACATTTGATCGATTGATGAATGCACTACGTCGACGTTCCTATGATCTGCAAGTACTGGCTTTACGTGTGTTTTGGGAGCAAGAGCATGCCAAATCCAATGCATGGCTTATCCAAGTCCATAGTCAAGTGGATGAGCTTTTGAGAAATGCACAATGGCGAGCTGATGAACAAGACACTGAGAAAATCAAATCCATGGTGGTACAGCAATTATTGGATCTTGAGCAGCAGTCAGCAACCTTTGATCAAGGTCAATTCACCATGACAGTCAACATGTATCAGGATATGGATGACATGTGTAAAGTTGAGATGCCTGAACATTTGGAAGCTATGCAAGTGCGTATGGAGCAAGATTTTGAATCATTGACAAAGAAACTGGCCTATGCACGTCAAGTTGTTGAGCAGAGATTGGTCTTGATGGACTTTGTGCATCGTGCTGTGACACTGCTTGCAAGCGGAGAGCAACTCAAAGAAGAAATGGCAGCAGCAAAGAAAGATACAACCATCACTTTGGATCGTGATTTGAGCACACGAGTGAGAAATGATCAGGAGCAGACTTTACAGCTAGTGACAGTGGTTGCAACCCAGATACGCTATCCATCTGCTGAAGCTATTGGTCGTCAAGAAGAAGGTGATAGGTGCAATACAGCAGTGCATGAATCTGTGGATGAATACAAGACTGCTCTTGTGCAAATGAGCGACACACTACAAATGATGTTGGACGAGCTTCAGCAAATGCAAGAGTTACAAAAGGCAGTTGCACAACTCACCAAAGATCTAGCACAATTGCAGTCATCAGTTCAAAAGCAACTTCGTGCTGTGAAAGCAAGCAGTATTGATGTATTGGATGAGAGATGTGCCTTGGACAAGACAGATGTGGATCGGCTACGTATCGAGTGTGGAAATCGATTATCCAAGATGCTGGTGCTCAAGGACACAGATGCCAAGAAACTTGATGACAAGTTGAAGTCATTGAAGCACAATGTACAATCAGTGAAGGATGATGCCGTTTCATTGGATCCTCTGGAAAAGACTATGGAACATATCAATGCTCTTTTCATGGAGCTTGAATCAGCATTGAAGTTACGTCAACTTCAAGTGGATGTGTTGCAGAAACGACTTGAATGGGAAAAATCTCTGGATGATGCTTCCCAAATGGTGAGATCTACAACACGCAGTATTTGGATTTGGATTGAAAAGACACAATGGCGACCCAACAACAACAGCCAGCAGCAACCAAGCAACACAGCAGATGAAGAAAAGGAGATGCGATTGAGTCTTGAAAAGTTAGGACAACAAGTGGAAACCAGCACGAGTACTGCAGCCAATGTATTTGATGGATTTAGAGATATGGCAGATCAGCTTACCAGCATGTCGGATGATGATCTTCAATTGGTGCTTTTTCATATGCGTCGTCAGCAAGATAAGCTTCAAAACAGTTTGATGGAGCTTACAGGAAGTGCTGAATTTGCAGAAGCAGTACTTGAACAGCGATTGGGCGTAGGTGTATTTATGCGACGTGCTAGCAGAGCACATGATACGGGTGAGCAATTGATCTCTGCTATTCAACATGCACTTGACACAATCATGTCCGACAATGTCAAAGAAGATGAGGATGATCCATCAGCAACTCGTTTCTCCAAATCAGTGGCACAATTTGGCAAAGATATTGAAGAATTATGGTCTCAGTATGGTGAAACTGTGCCTTATCCAACTCGTTCTTCAGCTGCTCATGCTGCTCGTCTTTCGAGTCAAGATGATGATATCAATGTGCGTATCAAGACAATAGTCCTCCATGAACGTGGTATGTTGAATGCTTTGTATGACAAGATGGTGATGTTGCATACACGATACAAGATGGCTATGCAGCTCACGAGCAAAGTGCGTTATGCGAGACGACGTATCGATCATCAACAACAGCAGGTGACAGCACTTTTGGATGAGATTGAAGCGGATCGACGTCAACATGAGCTTGAAATGAAGAGGATGAAATCATTGAAAGATATGATGACAAGAAACAAGGCACGTGTTGACAAAGTGGATGAATACAAGAAGACACTAATTAACCTGGACGATGACTGCCAATCTATCACAGGCACTATCAGGCAAGAAGGTCTTGATGCATATGTTTCCATTGATGGCGTCACCCAAGCCATGGTTTCATTGGAGAAGGACACACAAAGGTTGGAAGATTTGTTTTCTCACTACACGAGAGAGCTTGGCATCAGCAACAAGCGAGCCAATTGGGAAGGAAATGTCAAGGATGCAACTGATCAAATCAATGTGTTGGCCAACCAAATTGACACGACATTGGATTTTACGCACTTGGCATCATCTGGCAGCAACATCATCCAGAAATACAGAGAACATCTCAAAGAGCAACAAGATCGAGCATCTGTCATCAATAAATATCTAGTATCCCAGGTGGATCCTAGTTTTCAACTTGTTAAACAAGAATATGGTGATGATGAACCAGTTCCACAAGCACTTTATGATCAACAGAATCAGTTACATGATCAATTGAGCAACTTGAATACTATCATTGAGAGCAAATGTGTCGAACTTGATCAATGGGAAGAGCATTATCAATGGCAACAGAGTGTCAACAAGGCAATAGAAGACTGCAATCATCATCATCAGCTTATTGAGATGTTTATTCGAAGAAGAGCAGCTCATTGTTTGCAAAAAGGAGAAAATGATATCAGTGATCTGGAACAGTTGAAATCGCACGCACAGACGCTTGTAGACCACATTGACCACGTGATTCAAGAGGGTGATATATTGACACGCGATCGTAAAGCTTTTGAGTCACACAAGGAACGTGCTGTTAGTGTCATGAAACAACTGGGTGGCATTCTTGATTTTGCACAGCGAGTGGATGGCCAATGTGTTACAGCATTATCATGGTTGGATCGTGTACATCAATTGGAAGAAGAAGCCCAAAAAGAGAGGATGAGGATTGAAAAGGGTGATGTTGATCATGTTGACATTGTTGGCTGTTTCAGAGCAAAAGTGCAAGAGATTTGCAGTGAAGAAGTGATGATTCCCATACGTGATTTTGACAACTGTGATTCAGCAGCAAAAGATTTGGATATAGCAGACAATGACACCTTACAAGAGCTGATGAATGTGCACAAACAAGATCTTCACAACTTAATCGACATGCTTGATGCAGCAGCCAAAGCAAGGAAACTGGCAATTGAGAGGCAAAGTAATGTGGATGCATATCTTCTGGAAGCTCAATCTTTCCAAGACTGGATCAATGACAAGCTCAGTTCAGCAGCCAATATTCGTGACATCAGTGATCAAGTAACAGCACACGATTTACGTTCAGCTCTTGCATTGCTCGATACTTTATCAGCAGCAGCCAAAACACAGCAATCATTATACAATTCTTTATGTGTCAAGGCAGAACAGCTGGATGATGATGCACAAGTGAAGCAGCAACAATCGAATCTCGTCAACATGTGGGATCAACTTGAGCATGATATCAGCCATGAATCACGCTCAAGATTGGAAAAGTCTCTTCAGCATGCCGAACTCAAGGAAGCAGTTCAATCTATTACATCGACATACCAGCATATAGAGAACGAGCTGACATGTGCCAAAGTGTGTGATCTTTCCAAAGAAGCCATTGATGCATGGTATCAGCAATTGCATATGCTCAAGACTGAATCTCTTGTATCGATCCAAAAGCAAATCAACCAAGATGAGCCTGATCAAAATGTGGCATATCAGACATTGGTGGAGAAACATCAGCAGTTGTGCAATTTATTGGATGACATCAATGCAAAGTGGCAAGAGCATCAGCTGGTACAAGATTATCAACGACGTGCTATTGATTTGGCTGCTCAATTCTCAGTTTTGAATTCTCGATTGGAGTCTATTCGTCAGAAAATCCCTATTGTCACCGGATCGGCTGATGATAGTGATCATGATACCACTGTTTCAGCATACGAGGATGAACAACATCATGTGCAAGATTTGATGACAGCATACAACAATGTTCAGACATTATATCATGACCTACAACAAAAGCAACTTGACGATAGAGTTGTTGATGAATGTACACATTTGGACAATGAGAAAAAGTCTTTGCAACAAAGGATCGAGCTGGTAAGATCTGCGATTGATTCAACAGCACAGTGGAGGACACTTCACAAGCGTTTGAGTGATATCGAGCACGATTTGAGCAGAATTGATGATGGAGCAATTGATATTGAGCACGTTGAAGAGCAGTTAACAGCCATGGATGTACAACTTTCGCACATTGTTACCACAGCTGGAAAGATAAGCAACATGGAATGTAGTGGGGAGCAGCAAGCAAATGAGACAGCTTTTCAACAACACTATGATCAGGTCATTGCAGCCATTACAGCTATTAAGGATTATACCAATGTCAGAAAGCTTGAAGTTAGGCAACAAGAAGAGAGAGAAGCTATACTACAATTGTCAAATCAGATATGTGAGCGAGCTGAAGAGGAGCGATCCAATATTCAACAACGTCTCGCAACATCAGCAGCTGGTATCAAGTCATTGGCTTCTCAGGATGGATTGGGTGATGCTCTTGATCGATCTCATAATGAACATGCAATGAAGGCAGCTGAAAGCAAATCTGGTGTATACGACATGTTGATGGAAGAATTGAATGACTTGGATTTGGAAGAGGAGATTACAACCAAGACACGACAAGCATTGGATGATCTTAAGCATGCAATTGAGAATGAACAAGCAATCAGCACTTTATTATCACAAGCAGCAGCATCGACAAAAGCAGCAAATGATCTCAACAACCGAATTGATGGTTTCAGAAGCGGATTGATGCAAGATATTCGAGACAATGTTGATTCAGCTATTACAAAGATATCTGATGCCGACAATGTGATGGATGGCTTGAAGCAAGATATGCCTGATTTCACTACAGATGTGGAAGATTTATTGAAAGCATGCAATGCAATGGAGAATGGCGATGATGACATGCTGCATATACTCAGAGACAACGTGATTGATCCCAGTGCACAAAACACTACAGCAAATTGGAAGCGATTGCAAGATGAATGGAGCAGCTTGAAGATGCGAATCAATGCAACGCGCTATATAGAAGCTATGAGGAGTCAATGTGATGAATTCCAAGTACAAGTGGATGCACTTGGCAATGAAAAGCTGGTCAATGGACTTCCACTTGAAGAAAGACCAAGAGCACAAGCATTGAGAATATTACAGCAGGAATTGAATGATCTGGAGCACAAAGCAATGGAAGGGCTAGAGAATGACTGGAGCAAATTGGATGCCATGTTGATTGATTTGGATGACAACGACAAACATGTACTTGACCATCATAAAGAAATGCTTGATCAAAGCAAGAAGGGAATGATATCAGCAATAGCAAGAAAGCGAGATGGCATTGAGAAGGCACTTGGATTGGGAAAATGTCTTTCTGCAGTGGATGATATCGATGATTTGATCAATCGCTTCAAGAAGATTTTGGATGACGATGCAACATCTGACTTGAGCACCCAATATAAGCAACATGAAAGAGAGATTGTTCAAAAGATCAGTGCAGCACATGTCGCATTACAACAAGAGCTTTCAACTGGTGAAGAAACAGATCGTCGATCTGTAAAGGCGAGTATCAATGGATTGGAGAAACGATGGAAGGATACCAGTCAACTAGCAAAAGCTCGTTTCAATGCAGCAGATGATGAGACAAGGACACGAAAGTCATCACTTCCTACTCGTAAAGGCATCCGTGAGACTGGCTCTTCTCGATTACCAGTTGTTTCAGCACCATCAGCACAAAGTAACACAAGTTCAACATTATCATCCACAAGTAGTCGTCTATCATCATCAGCATCAAGACTTCCCACTAGTTCAAGCAAACGGCGTGGACCAACACCAACCACAGCTGCTGAAAAGTCAACATCATCATCAGCAAAACCACCACCACCACCACCTAACAATTACAAAGCTGATCCACGGAATGATCTGGATGTGGAAATGGGCAAGATCATCAATGAATTGTCATACAAGGTCACAGTCAAGAAGGTTCATGGTAAAGTAGGTCGTTATTGGATTGGTGATATTAATCCCAAGTTGGCCTATTGTCGTATTCTCAAGAGTGGCATGGTAATGGTGCGAGTTGGAGGTGGATGGATGGAGCTACGAGAGTATTTGAAGACACAAGTAAGTACTAGTACCATGTTGCACAATTGCAATGAGCGGCAATAGTGATTTACACCTTATCTTTTAGCATGCCATTTTTGATGGTGACTATATATCCAAACCCAAGCCGGCTGATTCAGATCAACCCGAATTCCCCATGAAAGAAGCATTTATCGAGACAAAGAAACACAGAATGCGTGAAAGAACCTTTGTTACAGAAGAAGAAGAATAAACTCTGCACGTGATCTTTTTTTACCCCTGACGTCAATGTAATGCAGTAATAACATGTTACTTGTCCGTGCGTGAGGAAGAAAGAGTATCGGGTCATTAAAGAATAAAAGAGTAAAGGAATGTGTGTTACTCGGAAAGATGGATCCGACAATGAGACGCCAGAGTTTGGTTACACAAGGATGGTGCGGGTGTGCACGTACACATACACAGCTACTTTGTTACTTTGGTGTTTTGATGCGGCTTATTTTGGATCTCGAGCAATCTTTGCTCTTCTTTCTCTTTCTTTTCCTTTTTTCTTTCCATTGTGTGCCACATCAGCACTAACACATGTGCCCATCATCATCCAGTATCAGCAGTACAACCACACCAGTAGTGTCATCATCTACCACCAATCACAGTAACAACTATACTATTGCAGGTGGCAGTGCTATCAAGCCTATTAGGTAATGTAAGCTTTTACGTACTCCTGCATACAAGGATACTGACATCAATATAGTACAACTTGTTCTCCACCACCACTTCTTGTCATGTCACAACCTACTACACCTCGACCCAATAATACCATGGTGTCGTCAACTGCTGATTCAAGTACTTTATATTCAGATCAAGCTGTTTCTTCTACACAATCATCCAACAATGAACATGGTGGCAGTGGTGAGCAACCATATAAAACAACAAATGAGAATACACATTGTTTTCATTCCAGCACCACTTTGACTACTGCGACAAGTAATGTCGTTGACAGCATGTCGGGACATCATCCGCAGCCGCAGTTGCAACAGCCACCGCCATCATCACACAATCAACAGCAATATCAGCGTCGGGATCCAATAATGCATCCTTTTCATGATGGTCCATCTTTTGGCCCAACACGTTACAATCGCAACATTTACGCCCTGGATCGTTCCACAATGTAAGTAGACACACACACTTGATACATTGACATCAAATTATCTTCTGACACATTACTTGTAGCATGGGAATTGATTTGCATGCACGTATTGACCGAGGATTCTTCCGGGCTGACAATGATTGGACATGTTATCGACGCAACTACTTTCAATTGACAGGAGGATTTTCATTACGTGGATTGACAGTACCATTATATGAGAAAGGACAAGAAACACCATCATGTTTTGTACGTTGTAGCAGAAATGGTCAAGATGAGTTGCATCCAATCTCCAGTTTCATGCTTGGTGTCACAGCACGCATTGCAAACAGCGACAAGCCGATCCAACTTGTTCAACTTACTGCGAAACGTGACAAGGGACCACAATCTACACCTCCACCACTTCCATTACGTCCTGATACACCTGATGCTCCTGTACAATCACCTTCTACAAGGGTTACTTTTGAACGTATTCAATTTAAATCAGCTACAGCCAATAATGGTAAACGACGAGCAGCTCAACAATATTATCAACTTGTCGTACAACTTTATGCTCAAGTACAAACATCAAGTACTCTTCTTGTACCAGTGGCTATGATTGAATCTGATCATTTGGTTGTTCGTGGACGTAGTCCAGGTCATTATGGAGATTTGGTTTCAGCACGTTCTCATCATAGACGTAATTCTTCTTCTACTAATCGACAACAACAGCAACAACAACAACAACATCCTACAGCTTTTCATCATTGGCAACAAGGATCCAACAATAATCCAGATACAGCATATCACAACAATCGTTTTCTTCCTCTTCCTCATCAGTTTCAAACAAATCAACCCCAGCCCAACAACAACAACAACAGTAGTAGTACTCCTTCACATCAATACTTGAATCCTCCTCCTCCTCCTTTTTTACCTCCTCCTACACACAATGAAACATAACACAATTGAATAACTTGGTAGTTTGCTTATATACACATCTCTTTCTTGTTTGCGAATAAAAAAAAGTACTCATTTCCAATTTGATATGCAGGTCCAAGCCCGCTCCTTTGTGCTGCTTTACTCTCTCTTTTTTTACCCAAATGGACTCCAATACCCCTACTGCCCAAGAAGTCGATGAGACACTGAAACGCTTATCATCTCGTAAAGGTGTCAAGGCAGTTGTTATTCTCAACAATGAAGGACAAGCCATTCGTTCAACTTTAGACGAGACTCTTACAAAGCAATATGGTCAACTGATCTCGGCCCTTGTACAGCAAGCACGCACTACAGTGAACACTTTAGATGACCAGGTATAGAACGCCACTCTTTTCCCATTGTCCCTGCTCTAACATTGAGCGTCTTGTTTGTTAGAACGACCTTACGTTTATGCGTGTACGTACCAAGAAACACGAAGTCATGATTGCACCAGGTACGTATGCATACGAAGCGACGTGTTCCCAATACTGACATGATGTATTTAGACCGCGAGTATCTACTTATTGTTGTTCAGAACCCACAAGAATCTCTTCAGCAATAAATAGAGAGGATTTGGATCGAGTGATTTGGTTATCAGTGCATTGGCAGTAAAGACACGACACGTATTGATGATGGAAAGGATTTGGCAACTTGTATGGCTTTATTTAAAGGTGATCAGGGATCAGTCAAGATGGTTATACAACTGGACACTACTCTATACGCCATCATATCAACCAAACAAGAAGGATAAGCGACACATGACTTGGATTTGTATCTACTTTGTTTATATCATTTTACAACGTGAATACTATTACGTCAGAGGAGGAGGAGGAGGTATCTAATAGGGATTGTCTACAACAACGCTTCACCAAGGCAGCAGCGAGCCAGCGAGCAGCCTACTTGAACAGTCTTGAAGACAGCATTTTCATCTTCCAATGCAGGGTTTACTTCCATGATATCAGCTGCTACCAACAATCCAGTCTCTGCCAAAGCTTCACAAATGTAATGTCCTTCACGGAAAGTCAATCCACCACGTACAGGAGTACCCTAGATTAGTTGATTAGTTAGATACATGTCATTCCTATTCAATATATATATACATGAGACAAAACTTACAGTGGATGGGGCAACGGTTGGATCAAGAGCATCAACATCAAATGACAAGTGGATGGGACAGTCGCGATTGGGATTGACTTGATCAAGTACCTTCTCAACAACCTGACCAATACCCCATTTATCAACATGATGCATAGAATAAGCAGGGATGCCAAGTTCCTTGATAATCTTCTTTTCATAAGCATCAATATCACGTAAACCAATATAGCCAAGTTTCTTTGCATCTAACAAGGGCTTGACCCATTGGAAATCAGGATGATCGGTAGATAAACCAGTGAGGAAACTAAGAGGACAACCATGGACGTTGCCAGATTCAGTAGCTTCAGGTGTATTGATATCCTACATGACCTTATCAGATAAATCTTTTTCCCACCCATTCCTTTTTTTTTCACTTACAGCATGTGCATCCACCCAGATCAAGCATGCGTTAGGATAAGCACCCAAGACACCAGAAACAGTAGCAATACCAACAGAGTGGTCTCCACCAAGCGTGAGAACAAAATTACCTTGTTTCGCACGCTCCAAGATTTGTCCTGCTACAGTACGAGTGACAGCCGATACAAACTTGGGTTGACGAAGATTATTCACCACAGGATCTGATTCAGGACGCAACTTTTCAATATGCTCATTGCCTTCATATTCAGTCTCCCATCCAAGTTCTTCAAGTTGTGCAGCAAGTCCCGATTCAACCAGACGTAAGGGACCTTTTTCAACACCTTCTTGGGGCTGTCCACCATTAAAAGGAACACCAATAATGGACACTTTTTTGGTCTTGAGAAGCTTGAAGGTCTCGTGTGCAGTCATAGTAAGATATTGGATAAAGAAAGAGTAAAGGAAACAAGGACACGCGTCCACGGCATTTTTATACGCAGGCATGACACTGCATTTTTGTGTAACCCAAGCATCAATGCTAAATGTCTTGCCGCTGTTTTGGAAACTACGACGTCATGTGTATACTTTGAATGCCGCTCTCTATTTATATTACTGTACTGCTATAATAACCACCTTGGACCTTGACACAAAAACAAAATGACAATGAACAATGTCCAAGTGTCATGTTGCACATGCTTGCGATCGGAAAGATGGGATGGGTCAAGGTTTGAGATTTGTGTGTTGTATGAGCCTTTTTGGTATCTGCATGTACTACTGATGTCATGTAACACTTCTTATCGATCATAAGAAAGTACCAAATGGCAGGGATGATGCGTGTGAAAATACAACACAAGGTCCAACTTGTATGGCTGGAATTTCAAAAAGAGCAAGGAGAAGAATATAGAGTGGACAATCTAAGGCACCACGTTGGCGAGATTAAGTTGGATTGGGATGATGTACAAGAATAATGATCCCTGATTGGCATAATTTTGAATAAAGACGACTTTGATTTGTTCAAGCTTGTTTGATGTGTGAGAGTTTTTGTCGGTACAAGATCGCTCTCTTCATCTATACTTGGTATGTGCGGAAATCAGAAAATGACTTTTAATGCAGAATCGTGTCGGGAAAATGGCTCCTCCACAGCAAACTATATCATGTTTGTGCTTGAATCCTAGCTCACTTTGCATTTCAAAGTGAAAAAATTCTGTTGTCAAGTACCTTGCAAGCTCTGTTATAGTCTATACTTTGCAGTGATACCACATGAGAATCTGGTTTCCCACGGTTTTCTCTCCCGAGACCGTATTTGGATAAGCATCCGGGAAACATGCCCCTGGATGAAAATGACCAAGATAATCTTCTTGTGGAGCAACAAGTGCCACAAGATCGGATACCGGAGTAAGAAATTGCCCTGATAACATTCACATGGGCTATCTTTGCTTTGATGCCATTGCAATATCAAGTGATGACTCCAAAAGTAAGTCCAATAAGTATATTATAAGTTCAATATAACTGCTATCTAATGTTCAAGTTTCTTGAGCTCGGCATTGTAATCTCTAATGACTTTGACAGTAGTATCCTTGTCATAGACGCTGTACCATCCTCTAGGCTATATCATCATTGTTAGTCAAAATCATATAGCTAAAGACAATATGGCTTGTTTGAAAGCATACCTCATGGGGTGGATCACCAAGGAACACCATGCCATACTTGTTTGGATAGTCGGTAGAGCGACCTTCACCACTATATGCCCAGAAACCACTTCCGCTGAATTTGCCATCCTTGGCAAGAGAGACAATTTGCTTGAAGATGTCATGATAGAACTTGTCCTTATGTGTTGTAGGCGTAGATGGATTATACTCGTACTCAAGATCATCAGGTTTACGCCAAGCATCGCGTGCCTATGCATATCAAATGTCAATGATATGATGGTATCAAGGATCCCATAGTGTATATTACCATGCCAAATTCTTCCAAGAGTATAGGCTTGTTTAATGTCTCTGCCCATTCAGATCGACTAGAGATAAAATCTGTTGCAGCTGCTTGAGCAAGAGCCAAAGTACTGACATTACGTGGATCATAAATGCCACGGCTATAGTAAGAAAAGAGAGTGAGTTTTATGAAAGTGATCCTTCCAAATGCACTTACTTTTCAACCCAGAGATGGCAAGTGGTATAATCAATATTCTTGTGCTTATGTGCACGATCAAAATCATACTTGTCAAGAATTGATTCAAGACCTGCACTGACAAGATGCTTGGGTGCACCTTTCTTCATATAGGTACTAATCTCTTCAAACCACCATGCAGGACCCTGTTGGGGTTCGTTGGCTAACTGCCATGCTATAAACATATAAAGTAAGCCTAAAGGCATCATCATTCGTTGTAGTAGTGGACATACACATGATGACAGGATCTTCCTTGTAAGTTTTGCCATTGACGGTGTTGACGCGATTTTGGACTGTTGTGATATGGTTCTTGAAGATTTCTTGTGCTTTGGGAGCAATACTGCTATCATTATAGAAACGTGCAGCATATTGGGTGAATTCGTCATAAGTAACATCACCAACAGGATAAGGGATTGTTTGATTTCCACTAATCCAAGCGACATATTGACCAAATCTGCAACACGATGATGTTATGAGCTATACAATTACAATATGCAAGCATTCATGTGTACACACTTACCCACCAGACCAATGCCAAAAGTTGTTCATTGTCACTGTGATGGAGAAAAGATTAGCACATGTCACTATTATGGTGCTATGATTGTTGTTGAACACTTACTGACAGCTGTCATATTGTACTTATCCATGGTGTCCAACAGATAATCAAGCCCCTTGAATACAGCTTCATTGTATTCACCAGGTTTTCGCATAAAAGATGGTCGTACACGATATGGCTGATCATCAGGTCCTTCAGAAGCTGCCATGATACGCAAGTTGTTGACGCCCATTTCAGCCAGCTGGCGAACTTCGGTCTCCAAACGCTTACGATCACCACCATTACAATCATCAGCACCGAGCCACATACCGTACCAATAATTTGATCCACGAATCATGTAAGGGACACCATATCGTGTAAATCCAGATCCATCTTTAGCTATTTGGACATATGCTTCATCTGCATGATGATGATGATGTTCCTTTCGGCTATCCAAAGGTTGTGCTGATACCAAGCCGATTGCAAGTGCAAGAGTAAAGAGTGATGTCTTGAGAACCATCTTTGACAAGTGAATCTGCTGTATAGAAAATCTTACACTTATATAAGCAACATTCCAGCTGAAAAGAGCGGGAGGCGGGGATATACTACCTTGAATGGCTATAGAGTTATTGTGCTCCCATCTTTACATAAGCTGTGCTCATCTTTACATAAGTTGTATTACATAACGTCAACATTCAGCCACTTGCCATCATGAAGTGATTTCTCATAGCCTATATTTTTCTTGCTTACCTGCTGAAGACATCCTTGCTGAAGACATCCTTGCTGAAGTACTTGACTTGTGTATGTTGTTGTTGGAACATGTTGTATCTCGGCATCATTCATAACAATACCTTTTCCTCTTGTGCTACAGTATTATCCTTTGCCAGTTTATGGCTCGACTATCAATCTCAGTTGGCTTAAGATTCCAAGCACAAGTTCCTGATATTGATCATAGGCTGTAAATGACGTAATATGTCTGCGTATAAATGAGAACCATTGACAAACCATGATAGCAAGTAATGATTGATCACTTTGGCCATCCATATAATCATTGAGCGTCAACAGGAAAGACTTTGACACCCAATTCCACAGCAAGAGCACACCAGATATAGATGAAGATGTCATGTAGTGACTCTACAATGATCAATGGATACTGGAGCTGTGCTGACTGAGTGACCAATCAAGGATCTAGTTGTACAAGTTGATCCATCATGGAGTAAGATCAAATAGCATAGAAAGACAATAGGCAACAATGAAAGACTGTAGATGATGACAAAGATGAATGTATGTGTATTCTTGATTTGTGGGATTGATCAGGCTATCCACCAGATGATATAATGCAATCAAGTAGTTGTTGACGACAATAAGAAGTGTTTATATGTAGATGGGCGTGCGAATGGTTGTCTGTGCAAAAAAAAAGGAGATTGTGATATAATGAATAAAGTAGTCAAGCATCGTCGTCTAATATGATCGATGTCAGATATGCGTAGTATCCTCCCAATCACATATTCTCTCTTTGCTCCACTATCAATCTCTGTAAGCAAGCTGATCAAGTACTTGTTTGGTATTGTAATCTTCAAACAATGAATCATGCACTCTTTGTCCCCAAGTTGATTTCATTCACACACACTAATCCCTGATGAATACATGCTGCAGCAAGATCAAATGTATTATACATGAAGATGAAGAAAGAAACAAAGTGAGGACATGCAAGGGAGTTTGTACAAATGGATGATGATAAAGTGATATAAGGTGATGGTATATCATATCAAGGATGATGATGGCGTTGTAGGAATGCTTGACGTAGAGTCGTGTTGATATCTTGGTATGTGTTTGTAGGATCCATATCCATGTAGTCTATCTCATTATTGGTTGATGAATCCTGCCACCAGCCTTCATGTAATTCTGGATCACCGTATCGATTGACATGCACGGTATGCAGCAATTGATTGATGTGGTTGTATTCAACATTTGTCTTTGTGGATATCGTAAAGGATTGCAAAACAGGTGTATCAAGTGTTGATGATGGTGATGATGAAGATGTCGATAATGGTGTGGTCACTGACGGCGTTGGACTTGGCAAGTGGGTAAGGTCTGTACTGGAAGGTCTACATTGGCCCACGCAGCATGTTAGATCAGAGGTGCCAGTGCAATTGAGCTTTCACTCTTTTCGACTCTTACGATGCCATTTCAACTTTTGTCTTCTTCTCCTGTGGATATATAAAGGGTTCTTCTGTTCGAAGTCGCTTGGATCCTTGAGCATAGGCCATTGTGTTGGATCAGGGAAGAAAGAAGTAGTCAGGACCAGCAATGAGCCTGGCATCCAATATAAATTCCACCATTACGCAACGCCAAGTTGTACCACATTTCCGCTTTTATCACATTGACAGCTGCACTACCAGACTCGTCCTCTTCTCAATCTTAAATAAACATGATAAATGGCTCATTGATGTATTCTAGTCTTACTGCCTACTAGATAACTTGATAGAAGCATTAAGATAAAGACTATGCTATCACATCTGATACACTAGGCAACCTGTAATCTATTACTTTGCATGATGAACTACCATTCGCTGACCATGCTACCACTTTGACAACTCATTAACACTACGTATTCAGATAGCTGGTATAATGAAAATGGCACTTTATGGATACAGTTTGAATATCTTTACGAGACACTTTGAGCACAAGAAGTGTTTATTTTGTCAAATGGATAAAGCTAGTTCTAGTCAATAGTTGTCAGCTTGACCGATCTTCTACTTAATGAACCCTTGATGTTTATCACTGAAGAACAAGTCATTCTTGAAAGATGGAATCACAAAATGAGCTTGATCAATGTCATGACTAGCTTGGTAGAGCAAATGATATAGCCGGGGAAACAGAATATCCTTTACTCTTGAGCAATGTAACATCATTCGGGATCATGCATTACCGCGCCGAGGTTCGAAAGCGTCTGGTGTAACGACCAATTGGAGATAAAGCAAGAAAAACAAGCTAGGAATTCACACACCCATCCATGTTTCGTCTTTTTCCTGCACGACGCGCCTTTTCCACTTGCATTCCAAGAACCATGATTGTCAAACCTGTTCCATGTCTTCAAGACAAGTAAGTTGCTTCATTGTCTTATTCTTCTCATACTCACTTTGTCATGCAGCTACTCTTACCTTTTACTTGACGAAAAGACACAGCAAGGTGAGATTCAACCTAACGTACTTGGACAAGTTGCTCATTTCGACATACAATAGCTGCCGTGGTAGATCCTGTGGAGCCTAACAAAGTCCTTGCAGCATTGAAGGAGTCGTATCCACAATACAAGCTCACTGCGTAAGTAGGATAGGATGTTTATGATGTCATGATGATCTCATTCTCCATGCAGTATTCTTACAACGCATCATCATTGGGATCATGCTGGTGGCAACAAAAAGTTACTCAAGGAAATGCCTGATTTGACTTGCTATGGTGGTTCAGAGAATGTGGAAGGAGCCAATCATCTTGTACGTGACAAGGAACCTATTGCCGTGGGTGATTTACAAGTAACACCACTCAAGACACCTTGTCACACAATGGATCATGTTTGTTATTATGTGGATGACAATGGCCAACGTGCTGTGTTTACTGGAGATTGGTAAGTAATGACAGGGAATAAGCAATGTCAAGTTTTCTGATGAGAAAAATAGTGTATTCTCTTCTGGTTGTGGTAGATTCTTTGAAGGCACAGCATCCGACATGTGGAATTCTCTTAGTACTGTTGCTGAACTTCCTGATGACACAAATATGTACTTTGGACACGAATACACAATGGCCAATCTCAAGTTTGCTGAACATATTGAACCAGACAATGAAGCTATTCGTCAAAAGAAACAATGGGCACAACGTGTGGGCTGTTCCACTCCATCCACAATTCGCAACGAAAAACTTACCAACCCTTTCATGCGCGTGCAAGAACCCAGTGTCCAACAGCGTGTTCTCGGAGCTGACAAGACTGCATCTGCTGAAGAAGTTCTTGGTATTGTTAGACAGATGAAGGATAACTTTAAATAAGAATATACAATTGTCATCTAATGGTTGGCGTGATTACATATTCAAAAAGTGGGGAACAGCGCATGTGAATGCAACTGGTAGAATAAAGAGAATGAATCACACATGAAGTGAATCTTGTTATACACGGGTTGTTACATTATATCCTGTTCTGAATGACATAATGGATATCGTAGGGTACTAGTACACAGCGATAGAAACATCTTGGCAGCAACGACCAGTAATTCGGATCCCGCAAATTGACAAATCAAGCATTGGGGATATATGAAGGAGATCTGGAGCCATTGTCGGATACTTCACTTGTGTGCTTGCTTTCATTGAGACGCACAATATGGGATTCCGCTTACTTATTCTCATTCCTTTTGTTATACTGATAAAAGGGAAACTGTTATATCACCACCATGTAGGCTGGACCAATATCATTTTCAATAAAGACGATGGGAGTCAAATCCACCTTGGCAGATGCATCACAAGAGGAAGCTACATCAAAAGAGATGAGTATGTTGTCCATCAATTGCTTATAGGAAGATGATTACATTAAGAGTCAAATAGGATGACAATCAATCAAGAGATTGGATGAAGGAAAGTGATGTGTGGAAGATGACAACATCCTTTTATTTGTAAATGGTGGGCGTGGGGACATTCTGTGATAAAATATTTGTTTGTGGATGATGCATTGATAGAAGGTATATTCCCTGTGCTGTTGCAACATGATGCAACATCTGGCTCCCATGGTGGGGATATAACGGCTTCCTGATAAAAGGCACTTGGTATCCTTTCAGGTACATAGCAGTCATGCTTATACAATGCAACATCTATTGTATTTGCTCTTTGCATACACAGAAACTATTGAGCAATGTAGGAATTGAAATGTTTATTGCTGCAATTCATAGTCAACAATGTACAATGTTCTCATTCAAGGTATGACATGATGATGGGGATTTGGCTTAATTTTGACTGCATAATGTCCGCCGCCTGGTACACCAAGAATGGAAGGAGGAGGAGCAGAGTGTTGCCATGGCAACATTAGCAAAAGAGCTTGTACTACTATCAATCAGATTGATGATTGTGGCGGTGCGTCTCATCCCAAACCTTGGTATATAAAAGGACTACCTTCATTAGCTCACTTTTCCTTGTACCCCACTGCCTTTTTCTTTCTTTTACTAATTGCGTATTGTATCATGGCTCGTACTCGTGGTATTTCCAAACCAGCTGCTACCGATAAGCTCGTAAGTGATCATACATCACATATACTAGACATGTCAACTTTTCTAACCAACACAAACCTGACAGGCAACTCGAAGCGCTACACGTAGTAAAGTGACCAAGACAACCAAGACTCGTAAAAGTACTGAACAAGTAGCTCGTGCTGCTATTGAAACTATTCGTGATTTTAAGAAAGTCAAGGTAAAGTAGTGCATGAGTTAGTCCATTTTGCTCTTTGTTGATCACTTCTATATTTCAGGATGATACATACTATCTTGTCCAACGTGCTGGATCAAAAACACCCACTTGGGAAGCATCCGAATCCCTTGAGTCGGATCAAGCTTTACAGGCCTTTCATGACCGCGTTCAAACAACTTCAGGCTATGACATCAATGGCTCCACTAGTGCTCGCCCATCAAGAACTTCAAAGACTCGTGCCATGTTACGATTCCAACCTACAGGCACAGATACAGTGGTTGATTCAGACGACAGTGATGCTTCAGTAGAGATTCGACAGGAACGAGGCACTGCCAAGAAACGTGGCCGATCGACAAAAACATCTCCCAAGACCAATGCACCCAAGAAGCTACGTGGTATTGCAGCACGTAAAGCACAAGCTGCTGAAGCGCGTGAACAACGTATACATGAACGTGCCAACTGGAACGACAATGATGTTATCGACATGGATGAATCCAACTGCTGTTTACGATGCAAGACACAAGTGTATCGCCAAGTCATTCAGCATGGTAGTGTCAGACAGCTCAAGGAGTTATTGGACAACACTGCCAAGGTTCCTCACTGGAGTAAAGAGGATTGTCAGCACTGGAGTGATCTCGTATTGAATGAAGCACTTGTCAGAGGAAAAACGGATATGATTGAGCTGTTGATCAAGGATGAAGAGAACAAGCGTGTTCAAGTACCATCCAAGTACATGAATTATGGTAGCACTACTGGTTATGTTAGTCGATACACTTTTGGTCATGCTGTCAGGTATGTGTCATGATGTTGGTTACACAAAAGACAATGATCTGATCCATTGTTATTAGCAAAGTGAATGAGTCTCGTGGAAATCGTCAAGGTGATTCAGCTTTCTTTCGTTACATGCAAAAGTCTATTTTGGAGATTGATATCAGCCGTCTCAATGAATCCATGAACAACATTGCCCTTCTTGCTGGTGCTCAGAATCCAGATACTCCATCCAGTGTCAGCAAGTTTGTCACTCAATTTGGTTATGCTGCCTTTTGGGAAGGAAAGGGCTTTTATTATACTGTTGCATCTGGTAATTGGAAAGTGGCAGGAAAGCTCGTTGAAGATCCTCGTTATCGCACTGGTTTGAACCATCTTCATAGCAACGTTTTGAATGTAAGTAATCAATTGTTATTGATCAATCTTGGATTCAACTCACATGGATGTCCTGTTTCTTTAATCTAGTTCAAGGAGGACAAGGAGTTGGAGACTTATCGACGCAATCAGATTTTGAAGAAGGCATATGAAGCAGCCAATATTACACCTGTTCAATGTGCAGCTATCCATCCTTCGAACAAGTTTCTCAAGGAGCTCTTTGAACAATTGACACCTGCTGAAACAGCAGAATTGGATGAATACGGCAGAACCATTGCTCACTTTGCAGCAGCTAGTCAAACACCTGATTGTCTTGAGTACTTGATCAGCAAGGAGTTTTCAGTCACTACAGCAGACAAGTTTCGCATTACACCTTTGATTCAAGCTGCACGATTTGGAAGACATCACAACATTCGCCCATTGATCACGTGTATGAGTAAAGGAGAATATCCTGCTACCGAGTTTGCTGATCAGACCATGATTCGGCAAAAATGGCGTGCTCTTCATTATGCTGCTTATTTTGGTCATCCAGAAACATGTCGAGCATTGATTGATGCAGGTGCTACTGTGGATGCTATGGAGAGTTCTTTGCGTACTACACCACTTGGATTTGCAGCTCAACGTGGTCATTTGGCATGTGTTCAAGTATTGATTGAATATGGCAAGGCAGATCCTGAATATGTTGACAAGTTTGGACGTACTCCATTACATGTTGCATGCATCTATGGTCATTATGACGTTGCCAAGTACCTGGTATGCAATGTTGGTGTGGATACGAATTTGGGTGACACATCAGAGAATCGTCCAACCCATTATGCAGCTGGTTTTGGTCATCTCAAGCTGTTACGTCTTTTGATTGAAGGTGGTGGTGCTGATCCTGCAGCAAGTAATGTCTGGCGTACAACACCATGCTCAGTTGCCAATCTCAAGGGACATGTTGCTATCGTGGAACATTTGCTTACAGCTTATTCTATCGACGTCAACTTTAAGGATCAAGATGGCAAGACACTTTTACACTGCTGCGCTGTTGAATCCATCACCCAGAATCTGGATATTGAACAAATCAAGCTCAAAGCACGTCTTTTGATTTCTAAACGTGCTGATCCAAATTTGAAGACTATTGAAGGTAAGCATTAATGATCATTCATATACATGTATATCATAATTCACATTGGCATCTTGTATAGGTGATACTGTATTGCATTCTTTGGCCCAATCCGCCTACTTTATCCAGCAATATCCTTCAGGATGGGTGCCTGAGGATGATACTCGTACCGAAGCGCTCACTTTGGATCATCAAGATGGTATTGAATGTCAACGATTCCTGGCGAAAATGGCTATTACTGCAGGTGCCAATCTTGAATTGCTCAATCAGAATGAGGAGACACCTTTGGCAACAGCTATGCGTCATGGCAACACATATCTTATGGAGGAGCTGGTGCGCAATGGTGCCAATTACTGGGATATTCAGGACTGTAATGGCAACACCTTTTTCCATCATCTTTTGAGATTGGCTGCAGAATTGGATACTTTGCCTGAGCGACGTCCTATGGATGTTGTGGCAAAACAACGACGTGTCAAGACCCTTGAGAACATTTTGGGAGCAATCAACAACTTGAGAGCAAAAGAAGTTCAGGTACTTTAGTTTTTCCTCTTTCAAATGTGATATTGACACTCTTCTTTATATAGATTGATACAACAAACGACAATGGATATACAGCTATCGTCTATGGTGTCATGTATGCAATCGATCAGCAGCGTCAGCGTGTCAAGGAAGAAAAAGCTCGTATCAAGAGAATTTATCACACGGCTTCATCCAACTACTCTAAGGCTAATGGCGACACATCCATGATCCGCGAAGATGCTGTTTTTGAATTCCGCTTTCACCATTTTGTAAGTGGAGATAAGTTATGCATGAATGTTGTCAAATCTCATACAAGGCTTTTAGATCTCTGCTGCTGAAGCGATCATCCAACGTTATCGACCCAATATGAAGGCCACTGTGCAACTACCAAAGGATTTCTTCAAGAACAACCCAAAGCGCCCAAAGTCTGAGTATCCAGAGAAAACAGGATGGACTGCTCTTCATTTCGGTAAGTCAGCAAAGAAGATACCATTGTACACAAGGTGATTGACATTGGATTGTAATAGCATCCTTGACTCAAGATACAAATTTGTTGAACTTTTTGATGCGACATGGCTGTGATCCCAATCAAGTTGTTGAAGGTGATAGCAATCCTGCCACTGGAACTGCCATGTTACGTGGCTACTTTGTCAAGACTTTCAGCACTTCTGAATACCTTCCATCCAGCGATTTGCACTATATTGAGCATGCAGAAAAGCTCTTCAACATTATCAAGCCCGACTTCAAAATGCTGCTTCCCAATGCTGTAAAGCAGTATCTCCAGTTTGGTGCCAATCCATGTATTGGGAACAAGGATGGATTTTCTCCTCTCATGAAGGCTGCCGAGTTACTTGATGCGCACATTCTTCAAGATATGTGTACTTCAATCACATTGTCCAACTTTGCCAATATCGATGCCTGCTGTGAAACCACCAATCGCAATGCTCTTATGTATGCAATTGATGCTCTGGAGAATAAGCCTGCTGGTGCCAAGATTGATGTTTCTCCTGTCACCCATTTGATGTCAGCTGGTGCCAATCCCAATTTGCAATATCCAGATGATCGTGCCGATACAATCTTTATGAAAGCGCTTCGATTGGGTATACCATCACTTGTTGATACGATTCTTGTGCATACAAAGCATCCCATTTGTCACAGTACCATGAACAACAGTAAGTACATCAAGTGAGATGGATCCTGCCAATAAGAATACTGATTGATCTTTATAGTGCTTGAGACATCATCTATCATTGCTTGCAAACAAAATAACCGTGCCATTGCCGATTTATACTTCCAGTATATGGCTACAGCTTATGCAGCAGCTCCCTTTGATACCAATGGTTTTGATCGACAGGGCAACAATGCACTTGCTCTTGCAGCCAAAGCAGACAATGAATACGCTGTCTCTATTCTTCTCAGATGCCATGCTGATCCCAACAAAGTGACTGACAACACTCATGATTCACCATTATCCCAAGCCGTTGCCTGTGGAGTTATCAATGTTGCAAAGATCTTGCTTGACTCTGGTGCCGATGTGAATTGGAAGGACAAGGACAATATGACACCATTACACAAGGCAGTGTTGGCGGAAAAGTATCCATTGGTGAAGCTACTACTGGAAAATGGTGCAGATATCCATGCTGTCAACAAGCAACAACGCACAGCTCTTCATTTGGCCGTGCAACAAACCAAGACAATGACCAATGCCTCACTTCGTATTGAACGTGCTTTATTGGATGCTGGAGCTGATATCAATGCAACTGATATTCTTGGTAAGTATAACAGCTGGATGAGAGAGAAAACTAGAAACCAAATGACTTATTCTTGATGAACAGGTCGCACTGCTTTACACATTGCTTTTACTCATATGGATGTCATCCCACATATGCAATTCTTGGAACCAATTGCTAAGAAGACCAAGGAACTACTCAAGGAACGCAATGCACAAGCTCAAGTGGAAAGAGAATCTGAGCGACTTGTTACCAAATATGGTCATCCCAATGCTGCCAATACCAATGACTGGATTCGACATGCTGTCATCAAGTATCACGAAGAGAAGAAGAAGGCAAATGAAGACAACACCAATGATAAGGAAAACATTGCACCATCATCTCCAGAAGAGCTTGCAACCTTGGACAAATATTCGCAAATGCAATGGGAACTTGATACCGCTGTTTCTACCAAGGCGGATCCAATCGACATTATCCGATTTCTATGCAACTATCGCAGCAGCAGTGCACAACTTAACATCTGTGACGAGTTTGGACGTACTGCTTTGCATTATGCAGCTATGGTGGGCGCCTTTTCAAGTACATCCATTATGCTTCAACATGGTGCGGATTTGAATGCCAAGGATTTTGACAGCAACACACCACTACAACTCGCTCTTCGATACAAGCATGTGGATTATTCCGTGATGCTTTGCAACCAAGGTGCTACTGTCGGCAATGATATGACCATTCCTGGTGACAAGCCTATTTCCACGCTCAAGTACAGTCTTTCTCAAGACTTTATGAATATGGCATATGTCATTCTGGAGCAAAATCCAAACACACTTGGTATGATATCAAACACGCCTTTCATTGTCAAGAGTTACTTATATCCTTTATAGAATCTTTGCGTGATGCTTTAAGGACTGGCAAGTTCCATGTGGCCGATATTTTGATGAGCACAGCTGAAGTAGCTTCACTTTCTGGTACCATTCAAGATGGTCAAAACCTGTGGCATATCATTTCTGACTTTACACCTTTCAACGAGTAAGTATGCTATATGACATTGGATATTGAATTAGAAGCTTATGTAGTCCTGAATAGGGAGATCTGGAACGAGTACTTGCCTGACTTTTTGACACGAATCTCTCAGTTGAATATCACTTTGGGCCCTGATTCACATGGTCGTTCACCAGCTCATTACGCTGCCAAGAATGGTCAAACTACATTGCTCCGACATTTACTACATCTCAATGTTACAATCAACACTGTGGACAACGATGGACTTTCAGAACTCTGGTATGCAGTATCATCCAACAATGTGGAATGTGTGCAGGTAAGATACAATGGCCCAGTTGCATGGAATCATATACTTATTGCAGCTGTTTGATAGACATTATTGCATGCCGGTGTCAATGTTACGACTGGAACTTGTACACAACAGCACAAATCCATCATATGGACAGCCACTAGTCAAAGCAATGCAGTTATGCTTCAACTTTTGCTCAGTGCTGGAGCTCCCACCGATCAGGATAGTCAATATGATCGATCCAATGCCATCATGAAAGCTTGTGTTGACCAGAATGCAGACATGCTAAAGGTAAGCTTTGAAGCTTTTGGTTTCAATCCATGTATTGATTGATTGACATGTTCTTTTAGCTCTTGCTGGATGCTGGTGCAAATCCAGATACCCCATCGACCTATATTCTGAACGCTGCCACCAAGAAGACTACTATCATTGCCCCTGTGTTCATTGCCACTGGTTCACTCTTCAAGGTATGTATATATCCAATGTGATATCTGATTGTATACTAATAGCAAATATGCAGCTTCTGATCGAGAAAGGTGCCAATCCAAATGTTGTGAGCCCGAATGTCAAGCCTTTCAATGGCAAATCTTGCTTCATGCATCGTTACAGGAATGAGGAGGAACTTGATGTAAGTTAGAATTGGGAATGATGCACATCATATACTCATTTTGAGTTTGCACAGCTTATGATTCGTTGCAATGTCAATGTCAACCTTAAAGATGACCATTCACCCAGAAGCATCTTTTACCACTTCTTTTTTGGTAGCAAGAGCCAGGTATGTGCTTCATCAGCTTATGAATCATGGATTACAGCTAACAACCTGTTGATAGGGCA
The DNA here is from genome assembly GCA_008728235.1 of Lichtheimia ramosa. NCBI lineage: Eukaryota > Fungi > Mucoromycota > Mucoromycetes > Mucorales > Lichtheimiaceae > Lichtheimia > Lichtheimia ramosa. The sequence goes on along the minus strand of CP031827.1, from coordinate 682,876 downwards.
CAATTTGCACAAAGATGCTCAAGCATTCGACACCCGAGGTGAATGAGATTGATCCAATTACTGGTATGACACCATTAGAGCATGCCATCCGGAAACATGATGCTATCAAAGTGGAGGTAAGGATTCTTTGTTACCAAAGAGGAAAGTGAATAAGTAACTGACTCTTTTATAAGCGTCTGATGGAATTGGGTGCCAATCCAAATGTTGTCAGCTGCTGCCGAAATCCTACACCAGCCACTGTCGATCTCTTTGACACTGAACCACTGAATGCTATCTTCCACGCTGTCGCACAGAATGATCTTGTTATTCTGCAGACCATTTGTCGCATGACCAAATACCCAATCCAGTGGGATGCCACCAATTCTCAACGCCAAACTGTCGTCACATTTATTGCTGCAAGCCATTATTCGCATGAAAATACTGAAGTGCTCAAGTTTATTGATTCTGTTATCCCTGACCAAAGTGACTGGATCAAGCTTGCAACAAAGAAGGATATTCATGGTAAGTTTGATGTTTATACATTTGATTTGGTAAACCATATTCTGACTTTGTTACTTTAGGAATGACTGTAATGGATTATGCCAAGGCACGCAAGCAAAAGGAAGTTTACCAAGCCTTGGTTGATCTTGAAGTTCCCAAGCCAAAGCGCCGTGTGACAGATGACAACGCTACTGATGCCATGGATGTCGATCAGTCATTTATTTCATTACAATCAGTGGAAGAAGATGCAGATGCTGAGCGTACTATTTTGGATAAGAAAGCTGAAGAACGTGCTTTACGCAAGAAGAACACGACTGAAGACATTGATTATGACTCAGTGCATGAGATTGATCCCTATTCCAATCTCGAGAAGGTGGGAAGATTGCTTTTGGATGATGATCAGGAGCCCTATGACATTATGCTTCAAAAGGTGGATATTGGTAGTGGTTATTATGGATGTAACATGTAAGTGAAAAGAATTTATTGACTTTAGGCATAGAACACAAAAACTAATCTCATCATGATCTCCTTTTTAAGGTTCTACAAACTATCCATCATTTACAACACTGTGTTGGATGTTTATGTCTTATGGACACGTTGGGGATCATTTGGAGAAGAAGGCATGCATCAAAAGACACCATTTCTTACCAAGGAGGAAGCCATTGCCGAGTTCAAATCGATTTTCCGCTCCAAGTCAGGCAACGTATGGGAAGATCGTAAGCCTGAATCTTTTGTATCCAAACCAGGACGCTTTGAGTTGATTCGTGCCAAGCCAAAGAAGAAATTGACCATCCTGGATGATTTTCAGTTTATGGATTCTGCTGTGCCATCTCAATTGCCCCAATCTATTCATGGCACTATGCGTCTTTTCTGCAACTTCAAAGCAATTCAAGATGGCTATCGCAACATTAATCTGGATATCCCTGCTGGACAAATCCCACAAAGCTCGATTGACACTGCCTACGCCATTATTGAAGAAGCTCGTACAGTGATGAACAAGTATTTTGATACTGGATCAGGCATCATGACCAAGGAATTGAATGCTGAGAAAAAGCGTAAGTAGCAACATGGATTCATTGTTTGTCAAGATACTAATTCATTACCTTTGAATATAGAGCTTGGTCACCAGCTTGTCCAATTGAGTAACAAGTACTATCGTCTTTTGCCATCGACAAATCAAAAGAAGGGAATCATACCACTTCGCAACAAGAATATCATTGATCAAGAAATGGCTCGTCTGAATACCATCAGCTACTTCACTTTCTCTACCAATGTCATTCTTGCTGCCAAACGACGTGCTTCTGAGATCAATCCACTTGATTATTGTTATCGTGCGCTTAATTGTCGATTGGACGAGATTGATGATACATCCCTTGAATACAAGATGGTGCAAAAGTACATGCTCAGTACAGCTGATCGTGACACATATGAAATTGCCAACTTGTTCTCGATTGATCGTGCAGGTGAAGCAGAGCGATTTGATTCGATATCTGATAAGAGCAATCGCAAGCTTTTATGGCATGGATCACATACACACAACTTTTTGGGTCTGTTGAAGCAAGGTTTACGAAGCAAGCCATCATCTACTGTAGGAGGACACTCTGTAAGTGATTATGACTTTGTGTGATGATTGTATATTGACATGTATATCATTTAGGGATCAATGTTTGGTGATGGTATCTACTTTGCTGATACATTTTCCAAATCCGTCAACTACTCCAGTCGTGGTGCATTTGAAATGAAACATCCTGGTTATTCTCTCCTTTTGCTTTGCGAAGTGAATCTCGGCAAAGAATGTCCTATGACGTATCACAACACGTATGAATTTGAGAATGGCGATTATCAGTCAATCAAGGGTCTCGGCAGCAATACTCCTAATCCAGATAATGCGGTGTTTGACAAGAATGGCGTGTATATTAGTGTTGGACCTACTATCAAATACGAGACTAAGGATTACTGGAGCAGACCACAACTCAATCACAACGAGTATATCGTCTACGACGAAGCACGTGTCAAACTGCGTTATCTTGTTGTTGTGCGCGACACCGAATACTGCACATTATGTCAACGTCATACTGCATCGACATGCAAACAGCTCATCGAACACAAGCTTGAAGACAACTTTACATTTGTTACGATCACCGACTATGAAGCTTGGTTACTACGATTCCAGCTATCACATGCCAACAAGAAAGTCAAGGATATTCTTGCTGATAAGCTCGACGAATATATCAACACACGACAATATGGTAAGGATTGATTACAGTGAATTTATTGTCATTGTATACTGATGATGGATATTGTAGAGAAATATTGGTTACCGGTTGAGCCCCTGACTCGTGACAGCAGAGTGTGCAAATCATGCGTGAGCAAAATGGTCACTACCATAGTCATACAAGAGATGTTCTCTCAACTACCAAGTGAGTATTGAACGCCTGTTATATATATGCAACATTATACTTATATGCTATTCTCTAGATGCCGTCCAAAACAGACCAGTATGCAAATATGGTGTTGAATGCAAGATGAAGGATTTGAATCATGCCAAACGCTTTCAACATTGGTTCCATCCTAACGCCTGCAAGGCACAACAAGAGGAGTCAGATATTTCAGAAGAAGAAGATGAGGATTATGTCAGTGATCAAGATACATCCATGGATGAAGATGAAGATAGTATGGATGAAAGCGATTGAACATGACATGTTTCTCCCACCATCACATTTGTATATGCCTTCATTCCTTTTACTTTGTTATTGTATGCCAGTCTTCAATGTAATAAAAAAAGTCTTTATGCCAGATACCTTCACTACCTTCAACATCCCAATCAAAGGAATCCTTAGTGGGTGGCGGAGTAATAGGACACATGTCAAAAATGGGATCTAGTGCTCAAAGCGCCGTTTCTTTTCCTGCTACCAACTACTACTACTTTGCCATGTCTACACAGTTTTATGAGCTCTATCGTCATAGCAGGTTAGGAATTCAAGTTCATGAGCACGTTCTTGGCTTAACAACAACGTATTGTTATAGCATTGGCATGGCGTTGACCGATTCGCTTGACGAGTTGATCCAAAGTGGCCATATCAACCCCCAACTTGCATTACGTGTGCTAGCGACATTTGACAAAAGTATTTCAGAAGCACTTGCTCAACATGTTCGTAACAAGGCCAACGTCAAGGTATGTCTTTTTTTATTGTACAAGATATTGAATCGCTAACGAGATTGGATCTTGCTGTGCCATAGGGCCATCTGCACACGTACCGTTTCTGCGACGATGTATGGACGTTTATTGTAGAGAACCCCAACTTTAAGTTTGAACAAGAGTCAGTTACTGCTGAAAAAGTCAAGATTGTTGCATGCAATGCCAAACGTCCTGGTGAGCAGTAGATCCATTCTCGTCGACTAGCAACGTCAAAGACACCTACACACACGTACGCCGCCATCATCATCACCATCACCAGCCTTCCATCCCATGTCCCAGTTGTTGATACGTTTATTTCACTCTTCGCCATCTTATGTTCCAATCCTTCATTGACAGCATCAAAGTTTCGGTACAATCTGTGACACAATAAAATCTGATATTGCTCGGTCTACAGGAGCATGTATATTGATTCGAATCACTGGATGGGAAGGATAGACAAGCAATACGCTTCTAGTTATAGTGGGAGATACAGTTGTTGATATTACAGTGTGCTTGATATTTGGCGAGAGATCCTTTTGACTATGATTGAAAACGATTGTAGTTCACCATCCTGCTCCTTGTCAAAACACATCATCGACTCCAATTAGAAACATTTAGATTAGAAGCTGTTATCTTTTAACATAAATCCTATGATCATTTGTTCATCATCTACCTATTGGACTATGATATCCTGGGAAAGAGAAGAGAAAGAGGGTCTTTAATGTTATTGGAGTATTTGAATGAGCTAGTGGTATGCAGTTTAACCCATTGATCGGAAGATGTTGATAATCAGCTTATTGCATGATACTAGAAGTGATTGTTCTCGCATACTACCAAGAAGCATGTTGGGCATATTTTGTCCTTGTCCCACTCGATCCCATATCTCCTTTGATATACCAAAGCATGTGCAATGTGATTGAAATGAGAAAATGCAAGCTACTATGCTTTATCTCTTTATCATAGTCTCTATCTACATTGTGAACAAAAGAGCAATCCCTGAATAATAGTAGTGTTCATTGTTCATCCATCACAGGCAATTCACCTTCCAATCAAGTCAGCTAGCCTAAATTAAAGTCCCGCTTGCATAAAAAGAAAGGGCAAGACACATTTGCATTGACAACACTTGACTCTTCCTCCAGAAAGGCACAGCGCTTTATGCAGTATGAATTCTAGAGCTACAACCGATTATCTACAACAGTCAGACAACAGCACGTTGAATCCGGTAAGCGTGTTGTGCTAATGTCGGATCCGACAACGTCTTCTTGCTGATCGCTCAAGTAGGACGATCTCAACGAGGCGTTCACCATTCAGTCTACCATTATAGCGTAAGTTCCTCAAATAGAGCAATAGATGGTGTTCCTTATAGACTTTACTTTAGGGATCAAGTAGTACACGAATGTCCAAAGTCAGCAGACCAGTCATCTTCTGTTGGCAAAAGCAATCAAAATCATTACACGAGCGATAGCAGTGATCAAGAAAGCAATGATGTGAATACGCAAACACAAGAATCGGATGATGATACAGGATGGGATGATGATGATAATGATGATGATGATGATGAGGAGGAGGAGGAGGAGGAGGAGGAAGATCACCGTTTGAACACAAGTCTAGTCTCTACTGTGATGAACATAACCAACAACAATGGAACAGTCATTGTGGATGCAAGCAATACCGAGTTTATTGTCCTGAATATCAGTGCAAATCGTGGAACAACCATTGTGGATGCAAACGATTCAAGCATTGTTATCATCAACATTATCAATAACTATGGCATTGTGAGAACAGTGGCGTCTGATGCAAGTATCATTCGACTGCATATCAACAACACCAACGATGGAATAGTGATCTGTACAAGTAGTGATTGATTGATAGTATTAGCAAAGAAGCAAGATATAAAAAAGATCCAATTAGCAAATGATACATGATTTATTGGTAAAGAGAGATTGTCTACTATAAAGTTGTCCATCCACCAACATCATAAGTTGCTTCTATTTGGCGAGCAACGTAAGCAGGGATGCCATGTTGTAGCCATAATCGTCGGGTATCTGCATAACGCTGAGTATTAAGGTACTGGGGTCTTCCACGTCGTAAGCCTTGATCAATTTCTCCATGTGCATCGAGATAAGGCGGCTGCATAAACCATCCATTCTCATTGTGTAACACCAGTAAGGAACATCGCTTGATCAATAAATAAATACCAATTTCACCACCACATCTAAAGAGCCATCATGAGTTAAAAAGTTGAGATATCAATGAGAATACTTACTCTAACATGTGCAAGTTACATTCGCCTTCCTCTCCTTCAGAGCAACAAAATGACTGAGCACATACAAATGTACCACATAATAAACATACTGCTGGATCAGTAGGCACTGTTTCACAACGAGGACATATTTTACGTGTGCTTTCATCCATAAGTACGTCAAGTCGTGAAGGTAAACTGATCAGCTGGAATGGTGTTGGAAGATCAAGCACCACGCGTACATTGTTGTCAATACCCATAGTGTTGTCTTGGGATACAATGTCATCATCCTCTTGCATGCTGCTACGTCTATCGTTTTCCTTGACAAGTTGACTGCACCATCCACGTACCAATTGTTCAGTGTCAGGATGTCGAATCAACGTTGCTAGATTGGGTAATCGTAATATGCCAAGTAATAGATCAAACTCATTGCTTGAAGATGACTGTTGTTGTTGTGATGATAATGGATCAAGCATAAGTCCAAAACGGGTGATCATCAAGATAATGGTGCGTCGTAGGTAAGGAAGTGTAAACATCTTGAGCATCCGACATAAACGATGTCGTTGTGAATGTGTATCCATGTTGATTCCCATAGCATTAGCCACCAGGGCCAATAATTCTTTTGCTGCTTCTTGATCACTGTTGTCTTGTTCATCATCCATCATGGCATCATCAGAAGATTCATCAAGTGCAGGTGATGGTTGTTGTAATAGTCCAACAGCTGTCTTTGTAAGCTCGGCTAGCAATAATATACGCACAAAGGGATGAAAGTCTGTTTTGGCAACATGAACAAGGTGTACTGATAGCTCGGTCAATACCATAAATGGATCATCCATCAACAAGGGAAAGTTGTTGTAGAGTCGAGTATCAGGTGGCACTTCAGAAGCTTGTCGACTTGTAGTGATTGTATCTGATGCAAAGATTTGCAATAGTCGCTGCATAGCCAACATGTGTACTTGCACCATAGCACGACTATCAGGTCCAGATCCACTTGCACCACCAGTAGCACCTGCACCAGTTTCATCCGCACCTGTACTAAAGAGTCTTGAACTGCTCAACAATTCCTCTTGTTCACTGCTGCACATAAGACTTGTGTAAGACATACTCGTATCACAAAGAATACGTAACAAGGTTTGTGCCTGCATTGGGATCTGTGTAAATACCACCTGCCCATTGCTGTCATTTCCACGTGCTGCAATCTCCATGGCTGCAATAGTAAAGCCCAACATGCCCCATAAAGTATCTACATTGTTGACACTGGCTGAAAGACTTCTCGCTGTTTCTGGGCTGCAAGATCCAAGTATCACTGAAAACACTTCTTGTAATCGTACATAAGCTGATTGAATAGCAGGAATCACACCAACAGCTGATTTGAACAACATTTCTGTAGGACCAAGTCGATTACGTCGTTGATGTTGCTGTTGTTGTTGTTCTACACCCAACAAAGTAGATAATCCAGGGATCTTATCCCCACTTGTGCCACTTGCAACATCCACTTGCATGCCTTTAAGTGAAGGTAATCGAGGAGCAAAAAGCATATCAGCACCTGCACTCCATACACCAAAACCAATAGGTCGACTTGGATCAATGGCGGTTTGTAGTCGTTCAGCAGCCATATGAAGCTCAGTTTGTAAAAATCGACTGTAAGCATCTTCATCTGCATTCGATAGTACACCAGGATACGTTTCAATCTTTCCCTTCCAAATGATTGGCAATAGCATATTACCCAATGACTTGCAGAGTGGACAAGTGAATTCCTTGCGTAATCGATTCTCAGGATGATTGCGTGTCAATTGAGCTGCATGGCGTGGATCAATTGATGCATTGTACGTCTCAAAACACTTGATGTGCATCAAATGGCCACATGTTGTTGCACACAAGCCTGATTTATCTTGTACTGCAGGAAAACTTCCACATTGATCAGAGATTTGATGCATTGGCCAGTCGCAATTCAAGTTGGGTCCCATTCGATCCATTTCATCAAACATGGCTCGATTGTTCATATCAGCTTCTCGCAAGATATTGGATACTTGCACCAAACCAAGCATGCCATAAGGCAAGGATCGCTCATTGACATCTTCTTGACACACAATACATGTGCCTGTTGGATAGGAACATACTTGGTTGTCTATGCTGATCTCTTCATCTGCTGCTGCCATGGCTGCTGCTTCCTCTTCCTCTTCTTCATATAAATCCTCATTTTGCTCCATAAAAGATAACTGTGCTTGTGCAAACATGTCCATAATCTTCTTTTGGCGTTCACGTGCTGCCTTTCTCTTTCTCTCTTGTTCTGACATGTCATGTTCCTCATCATTGTTGGTGTTGGTGTCAGCAGTTTGCTTTTTCATTGCTTGATATGCTTGCATTCGCTGTCGTGCATTGTCAGATCCATATGTCATCATTTGTTCAAAGATCCAATCCAATCGTGCATGTGTTTCCTTGGCTTGTTCATCAGTGCGATATTGCATCAACATGTCAAATAGTGTCGATGAGCCATATGTCAGTTCAGTAGCATAATTGCAAAATGTAGGACTAGAGACAGCCAGTAACAATAGATAGAGCACTTCATCAATGACTGTGTCACTCTTGTGAGCTTCATCCATTTGTCGTACATTGGCAAGTGTGTAAGTAGCCATTTGCACAAGCACAGGTGTCTCAAGTAGCTGATACAATCCTTGGAATGGACCACTGATTGGTTCCAAAGGCTTGGGACGTACAAAGAACATGGCTTCATCCTTATCAGTATTGGCTTTCTTCCATCGCTCCTTGAGCACCAATTCAGCTTCACCACGATTGTTGCGACTGTAGTGCCAAAAGTAAGGATCAATGGCATCAAAGTACTCGTCCTTGAGCTCATAACGACCAGAATCATTCAAACTTGTAGGTGGTTTAAAGTTGGCCACTTCATTCAATAGTTGATCAAAATCAGCTTGCTCAGATAATCGTTCTGGGATACGCTTGGTCAATTCAGAGTAAACTGTTGAGCCCAGGCATAAGTGATGGATGATTTCACGCTGAATCTTTTGTCGCAATGAAGCATGTGTTGGGTTGCCACGTTCTGATATGCAAACAATCAACAAATAAAGGATCTCTTCCACCATAAAGATCACTTGTGAATTGTCATATTGCTTGTGTGTCGTTTCACCAGAGAACCAGTCCAAAAGATCAAATCGATCCATTAATGTCGCTAGCACTTTGCTGGGATTCATGGAGACAAATGCAAATTGAAGCAAGAAGATATCACTGTCGTAGGTCGTTTCACGTAATGAAATGTCGCGATAATGATGTACCTATTGTCAGATTGGTGTAAGTTTTCTGTGTGATGCCAGTAAGTATCACTGATCTTACCTGATTACGAATATTGTATCCATTTCTGACCCATACACCAGCTCTGATTTGTGATGAAAATGCCAATGTACGTATAGGGAAATCCAATACACGGGGTAATAGATCATCATCTTGTGCAGCAAACATCTTGATAGCATTGAAAAATCCTTCATTCCAGCCAGCTTCAGCAAGCAAAGCAGCATCCAACCATGTCGATGACTCAAGAATTCCTGCCAAAAGCCAATGCAATGGATGATGAAACGACACCGGTTCAGAAGTAATGTCATATTGAATCACATTGACATCTCCAACATAAGGCAGCTTGACACTATGCTGACGATATTCCTTGGTAGCTGGCACCTGTGGTAAAGGCAAACGAGTCTTGTCGATAGGTTCTGCACCCCAATCATCAATTGCTTTGAGTACACGAGCCACAGCACGCACAAGGATTTGAGCTGTTTGGACACGATCATGTTGTGTAGCTGTAAACAAGGCATTGTAACAATCCGAAAATGAACGACAGCACTTTGCAATCTGTAGAGTGACATTGAAGGCATTCACCCATACTTCAGATTCATATTCAACATGCGTATCCTTTTGACAGGTCTGTGGATTCATGGCTTGGAATAATGAGATCAATTCAAGAAACTCGCGTAGATAAACAGCATCATGAGCAATCACAGGCTTGAGCAATTCCACATGAAGGATATAGCGTAGATCATGAAAAGCATTGAAATAGCGTCGTGTACGGAATGCTCGTGATTCACAGCTCAATCGACGAGGCTGATTCTGTTGTTTGCTGATAGGAACATAGCATATCTCCTCAGTCATGAAGAATACTGATAAGGTGTTGCAAATCAGGCCGAAAAAGTAGTACTCATTCACAAGTAAACTGCACACTGAAGGCACTGTCAATAGTTGCACTGAAAACAAGATGATGGCATTTTCTGGCTCTCGATCTCGGAAAAGAAACGCCTCTACGAGACGTGCATAATTGCGTACCAATCGCTTGCCTATGTAGTAGATAGGTTAGTTGAATGCAAAATAAACAAGATATATGACATACCAAAACGTTTCTTGTATACTGGATGAGATCCCAAAGTAAGGATATAAAACTCTCTTAGAGACACTCGTAACTCCTTCCACACACGTTGATCATAAAGCAAAAAGTAGTCGAGTCGTTGCTTTTGTTCAAATTCACGCTGTACAGCAAATGCTAATCGACGGGTCTCATTCATATCTCGAATATCCTGACGTGCTGGTAATCCCAAAGTGCTTGCAAATGATTGTTCTTCCACTTGAAAATGACGATGATCCTTGACAAGCCATGCAGGATTCCAATCAATACTTGCAATATCCTTTTCAGTCTGATAAAGGATCTTGCTATCAGTCTCCACAAGCATAGGCACCACAACATCTGATGGAATACGTTGTTCCTCATCCTCTTGGTCAGCTGCATCCATATCAACATCCTCTTCATCCACGGTAGTCGTTGTCGTCTCAAATCCCATCATCATGGTTTCTTCATCATCATCCAATGAGTCATCATGTTGTTGTTGCTGATCATCCTGATATTCAATATCTTCCTCATCTTCTTCTTCTGATACCATTCTAAAGGATGGTGTACCACCTGTCATGATAGCGATTTGCTTGGGTAGCTTCCAACTGGCACATAACTCTTCACAAATGATGGATCGTATTTGAGTACTTGAGCATTGATCATGAGCTATGTCTCTGAGCCAGTCAACAAGGACAGTGGTGACCTGTTCTCGAATAACATCACGTGCAGGTCGAATAGTGACACCAAGACCAATAGCTGTAAAAGGTGCTGCCATGGTCCTTAATTCATCTAAATTGGTACAAGTGGCAATGATCTCTCTTCCTTGGGTATGAATTGTTTCAACAATGGTTCTAGCTTGATGAACAGTACATCCAATGGCTCCTTCCACAGCATCACAAGCATCTTTGAATGAATGCGTCTCATCGTTCCAAGCCACCAAAACATATAACTGATCATCATCGACACCATGATTTTCCTTATCCATGTCTACATCGCCTTCTGATCTTCGTTGCTTTGATGACTTGTACAGTGGACGACGTGCTGGCACTCCCATGCGACGAAAAATGGCACATTCGTTCTGGTTGGCTTGAACAATGTCGGCATTGGAAGCGGGGATTGAGATTTCCTCCGAAGCAAGTGCAAATGTCACCAGAATGAAATCCATCACAGTGATAATCGTCTGTCGTATGTGCTTCAATACAGATCGTGGTATAGTGTTGGATGGTGATGATGACGTATTGTTGTTGCTATGATCATTGGCAGGTGTAGTACCATGAACACTGCATTCTAATGCTGTTTTCCATGCTTCTGGATCTCCACAATCACAACATCCACCTGATCCTGGACTGATAGCTACCAATACGTTGTGATTCTCATGATTGCTTGCATGAAAGCACTTTGAACAAAGAACACATGAATCATCCAGTCGACAATCCCTATATACATCCTATATCAATATCCCATTCACTTATATATCAATGACTCTTAATACTTTACCTACATCGATAAACCGGTTCTCCTTTTCGGAATACGCGGCCACATCGTTGCAATGGCTGTTGTTGTAGTGTTGCTGTATTGCCATCGTCACCACTTTGCATAGACATACGTTCCACGCCATCCTGGTTGTGCGTACGAGAATGTCGGTGTAACATGAGTCGATCGATCGCATCGTGGAACGCAACGCGATCCTTGAAAAAGTACTGTTCCATGAGAGCATCCTGGTTCTTCCAGAGTGTCGTGTAACATTTCTTGATGAGAGTACGCTTGGCAGTGTCGTTGAATGAGTAGTGAAAGAGAAAAGGTGTTTGCCAAAGAAAAGTGGCGAGATCCATCCCAGGGAAACTCCCAAGTGTCGACTGTGGATCAGGTGTTGGCGTACGTTTGGGTGCCTGTTGGTGTTGGTGGTCGTCTAAACTGCTCAAACGTCTTTTGGAAGACAGTAAAGAAGTTCTACCAGTACTGCTATTATTGCTACTGCTGCTACTGCTGGTGGTCATACAGGAAGAGAAGAAGTAAGAGACAATGACGACGTGGTTCAAGTGCGGAGCCTACTATATACATGTGGTTTCTAGGTCACACGAACACACCCACATCCCGTACACGTCCTTTAATTGCCTACACTGCTTGTTGTTGATGTTCTTCGACTATGATTCACTTGTATATTGATCATGACGATTATAATTCCACTATATAAAAGCAATGATTCGGATATATGGTCATGTTATAGTAAGGAAAAAGGAGTGGATTGCGTAGGATCTACATACACAGTGGTGTGAAGGGGCGTTGAAAGCATGCATATATGTGTATAATGATGATGCATGGGTTTTTGGCTTGGGCCAGTTCTACACTTCAAAATCGGGTCCCCTGGTTTATTTACTTGTTTTCCTTCTTTTATCTTCTTTCACTTCTTTCACCCCCCTACTCTCTTGTATACAACATGGGTATTCCTGAAGGTGATGCTGCAAAGGGTGCAAAACTCTTCAAGACACGTTGTGCACAATGTCATACTACTGAAGAAGTAAGCTGATCCAACACTTTTATCAATGACTTGATATATTCATTCCTTGCTCATAGGGTGGTCCTAACAAAGTTGGTCCCAACCTTCATGGTATCATCGGTCGTAAATCAGGTCAAGTAGCTGGTTTCTCTTACACTGATGCCAACAAGAATAAGGGCGTTATTTGGGATGAACAAGCTCTTTTTGATGTAAGTAGTATAAGGATTATCATATCGACCAAGCTAACATATGGTCCATAGTATCTGGAGAATCCTAAAAAGTACATCCCGGGTACCAAAATGGCGTTCGCTGGTTTCAAGAAACCCCAAGATCGTGCTGATGTGATTGCACACTTGAAGGAAGCTACCAAATAGATTCTTTATCCTTTCCTTTATCTCATAAAGAGATATACACACACGAATAAATCAAGGCATGACTGTGATAACAAAAACATGCATTGTTGTCTGATGTATATATAATATGGAATGACGATACGTTGTGTATATAATCTATATACGAGGAAGGAGGAGGGAAGAAGGAAGGAGAAAGATTTTGTTGTTGTTGTTGTTGTGATGTCTACTCTTGACCAAAACCAAGTGTTTCCTCCACAGCAAGTGTCAACTTGGCAACGAGCGCGTCATAAGACTTGTAGGGAGGCATGTCGATACGATTGAAACTAAATGAGAGTCAGCTGAATGAAATCTCTGTAACAAACATCACAAACTTACCATGTGTGTGCTTTGGGTAATTGTGTAACTTCGCCAGCCTTCTCAATAGTAAAGCGTCGAGGACCATCACTACCTTGCAAATCCTTGAATCCATTGACAGGTATACGTGAAGTGCCAGTGGTAAATTGTAAGAGTCGAGACTTCTTTTCACTATCCCATGAACGTACACACTACAATAAAGAATCTATCAGTCAAAAAGCTCATTGTATCACATTCCTGCTCATTACATACCTTCCAAAACCATTGGATTACATCATCCTGCTCTGTGTATCCACGATAATCGGTATGCTTCTTCCAGTCATCCACATCAATCTCAGCAATACCACCAATCAATAACTCGAGCTCACGCTCGTCAAACACATTGACCAAATCTTGAGGAATAAGTTGGTTGAAACCTTCCTTGAAGGCCTTGAATTGCTCTTCAACACGTTTGGAGATACGCCATTCTGTAATAAGACTGATATCATATGCCAAGATTAATAACTTGTTGCCTATATTCATGTTGGATAGACTTACTTGATATATTCCTTCTTGTTCTCTTCAGTCACTTCAATATCACGTCCTCCAGGCTTGAGATCCACAGTAACCACTTCGCCAAAACGATCATCATCAGTGGAGAAGGTAAGATCCAAAACATCGGTAATGTCATTGTCACTACCACAAGATGTTAATATCAATGCCATATATCAAGACAAGATGTCAACTTACAGGATCCATTGCAAGCTTCGGTGAAAGTCTGCGTCTACACTCTCCATGTCTCCCACTGTAACCTTTTTGTTGAGAATATTCTTGTAGAATGATACAATGAAGAAAGCATCCAAGAATCGACGATGGAAAATAGCCAAACCAACAACACGACCAATGAATCTAAAGTAATTGAGATGCTCAGGGTTGATTCCAGAGTGGGGATTGATTTGAAGGGTGTAATTGTCATGAGCCGAGTATTCGAACAAGCTAAAAGACTTGTATAAGTATACATTCGATAAGAATGGCTTTATCACTTACCAGTAGAATGGATTGAACATTTCATGTGAAAGCAAAAAGAAGAATTCTCTGTAATGAAACGTCAGATTCAACTCATCATACACACGCTCTAGTATCACAATACCTGGAAAGACCACCATAATCCAAACCATCTTCTCCATCAAACTTGATCATGAGACGCTTTCGAAGATCGGCAGGAGCTTGACGCATGATTTCGGCATAGGCATCTTCAAAAATATGTTCACGACGGACCTTGATATGACATTGACCAGGTACAGGACGTAATGCAGGTTGTGAGCGGAAATAGATGAGCTTACGACGGAAATCACGTTTGTACTGGGGAACATTTTGATCAAGGCTACTCGGCAATCTCGGATCTATTTCAAGGTGGTGTGAATATATAGACATACATGTCATGCAAGAAGAATACATACCATCCCACGTGGTTGTTTTGGTATTATGATCCACAAAATAAACTCTTCCTGTGCTGGTAAGACGCATTTCCCATCCTGATGGCAATGGACCAAGTTGTGATACAGGTTGTACTTGCACTTGGAGATTTGATCCAGGACCAATAGTACTGATATATTGCTGTCGTCTAGGATCCACCCACGTTGTTGTTCGTGTATTGTGATCCACAAAGTAAGGTCGTCCTTCAGGTGTTGTACGCATTTCTATGATATGAATGTAAGATACAATCCATGTATACATTTGCAAGTTGATATTTACCCCATCCAGGTGGAAGTGGTCCTGATCCAGCTGTAGTCATATTATGTTGCAAAGCCATGACATTAGGATTAGCCTGTGATGATCGATTGGCAGTAGCACTTGATGATGCCGAAGCACCAGCCGCTGATGTTGTTGTAGCAGATGATGGTTGTGTTTGACTCTCCTGCAAATTGTTGCTACTATTCGATGCTGCTGTTGCTGCTGTTTCGGGAAGACCACGTGCATTATGCCGCTGACGTTCCATTTCAGTTTGTTGCTGATGTTCTTGTGCACTGCGTGCTCTATAGTAAAGTAGTATATTAGTATTGCAGAGATATGATTCATTCATCAATCGACTTACGAAGGACGTTTCCAAGTGGTTGTTCTTGTATTATGATCAACGTAATAAGGTCGTCCAAGATGATCCACACGTCTCTCCCATCTAATCCAATATCAAACCAATCAATACATGTTATCCATCATAGTCATGGTTATCATTACCCTGGTGGTAGATCATTTCGATCATCTTGATTGGCATTAGCTGATGCAGAAGATGTTGTTGCTGCTGATGCTAGAGCTGTAGTAGTAGTAGCTGTTGCTGTAGCAATTGTATTGGTGGCATTAGCTGTTGCTGCTGCTGCTGTTGAACTATTGGTAGCTGTAGGAGATGTATTGCGTGATGAATGATCGTTTGTGATAAGTGAACTACTGGAAGCATTCGTTTGGGAATTGGTGCCGGGGACTAGGGTATTTGTGCCGTTACGGATGGGAGCATTGATGTTTGTAGTAATGTTGAGAATAAGTTTGCCATGAACTGTTTCATTCGCATTGGACTTTTTGAGATCAAGCGTCAACATCTCTATAGATCAGTTAATATCACATATATATACAAGCGAATAGCCATGTACTTGCCATCACCACCAATATCCAGGTCAAAGACATTGCCAACTTGGACGTTGATCACACCCAAGAAACCTTGATCCTTCTTTTTGAACTTTTTCTGATCAAACACTTGAACTGCAATCACACTTTGGTTGGTCACTTGGCTATATACATTTGTCAGCATGTCATGTATGGTATTATCGTGGCTGGGTGTGTCACGTTACAGGTCAAAGCTCTCGTTCCAATAAGGGTTCAGTGTCTTCTTCATAACAGTAGTTGTATGTGTTTGTTCGCCATCCACAGTAACAACAGCTAGAATAGACATAGATTAGCTCGATTGGAATAAAGTTCTTGTTGTCAATGGGCATACCAAATGGGTCTGGTAGTTTGAAAAACAAGTCCTTCTTGACAAGGCCATCAGCTGCAATGACAGTCAACCGAACTGTTCTGGTTTGTGCCGAGCTCGACATGTTCGCTGTCAAGTCAATTGAAGAATATACAAAGATAAAAAGAAAGCAAACGAGTGGAGGAAGAGGACAAGTATCGGAAAGAGGAAAAGGGAAAAAAGGAAAACAGGGCAGGAGAAGAAAGAGAAACAAATGCTGTGTCTCTGCGGAGCACAGGCGTTGTAATGGACGAACTGGAAAGCTTCCCAGCGATCTCCCACACCCATATACAAGGTCTTTTTTCTTTCTTTCGACATAAACTATTATAATCACATCATCCCATTTCCACATCCATTGACTATTAGATTACACTATTTGTATGATGAAACTCTTTTCTCCTCTCATTAAACACCGAAATACGGGTAGCAAGGGTTAGAAACACATATGTTTGTGCCAATTTGGGATTGTACATTCATTTCTCCATCTAAAAATACACTTTTCAGACACATTATACAATCAACAGCACCCCCCCTCTCCCCCACTACTACCACTCTTCCTTTGTTATCTCGGGTAACTCATTATCATCCTTTTGAATATACTTTTTGCCATTCGTAATAAAAGATTGCCATCTATGCATACAATTTATGTTTGAAACTCGTAGCCAGGTTATTGGTCCTTGCTTACTCATCTGTGTCTCAACCACCCACGTGTCTTGCTCATCACGCACGCACGAACACACAGTAGCGGAGCATCACTATAATGATAAGGATAATCATGGGGAAAGATATATCCGCTGGCGCTAAGATCACTATAAACCAGGTACTTGCTCCCTTCCTCAACACACCACTTTTGATATTCCCTTACCATTGTCATTGTGCGCTATTGCTATGCTATAGTTCATGTCAGATGCATGTCAATAAGGAGTCAATTATAAGCATGCTACTTGTACCACATCAATGATAGATCTCACATGCATATAACTCACATGAATGAATCATTGTTTGTATTGGCACACGCCCATGTGCTTTATCCTTGCACATACATACTCTTGGCACCCAGCATTTTTTCAATTCTATCATCAGCATTATACATGTACAATTCAAATCAAAGTCGTTGTACCCTTTTGAATGTAATTTACTATTGTATACATGGCATACATAGTTTCGCACCATTGGCTTGATTCGCATCTGTCACAGTACGCTATTATTATTGACATGGGAACCAAGGAAAATGAAAAAGTTGGCAAACTTTTGCTCCTTGACTGAATTCAGTAATGCTTCAAAGCATATATGCAAGATGCAAGCAAATGTAATGTAGCACGTTTTACGCTTGATCTCTCACTACATTATATGAAGCAGCTTGTATGCGCTGGGGTCACTGGGTGACTGTCTGGCTTTGAATTAAGACCTTATGAAAAGCTCAGCTCACCTTTAGAACCAAATTACTCGACATTGACCCTCCCAAATACTTTCGCGTCTTCACTACTGCATTCAGCATTGCATTCTCTATCGAATGATACCAAGCAATGTCGCGCTTCGTCTACCTTCTTCATATGGAAATTTTATTGCTTATCATGTACATCCAAAATCGAAAAATAAGTCGAGGGGCTATGGCCAAATGGATAAGGCGCCTGACTACGAATCAGGAGATTCCAGGTTCGACCCCTGGTAGCCTCGATTGATTGTTGATAGCTTGAAATGAGCTAGTACTTGTCTTTTTCTTCATTTTGGTCTTGGTCACGTGACTTTGGGAAAGATTCTTTCTGTAGCTAGTAATAAGTGACTTTTTGCTACATCATGCATGCAAAGATTGACCTAAACACCAACTTCAGACATTGTTACAACTTCTAGCACTACATCATGATATCCTTCTCAACGTTACTATGATTCTCAAGCCAAATCAGTGATCATGATACTCTTTAATCTGCATATCAAAGAATGGGGATACTATATAAAGAGCAAATGATAGCAATGAAACAATTACATGATTAGATCAGCTCTCTATTCTAGAGATGGGTAACTACTACTACTACTAGGCTACTCTTTTGCCTTTCTTTTTACAGGGGATGAATACATTGGAAGAAGGACTTATGGGTATCGCTGACGTTGCACACCAGGTGAAGAATCGTAAGGATGAAGTTGGTTGTTAAAGGTGGTGGTATGACTACTGCACCATGTCGATGAAGGTACCACAGTGGAAGTTCTCACCATAGCTGGTTCTGGATGGGATAATGGAAGTGATGTTTGAGATGAATTGGTTGATGTATATAACAAAGTAGGTGCTGAAGTGGCTGTACTTTCTGATACAGAGGATGCATCCTGCAAGTTTGCTTGTGAGTAACTTGGAGGTGGTGACAAGGTCTGCTGATCCAACACAATCGATGATGACATGACAGCTGTGTGATACGAAGGTAGTTCTTCAGCATAATGCGATATCTGGATCACCAAACACAGTCTCGCGTTTTTATACTTTGTAGGCAACACATCTTGTGCAGTAGGGCGACGGAAAGTCCATTTCAGCCGATCGGTCTTGTTGAATTCGCGTAGGGTTTGTTTCAGTGCAAGCTCAAACTGTAATAGCCTTGGGATCAGTACATTGCTGCATTGACTTTTACTGACGAATGCTGAAGGAACCTACTTGACGTATACGATAGACAAAAGTGGCTCGTCGACGACTTGTCCAATAGCTGAGAGCTGCAGGAACAAGGAGAAGGATGAGTGGATACCACATTGAAATGTCAGCCGATCTTGCAGCAAGAGAGAAGCCAGCAGAACAAGCGACACATGTAATGACAAATACAAAGACATAGTATTCGATATGTGTCGATGGGCATTGTTTACGTACAAGTCGATCCAATTGTCGCATTCGCTCTTCAAAGATATCTTTGGGCAACTATGAATCACACAGAAAGACAATATCATGTAAGTCATTGTCGTAGAATAGCTTTATATAGAGAGAAACGCACGAATTCAATAAATGAAGGGATCCGATCATGATCTTCGAACCATATTCGAGGTGGCATCCATCGTAAAGTGATTATGTTTATATTGGTGATTGGTGATGTAGTAGTCATATAGGTGATGATGAGCAAGTGGAAAAGAAAAGCATCAAAAGATGTGACGCATTCATACAACTACACTACATGTATTAAGCAAGCTTGTCAGCTCCGTATTTCTTCTCCTCATCCTCCTCTTGTATTTCTTGAGAAATAAGTCTCTTTGACAAAAGAGTTAAAAAAAGGAGGTAATCTGTATGAAGGGGACAACTGGTTTGCCCAACACATTGAACAAAAGGGGCTAGGCAAAACAGGGACACGGGAGAGAGACTTGAGAGAGGAGAATATATCTATTACACAGACTTACACATAATGCTTTGTACTTCAATGACAGTGATTGGGTATAAGATATCTGGTATACTAGGATGATATGCAGTCAGAATTGACAAAAGGCGTGGCACAATCGATGATCTAGTATGTAGCAAATAAAATGGCATGTCTGGTGTAGATATTTCAGGGGAAGATGATCGATTTCCTCTCGTTGAGCATAAAGATCATGATCAAAACATGCTGATTCTACATCGTTGTCATTGTCAGGTGACATTTTATGAACCGGGAATCGAGGATGTCGTTGTTGAAAGGAGAAGTAGCAGCAGCCAGATCATAAGAGAAAGGAGAATTTGGTACAGGGATAAGCATCCATCATGATAGCCCCGCTCTTTGCCATGCACTATCAGAGCAACAGCGTTATCGAAAAGGAGCTCAGCTATACTATAGCAATGAGTCATGCATGTCAAAAGTACAAGGTTTTAGCTTGTTCTTATCATGCATCTAGATATGCTTACTGGATACATTGAGCAATGATGATCCGAGCACATTCGAATCAATTGAGGAAAATGCATCATGGACCTTCATATATTTCAAAATCTAACACTGTAATAGGTGATATATGCTTGCCAGTTGTGTAGCTTAAGGATATCTGCAAAGCCTTGGCACTTTGTTGACATCAACGAGTGCTTCATATCCATATTGAGAGGAAGAGGCTTAACACCATGGTATGACAACTTGTTTGCTCACATATACATTGCGCCAGTTCCTGAAAAGCCTTTTTTCGAAAGCCAGGCATTACCCAAGTGCTCACACAATGGCTGATAAGGAAGTTTATTTGATCAAATGCCAATGTTGTTTATGCTTAAGCAGTGTGAAGAGTTGGATAGATTGTAATATTTGCATTCAATAGGTGATCATAGTGCTTGGCAGTCATTGAACATCAACCTTATTACTAAGTACCAAAGATCGATTCCATGGCTTTACAGAGAAGGATGATTCAACAAGCTGCATTGAAGATACTTCGATGCCTATGTCAAAAGTGCATCATAATAGGTAGACAGACATCACTTTCTATATGAGCATTTACAGTTCAAGATGGCATAAATAGACTCACTGGCTAGTATCCCAATATTCATCCTGGATTGCTACATGTTGATTGCTATATGGGATACGTTAAATGCATAAAGAAAGCGCCACTGTGTGTGCTGGTGTCCTTGGTAACACCAATGTGACATATTGGGCAAATCTAAGCTGACCGTGATCGGAGCTGGCGATCAACAATAAGATTTCATTTGCAGGTCAGTTGTAAAGCTCATACTTTTTTGTACCTCTTTTGTTTTCCAACAACACCTTAAAATGAGTACAACAAGAACCTTGGCTCCTGACTCGTTCTTACATGGTGTCCCAGGTATCAGACCCTTCATTATTGGTCTCTTTTGTGCATTTGTTTTGACCAAAAGTGGTCGTAAGCTTGGTATGTTCTGCTACTACTCTATGGGTAGCCAAAAAGGAATGTACCTATTTACCAACATAACGCTATAATAGCTGCTCATGTCATTTTGGGTAATATTCGCAAGTCTTTGCTACTTTTGCCACTACGAACTCGTTGCCAGATCATCAAGAGGATCTTTACACTTCCTATTTCTCATGGTCGTCGTGCCATGAATCAATCTACACATCCTTTTGGTTACCAGTGGGACGCGATCATCAAAGTTGATCGTGAAGAAGTACAAGGACATTGGATCATCCCTAAAGCCAATGAGCATGGTGGTCTTAAGTGGGCTGAAAACACTGCTAATGATGCAGATTTGGTCATCATGTATGTTCACGGTATGTCTTGATTGCTATAAGTAATAATCCAGGCACATGGACTAAATATATTGGCATGAACTTCCTATAGGTGGTGGATTTAGACTTGGTAATGATGAGAGAATCACGTGTTCTCACACTTCCCCACACATATCAAGGAGATTTAACATAATGCTTTTATATAGGAAACTCCTTGATGTACATGTCGTCATTCTTGCACATGATTGATCGATTGGACAAGGTGCATGGCATTCGTGCACGCATATTCAGTGTTGAATATCGCATGTGCCCTGAACAACAATGGCCTGTATCTCGTCAAGATTGTGAAAAGGCATATGCATACCTTGTACGTGATTTGCAGTTAGATCCATCAAAGATCATTATTGGTAAGTGGATCTTTTTCACATGCATATCTTCATGCGATATACTTACATTTACATTGTTATATAGGTGGTGATAGTGCAGGTGGTCATGTGACAGCAACTTTGTTATTAAGCATCCGTGATCAATTGCAATCCAAGGAAGTGGTATCAATGAGCTCTATTGCACGTCTCCCCTTACCTATGCCTAAGGGAGCTGTAATGATTTCACCATGGGCAAACATGGAATCTAATTCTCCAACTTATACCACTAATGCATCCAAGGATTGCCTTCCATTTAATCCAGGAGACCGTCATGGCTGGTTATTCCCCAATTTTGATAAGATGAGCAAGGATGAACAAGATGCATTGCTTAAAGATCCTTATGTATCTCCCATGTATGGCAACTATGAAGGAGTATGCCCAGTACTTGTGACACTAGGTGGTGAAGAAGTCTTTGCTCATGATATTGAGCAGCTTATTGCACGACTCAAAGAGAACAAGGTCAAGGTTGATGTTGTCAGTCGTCCTGACACAGTCCATATCTGGGCTATTGAACGCTTTTTGACACAAAATGATAAGATTTGGTTGGAAGGAATCAACCAGATCATCGATTGGTGTGCTTTGAATGTCCAGCAATAAAAACAAATGTCATGTGTATGAATTGAATCGCGTGGCACAGTAACAAATACCGATGTTGACTTTTGTGAGCCACTATTACTGGAAGAAAGCCTAACGTTACGACGTACTCTATTCGAGGCAAGTGTGCGTGATGTGCCACATCAAACAAAGCAGGATGTGCCGTGCGTAGGATAAGGATGATGATGATGGAGCCAAATATTTGGTTCAATGTCAAAACAAAGAAGAGTGAGTTATGTGTCATGTATATTTACGCCTGATGCAAGATGCTATCATCATTTTTATTGCAAGTGCACGGGTGAAGACAACAATGGAGATGACTATTAATCAAGGTAGTGGCCCAATAAGGCAAAGTCAGCATGCAAGCTCACATTGAATCCACATGGCACTGTGTGCCCAATATTAACCAAGAGATAAAATGCCGTACAACGTTTCTCAGCACATCCATCATAGGTTAGTTTCACTGACAATGATCGCCTGGAACACAGAGTAAAAATGCTTCAATGACAGCCACCGGAACACGCCGAGAGAATGATTCAAGCACTTTATTGTAAAGAGGATCATTTGATTGTTGTAATGATGGATACAAGAGTCGGGGCTTATGTGGACAAACAACATCCCCGATGGAAGGATAGCATATGTCATTGTCTGGGAGCTAAAAAAGGGAACAAAGAAGGGCATTTGTGTGTGGAGAAAGAATCCGGAAGAGTGTGACCCAGAATACAGGTGTACATGCATCATCTAAAGCGGTCGGTGCGCAATCAAAACGAAATACATGCACACACATATCAATACTGATACATTTCTTTCTTCTCTTTCCCCCCAACCTGTCTTTATATTGATTACTTTTCTTCATTGACAAGAAGGTAAAGCAAAAGAAACCTTATTGTGTAACGCTTCACTGCAACATGCATGACGGAGTTATTCACTTCCCCTTCTTTCTTCTCGTCTTCTCAATGGCACAATGTGCTGTTCTCCATTCCCATTTACCAACTTGTTGGTTCCCAATGTGGTGTTGTCTATAGTTCAAGTTGGAGCTGAACACGAACTGAGATTACATCTTCTTTTCGTCTTTTCTCGTCCAAGCAAGTATTATCACGGGAACAAAGATTCAACATGCCACAATGTAAGTAGTATCACAAAGACACACATGTGGTGCTATATGCTCTGGTACTCATCGATAGTTCATGTTTATAGCGGCATCACACCATTCTAGACATCAGAGCTATTGGTCATGGGACAGCAACCAAGCATCTACAAACTTGTACACTAAACCCAATGTCATTCAATGCACACCAACCGTTGGTATCCCTGGCACCGACATTTTACGACTCACTTTGACACTGGATGATATGGCTATTCTTCCTTTACTCTCTATTGCTTTTGGTTCATGCGTCACTCCAACAACTAGCAACATGATTGATACAACAACTATCGAATTGTCAGCCATTGTACCTGAGAAGGTACATATTGAAGATGCTGTAGATCGAATGCCAGTACCAGTACATGTAGTCATATGCAGTGCACAACAACAAGCTCAAGTCTTGGATAATTGGCTTGTAGCTACTATGACATATTCGTGTGATATCCAAAAACAGTTGCGGACCGAAAACGACAATGATGGTGATGATCGGCATGTCGGTGATGACTACAAAGGAAAACAACCGGCTGTCGGAAGACATGATACATCATCAGCCTCGTCACGATGTTGCTTCTTTACTGTTTTGCCGATAAAAGGTATATATATCTTGTAGTGTATGTGGTTGTTAAGGACTAGTTGAAGAAAATTGACTGATTGGAAGAAGGGGAAACCTTTCTTTTGTTGATTCGACAATACAAGATACCAAGACGACTTTTGAACAAGGACATTCATTCAGCATGATTCTCTCTTCGCCACCATTATTAGCGTCATCATCATCCACTAGTAGTAACAAAGTGGCGGTTCAATCGGCGATGGATCCGACCCGATATGACAAAGGTAATTTAATTGTGTTATTCTGATCGGTCAAAAGCTGACGTCTTGTCCCCCAACTCCTTTTTTCATTGTCCATCATGATCTATCAACGACAACACACATTGCTCCGCTTTCGCATATTTCCTATAACGGTGATCATCTCCGTACTTGGGCTCGTTATCACTCTGTTTTTGACAATTGTACTCTTTTTTGGCGCGCTTTTCACAATCCAAATGTCGATCCAACCACACACTATCACTATCCGATATCACAGCCCGCATCACAATGGGAGCAGCTGATTATTCTTATCCTTCCAACAACAATAATGATCATGACGACTCAGCTTGTTCTTTAACAACTACTCCTCCTCCTCCTCCTCCTTCCAACATGTCACAATCTCCTTCACAAGACAATAGCAACAATATGCATCCTTACATCATATCACCTATGCAGATGCAGGCTGGTCCTGCAGCCAGTACAGTAAGATCAGTATCAACACCTTGCAGCAGCAGTACCAGTAATAGCAGCCCCAGCCAGCAAGAATTACAGCATTATATTGATACATCCATGATGGTGGCATTTTCGCGTTCCACTTCATCACCGACTTCCAGTACTTGCCACCAACAATCCGCCACACAAGATTTGGATGCATACGCCTTTGTTCCTTACAAGGCTAATCTACATGTGCGTGGAGATCTCAATACAATGGTACAGCATTGGACACGAGAAGAATGGCAACAGCAACGACGTCTAGTGCGTTTCTGGAGACAACAAACTACAGGTCCTGAAGACGTTGAATGTACATTTGCACCCATATCACAAAGTGAACATCCAGAACAAGCTTCAATGATTGTTGTATCATGCATTTATTGGCGTGAATTGGATGATTACTATATTACATCTGTCGATTGCTTATATCTGCTTGAATGCTTATTGGCAGTACGTTTCACAGTCGAGGAGAAAAACAGGATCAGACGCAACCTTGAAGAGTTCAAGCCATTGACAGTCAGTCGCTCCAAAGTGGAAAGTGAACCTTTTTTTCGATTGGTGATGGGATTTCCCAATCCACGTCCAAGAAACATTGAAAAGGATGTTAAAGTATTCCCATGGAAATCACTTGGTCAAGCCTTGAAGAAGATCATTGGAAGATACACTGCTAGTTACAGTAGTACTGCCAGCGTCAACTTTACAGCTCTTGCATACACGAACACTACCATGTCAGGCTCATCAAGCTCATACAATGACCTTGTGGCGGATAAGGATGATGATGACGATGATGATACTTTATCCAATCCACAACAGTGATCCAGACAATGTGCAACTAGTCAATGATCCCCTATCCAAATCACACAATGTATATCTTATCCTCACATCTATTGCATGCCTCTTCCTCTCTTTCCTCTTATTAGTGTTCTTTCCTTTTACCAAATCGATAGAATTATATACATTATACTAGCTTACTCGACTCACTGTTAATAAATATATATGTGCTGGCGACTCTTGATTTTCGCCCTAATAGCTTAACACTGGTTTATGTTTGAATGCTGTAACGTGGTGATAGTGGTCTTTTTGCAATCATGTGTGTCTGGCACTGTTGACTACCGATTTAGTATAAAAAATGGTGTCCTTATAACATGTAGTAATGAATGCAAGACTGTCTGACTGGTTTTGTTGTAGCAGTATGCAACTTTCAAATACCTGCCACCTTTCTCCCGCTGCCACTACCTTTACTTTCTTTCTCATTGACGCCATACGATTCGCAACTGTTTCCCCATTCAACACATCTACAACTCGTACACACGAGACTGTCCTGCTTCAATCTGTCATGTCAAAACTACATTGGTTTTGTTTCGATAGCATATGACTGAATAGCTTGTCACTCTCTTCCAACACGTCTTTCTTGACACTACAACACTCGTCTGCACTTTTCCTGCCATAACAGCGTTTACTTCAACACTTGCCATTCTCAACCAGTTTGTATATTTGGACAGCCTTTCTTTGGATGAACAGCAGATAGCTTGTATATACAAGTATCTATTAAGTATAGCAACTTGCTTCAATACATATGAAATGGCTCTTTGATATCACCTTGACAACATGGGATGGGAGGAACTGGATATATATATATATAACACGTCAAAGAGGACATGGTTCTTATATGCTCTATCTTCCATCACTACCATTGTCAAACTTGGTCATTATATACCCTATTTAATGCCAACAACAGGCATCACCGTTTGTGTAACCTTCAAACTCCATACATTTCAACGCATCATGCAAAGACCACCATCATCAAGGTCCAAGTGCATCCATTCAATCATGTTTGGTCGTCATCTTATATGGATATGGAAGAGTACCTTGAGACATCATCGATCACTTTTGAGCAAACAATGGATGCCACTACTGCATTATTCACCAATGCTAATCGATGAGTGTACCAACAGTTTCTTCTTTCATTAACGACTATGATGGATTTGTATCATGAACACAATCAGTGTAGGCAATATCAATGGTAGTGTTTGGAGCTGTTTGATTTCTTCAGTAAGCCATATCGATATACAGCAATAGTGATAAGCTACTTCCTGCTTCAAGATGCACACTAAAGTGTCAAGCAGTCTGCCAGCAACCACCACGCATAAGAAACAAATGATAGTATTAGCGTACCTTCAACCTTGTCAACATGTTCATACCCTATAGTCATCATCCCAAATCTTCCTTTCACCAATAAATGCTCGCATACATACCTTTGTTGACGTATACATCATCTCATTACTTTGCCTTCACGATGAATGTCTCGTTTTGTCCCTTTCCACTTGTCGGTATCTCCATCCATATGGGAAGTATATTTACATCCTTCATGCATGTTATCTCCTATCACTACCACTCCCATCACTCACTTACGCCATGATATCGGCCAGATCATGGAAGATAAAGATGTAAATGATCAAAGATGTAGAGCATGTATCATGTCACGGCATAGTGTACCAAGGAGAAATGACTGATGGCTGGCATTAGTGCCATATTGAAAGGAAAATGACTATATCTCAGGCAAATCGCATCGATTTTGAAAATGTAAAAGACCAAAATGTAGAGGAGGCGTCACAGAATGAACTTGTATCAAGAAGCAACATTGTTTGTTATAAAGGAAGATGAATGAAAAGAGGTATTGTCACGTATGAAGAGAATTAGCTGTATCTTGACCAGATTGCATCCATTTTGAAAAAGTAAAAGACCAAAATGTAGAGCATCTTTCAAGGAGTCATTCCATATATACATGTGCTTACCAATTTGTGCTTCTTGTATGTCTTTTAGGCTTCCAAAGATCAACTTTGCAGGGTAGATTCGTATGAATTCGCTTGAAATGATTTTGGGATCTTCTCGTCAAAAGGACATCAGTTTCAAACATCAGGAGAAAGGATTTCATTGTAAAGAAAAGAGCTAGGCTCGTGGGTATCATAATGCGATGGCGTGATCATCGTGTCTGAATGGCGTTTATAAAAGCTCCCCTCCTGTTCCGCAGCACTTTTTTTTTCCCCAAAATCGCTCTTTCTCTCGTTCTTCGCGCACAGACGCCCACACACACTCATTTGGTATGTTGACTACTGATATCTTTATCTGCTGTTGACTCATTTGTACTTCTTGTAGTTTCATCATCAAGATTTGCTGCTTTCTTCTCTCGTTTCTCGTTCTTGCTTCCACTCCTTCTGCTTTTCCCTGCTCCTCATCATCAACTACGTCGTAAGTGCATGATTTATCACTGTCAAAGTGTCATTTCCTTACATCATCACTGCAGGATTAATCCCAGGGTGTATCAACAAGAGAATTGCCTCCGCTGTTTGTTCCCCGCCTCCTCCACAGCTCGCCTGTTAGTCCTTCTTTGCCTTGTCCCACCTGTGTAGGGTGAGTGTTGCTTGTCTTGCTTCATGCTCTTGATCTGATATGTCTTTCATTGTAGGTGAGGACTTGGCCTTCCAGCTGGTTTTCGTTCTTTTTTCCTTTCTTTTTTTCTTTATGTTTTCTTTCTTTCTTTTCTTCCCTCTTTCTCTCTTTCCCCTTCTTCTTTCTTTTCGTCCCCAGCTGGTAAATCGACGTCAGGTAAGTTTATGGTCATGCAATGATGTCATGTTCCAATACTGATGAATGCTTTTTGTATGCATTGACTTCGCTGGGTGCCATCCTCTTGCTATTATCCTCCTCTGCTGTTCCCATTCTTCTCTTTTGTATCCTGTTCTTGCTATTATCATCCACTATTCCCATTCTTTTCTCTTGTACTTTGATTCTCTATCTTTATTACTGTATTTGTCAATTACCTTATTTCTTAATTATTATAAAGTTGATATATGTGCTTACTTATTTAATAAGTCAATGCTGGACAGGATAGAGTTTCAGTTTCAGTCATATGATGTACAATGGTATAGATCACAGCGGAAGATTTTGATACAGTCATTTCCCCTTTTCTCCTCATGTCTTCCTTTTGATCTATTGCTTCCTTTAAGCAATGTGTGACGCAACACAATGATCACTTCATGCGCGCAGTCATCTTTAATAACAATATCTTTTCCGCGTGAGAAAAAATAAGATCCTATCGTTGGGATTTGAAGCCAAGTTTCTGGGTTTGATCATCTTGGAGAGGAGTATAAGGTTTTCATTCACGTTCTGATTGGCTACCATGCAAAGTATACAATGAAGAAGCTTCTACACATGAAAGGAACGCATACAACATTCTGTGTTGTGTCATTCATGACTTGCAAAAACGCTTATGTAATTATTCCCATAACACAGCCCAACATGTGAAGCACAGATGCAGTGCTTTCAGCAAGCAATGTAGCAAAACAATCAAACAAAGAGTATAGCTATTGTCACTTTTGACTTCACCAAAGCCAACTGCTTAATCAAACCACCATGATGACCACGACAATGAAAGTAGGATAACAATGAAGCACTATGCATGCATGATCATAGACGCCAGCTATAATCCATGGCTGCGAAATGGCTGTGATTCGTGATATGTAACATCAAAACATGGATGCTTAAAAGTGTAAGGAATCAAAAGGACATAGTAATAAGAAGAAGAGATGTGCTGGGTTGATTACCTGACAAGATCACCTTTTATTTGTACACCATGGTGTGAATTTCTGTGTTCAAACACTAAATGAAGACAAGGAATAAAGTGATAGAGCGCCTTCTCCAATTATACATCTGGTCCTTTGTCAAAGAGTCTAGGTGTGATGACTGTGCATGCAGAAGTCAGCAATTGATATGATCAAATTAGGCCAAGTAGCATTATCTAGAGTACTCATTGTGCACATATGTACAAAGAAAAGGCGCATTGCAGTATAGCTGCAAGTCGTTGGTGCCTTTGTTGACAAACATAGTGCGTACATATGCATAAAAGGGGTGAATAGCAATCATGATCATAGGAAAAAGAGCTAAAAGTGGAGCTATTTGATGACAATATCTCTATTTAGCAAGTGCTGACAGCCTTGCACTTTTCTCACACAGCTTGCCTTCCTTTTGAAAACCAATATATAGCCTTTCAACGAAACCTGGAAATGCAACAAGCCTATTAAGGCACAATGTAAGTGATAGAATGAGTGATGCACGTGGCGCAACACATGTTGGATTATGACTTTTGCTTGTAAAAACCGGGATTGATCAATGTAACAGAAGCGCGGTGTTGTTTACGGGCAATAGGAGATATAATTGCTCAAGACCCTGAGTGTGAGTAGAATGCAAATGAAGGATCGTCATGTGAATTGTCGTGTGTGTGTATGTTTTGTACCAGGAAACACGACTTCTCTTTTCTCTGCTTGCCATTTTAGACTATGTAGGACAACAAACTCTCCACAAAGGTACGTGGCTCATTTTTTCTCACTGACATATACACATATATATACAAACGCCTGATCTGGGTTTGTAGTAGAAACAGCTTCTTCTTTCTTGTATAGCGACACCTTTTTCATCCTTGCTATTCGTGTGTGCTTTGCAGATCCAAGATGAAGCACTTGTCCTTGATTGCCACCACCGTGTCATGCATGGGTGGTTTCTTGTTTGGTTATGATATTGGTGTCATCAGTGGTAAGTATACATAATGCATCGTGATGAAGCTGGCTGATTCATATATTGCAATATAGGTGTACTTGCCATGCCAACATTTCCTCAATACTTTGGCATAGAAGGTGATCCTGCTCATATTGCCCGTGTCAAAGGAGATGTGGTGGCATTACTGCAAGCAGGTTGCTGTGTAGGTGCTTTGCTTATAAATCTTCTTGCTGGTAATGGATATTTTAAAGATCGAATGACGATAGCTCACCCCATATGGGTAATATAGATCCTTTTGGTCGTAAAAAGACAATCATGTTTTCATCCCTTGTCTTCATTTTGGGAGGTATTCTTCAAGCTGTAGCTCAAAATGTTTCAACCATGTTGGCAGGTCGTTTTATTGCTGGATGTAAGCTACTACAGATCACATTACGACTGAGCCATTTACTTAACATTGTTCATAGTGGGAGTGGGAGCATGTTCTGCTCTTGTACCAATGTACATTGCCGAAATTGCTCCACGTCGTTTACGTGGTCGTTTGGGTACTTTGTGGCAGTTTCTTGTCGTGTTGGGTATCATGTTGTCGTACTGGTATGCGATTGTTACCTTTATGCATCACACAATGTGAAACATGGCACCAACCACTTTTTGAACAAATAGGGTCGATTATGGATGTGTACGTCATATCCCAGCATCAGACAAGCAATGGCGTACTGCATTGGGCATCCAGATTATACCTGGTGGTCTCTTGTTCATTGGCATGTTCTTTTGCCCAGAATCATTGCGTTGGCTTGCATTAAGGTAAGTGTTTTATTCACACACTGACTAAATCGGCTGACTTTAATGCACAAATCAGAGAGCGAAATGAAGAAGTATTGAAAGTCTTGTGTCAGTTACGTAATCAGGATGTCGAGCATCCTGCTATTGTGGAAGAGTTGCAAGAGATCAAAGAAGCAGCTCGGCTGGAACGCGAAATGAAGATGACTCGTTGGACAGAACTACTTGTACCCAACAATTTACGACGTCTATTCATTGGTGTCATGCTTCAAGTATTGTAAGTGTACCTTATTTATGCTTCATCACAATCCTGATTTCTAACGCTGATCTAAATGCAGCCAACAGTGGACTGGTACCAATGCTATTGTAAGTGATTATAATGTTACATTGGCATAAAAATGGCTGACGATCCTCTTCACAAAAGAACTATTACGCTCCCGATATCTTTAAATCCATTGGACTTACGGCAGAGAACACTGACATCCTTGCAACTGGTGTTTATGGTAGGATGATGATGGCTTATTATATCACAAAACATATGATAACACTTTTATGCTTAGGTGTTGTGAAGCTAGTCTTTGTTGTCATTGCATTCTTCCTTATTGATGGCCGTATGGGAAGAAGACGTACACTAATGCTTGGTGCAGCAATCATGTTTGTGTCATTCTTTATTGTAGGAGGAATGGTATATGGCTTGCAAAAACAAAGCACTGGCAGTGGTGACGAAATCACTGTTGTCGATGCTAAAGGATATGTGGCAATCGTCTTTGTTTACATCTTTGCTGTTGGGTAAGGAACATGGTGTGCTATGGGTGATACATTGTATTCACGTGCTTTCTCTTTTTGTATGATAGCTATGAATTCTCATGGGGGTAAGTTTATAAAGTCTTGAAGCAATCATGCATGATGTAAACTAAAATGCAACCTTCTTTTCTTATGAATCAGTCCTGTTGTATGGGTAGTCTGCTCCGAAATCTTCCCTACACGTATCCGTGCCATGTGCCTGTCAGTCACTACAGCTTTCAACTGGGTAAGATTAGCATATACTACCATAAATAGCATCTAACGCATCATATGACAGGCAATGAATGCTACCATTGCCAAGGTAACACCCATCATGATCAGTGAGATTACCTATGGCACGTATTTCTTCTTTGGTTGCTGTGCAGTCCTCATGGGAACATTCACTTTCCTTTGGGTACCTGAAACTCGTGGTCGATCTCTTGAAGAAATGGAACAAGTCTTTGGCGGCAGTATTTGGGCATTCAAGGACAAATATGTGTGGAAGAAATCTGATGAGGAAAATAAGCAAAGCAAGGCTCAACAAGTAGAGCGAGTGGAAGATCAAAAGGTTGAGCAGCCACTTCCATCTACTACATCTTCTAATGCTGGTGCTGGTTCTTCAGCTGATAAGGATTAGCCATCTTCCCCTTTTATGCATCATCACTTTCACCCTGTAATGTAATCTCTCTCTCTATCCCTTTCACTATTGTATATCCCTAGTGCTTTTACTATATGTATTGGACTAATGCAATCGCTTTACTGCGAATATCATCATTACGATTATCTTTTATGGATGTAGTAGTCATTATAAGCTACCATCGATCTTATTTGCTTATCAAATCTAGCTTAGTCATGTACCAGTGTACTTTTGCTGATGACGTTATGCTGTACATGTCGACATTGCAAGATGCATGTTCCCTGGATGATCTCGGGACCAAATCCCCAAAATCGGAAAGCAAGTTCATTCATTCATGCATTTGGCACACAGGAAACATCCTAAACGAGTTACAGTACAGCTAAAGAAGCAATTAAGAAGTCTTATGAAACACATTGCACTCCATCATGTGAAACAAAACAATGTCTCCAATCACATCACATGTATCCAGATATTCAAAAGGAATGATTTGCAATTAAATTAGATGCTACTCTGATATATTCAGGAGAGAGAAAGAAGAAAACACAAAGAGGGATGTGTATAGTGTAGCGTGTGTGAATTGAAGCGATTGAAGGTCTTGTGCAAACTGTACTATTGTTGAATTTTTGGATCTCCTTGTGATAGAGAATGTGTGAGTTGTATATGTGGTAAGACGAGATGAAGAAGAGTATATGTATAGAATCGAATCATGTGAGATGGGGGAATATTAACTTGGCTTGGATAATATCGGTCGCCGCCGTTGCCACCAGACTGTGTTTCCTCGAATAACAGTCGTCTTTGGGACATGGGTTGGTGTTGGTGCAAGGGTATGTTCAGTGGGGGATGTAATTGCTGTACCATTAGCGTCATCATCATCATCATCGTCATCATCAAGGTTGTCATTTTTGCTGGCGCTCATATCAATAAGATGTGCAAGTGAAGGTCCATCAATGATTTGTCTTTTGACACCACCCAAACACATACTTTGAAGTCCTTGATGAGATGACATGCCATGTTGTTTCTCAATCACTCCCAATTGATGTTCGACACGTTGTGCAGCAATAGCGAAAAAGGATTCACCAAGGATACGAGCATTACTGAGACTGATCAGACGTAAATGGATGCATCGTTCCAAAAGATCAAGCAAGGTTGCTTCACTTAGACGATTGCCATCAGCATTGTTGAAGAGCTTCAGTAACTTGAGATTTCTGCAATGTTTGGCTACTGCAGTGATTGACTTGTCAGTGAGATTGTAAGCATTGCCAATGCTGATACTTTCAAGATGAGGTCCACATCTTTCTGCTAGTGCACGTAAACTTGAATCACTAACAGGAGTGTTGCCCATGATTTCAATATGTCGTAACTGTGGATTGGTGATAGCCAATTTGACCAATGTTGATGATTGTAATGTTCCACAGCCTGTCAATATGATTGATTCCAATGTACCAGATTGCATGTACTTTGCCATCTCATAGACTGAATCATCTGTTTTTGGTGTATATGATGTCAAACGTATTGTTTTCAACTTGCGACAGTTGTGAGCAAAATGAGCTAGTGGTAATGAGTGATTGTATTGACGTTGTTGTTGCTGTTGTTGTGAAGGATGCGGATGAGGATGCTGATGATTGTTAGGTGCTGGTGGTGATCGAATATTGCCTGAATGATGATTATTATGATGTTGATGATTGGAAACAGGTGCAGCTGGTTGTGGACGTACAGGTTGAGCGTCTCCAGGACGTCGAATAGGTGGTAAAACGGGACGATTTTGTAAAATAGGTGGTACCACTGGTGGAGCCACTGGTCGAGTATGATGAATAGTGATGGATATGGATTCAAGATTTGGACACAAAGCAGTGACAAGTAAGATAACATTGGGACTGACGAGAAATTCCCGGTCTGCATGTACAAGATCAAGTGCTTTGACATAAGTGCCATAAGGTCGTGTCACATTTTGTCGAGCCATAATCGAAAACACTCTTTCAAAATCACGTTCTCGTACAAAACGAAAGCTGGTCCATATCAACTTTAACGCTGGTGTTGTCCATGCACGACACACAAGAGCTGCATGCACTAAATCGGATCTACTGCTCAAATAGCCAAATATACGTTCAAGACACGTTGCTGGTAGTTCATAATAATGTCGTCGACGTATCGATTGTTGTTGAAGCGACTTGTTGGGCTCCCACGCGGCTGAGGTGCCCAAAGTCGCATCTCTCGTCATGCACGATTCGTCCGTCGTAATGTCGTTTTGCGGAAAATGGTCCAACAATAGGAAGAGTCGAGCACGTGTCGCGAATCAGGTTGAGTGAGGAATGCAAAGCTGCTGCAAAAAGTAGTAGTGGTGTGTGTGAGAGAGAGACAAAGGAGGAAAAAGGGAAAAGAAAACAACTGGGAGATGTACAAGAGCGGGGGAGAAAGGGACCCAGTGCCACGTAATATGGGTTGTAAAAAAAAACACAAGGCGCTTATGTCGAAAACTCAGTACAAGAAGAAATAGTGGTCTGAGCAACATCTTTCTATCAAAAGCTCTTGTTTCGTTGTTGTATGTGTGTATATGCCATGGCTATCTTCTAGAAACATCCTTGCTGTGTATGTATGGTGGTGTGGTATCGTGTTTTATGATCATGGAATCTTTTCCCCCATCAGTGACCGACATTAGACTCGGATATCCTCCCTTGACTTCTCCACATGCAGCAAGGTTGTGTCCCATTGGTATTAGCAAAGGATGGCTAAAAAATGAAGAACGTGTTCTGGAAGCACTTTAATGATGTCATTTCTCGTTGTACAAAAGAGCCAATGTGACCCCACTGACGTAACCGGGCAACAACCGCTTGACACCTACTTCTGTCTTTGACACCACTTTTTTCTCCTTTCAATCTTTTCACTTTTTACTCCCCCCGATTTTTCATTTTCTTTCTTCTTGTTGGGGGTACCTGAACATCTTGTCAATGATCCACACTCTTATTTGCAGCAGAAACAACAGCTATAGCAATACATATCTTTACTAAAGCTCCTTTTATTTACTACATCCGGAATGCCAAAAGGGAGGTCGAGAATCGTTTTCTTACATGGAATGTGTGACAAATTGAAAGTGCTTGTCACCCCCCTCCCCCCTTTCCTTATGGCTTTGCTATCAAACTATTCTTGCACACACATATATACACAACATACAAAAAGTGCGTCATATCATGCGAGAACCATGGTGCTCGGAGTTGCTCCGGAATGTATTAGTTTATGATCAAGATGTGTATGTATGTGGCAAATTGCATCTACAATGCTTTACCAAAACCTTGTTTATACAGTGCATAGAGCATTCGATCAATGTTTTATGGTATCTCATGCTTCCAGTCATCATTGCAAGGGGGGAGGAAGGAGAATATTTGGCATAAGATGAGTGATCGCCCATAACACAGCAGACGCCACTTGGTTTCTTGCATGTTTCATGACACTATTCAGATGAAGAACATTTCCCTTTCTCTTTACCTGTAGCATATATAGCGCTCACCATTGTTATGGTGCTTATTTACCATGTACAACATTGTTATGTAACTTGTAACCCTTCATTGTTGCAATCAATCAACAAAATAGAAAGCATGGCTGAAAGAAAGTTGAAGCACGTGGCATATTAGGAAAGCCATTAGTGTTTGTTACACTCGCGTTTGTGTCACTCTCCGTTTTGCTGTCGTACAAAGGACTTTTGTACAATGCAACTTGCTCCTTTTCCCCTTTACTGCTTTTCTCCAACCTTCTTTATCGGGTGACGTCCATTAGTAGAATACATGTCATGAGCAACATTTCATGGGGTAGAAGTGGTAAAAGCGTTAGAGCTTAATAAGTGAAGCATCATTATAAAAGGACAGACTATATTTGACTATTGCCATGATGTACTACAGCAAAATGGGAGCCAGCTCACGTTCTGCTTATCAATCGCATGGTCATATGGATACTTCCATCAATCTTTTCTTGCGTAGCATCGGCAACTAGCCCAAAATGTACCTTAAAATATCACATCACATTGCTTGGTAGCATGTAGAAAATGAACAAAGAGGTACAATCTCTTATCGTCAAGAATACGATCATCCATGACGATCATAGTAGGCCCCCTACCCCACATTCCTTATCACATACACTCCAAAAGCTTGAGATGGCATGTGAATGCACAGATAATCTCTATTGCAAAGTAAAAAGAAAACAAACACAGCTGTGTATCATCATCATCATGGACATGATGCAATTCCTTGAGAAACAGGCTCAGCTGATCGTGCGTGATGATGGTTTTTTCTCATTCACTCACGCATGGCTTCCCTTATGCAAACTTGTCAACACTTGGTATCTTCCCACACACCATCATCTATTCTCGATAGGAAATGAGATCCAATCATCGTACCATTACTTTGTTCTTGTCATGGAAGAAGAATGGCGTCAACATCCATCATGTCATTGCTCATCCACATTGCTGGTATCATAAAGTTGTCTGTACAAACATCCTAAGCAAGAATAAAGTTGAATGTATATCCTTAGCGCCTGTTTAGTTGTCGTAATACGTGATAAAATAGGCACACTATAATGCAGCTAGCACACACACATAGATATATTCGTGACAGTTGTGGAGAGTCAAGAAGGGATACTTTTTTTAGATCATAAGGAGAAAGACACAACATGGATGACGTTATGATAGGGATTCTTGCATAGGCGTTACTAACATCGAACTTCAAGATGTTTGAGACATGCCATATTCTTTTCTCCCTAGACACTTTTGGTTTTCGAGAATGATGTCTTTCTTATAGCAGAACACACTTACACTTTAATCGATTGCTTTCTTAATAGAGATATAATGTTCCTGCAGCTTCTACTGCATGCAAACCACCTACACTACCCCACACAAACATCTCCCATGTAACGAGGAGAAGATAATCATCGATGCTTTGTTACAGACTAATCCAATGCACATGCATAACGCCACGCTTGTCATGCCGATTGTCATTATATTCATGGTCTGGAATAACTGAAAGCCAAAAAGGGATAAAGAATCGTCTTATTGTAAAGGTATGATGTGAGATAAGGAAGTGCAAAAATAAGTGTATGTGGTGATTGCAAGGATAGAACTAGTTGTCTATGGAGATTTGATGGATGAAGCTGCTTCTTGTACGAGTTCTTCAACAATGAGCTTGATCTTTTCACTGAATGTCAATACGCCTGCGTCTTTGGTGTGTGTTCGTGAAAATAGGATCTCGCGTGTGATGGATGGTAATGCAGATGTTGATCGTTCATTGGATTGTGAAGGTGCTCGTAGTTGAAATTGAAGTTGATATGCTGGTTTGCCTTCTAGTTGTGTCTTGATCAATTGTACATGGCTGTAAGGATATGATTTTAGTGATATTGTCTTTGGATAGAGTCATAGCAGCTACTTACATGCTTCGCCATACATGACTAGAATCTTGACTAGCTGATGGACCAAGTGCCCAAAAGATAGAGCCATTGATTGTTTCTTCAATATCATCCACTTTCCATAAACATCGTGCTTGTTCACTAGGAGTTGCATTCTGAAAGCCAGGTGTACATCGAATGAAGCTGTTGGCCACTTCACACACCATTCGAAGT
This sequence comes from Lichtheimia ramosa, assembly GCA_008728235.1. NCBI lineage: Eukaryota > Fungi > Mucoromycota > Mucoromycetes > Mucorales > Lichtheimiaceae > Lichtheimia > Lichtheimia ramosa. The sequence goes on along the minus strand of CP031827.1, from coordinate 644,481 downwards.
CCAATGAGATTGATTTCTCGTGTAAGAAGTGCCTGAAACTCGCTAATGTTGCTCAAAGTCATCAAGCCTTGGGGTAATCGCACTGTGATGTTGCCAGATTCATGTAAAACAAAGAGCAAGAATTGTCTATAAGATGTTCAATGAGACAAGGATATAATAAAAGGTACATGATAGTACAACTTACCCTTTCAAGATGCTGATACTAAGGCTAATTGACATTTCACCCACTCCAGGATATGAATCGCATAAAGAATGATCACTTCGTTTGTGTCGATCTGAAAATCCACCACCACGTAGTTCATAGTGTACTGAGAGATTGGTACCACCTTCACCTGTAAAAGGTTCAACGGCATCATAGACCAATTGTCGTACACGATCAAACAATACCCAGAATTTGCACATTGTCAAAGCTGGAGACAAAATGGGTACTGCTGGTTGCCACGAATTGGTACCACGTGATTGCTGCATGCGTCGATTGGTGCCACTACCACTGACAGTGTTGCTGGATCCTGTTCCAGAAGTGCTACCTGTTGCTGATGATGGTTGTAATGGTGGTTCACCCATAGTTGTAAGCAATTGCTGGATTTTGCGATTGGGACATAATAATCGTGCTCTTGTCTTCCATGTATTAAGGCGGTAGCGTTGAAGTAGTAGTAATCGTAATGCAAGATCCAATGTCCTTCCAGATATTTGCTGTGTAGTTGCAGGAGTATCTAATTGCTCTTCTTTGTCATCCGATCCATGTTCCTGATCTTTCATGGCTGATACTTCCACTCGTCGAATAGAGAGATCCACATGACCATCAATGGTAACAATGACTTCTTCTTCATCAAAACGCACATCATTGTTGCTGGCAAGACCTTGAGCTTCTGATAAGACCTGCAGTCATGATATAAGTACATGTTCGTCATAGGATCACACAGTTGATGCCTTACCGAAGCATATAACTCTGCATCAAAGATAGTGGATTGTGCTTCAACTAGTTGCTGTTGGATCTTGCTCAATTGGGAGCTCATAGCCAAACATGGGAGAACATCTGTATGATATAAGTCAGGACATGACAACATTAGAAAATGACACTTACCATTCTTTGATTTCCCATCCATTTGATCTGACATGCCCATAATCACTTCAGATCCCATCTCAGATTGATGTCCCAACTTGCCCATCCTGGATATGCTGACGTTGGCTACCATTCTTCGTGACAAGCTGTGTGGTAGTGTCAAGCGTGTCTTTTCCTCATCATCGTCATCATTCGCTCTACTGAATTCACCAAAAGACAGTTCATTGAAATCTGATCCAGCTATAAAGCAATAAGTATGGATACAGTCATTCATCCCTTTGTACCTACCATCTGTATATCCATAACGCACCAAGAATGAAGTATCAGATGAAGTTGTATTGGCATGCATCAACCAGTTGTTTCGACGTAACTCTAATGCTTCTTCCCAGAATTGTTGTTCACCATCCACCAATGATCTTAGCTTGCTTGCACTTGACTTGAGGAATTCAGATGCATTTCTTTGTTGCTAAAAGGTCCCCAATATTAGCAACATGAATCAAGATCTTAACAACAACAACAACAACAACAACAACAACAACAACAACAACAACATACTTTACGTTTTAATCCCAATGTCAATTGTGCTGACTCCAGTTGTGCTTTGATGGTAGGTCTTGGTTTGGCAACATAAGTCGCATGCAGTGTGCCTGGTGGAAGAGGAAGAACAACATCTTTGGATCGATTTTGAGACAAGAGGATATTGATGACATCCAATGCAACGTCAATTTCACTCTTTGCATGACTAGATCATTAAGATGAGACAACCAAGCCATGAATAACATCTTCCATGTTGACTTACAAGAGCTTATTATGGACTGATTCACGTACTCTCGCCATATCAAAGCCTGATGGTTGACCAGCGACAGATTGATTGTTGATATCCTTGTCGTTGGCTTCAGAACGAGTGTCATCATCCATAGCTGCAATAGACTGTTGCAAAGTCTCTTCGTTGATATCTCGCCATTCGCCACGCTCAAACCATATACGATCGACATTCTCCATTAGCTTCTCAGGTAGCGATGGTTCACTGGAATGGGTGAAACAAGCATAAGGCTTTTGCTCATAGTGAAACAAGTAGATAAAGACGTTACTTTTTAAAGATCTCCTGACCATTGTCTTCAATGTCGACAGGTATCTGATCGAGAGAAGGTTCGAGTGAAAGCTTCAGACGCTTAGTTGCTGGTTCGTTGTCCATGGGTTGACGTGTCGAGTGGCAATGGTGGTGGTCGTGGTTGAGGAACAGGCGTGCTACCACTACTGGCGAACTCCACCAATGATAAATCTAATGGATTGCCTAGTTGAGCCATTGATTCCCTTTTGATACTGCGGATACCTGAAACCCTTACTTTGTATTCCTTCTTCTATATCATGAATACTCGTTGCCAAAGCAGTTCACATTACCAAGAACGAGGCAATTCAGGTACTTGGAAACATATATGGAGCGCGACATGACCTATATGTTCTGACAATAACCTTGTTTAGACACCCATTACGTCCACAGACGACAACAGCGCAAACAGCGGCAAGCTTCGTTGAATCACCTCCTGAACTTTACACTGCCTGAACGCGAGACTACCGAAGAGACTTTACCAAGGTCAACCAATAGTGTCGCATCTTATAAACCATATAAGAAGGAAGACTATCTTAATGCAAAGTAAGTGGCGACATTCATGCAAGCTTATCTTGCTCTTTTATTAATTGAATCCTGCTTATCAAGCTTTCGATTTCTCCTTGACGCATCTGGTGATTATACAAAGCAGTTGAATGATCCAGATGTCTCTTTTGATTGGGATTGGATTGAACAAGTGGTAACTAGTCCTAATGATAAGCAATAGCCAACAACTGATCCACTATCACCTTTAGTTATTGTATGGAATGTCTTCATGTCCAATCTGTCTGGAATCACCTACAGCTGCAAGAATTGCTCGATGTGGTCATGTCTTTTGCCTTGGTTGTATTTTGCATTGTCTTCAAGAACATAAAGCGTGTCCTATTTGCTGGGATTGTATCCTTGGCCCACGTGATCTCAAGCCTGTCAAAGTGCTAGAGAACAAGACATACAATGCAGGAGATTCAATTGACTTATGCTTGGTGCATCGTCATGCAGATTCCATGTTTGCCTTACCAGCTTCCACCCATACGAATACTACCAATCCCATGTTGATTCCTTGGAATACAGCTCCTCTTGCCATGCAGTTTTCGAGATTCATGTTAGCCAAACCAGAGTATATGGAGGCAGAGTATGACAAGGATGCAGAGTGCCTTAACAAAGCAATCCAGAATGTTGATGAAGATAATGAATTGGCAGCTTTACTTGCTGGATTGGATGTGGTGCATTCGCATAAGGAACGACATCAGCAACAACGACACCACCAAGCATCATCCAACAATAACAATCATCGTTCCCATCATCACACACATCAACAAAATGGATCTAGAGCCGAGTATCATTTCTATCAAGAAGCAAATGGCCAGTTTGTCTTTTTGAATTCACGCGACATTCGGATACTCAAGCACGAATTTGGTGATTATCATTTATTCCCATTACGGATACAGCCTGTGATTCAAGCATTGGAAGAAATCGTCTTGACAGAGGTATGTTTGTGTTTATAAGACACTGGATGGAAGGTTTGACATATGGTTATGCAGGATCACAGACGACGATCAAAATACCTTGGTCATCTTCCAATTGGATGTACGATTACATTGGTATCAGTAGACTTGTCAGGGATTGTTTCCAAGGAGACATTGGATCTTTTTGTTGGTAAGATGGCACATCATTTATGTATAAAGGGTACTCTATTGACATGTTCATGTATGATAGATCATACGGTTCCAGAGAAACAACCGGAAAAGAGTGTAGAAGATGCGCATGAAGAGCTTACGTGCCATGAGACAATCCGAGAACTTGTTGCAGAGGAAGAATGGTCCGATGAGGAAGAGATGTTACAGCATGTGCTTAGGATATCAGCATTAGAATACCATAAAGAGAGCACAGGTCGTGATGCAACAACAACAACACATGATCAAGCTGAAAAACAGGTGGATGAAGACAACGACGATCACATTTACGATGACTGGGAATGGGAAGAATATGTAGAAAGCAAGTCCGTCAGGCAACGTCGATAGCATTATATAGTATATAGTGATATAAAAGAAATTGCTCTTGCAAAGAAAACATGTTTATGTACAATTTGAAGATCTAAAACGATTGCTGGTAATGGCAAATGGGATGAACTTAAGTAGCATAACCAAGAAGGATGATAGATAGAACACATAAATAGCAATGATAGATGTCGTTAAAGGTGCATAGATAGGGAAAGTGCAAAGTTGGTGATGTGAAAACATAAAAGGACTTGATGCAAAAGTGGGAGTTGTCGTATATCTAGGATGTTTGGGTTATCGTCGAACATTGGGTGATGGAGATGATGTGGAATTGGTTGGTCTGACTGGAATATCGACTTCAAGTCCTTGTGTCAAATTTTGCAACTCTCGAGCCAATTTGCTACATGTTCAAGCCACTTGTGAGATATAAAAGTATTGATATACGCATAGGAATATCATAGTAACAATGTAATGAAAAGATATATCAGACTTACCATGCTGTTTGATGCCACTGGTTCCGCTCTTTCATTGTAACTTCGAGCTTTCTCCTGATTTGCATTTCTGGACTTGGATGACTTGGTCTTCGATGATGTATACGCTGTTGTTGCGACTCAATACTTGAATCATACTCATCATCTTCATCTTCACCACCATCACCAACTATATGCTGACGTTGTCGCTGATGCCGCTGAAAGCCAAGCGTATCAAACATTTGATCCAATTCATGATTGAAAGCCTAATATACAATGAGACGACATTTCTCTGACACAATGTATGACACTGTACCTCATATAACAGATCGTTTTCTGCTATGCAATCTCGATATCGTATACGTAGCGCAGCAAGCTCTTCATCTCTCTGAAATGCCATGTTGTTAGTCCCAATTTGGCTTCTTCATATTATTACATGCATTACCTTTCGCAGTTCTCTTGTCAATTGCCGAACAACTGATCCCATTTCTTCATAGTCTTGAATGATATTGCTATACTTGCGATTGAATTCACTCTTCATCATGTCCATCTCCAACATAAGCTTGTCAATTCCATCTTGGGCAGGATTGGGTTGTATAGCTGGTGGTGGTGTTTGACAGCTTTCACTACTAGAAGATGAAAGAGGCGAATTGCTTTTGATTTGCGCCAAGAGCTCAGTGACCTTCTCATCCACTTGAATGTGATCCTAAAATATGCCACATGTGTTAGTTCTGATCACATATCAATGATTCAATATGTCGTGCATGCTTACTGTGCCAAGTAGATCATGTGAGAAAGGTGTATATGTGCCACTGCTGGTACTATTGTTGCGAGTTATGAAGGGTGGTGTCAAATCATGGGTACTATCCATAGGCGTGGATAAAGTGCTGCGACTGGAAAATGGATCCTGTGTTGATGATCCACCCCAACTCTTACGACATCCAGGAAAATTGGTAGGACTGTTGCAATTGGAGCGTGTGATCATAGTAGACTGTGATACATTACTGTCTGGATATCTTGGAGGATAGTCTGCTGGCATATCACGTATTGGGCGTTGTATAGGATGAGATATCTTCTTTACACCTTCATTTGAAAGATCATGTTCGCTATTGGATCTTGTATTGTTGGATGAAGATCGATTGCCAGGCTGCAGTATTCATAAATCAATGAGCATAAGATACATCATGGAAGAACATATAGTCAAACATACCATAAGCTCATAAGACACAGTTTGTGATGGATGTACACTAGGCTATTTACATTGTAAGTATATCATACGTTTTGCAATATCCTGACTCTCTTACCCTGTACATGGATGCAATTGACTCTGTCAATGACTTTCTTCTCACATTCATCGAATTACGCTTGTTGCCTTGATGCATGATGGCAATATCCACTGCTGTTTCTTGTTCTGAATCATTGCTGTTGGAACTTGCAGATGATGAATATGCACGAGAAATACGTGATTCCATAAAGCCAGTTGTCTTGGAAAACTCATCGCTATTCACGCTCTTTCGTCTTGCTGTGGATGATGAAGCTGCAATGGCTGTGGTATGATGATTCGATGACGGTAATGCAGGTGGTGATCCCAAACCAGAAAACAGCTTGAAAGTATTCATGCTGCGACGGCGATTGAGCTCCTTTCGAAAAGTAGATGAGATGGGCTTGATTTGATTGGCATATCGAAGTCGACGACGTCTCCCATATGTTGAAAGTGATGTAGCCATTCTTCCCACTTCACGTAAATCTTTGTCACATGCATACACTATTGAAAAAATAAGTGATCTTGTTTGAAGAATTACAGTCAAACACCTATCAGCCAATACCTACGATTGCCAAGCAATCGATCCCTAAAGTGATGGATCTCAGTCTCGCTTCCTGTTGATAGCTCCAGATCAGATGTAACATGGTTGTCAGATGTGCATCCAAGTGCCAATTTGCTTCGCATGGTGATACTATACACATAAGAAGATATGACATTAGCATCAATATAGAATGAAGGTATCAGGTGATACTTGCATGTGCTTTCCACTATTGATTGGTTTCACCAATCCAAGCATATGGGGTATCATGAAGCTGTTGCTTAATGCTGACTTTAGCTTGGGGGAATTGGGATCTTTGATGTAAACCAGTGCAACTTCATTCTATAGAATAAGTAAGAGCGAGGAATTTGCATTGAACATAAGACATCTTAAACTACTACTCACCTTTGCTTGTACTTGGTGATAAGTTGATAGGCGATAGATGTTGGCAAAGAAATAGCGATCATTCCATAAGCAGTATGTCCAATCAAGCAAGACATCATCTATGTTGGGAAAAGTCAATGGCTGAATAGTAAGAGCAAAAATGTAATGCAAGTCTTACCCATGCGATGAAGACTCAGTTTTTGCCTTCCAAATTGTTCCACAAAGTTTTGTCGTTCCTGCATCAGCGACTGGATTGTCTTTGTACTACCATCAGGTGATGTGCATGAAATACTAAAGAGTCGAGGTGAATCTTCCAAAAAGTAGCCTTCAAGTGCATCTCGTGTTTGGGGGTCAACATCAGTTGGAGTAACGGCTTCATTGGTTGCTGCCACAAGTGTAAATGATCCAGGAACGCCTACCAGCTCATAAGCTTTAGTATGCTTATTTCTCTTGACTAATCATGACTTGTTCATTACCTGCAACACCATCATGGACTTCAATATCACTTAGTCCCATCCATCCTCGAAATTTGAGCTTTCGATCATATCTCTTGGTAATGTCAGCCTTTCTTGCTAGCAATGACAGCATACCAGACTTATCACGCTCGTGATCCAATCCACATGATTCCAATCCATCAACTGCATAAGATGGTCTTCGTGCAACCATCAACTTGTCAGTGAAGAGAAACAATGTCACAGGATGTGCTGGTTTGCCAGTATTCAAGTCATGCTCTACTGCATCAAGGTGGCATATCAAGCTACGCTGTTGGCTTATCAACGAAGCCTATAAGGATGAACATGAGAAACATGACATTTCATGATGAAGTTCATGTACTTACAGGACAATTCTGAATCGATTGAAGCATATTGTGAAAGATCTTGATGAGCTTGGTATGGTAATCTTCACTCATGTTGGCGATTTCTTCTGCAGCTTTTAATGCTTCGGTCAATCCTGGCAGATCGGAATGATCATCAGTAGTATGCTTGATCAACTCTAACAATCCATTATCCACGTCAGCTTTCAAGGATCCTTTGGGTTTGTTTATATGCCATGTCATGTACTAACCTTTAAAGAACATAGTGTAGCGACCGACCCGTTGCCCTGGTAATGCCAAGTAGTCGTACACAGTCTGATTCCCCTTATTGACCTTCAACTTCTGTTATAAATAACACGCCACTTGCAGTGAGTCATGCTATTATCCTAAAGACATGTATAAAGATGCTTACATTGAGATAGGCTTCATAAGTAGCATTATGTTTTTGCTCCTTTATATTGAATGCTTGTGCGTTTTCAACACCGAGAAGAAACTTGCGATAACAAGTAGCAAATCGCCGCATCTAATTAATACCCATAAACATTGATGCGCGTCCCAAATCAGTAATTGGATCTCTCGGATACTTCCGTTGACTTCCACAACACCAACTGTCAAACTTACATGCATAAGACACATGTCACCAAAGTTCATTGAAACGGCTGCTGAAGATTGATATCGAGCCAAATCAAGTCGGAATGCTTCATTGGCTTGTAAGAGCTGTTCCACATTCATAAAGATCTTGCTACATTCATAAGGACCAAGAATACATCTTTGCTTGTCACGGGCACGGGAGCGAATAGGTTGGACAATCGACTAGTAGGTATCATTTTAGTCATGCCAAAAGAGACACTAGAAAGAAATATACCCAAAACATGACGTACCGACACAAATGATCGAAGACTAGCCACATAGTTGTCTTCAGTCAATACAAACTCGGATATCAAATTGCCACGACGCTCATCATTCTAATGTATTCATGCAGGAACACATATGTGTGTGAGAATTTGTGCTGCCTTCCTTATCCCATTTAGCGCTATCATTTGATTTCACACGCACCTTAATGAATCGACGTTGCTGCTCTACTGGTAAAGGCGAATAAGTGGATTGGCGTCGTGTTGTTTGTGATTGACGTGTAGCTGTGGATGACGTGATGGCATTGTAAAATGTATCATAACTTGTGGAAGCTATCAAGATGATTGATTCAGTATATAATACTGGGAGATAAAGAAACGAAGAAACATTACTGTTTACAAAGTGGTCATCAACAACAAGATCGTAATATACACACTACAAGAGTGGAGTAAAAGTGAGATAGAGTAACACATGGATGTTTGGAGCAATTTACCAGCGAATCGGGAACATGTTTGACGTTGGAAGGCTTTGGTGGTGTGATAGCATAACGATCCGCTACAGCGAGATTTCGGCAGTGGAGATAGCCATAAGGCTCCAAGTCCTGCATCATCAGCATGTTGAGTTTTAAATAAAGTGCCCCATCATCTTCATGCAACTTGAATACCCACTCCCATAAGCCAATGATTCCAACCCACCTTTTCTGTCATAGAAAGCGTTAAGCAACGAAAAAGACAAGAAAGAAAGAAAGAAGAAAATGTGTGTGGAAGAGAGGAGAAGAAAGAAAATAGGATAAGGCAACAAAGTTTTTTAAACTGTGCAGGGCAAAATAGCAGTTACCATCAAGGGCAGCCGGAACCGACGGCTACACAACCCGAGTGTGTGTACGACACAAAGACTGAGTACCAATTCACCTTGAACCCGAACAAAGCCCTTGCTTTCGTGATCAATTTGCCACAACAATCATTCTCCAGGGACAGTTGGTTGTTCATATAGGATGGAAGGATAGTATCAAGTAATAAAAAGTGGGAGGATGAAAAACATAAAGACATAAAAGGTACAAGAACAATGACGCCAATGTGTAAGAATGAAACCAATATGCAACAAGATGATGATGATGATGGGAGATCAAATATATGAGATGTCAAAGCAGGGAGAAGAATGTGTTTGTGTTGTGATGGAGATGATGGTGCTACTGCTCGTGTGGAAAAGATAGCACAAACATCAGTAGAGTCACATTATGTATAGGGTGGTGTTGTGCTTACCTGGTGCCTCGGACAAAAGTGTGCTTCACACATACTCACGCACGCTTCCCTTCAGTGTTTCACCTTTTCTCTTATCTCTTTTTTTCCCTTGCTTTACACCATGAATCTCTCTGGCGATATGGAAGACGCATCGGACAAGATTCTCTTTCTCAACTTCAATCAGGACTTTAGCTGTGTCTCTGTCGGTACCGAAACAGGCTATCGAATGTACAACTGCGACCCTTTTGGACGATGCTATAGCAAATGTACTTTATACATGTCCAATGCCTATACAAGTGAATACTTACCTTTATCTCTATAGCTGGACGCGGTGCAAGTATCGTAGAGATGCTGTTTTGTACTTCTCTTGTGGCACTGGTGGGCGTAGCGGACCAAGAAGGCTTCAACTCTAGACAACTTCAGATCATCAACACCAAGGTACATCTTATATGACTCACTCACCTATTTTCATCACTGACATACTTGATATATCAGAGACAATCGACTATTTGTGAACTAACGTTTCCTACAACCATCTTGGCTGTCAAAATGAATCGGCGGAGGCTGATTGTCGTGTTGGAAGAGCAGATCTTTTTGTACGACATTAGCAACATGAAGTTGCTTCATACGATCGACACTAGACCTAACCCTACTGGTAAGATTCATTGTGTTTGTATTGTAAATGGTTCAATGATAGACTTATATCCTTGTGTAGCCATTTGTGCCTTGTCACCATCTTCCGAGAACTGTTACATTGCTTATCCATCCCGATCTTCTTCAACTTCACCATTTACTTCAACAGCTGCCAATGCAACTGCTTCTGGTTATGCATCCGGTGACGTCGAGATCTTTGATGCTTTGAATATTCAGCTTGTCAACATTGTTCAGGCACACAAATCACCTGTCAGCTGTATCACCATGAATTCAGAAGGAACACTGTTGGCTACAGCAAGTGAAAAGGTAATTCATTGGATTGGATAATAGGGATATTGTTCAAGGATTGATCAAGATATATGTAAAGGGCACTGTCATTCGCGTCTTTTCTGTTCCTGATGCTGGCAAAGTATATCAGTTTCGAAGAGGATCGTATCCAGCCAAGATTTATTCCATGTCATTCAATCCTGTCAGCTCTTTACTTTGTGTATCTAGTGATACTGAGACTGTACACATCTTCAAGATTGCTATGCCTCCCAATGGAAGCACTGGCTATGATCCTTTGATGGAAGGCAGTAATGGATATGGAAAGGATGATACTGAAACACGAGGACGTAGTAATAGTGTTGGGTAAGGATGATGAATGAAAGATCTCGAAAACAATATCTAACCATGGCAATCTAGACAAATGCTCAAGCGCTCTTCACAACATCTGGGTCGCAGTGTTGGATCTTACTTGCCTGGTATGATTACTGAAATGTGGGAACCTGCACGCGATTTTGCATTCCTTAAGCTTCCAAGTGCTGGTGTACGTAGTCTTGTGGCACTGAGCAGGTAAGATTGATTAGGATTGCTGGATCATACACTGGAATTATGGACTAATTGAACGTTATGTAGCACCACTCCTCAAGTCCTGGTTGTTACATCCGAAGGATACTTTTATCAATACAACATTGATCTAGAGAATGGCGGTGAATGTGTCTTGTTGAAGCAAAATAGGCAAGTGACATCCAGTCTTAAAAAGTTTATATATGCTTATTAACATGTAATGCTATATTTCTAGCCTTCTTGAATCAGGCGATGACGCTATGGATCAATGGGAGTATAAGAAATAAGACATGTCAAGTAGCTTGCAACAACAACAACATCTATGTATATTCCCTTTTTCATTTTTATGATCCTCCCCTTATCTATATATCATATAAACCTATATCCATGACATATATTCGATTGTATCTTCTTTGTGATCGTGTGAAATGGGATAGCACAATGTCAATGTGGCACCGATCGCGTTACTATTATACGGGGGAAATACCCGATGATTCCGAACAAGCCGGAGATCATTTTCTAATAAAGAAAGACATGCCTGATGTGAATGATGCTTTGTTCCGTGTGTGTTGCCATCTGCAACCTGGGTCACACAACATGATACGGCGTTTTGCTTAATCGTAGCATATTGGTATACACCCCAACTTTCCCGCTTATTACTAATGTTTCCCTTTACTACTGCCGCTGTCAAGTAATATAAGCAAACAAAGGATCATCTTTTATTGTTTTTCTTCACCAGTCGCTTTTGCATAGACTCACATGACAATAGCTTACCGTTTTGGACTTGATGTGTTGGAATGTTATATCACTTTTTTTAATCTTACTGCCATAAAAAGAAGAAATGAACTAGATTCCAAGCCTATGGGATATAAATTGCATTCTTGAGATAAATGAACCACTGAAACAATCAAAAACAAGCCTGCATTGCGTCTTTGTTCTTAAACCACTAAGCATATTGATCGTTTCACAAAGAAAGAGTCATGTGTTTCTTAGCACTCTGATCGACAATGAAAGATTCCACGCTAGAGAAATTAGCTTGTCATCATCACTCACGACCCAGTATAGATCAATCTTACCAATGGGTATGTACAAAACTGCATCCTTTATCATCACATCATGAGAAGTGATATTGAAAGATGACAACTTTCATCATGCTCCTTACCATCATATCAATCAACAATGTCGGAGCACGAGTCAGGCACAACAACACAAAAAAGTAGGGAGATCAAGGGGACAATATGTATGTGATAAATTGGTTTCCTTTGTGCCAGACGTTTGGCTGAAACAGATGAACCGATAAAGGGAGGAAAGACAAGATCCACATATAAAAAGGATCTCTTACTCCTCAGGTGGAGATGATCTTTTTACCTGTAACCCTTTCCACTCTTTTTCTTACTACACACATCATCAGCATGCGTACTTTTTCATTACTGCTGCTTTCACTTGTCCTGTCATTCCTTACCACTTTATCTTTGGCAGCAGACTGCTTTTGTAATGAGATTGATTTCATTTTTACTCAAGATTGCTGTATTGGCACAATGGGCGAACTAAGACACCAGCATGAACTCCACTGTCGTTTCCGGGATTATAGCAACCTTGGTGATTTCAATCGATGCTGCGACTCATACGGAGGAAAAGCTCGTTGTGTCCTTACTCCATCTCATGGCGAAGAAAATGACGATGATACTTAAAGACGTGACATTTTTGCAATCACCAGCCATCTATCATACTAGCACGTAATCCATGTACAACATTATAAACACCATGATCAACTTATATAACAATGTCTTGTTTTGAAGAAAGCTTATGCTTTTTGTAACACTTGTATTCCTCGATGATGTCTTTCGCGAGGAGAAAAATCGAGTAGTTGATGTACCAGGGAAAAAGGGACAATGGGGAAATGCTTTGTTGTGAGGATAATAAAGGGTGTGTGATGGGTATTAGTGGTAGTGACTAAATTAGCAACAAGTCTATAGGTACAAAAAGAAAATGCAAACAGGGTCGATCATTCTATCACGCCTTATCCTCTGCATCTTCGGCAAGGGATGCTAATCTTAACATACGCTCTGAAGTTGCCAAACGTGCACGAGATCCGCTTCGTGATCGAGTACCTGTTGTTGATGGCGATACGGGTGATGATGATGATGATGGTTGTTGTTGTGTCGGTAAAGGTGGTTGTTCTTCCTCACTTTGCATGTGTTTCAGTAAATCTTCTGCTTTGATAGCAACTGATTCGCTACGTGTTCTTCTTCGTTCTCTTCTTGCAGCCATTGACATGCGACGTTGACTAAGACTCTTTCGTTTGGCAGCTGAACTTAATTCACCAGAACGCAACTTTTGTAATAGATTGTCCATGATATCTTTGGCTTCTTGAGCTTCATTGCCACCTAGAAGAAAACAATGTCAGTCATGTTTTTAGGGAGGTGAATTAGGGGGAATGTCATTGCTTATACCTTCTCCGCTAAGTTCAGCAGCTTCCTTTCTTGCTCTTTTGGCATGTGCTTTACGTTGTTCTTCAAATTGTCGAGCACGTTCAAGTTGTTCCATCTTTTTGCGCTGCGCGATCAAGTCTGCACGTGCACGCTATAATTGACATGCAGCATGTCAGTTTATCGATAATCCTCTCCTAACATGCAACACTTGTAACTTACCTCCCAACTGGATGTGAATGTCTTGAAAATGCCAAAGAACTCATCAGGTTTCATATCTCGTGGGTTTTCGCCAAAATAAGTCACCACATCCTTGTATGCAACATCCATTGATGTATAACGCACTTCCAATTGGTCAAACTTTTCAATGGCATAATCTCGGAACGATGTCATCACTTCAATAAATCGATCGTTTGCAGCTATCTCCTCATCATTGTCCTCTGTATAATGCCGATCTAGCTCATGCGTCAACTTTTGTAAGCCAACACGTAGTTCATTGTAGTCCTTGATAAGATCTTGGATAGTGACTGGAAGAAAAGATGTTTAGCTTTCATCACAACTGCTATATCACAAAGAGCATACATACCACGACATGCTTCTCCACATAGCTTTAGATCATCCAATAACGCTTGACTGATGTTGGGGAACTTTTCTTCAATCATTTTGACAAGGAAATGCAAAAGTGTACTCTCGTTGGAAGATGACTTAGTATCTACAATCTATAGACAAGAAGATCATCAGCAAAAGACATATCATCAATATACGTACACATCATTTACCTTGTTGATACTGGCAATACGAATACCAAATGCGCCACCTTGGAAATTGGTGCCATTCAAAAAGTTACCAAGCATAAGGACAAGCTATAGCACTGTGTCAGTGTCGAATCATCATGACTGACAATAAGCAATTGCCAACTCACATTTAAAAAGTCCTTGAATGCTGTCGAATCTTTCAAAGAAGTGGAGGCATCCATGACATTGGCCATATTCTAGGATAGCTGAATTAGATCCCAATGACTACTGTAATCAATCCCTTTTATGCGTACCTTTCCCAATTGTGTAACTCTCTCTGTAAATGTGGATCTGAACAACATGTTGTCAATTCGTTCTTTGAATCGGGGAATTGTCATAATCTATGCGATCAGAATGAGTATTCCACACATGTAAATGACGTATACACATCCTCTTCTTACCTCGGCACAGAATGCATCCGGCTTGGAAAGATTTTGGATATCTTCTTCAGGTGCTGTCTTCATAAATACGGATAGCTTGCCCATCTCATCTGGTGTAGGAGCATTGACCAACATGTTTTTGAGCAACACTTCTGTGCAGAAACGATCATCAATAGCCAAAATCTTGTTCTTGACTTCAGGGAAAGGAATATGCTTGAGCTTGGCAAGAATAGCAATATCTAAACATCTTCATCAGTCATCTTATCCAATCTCTTATCATCCCTTGCACTTACTGATATTGTAGGCTTTGCGTGAATCAAGAATACAAATCTCCTGTTTACGTTCTTTCTTATCCTTGATCTTGCGATTGATCACCTTTTGTGCAAATGTTTCTTCCACCATTGCAAAGATCCCTTCCATATCAAGACGATTCTCCAATGCTTCATCATTTTCATCAGTATAAGCGCTCCACACTGTTGATTTCAGCTTATCCATATTGATCTTTTGCCATTGTAATGCACGTGTCTTGACACTTGGAAGGTGATTCATTGTTTTACGTGGTACAGTCATCATTCCTGGTGCTGCTGGTGCACCTGGTGGAGGCGGTGGTGGAGCTGGAGGAGCATTGCCATCAGTAGTTGTAGTTGTAGTATTGTCAGTGTCATTATTCTCGAGTGGTGATGATGAAGTTGACTTGATTGTATCCACAAGAGCTGAAGAACCTGGTGGTGGTGGTGGTGGTGGTATTGCTGCTGAAACAGGAACAGAAGATGATGTAGATGCATTATTGGATATGGCTGCAGCAGGAAGAACTGGTGGAGCAGGTGGTGGAGGTGGTGGAGGTGGTGGTGGTGGAGGAATTGCTGTCGATGCATTAACAAGTTGATCAGAATCTTTAGCAGATGATGGATGATCCAATTGCATTGATTCCTCTTCTGGTGTTTCTGATATGCTTGGTTGTCGTCTTGGTTTTCGTGTTGACCATGATTCTGTATGTGCTGATAATGACTCCAATGAGATTTGTGTATCTCGTCGTGATCCCACTGATGATTCAATTGACGTTTGTGTTTCACGGCGTGATTTAGCAGTCGACTCCACTGACATTTGACTACCACGACGTGAAGATGATCGAGAGGTGTAGCTGCCATGTTTTGATGCAATAGATCCACTGTCATCAATATGAGATTGCTGCAATGACTGTGATTCAGAAATAGTATCCAAAGCTAATGATCCATGATTCGAATCCACTGATACTCTTGCACTACGATGGGATCCTCTTCTCGAACCAAATGAAGATGTTGATAATCTCGAATGCTGCTGCTCATCATCACTATCACCCAAAGTAGTTGTATGATCAAGTGATAAAAGAGATGATTTCTTTTCAATGTTGGTGCTAGGCAAGCTGATATCCAACGATTCTGTTTCAGTCTCCAGAGTCAGTACAGGTGGTGTGTCTGATATTTGACTGGACAATTTGTTGGAAGTATCAATAGCCAAGTCGTCTTGATCAGATGTAGTGGTGCTGTCTTTGTGTTGTTTGTTTTCACGTTGGGTGATTCTTGCAACTTGATATGTCGCGTTCTCTAGACTGCCATCACTGCTGCTACTGGCATGACTACTTGTTGATGATCTAAAAGATACACATATTTGAGTACTTGATATATCCCAATGACTGTAAATCATGCATACCTTCTGCCAAAGTGTGCAAATGTAGCTTTAAGTTCTTCTTGAATTGTCATGGTTGGTGAAGTAACACTGCTTGGAGAGACAAGCCCGCTTGTGCTATCCGATTCTTCTTTGATACTCTGATCATGACTAGCTTTTCTAGCTTGTCGTCGACGAGCATTGGCCCAACGTGAAGATGATCCAACAAGAGGTGCTGCACCTGGAACAACAAAGTCTGCCAATCCACTACTTGATCCAAATTGCATTGCAAGCTGGTTCTTGAATTCTTCAGATAAGCTGATAGCCATCGACTTGTACTTTTCTTGATCATCCTTGAATGATGAAGCCTATGATACACTCGTTAGAATATAGCTACAACAACAATAAATCATGACATACCGGTGATTTGGGTTGGTCATTGCTCTCTTCCATACTTTCTCTTGGTCCTTTGCCTTCAAGAGATTCTTGTGCCTTGATACGACCAAAAGCTTTGGCAAAATCTTTGCGAGAGATAACAATATCACCATCCTCATCACCATCCTCATCTTGAAACTCGGCAACAATCTTGTGGAACATGTCAAGCTGACTCTGCATTCCTTCCAAATCCTTCTCATAATTGGTTTGCAAGTCTCGAAGTTTCTGTTGCAATGTTGATATGGTGTGTCGTGACATACGCAGTAAATCTTCCAATGATGCTGTCTTTTCTCGTAACTGTGTAAGCTCATGACCTATTAAAGATACATATGAGTATCTCATAACACCACATTGGTCTTGAATTAGTCTACTCACTTCCTCCTCCACCGCCTTTTTCTTCAAGCTGTTGTAGCAATTCATCACGCTCAATGACAACTTCATCATATAAATCCTGCAAGTTGTTGAGATCTTCGAGTGTTGTTTGTAGCTGATCTTGGTCTGCAAACTTATCCATCAAATGCTGTACTGAAGTGCCATAGGTGGATGAAAAATCTTCCACTGTTCCCTTATGATCCAAGACGACTTGAGTGATGAGATTGTCAATCACTTGAAAATAGCGTGCCTTGAGCTCTCCTTCGTCACGAATCAACAAGATATGTTGCAAACAGCTGAGGAAAAAGTCGTAACTGCGAGTGCCTTCTACGCTTGCCAGGACACATTCAAATACATCATGTGGATCATTAAGGTCGCGTAACACCCGCTCATTGTACATTTCAAGAATATCATCCTGATCATTCTCTGCCAGCAACTTGTATTCACGCACTTGAATGTCGATTGGGTCGCTGTTCAGTTCCATCATTTGATCCATGAGTCGTTCCAAGCCTGATGCATTCATCTGATTGCGTAAATGGATACGTGTCTCAACATCTTCCACCACATTGATAATGGCATTCACCAATAGTACATTGCAAAGCTAGTCATCCAATAAAACAATTAGCATTGTAAATCATCCTCTTTTTGATATGACATACCGCATATTCAGCCAGTTGATTGTCTGCAGTACTGCCATGAAGACCAAGACGCTTGTAATCATCACTTGCACCAACCATGCTTCCCATTCGACCACGACCATCCAATGAACGCTGCAATCCTTTGAACCATGCATCAAATCGCCCATAGCCTTTACGAGCATCTCTCAGCTTATCCATTGCCTTCAGCACAAGTTCTTGACCAATGGGCACCTTGTAATAGCAAAGAAAGACAAGCACCTCGCACACCAAACGCCGATTGTTGACTGAAGGAGATAGGATTGAATAGACAATCTCTTGTACACATTGTGGACTCTTGAGTGCTTCTCTCACACCAACCTATACATACATCACTTAATCAATAGATCAAATCGCCATAAAAAGTGATACTTACAGTGTTGTTCAATAAAGCCTTGAAACAACGCAGGATTTCAGATTCAACTTGTAATTCAGGATCACGTCTATATGTGTGCATCTACAATTGAGTACTCCTTGATCATCCCTGCCATTATTCTACTTACTTGTGTCTCTTATTGATGACACCCAGTGCTGCTGTCATGATTTGCATACCACGCATATTGATGAATTGACGTACCCAACTATGGATAGAATCGAGTTAATCCGCATTTCATCAAATTGAATCCACCCCTGATTTACCTTAGAGGCATGGTACGCAAACTAACACTGAGATGGGCTAATGTCTTGGCTTGAATGCCTTTAAGATCCGGTTCCGATAGCTTCTTGACATAATACTCGGGCCCCTTTTTCTCGCCATCCTTGTCTCCTCCTCCACCTTTACGAGATGCCACAGGTGCTGAACCAAGAAGAGCACCAGCTTCAGCTTGAATGTCTTGAATCACCATCAATCGTTTCTTTTCAATAGGAAAATTGACCATGACATTACGTGCATTTGTATCATTGATGCCACGACGCGTCTATTAGAGAGAAATGGCATACAGTTAATAAAGGAAATCAGGGGATAAGAGTATGTTGTATGTGTATAGTATTGTGCAACAAGGGCAAAGGAAAAAGGGGATCATCATCATCACACTTGCCAACATCTTTTCAAAACGTGTCTCGATCTCGGTATCAGTCAATGATTCTGGATGCAACAAGTCGCTCATGCTGTCTGTACTACTCATAAAGGAGTAGGTGAAGGTAGTTGACTGTGAACTTCGACTGGATGCTTCACCATGCCCTAGTCAAGTCGAGTTGATATACGCGCTTTTCGTATGTGTATGTATGTATCTAACCTGAAAAGTAGTCGTCTATCGATGCATTGGAAGCTGTTGAACTATGTATACTGGATCCAATGGGATGTGAAGAAGGACTGGGTGGCGATGATGAATAGATGCGACTGGAAGAGGAGTTGGTGGTGCTTGAACTTGCTGTTGGACGTGGAGAAGCAATAGGGTCTGGACGTCGTTTTCCTTTTGCTTTACTTCGACCAAAGATCTCCATCAGGTGCGCATCGAATAAAGAGTTGAAGGCGAAAGTGAAAGAAAGAAGAGCTGGTACGACTTGATATCCCCAATTGCTATCATTCGGCCCCTGTGAGCCTGTTGTGCAGCAGGTAGTAATGAGCTGTGTGTAGCGGCAACTCAAATCAATCTATTGCTTTGTACTTGATCCTTTCCATATTCCTCCCATCCTCCTTTACATTATGCATTCAAGATAAGGTAGTCATTTTGATCTCTTTATTTGTATCTGATTCATTGAATAAACATGTTTGGAGAACCTCTTGTTCCTTGTCATCTTTCAATTGTCTCTAATGGCTGATGGTTACACTGACAACTCCCACGTGGCGTGAAGAACTTGTCAGTTAGCCGCCGCTCGGATAGGTTATATCTATACCCAAATTCAATTAGCATCGCCTAGTAGCTCAAATGTCTGTTGTTATGCAACAGTTCCATGCAATGGTCCTGATCTTGTTTATATGAATAGGATGGTGATTCTAACTCGAAAAGGTACAAACCTGTCGTGGTCAATGCGTCCAATATCTTATGCAATTTTTGATACTTTCAGGTGTCACCATTAGATCCTGGATACAATTTGATATATGGCAAGTGTATTCTAGGTTTCACTATGCACTAAACAAGTAGCAGTCTTTGTACTACCGAACCATTTGCTATAAGTCCCTTTGTTGCTATTCAACCTTTTTAAACAAGATGATGGTATGATTGCGAGTCTTTATACAAGTCAATGGAAGAGAACAATAAGCTATCACTACTGCTAGCATTCCTTGTCCATATCTGGCATAATTAAACGGGTCAACATGCGAGTTGTCGTTGTCGGATAGCATTCTTTAGACGGAGACACCCTTGGATCTTAATTCAGTCTTGGCTTGTTGGATTTCCTATCATGGCCCATTAATCATGAATCAAGTGGAATCATCACTGGATGATACTTACTCCCATCAATTCTGTGTAGGCATCAGGACAATCGCTAAAAGTCATCACATGGTATCCAAGGTATCCCAAGCTATAAGAGCCAAAAGACATCAAAGCCCACCAAGGAAGCTAGAATATATCGTGTTGAATAAACATGAAGCAACTCTCTCTTGCACAACAAGAACACGCGACCATCTTACCACAGGCACAATCTTGTCTTGAATGACTTCTGGAAGAGGAAGTGCACCAAAATAGAGAGCGATATAGATCACAGTAGCAATACCCAATGCAGCAAATGTCTCTGTGGCTCTTGTCATGGTATAACGAAAAGGAATGTGGAAAAGGAAAGGTGGAGTGGTGAAGTCGTAGTGAAAAAGGTCAAAAGTGAATGGTCTGAGGCGTGCCAGCAAAATGGATTTGCTTCCTCTTATTGGCTGATGTCAGCTCGCTAACATTTGGATAGGATGTTGCATGATATTTGATAGTGATGACGCTTGTTGTTCATTGTAAAACTTGTTGCATGGCACAACTAGTACATACTATACTCTTGTAGCCATGATACCGTA
This sequence comes from Lichtheimia ramosa, assembly GCA_008728235.1. NCBI lineage: Eukaryota > Fungi > Mucoromycota > Mucoromycetes > Mucorales > Lichtheimiaceae > Lichtheimia > Lichtheimia ramosa. The sequence goes on along the minus strand of CP031827.1, from coordinate 623,602 downwards.
TTTATGATTATCAGCAGCAACTATATTTCTGAACGAATGGGGTTCACTGTGAGTATCCAGTAAAGCTGATCGGTGGACTGATGCTTAGTATCAAAGAAGGTTTATGGCCGGTATCATATTTAATGCATACAGACTGTAGCTGCAATATGAACCTTAGTATCTAGAAGATTTTCAATTCTCATCACCATCAAGGTTCCGCATGTAGCCATCTATATATCATACTATGTAAGTCAATTACATCGGTCGAAAACCAGACGTATTATTGCAGCTTTGCATAGGTATTAACGTGACATTAGGTAGCAGAAACCGTGATGAAGTACGCTAAGAACCGATAGACCTTTGAATATTGGTTATCACTACAAATTGCTCTACATGATCTTACAGTCTTGCGTGATACTTTAATATTGAAGATGGCATTACAAGCGTGTACAAATGATGGGACACACGACGAGATGGTTTTGAAACATAGAAGTAAATCAAATTGAAGAACAGATTGGAAATGGTTTTGAACGAAATGAAAGACCGAATCGGCACAAAAACTAAGGTTCAATGTACCAAATCTTCTATTCTTATATGGGCTTTTGTCTAAGTAATCAGGAAACTTACTTACAGAGTATTTGCAAAAACCTCGTATATCGCTGATAAGCCGATCGTTACAAGCATCTTTGATTCTAGAAGTCAGTTTGTTCTTCCAAAGCGCTTCTAGCTTGAGCTTCTTGCTTTTGTAGATTGACCAAATTGCTTGATAGGATCGAGTTCAAGCGAGTATGGAGGCAGATATTGATAGTCATAGCGACAGCTTTTGATGTACCTTCTAATATTTGCATGCTTATATGTCGGTGTATTATCTATTTCAAGAATAGTGCCCTTTGAATAACTCATGCTTATCCATGACTTACTATAGCCATAGCAATGTAATTGAAGCAGTGGCCAGTAACTGTTCTACGTTTTCCTATCCAACTACAGTTGAGCTTCCTCGTGTATCCTTGCGCTTTTTTGAAGGCGATCAACTTTGGGCGACTTGATCTTGACGTTGATTACGCCGTATAGAGATATCGCTCCAAGAATGGTGGTCACCTTTGCTCGTGTGTCTTCGGCGTTAACACATCAGTGCGTTCTCCTTTCTTCGACCATGCCACGTTTCATCTTCGAAAATGATTTCGTTCTGTATCCCAATCATTTCCGGAAACAATGTAAATGGACACAGAAACGAATAGATAGCAGAAGCTGGCTGCTGTTGTGTAATGGGAGATATTAGGTGTTACGCAACTTTGAGTGTGTATGTATCCAATAAAGCAATGTTTTCGTATATTCTCAGATCCAAAGGTAACACCAGCGAACGATGGATCTATCGACGTAGTGCGTTGACTTGCCATTTTATTTTTATTATAATTGCATATGCTGTTACTCATAATATGATAATCTTCTTTTACTGCGTTAACATGAATTTGATGTGGCTGACCTGGACGTGGCTTTACCTTTTCTCAACCACGACCTTTGTTCATGCTGCATATAGTGTGAGCGAAAACACGGAGAATATGTATTATGCTATGCGTCCTTTCTCTCAAATAGGTTCAGCTACCTTCGTACGAGATGATGTCCTTTACACAATAGGAGGGTTATCGCAGCATGAAAACATGACAAAACCGACTACCAATTTTATAGGATTTCACATCAATCAGCAAAACGGCACAATCTTTCCTGATCCATACCTTGCAACTGGCTCTATGCCTGGAGTAGCCTACGCACAAGCAGTGCTACTTCCTGACAATGATCAAGTATTAATGTTCGGCGGCAATAATGATGATATGCTTGGTAATAATGGCTCTCTTATTGTCCGTGAGTATCGATTTCGTACAGATACATGGCGAGAGCTCAATGTTACGGTGATCAACAATGCAACCAATGGTGCTGTGCCCCAGAACAGATACAAGCACACAGCAACTCTCGCGCCTAATGGCAAGATATACATTTATGGCGGTAAAGTACCGGGTACTACCACAGAATTCTTTGTTGACTTTTGGGAATATGATCCTGCCACTGGTCGTTTCACCGAGATTCCAACAAACTACGATGCCTTAAGCACAATCCAACTCACAGCCATCATGCTTCCGTGAGTACAAAAATGAGAAACCAGCTATAGTCATCGGGATAATCTGACGATATATTGTGATGCATATCTAGAGACTGGAGAATCGTATATTTGATGGGATCGAACACTGAAGAGGGAATAAACCTAATATGGGACCATGTCTGGATTTTCGATACAAAGCGAGGAATCGGTTACACACAGGACTTATTCAACCAAACAGGTGGTTCACTACCCTATGCAAGAATTGGCTGTAATGTCATGTTGGGTAAGTCAACCCTTCGTTCCAAGATACCGATTATTTACTTCTCTTCCAGGCCCTGACAATACTACGATATACTATTTTGGTGGTAAGGAAACCATATTGTAGTATTACCTTGCTGCCGAAGACTGAAATGTTTACTTGATCCACTTTAGGCAGACAGCAATTTCTCATTGATAATGAAGAAGAGATCGATACGCAGACTAGGCTTTACGCATATAACGAGCTGGATATTCTTGATACCAAAACTTGGACATGGATGTCTCCTGGTATTGTGCGAGGAGAAATTGCCCAACCACGGTATGACGCATCGGCAGGTCTACTCTACGCGAAATACTGGATGATTCTTGGAGGTATGCAATTTGAGACGTATCACTTCACCTGATAACAATTATCTCATTCAATTATGATATGTAGGGATTTCTGAATTCGCATGGACGAATGATGTAAATGTACTTGAGATTCGTGGTTCAATGCCATCCAGTAGCAACTCAGTGGAAAACTCTGGCATATTTACATGGCACCATAATATCACTGAACCAATCCTTGGTACAAGCGAAGACGATGAATCAAAAGGGCTCGGAGGAGGTGCCATCGCTGGTGTTGTGGTGGGATGCTTAGTAACTGCTGTTCTGTTTATTATTATTGCTTGGATTCTGCGCCGTAAAAAACGTGGACCATCAGTAATTATAACTGCAATACGGGATATAATGGTCTTCATGATATGGGATAAGCGGTAAGAAGTGAATATAACGCGTGGCTATGCATAAAACTAATTAACGACATGTATTTGCAACAGCGTTGGTGAACCTTTGTGGACAGCTTTCTTACATTCGTTATCAAAATTGCTCCTTAATGGATTGTTCATTGCTTATTGTGTATACAGCATTATCCGAATAATCGAGAGCTCTGAAACGACCATGGTAATCAGCAAACCGGTGGCTCGAGTAAGAGTGCCAGGTATGCTATGGGTATATAGTTCAGCAAATAGCTTAAATAATCTTCTAATTAATCGTTGCACACTGTATAGATATACGATTTTGTTTTGATAACTATCGCAACACCGACACCCTTACCGTTCAATCAGACACAGTGTCAAGACCAGATGCATCAGCAGAATGGGGAGATTATATAACACCTCTCAACGTTCACTACCATACTCCCTCTTATCCCAATAGCATATATGGAGATATTCGATGCTGGCTATTCGCAGCACCTCCAGACTTTCGATTAGAATATCAGGCAAATGACCAACTAAGCAATGGAACCAGGCTCCGTTTTCTACTTGGAGGCGGGATGACACGTACTGGCTTCAATATGAACCACAGCCGGATTCATATATCGGTATACCACCCTGATCGTGATCCTAACAAAGCTGTATACAATATCAGCGACCAACCAAACTTGACGAACATTGATATTCAGGAATGGCTACGACGTGATAGACATGACCAAGAAACTGCAAATACTTATACAGCTGAAATCAACACATATTCATCTATTGGTTACCAGCTCAAGAATCATCGGTACCTTCTAAATATACCATGGAATACTGTTGGATTTGCTCAGTCACGCAACAATACACCTGAGATTGAAACAAACTTCCGTACAAGCATTCAGGATGATGCAATGATGGTCAGAAATACATTGGACGTATATCCTATGAGCTTTGTAGAAATTGAGGAAGAAGACCAACGCATTGATACCCTCATGTCAAGCTTTGGTTTAATTGGTGGTATGCTATCACTATTTACATTCATACTTACCCGCCTTTATGGAGCACGCCCGCCATCAATGCACGGATGGATCATGAAACTGCCGTTTAACAAGCCAACTCGATCGATTGAAAAAAATTTGCTGCACAGCTTTGGTTCTCTTGGACAACCAATTCCATTTGTACAACCAGTCGACCAGCATTTATTGGACACTCAGCAACTTCAGGAACACAATCTCGTGGAAACATCGTATGATGATTCGGAAACTAGCAGTATTAATGATTTGCAGGCGAAAATGAAAAACATGGAAAATGTTGAAAGGGTGCATCAGAAGGAGATATCAGACCTTAAACGCAGACTGCAATTGATGGAACTTATCTTCAAGGCATATTACGTTGATGATGAAGTGTTCAACAGGCTATATGACGCCCATTGTGCCGAGAGAAAACCCAAGAGTAAAATTGATACTTTAACAAATTGCACTGATAATGAGGATATGCTGAGCGAGCATTACTAGGTGGGATACATTCTCCAACGAGAGTCGTAACAATTTCAGTCCTGATAATATCAAGCTCCCTATATAGCCAATAAACCTTAATGTGATGTCACCATTGCAATGCATTAAGTGAATAAAAAGATATGTGTACGGAAGGCAAAAAATTTAATCATCACCCTATTACTATAACTATCATGTATATGCGAGTGTGAAATTGTCAAAGAATGATCTTTGATCGAGGAGGTGCTACACTTTATATTCTTCGACGAAAGGCGCTTGTCCACTTTTTGTCGACAGAAATCAGACTAGCAATAAGACATATCAATTAATGGTTCCTGATATCGTTCCTTGCCAAAGATTTGTCATATCAAACTTCTTGTAATAGACTATATGGACAGAGTCATATAGGATAAAGAGTATATTTCAGTCTCAACATATTCTCTTTGTTATACATAGTCTTCATTGAGAGCTACTAGAAGCGCGACGATTTTTAGTAGCTATGTCAAATGAATATGTAGCCCATACAACAAAGTGATTGATGAAAGCTTACCTCGATATCGGAGGCGCGCCATCCCCTAATCACTTTACTATATCCCGACATCCTATTCTTTCCACAATAGCCAATAAAATTTATTATAGTAAAAGCACTTCTTTTTATAAAAAAAGCACTGGATATGGCAAAATATATGTATCTCTATGTATAGATGTAGATGATTGTACTCATATGCTTTCACTATAATAAATATAATGGCAACATATCCGAACACCACATTTTGCTTGTGGGCACCGCTTCAATCCCACGTGATTATTTGCACGTGACTCATCGAACACCACTTCTACTATGTGATCTATGTGTAATGGGGACTCGGGCACCACTCCCATCACTTTTACTCCTCAGCATTATCATGACTGAGAAAGTGTAGCGCCCACCTAGTATTGCTCGTGCTGAGCAGGCTCTCATCGTCGTTCTTATCATCCTCATAATATGAAAGATGAGAAACAGTCCCCTTGGAGTCCAATGCCTCACTGCTCAACCTGCCAGAAAACATGGATCATGGTTACAATAACAGCGTAATCATATCCTACACTAATACAGTTTACTATGAAGCAGTGAAGCATGTCGGCTAATAACGAAGGGCAACTTTTTTTTTGAAGTACATCCAATCCGCACAGTGATTTTTTTACTTTTTGACTAATCCAATGTTCCAATAACCAAGAAAAACTCGTTTATTTTCTTCAGCCGGTGTCAGTAGCTGCAAAATCGGGTTTTTTGTTGCATCAACCCTTTATATAGCGATATGTATGCTGCCATATGCATAATAAAACAACGATATCATGCTACAATTGCTAAGCTTTATTCTTTAGCGATTATTTACTCGGAAATGAGAAAATTTGCTTGGCTCGTAGTCAAATATTGAACTGCAGAGAAAGAGATTCTGTGCACCGGATACAGTTAACAACGAAATGTGGAGTGTTTTGGTAAAAGGTAAGCAGCAGGCAAGCGGAGGCTGGAAAAAAAGCTCTTTGTCCTACCGGAAGGACTTGTTTTTTCGCCTTTGTCTCTTTTTACCCTTTACTGTCAGCAATATGCCTGGTGCCGAGCTTCCTGAAAACGTAGAGCTTTTACGTACACGTGTTGTTCTTGAACGCGATCGTGTCTTCAGTGTAAGTTGATAGTCTTGACTTGACCGATTGGCTTGACAACTGACGCTAAAAAAACAACAACAACAACAGGTTAGCGGCAGCGACTATCCACACCAGTATCCAGGCATTGACAATACTTGGAGTTTGGAGGAATTCAAAAAGGTACAAGTGTACATGAGCTTCCTAAAGACACAGTAGCACTAACGATCGTTGGTTGGAATTGGCTACAGAGATTCCAGCTCAAGATCAATCGGTTGACAGCCGAGAGCATGGAGTTCGATCTTGTTGGTGTCGATGCTTCTATTGCCAACGCCTTTCGTCGTATCTTGATTGCCGAGGTAAGCATGGAGTACGATACGTGGGATGGTGTATTGATCATGTTGTGTATAGGTTCCCACTATGGCGATTGAAAAAGTCTATGTTCTCAACAACACATCCATCATTCATGATGAAGTTTTGGCCCATCGTCTTGGTTTGATTCCCATCTACGCCGATCCTCGGTTCTTTGATTTCAAGGCTGGTATGTGATGATAGTAAAAAGAGACAAGAAACGATATCATTAACATGGATATACAAACAGAGGAAGATGGTCCTACTGATCTCAACACGATTGTCTTCAAGCTCAAGGTCAAATGTGAATACAATCCTGATGCATCACCTGATGAGACTGATCCCAAGAAGAAGTTTATTCACAGCCATGGTATGTTTTACAAGGATAAAGTGGGATTGGATACCAACATGTTGTGATTTATTAGTATATTCGGGTGATTTGGTATGGGAACCCAAGGGTGTGCAAGGTGAAAAGTTTGAGCAATCACCTATTCGCCCAGTACAAGATGACATTTTGATTGCCAAGCTTCGTCCTGGTCAAGAAATTGATATGGAATTGCATTGTCATAAGGGTGTTGGCAAGGAACACGCTAAATGGTCACCTGTTGCTACTGCATCTTATCGTTTGCTTCCAGAGATTACTATTCTTAAGCCTATCACTGGTGATGCTGCTGATCGATTCCAAAAGTGTTTTCCAGAAGGTGTTGTGGATGTAGTAATGGAAAATGGTGTCAAGACTGCCAAGGTTGTCAATGCACGTAAAGATACTGTGAGTCGTGAAGTCTTACGGCACAAGGAATTTGAGGATAAGGTGCGACTGACACGAGTACGAGATCATTTTATCTGTAAGTCAACCATGAATACGATCTAATGAGATACTAAACAAGATGTTTTAGTCAATGTCGAGACCACTGGTATCATTCATCCTGAGCAATTGTTCCCAACGGCTATTGATATCCTCGTAGAAAAGATCAAAGCAATCCAACCTTCTCTTGAACGTATTACCAGCAATGAAGAAGAAGATTAAGCATGTCACTCTCGCATCAATCTAGATCATTTTTCTTTCTTTTCTCCTTCCCCTAAACCTTCCACTTGCATTTGTATCCTTTCACCTTACTCAATAACAACATCTGTACGTATCACGTCAACTTTAAAAGTCGTTATCCAATGCCATGATCTTAGTTTTCATTGTCAGTATCAAGTGTGGCAGTAGTAGCAGTAGCAAAAAAGTCCAGCATGAATTTTGATCCAGTGAAAGCCAACTTCTTGTTTCCAACCCATGATCCCAACGCCCGATCTCTCCCATTTGACACCACACGATTTCGACAAGGTCTATGAACCAGCAGGTACAACAGGAACCATGTAGACAGTCAACACTTGCCAACTATTGTATTACTAGAGGACACATTTCTATTACTCGACGCGTTAGAAGACGACCAGCCATCTCTACAATCGCTACGTCCCCGTGTTTGTCTAGAAATTGGGTAAGCTCATTGCCATGGCTTGCAAGTTGACTCGTTTACTTATCTCTTTCTTATAGTTCTGGTTCTGGATGTGTATCGACCTTTTTGGCTAAAGTTGTTGGTATGGATAATGCAGGTAGGTAAGCAGGTGGATGTGTTATGGATGACTTGATTTCTTATGCTCCCCAACATGTAGTATTCTTTACCACGGATATCAATCCTCATGCATGTTATACAACAAAGCAAACTGGTATCAAGAACCAAGTGGATCGTATTGAGCCAATACAAGCATCTTTGGTGGATGGACTTTTACCACGATTGGAAGGACTTGTCGATGTGCTTTGCTTTAATCCACCCTATGTAGTAACAACACCTGAAGAAGTGGGTAGTCATGGCATTGAAGCATCATGGGCAGGTGGTATTGATGGTCGACAAGTCATTGATGAATTCTTACCCTTTGTACCAGTAAGTGTCTTGTTTCCATTTTCATTGTTCATCCAACTCATTGTATTCCCAATAGCGACTATTATCTCCTCAAGGCATATTCTATTTGCTACTCATTAATGAGAATCGACCTAATCAAGTGGCCGAGATCATGCGCGGAGAACATGGAATGCAAGCCGACATCATTATGGAACGAAGGGCTGGAAGGGAACGACAATACATTCTCAAAATCACCCATCAATCACGGTAGTACACATAGATTAGATCATCCCATCCCCCCCTTGAAACATGCTTGTACACTACTTTCAATGGTAAAACAAAGTATTCATTTTGGTAATATGTCATTAATGGCATTGATGTTGATGGTTGCACAGCATGCTACATCACGAGTGTTTTGGGATGTTGATCAGCCCGTGAATAGGATACATGCAGTGTGGATCTGTAAGGGAAATCTAATAAATGCGATCAGCAGCATAACATTAAGCTTGCAGCATGGCAATCTCATGGTCATTGTTTAATGTGGACATGAAAGAATGATCCAGTTGCCTATTGCTAATGAACAATTGCCTTGTCAAAGTACCAAGTATGGAGTGTGTTAATTGGAAGAAAAGCTTCCTTGTGGTACCATAAGCAAATGGGTCGGGTGACAATGTGGTCAAGGCGCGCCCACGCGTGGTTGACAGGAGAAACATAGCTAATTTACACATTCATCCCATATTCGGCTAATGGTAGTAGTACAAGATACAATCGGCACGGGTCCTGACACATGATGGTGACCATTGATTGATCGGTGATAAATAATGATATTCCTTTTTATCTATATTCATTTGGAGGGATATGTAATAACAATCAACATGAAAGGGCTAATCATACAAGGGGATTGGGGGGGAAGAGAACAAAGTACCAGCATCTAACTAAATGAGATGAAGAAAAAAGTATGTGTCTAACATTCTTTACAAAGTGTGTTGCTTCCAGACATGCACCAGGCATTCATGGATATAGGTATGTATATATGCTTTTGCTTGGTGTTTACCAAGACCACTTGATTTCAGCGATACCATCGTCTAGATTAGCTATGCGTTTAAACGCAGATGGCGATAGATCAATATTGCCATAAGCACAGCTTGGACATGTATCCACGATCTTGACAGTGACACTTCCTTTTGGACCTATTCTATATATGAGTTCAAGATTGCAGCCACAATTAACCAATACAGTACCTCTGATTTTTACGCTTCTTCCACAGTTTGAATTTTCATTTGGATTGTCACCGTTTGCCATTTGTCCGTGGTTCATGGCAGCTACAAGTTCAGAATCACTATGGGTGGAGCCACAAGAACCTAAGCCCACAGTGTACCCTGTCATTCAGGAAAAAGGTTAGTTTTGGAAATCTTCTAGAGATGTATAGGTTACTACTTACATGTTGCCTTGCCACTATAAGATCCACCACCACTGCCACCTTTCTTACTCTTACTGGATGCTGCCAAAGTTGCCTTGCTGCTTGAAGAAGTAGTAGTAGTAGTAGTAGTAGAGTCATCTTCCTCTCGGTAGTCTTCTTCCTCATCATCATCATCATTGTTATGACTGGATGGAGATGTAGATGCACTAGCAGTAGGTTGTTGCCATTGGGTGGTAGTAGATGAAGTTGTAGTAGTTACAGCCCAAAGCCAAGGAGCAGAATCAGTCGGCTTATTGTCGGCTGTAGTAGTAGCAGTGGGATTCGAATCACCATCATCTTCATATTGACGAGCTTGTAAGTTGTCAATAGAACCATTTCTCCTTTCTTGTTGTTGGTCACGAGAAGAAATAGGTAATGGGGCGGCCAGCACCAAAGAAATCAGCATGAAAAGAACAAGGAACCGCTCAGCAGTAAAGGATGCCATTATGCTTAAGATGAACAAGATATGTACAGGTTATAGAGTTGTATGACATTCATTTGCCACCGAGACTAATGCATATTTATAATCCTAGAGTCAAGTTTGTGTAATGTCAACCGGTCCGGGTGCTAAGGAAAAAGCTTTGTCGGCAAACATCCATAACAAGACAGGGCCATCATTAAAGTTGGGGGTGTATAACAGCATTTACAACAGCATTTTAGTCTGGGACTTTAAAACTTCCTCTCTTTTTTTTTCCTCAATTTCCGCCAAGCAATGGTTGTACAGCATCAACAAAGGCAACAATACAAGGATCCTATCGATTTGGTCAGGGTGTCGGTTCTCGACACACCCGATATGGTGCACATGGGATTTCATTTGACAGAGCATATAGCTTCCGATCTCTATACCACTGTTCCAGTTACCAATTACGTGGTGATTACAGATACACATCTAGCTGAATTACATTTACCAGCACTTGTGGAAAGTTTGCAAGCTCAATTGCCTGAAACAAGCCGGTTGTTAGTACATGTGCTTCCACCAGGTGAACAGACCAAAACAAGAGAAGCAAAAGCAGCCATTGAAGATTTTTTGCTTGATAATGCATGTACAAGAGACACATGTTTGATTGCACTTGGGGGAGGAGTAATGGGTGATCTTGTCGGATTTGTCGCCGCCACATTTATGCGTGGTGTCCCAATTATCCAAATACCTACAACATTACTTGCCATGGTGGATTCTAGTGTTGGTGGCAAAACTGCAGTAGATACTCCACATGGTAAGAATCTCATTGGCTCATTTTGGCAACCAACTCGTATCTACATGGATCTTGCATTGTTGCATACACTTCCGGATCGTGAATTGGCAAATGGAATGGCAGAAGTCATCAAGGTAAAAAGGTGTAACCAAGTTACTCCCCCCAACAATGTTGTTCCTAGTTGCTTATTTTGGTGATCTGGACTAATTGATTGTTTTTTTTTCATCACAGACAGCAGCCATATGGAGTCAATCCGACTTTGAAAACCTTGAGCATGCAAGTGCCGATATCAAAGCTGCAATTACTGCAATCGGGCAACAGCCGATAACAACAACAGGTATACACATCGGCTTGTGCAAAAGAAAAAGCTTGCATCGTGTAACTGAAGCAAAACAAACAATGCAAAATAGATGATGAAGCATTACGATTACGCGATTTATTGATGCATACGATCTTGGCAGCTGTACGTGTCAAAGCTGAAGTTGTTAGCAATGATGAGCGTGAAGGTGGATTACGTGGATTGCTCAATTATGGACATACAATCGGCCATGCTTTTGAAATGCTCTTAACACCTGGTTGGCTACATGGTGAATGTGTTGCAGTAGGCATGCTTGTTGAAGCCGAAATAGCATGTGCGTTAGGCCATTGTCATTCTTCTGTTGTTGATCGGTTACGAGCATGCTTGAAGAAGTATCAATTACCAACACAATTGACAGAGCCACTTTTATTGGAGGATGTGATGCGTATTATGAAAGTCGACAAGAAAAACAAAGGCAGTCATAAGCGTATGGTCATTCTCACCAGTATTGGCACCACTTTGGAACAAAGAGCAACACTGGTATCAGATGTTGCCATACAGGATGTTCTTTGTCAATACTTGTCCTTTCATTCTTCTTCATCTCCTGGGTCCCGTTCCACCACTCAACTACACAAAGGCGCAGCTGATTCTTCTTTAACAACAATGAAATCGGGACCCTGTATCATTTTATGTGGCGATCCTATTGACTGGATTCGGTATACATTAGTCCCCGCTTTTATTGCATCCTCTGGTGGCAATTATAGCATTCATGAGCAACATATGCCTATTGGATCAAGTAATCAGCTCTTGGTGCTTGACAAAATGCGTGATGTTAATAATGCATTACGTCAAAAAGACAATAACGCCACGATGGTTGTAGTCAGGTTTACAGATGAAGGAGGCAGTACAACACTTGATCCCAGTATGGCATGGTTTGAGTATGTGCTTGTGAATGAAGACTACAAAGATGGTGATGCAGCTTTACAAAGTGCACTTGAATTTTTGCAGGGGTTAGCAGAGATGCGCCCACGCCACCGCGCCTCATCTTTATCGCCGTCGTACTTTGTAACACCCACTGTTGCAAACTATGCCTCTGTATCCTCACATCAAGTCAATCATTGGCTACAGCAAGCTGATGCAGTTGAGATGCGAGCTGACTTGATTGATGGTCCTGAAACAATTGCTCATGTCGGTCAACAATTGGCTTTACTACGTCAACGTACCAAAAAGCCTGTCATTTTCACAGTACGCACAAAGCCCCAAGGTGGTAAATTTGATGCTTCCAAGACAGCTCTATATGCACAATGGATCATTTGGGCACATCGTTGGGGTTGTGAATATGTGGATATAGAGTTTACTACTTTGCCAACATCAGAACTAGAGCCAATTTTATTGTTGAATCGCACTTGTCAAACAGTACAGTGTATCTTGTCGTTCCACGATCTTGATCACAGCTATCCATGGTCTGGACCAAAGATGATCGACTTGTACAAGAGAGCATGCGCATTGTCCAACACCTACTTACAACATGATCCCGCCATTATCAAACTTGTTGGGGTTGCTCATTCTACTTGGGATAATCTTGAACTTGACATGTTTCGTCGTCGTATTGATCCAATGATGAATAAGAAACTTATTCTTATCAACATGGGTGAACAAGGTCGCATTTCACGTGTCAAGAACACTTTTCTTACTCCAGCAACTCATCCAGCATTACCACATGCAGCAGCACCCGGTCAACTTTCTATCGTTGATATTCAAGACTTACGATCACGTCTTGGGCTCTTTACATAATATGTATCCAAGACAACCCCCCAATGAATTCCGCCTTATTGTAACACCTTCCATTGTGTGTCTTGCTCCGGGATACATCTCTGTTACTTTTTCATTCTTTGTGCCAATTTGAATATGTCGTACTACTCTGAAGCTTTATAAAATGAATGTGTATAAAAAGTGATAAGCAACTATGTCACGTGAACAATGAGTAAAAGTGAAGAGAAGGTAAAGGATTATTCTTCTAAGGGGAACAAAGCTGAAACAAGGTACAGGTGATATTGGTGCAAAGAGAAGAATGATGTCCAATGGGTTATTCCTTTTCCGTGTACCGACACGCACTTGAGAGCTTCAAGCAACTGCTACTTTTTCCAACCACGCTTGCCAACAACTTTCACCACCACTAAAACAGACACGGTCAAGGACGTTTGCTCACAGCAGCATTCTAGTTCCTATCAACCTTTTCTCCTCAATTTTATCGTTCAATGGAGCGTTCACTTACGGTTGACTTACCTGTGGACCAAGTTGCCAGAGTCGTTAGGCGACATCTTGTCATTCCACCAACAGTACCAACACCAGCTGCTTCACAGATACCCCAATTACGTCGTCGTAACGGCCATGCCTATAGCAATAAGACAAGTCAACAAGCAGTAGCAAACTCATTCGATACGCCCATCTACAACACCCATCACTTGTTACCAGGTGGTGCCATTGTTGACGAGATTTACAAGTGGACAGCACGCGTTGAAGAACAACAACGACGTCGAAGACAATCTATATCACTACCAGCTACTAGATCTCCACCACTGGACGACGACCCACTACTTCAATGTCTGAAACAACCGGGTGGGTTCCGACGTTATCATGCATTGAACAATGCTGCACGTCATGGCAAATCACCTCCTAATTTTGTCACTTCAAGCTTTGTCGAATTCCTTTATCTTTATGGTCATTTTGGTGGTGAAGATCTTTCAGACGATGATGATGATGACTCGTCTTGTTCATCTGATAGCAGCAGTGATGTATCAACAGCATCTTCTGAAGAACAAGAGCAACAACAACAACAACAGCCATCAACCATGGATAGGATGAGTAATGGGCAAAGTAGTCATGTCGCCATACAGCAATCAACAACGACTTCATTACAGCATCATTATCGACACAGCAATGGTACTTTACCACTTCCTGTTACCAATGGTCCATCATCTTCATCATCTTCTCGACGCAGAGTCAACAACTACCAACAACTTTATGCACGAGAGACAATGCCTTTATTACAAAGTTCAAGGCGACAAAGTCAAGCTATTCAAGCTAAAGCTACCCCTGGAAAAGCCATGTTCTTATTACTCAAGTCATTTGTTACCACGGGTAAGGCATACAATGGAGGAAAAGATATCACTTGGATGACTCATACCTTTCTCATCTTGTAGGTATCATGTTTCTGCCAAAAGCGTAAGTATTTCCCTTTTATATTCATGGCACATCATTCAATGAGCGAATAGGTTCTACAATGGTGGATTGGTAGCGTCAACAATTGGCATTGTGATATGGTCCTTGATCTCGTTATGGTCCTTCCTTTTATTGGTACAAACACGACTGGTGGTTCATGCAAGCTTTGGTGAAATGGGTGGTGTCTTGTATGGACATACAATGCGTGTAGCAGTGCTGGTAGCGATCACTTTGTCGCAAATTGGATTTGTCTGTGCCTATATGGTGTTTGTTTCCGAGAATCTGCAAGCTCTTGTCCTCGCCTTTTCAAAATGCCGTGTCATGTTGCCTATGCATTTGCTTGTTCTTGCCCAAAGTTTTGCATTTATCCCACTTGCCATGATTCGAAAGATTCAACGCCTTTCTGTGTTTGCTCTGATTGCTGATATCTTTATTGTCATTGGTCTTGGATACTTGTTTTACTATGAGATCAAGCAACTTGTGATGGTTGGTCAAGGTGTCGTATCCATGTGGAGCCCCATGTCATTCCCATTGTTTATTGGCACAGTTGCTTTTACTTATGAAGGCATTGGTTTGGGTAAGTGCATAGAAAAAAGGATGGTGCTTGATGCTCATGTGACATATATAGTCATCCCGATTACTGAATCCATGAAAGAACCACAAAAGTTCCCTGGTGTTTTACGACGTACCCTGATTGTGATCACAACACTTTTCATCTCGTTGGGTGCCATTTCATACCTTTCATTTGGTGAAGATGTGCAAACCATCATCCTATTGAACCTACCAAGCAAGGATCCTGTTGTGTCATCCATCCAAACCTTGTATTCGCTTGCCATATGTCTATCGATCCCATTACAACTCTTTCCTGCCATACGTATCATGGAGAATGGACTGTTTACGACACGATCTGGCAAGAATAATGCTATGGTCAAATGGCAAAAGAATGTATTTCGAGTATTGGTGGTGTTTCTTTGTGCATGGATTGCCATTGTTGGATCCAAGGATAAGCTTGACAAGTTTGTTGCCTTGATTGGTGCTCTATTCTGCATTCCACTATGCTTTGTGTTTCCACCACTCTTTCACATGAAGGCACTTTCTCTCTCCAAATGGCGTCTTGCTGCTGATATTGCTTTGATCCTGTTTGGTGTTGGATGGTAAGTTGTGTATATATATATACCCAGGATGTAAGGCAGTGGACTAATATGACCAATAGTATGCTCTATGTGGTTAGCATGACACTTTATCAATGGAATTCAGGCGATATTGTCGATCCAGTCAAGCAATGCGTGTCACATCGAACTTGATATGTTGTACAGTCCTTCCATACCTCGTCAACCCTTTATATATCCTCATTTTGTAACGATATCCCCCATTTTACAAGTGGCTGGTTGCCCTAATCCCCAAGTAAAAAAGTCAATGGTACAAATGATCATGGATACTTGGCATCTTTAGAATCAGTATCGCTTCTTTGAGAACATAAACATACTTCTTGCATTGTGAAAATGCCAGCTCTACAAACACTAGCTAGAAAGCATATCAATCATTGCATATTGTCATAAAAGGATTCTTTAATGATGACAGTCATGTAGCTTTGTTCATTTTAAGATGATGTATCAAGTCAATGCTATCTATCAATTACTACATATATATATCCCTTTCCTTGAATCGGAAGCGTTCCGCAAAAGTGGTAATATGCATAAAGAGCATGATGCAAGGTCTTCATCAAGCTGCATTACTGCAGATGCACTATGATTGGGGGAAAGATAAAAAGGAGAGAAATATAGCCCTGTTTGTAAGTGGGATGACATCAATAGTGCAACTCATATCTTTTTTCCGTGTGTGAGTGAGTGAGTACAAAGTACAATCGAACCATTTTATCTTACACACCGACACAATTGTCTTTACCCCCTTTGTACTTTCCCCTGACTTTTGAAGCACTTTTCTCAATAACCTTGACATCATAATAGAACAAAAGGAAAAAGAGGTATATTTAGGCAAGATAATACATAAGTGAGTATACATAATAGGAGGAGAATAGAATAGATGATGATGGGAAATGGCGTGCTGGGTCTGAGAGCCATCCTATCTTGTTGGGTATGTTGAAGATGACCTGTCATATACTTGTATCAACCCCTTAATAGAGTTGGCCCAACCGCCTTTTCCCCTTGTTGTCTTTGATCCTTCTTCATCATGTGGCAGTAGTAGTGGTATTCTTGACAGATCCAAAGTTGGGAGTAGAACGAGCTGTTTTAAGCGTATTCTTGACTGGTCGATAAAGAGAAAGCCTGTTTTCATGATTACGAGGTAAAGCTCCACGGAATAGACGTCGCGTACTACCTAATGTGGATCGATATGAACTGTTTGACCGACGTGGTGCCTGCTCTTGTTGCTCATTCTTGGGATTCAACAAGTGCTCGAATGCTGGGAACAAGGGTTGCTGCTGCTGTGCTGGCTTTTCACTCCAAGTAGATCCAAGCAAATAAGCAAGATCACGCGCTTCTTTGAACTGCAAACCTTCTACATTGACACTGTGGGATGACGGGGAATGGGACTCAGTAACAGGTGTGTTGGTTGCTTCAGTTGTAGTTGTCGTATCGCCTACTTGGTCAGGCTGTGTTGTGTTGTCAGAATGATGCTCTTCATTCTCTTGTTCAAGTCCTTTACTACGTGGGTTGACTGTGCCTTTACGACGTCGACGTAGAGAACCTAGTAAACCAGCAATAAAGCTCATAGTGTTGTGTTTCGAAAAAGTAAAAGAAAGAAAGGAGATTCGTCTTGTGTGAGAGATTTCGACTCCCCCAAACCCAAATAAGTTTAGACACTCTGCAAATGAATGCTGTTGCATGGATGCTTCAATTCCCCCGTCGTCAATAAATGCCCATTTATTACCACATGATTTCATTTATATCTTTTCTCTTTAAGCTTCTAAAACCATGGCTGCTATAACACCTGCAAAGCGCTCTCTTGTTAAATTTCTCAAAGTGGACCCAGAAACCTTCCCATTGTTGACCGTTCTTAGCATGACAACATTTGGTCTTGGTTACTGGTCTGCTCAAAAGCTGAATTGGTTTAATGATGATGAAAACGTTCGTGTGGCTCAAGAGCCATGGGCAAAGGACACTCCTTCCAATGCAGCATACAAGTATAAATACTATGAACATGGCAATCCAAAAGGGAAGCTCATGGTAAGGAAATGTGCTATTTGTTGTATCACTGGCAAAAGTGATACTAATCACTCATATTACAGGATGCACCCAATGCCATGGTTGAATTCGATACAGGAGTCTCGGTACCCAAGAGTCAAATTCCAAAACAAATGTTGGCATAGTCCCAATTAAGTGATTGTATATAAGGAAAAGTCATTGATTAAATGTATATAACTTTATTCTTTATGCTGTTGATATACTATGCGTGCTATTGGTGGTGCTGTCAGCTTTTGTAGGTGATGGGGATGACATGGGTCGATGACGTTTAGTATGTTGTGGTAGTCTTGGTTGCTGCATAGGGTATAATCCACAGGGATGTTGGGTACTAGTGGTGTTGGCATGCAGTGTTTGCCTCTTGTGCCAACAATCTTGCGTTACAAATAGATCATTATCTTTGTCTACCTCTTCCAGTGCACGTTTTCTTGATTGACGTAATGATGTTGGGCTGGTAGTGTTACTCATTTGCAGATTGGGTACAAGTGTCTTTGGGATATGTATCAAAGTATGATGTAC
Source organism: Lichtheimia ramosa (assembly GCA_008728235.1). NCBI lineage: Eukaryota > Fungi > Mucoromycota > Mucoromycetes > Mucorales > Lichtheimiaceae > Lichtheimia > Lichtheimia ramosa. Next base: position 605,289 of record CP031827.1, on the reverse strand, counting down.
AAGCTGCTCGCCATATTCTTGAATTGCTTCAAGGCGGACATGGAGATCAAAATCACATAGCTTGAGAAACTCGAGCTCAAGTTTGTTAAGTTCCAACAAGGGGAGACCACCCACCTAATGTATTTGACATGTTAACAAAAGGGTGTTACAGCTATTGCATTTCTGCATGTTAATAAGATTACCTACCTTGGCGTAACGTGCATTAGAAAAGAAGGTATCAGATGTGTATTTAGTTGCGACTACAATGCTGCATGAAAAAGAATGATCAGCTGGTTGGCTCTTGTTTGACATTGCTCCCATATACAACGTGCTGCATGCTACAAACATCACGTACTTGGTTATCAAGAGCCGATGAATGTTGAATGAATTGATGGCAAATGCACCAGGTCCATTTTTCATACGCCGAGCAATTCTGTCAAAGTAGACAAGTATGCACAGTAATACATCATTGTTGAAAGGTGTGTATCGTAAGATTCTTGCCATATACATGTCGATTTTGATGCTCGGTACAGCTCGAGAATGAAATAGTGATATAGGTCCACCAGAAGGAAAGCGATGATCATTTGCATGGATGACAGATTCTAGTAATCCTGCCACCATTTTCAATAAAAGACTTGTCGGCAGGTCATTGAAAACATCCATGATAAGGTAAAAAGTAAGATGAAGAGACAAAGAAAAGAAGGCAAAAGAACAAGGAAATCAAGTCAGATTAGTGCATCACACACGCACAAGCGGATGATGGGATGATGGAGATGAAAAGTAAATGTCTACCCCGCTCTATAAACGCGTGCAGTCGCTCCATGCTCTGGTTGGCTCAAGAAAACACAGCAGTGGTCCACTTGGTTGTGCCCTTGTATAACATGCGCTTATCCATATGCCGCATTACCTAGCCAGGCAGTTTCCAGCACCACACAAAAAGGCGTGATCGACTACATCCAACCTTGTCATGATCAGCACAGCTTGATTTTCATGACTGATAAGGGATAGAATACAACAACAACCAACAAAATGTGTCCTTCAAGCCCATCCATTTTCCTCCTGACGTCTTTTGGATAGATAAAGATGAAGTGATACGGCTCAAATGCCTCGCTGCATGGTTACACGCTGCATTCTTCGGCAACGGGCCGAGTTGTCGTTCCGAGATTTTGAGATAAACATCCTTCTTTTACTACATGTCAGCTCATTTGATGTTCCTTTATATCCAAACAACTAGTCAAACATCTTCCATAGCTCATATGAACCATTCACTCGATCCCATTGTTGTGATGATTTATTGACAAGGCATCATTGATAGACATATTAATGTGATATAAGATAGATAGCTAGGTGTTCCAAACATGATCCAGTACTTTCAAAGATGCAAATTTTCCAATATACATCTATTCAGCTATCCAATAATGAGATTTGTTTATATATCTTGCTCATCATCGTGTGAAAAGTCTTACACGTGACATGGGTCGTACGACGTTCCTGCCGATACGCACACGTATAAAAGAGGCAAGTTGTTCCTGAATCGCACGCCTTTCTTTCTTTCCCTTTCTCTTTCTCTTTCTCTTTTCTCTTTTCTTTCTTCATCATGTCGAACACTATCTCCAAAGAAGTCCAAGACAAGCTCTTTGCCAAAGCTATTGCTGGTAACCATTTCAAGTGCCAATGTCGACTTTTTGTTCATTGACCTGGTGTGCATTAGCCAAGGACACATCGTATTCTCCTTATTCAAAGTTCAGAGTTGGTGCTGCATTGTTGACCGAGGATGGTACCATATATCAAGGTAACGTGTGTAGTGGATGAGCCCAACAAAGCAGGGTTACATATGACCAATCTGTGGGATACCATGACTGACGTGGCTATGTGCGTCATATACAGGATGTAACATTGAAAACGCTTCATTCGGTAAGGATATTATGCACTATAGGCAATTGCTTGTATCACTTACAATGCTTTTCTCTAGGCGCTGGTATTTGTGCTGAACGTACAGCCTATGTCAAGGCAATTGTAAGCAGGCATGGAAACAAACAGGTGGGAAAAAGACGACTAATCTTGGTACGTATCTAGAGTGAAGGTCACAACAAGTTTGTTGCAGTGGCTGTTTCCACGGATCAGGATGACTTTGTGTCGCCATGTGGTATCTGCAGGCAAGTAGTGATTCAGATAGGTGGGAAAGCATGAAGTTGACTATCTTGTTATGCACAGACAATTCATGTCGGAATTTGGTCCTGCCACACTCCCAGTTTACCTTCTCAAGACCAGTGGTGAATCCCAGTTACTAACCTTGACTGATTTACTACCCCATTCATTTGCTTTGGAGCAAGGTCAAAAATATATCCTTGATAAGTTTAAATAAAGTAGCTCTAACTCGTGACAGAGATTATGTAAAGTACATGCTATAATGGCTCGTGAAACACTCTTAGTATAGTCTATCTCTGCTGTATTATAAAATCGCAAGTTTACTTTCTGTCATCAATTGGTTGATATACAATGTACAAGTAGGGTAATATTTGGGCTTAATGTGGTTGTAAGGGAGTGAACTAGTGATTTGCTTTGTGGTTTTCTGAGCTGGATATCCATGGTGTTGGAAGATTTGATCCACTGTCTTTATTGAAAACCGCGTCGCATCTTGATCATGGTCTTTTTTCTTGCCATACAATAGCTGGGCCGATGGTTAATACAATAGATCGATATGCGCAATATGCAGTTTGAGATATCTGTCGAGACGTTTTGGGACGTGATAACAGACAACATCGTCGGTAGACTTTAGCATTTCCTCCATGATATTGATTGGCGATGAGAAAATGTGTCGATGTTCAAAGCTCGTTTTCATGGTCTTTGTTGAGCTTTTTCATTTGTTGGTTCCTCAAGTGGAGTTGGCTTTGCACGATTTGAGAAAAGATACATCTCACAATTGTAATCGAATGCAATGATTGTCAAGAGCAATGTTGTGGCACGTCGACAAGCATGATGAAAATGCCTGACTTATCATCCGATATGACATGGGTTCTTGTCTGGATGGTGCTTGGGTAATCATGCAAGAAGGCTACATTGCATTATTGCATCTGACAATATCAACTTGCTTGGGTGAATGTGATCCAGAAAGAGAATAGGAAAAAGCGATATGCTCATGGATTCCTGTCTCTTTGTGCTGGATAGACAATTGCGAAACACGTATCAATCAGCAAGATAATCAAATGGGAGAAACATGTACCATGAAGAAAGTGTGACAAGAATAGTAATGCCATCCATGTCGTGAATGAGAATAGGATAACAATGAAGCACTATGAATGAACAAAGAGATCAGCTCTACTCCACAGAACGACAAAGAAAGCTGTCTATCGTGATGTTTCGCATATAAACTTGGATTTTGACAGTGTAAAGCAACAAAGTATGATAGGAGAAGAAGTGTCAAGTGCTTAATGGGCGACAACATCCTGTTTTATATGCATCATGCGTGGGGCGTGTGAATATCAGTGATTACAAATAGGAAGAATGAGTGATAAATATTTATTGGTGATAGTGCATGAGCTGATAAAGTGGTGGGATCTATCTTGTAATCTGTCTGGTTCCTTGTCAATGGGCTTTGCTTTGATTGTTCATGCCATGAATCGGAAACTGGTATTGCCAAATTAGGACAGCTGTCAACATTCATCGTAATCTTTTCCAGTTGCCCATCACGAAAGAGACTTGGCATTGTCAGGCTATTAATATGCAAGTGAAAGCAGTGGATGAATGTCTGATATAGTAATCTACTCCTTAACAAATGACTGCTTCAAAAGAATATGTTTCCTGCTGGAGAAAGAGAGAGAGAGAGAGAGAGAGAGAGTACTGCAGAAAAGTAGATGGTATTTTATGTTGCACGAGGTACAATTTTCACGAGGAATGATGCAAGGAGGATTCTTGTTTGCAAAAAGGGCGATACGACACATACAAAGAGCAAAAGAAAGGGATGAAAATGGTGTTGTGAACAATGATGTTGCATGTTTGATGTTTTTCTTAAATGTTGACATTGGATATATCTATGCTGTTGGTCGAAATCCCATGTTGCCAGTATAATCGCGCACCATGAGTGAGTCGGATAAGATAACGTATTGCCATCCAGCCATTTGTGCTCTAATGTTCATCCCATGTCAATATCCAAAGTATGACATCTTGTTTCTACTTCTTACCTCGAGCCTGCGATTGCTGGTGCCACAAGCATAGCACGATCAAAAGAATACTGTGCACCCTTTGCTCCAGTTGCTACCAAATCAATCCATTGTTAATCCTTTGTCTTTAGTCATCAAATATGTTACCATACCTTCATTGAATTCACCATGTACAGTAAGGAAAAGAATCACTGGATGTGTCTGGGAACCTTGTGTTTGCCAAGCATCCATTACAAAGTTTTCAGGTCTGCTCAACCCATGGATTGTGGGTGGAAGTGTCAACATGCGCTTGATAATGTTTTCATTGCCCATTGTAAGTCGTGGCACTACAATGATATATGTATAGTGTAAGCATCATCCATCATTTCTCTTTAATGTGGTCTTACATTGTCCCCAGCTTCCTTTGGCTGCCATACTGCTTACTCCAATCGAGAATCCAGCCTGTGGATCATACAAATCAACCAGAGCTTGTCTGTTGGAATCGAAAAGTGGGAAGAATCTACAATCCACAAGGATTAGAGAAAGCTGTAGATATGAAATATTCCAGGTGTACATACTTTGTCAAAAAGTCTTCAGTTGCTTGTCGTGAGTTTTCACCATCGTAAAAGCTGCCTTGTACTTGTGGACTACCCATAGGTAAACCAACTCGTGGTTGTGGTGGTGTTGATATGTTGGTGGGTGCAAATCCAGTAGAAGATGATGGGCTTATGCCTTGCTGTGGCGGTGGAGCATTTCCAACAGGTTGCATGTCGAGCATAGAAATATTTGGAAAACGTTGTAGAACCTCGCTAAACATGATTGTAAGCAATAAAGTTTCCATGATATATGCCATTGTACCTTTGATATCTTTCCCAGGTGTTGTTGGTTTGTATAGGGTTGCCCATCAACAAGAGTTCAGTCAAATTTGGCAAGTTCTTCTTTGCAAATGCATCCAGCGATCGAAATTCTGCAATGTCGTTATCTTGAACAGAGAGATTTTGGATACGAGGAAAGATATCAGCAAGACTTTGTATTGGCTTCAGACTCCAAAGACCATTTCTGGCAAATGAGATGGTAATGACCTATTCACGTTATTTAGTCAATGGCATCCACTTCCATCATCTTGACTACTTACATTATCACCATATAGATCATTTGCAGCTCTAAGCAATTTAGAGATGACAAGTCCAATGCCATGCTTTGTTTCTGGTAGTTCATCCAAACTGAGAAAACCATTCTGAGGATCCCATCGCTCTTGTAGAAACTCTTCCAGTACACGAGATCGTCCTCCAGTGCCACCACCATGTCTTGATTGTGTGTTCCTTGGTGCATTGCCACCTTCATCTTCTCTCCTGATCTTTAGCTATATGACAATCAATACCAGTCAATAAATAGTCGTGATATCAAAACATGTAAAGACATACATCTACGCCATAGAATTGAAAGTTGTTACATCTGCAAATGCCATTGGCTTCTTCCTCTGTGCCGACTTCAATGTACATGGTACCACCAGAAGATTGAAACTAGTATACATAATGAATCAATACTGCCAACATAGTATCAACTTTGATCAGTACTTACACTACGTGCTTCCCAAGGCACTCTAACTTTGCGTTGCAGGAATGACAATAACTTTTCATCTGTACCTTCAGGATGACCAGTGATCTATGATATACGTAAGAGACATATTCATTGTTTCATAGGGATAAAACAATGACTTACACTAACAACTATAGCACCAGGAGGACTAAACGTAAAGTGATGTCAATTTGGCATATTGCTAACTTGTTGCACACCACATGAAGGATCGATGCAAGCGAATATGCGTATATAAATACGACAAGGAACTTACATATTGATAGATTGACCCATTTCGATGTCTTCATCGACAAACTTGCGTGTGTATTGTCGTCGTCCACCTCCTCCACCACGTCCTCTACCTCGGTTAAAGGACTGTTGCTGTTGAAACCTTTGGTTGTCTGATCGAAAACCACCTCTTGGTCCTCCTCCTCCTCCTCCACGGTTGAAATTGCCACCATCGTTGTAACGTCTGTCGTTGTCGTTGTATTGACGGCTATTATCGAATGAACGATGTCCACCACCACCACCACCACCACGAGGACTATTGGAGCGATAGTTGTCCGAGAATCTATCCTGATGGCTACCACTACTAACACTGCCACCACCGTTCATGGGTCCCAATCGTGACAAGACACTAGAGGAACTGCTGTTGCTACTGCCAAACGAATCTTCAAAGTCGTTGCGTTGTTGAAAACCGCCACGATTGCCGCCACGATTGCCACGAGATTGTCCACGTCCACGCCAACTCATTTGTATATTGATATAGTTGTGTATAGGTTTAGAAAGAAAGTTGCATATAAAGGAGAGGAAGCTGAAAGAGAAATTGACTACGCCAACACGCTCAGTACATTGGACTTGCATCAAAAGCTACACCACTGATTCCCCCGACACAGCTAAATGGCTGCAGTCACATACTATATAGCTAGATACAACTGTATCACGTGATGGATCAATAAAAGAGATGAACTTGTGAGCAAGCATTGTTGCCTAGAACCATGTTTACACTTGTTATTACAATATCAAACATGCACCAAAACAGCTTCTATAATCATGAATAGATGCGCAGAATTATATTGGAAATAAAGGCAGTAAAGATGATTAGTGTCTAAGTATGTACAAGTAATGTAGTATAATCTATCAAATCGAAAGTGAAAAGGGAGATGAGAAAGTGCGAATGTCAATGGAATAAGAGGATGGATATGATAAAAGAGAGCCTTAAATCACTTTGTTCTCCTCGTATGGTGGTGGTGGAAGCTGATATACTGAATCAACCACGTTGCGTTGTCGTATCATGACCCATTCTTGTCTTCCACAATGACGCCTCTTTTTGTAGTCAAGGTAACATGGACATGCAAAGAAAGTAGTAGGTTTGCTTGAATCCACAGTCTCAGCATCAAGAGCAAGATCAGAGAGTGATTCTTCATAAGTTGGCAAAGTGGCAAGATCTTCTTTAAGACGACAATCAAGGATAGTGATAGGTGTTTCAAAGTGAATGGCGACACGATCAGGACGATCAGGCACTGAAAGTTCAATATGAATCTTGAGATAGTGGCGAATATCAATCTCTTCATAACCAGTCGAGTGATTAAGACCATCAGAACAATTGGGCAAGCTCATGATATAGCGATATTGGAAAGGATTGGCGAGTAAAGGGATGTTTGCATTCTTTGCATTCAACACACGTCTCAATTGTGTCACTGGTACATCTGAACTTGGTACCAAAGGATTGCCTAGGAGACTTGGATCAGCCATGCTTGTCACTGTATTCAGCTTCAATTTGAAATTGAGCATTTCTGTGCGTCGAGCGTTGTATTCAGGTAGTCGATAAATGCGTTGTTCACAGATAAGGATTGAAATGGATTCAAGTGCGACATTCTTCATGTTGGGTGAAAACATGAATGAGATCGGGAATTGTGTGCCTGATGAAACAATGGACTTCTCGATACAAATGGCTGCATCACAACAATCAAGTCGTCTTTCCACATTGATGGATGTTGTTGGTAATGAGTGATCGGATAGAGCATTCTCAGTCCATTCAATAGTGCGTAAAACAAGGATCTCTCTTCGTCGTCGTAAATTGGCTTCTACCACGCCAGGACGTTGTACAGTGGCAGACAAGTAGTAATACACCTTGGCCAGATCATCTTCAATTGTCTCTGCAATACGGTTGGAAATAAGGAATTCAAATGGCCATCGATGTAACCCAGCTGGTAGTGCTGTATGAGCTGCATCCGGGGACCAAGACTGTAATATAGCATTCTGCTCATGGATCGTCTTTTCGTGGTACATTTTGGTTCCACGATGGCCAATGCCTAGCATACAAGAAGTCAATGAGGAGACAAGACAATAAAAGTACTGTTATTTACCTTCAGGCCATAAAGAATGACATCGTCCCACAAACTTGACCATAACCGAAGAAGCCGACATGGGTTTAGATGTCACCAAGACAACTTCACCTCTTAGCACCTGAGTAGTAGGCGTGCCAGGATATCCTCTTAGATACACAATTGGCTCAGCAAGCTCAATTGTTAGTTTGTTATGCCCTGATAGAAATGGGACGCTAACAGGCATTGCGAATGATGATGGTAAGAGAAGAGAAAGAGATGCGGAATAAATAAAGTCTGACAGCCGATGTAGCAGAAAAGGATTTTTTTCATTGGGTAAGATCGTGGAAAGGTCTCGCCCGTGGTGTCGGTCTGTGCAACTTGGGGGTGATTTATAGCACATTCAATGGGGGTGTTTTATACTATTGGGATCGTGCATGGGCCTAAAGAATCATGTCACATGGTGATGTCCTTTAAGGATACAAAAAGGATCGGATATGCAATAAAGCTTTCAGATCAACCAACACATCAGCCCACGTTTAAAAAAATGACATGCACGTTGGGTTTCTCGCTTGTTGAATTCTTGTTCCAAGGTTTACAAAGCAATGTTTCACGCCGAACTTGCCCATAAACACACGTGCCCCGCAATAAAAATGTCCCTGGTTCCCTTTAATCCCTTTTTACGCCACGTTGAGCAACCGTGGGTATTTGATCTTTTATGCATGGAATGAAAATGAAACTGACAGCAAATGGGACACTACTTGGATTATATTGATACAAGTATAACTACAACTACAACTACAACATGTTGCATATAAGATCACCCGTCTTTTCCGATCTACTCCTTCGCTGAGCTCAAGTCAACATTTCCCGATCCACAACTATTTGCTATTCTTGTCTACCACCCATATTCATCAGTATCCACCATACACTTTCTTGTGTTCCCATCTTTCAGATCGCTGCTGGTCAATCTCCCCCAAGCACGAGCGTAATCCATGACCGATATTGTATCACACCTGCAAAATGCACATTCAATCTTCCACATAAAGAACATTGGGTCTCTTTGGTAAATCATTATTCCTTTGTGTCATCATAAGGGGGGAAATCTAGACACTTTTGTCTCATCTTGGAGTGGTATGATGCTATCTTAACGTATACGTGCTTGTTGCTGTCGAAGTTCCTTGATCACGTTCTAGTTTGGTTGCTATATCAACTTTCCATCCTTTTCTATCATCCATGTTGTGCTACTTACTGCTAAAGCTTCTGGATTGACGCCACGTTCACACATTGAAACACACAGTGCCATTGTATCCCGATCGAGTCCCGTGTTGAGCATGGTTGCCATTTCAAGCAGAACTTTTGTACATGTCAGTCCATGTGTCTCTCATCTACGTTGACAATACTTGCTATCAAGTGTCTCTTTGACGTTACTGGATTTGGATGATTCCATGGTATAGACAGTATAAAAAATGGTAAGAAATAAAGTGGAAAGAAAAGAGCTGTTTATTGGATATGTGCATCATGTATACTACCCACTCAGCCTGGTCCTTTGGTCATAAGTGAGTCCTGTACTAGATACTTTACTTTAATCTAATGATCCTCCTTGCTGTAATAATAAAACGATCATCAACATCATCCACTTGAGAAAAGAATGTGTCAAGTCGAGTCAAGGTGATCATTGTGGAAAAACAAAGAAAACAGACGCGACATGTGTTACCACCCTACTTTTGTTTGGCGACTGGGGGATTTCATTGTAGGATAAAGCATGGCTCGTGCATCTTCTTTCAATCTTTCAGTACTTTCTTTATTCTCACTTGCCACTCTACACTTTTTTACTACCCAAATATGAACACTTTAGACTTGCGTAGCATCCGTGCTCAGCTTCTGCCATGCTCATCTTGTACCAACGTGTATTGGATCTAAACGAGTGATAAAAGGACCCATTTTTCTTTCTTTCAGCAGCTGTTACAATGATATAGAAATGTTCTAGTGATTGCTGGCATGTCTCTTTCTCGACTTCATCCTAGGAGTAAAAGCTTACTTTACGGAGTTGCACTTTAGAATGTCGTGTTACAGTCGTCCCAATATGCCTAGTGTCAAGCATGGTAACTGCGCCACGATTTTCGATCAAGTTTATTAATGTTGACCAAAAGTAAGGTTTCTATCATCCTATTTATCTTTCAAAGCAATGTCTTCATATCAGGTAGCGTGGAGGGGAAAAAAGTGAAAGAGGATCACATGATGGCATGTAAATAATGCTTATGCTGCAGGACTACGACACTCCTCCTCCTTATGAGCCACCACAACAATCAGCTGTTCCTTTAGACCAGCCACCACCAGCAGCTCTTTCAGTCATTGACGATTGTATGTTCCTGACAGTGGTATACACAATGCAGGGTCCTCATGGCGTACTTGTGTAGATGAGCGTATTATCAATGAGAAGCTGGATCCCGTTCAAGAAAACGTTACCGAGCTCAAGTGTGTCCATTGGGTCATTGACAACTTTGACGAACTTCCTGACGAGGTGCATGGACCAACTTTTGAAGTGGGAGGACATAAATGGTAAGAGTGACAACCATGCAACAAGATCAATGGATTGATAGGTCCTGTTATGCAGGTATGTCGAGCTACATCCAAGGGGTAATAACAACTACGGTGTCGATGATTACGCTTCAATCTATCTCGTTTGGGATGGTCCATCGTCAAAGGATGAGAAGGGCAAGAAAACAATCTTTGGTGACTATGCTTGTGCTCAGTTTGTCTTTTGCATGTCAACACCACGCTATCCAACCAATTACAAGAGCTCGGGTAAGTACACAGTGATGCTGATGGTCATTTACGTGTTTCTCTGATCCCATATTGTAGGTACACATCACAGATTCACGACTGATTCCAATACTTGGGGATATGCTCGTCATACTATGCTCAATGAAACAACAACTCGTGATCCAGAGACTAATCGTGAAGCTTTCTTGGAGGATGGCAAAAAGATAAGAATCACCACCATTGTTCGTGTCTTTGATGACTCGACAGGATTACTTTGGATTGATGATAGCTGGTAAGTGTTGCTGATCAAAAACTGCATAAGCTGTGTAACCAAAGTCATTCCTGCAGCTTCGTTTCCCGTGATATGACTGGATATATTGGATTCAAGCATGAAGGCACATTATCCTACCTCCACTGCATATTACAGTTTCTTTTCGCCATCAAGGATTTCCGCAAAGCAGTTTATGCTGTACCTACAGAAGGTCAAGAGCCCACCAGACACATTGCCTTGGCATTACAACGCTTGTTTTATCAAATGCAACACAGTGATAAGCCTGTCTGTAAGTTGCAAGAGCATCAAAATGATTCGTGGCATACCATTGTAACCTATTGTGGCATGAATAGCTGTTTTGGAGCTTACCAAGGCATTTGGTTGGAGCAGTCTCGATCTTTATGTGGCGCATGACTGTGTGGAGTTCTTTGACGTACTTCTTGGATCATTGCATAGAAGCTATATCACGGTAAGGTGGTGCCTGCATTGTACACTTTTGTCGCATATCATTGAAATGATCCCGGCAGGATACTACCATTCCTAACCTGTTCGAAAGTGTCATTCGGCAAAAGGATGGCTATGCAAAGAGACAATATGGTATGTTTCAAGCTTTTAGATATCTATCATGGATCATTACTGACATCTTACAACTAGTGCTGCAATTGAACACAGTGGATTGTACATCGTTGGATGCAAGCTTTGTCGAAGCTGTCAAGACATCATTCACCATTGAAACTCTTCCACCAGTACTACTCATACAATTGAAGCATTGGAAGCTCAACACACAAACCAGATCATTTGAAAAGGTAGTACGGATGATATTCATCATGTCAATATGCTTACATATCACTGCAGGTCTATGACCGATTTACTTATCCACAAGAAATTGACATGGGATTGTATATTGACAAGAAGAATGACACGTCAAATGGAAGCCACAAATATGTTTTATTCAGGTAATAATGATACTACTGTGTCAGAAGGTACATCCGATTCATTACGACTGGAATCTTTAGTGTCATCATGCACGATGGTACCATGTCCCAAGGCGTGAACTACATCTACATCAAGCCAGATATGGATAAGGATAACTGGTAAGAAGAGAGAGAAAAGGCATATTGATGATGAGAGATGTGGACAATAGTAACATGCATTGTAGGTACAAGTTTGATGGAGACAAAGTGTATCCTGCCAAGGTGGATAATGTACTTGACCCACGATCAGGATTGAAGGCAGATAAGAACACGGCCTATGTACTTGGTTACATACGTAAATCACGGCTCAGTTCCGTGCTTGCTGATGTTCAACCAAAGGAAATCCCATCACATGTCATGGTCTCTACACTAGTTGATGCACTTGATAAACACCAGCCATTTCGCTCCTGAGCATATAATAAACGCATAATATCTCTTTTTCATGAGCTCTTCATCACTTGTTTCTCTGCACAACATGAATAAAAAAGACAATCTAGCACTCTTGGATCAAACTACTTATTGATGATGTATGTCTCTACATTTGGAATGTGTAACTGATAACAATTGAGAACAAGGAACAATGAATCTAGTCTAACTGTACCAGCTGTCAGGTACTCTGTATCATCAGCACCATGTCCAGTAGCTTTTTCAGTAGTGTACTTGAACATGTAGCAGCAACATGGCACGTCGATCCTCAATTGCGTTTGCAGTAAAGGCAGCTTGCACTCTTCCTCGTTCACGATGCAGATTGGAGCACGACAAGTCAGTTCTGTAGCACACTATTGGGAATATTCAAACAACAGCAGCATTGACAAGGCGTGTGATTGCCAGCTCCTTCAAACAAGACTATCACTAGAACCAAACATCCATTGTTGGACTAGCTGCTTGCGTAGATGTAAATTACAACAATGTCCCAGATCTTCCTATATTGGTAGCTTGTTAAATAGATAACATCTTATCACCCTTTGTACCTTACTCTTTACTCTATCCTACTATCTAGTACAAGATCATTATATCACTCTCCACTTGCTCTATCAGAATATATTACTTGCTTTCTTACGCTTCATTTTGCACATGAGTTGTAAGAGTGGGGTAAATGGCGGAAGGAAGAAGCAGAATGAGAATGTGCTTTTCAACAGAAAGTAAGGACAGAATGTAATGGGATACAGGAAGAATGAGGTGATTACAGGGAGGAAACTACATCACACCATTTCAGCACGAGCTGAGTTTGTAGTTGGAGTGAGATATCGGACTTGCTTACAATTTCTGCCAATGGTGCCATTGTAGCTTATTTACTAGTAAATTACACTTGCCACACCTTCCCAAATCCATTTCTTGTTGCTTCATTGTGTTCAGCAATGCTTCCGCTTCATTTAGAAACTAAATATCATGCCCTTTTATTTACCTTCCTTTTTAGGAAGTTGACTGGTATATATAGTACCGAGCGAGTTGAAAAATAAGGGAGCTGTTTATAATGCCTTGCTAGCTCAATTGGTTAGAGCGTGAGACTCTTAATCTCAAGGCTGGGGGTTCGAGTCCCCCGTAGGGCTGGTTGATTCGCGGAAGCGAAATGCTTCACTTTTGCAATTTTTGTTGTCAAAATCACGTGATCATGAGATCTATCTCCTGCTTATTCTTACAATCTTTTGCTTTTGACATCGTCATGAATGATAGAAGCCATCTGTATCTTCTACATCATTTTAGATAGAGTACCCTTCACAATAATAGATGATGAAAAGTAACAATGATCATCACTTCAAGCATCAATATCAAGCGTTACATAACATTTGCTTCATTGGCCATTGATAATCAGCCATACATAGCTTCAAGTGGCATATCAATGACATGTCTTTGATGTATCTGAAGTATCGTGATACACTGGATTTCAATTGGATGAACACAGACATAAAGCTCTTGTAGTTGTCATCTTTTCATTGTGTCGCTCAGCTTCATTCTACTTCACTCTACTACAGCAGCAGCATATCATGATGTAACCAGTAGCTACCATATCAGCATGCTTGTTCAATGACATGTGAATACATCAAAGCTTTATGCAGGACTATATATTGAATAGGAGTGTCTAAACAATACTATGCTTTGTAAAGAGGTGCCAATGTATGGACGTGTTGCACACATGCCAGAAGATTCACCGAAAAACGTGGCAAGTAATTTGGGCTGGGTCGCGACAACGGCAATTCTCTCACCCTTTTCCCTTTTACCTCTCTTTTTTCCTTGACACCATGCCTGAACCAACCAAGGAGCAGATTCAACTCGTCTTCAAAAAGCTTAAACAGAACCGCTACAACAAGGTATATCGTCAATCGTCATTGTAGTCAAAGAACAATAAGGACTTACATTGGCATGGGGTAGGTTTGCTTTGACTGCAGCTCCAAGAATCCAACATGGTCATCTGTGTCTTTTGGTGTCTATCTTTGTACGGATTGCTCATCTACGCATCGGAATATGGGAGTCCACATTAGCTTTGTCAGGTATGTGTATCAAAGGAACTGGACTTGTAGACACGGTGCATGGATTTTCTTATCTTTGTTCCTGCAAATATAGATCAACAGTACTCGATTCATGGACTTGGGATCAACTACGACTCATGGCAGTGGGTGGCAATCAAGCTGCAACTGAATACTTTTCCAAAAACATGACAACTGGTTCAACCAAGGATGCAAAGGCCAAATATACTAGCAGAGCTGGTCAACAATACAAGAAGCTATTGGAGAAACGTGCTGCTGATGATGCCATTGCGTAGGTTATTCACATGTTGAAGAGACATTGACTGATACGTTCATTCTGAATAGTCATCCAAACACTGTGGTGATTGACATGAATGAAGGCGCTGATCAGGCATCTGATACACCTATTGCAAGCAATGATACTGATATACCATCACCAACACCATCACCTGCTGCTGCTGCTGCTGATGTGCCAACCAGTAATGATGCTGCATCTGACAATAAAACGACACCAGAACATGAAGACAAAACACCTGAACAACCTACCCAACAAACATCACCACCACCACCACTATCATCTCCAGCACGCACTACTACCACACCACGAACACCTACTGCTACTCCTACTATTCGCACAACGATGCGCACCAATCGAGGACGTTTGGGAGCCAAAAGTGGCAAACTTGGTATCAAAAAGGCACCTGTGAATTTCAATTTCGAAGAAGCTGAGGCACGTGCAAAGGAAGAGAGTGAACGTAAAGCCAAATTGGGATACAGTGATGAACCAGAGCCTGAAGAGACAACATCTACATCAGCAACACCAACAAAGAATGGATTCTCATCACGTTTGGCATATCAGGAAGACATGGCAACGAGTAGCAAGGAACAAGACAAAGAGGAAGCCATGGAGAAACTTGGTTTTGGTATGACACGTATGAATATGAGCAACAGTGGTGGTGGTGGTGGTATCAGCAGCAATCGATCCATGTCATCATTTTCTTCTACTCGAGCCTATCATGACAATGACGACGACGACTTACCTGCACAATCAGCAAAAGACAAATTTGGCAATGCAAAAGCCATTTCATCAGATCAGTTCTTTGGAAGAAATGAATATGATCCTGCTATTTCAGCTGAGCAAGCAGGTCGTCTTTCACAATTCACCAGCGCACGGGCCATCTCTTCGGATCAATATTTTGGACGTCAAGAACCACAATCACCATCCGATAGTGCAGCTTATGGGAACGATTGGGATGCATTACAAGATCAAGCAGTGGATATAGCACGCAAGTTTGTTGGTCAAGCATCAGCTGATTTAGGAGCTGTACGTGATTTGGCTGAATCAGCAACGTCAAAGGTAAGCAAGGAGTTTGGATGAACAAGGACATGAAATAACTCATATCATTTGGGTAATCTAGTTCCAGGATATCTTACAGGACTTACAGGTATGATGTAGCTTATGTGCTGCTAGAAATCATCATCATCCTTACAAGATTCCTTTTATCACAGCATCGATATTGATACACTAGTATACGCATTCAAGTAGCGAATCTATTCAATCCAATAATGATGACAGTCTTCAAACGTCTTTTTATATGTTTTTCAGAATACAATGTACAATAAGGCGGATCAAAAGGGATGTATAAGGGGAGAGAAGGGTTATGAAGTAAACATTTACATTACGTGTAGGACAAAATGATGATGTGATGATGATGATATTTATAGGTGGTGAGATCATACCATGCTAACACGCATTCCGCAGCGAGCTATATCCATTAGAATTTGAGCAGCCTATAACAGGAAAGGTTTAGGACACATTGACAACACTCGACTTTGATTACTTACCTCCATGAGTTGGACCTGTTGACCTTTCGACATACCAAACTGGTGTTGAATTTCTTGCCATCCATCTGTATGTTCCCATCGATGACGTTGCAGACATTTCGCATGTTGAAAGCTCGTTTGACATTGATCACATGCCAGATATCCTTGTCCAGCACACTCCTTATCACCAGCACAACATATATCATCTTTATCAGTCAATGGTGGCGTATGTTGTTGACGTGCAGTTGCAAATGATGCAAGTGTAGCAGCAGCAGCATTCACAGCTTCTTGTTCATCAAATCCACCTTGTGCTTTTTTGTTGGTCTTTCTCCTTTTCTTTGGTGTAGGCTGTTGACTATGTGTACTTGTGGGTGATGGTGGTGTTACAACGCTTTTGTCCAACAATGGCTCTTCTCGTTTGATAGTATGAATGGATGGTGGATAGTAATAGTGTACAGGTGTGGATGAAGATGAAGATGAAGATGATGGTGGTGTTGTTACTGGGGAATCGGGATGATGCTGATAATGAATAGGGAATGGTGGTGGAGGAGGATGATAAACATATGTTGGATGAGGATGAGGAGGATAACCAGGTGGTGGTAGAATATACACGGGTCGGTTGACAGTTTCCGAATGATGTTGCTGTTGCTGACGTTCAAAGATACTATTGCGACGTGGTGGAAATACAGGTGGTGGTTCAAGCAAAGATGATCCAAAAAGAGCTGAAGGTGGTGGCAAATGTACACTATTGGCACTACTACTGCTGTTGGATGGTGAATTAGAGTGCGTGGTGGTAGGCATCAAAGGAAACAAATGAGAGAGAAGAAGAATGGAAAAGAAAATTGAAGAGTTTTTTTGTGTTGCTGGGTAAGGCGGGGTTCAACACAAGAGTGATCGAAAGCAGCACAGCAGTAAGCTGACAATACACACTAAGCTCACTCATAAATATTGAATCCCGCTTGCATTTCCCAGTTTGGATGTTTGACAACTTCTTTCACAGATGCTGCTGATGCTGCCGGATGACTTTGCGGAAAGACAAAGGGGTTGGTCAGGGGCTTACCATCCCCATGGATGTGCCACGGATGGCCTAGACCATGTTCATTATTTGTCAAACACTTGGATTACATCTTCTTGACAATAAAACACTATCTCCTTTATCTTTTACTACTACCCATATCTGCCTTTTACATCCTTCTTGCTTTTGTCAATAGTGATCATAGAGGATCAGTGTCAGTAATAAAGAGATAAAGTGATTGTTCTGGGGAAACGTGCGAAAGTCAGTGTGTGAAAAGAGGGGAATTATATGCATCCAGAAAAAAAAAAGCTCTCATGTGCTCCATTGGTGTTGCATTTGGGTCACAGCACAAATGCATTCCCTTTTTCTGTATCATGTCTGTTTGCGCCCAATCCTCCTTTTTTATTGCTTCCTCTCACAACTTTTAATTGCTTTCTTTCTTGTATTCCTCTTCCTTTTTCCCTTGATTCTCACATATCTTTCGAGTCAATAACATCGACATTATCGTTACGATGGCACCCACGGCATCCGGATCTACTGCTGCAGCTGCAGCAACATATGCATCACCTTCACCACGCAAAAATGTCAAGAAGCCATACAAAAGTTGGCTCAAGGATGGTGTCAATGGAGGACCAAGCTCTATGCAGATTGTAGTTCAGTGGTTATCAGCCAATTATGCAACCAAGTGGCGAGATGACAGTGATAATCGTCTTCCCAAAAAGATGCTACTGCAGGAGATACTCGACCAAATGCAACAAGCTGGTATTCATCATCGTCTTGCTAAAGATGTTGCTAGCAAGATTTCGACTTTGCAAAGCAACTATAGAACAGCAAGAGAGTGGTACGATGTAATCGGTACGCAGTGGCGTAAAGCAGGTGCTCAAGAAATTGATGTGAAAAGTAAGTTGTATTGTCCATGTGTATGTGCTTCGGTCGAAAATTGAGTTCTAGCTTGTGCCGACTGATGTTTTTGGGTACATTGTTCTAAATAGAAGAGGTCTTGAGACGTTTTCCTTACTGGGATGAGTTACATGGTGCTTTTGGTACCACCACCACTGTAACAACCACCACTACAACCACTATTGCTGGTAGTGTTTCAAGCAGATCCACCATGACTACGATGACTACACATGACAATAGTAGTATTGTTGGTTGGCCCATGTCTATCAAGTCCATTATCCACAATGATGAAAAAGAACAGCACAAACAAGATCACCAGCATCAACAACAACCACTACATCAGCAACATGATCAAGAAAAACCACATCAGCTTCCTAGTCTTTCTTCAATGCTTCCATATCATTCCACCAACATTAATCATGAGCAGCATCAGCAAGCTGTTGCAACTGCCACTTTTGCAGCTGCAACTGCACAAGCAACATTAACAAATGCTAAAGCAACCACTGCAAGAGTGATCCCACTTTCAAAATGTACTCGAGCTTTTATTGTATCCACTGCTATTGCTGGTAATGAGAAAACAGCTACTGTTTCTTCTCCCGAATATGTACCGAGCTCACCACCTACAACAACACTGCATCCTATCTATCATCATGAGTCAACATCAACATCATCAGAAAGAGCATACCCATCTTATTATCATCATGGTGTGAAGCGACGACATTATCATCATCATGAAGCCTTAGTGCTAGCACGAGAACAAGAAAAAACACGGCGGGTCCGTGCAAGAGCTGATCTTGTCAAACATTTGGTCCAGACTGGTTATTCTAAGGATGAAATCGCTGCTGAACTCGAGCTGTGTTCTTGATATCTCTTTATCTCTTTACTCATACCCATGTTACATCCCTAGTATATCTTTTCCTCTTGCATATATGTTGGCATCCACTATCATCACCCTATACCTCTTTTCAACATCCACTGGGTCCCCATCGACAACTCTGATCTCCGTGTTCTTGTCCCTTGCATCATATCTCTCTCTTATCATTCACATACTCTTTTCCTCTTGCATCTTCTGAAAACATTGTATGTATGTCTATCTTTCTTTGTATAATTCATCCAATGCTTTTTTTTTTTGCCTTTTCACACAATTGTGAGTGAGGCGCAGTTGTTTGTCCATATTAAGTGTGTCTGTTATCACGGATTTCTCCAATTACGGGGATTGGGGCTTTGATTCAGTGTTGAATTCCTTGCTATTCAAAAGCTACTACTGCAGTGCATGCATCTAAGGAGTTGGTTTCTGATTTCCATTTGGAATGAGACGCTTACTGGATGAATGTCCATAAAGAGAATCCCCAAACTTGCAGAAAGCTTAAATAGTGCATCTTTATTGCAGATCGGGATTGGTTCTACAAGTGCCGTGGCTGCTGATTAGTACATGCGTGGTCTGATTGTATTGGATGGTCTAAAATTACAGAAAAGGAATTGCATATCAGGGGAATAGAGGCGGCAAAAGGAGTTGGGGACCAAGATATCAAAACACATTCTTGTTACGAAGTAGCTTCCCGAAGCGTTGGATATCCTTGGTCAGCTGTTCACCTTCTTCCATGGCTGGAAAGTGTCCACCCTATGATATTTATTACCATATAAGCATTTACATAGTGTTACACAGGTACAAGAGCACATGTATACAACTTACCGATTCATATTCTGAGAACTGATGAAGATTGGTGGCCGCTTCAAGCCAATCTTGTGGTAGCTAACAACAAAGATATGGCTTTTCTTAGCATCCAAGGGGTAATCCAAAAAGGGGAATAACAAGGATATCATGCATGCATTATCATCCCTACCTTGGCAATATCGTGAGCAAAAGCCGAGACTGCAACAGGCACTTCTACCCGAGGGATGACCACTTTAAACATTTCATGTTGATGAAGACATTCATAATAGATGCGAATCGATGATGACATAGTATTGGTCAAGTAATAGATGGAGACTTGAGTCAAAAAGTCATGTGTTGATATAGTTGATGGTAACGCTTCAATATCCTGCTTTTCCGCAGGATGGTATGTCCATTCATGGTACTTTTCAAGCATCCATGCTATATAAGGAACCAATCAATGCATTGATTTTTAAACGTGTTAAGTGATCTAACAATGACAGCACACTTACCCATTAGTCCCAAAGGACTATCAGTCAATCCATATGCAAGTGTGTAAGGCCTGGTACCTTGAATTGCACGATATCCACATCCATAATACCACTCGGCATTAGCAAATGTAGCACCATTAAGCACTGTTTTGCCTTTTCCATAGACACGATCGAAGCCAACAAGCACACTGGTAAAGAATTTGACAATCTTGAATGGGTGGAATAGAAGATTACGTGGAGTTGGGAGTGGTGGTAAACAAAAAGGAAGACCTGTATGGAATGCTTTGCAGTTTTGCTTGTATCGTGTAGCCATGTATTTACCAATGATGGCACCCCAATCGCCACCTTGCAGTACTAGATGCCTAAAAAGTCAGCATTCATTGTCTAAAAAGGTGATGGTGACAATGACACTTGCCGTAGCTGCTGTAACCAAGTTCAATCATGAGCTCGTTTAACAATGCTGCATTCTTGGCTACACCAAAACCCCGCTCTTTGGGTGGATCCGAGAATCCAAAACCAGGAAGACTGGGCACAATGACATGAAAAGCCTGTCAGATGATCCAAATACGTCAATAAGTCAAGTGATTGCATGATATACATACTTACTTGACCACCAAATGCTCCATCACGCAAGTTATCAATCACGTCATGGAATTCATAAAATGTAGATGGCCAGCCATGCAAAAGAAGAATAGGAATGGCATCCGGATCGGATGATCGTTCATGGATGAAATGGATCTTTAGGTCTTGTAGTGTGCCATGATAGTGGTGCCAGCGATTCATTTTGGCACGTGCCACTTCCCAATCATAATCTTCAAGCCATGCTTTAGCTACAGGCTCAACAGCCCAAGTAGGAGCACCATAATCCCATCCTACGTCTTCTTGTAATTCATTTGGCCAAGTCGTTTTGCTGAGTTTATCCTTAAGCAATGATAGCTGTTCAGGAGAAAATGATGGTACTTCAAATGGCTCAACGTGCATGATGATGTACAGTGATAAAGAAGAGTGAAAAGAAAGAGGAAAATGAAGGAAAAGAAGCAATACAAGCTGTCATGATTTGGTTGCAGTGGGGATGAAGTAAGCACAAAAGATACAAAAAGAATCATTCTCACGTGAAGCAGCCATACCCCACAGTTTTGGACCCTTGCATTATAAAAGCACATCCTTTTCGCCTTGTTCATTACTACATTTCACCCATATGTAATCATGTAGACAACTTTTACATGTCAACGTCATCCCATTTATTTCTTGTCCATCACTACTGCTAATACTAAATCGATATATCAAAAGGGGAGAAAGGATCATGCATAAAAGAAAGTGTGACATACATACATGGATCTATCAGAATGCTACTGACATGTTATAAACTTGCTTCTTTGACACCATCAAGAGCTTCAAAAAGGATAAACGACAAACAAGAAGGTGGTGGAAGCTGAAAAAAAGTGATAGAGAGAGAAAGAGATCCAAGCCCCGCTTGAAGAAGAACACGTTGTGATATCTTTTGCCGCCCATAAAGAGTATAAGGAATCATATGAAAATTGGAATGCCTTTAGTACTACCATGAAGACGATGAGCAAATACCGCATGTCATGCCGTACATGGTCCATTATTGGATGATACATCATCACCCAACAAGTACTCAACAAGGATATTGGGTCAATTGGCCGTCGTGTGTTGTTTTTGTGTGACCTGGGTAGAATCTCCTCTCACACACCAAAAGCGTAGATAAAGAGCTCAAAGTGCGCGCGCTCGTGTTTTTCTTCTTTTTCTTTACTACTCTTTTCCTTTATCCAATATGCCTTCTGCTGTAAGTGCTTGTTTCTCGTTACATCATCTCGAAAAGGACGCCATGGCATTGCCATTGACACTGGAGATTGTATGCAGGAATTCGAAAAAGCTGCCAAGGAAGTCAACGAACTTAAGAATAAGCCTAGCAATGATGAGCTTTTGAAGCTTTACGGCTTGTACAAGCAAGCTACTGTTGGCGATGTCAACACTGGTAAGTGACATATAGGATATAAAACATGGGTTGCATCATGCTTACATGGATGTGCTTAGATCGTCCTGGTGGTTTTGACTTCAAGGGCAAGGCCAAGTGGGATGCCTGGAACGCACTTAAGGGTAAGTTGGTTGAATGAGATCACCAGGATACAACGTGGGAAAAAAAAGGGTGTCAATGATAAGAGGAAGGGATCCATGCTAATGTTAATGGTGCATGTTATCTAGGCAAGAGCCAGGAGGATGCTGAGAAGGAGTACATTGCTTTCGTTGAAGAGCTCAAGGCCAAGGACCAGTAAATGATATCATAACTTGTTGAAATACACATAACATTGCTTTATTGACTTTGATGTCTTGATTGGGTAAAATGAATGATGAATAGCTGTGGTCAAATGGGGGTGTTTCTTGAAACGAGACAAGTTAAAGGCATTGTTTAAGTGGTTTGTACAGCATGGTCATTACAAAAGTTTTATTTGCAGGGCAAAAGAAGAAGAAAACGAAGCAGAAGCATATGTATAATATATGTGATGTGTGTGTGTGTAGAGTGTTTGTGTGTAATGGGAGGGGCTAAGAGAAGAGAAACATCTTATATTATGTTGTTTTTTGGATGGTTTTCTTTTTTTCACCGAGTAACAAGAGAGATAAGGCGTGTGTTGGGGAATATCATACCATGATCAAAAAGAAAAAGACAAGAATCATACCGGTGGTGAGCGATGCACACGCTGATTGGTATTATCTGAAAGACCAAATCGTCGAACAGATGATGTTGATGGTGTTGTTGAAGAAGGCTTTTTCAAGGATGAGAAACCACGTTTCTTTGGAGTAGGTACATGATTCTCATCATCCACACTCTTGCGTTTCTTGATTTCCAGGCTGCGAGATGCTTTTGGTGTAGGACAAATGGATACAGGAGATGAAGGTGCAGTTGTAATGTTGGCGGATGGTGGAGGTGTAGATTGCTTTTGTGATTGTGGAGACGATGACTTTTTGTTGTTCATGGTGTTGGTGGTGATGGATAAGGCATGTTTGGTGACGACAGGTTGAGGAGGTTGTGGTCGATCAAGCGGTCCCTCTTGTGTGTCGTTGAGTCGTTGTAGCCATGGCTAAAAAGACAATTCCATGTAAGTGGGGGGTAAACACGGGGTACTTAAATTGCACTTTTTCTTACAGGAAGATTCTCCTTGTTGTCGGCTGAAAAAAGATGGTCAATGCTCTTCTTGGCCGATGTGTCTTTGTTCTTATCCTTTGTATCACTCTTGGCATTGGTTGAAAGTGTTTTGGGTTGTGTACAGGATGATGTGTTGGTCTTGTTTCCCAAACCGGCCCGCGTTTGAGTAGACTTGGTTGTTGTTGTTGTTGTCGATGCTGTATCATCACTGAAAGCTTGAATACGTCTCGATTTTGGATCGCGTACTTGTTGAGTGAAACGTTCTGATTCAAGTTGCTTGAAAGCATTCTCATACTCTGTATCATCCAAGTGCTTAAACACCTACAAAGATAAAGTGTAAGAATGATAAATAAAGTCAAGGAGTAAGGGAACATACTGCATCCATATCAAAGTTGTGTTTGGTCAAAAGGGTATACGCGGCTTTAAGATCGATATCGGCAAGTGGTGGCAAAGCATACTGCACCCCAGATAGGAGGCACAAGTGACGAATATCATTTGTTGACCATCCCTTGAGATTGAGTTCTTTAGCTTTGCCGAGATGTGCAGGATTGATGGATGTTGCATGGTGATTGTCGCTATTGATATCAAACAGAATAGTTGTGTTGCAACCGAAAGAAACAAGATCCGAGGAGTGTGCATCAATGATGACGGCATCGATAAATGTACGTTGTGCGAGATGAGCTAGCTGTGCATCAACTTCGTAAGGTGCCACGATGTGCTTGATCCTTTTCTTGTCCAGACGCTAGGAATGGGAAAAAGTACAAGTTGGAAAAACGAGCATCACCCAACATGAAAAAAGTATGTGTGTGTGTGTACCTTCATTACTCGTTGAATCATCTCCCATGTTACATGCACTGCCTTTTGCAGATGTTTCACGGCTTCTTCACGCTTTTGTTGGTCCAACTCTTTCAAGCCTTGTGCTTTATCTTGTTCACATTGTCTATAAACAATACATGTCAATAGATGGATCATTTGATGTTATACACAACTATTTACCGCCTTCGATCTTGGTCTGCTTTTTCATTGCATGGCAACACGCTCCCTTGGAATACAATGATAGGTGTCACGTCGTGTGAGCAAAGCATCTCCACCCTTTCAAGGAACATGTCGATGTATCTAGGAAACCCAACCAATCGTTTACAGTGTCAGTTTTTTTCTGCGTATTCTCTTGTCGTTTCACTCGTCGTCAACCAAACTGTACACGCACCCAGTGCAATTGTCTTTTGTTGCCCAATCGACTGCATATGCTGAAAGACATTCAAGTAGCCAAGCGTTTCCATCGATGGCAATCTTCTTCCCAGCGTAGTCCTTGATGTGTACAGGACAATGGATCGAAGTGACCAGCTGAAGCAAGTCTGAAGAACCCATAGTACACGTTACAAAGGAAAAGACACGAGATGAGGGAGAAGAAGAGAGGAGTAGGAGGAGGTGAAGAGGGAAAAAAAAGAGTGGGTGAAAAGAGAGAGAGAGAGAAAGCCAACCCTACAGAAGCTCAACCAAGCCCAAAAGTGATGCGGACATACAAAAGATAGTTGGTGTAAAGCATTATTGTATGTGTATCCCTGTTATCATCCTTTTATACAGAAGAGTCATATTAGATCATTAAGACATGATTGAATAAGACATCCTTGACAGATGCACGCGTTGCCATAGTTTAATGATGGAGTCATAGTGACAAATGGTAGGCTGCGTAAAAGCGCGTTTCTCCTCCCGTTGTCGTTATATTGGTTTTTTGCTCGTTCCACATATACACACACATGCACACGCGTGCTTCGAATCCATTTCTATGGTACACAAATTCAACATGATATATAAACATAAAGTCATCATCCCAACCAACTGCAAGCAAACCCCTTTCATAATCCTTGTTGTTGTTGATGTTGTTGATGCATCGGATACGTCTACATTACCCAATGCATAGATAGACTATATACCTTTCCTTCGGCTCTGCTTCCTTTTGGATGTTGTTGTACTTGGTCCTTTCCATTTCAGTATTCAATGGGGCTTGCTGCATCACACTAATTTAGTTGATGATCTACCACGTCTCTTTTATCCTTTCTTTCCTATTTACCCTTTTACAAAATGAATACTCTCCCCTTGATATCACCATTGTTTCATCATGTTGATTGCATCACGAGAATAGACAACAAATGATGCTACTTATAAGTCCCATGGTCCCTTTTACCATATATAAACCACGTATTTGTTGCTTCCGCAGGTTATAAAATGTCTTGCTTGTTTACAACAGGATTTCTCAAGCGTATGTGATTTGACGACAAGGATATGCATATTTGTCATCCTCAATCATCTTGCTATTCACTTTTCTCATCAGCATCACTACTACTCTTGTGTCGTGTAGAGATAAGGCAAGTATATGATCCTTTGTTTTAGTGTAAAGTAATCGAGATAAGGAAGTGTCTTATAAACAAAAACATGATATACACAAAAGGTAAGGAACGCGTATCAGATCTCTATAAAGTGTATGCTGATTGCTGGATAATAGTGAAGGAGAAGGAGAAGGAGGAGGAGGAATCATGTTGTCTATTTGTTGTGCCATATTAAAGTACGAAGGGAATTCCACGAGTCTGAATCCTTGTAGATGTATTGCATGGAAGAACGCAGTGAAGGCTGTAGGGTATCAGCATCGTGCTTGAAGAGATACATGACCAATCCCCAGCAGACTGCAGCAAAAACTGGATAGGTATGTTGTGGCGCATCAATGATTTGCCGCTTGACGGGGATCTTCACTGTTGCCAACACTACACGTGCAAAGATATACAATACAATCTACAAGACACTAAGTATCCAATCCCTCGTTTCTGATGATGCATTATTGACATACCTGTTGATTGATACTATTGTTTTCACCAAACACATAATATCCACCAAGAAGACCAGCAATGAAAGGATGGATATCCGCTTCCTTGTTACCATTCAGTCGTTTCAATGCAAACATGGCAGCTTTGTAGATAGTAGCAAATGTACCCAAGTTCTTTGCATGTTGTTTGGTCGCCTTGAAGATGTATCGAAACTTGTCTTGAATACTAGATGTATAACAACCACCTTCCAATCAATATCCCTTGTTCTCATGCATATCAATAAGGTTCCAGTACTTACGATCCTGACTTGAATAAGAAAGCCATCACCAATGCGTGAGGAAAACGGATTCTTGCGCCATAGACAACGCCATTGCGAAAGCCCTTTAGGATTGTAAGAGCATCGTGGTACTTTGGATTAAGAGCGATCTGTGTCAAAGCTTCCATATCGGGTTTGTAGAAGAGAAGGAGGGAAGGGTATTGAAAAAGTGAAAGAAAAAGATAAAGAAAAGGACTAAAAAGGAGCAGAAGCAAAAGGTACCTGAAAGATAGCAACAGTAGCCGTTGTCTGCCGCACCCAGAAACCGACGTTTTCACATGACAGTTTAACGCTCCCACTCTGCGAGGAGATTCATATCTGGTGAAACAACATCCTGAAATCACACACAACGTAATGGTGTCTACCTTGTTCTCTTTCCCTTCTCTTTTTCCTTGTCATATTCCATAGATCAACCTTACTATGATGCTATTCATTCGCCGTATTGGATTAATCCTCCGCTTATACATCAATGAAATTATACCATCATCATTGTTATAGTAGTGCTGCTGTTGTTGTTGTTGCTGATGTAATCTTTATAACACAAATCGACTTGAGATCTATGTCATTCGTTTTCCAATAGAACTGGCAAGTGATGCACATCTGCCATGCACTTTGAGTTATTGTGTCACACTTTCAATCAGTCTTATTTGGGAAGCGTGGGATTATCATCACTCATGTCCAAAGACTAATTCATCATTGATCAAACAAGGAATCTTTCATTACAGTGGCATATCTTGTACCATTGCTAGCTTATTGGGAACTATTCTATAGTGATACTACATCGATCATTCCTATGAAAAAGGGTCTGTGTCATAGAAATCAAGCCTGATAAAGGATAGGTAGCATTACAAAAGACATTTCTGCTGTAATTGGAAACAGACTATCGTGGTGGATATACATTTATCAAACAAGAATTTCTTGACTACAACATCTAAGCTCATGCCAGCTGATAAGATATACTTGTTATAGCCAACTTGATCCATCATCGTCACTACTTATATCTGCAATGTTACATGCTGCATTGTTATGCTTTGGTGGCATATCGGGCGGGGGTTCAAATCAGGTATGACAATGAGCTCCACAATTTTGCTAGTCATTCCTCATCCTTGCTTTTGTTATACTGTTGCTTAAATGATCCACAACACTGATACCAATCATTATGATGCTCGCTTAAAAGGTATCAGTGATTCTTTTTCTATCATAAAAGGGATGAATGATTGCTTAAAGAAGGAGCTTGTTATTGATCATGCTGGACTTGAAGGATACAATGTGCTTGGTAAGCATGAATTCGCGTCGACATTTCCACACATCGTGTACCATAGGATAGGCAGAAGCTTATTGTGATCACGTGCTGTGGATTGGATCATGTCGGTCACACTAATGTAGCACGTGACAATGGAACAATACGGAAAGTTGTATTTGGTATTATGAAAGCAATTTAATGGATAGAGTAGTATTGATATTGGTTGTAGGATCAAACTAATCAAGTGGACATGGGGGATAAGGATGGATGATGTAGTAGTGGGCCAATGTGATGCATCATGGCGGGAAATATGACAGTGGCGGGAGGTGGTGGTACGGCTCTTTCTTCCACATCCACATGTTTGCAAGGATATCAGCAGCCACAGCACGACGACCAACACACAGACCACTGATTGCTAAAAGTATACGAAAGCAATGTATTGGCACTGACGAGACATCTCGACCTTTTCCTTCTCCATTCCCTACACGACCTACTCAACCCAACAAAAGTGACGAATTGGCTTTACCAGTCCCTGTTCCAATAACACAAAACGAATCCCATGTTGAAGAGCCTTCTTCTCATTCCTCGTTTCGCAGCAGTAACAGCGACAGCAACTCGTATGAAGGGATGAACGAGACACCACTACCACCTACACACCATTTTGATACGTATCAATTGTTACAAGCATTGGAGAGACAAGGTTTCACACGTTCCCAAGCTGAAGTTGTTATGAAAGGCATCAAATTCAAGCTAAGGGAAAGGTAAATAGGATTGACCATGTTGCCCAAGCAGATATCTTACTGCTTTCATTATAGTTCAGCATTCATCAGACAAAGACTCTTGTTGCGCTCAGATCTTGACAATGTAAGAAGGAAAGGATCACGTGGTGTTTAAACTAAATGATGGTGTCATAGGAAACATATCTATTCAAAGCTGGACTGTCAGAATTACGTACTGAAGTACAAACGATGAGGAGGAATGATACACATATGCTTCAAGCAGAGATGGCTGCTGTGACAAGGGATGTTGAATCGATTGGCCAAAAACTACGAGAGGATGTGGCATTGATGAAGAATGAAATCACTTTGGATCTCAACAACAGGAAGAATGAAGGACGAGAAGAGCTAAAGACCATCGAGATGAAGATTCAAGAAATGAACAACAAGCTCACAGTATCACTTGGTGATGTGCGTACAGGAATCGAAGCTGTGCGGTGGGAAACTATCTGGAAAGGAATGAGTAAGTACTGACAATGCATGACAATCTCGACAGTGACTCATCATCCTCCTTTTATAATAGCTGGTGTGGCAGCAGCTGCATTAAGCATTGCTGGTTTGGGCTATTTATTGACAAGATATGCGGAGCACAAGGCAGAAACAATGCGCTTGGAGAAACAAAGACGCAAGAAGCAGCTTAGAGAAGAAGCTCGACAGTCTGGAATGGCAGATATGGAAGTAGTCTACTGATGATCCCTCCTCCCCAACACAATATACCTGCATCATTAGTAATCAAAGAATACAACTGTACTGTATCCCAGATTCACCTTTGACATTACACTATAAAGTCATCCTTTTAAACTTGTATGGTTTATGATTCATCTAAGAAGCAATTTGACATCTTTATTTGGAACAACCATGTCTTTAGACTATCTTCATGCACCTGACTACTTTTGCTATTAACAGTAACACCAGCATCATTGGCTATATATATATTGATTCGATAACAGGATGAGCTATGTAGAAAACGCAGCATGGCCTGTGCTCCACATATCCCTATGCAAAATCACTCCCCGACCACGATTGGGCTCTTACCTAAAAAGTGCTTGCACA
The DNA here is from genome assembly GCA_008728235.1 of Lichtheimia ramosa. NCBI lineage: Eukaryota > Fungi > Mucoromycota > Mucoromycetes > Mucorales > Lichtheimiaceae > Lichtheimia > Lichtheimia ramosa. The sequence continues at coordinate 575,533 of CP031827.1, read as the reverse complement.
ACTAGCAGAATCAGCTCGATCTCAAAGCTGTAGATATACTGTGATACACTTACGAGATTCAACATGATCATTGCATTTGAAAGTACTTTTATATTGTCATAGTAAAGCGTTTATTGCTTCAAGATACACATGAGGTGATGTCGAGCCACAAGTCTTTATAAGGACAAGTGTCACTTGTAAATTAATGCCAAGTAGCTCATATGATGAGCAAGGATAATAGAATCATGTAGATCTTGATGTTACGCCCAAGACAGTCGTAGCAGTATTACATTCAAATGATGATGGCTTGTTGTTGCCAACTAGCTAATTTCTTTCATGTATAGTTATCATAGCAGTGAGCTTGCATGGACTATGTCTATTGATCATTTGACAAAGGTATATGGAATGACTTGTTGAGATAAAAACAATCCTCTTTTAGTGTACAACAACATCCCTTTGCTAAAGGCACAACATTGCCAAGTAAATTCACTTGCTTTAGTACTTACCAAGGAGCCTTTCTTTGATGGCATAGTGCATGATACGAGTGATTGTATGTTAGGATTGTCAAGTACAAGATGGATCAAGTAATAACAAAAAGTAAGGTTACCAATGCATATGAAACATGAGTCGCACAAACGATCGGCAGGACGCTACGGAAACCTATTTTGGAATCTAACAAGCCGCGGAAGGAAAAAGACAAAGATGCCAGATCAAGAAAAGGCTAAATCAACAAGTTGTTCTTTATTGAATGCTAATAAGATGGTAAGAAAGCTATATGGATCAAGTAAATAGTGATAGATGAATAAAAAGAGTTATTGGTGGTGCCTGAAAGTGAGCGTGGTGCAACCAAAAAACGTCCTCGGAGTCAATTATGTTGGAGTGAGTGAATGAGCTTTTTTCAGGAAGTGCTGTTTTCAATCTTCTCTTCTTTCCTCCCACTGAAGCCATAGCAGCACCCACCTTTTTCCCCCTACACAGACATCCAAGCATGTCCGCCTATTATACCCAGCGGACGTTTACAAAGAAGAGGGAGCTTCTACCGACAGCACACACCAATGACAGAGTAAAACGTAAAGTAACTGTAAACTGAACTACAACGATGGGAACTGACTTCATCCCCAGCAGCAGAGTCTTTGATCTTTGGCATGACACGAAAGCAATTGTCCTTGATAGTGTTGGTGGTTCAAAACAGCACACTTGTCCTCATGATGCGCTATTCCAGGATCGTGCAAAAGCCCGGTCAACCTTTGTATATTGCTTCGAGTGCTGTTTTTCTTGCAGAGTTGCTGAAAATAGTAGCTTGTTTGGCTGTCATGTATCATGAACAAGGATATTGGCACAAGTTTGTTGTCATGGTGCGAAGAGAGATCCTCGGCAAACCGCGTGATACGGCATTGATGCTCATTCCATCCAGTTTATATGCATTGCAGAACAATTTGTTGTATGTGGCACTCAGTAATCTCGAAGCAGCTACTTTTCAGGTCACCTATCAAATGAAGATCTTGTCGACAGCCATCTTTTCTATCGTCTTGTTGGGTCGTTCATTGAATCAGGGCAAATGGTTGGCACTTATTTTACTCATGATTGGCGTCACTATGGTACAATCACAGAGCGTCTCTTCAGCTCCGCCTCCTCTTGCTGATGGTGCAGTACAAAGTCCTTGGATTGGTTTACTGGCAGTGGTGACAAGTTGTGTTTCTTCTGGATTTGCTGGTTGCTACTTTGAAAAGATTCTCAAAACATCTGAAACATCCATGTGGGTTCGCAACATTCAATTGGGTATCTCTGGTGCATTCTTTTCATTGCTGGGCATGTTGGTTTATGATATGGAGCCTTTACGACAAGGAGGCATGTTACAAGGTTATGACTGGTTGACATGGGTAGTGGTGGCAAATCAAGCATTGGGAGGACTACTAGTAGCTATCGTGGTGAAATATGCTGGTATGTGTATATGTGGATGGGTCAAGAGATGCATCAAGAAAGCTAAAATGATCTATTTCTGCAGACTCGATTCTGAAAGGATTTGCAACAAGTTTATCCATCATTGTTTCTGGTGTCATCAGCTTCTATCTTTTCAACTTTCAGCCCACGATACCATTTATTGTTGGTGCTATGATTGTTATGGTGGCTTCCTATCTCTATGGCCTGGACTTTTCACAAAAGAAACCACCTATCAAACCGCATTGATGATGCATCTAGTGTATTGTTTTACCCTTTCCTTACCTACCATGGCATCTCCCCTGTTGCTTTATTATAGATAGTCTTAATCTAGTTGTTAATGTCTTCTTCATCCATGCATTGTATATTCTAGAGCATCAAGATGAGTTGAAACACAAAAAAAGATATACACGCATATAATATAAACTCTTACTTCTCCTTTTGAACAACTGTTTGTTTGGTCGGCATCCTCATCCCTAGAATGTCTCATGATATCATCTATGCTTTCCCAATTGTAGTCTGGAATAGCATGATACAACGACAAGCTTGTAAAGATAACAAGTAACGGGGATCCTGATGATAATGGCTATACCACTCGCCACTATTCCATTGCTCAGCAAACATCATGTGGCGTCTATGTGAACATTGGTAAATAGAAATGTGCTTTTGCAGCAGGGGCAGCCAAGTGTAACCATGCCAAGTTTTCTTGGTAGCTCACATTTCCGACATCTCTTTTTCCTGCAATCTTTATCTTGCCTTTTTCTTCCCGGCGTGCAACTTTTATGTCTTATAACAACCCAAAAGCTTACTACAATCAAACACGTAAGTGTGTTCAATGCCTGCATCTCAATGTCAACAGCTTGTTAACAAGGTCATTGGTAGAGTACACGTCGGGTGGACCTTCTTCACTTGGCCCTGACAGCAGTAACAGATCCGACACAGCACGTCCACCACCATCCAAAGCTTATGATACAGTGATACACAAGCCTGATGAAATAACACCAAGTGATATGACTGGTCCACCAGCTTATGCATATCCACCACCAGATGAAGCAGTAGCACCTTCAGCACCACCAGCATCTTCAATACCACCAACATCTTCAAGAGAATACCCAACTTATGGTGCAGTAGCTCCTCAAGCAGGTTTACTGGATCCTGCAAAAGCTTACATGGATCGTCAACCACGTCCTCCATCAGCACATTCATCACGTGATGCTGTTGCTACTCCTTCATGGTCTAATCCACGTATGTATTGATCATTCTCTCTTTAATCATCATCACTAAGATGTATACATTCATATAGACATCCCACGTGATTGGGCACCAAATGGTCAGGAACAGGCAAACAGCAGTATTCATTCATCACCATCACCATCTGCACAACACATTCGATTTGGACCACGATCCAGAGGATATGAAGATGATGATGACGATCCAGGATGTTGGAGAAAATGGTGCAAATACTTATTCTTGGCAATCTTGATTTGGCTCGTATTCTTGAAATATGGAGATATTTTGACATGGGGTGGTTGGGGCGATTCACCATCAACATCAGTATGTCGTGGACACAACAGCATTGTATGGGATGATTTGCCATCCTCTATCCTTTTGGAAAAGAATGCATGGATCACTATTGAAGGACACGTGACTGGTGGCAAGATCAACATACATCGTGGTAGTCGAAAAGGATCGATTGAGACACGTGTAAGAACCAATTCACCAACTTTACTGGATGCACTTGAATATGATTTACAACTCGGAGAGAACACACGACTGGAATTACACTTTCCTGCCATGTCAGTCGTACAACATGATTGTCTTGAGATTGAAGTCGATATCTGGGTACCTGAACGTTCTGAAGAGATTCATGTGGAAGGAAGCAATGCAATAGTGGATGTCGTTGATGCATTGGATGGGATGGATTGGCTGCATATCAAAACAATCAATGCCATGATTCGTATGCAAGGTGGATGGTTTGGTCAAAAGCTCGAACTGGAGACAGAACATGGTGAAATCAATGCTGCTGGTCCCATTGTCACAAGTGATAATGCACACATGAAAACCAAGGGTGGTGCAATCAGAGTAGGAAGCATCATGTCAAGAAATACAATCGATCTTAAAGCAAGTGACGGTGCCATTCATGTCTCTGGATCCTTACAAGCCGATTCTCGTATCACGACTGAAACATCCAATGCCGAAGTACATCTTGATACTGTCAAATCACGCCATTTGGATGTGACAACATCAAATGGCTGGATTCAGCTCAATCATGCTATTGCTCCAGAAATCACAGCACAGACATCCAATGATCGCATCAATGTTCAGGTGGAAGAAGTTGTAGAGCCAAATGTGGAATTGATCACGAGCAATGGTCCCATCACTGCACATGTGGTAAGGAAAAGGAATGTGATGAGATTCATGAAGCATATGGCTCATGAAGGATGATTAGACGACCTATTTTGCAGGCAGCATTCAAGTGAGCACAAGTTCAAACAATCAGGCCATTGTACAAGATGCTTGGAATCGTGTGGATTTGGATATTGATGAACCATCCATGAAACAAGGCAGTCGTATGGGTGGAGGAAATGGACACCTTACTCTTAGCACTTCGAATGGAGACGCCAGCATTTTTCTTGACATACAACCAGATGTTGGTCGAGCAACATTGTAGACATATAGGATTACACTATCATTATTACAAAATGAAAAGAGCCGAATGTTTAGCATGATGACATTTACCGCTGATGAGATGTGGATGGGATGCAATTCATAATTACACATACATGTTTAAGCTTTGGATCATGACACAATGGCTTTGACTACTACCGATATCTTCTTGTTATGTATGCTTTTCATGGGGGTAGTTAAAGCACTGTGCATGTTGTATAAAGATCATGCTAATGCTGTATAGATGGAATCTTACCAACAAAGGGGATGGTGGGCATATTATGCTAGAAGAGAACATCAATAAGGCCATTTTGGAAGATCAAAAGTCCCCCAGTCATTAGATCATATCTTTAGGAATCAAAGACATCTTGACAAGTATTTGGAGAATCCATTTCACACCATCCAGATATACACATTCTCTACCGGAAAGAAAGAATTATAGAGTTATCTCTTTTGTTAAGCTTTGAAACCGCCTTGAGATTTCATTCCCCATCCATCGAGTGTGAGAACAATCGGGAAGTGGCTGACTTTTCTCAAGATGTGTGCCTATCTAGCAGATATGTCATTCGGAATAAGTACAGTGTAGAGGAAAACATGGATTGTCTCGAACATTCTCACAAGATACTTTGTATGAGATATGTTTTTAGAAGCATGCACTAAAGAAAGATCTAATGTCGGTGCGGAGCGTGCTCACGTGACCATGTTCATTATAACGCTGAGCTGTTGCTCCTTAATTGATACATCAATAGCTTTTGTTTAGGTGTTGAGATGAGAAAAGATGCAACTCGGAGTGTAGATCCTTTCAGACTTTACCTAGCCAAGCTGAGAGATGATAAGAATTGTTCAATACAGCAGATGCATATCAATCGGCTTTGATCTGATGAAGATGTTGGCTCTCCGCCCTAGGACCAAAAAACCAGTTTGGTTCCGCCATCGGTCATATGGCCAATGTAGGAAGATATAATGTGATGGAAAAACTATCGCGCGTCCATCTCATCAATTTCTTGTAAAGTATCATTAAAAGAATGTCACTTTTTCTCATAGAAGCCCATCAAGTACCTCTTGTACATCAACAAGTAAAGAGCCAAGTTGTGCAAGATTGATAAGATTCATTAACAAGAATGCAGTTAAAGCAATAGCTCTTGTTGTTAAAATATCTTAGTGCAGTACTACATGCGATCATATTACCCAGAAACACAATGTTGATCTTACAAAAAATGACATCGTTTTTCCATCGCCTCCTCATCAATCCTCCCCCAACTTTTCCACGGCTGATTTATTTGTCTTCGGCTACTGAATAAGGCCGTTTTCCGTTACTTGATATGGATACGACCGGATATTGGGGTGCCCGGCTCATTTCCTCTTTTTGAGTCAAGCCAAAGAAGATTTGACCACTGTTAGCGAATTGATCCAAAAGCGAAAAAGCTTAGAATGGAAGTTGCATTGAAGGTGCAACTGCATCATTGATGCTTAGTATTACCATTGTTCTTGATGTCAATGATGGGCAAGCTTTCAAGCGGTTTCAGAATGATCACGACTAGCAGTCATTTGTTTCTAACTCGGTAATGTTACTCCAAGATGTTGTAACGCCAGTCGTAATTATGGTGCAAACAAGGTTGTTTATCTCTCCTTGAATCATTTCATCAAAATTCCAGACTTGTATACATATTGTTCTAGTATTACTGCTGAAAATGGAAGAAAGATAACCGCTCTAGCTTTTAAAAGCTTAGAAGCTTACCCCTGATGGGGATGGGACAACCATATGCTGTTTTGTAAGCCAAATAAGCACTTAGTATGATTACATTGAAGGCTTGGTAATAGACCTTTTCATTTCATCTTCAAGGTATAAGTCACAACAAAAGGCAAATGGTATTTGTGAATGCATGTAAAACGATGCTCTTGGCTCTACTTGGTAGTCGTGGTAAAAAATGAGCATGACGTTGACAGGTGGGAAGTAATCTGGCAAAACTTATTGGGCAGTACAACGAGAAGAAGCATTAGTATTGGTGCGTAAGACATTACAGAGATCAAGATGTATGCATGAAAGGAAAAAGTTCGGGCGTACGCGGCTATTACACTTCTTTGTGGGGTAGTCGGGGATAAATAGTAAAGAGGTAGTACAAGGAGACATCTTGATGAGCAATGTATGTAATCTGACACGTGCGCTTGTTATGCTCGTGCGGGGTACTGCTTTCATTGTATGGCTGAATCATGTGTGTTTCATCACAATTAAGGTACATAATTGATACTTGATCAAGTAAAGGATCTACTTCAATATCATAACTCATGAGAAATTGGATGCTACACATATACAACTTTGAATGGGATATACCAATATGCAGGTATATCCTTTTCTTTTATCACACGAAGCACTTTGTATCGGTTCCCGAAAGCCAATCAATGCGTCGGCCCGGTGTTACCGCTATCCATATATGGGTCTGAGCGTGTATATTTGACCTTTAGTTGCCATAGTGGCTGAAGCATGATCGTGGAAAAGCAGTCGTATCGAGTAAAAAGCATATGTACATCTTTGGTCATTTTTTCTTGTCATGGCTCATTACAAGTCATTCATGCGTATCAATGTCAAGAAATGTCATCGTATAGGGAATTATACCCTGATAGTCGGCTTGATCCATGTATTGGGAATCTAGCTGTGAAAGGTATACAAGATGAGTATACCTTGCAGCACAATCATCTAGATACTTCCAAGTTTCATGATTGATAAATGAGATTAATAAGACTTGTGCACATTTAGAGAGCTCATATGCATTCATTACACACTTTAGCCATGTGGCATGTCTTGACGTATCATATTCAACACTTTGTATTCTTGGCAGTCGCGGCTGGGTAAGCCGAGACTCACACAACATGTAAAGTCAGTGTTGGTGATACAGCTAATAGTGATGTGATTGAATGACTAAAGAGCAGGGGGGAGTAGGGTTATTCATTTTTCCCATACAAGTCATTTTGTCTATATCTATTTATGCTTCAGACATATGTGGTTCAAATATGTAGCTGTGTCAATCTCATCTTCATTGTGGCAGGATTGTTTCTGAATGATGCGTTGTAGCTATTCTTTGTGTCATGATGTCATGAGCAACAGGGTGACCCATCGCCTATTGGGGGTAATTGTCTCGCATCGCATGAAATATCCGAGTTCTCAGACATGTTTTAGCCGACGCTAATGGTCGCTTGATAAGTGTCGGATATTGGATGCAGTAGGAGTGAATAGCGTTGCAGATTTTTTCACTCTATAGGGGGTGGCACGGTCGATCCAAGTAACAATCATGAGAATCATATGTAACTACCTATGTTAATTATACCGAGAAGTTCACATATACATACATGATTGGCTATTGTTACTACTTATGTTATCACATACCTTGATATATTTCTGCTTACGTGTGGACATGATGTATTTTTGACCATTTTGTGCTCCGGTAAAGAGCCAGCTTGGTCCTGAACGAATCACACAAAGATGGGGGGAGGGGAACGATCCTTTTGCACAACTCGACACAAAGCTATCAAATTAAAAGGACTCACACTTTATTTCAAAAGTTTTTTGTTCCTGTTCCTCTTCTTTGGCTCATTGTCCACCGCCACTTTCAATCTTTTCTCTTTAAACTTCCCCTTTACTCTCGTTTGACATATACCATATACTGTGTATCATAATGTCATCCATATCAACCCAAACGAAATCACACGAAATCAATATCACATACTACATGGTGTGGTGCGCGTTCATTGCGTCGATCGCCGGCTTCAATGTTGGATGGCATATCGGTATATCATCATTTTAAAGCCTACATCTTATATTGCTTGATATTGAACAATTCTATCAGGCGTCCCAAACATGCCACAAACCACTATAGCAGGATGTGAGAATGTCACAGATAATGATGGTTCAGCACTTCCTGCTTGTCTTCCCATGTCAGATTTCACATGGGTATGTTCATTATATACAACACTATAGCAATTGTAAGCTAATGATCCCTATCAATACTATAGGGTTATACTGTTGCCGCATACCCAATTGGAGGCCTGGTAGGAGGCCTTGCTAGCAAATACCTAAATGTATATTTCCCTCGAAGGACTTGTATGCTTATTGCCGCTGTATGGAATGTTATTGGCGGTATCTTATCTGCTACATCCATCAATCCTGTCATGGTATGTCAATCATTTTCATCATCACATCACGTGCTCATGTCTCTTAACATCCATTCTAGTATTCTTTTGGTCGTGCCTTTGTTGGTCTTGGCTGTGGTATGTCCGGTTCTTCAGTCGCCATTTACATTTCCGAGATCTCTACAAACAAGAGTCGTGGTGCTTTGGGCTCTTTCTTTGAAGTTTTCCTCAATTTGGGTATCTTACTTGCACAAGTATGCGGTTTATATATGAGCTACAACCCTGTTTGGCGTATTCTTTGGGCCATTCCTTCCATTATTGCAGCTCTTCAGATTGTATTCATCATTTTCACTGTTGTTGAATCTCCTCGTCGTTTGTGTGCTGATCAGCAACAAGAGAAAGCTCGTTATGCTCTTGACAAGTTGCGCAATCATACTGATATTGAAGAAGAGCTTGAAATTCTCCTTAGCAGTCTTGCCGTCAAGATTGAAGGCATGTCCATGTGGGAAGTTATCTCCTGGAAGAACAAGCGTATCACATGGCACACTGTCATTGTCATTATTGTCCAAATGTACAACCAAGTTGGTGGTATTGGTCCTATGTCAGTCTACAGTGTTGGCTTCTTGACCAAGGCTTTTGGTGGTGACAGCGTACTTGCAACTGATGTTGTATTGGCTCAAGCTTCTGCAAACATTCTCGCTACTCTTATTTGTATCTTCACAATTCACAAGGTTGGCCGTAAGGGATACATGATGATCTCTACACTTGGTCAATGCATTGGTTGTACCTTTATTGTCATCGCATCTAATGTCGGTACCACTGAACAAATGGGTCCAATGATCATTGTCGGAGGTAAACACTATAACTTATGATGATTCGCAATGATTTTGTATCTAAAACATCTCTTCTTTTGTAGCTTTGTTGTTCTCTTTGACATACAGCACTGGTTGTGGTGTGATTCCATGGCTTCTTGCACCCGAGTTATTGCCATTGAAGGCTCTTGCAGCTGGTTCTGCTCTCGGTAACGCTGGCAATTGGCTCATGAACTTTTTGGGTGAGTCACGTCAAATCAAGACATGTATTTCTTTATTTGTAGCTGACCAACATTTGTTATAGTCAACATTCTCTGGCCTTATATTGATGCTGGTGCCGATACATATGCTTTCCTTGTGTTCGTCGTGATCAACTTTATCGGTTTCATCTTTATGACATTCTGTTTGCCAGAAACTACTGGTCGTTCTCTTGCTCAAGGTGATGAGGATGATCCCCTTTCTCGTAGACCTTCAATCCACTATGATGTCGAAAAAGACAGCAAGGAATAAACACAAGTCAGCTTTATAGCTGTCTACATTAGTCCTTTAGTGCTGCCTTGTTGCTGCATGAAAGTGATATCACGCGACTATAAGCGGAATTTTTAGTGTAAAAGCCCATGTTCTTGGTTAATGTTTGGTTTTGCTTTTTCTTCTCTCTTTCTTCTTTTTCTCACACACGCACACTAACTTTTGTGCTTCTTTACTTCTCGCTTGCTTTTGCCGTTATGTCTACATTTTCGAGCAACCGCTTCGACGCCTTGTTAGGTGGCGAAGAAGGTGAAACGGATAAGCTTGGCAACACCAAACCTGCTAAAAAGTCAGAAGAGCCGCCACGTACGCGCCGTGAAGCAATGAATCGTAAGACACACACTCGTGTAGCTGGTAAAGATTAAGATAACTACATGTAGTTTGACATCTATAAGCATGCTTACATGTGTATTTTCATAACCAATCACTAGTTTCACCACCTTCACATCGACGTGGACGTGATCGTGACGCTGGTGGCACTGGTGACGCATTTGACACTACCAGTCAACAATCTGCTAGTCCAGCTTTCCCTCGTTCTGATGAAGCTCGTCCACGTCGTGGTAGAAAGTTTGATCGCCATAGTGGCACTGGCTTTGTGTATGGTATCATAGCAACACATTCATCCTTTTATTCTCTAACGACAGCACCAATTGACCATAATCGATATATAGTGATAGTGAAAAGAAGATCAATCAAGGCTGGGGACATGCTGAAACTGCTCAAGAGGATGCGTATGTGTTTCCTAATCTTATTTGATATGTACAAGACCTAGTAACAAAAGAGTTGTCTCTTAACGTTTGTAGTGAAAGTGACATGCCAACTGCTGATGATCCAGCTGGTGAAGGTACTGGTGGTGGATCGGGTACAGCCACACCTTCCGAACCAAATTACAAGACACTGGATGAATACAAGTCTGAAGAGACTGGTTTGGAAGACCGTTTCAGACGCTTAAATGCTCGTCCTGCCAATGAAGGCACTGATGAATCACAATGGAAGAATGCTGTGCCACTTAATCGCTCCACAGAAGATGATGCTTATTTCTTTAACTCTTCCAAGGTAAAAAAAAGAACACCATGATATTGGTTTTGACTTTTATATTGACACATTTGTCACCATCATCATAGGAAAAGGAAGCCCAAAAGAAAAGCAAGACAAAGAAGGAGAAGGTGTATTTGGCAATTGAACATCCACCACATCGACCAGCTGCTCGTGGTGGTGAACGAGGACGTGGTGGAAGAGGGCGTGGTGGACGTGGTGGACGTGGTGGTAGAGGACGTGGACGTGGAAGTCGTGAATTTGTTAACGTCAATCTTTCTGATGCAAATGCATTCCCTACTCTTGGAGCATAAGCTGAAAGCTTGTTTCTCTTCTTGGTTCACACACAAGCACGCAAAAGTCATTTCTGAAAAAATAAAAAGGGATCCTCCTTTATTTGTTTAACATCAATCTACTGCCTTGTTGATTATAACCTACAAGTAGCAAAGTAAAAGATCAGTGTCTTGTCATTGAGAAAGCAGCATGCAATGAAGGACATGAATATCGATCAGGTGTCAAGTTGAATCATGTGGATCATGTGAAGAAATTCATAAAGAAACATCATATCGATATCCATCTCTGGTTGCTGTGGGATGGTAAAAGATCACTTACGACATTGGTGTAAAGATGAAAGAAAGAAAAGGTTCATTGAACAACAAGTGCAACAGCCAGCCTTTTAAAAATTTTCTCTGTCAACTCCGCCAGCAGCCACTTTGTCACAGCGTTTACCTTGTATAGTGTAGGATCGAGAATCAGGAGGACTAAGAAGGCGTATCCATGACCAAGCATTGTGTCTAAGGTAAACATATATGGTCTGTGTGTAAAAGGTGACTAAATGCTCTTATGACTATATGTGTTTGCTTAGGAAATCTCAAGCTTACAATGAAGCAGACCAACATATTGGATATGACATCATCTTTATTGTCAAGAATTTGCATCTGGATGATATCCAGCCAGTCAATGTGCCAAGTAGCAGACATATGGAGTCATTTATCGATGTGAAAGTGCTATTGGATGTATGTTCATCATTCAAGATTGCTCAATGCTATCCGGTTTCTGAGCAGATATACGATATGTGACAAAGCAAGTTTGATACTCCTTGCATTCTTCTCCACACTCCGCAAGATATTCATCGAAATATGCCTTGTCTTCGAATCGATTATCTCCCTTAACAAAGCTAGGACGAAGACTTGCAAGAAACATGCTGATGTTTTGCCTATAAAGGATACTCATAAGCTTGAAACTGATCATCATGTAAGCTGGTCATATCTTACCATGTGCGTATACCAGGATCACCACTATGATTAAGTGGTAGATGAGCTTTACGTGCTTCAATATTGATTGCACCTGCATCAGTAAGCTTGTTTTCAAGCTTCGCTCCAATAGCCAGATCCAGCTGTTTTTCCTTGATCCCTTGCAATACTGGTTGTACGTGTGAGCTGTGCATATGTATATCATTGTGCTATCAATTCTGACATACATGTATTGATAAAGGTTGTCATCTTGGGTCCCATATTGACGCAGTATTCTGGGACAATCACAGTCTTCAAATCAATGTTATGCTCATTAGTAGTAGTTCTTCTCATACATAGAAAGTGGTATAATGTACCTCGATAAATTCTATCCAGCCATTTGGCTCCACGATTTGCATATGAGCTTCAATGTTCTAATTGCTTGATTAATGAATCATAGCGCATAATGTCGCTATTGAATGTGTACCTTATCCCAATCTTTAATGCCCCATGCTACTAGGCGTTGATACACAAAGCCAAAATGGTTGCTTGGAAAGTGATCAGCCAAATGTGTAATGTCCAACACTGTAAAATTGGCATTGGAAGGATGTTGTGCAGGAAATTGATCTTGTGCAATATCTATGCCATAGTATGTTGACTTTGGATAAGTAGTTGCCATGTCCAAAAGCCAAGCACCAGGTCCTGGTTTCAGCAAGAATACAATGTCATTATGATAAGTACATGATTTCGCGAATGTAGTAGTGCCATCTTACCACATCCACTATCAAGGACTTTGGTACCACGCTCGAGAATGTCGTCTACAGGAGATTCAAATAGCTTTCCTCCAAGTATCTTTTTGATCAACAGATGCTGTCCATCAATCCGCTCTTGTTCTATGCGAGTGCAAATCATATCCTATTACTACTGATTGACATTGACTATAATGCTCAACTGACCTTGCTTATCATCAGGTATAACTGTGCTTGAATGGGTGTGAAAGCGACGTCCATATTGAAAGTTGTAGCCAGATTTTTGGTTTGGACTAGCATCTTCACCTGTCATGTTGTATACCTGACCTAAAATGAGCTAACTGTAGGTGCATGTTAAAGCCTATCATGGTGCTTTATATATCTTTCAGGATAAGGTTGACTCTTTGCATCCAGCAGCCATCTTGTACACTAAGAACATGTCGCCTTTGCCACACGGGGCTGAGTATTCTCTTTTCTACATGTCATTGCTCTATAATAGACATTCATTTGTAGTAGGCATACATATCGGGATTTGGTACATCGCTTAAGCATCGGTATAATGACGCATTGGCATAGTTTTCGAGAAAGGTATAGCATTTTAATAGTAATAGTGATATCCTAGTGCTTACGTAAAGAAGATACAGTGGACGACAATGCCACTTTAGACATTTGTCACACATTTGTTAAAGGCAATTCTGGCTTGGTGATGATGTGATGTATCCAAGAAGGCTATTATACTGTTGATTCAGCCTTCTTAATGAAAAGGCGATCAATCTTTGGCGACAATCCAGTGGATGCATGCTCTTGCTCGTCTGATCTTGGCAGCAGTAAGGCTTGGGATTCTTCACTTTCACTCCAAGTGACAATCGATGTGTAACGATAGACAACATAGATAAAGTACAACTATATTGCATGTTAGCAAGTGTTTCGCATGTCTATCAAGTCACAAAGAAGCCAACTTTGACGTTGTATGCTTCCACAAACATGTATGTAATTGACTTACGTGAAGGGAATATCCAACTAGAATAGTAATGACAGCAATCCAAATAAAGGTAGCCTTTGGTACGCATTGATCATTGCCGCCAAACGCGCCCACGTTGTCATCCTGGCATATGATATCTTCGAATCCTTCTCCACCAATCGTTACTCCAGCAATGAGAAGAATCAAGCTGCAGAGTAAATCAAAGATAAGGAAGATTGTGAAGATTTGTAACAGTTTGGCATTACGCTATATCAAAATAAGAGATTAGTTGATGAAGCAGGCACTTTTATGTGACGAATCACACCTTACGCGCACCAATGAAGCCTACAGTGGCTAAACAAAGACCAAGGCACAAGTACAACACTTTCAAAAGGTGGCCGAGGAATGGGACTGGATATGTGATTGGGCTCTCCCAATGTGTGAATAAGCTGAAAATCAAGCCGATCCCATCAGAAATGATGCATAGAGCGGCCAAAATAAGTGTGCCTGTTCTAAAAGCCACGTATCATAGTCAAAAAATCATTCCAAGGCAGGTATTGATGAAGCCAGAAGTGTCTACCTTAAGCTGATGCAACAGCAACATGTTTGTCTGGCCATGGTTTACAATCTGTTAGCGCGTGTGAAAGATTTGAAAAGGATAAAGCACACAGAAAATCTCAAAGCTGCATATTTATACATGATCCCACATGTGCCCTGCATGCAAGGTGTGACAACGGAAAAGTAGTGGCACCCGAAAGTGGGTTTGAGTCAAATTTTGGTACTCCCTATATATCGACATCACGTTATGTGAAAGCTGTGCTATGCGAAATTAACAAAACCAGCTTCTTTGAGCCAAATATGACATAGATACGCATCAAAATGGCTTTTGTATCAGTCATGCGGAATCAGTTATCTCATGAACCACTGTGACGAGAATGGCATCGATGGGACGCTGCATTCCAATGACTACCAAGGAAACGGATATGTCTTTGGCAAACATTCTGATGTAACAAAAGAAAGCCTTATTAGGTAATTCTCGCCTTTCGTTGTTCCAAGGATTGCTGTTGTCATTATTCTCTGTAATTTACATCGGATTAGCCATTGTTGCATCCTATACTGCATCATTGTCTTGTATGATCCATTATGTGTCATTCAAAGTGTTTTTTAGTTAAGCCGAAAGCTTCTTGTGTTGTCGCTTTTACATAGGGACAAACATCACCTTTACTGGTAGCACTTTTGTCAAGCCCAGTATTTGATAGCTTTCATGCATTGATTCTGCGTTTGTATTGAGACTAACCACAAACAGCATCATGGCTATTTGACTCATCATTGTCCCCGTATTACTGTAGTCAATCGCTTCCGACCTTATTGCCATATTCGAATCTAATTCATCACGGCATCAGTGTGTGACACCGATTTTCAAAAAGATATGTTTTGGCGATTATGTTTGACTCAAAACAAAGTCGATGGTGTGAAAGATTATCCATAGATTGATGAATAGGCATGTCTTATATTTCATTTATTCATCATTACTTGAATGTACTTTGCGATTTCTTAAGAACAGCCGGTTGGTGGCAGCTGATATAGAGGAGACGTAGGTTGAAGATGCTGTCGATTTGCTTTGATCTTCTTTATGAGTGGCAACACAGGCATGCCAGTACGTGATATATGTAATGAATATCTTGAGCAGCACAATGTTAATTATGAGCAGTGTTTATCAAGAAATGAGCTTCCAACTCACCTGATATAGGTCGCATCCAAAGAAAAAGACAATCATACTCCGCGTGAGATCGTGATATTGGTGGCAATTGACTTCTTTACGAGTATATGCTTTAAACACACTGTCACAATAGGAGTCAGGTTCCAAATTCTTGAAGATATAGGTGCTTCTAAGAGCAGAGTACACATTTCTTAAGCATATAATGATATGATATAGGCATAGAACCTGCAGTGGACGAGCTTTGGTCTTGTGTAATAGACTTTTGAGTAAGTATATAAAACTCTGCCTTAGATGACATTACCTTGATAACTCCAATGAACATGTAAAAGTTAAGCAGCGTGCCAAAGACCTTGTATGTTATGTATGGATAGTTTTCGGCCAGTGATATGGTGGGACATGTGAATTGAAGATAGTAGTAATAGAAATCCACAAGAATGTTGCCTATTATCGGCCCCAATAAAAAATATTTCCTTGTAAGATGTGATGAGAAAGAGCATGGACTGTGATTCTCCTTGCTTACCCTGTATCAGGACCAAAAGTGCAACGGTGTCTCATTTCGAAGTAAGAAGAATAACAATCCAATCATCTGGTTCTTATATGCTTTATCGATATCAGCAGTATGTGTTACATTGTTTGATGTGCTCAGCAACCAGAAGGATATATATCAAGTGTCACCAGGTGACTGAGTCTAATTGGAGAAGATGGCAAGGAAAGGGTACAGACAGATGAGCTTCTGAAGCTCTAGCCAATAAGAAAGGGGAAATAGTAGCTGGGTAGTTGTCAATGCTGAAGTTGCATGAAACGCTTAAGGACAGGCATACGCCTTCTTCCTTCTCTTCATTATCATTTTCTTTCTTATCAATGGATAAACAAGGATACTCTAAGGGACAAAGGACAAAGAAGCACATGAAGCTGGTCGTCCTAGAACAAAGGAATCCGGCACACAATTGGCACTGCATTTCCAACTGACAACGTCCAGCATTCCAGTCTCGTCAACTCCTCCTCCAACAACACTTGTCTCTACTGCCAATGACACTTTCAAAGACCAAAAGCAATAGCAATCTTGAATCTGAGGAAGCAGGTGTACCACTATCTGATTTACTTGTGGATGTTGTGCCACAGCCTACCACGACCAACAACAATGAAGATGATGATGATGTTTTGGATATCGACACAGTAGACCAGCAAGAAAGCTTCATGAATGATGATGACAGTGAAGAGTCAGTTCGCGTACTATGCCATGTTCAAGAATATCTGCTCAAGATGCAGAAGCAAGTGGTTGATGATGTGCGTGAGCTTGGTGAACCATGTCAGTACAATAAGTCTTTCCGGATATTGCCTTCTTTGTTTTACGTCAAAACCTGAATTTAAGAATGCTTTACTTGACATGTATGTCTATCTGGATACCATACATATTGGCCAAACACTTTCAGGTAACTGTGATGTTGGCAAGAAAGATGGCACGTTATGCAATGGGAGAATTGGAGTCCAAAGGGTACAATTGATCGAAGGGTGGTTGATATCGACAGGTCAGTGTATTGTGTTCCTATTCCTATACGTGATTGACATATTGTGTACATGTTTCAACTCTTTATATGACTGGCACACGCTACCAATGCAATGCGAATAACCTGGTTACGCAGCAAGTGGCACTTTTAAAGACTGTTGGAGATATGGATGCCATCATGCACACAAGACTCTGTGGATTCAACGCTACGCCATGATCGACTTGGATTACAGTATCTGGAAATCACATTGAATTGAAAGTGTCAGCAGCCATCTATCACACAATCAATCTCACCTTCCAAAGATATCTTGCCACTCTTCGCATGACGATCAACAAGTTTATATTGATCATATTCCTTCAGCATTGTATCTTTGCAACTTCTGTTCAACGTACATTCAAAGCATGCAGGACCTTATGGATAAACAAATGACTTTATTGGATGGCAATTTGGCTGACAACTTTGGGGAAAGTCAACAGCAAGCAAGCACATCAACATTGCTTGACAAGATTGCCGCTGGTCGTTGGTCATGATGATATTGATTACACAAGTATACAACTTTTGAATCGGCTTCGTAGGAGACAATATGCATGAATAGTCCTTCACAGTCATCAGCAGGATTGTGCATCATGACACCACGTTCCTTGGGCTCAGCCATGATCACTTGCTTGATGACATGCGTAACGACAATCCACTTCTTTGACTCTTGACCAAATTTGTGCTGCTGACACTCAGTCCTCTCCTCAACAGTCTATGAGCCTTCTTGGATCATTGGTGACGACAATGGGCACGCGCATCATGTGTACTGGCTTTAGCTTTCAACTTGTCACCATCAAGCATCAAGCGAACACGATCCACTTTGGCTTCCAGTTTCATATCTCCCACCTTTTGAAAGATATCATCAAGATCCTTGACAGTGGTGTCGTCGGTTGAATTACAGTTTGTGATATCAGCACCATTGTTGGCAGCAACTTCCCAGAGAAGTGTCTTCAAGTTAGCAGCAAACGTCGATGTACAGCATCCCTGGATGATATGATTGTAGCTCTTTGGAGATAGATTTGTGCTGCAGGCAGCCATGTTCGTGAGTGAGAGCGTGAATACCTTATATGTGAGCACAGACAGCACAAATAAAGATCTTTCTCCTTTTTCGAGTCTCAAATGTTTATCCTTGTTAATCACTTTTGATTGATATACACCTTCCAGTTTCGCACCTTTAATACACATTCTATAGTGCTGGAGTGTCAATTTGAATGCTGATAATGTGTCTATCTTAATAAACCTTCTTTAAAAAGACTTGGTAGCAAACAGTGAAGATGAAACACATGTTTGAGTATGGATCAAGAGGAAGCAAAAGGTGCTACATGCACTGACATGTCCATTACAATGATTGTAGTCAATACACGATGATAAGACTATCTCACACCCATGGCGTATATGACGCACAATACAACTTCATTCATGTAACACAGTTTGTGATTATCCAAATTGCTCAAGGCATTCAATGTAAACTGCTTCACCATCCTGCATACTACTCAACCTAAAACTAACATCATCAAGGCAATAACAAGTGTTGTTCTAATATCAAGTGTTTATGGTATCAATTGGTGATGTAAACCTACTGCTAGTTATCTATAGACAAGAACAAGATGCCGTCAACAGTGATCTAGATCGTGACAATCGTTGTTTTATTGTGATAGTACATCATTCATCATGGGGTGATAGGAAACAAAGAACACTATATCATGGATAATGCTGATTTATGATTGATTGTTGTTGGCAGATGTCTGCTTTTCGTCGGGAATATATTCTTTGCCGGCAACAAAGATAAACTCTTTCTTATCGGAAGGCTCGTAAACGGGGGGAGGAGCAGCAACAACAACGTGAGCATCCCAGTTTTCTTCTTCTTGTTCTCGCTTAACGACATTGGTGTAACGATGGATGGCAAAAGCGAAATGGAGCTATAAAAACAAGTATGAGTATCATCACTTGACTTTATCCTTTCTTGATTGAAATACCTTGATAAGCATATTGATAGCCATGGCAAGAGTGACTAACCATGCACTAGCACTGTAAACAGATTCGCAAGATTCCATATCAATGGGATCATCATTGGGTGCTTCTCGTACAACTTGTTCACAAATCTCGGTATGCATGCTGAATAACAAGTAGGCACTTGCCACAGAGAACAACATGTGAAGAGCAAGGTCGATCCAATAGAATGATGAAAATAGACGTAGATGCTTGGCATTGTGCTGCGAATAAAGAAAACCACATTGCATAACTCAGCAAACACTATCAAAGAGAGCAGAAAGGCATGTAAAAGAACCCTTACCTTGACGACACCAATAGCACCAGCAAGACAAGCAAAACCAGAGAGATATGAATACATTGTCAAACCAAAGACTGTGCCTCCATCAACATTCTTGAGCTCGTCAGAGAGTGCAGTAAGAGTAATGGCTCCATAGAAGTGAGAAATGGTGCCAAGAATAGCAAGAAGCAAGGTGCCAGTTCTTTATATTACACTGATGAGTTAGTTGGGCTCGACATTGGGTTGTAAAGGACTTACTTGAGACTAATGCAGAAGCAACACTTATCACGGAAAGCCATAGTGTAAAGTAAGCTGTGAAAGAAAGGTGTAGAATGGATGAAAAAGGCTGCTGTCCCAAAAATACCATTCTGAGTTGAAGCTGCTTTAGTCCAATGCTCTCTCTCCTCCTCCTCACATACATTTCATCCTTTGTTTTAAACCAATCATGCTTTTTAGCTTGGATGATCATGGGAGACAGTATTCATCATCACCTGCATTTGCCCTTGCAAGTTATAATGCCATCTTTGGGTTTGAATACTACTTTACTCTCTTGTGCCACCATTGCTAATCACTCCACTCCTCAACAAGCACAAGCTTTATCATCCTTTTCATTTACTACTCTTTCCCTTTCTCGCTTTCTCCCCACTGCCACATCGACTATATTGTGAAATGATAGCATTGACCATGCCAAGAGTAATAAAACATGACACATGGAACAAATTGGATATGCCACGTGTTGTATTTGAAAAGCAGTGTTGTCATGCATATATTGGACATGTTCCATATGCTATTTGTTTGACTTTTGCCTTCCCTATGACCCATAACAATGAAGCAAGCATACAATGACACTTGTAAACAAACATTCTCCCAATCAGTCAATACACAGTTATTAGAGAATACACAGGGTTGAACCCAGTATTGTATTAATCCAAAGGTATATATACAGTCTAATGCAACGGGTGATGATGATGAGATCAAACTATTATGAACAGGGGTTGTTGGGGAGAATTGAGAAAAGAGGAGATAGTAGCAATAGTATAAGATGATGGAGCATTAAATTTACTCATCAAGGTACTCCTCAGGTGAAGGGCAAGTGCACATAAGGTTACGATCACCCCAGGCATCATCAACACGAGCAACAGAAGGCCAGAACTTGTTTTGACGAAGATGAGCCATAGGGAAAGCAGCTTCTTCACGAGTGTAAGGATGATCCCACTTGTCAGACATCATCACTTCAAGAGAATGAGGAGAGTTCTTGAGCACATTGTTTTCCTTGTTGACCTTGCCATCAATCACATCTTGAATTTCCTTGCGAATAGCAATCATAGCATCACAGAAACGATCAAGTTCAGCCTTGGATTCAGATTCAGTAGGCTCCACCATAAGTGTGTTGGTGACAGGGAATGACATAGTAGGGCTGTGGAAACCATAATCTTGAAGACGCTTGGCAACATCAATAGCTTCAATACCCTTGGGGACAAATGGGCGGATATCGACAATAAATTCGTGTCCACACATGCCATTCTCGTTGGTGTACAAGATGTCATAGTGATCAGCCAAACGAGCACGCATGTAATTGGCATTCAATAAAGCAGTCTTGGTAGCTTCAGTCATACCTTCACTACCCATCATCTTGATATAAGCCCAAGAGATAGGAAGGATGGAAGCTGAACCATAAGGAGCTGCAGATACAGGACCAATAGCGTTTTGACCACCAGTCTTGACAACAGGATGACCAGGAAGATGAGGAGCAAGATGTTCCTTGCATGCAATAGGACCCATACCAGGCTATAAATAAAAAAAAGTGATTAGATACAACACATCTTGATATATCCTTTAAGCCATTATACTTACACCACCACCACCATGAGGAATACAGAAAGTCTTGTGCAAGTTCATGTGACAAACATCAGCACCAATTTCGGCAGGCTTGGTAAGACCAATTTGGGCATTAAGATTGGCACCATCCATGTAAACTTGACCACCATACTTGTGAACAGTCTCACAAGCTTCAACAACACCAGGTTCAAACATACCAAAAGTGGATGGATAAGTCACCATGAAAGCAGCAAGTCTGTCCTTGTACTTCTCAGCCTTAGCCTTAAGATCAGCCATATCCAAATTGCCATTGTTATCACACTTGACAATGACAACATCCATACCAGCCATAGCAGCAGAAGCAGGGTTGGTACCATGAGCAGAGATAGGGATCAAGCACACATTACGATGTGCTTCACCACGTGATTCATGGTAGGCACCAATGGCACGTAGACCAGCATATTCACCTTGGGCACCAGAGTTTGGTTGCAATGACACTTCATCAAAACCAGTGATTTCAGCAAGATCCTTGGAGAATTCATCAAGCATGATACGATAGCCTTCAGTTTGATCTTCAGGAGCAAAAGGATGGATGTTACCAAATTCAGGCCAAGTGACAGGTACCATTTCAGTAGTAGCATTAAGCTTCATAGTACAAGAGCCAAGAGGAATCATGGAGTGAACAAGGGACAAATCACGGCTTTGAAGTTGATGAATATAACGCAACATTTCAGTTTCAGAGCGATAGCTGTTGAAGACAGGATGTTGCAAGTAAGGAGAAGCACGCTTCAAGGGAACTGGAATACCAGATGGAGCATCAAGAGCTTGTTCAAGATTGATTTGTTGTCCTTCCTTGCTGAAAATAGAGAACAAGTCAGCAACATCTTGCTGAGTGACACTTTCATCAAGAGTCATGGAGACAGTGTGAGCATTAATGGCACGCAAGTTGATTTGCTTCTCAAGAGCCTTTTGAAGAACAGCAGAAGAGCTTTCAACCTTGACTGAAAGGGTATCAAAGAAGGCGCCATCATTTTCAATGGTGTAACCAGCGGTACGCAAACCTTGAGCAAGAACTGAAGTCATGTTGTGGATTCTGTTGGCAATGTTTTTGATGCCCTAATCAATCACATGAGTCATTTTGTTCCTTACATACACAAGATGTTGTAATTTTTTACCTCTGGACCATGGTAGACAGCATACATGGCAGACATGTTGGCAAGCAATGCTTGAGCAGTACAGATGTTGCTGGTAGCCTTTTCACGACGTATATGTTGTTCACGAGTTTGCAAAGCAAGACGAAGAGCTGGTTTGCCTTGAGCATCCTTAGACACACCAATCAAACGACCTGGCATACGACGCTTTTGATCATCCTTGCATGCAAAGAAAGCAGCATGAGGACCACCAAAACCAAGTGGAACACCAAAACGTTGGCTGTTACCAAGTGCAATATCAGCACCAAATTCACCAGGAGCCTTGAGAACAGCCAATGCCATCAAATCAGTAGCAACTGCCACTTTACCACCTGCAGCGTGAACAGTAGCAGTAAGAGCTTCATAGTCATGGACTGTACCACGAGTGTTGGGATACTATATACAACAAGGTTTAGCCTGATGGACATACACAACAACAAAAAATTTGATCCTTTGTCAATTTACCTGCAACAAGACACCAGCCAAATCTTTCTTGTGCTCTTCAAACTTGAAGTTGAAGACATTGGCTACCACCACGTTGATGTTGAATGATTCAGCACGAGTCTTGAGACAAGCAATGGTTTGGGGATGGCAGTTTTCATCAACAATAAAGGTGTTCTTGGCACGACGACCGGATTGCCAGCACATGAGCATAGCTTCAGCAGCAGCAGTACCTTCATCAAGTAAAGATGCATTGGCAATAGGAAGACCAGTCATATCAGAAACCATGGTCTGGAAGTTGAGAAGTGATTCAAGACGACCTTGAGAAATTTCAGGCTGATAGGGAGTATACTACATAATTGACATGACACATATCAGATACCCATGTCCCAAAACAGCAAGCTGTCATTCCCAAATCCTTTCTTTACCTGTGTATACCATGCAGGGTTCTCCAAAACGTTTCTCAAAATGACATTGGGCACAACAGTGTCAGTATAGCCCATACCAATATAAGAACGATACACCTTGTTTTTGGAAGCAATGCTCTTAAGACGCTTGAGCAATTCACGTTCTGGAACACCTTCACTTAATGCCAAAGTCTTGGGAGAGCGAATAGCAGGAGGAATAGTCTTGGACAACAATTCATCAATATCCTTAAGACCAATAGACTTGAGCATAGCTGCTTTATCGGCATCATCAGGACCAATGTGTCGACGTGGAAAAGTATCAAGAGGTTTAAACACTTGATGAGTGGCACCTGCAGGCTTGGAAGCATGTTGTAAACGAATGAACATTTGACGAGGAGTATTGCGTGCTACAGAAGTAGCAGGAAGAGTACGCAAGGCAGTAGGACGTGCAAGACGAGGAACCATGGTGCGTGCCATCATGGCAGCACTTCCACTCTTGGAAGCAAGGGCTCGAGATAACATCGTGGTATAAAAGTAGCCCAAAAAGAAAGAGAAGGGTGTTGCAGTTAAATCCGTGAACAATGTTGGCCTAAATGCACGACTGTATTTATATAAAGATTGGAATGGATATGCTACTATCAGGCTATTGGAGAAGGATAGGACTGATTTCTTACCATTAGAGGTGATCTTCCTGCCATTAGAGGGTGCCTGGCGGTCCCGGGTTCTTCCACCGTGCCCAAAAATCAAGTCACTTTTTTCATCACCCTAAAAATCTCTTCTTGGTATATCTTTTCATGCAGGAGGTGGTTTTTTTGCTGCTGTTGAATCTATAACACACTTACCATGTGGCGTGAACAAGTGATTTGATCCAATGTTTTGTTATCCATCACCCAACACATACATATATGCCATCCTTTATCCCCAATTCACACTTTAGTGTTTCTTTTTTTCCATGGCTCCCCACACATTGTTGCATCCATAAGGGGAAGCCTATTTTCTATCACTTTGCCCGCTCCGCTAAACATCATCACACACATACAACCCCGCATCCACCGAGTCAATACTATTTTCAAGCCGTTCTTTAAAACAACACCACTCTTTTCCTTGATCCATGATATAAACATGTCGATCCAGCACACTTTTCGATTCCTTTTCCAATACGATGTCTGATGTATTCTCTTGAATGTGCTATATATCTTGGCAATGAATGAGAATGGTGGTGTTATACAATGGTTGTAATTCTTGTCTAAAAGAAGTTATCATCTTTTTCTTGATTGCCGGTCTGAGTCGGGTTTCACATGGATTCATAATCGACTCGCCACATCATCTTTTTGTTTCATCTACACAGTGAAATGGTCATATTCACATAACAAGATATCCGTGGTTGAACAAATAATACCATCATTTCAAGGATCCTCTATTATGCAATTCACACATACAATCGATCATTGGTAGATGCGTGGGATACTTTGCTTCCCTTCTTTCTCTCTTGTTACGCCACGATTTGCATAAGGAAAGAGTGTCTCTTTGTTGGGTAATCAGCTAGAAGCCAAATGGATCATTCATTATAGCATAAAGCTATAGATCAGCATTCATTGTATTGGTGATTCATTGGTCGAAAGGAATACTTTATTTGCAGTGTAGTTGATATGCATATGCTGATTGATCCATGCACTTGTGCAAACTTTCGTTGTTGACTGCCAGGTGTATACTACTACGTGTAGGATTGGCTTGGGATATGTTATTGTTGCCAACAAGTCATCTTGATCATCCAAATACCTCTTGAAATGAAATGAAAAGCATTGCTAATACATGACGCGTACAAGGGTGTATGTGTATGTGTAAGCCAGTGAGTCAGTATGCAAGCAACAGGCGTCGTTGTTGAAGCCAGAATAAATTTGTGCTGTGGAGTCGTCGTATCTTCCGTTTCTTCACAACACCGACCATGTCATGGAATGAGAGCTACGATGCCTCTGGTAAAGCTTATACTCTTGAACGTTTATTCTATACTGGATAACAGCAAGCTAAACTATTGCAATGCATCTACAGGTTCGAAATCGGCAGCCGATCTAGCGAGTTCGTTTTTGAATTCTGTTGGTCAAGAGCTTCAAGGCTCTTCAAGTGGTGAACAAGCTTACTATGACTCTAACGGTAGGTTGTACTCTATTGGCTTGTTTCTTGAAAGTGACTCTTGTATTACGTATTGTAGGCCAGTACGATCATGGACAACAGGAAAAGTACAGCAGTCGAGACAGAGATGACTACCGTCGAGAAAAGGACTATTACAGAGATGAGTATCGTCGTAGTGACCGTGATAGTGAATACCGACGTAGCAGCAGTCGACGTTATCGAGACCGTTCACGCGAAAGAAGAAGAGGACGTTCAAGATCTCGCGATCGACACCACCATCACCACCGTAGTAGTAGAAGAGGAGAAGATGATTATCGAAGACGTAGAGAGTCAAGTCCACATCGTAGAAGAAGAAGCAGTAGCCGTCGTGATCGTGATGAAAACGTTGTTCCTTTGCACAAGCGTGAAAGAAAGCTCAACAATTGGGATGTTGCACCTGCTGGTATGGAAGGAATGACAGCACAACAAGTCAAGCAAACAGGTAAAAAAAAAGGTGTCATCAAGGATGGAATGGGGATGTATTCATGTCTATGATGAAATAGGTTTATTTCCACTTCCTGGTCAAGTGGTGGGTACACGTACTCCTCAATCATTTGCTCCTCCAAGCAGCCACGCTTATATGGCCGATGGATCTCGTGTAAGAGTGACTCAAGGTGCTGCTGGTCCTGTAGCTCTTAATGCAACACTTGCAAGACAAGCACGAAGATTGTATGTTGGTCAGATACCCTTTGGCGTTGATGAGAACACCATGGCCGATTTCTTCAATACAACAATGCAGCAGATCAACACTACGAATCAAGACGCTGTCGTTTCTGTCCAGATCAATCATGATAAGAACTATGCTTTTGTGGAGGTATGAAGACTTTTGTTACAAGGCAACAAGGATGACTGATATCATGTATTAGTTTCAAACACCTGAACAAGCAACAGCTGCTATGCAATTTGATGGCATTACTTTCCAGAATCAGACGCTCAAGGTGCGAAGACCTAAAGATTATCAGCCACCTGGTGGTGAATATGTGGATACATCTTCAAGTAAGTTTGTTTTATACTGTGGATGAAAAGAATGAGATGCTAAATCCTACATGACTAGCTGCTGTACCTGATACTCCCAACAAGATCTTTATTGGTGGTTTGCCTATCTATTTGAATGATGATCAGGTGATTGAATTACTCAAATCATTTGGTGAGTTACGTGCTTTCAATCTTGTCAAGGATCCTGCTACTGGACAATCAAAGGTATGTTTAGAGAAAAAGGAAGATCAGCAAAGTATTCATGTGTTGTCATGTAGGGATTTGCATTCTGTGAGTATGAAGATCCTAGCGTCACCGATCTTGCTTGTCAGGGACTGAACAACATGGAACTGGGTGAGAAGAAGTTGGTGGTTCAGCGTGCTAGTGTTGGTGCGCACAAACATGATCATACAGCACCATCGACAATGTTTATGCCTATGGTGGTAAAGGAAGATGATGCAACAAGAGTAGTCCAATTGATGAACATGGTAACACCTGAAGAGCTTGAGGATGATGACGAGTATCAAGGTATATCTATCACTGATGGATGGGATATGGACATGGATCTTGGATTAACACATGACATGTAGATATTTGGGAAGATGTAGCAGAAGAATGTGGCAAGTTTGGTCGTATCTTAGATATGAAGATTCCTAAACCACAGGGCGGACAACCTGTTGCTGGTCTTGGCAAGGTAAGAAAGGCTTGAAGCATATGTGGATGTGACAAGATTGCTGACTCTTTTTCTCTTTTACAGATCTTTTTGCGATATGAGACAAACGAGGATGCCATGACAGCGTTACGTGCCCTTGCAGGTCGCAAGTTTGCTGATCGAACAGTCGTCACTAGCTTTGTGGATGAAGAACACTACTTGGCTGATAACTTTTAGCAACTTTTAGTCAATGTGTAAGGAGCAACAAAACAGATAGTCAATCAATCTTTTAATATAAAACTAAAAAAGCAAGTTCTATCTTTTGGTGTATTGAATGTAATCTTGAATGCAGGTTTATTGAGTAGTGTAATGGTGGGTGAAAGAAAAAGGAAAACAATGCACATCTAAGTCCAAAGACGCAGGGTGCCATCTGCGCCAGAGGAGAAAATCCAGGGTTGTGTGGGATGGAATTCAATATCCAGAACACCTAAAGAGAATGCATAAGTGATTGGTTGTAAGAGATGATCAGATTCACACTTACCAAGAGCATCTTTTGTCTCGTGTCCTCGCAAGATTTTGACGGGTACAATTAATGGGTTTTGCAAGAGATCGTTGTATACCATGCCGTGGAAGACTTGAATAGTGCCATCATCGGATGAGGATGCAAACAATGGGTAACGTTTGTGATACACGACTTGACGTACAGCCTTCTCGTGATAACTAAATGATAAAGTCAGCATGCAAGATGAAGCCAAAAGAGACATGTTGTACATACCGAAGCGATCTATAGGGTCGAGAGCTCAAATCCATATCGAACCAGCATACACGCTTATCATAACTGCCAATAATGACGTTATC
Organism: Lichtheimia ramosa; assembly: GCA_008728235.1. Lineage (NCBI taxonomy): Eukaryota > Fungi > Mucoromycota > Mucoromycetes > Mucorales > Lichtheimiaceae > Lichtheimia > Lichtheimia ramosa. The sequence goes on along the minus strand of CP031827.1, from coordinate 547,464 downwards.
ACCACCTGGGTGAACATCGATACTTGAAATCCACTTCATGCTTGGTTGCAGAGTCTTGACAAGTTCTTGTCGCATCAAATCATATACACGTACATACATTTGTGTCTAGAGATAAACAACAGCATTTTAGTACACTAATGATCCAATCATCATAATTCAATAAACTTACTGCAACAAAGAAGATAGGCTTGATAGGATGGAAAGCCACCTTTTGAACAATACCCTTGAGTCGTCTGAAAGGCATTTGAGTGAGATGTTTGGTAGTTTGATGCATATAAAGTGCTCTGGCGTCAGGTGATACAGTGGCGAAATAGTCGCCCTTGCGATGCCATGTGATTTGCTTGACAGTTTGCTGATGTTGCAATCGCACCTTGTAACCAAGCTTTTCTTCTTCACTTTCAGAAGGCTTTGCCCATGAAATGATAACTGCACCATCACCAACAGGACGTGTGTAACCACCCTTGACAAACTGATCTGTGGACATGGCAACTTCAGGTGCACATAAAGTAGGAGGCGAAATCAATAAAACTTGACCATGACCAACAGAGATAGCAAAGAGCCACAAGTCTGGATTAGGATTCCAAGCAAGTGTATGGATGACTTCTTCAAAGTGCCAAGTGAACAAACAACGGCCTGTAAGCACTTCCCAAAGACGAACAGTCTTGTCATCTGAGCCTGAAAGTGCATAAAGTCCTGAAGAATGGATTGACAAGCAGCGAATACGAGCAGTGTGTCCTTCATATGAAAGTGCCTGACGAGTAGGGAAAGGTTGAAGATCCTTTGGACTGGGAAGTTTTGGAAGAAGTGAATCAGGATCGACATTGAGCTATTGAAAAGAGAAATAGAATGAATATACAAGAACAATCATAGCAAGATGATGGTAATACATACTCTGTTTTTCCTCACACGAGGTGCCAAATAAAGATCCAAACAACGCTGGAATCGTTCCTTGATGAATCGATCGTATGCTGGCACATGACGCAAACTCTTATACCTATAACACAGATGAGTATAACTGCAATCATGAATATATCATCAACTTACTTCTTTGGAAGATAATTCTTTGGTCGATCCTCTTCATCCATTTCATTCCATGCCTTAATCTCGTCTTCGTCAGGAAGATATTCAGCTGGTGGATTGTAACTTTCATCATGTTCAGGCAACTTCATCTTGGGTGCAGCAATGTGCATAATGTGATCCTTGTGTGGAGTGTCATCATCGCCCCATAAGTTGTAAAACTGTGGCTTCTCATCCTTGGGTTTCCTTGGAACAATACGTCCTTGTCGAATGGCACGCACAATTTTCATGATCTAAAGTCATTGTACATGAGTATCATACTGCTTATTTGTTATCCAATCACTCATTTACCTTCTTGTGTTCCCATTTAGATGGTACGAAACGACGCTTGGGTTCAGGTGCAGCTGACAAAGGCATCACTTCAGTCTTGCTAGTGAAGAATTCCACAGTAGGCTCATAAGGATTGTAACCAGCATCTGGAATCTCGCCTTCTTGCAGACGTCGAATGATATCCAACTCCTCGTCGTTCAATACAATGTCTTTGCCTTCACGATCACTGCGTACTGTCTTCCAAGAATCGGGATCATCCATAGTCGACAAGAACTTTTCAAGCTCATCACCAGTAGCAGGCTTAAGCACACGTTTGCCATCAATGTCATAACCGATATGGGGTAAGTCTTTGTACCATTCAAGAGGTACATTGCCAATGGTATTCTCAGTCTACTCATATGCTATGTTAATAAACCAGTTATATACATCCATCACTCATTATACCTCTTCTGTGGAAGAATCGCTGTCATAGTTTGCTTCAATCTCGGGCAACTTTTCACGTTTTTGGTGTTCATCAGCATTCCTTCAAGAACCATCATTAGTCCTCATGTCACAATGATAGTTGTATCATCTTCTCACCTTGCCAATTGTTCATCTTCCTCTTCAAGATCAGCTTCATCCAAGCTATCACCTGCCATATAATCATCCTCATCCTCCTCCTCTTCTTCTTCATCGTCTTCAATGATGTCTTCTTCATCAGCTTCATCTTCATCATCATCTTCGTCACTGCTTAAGCTGACTTCAGGGAAAGCTTCAACATCGCTGTTGTCCACAGACTGATCGTCGTCGTCGTCGTCAGATTCCTCGTTCTCCTCGTCTGAAGAACGCATGTCAATAGCAATGTCACCCAGATCTTCGTCTTCACTTTCAATTTGCTCGACAGTGCGTTTTTTGGAAGCTGGTTTTTTGCTGGTGGTGGTAGTAGTAACAGGTGCTTGTCGTGGAGTAGGTGTCTTTTTCTGTACAGTCGTCTTTGTTGGCTTTGACTTGGCTGTAGTTGGTGCCTTTTTGTCAAGCGCGTTCTTCTTCACTGCAGTGTTGGATTTCGGCATGGTGAATGTGTTGCTGGTTGCCCTTTTCCCCCAAACAAAAGAAAACGATCGGGACGAGTTTGGAGATCTGGAAACAGAGAGTTCAAGTCGCCGTTGAAAAAAGTGTTAATCAGCCACCCAGTGCTTCTGCCGCCCACCCATTAACCTACGCTCCCATTGGCTGTGCGATTTTGACAGGCTATTTTGTTGTCAATGCTTTTCTTTATTTGTCTACCAGTGATTGATCTTGCTGATTTGATGGAAACATGTATTGAATGAGAAACTGGGACTTTTCATGGTTCAGCTTAGAGGAAGAAGAATGTCACATGGATACTAGATATAATGTTCAATCTAGTATAGTCACTGTAAGCCATCTATCTGAAGGAACAATAAAAAGTCATCACCAGCTATCAAGCTATGCGTTGCAATTGTGTTCCTGCATAACCAATTACCTGATTCATTGTTGATCCAGCTATATACATACATTGCCATACATATATTCTGCGTCATATGTATCGGTCTGTTGTCTCATTTTAGCAGGACTCTATTGGATTACGCATGTCTGCGTCAGATCTTCTCCTTACAAAGCATACATTGATCCATAATGAGCTCGAAATAAGGAGAATGGACACTGACACCGACATTGCATTGAAACAAAGGGGTCATCTACCATTATTGTATTCGAATACTACATGATATGCTTTATTAGAAACTGAAAATGATACGACATCTCACGTGGTGGATGTAACAATAAAGCCTAATTTAAACATACAAAGATCAGTACATCAGATGACGTTACTGTGCAAGTGTCGTATTATCATATCGTTGTCGTTGGGTCTTCATTATTATATGTGGGGTTCTATTTTCACGAGGGAATCAAGGAAAGCACTAAAATGGCAATTGGGGTTGTGCCTGAAAACAATATACTTGCTTGGCACGTTTAGTCCGATCGACAGCCATTATTCGTTTCCCACACAATCCATCAATCTTCATGACATTAAAAAAGCAACAGCAACAACAGCGTGATATTCCCATAGTGATATGACATGGGACATGAGAAAACAACTACTTGATCTTGGCATAGTCTTGATTTATTGGGGGAAATAAAGAGAACAATGAGGAGAAATGTCTAAACACCGTTGGGGGAGCACAGAAAAAAGATAAAGTTCGTCCAATTGCTGTTTAAAAGCAGCTTAAACCCGCTTTTTCCTTTCACTTTTCCTTTGTCCATTTCTTGTCATTCCATCACGTTATGGTCTCCAATTTGTCACTTGAAGGTCGATTGCCAGGACATGCTGGTGCTCTTACTCCAGACCAAGTTGCTGCCCTGAAGAACATCTGGTTACGTCTCTTTGACTTATTCAAGCAACCTGGTGAACCTTATACTCCACCTGCTGACAGTGATTCATCCTCCCAAGCATCTTCAGAAAAGCAAGAAAAGAAGAATGGTGGTGGTGGTTGGTTTGGTTTTGGAAAATCATCTTCAGCACCTGCCAAAGATGCTCAACAAGATAAACCCGTATTCCTTGGCAAAACAGCTGATCCTCGTTGGATGTCATTGACTCTTGAAGAAGCCATTAAGCTCATTCCTGGTGAAAAGCTTGAACGTACCTTTTGGCATATGGTGGCTACTGATAATCCAGATGCATGTGTCTTGCGTTATCTACGTGCTAGAAAGTGGGATGCCGATGCAGCTTACAGAATGATCATCAATACGCTTCGATGGAGACTTCATAATCGTGTTGATGACATTACCAAACTTGGTGAATCCGGTCTTGTCATTGAATTGAATAAGCTTAAGCCCCAACTGGGTGATGACTTTATGCGACAGATCAAGTGTGGAAAGGCTACCTTGGGTGGTCCTGACAAGTCAGATCGTGGTATTTGGTATGTGAAAAAGAGGATCATGGATCATGGAATGGGATTCTAACATGCCATTGGAATGTTATATAGCTTTCTCAATGTCCAACTTCACCACAAGGAAGATCAACCTTTTGAAGCCATTCAAATCGCTGCCTTATATCTGATGGAGACTGCTCGTGTCTTTTGTGGATATCCCATGGTGAATGCATGCTTGGTATTCAATTTGGATAACTTTACCCTTGCCAACATGGTACGTTGTTGTCAATTGTGAGAAACTAGGAGATTGATATTCACCTTGGATCATCTGTTTAGGATTTTGACTTTGTCAAGTTTTTGATTACATGCTTGGAGAAATATTACCCAGAAACTCTTGGCTTATGTTTGATCCACAAAGCACCTTGGGTGTTCTCAACAGGTACAAAGTGTAACATGACTTGCAGACAATGAGTGAAAAAAGCTTATTAACTTGTGCAACCTTGTAGTTTGGGCTATGATTCAGCCTTTATTGGATCCTGTGGTAGCAGCCAAGATCAAGTTTAGCAAGAATTTGGATGAGCTTCAAGAATATATCGACATTGGAAGTGTACCTGTGATTATCTCCGGCAATCCAGATCGCAAAACCAAGGATGAAGCTACCATTGCTGATGATCCTCTTCCTGGTACCTTGGAAGTGCCTACATCAGAAGAGTATTTGGCATATGAACAAGAAAAGAAGGATTATACAAAGGTCACTGAAGAATGGGCCAAGAGCGAAATCGTTGCTGGTCAAGAAAAGGAAGATGCTCTTGCACGTTTAGGACGTGGTCGTCAATATCGTCTTGCTCGTATTCGTGCTGAGAAGGATTTACGTGCTAATACAAATTATCATCAAAAGGGTCTTCTCAAGCTTACTCCCGATGCTCATTTGTATGTCGACTTTGGTGGTGACAACTGGGTTGAACAAGACATCACAGATCGTGTGTAATTAGGACATCGCCACTTGTTTTCCCCAACGTCATCCTTCTTTTTCCCTTTTATACACTTTTTGACACATCTCCACCATAATACAATACTATGACACAATATCTTTACTATATTCGTCTACTTAAACCACCTCCAAATGTTATTGTTCCTGGACAACAGTTTAGTATTGTGTGGACTATCGACAACGATCTTGGCGAAATGCCATTCTTGCAACCATTGAGCGTCACTTGCCATTTGCTAAGCAACAATCCAGCAACACGTTTCGCTTCAACAAGTTCAAAAAGTATTAAGCTTGAATATGACCCTTATAAGGGTGGTGGTATGGTGCGTAGCAACTTGACAATCACTGGAACCCTTCAACACCCCCTTCAACAACAAATACAACTTGTGCTCACCTGTAGCAACAACAACAGCATCAAGACCGGATCATCCACTCATTCAACGTGGTATCTTGCACAACAAGCTAGTGATGATACATGGATCATTCCAGTATGGTCACAACCAGTGCATCTTGGAAGATCAAGTGATATGGAAACATCGCGTGAATGTGAGCGACAGCTTATTGTAGGTCCTGATAACAAGATTGTCAAGATACACGAAAGCACGAGCCACACAATGGCTCACCATGTTTGGTAAGTGCAAAAGGACTAGAAACTAGCACGTGCCATTCATCATTTTGCTATTCTTGACAGGGATTGTGGAATATGGCTATGTCATTATCTTGCTCATTATACGCCAACAAAGCAATATAATCATGTGCTTGAACTTGGCAAGTGCTGGTGTCTTGTTTTCGTGCATACTTGTACTAACACTTTATTGACATCCACAGGAAGTGGAACAGCTATTGCTGGGATTTATGCTGCACATGCATTGTCACCTACTTGTATGTATTTGACTGATCTTCCAGAAGCAGTATCTTCTATCCAGGGCAACGTAGACATTCAACAATGGGACAATCATCAAAGAGTAGTCGTTGAAGCACTAGAATGGGGACAAGATGGTCAACAAGTCATGGACAATGAAGAACTGGACCTTGTGATTATCAGTGATTTGCTATACAACCAATCCAGTCATGATGTATTGATTGACACACTGAAAAGATTGATGGATCGACACTCTGGATTACAAACATTGCTCATCTACAAGCCAAGATATCCCAATGAAGAACGTGCATTTTTTGACAAGATCCAAAAGTTGGGTTGGCGTTGCACAATGGATACAACTACAGTCGATTGTTCTCCTTGCGAAGTTTATTGGATTGACATTGGTGAAAAGAAAGGATGTTCTTTATGCTAGTTTCCTTTAGCCTAATGTAATGTACTACTATTATTGCTTTGATAAAGTTACCTGCTTGTTATGCAACATTGTCATCCTAATCAACATTTGGTCCCTTTAATAACACGAGAAAGGTCTTGCATTCAATACCAACATATACGATAGAATAAAACTATCAGTTGCCCAATCATGTAATCGGATGTCATCTGCATTACAATGTGTGTAACACAATCAGAAACAGGGAGTGATCGTTGACGAATCCTGATACCAACTCGTGTTGAGCTCCGCGCGCATGTTAAGGAGAATAAGGATGAGCCATATGAATAGTGTCAATGATGGTATATCTTGTCATTTATTGTAACAAAGCTATTGTAATCATGTCAAAGCACAGGCCGAAACTGATGCTGCATGTATCATGGATCATGAAAGGCCGATGGGATTGTCACCATGGCGTAGACCAGCAGTCTGTAAACCTTAATTCACAAAGTTTCAATTTTGGCCTTTTCTTTCTCACTTGATGTTCCTGTCGTACCGTTTATCTTTGATAACCACCCATTCACAATGTCGTTGACGGCAGCATCTCTTCCACGTGAAATCCTTACTCTCATTAGCCAACACGTTGCCAAAGAGGACTACTTTGCTTGTCTCTATGTTTGCCATAACTGGTCCATTGCCTTTACTTCTATTCTTTATGCGACCGTGTCCATTACCAGCAGTTGTCAATGCTCACTCTTTTACGACTCTTTATTGGAATCAGCAAGGCGATATCGTAAGGGCTTACCCCAACGCACGAACCTTGGTCACTGTGTCAAGATATTACGTATCAAGGCAAGTCGTCCCAGAGCTGAAATGATACGACGATTACCAGGATTATGTCCTAATCTTCAGGTGTTTGATATCTCCAACGACCCTGGATTCACTTGGATTGACAATGATGCATGTCCTACAACACCTTATCGCGTAGCTGATCTTAAACGATTGCCAAGCAACGCAGGATACGCCACATTGTCATTGACACAGCTATCAATCACATCCGAATATGGCATAGTCAATCTCGATTGGCTCAATGGATTACAGATGCTCAAAAAGTTACAACTCAATTGGAGCAAGCAGATATGGTCATTTGAGCGCATGAACAAGGTTCATACTTGGTGTCCACTTTTGGAACGGCTGGATCTTGTTTTGGATCGAAGCGACTTTACAAAGGCAGACCTTGTTCGATTACAGATTCCTGAATCAATGCCGTCATCATCCATGCATCATATCAGTCTTACTATTCCATATCACTTTGCTGAATATCAAGCTGCAGCATGGTTGACTTATTTCTCTTCCAAATACCCGAATTTACGCGTGCTTTCTTTGAACACCAATCCTACACACCATTACAGCATGGCATTTGCACTTGAATATATGGATGCTCCTATTCTCAGCAGCTCAGTAGAATCAGCACGTTTACAATCCTATCGTCTTTTTGCAGAAAGTTGCTCACAGCTTGACACTGTACATCTCAAAGATATTGGACTTTACAGGCACTTTTTCCATACGTTGTGGGATACAGGACATATCAAATTACAACATTTGATGATTGATGAAAGTCGCAACTTTCCTAGTGGAACCATTGCTCAGTGTCTCGATTGGTGGAAAAGCAGTTTACTTTCACTTGGACTTAAGGGCGCCTCTTATATGCCAATGAACATCAATCTACCTTGGTCACTACGTTCATTATCCTATCTTTCTCATCTCGAGATTGTGCGTCCTTATGGCAAAGTGCCTATTGGTCTACTGTTAGATTGTGCTGCACATCTAAAGTCTTTGGAACTCGATGGTACCGAGCTATGCACCACTATGCCATTGTACACCAATACGCAAAGACGACTCTATTCTTCAGATCTATCTTCATCTTCTTTGCCACTTCATCCACTTCAACGGCTTGTTATTCGTGGTCACAACAGGCTTTCCGAGAAAGTCATCACCTACATTGGTCGTCGTTGTCTCTCTCTACAGCATTTCGAACTTGAATATTGTACTTTGGGTGACACTGACAAGGAAAACAAGGGTGCCATTCAATTGCCATATCAATCCTTGGTATCCATGACATTGAACAATGTCTCTTTATTTCGTTCCAATATCTATCGTAGTGGATCCCAGATTGAAGTATATGCCGTACACACAGCAAGCAGATTGGGACGTATCAGTGGAACACGTTGTGGTAAGTAAGGATGATAACGATCATGTATAGTGGATGCTGATGCCTTTATATTTAGATCATTATCGATGGTATGACCTAAGTGAATCTCATCAGCAGGAACATGTATTGGGACAATTGCCATCTGAACGACGTGGAGCAGTGCTACAATTGAAGAATCATTTATTGATCCAATGCCATTCGATTGATCGTCTTTATATTGGACAACGTCGACTTTTGCTTTGATGATAGTTACAAGCATTGTGTATATACCTTTCCCCCTTTTTTGTACTTAGTCCTTTTCTTTGTTTTCTGGTAACTAAAAAAGAGAATCTCTTCTTCTTTTTTGTGTGTGTCATTGATTGTTTATTGATGCTTAACACATAAAGATTGCTACTACAGAGTGATCCAGTTCTTTGATGCAGGCGTGTGTCATTTTGACATGTACTTCCTCGGTTGCACAGGCCGCGGTCACATTTTTCCGCTTTACTTGCAAGCTTAAGCCTTGTGCATGTCGGTTGTCTTGATCCCCATTCCTTGTCGTCTTGCCTTTCGATCAGCTCACTCTTATTCTACACGGTTTCTTTCACTCGTCAGTCGACAACAACAACAACAACAACGTCCATATCACATGGCTTCAGCACCTACCGACAACACAGCAGTATCGCCAGAGATCGATCTGTCTCAGTTCACGCCTGTCACTGAAGGCAAGGCTACCATTCTCTTCCCCAAAGGCAATGAAGTCTTTTACAATCCAGTACAAGAGTTCAATCGCGACATGTCAGTTGCTGCTATCCGTACTTGGAGTGAAATGTTTTTGGGAGAGAAACGTGCTCGTATTGAAAAGAAAGTAGCCAACTCCAAAGGTATGTGTGTGTGTTTGCATAACGATCAGGATCTGGAGGATGCTCATATATGTTGGACTAGACGAGAAGCAAAAGAAAGAGAGTGAAGAGGTAAAGGATCTCTAAGGATTGTATCACAGGGACTGACTGGTTGTTTAGCGATTGAAGAGTTACATCAACACACAGAGTTTCACTATTCTTGAAGCATTGGCTGCAAGTGGTCTTCGATCCATTCGTTATGCAAAGGAAATCCCATATTTGAAGCAGGTGACAGCCAATGATTTGGAAGAAGAGGCAGTTGAATCTATCAAGCGCAATATGAAGTACAATGGTCTTACCGAAGAGTTGTTACGACCTAATCAAGGAGATGCCATGTAAGTGATAATCATCTAGGCAAATTCAAGTCATCTCATTTTGATTTACTTTTGATAGGCAAGTCATGTACAGTGCTATTGGTAATGGCCAAAAGTATGATGTGGTGGATCTTGATCCCTACGGTTCTGCTGCTCCTTTCATTGATGGTGCTGTTCAAGCAGTTTCTGAAGGAGGTAACAAATGATAGCGATCTATCCATATTGCAATTCAACTGATCATGCCGAGCATAGGTCTTTTGTGTGTCACTTGTACCGATCTTGCTATCCTGACTGGTTCCATGCATCCCGAAACTTGGTAAGATTGGGTTCTATATGTCAAACAAGTTATTAATGGATCGATTTGTTAGCTTTGGAAAGTACAATGGTATGCCTTTGAAAGGCATGTTCCCACATGAAATGGCTCTACGCTTGGTGCTCAACACATTACAAACATCTGCTGGTCGTTATCGTCGTTACATTGTGCCACTTATGTCATGCAGCATTGACTTTTATCTTCGTGTCTTTGTTCGTGTCTTTACATCTCCAGCTGAAGTAAAGAAGGCAGCAAGGTATACTATCTATTGATTCATTGACTTTACAAGACACTGATAAATATTATTGAATAATAGCAAAACTGCTGTAATGTACGAATGCTCTGGATGTCACGCCTACAGTGTACAACCCCTTGGCAAGATTGACAAGAGAGAAAATGGACAAGACCGACATACACCTGGAACTGGTCCACCTGTGAATGCACTTTGTGATAATTGCAACAACATTCATCATGTAAGTCAGTCCTAAAAATAATCAACACTGCATATCTAAATGTCTTTGAACAAAAACAGGTTGGAGGACCAGCATGGGGAGCTGCTTTACATGATCAAACCTTTGTCAAGAAGATGTTGGAACATGTCAAGGCTAATGAATCCAACTATGGCACCCACCAACGTATGAAGGGCATGTTGACTGTGATTAGCGAAGAAGTGGATGCACCTTTGTATTGGACCCTTGCACGATTGACTGGAACTCTTCATTGCAATTCTCCCCCCATTGTAGATATCTTGTAAGTATCCTTATATGATTTGTTCAACATCAATGCTTACTGGAAGTGATTACACATAGCTCTGCTATTCTCAATGCTGGCTACAAGGTGTCTACATCTCACTGTGGTCCTGGTACGGTGAAAACCAATGCTCCATCACATGTTGTTTGGGATGTTTTCCGAACATGGGTAAGTTATCATGACTTGTGTGATCTTTATTGTTTACTCATTATGTGATGTAGATCAAAGATCATCCTGTTGTTATGGACAATATTCCTGAAAATTCACCAGCACGTGCCATCCTAAAGAAAGAGCCTACTACCAAAATCAGTTTTGCACGCCACAAGGACGCATACCCAGAGTCACGAACTATCAAAATTGCACGATATCCTCAGAATCCTGCTCCAAACTGGGGACCAAAAGCACGTGCCGGCAAAAAGAGAAAGCAAGCTGATGCATGAGCAATATGGTTACTGTAGTATAGTCTTCATTTAATAAACTTGAAAGTGGTTTTTAATGGAATGGGATGTCTTTGGTGTTTGGAAGGTGTTATGCGATCCAAGATCTAACTCCATCATCCTGGATTTGGGAGTGCATGTAATATGATCTATCATTCATGCTGCACATAGCATAGATCTCCATGCTCCTTATAATAAACTTGCATTCTTCATCCAATACTTGGCACATCCATCATCTTTTCATACTCTGGCTCCTTTAAATGTTCCCAAGTACTTGTCCCAGTGACATAAAGATGTAATATTGACTGCCTTACAGGGGTAAGTGAGCAAAAGGATACTGTTCCTGCAGCTGGATAGCTAATTAGTGATAGGCCAATTCCGGGATTACTTTATTGTCGAGCTTCTTGATCTTTCCCAAACGAATCATTCTTCTCATGCAAAGCAATAAGGTTATGTTCACACGCGTGTACGTAAGATTTTATTCACATCATCCACTTGAATCATTTACATTGTCGTTGGTACATAGCAATAGCATTGATGTTAAATAGGAGAATGTTTCTTTGTAGTACACGAGGATGATGACGCTTTGACCATGCAACAGGTGAGCTCACATTTGTAGCGGCGATTGAGACAGGTGTGAATGAATATGCATGGATTCCCACACGACAGCCCCCCTTTTCTTTTTATTCCCTTTCACTCATGAGTTCCTGTCTTGCAACTTGCCATTTACCAAGCTCCATGACTCCATCTCAAGTTCGATTTACTGTCTCCCAATATTATCACTACACTCGCATTGCAAACGCTCGTCGACTATTACACCACCCTTCAACCAGGTTGCGTCAGCCAGCTACATGTCGACACTACACCTCATCAGCTACACCTTGTTCTCGTGCTAGTACTTTGTATACAGCCAATACTTCATATCGCAACTGGCACTGCTCCAAGTGGACACAACATGGCTCAATAGCTGTTACCAGAAGCTTTTACCGAACGTCTGATCAAGATAACGAACCACTTCCTCCCAAGAATGATGGCACCACACCACAAATGCTTCAAGAAGATGAGTTATTAGGATACTTTGCACGATTAAGTAATCCACGCACAGTAAGTAATCATTGGGGACAAGATGATCGATCTAGGGAGATCAGGTCAAGGGGATGGGAGTTATTCTTTATCTTGAACAGAGATAGCTTGTTAGACATTTGGATGAATATGTTATTGGTCAAGAACGAGCAAAAAAGACATTGGCAGTAGCAGTTTTCAATCACTATAATCGAGTACGTGCCAATTTGTATCGCCAAGCCAGACAGCAGCAACGTCAAGAAGAAGAACAGCAACAACAAGCAGCAGCAACAACAACCATGGATGGACCTGGTGAAGGTGGTGGAGCACCCCATCACAATACTGATCCTGAACAACGACCATCAGTACCATGGCCACCATCCAATACGACTCGATTGGCACAAAGAGTCCCTGGTGAAATGGTGCCTGTGGAAAGGACTTCAGCTTATGGTAAGTGATATAAAAATCATCGGACGACAAAGTTTCTTACATCAACTCCTTTCCCCCTTACATAGCTGCATCTCGAAGGCGTACTTGGACAAATGATGGATTGGTTCATAATACTGGAGTATCATCCACTGATGGTGTTGGATCAACTGCAACTACAACTAGTACTCCTGATGACAATGATACCACAACCAATACCACGGGTGCTGATGGCATGATCAAACCAATCTCATCAAGACGTTCATCTCCTGAATCTCGGATATTGGATGATATGGAAGATACCACCGTGTTTGAAAAGAGCAATGTATTACTGATTGGCCCAACAGGATCTGGTATTGTTTTTGCTTTTATTGTCATCAGGTCCTTAGTACTCATATATGTCTATAGGCAAAACCCTGTTAGCAAAGACTTTGGCACAAGTGCTTCAAGTACCATTTAGCATGTCAGACGCAGTCAATTTCACTCAAGCGGGCTACGTCGGTGAAGATGTGGAATTGGTCATCCAAAGGCTATTGCAGGTATGTGACACCAATCTCTCGGATGATGGTGGGAAATGGATTATTTTATCGATGATGTAATCATTGTATTGACACGTGAAACTTGTTTATAGGCATGCGATCATGATGTAAAACGAGCCGAGACTGGTATTGTGTTCATTGATGAGATTGACAAGATTTCAAGGCGAACAGATGCATCCTCTTCATCACGTGATGTATCGGGAGAAGGTGTTCAGCAGGCAAGTCTACAAGGCGATGGATGATTGATATAACAGCATATTCATTGTTTTTCCTATTTTAGTCATTGCTTCGTATGCTTGAAGGAACCATTGTCAATGTCACTGATAAGTCACCTGTCAACAGCTCTAGTCATAACAAGCGTGGTGGTGGAGCAGGAGGAGGAAATGGATTGACCACGGGTACAACATCATTTGGTGGTGCAGCACAAAGCAAGCCTGAAGTCTATTCTGTGGATACAAGCAATATTCTCTTTATATTGAGTGGTGCCTTTATTGGATTGGATAGAGTTGTGTCAGATCGTGTTTCCAAAGGGGTAAGTTGTCGATGATGTGATCCTGTGAGCTCATATTCATGCGATTGTATATAGTCTATCGGATTCAATGCCACTATTCGATCATTAGATGATGGTGTTTCCGACAAGAAGAATGATGTTGATCCTCTTTCAATGGTCGAACCTGCAGGTATGTATTGTAAAACAATGAAACAATGACGATACTCATTGCATGATAGATCTGGTCAAATATGGGTTGATCCCTGAATTCATTGGACGTATTCCTGTTGTGGCATCTCTAAAGAGCTTGTTGGTGGAAGATCTTGTGCGGATTTTGGTGGAGCCAAAGAATTCACTTGTCAAACAATATCAAGGCCTTTTCCGATTGAATAATGTAATGTGTGCTTGAATGTCATGATGTTCGATTTGGAACGCTCATTGTTTACACTTTACTTCTGGAACAGGTTGATTTACACTTTAGCCATGCTGCTTTAAGATCTATTGCTGAAGAAGCTCTTGCAAAGAAGACTGGTGCACGTGGACTTCGACGTATCATGGTAAGAAAAGGAATTGAAGCAAATGGGAATGCGTTTATTCATCAAACTTGTAATTCTTCTCAGGAGGATTTGCTGCTAGAAGCCATGTACGATGCACCCAATTCATCCATCAAGCACGTTATTGTTGACAGCAAGGTGGCAACCAAAGAGAAACCCCACATATATCTTCCTGCTAGCCAACCGCATCTGGTCGACACCATCCTGGCTGAAGATGACAATACACTATTATCACGTGGTGACAACAATAACGCTGACCAAACGAGCACCAATCAAGATATCAACATTCGTAGAGAAATGTCTCAGCAGTTGTAGCACCTTTTTGTACCTTTGTATATTTCTCTTGTTCCCTTGTGTTTGATTACATCCAGATTTTCAACATGATACATTATATGATCCTTGATTGTATGTGATTATTGAAGATAGCGATAAAAGTACATGGGTGTTACTACATTGGGGATTTACTCGCCATCAGGCTTAACAGGTGTTAATTTGAGTCGAGGTACATAAACATCAGGCATCTCTGTTTGCTGTGGTGGTGGTGGTGCCGACAATCCTGTTGAGCGTTGATAAGATTCAGAATGCGGCTTGATCGCTTGTTGTTGTTGTTGCATGAGATATGCCTGCTGTTCCATAGAGGATCGAGTGGGTGATGTAGTAGATGTATGGGGTGGCTCACTAATGTTGCTTGATGACAAGTATTCATGTCGTTGTGTAGCTGCTTCCTGATAAGATGGTGGTAAGAAACTCTGATGCATTGGTTCGTTGCTGCTACCGCCTTTGCTGTCAGAGACATAATCTCTCTTTTCTGATGACTTGTTTGCTTGTCGCTTTCTTCGAATGAAAAAGAATGCAATGGCACCAGCAATAATGCCCACCTATCAAAGATACAATGGTGAGCATCCTTCTTAAAATTACATGACTCGGGATTCTTACGCCAACTACAACACCAACAACGATGCCTGCAATAGCACCACCAGATATACCACCAGATGCTCCAGAACCTCCTCCGCTATTTCCTGCACTACCATTCGGGTTTGCACCTGCAAACGTGTTTGTAAGGTTCCAATTATCAACGTCAATAATAAAGAAATCTTGTTGGAGTCCACCACTGTTGCCACCAAAGAGGATAAACAGACTTGAATTGAGCAAGATGGCTAATGAAAAGCAGCAGTGAATTGAAAGGCTTTTTATAACAAAGAATCATGTAATACTTACCATTGTGATGGAATCGAAGATAACGATCCATTGGTCCAAAGTTTTGAATCAAAGTGTTTGTAACGTTCTTCCAAACCAAGTTATTTGGATCACTGATATCCAAGACATAGGCTACATCTCTTGAAGGAAGTGGGAGATTGTTTGTACCAAAGAGAGCTGATCAATGTAAGTTGTAAGACATTCTCTACCAGATAAGATCGATTTCACTCACTGTCAGCACCACCATACAAAAGGATCGACTTGCCATCTGTAGCTGTTTAAAAAAGGGATGCATGTTTGTGTGATTACACATGATCTGAATAAGAGCCTTCTTGCGTTTTTTTTTTCTCCACAAGGTAGCTGAAACGCTTGCATGAATTCAACTTACATGTCACCATTGTGTGAAACATGCGTTCGCTTGGTATATCACCTGTGGTATTCTTGATGTCCCATCCAGTGTTGATGTCATAAACCAAAGTATCAGTCATGGGAGCAGAGTAAAACTCAAATGCGACTGAGCCATTAGACGATACATTGGCATAAGCTTCTAGACCACCAGTGATGTAGATTCTTCCATCACCACCTTGTGCTGCAGCATGTTGTGTTCTTGGAAGCATCAAGAGTGAAAGATTTTGAATATTATTGGTTGGTGATGACCATTGCCACTATATATTACATGCAAGATGAGACATGGAAGAAAACTATCATGGCATCATTACCTTATCAGATGATAATACAGCCATATCAAAGGTCACATCATCGTTATTCGATGTCTCATTCCAATAACCAGTAGAGGCAGATCTAATTGAAACATGATCATATTAGCTGTTGTGCAACGAAATATAAACATTGGGATACACAATCACTCCCAATATCGGTTTATGGTAACACACACCTGTCTCCGCCCCATACAAAGAAGCGGTCTTTGCTACCAGCTTCATCAAAGATCAATGATTGGAAGCGTCTATAGGAGAACAAGCAAGCCATCAGCCATCCATATCATGCCATACCTATCCTGTATACACTTACTTTTGTGGATGATTGCCCGAATCAATGGTGTTCCAGAGTTTAGCTTCAATGTCGTAATAAACGGCCGGATGTTGCATTGCAGTGCCATCATTTTTACCAGCACCACCCATAATGACAAGATACTTTTGGTCAGGTTGATCCACAGCTGCCATGGAGAAGAATACGTTGGGTTCTGGCTGTACTGTTTGCCCAGTGAAATCAATCGAATACCAAGATGAGCTGTTGGCTGCAACTGTAATGGGATCTGAGATATTCAAAGCGAAAAACTGCTGTGTGCCTTTCAATCCGACATCATTCAGGATGCTAGTGGCACCTCCATAACAATAGATGGTATAATCTGCATAAACACAACCTATGTAACGCATCATGTAAGGATAACCATGACTATGGTTCTATTTTTCTTTAATGTAAACACTTACGACCACCATAAGCTGGTGGAGCGTTACCAGCTGCCACCAGATTCGGATATTGTGCCACCAATGATAGCATCAACATTGCCATAGCGTTCCTTGCAATGGTTAGCATTGCTGTATGCATGCGAATGATGGCTTTGATAATGTGAACAAAGGGGGAAAAGGTAAAGTATATAGTTTAGAGAGAGAAATGCGTGAAAAAAGCGCGAAAGGAAAAAGGAAAGAGTAAACTGCATAGCCCCAAAGTGTAATCTATGTTTTGTTATCGGGGTACAAGTGCCACCATGGCAACCAAAGAGCTTCAAGAAGCTCTGTTTTCGTGTCACGCTATAAGATGTATATCTTTTTCTTTGTAAAAGGCTTTCATTCTTTATAACTCAGTCTTGTATATGATGTGATCGAGTCAATGATAGCATGGTTTGATACAAACAAGTAGAATCATCGGCATGCTCTACAATGGGTACATCCCGATACTACTACTCTTGTGCTGATTTCTCCCATTTTGGGGATTATCTCCTCTTCTTTGTTCCAAAATTAGACCTTGCAATAACCAGAGCAAGAATAGATAAACAATGGTCATGTGATTTAAGCAAAGGATGTAGATGATGTGTTGCAACCAGTTGACAGACATAAAGTGATTTAGGTAGGTTAAGGTAGTACAAGTTTGATCTGCGTCGCTGTATGAAGATTTCTGCAGCGCTGTACGACTATAAGCTGATCGGATCAAGCTGCATAAATCAACATGTACCGGATAATTTGTATACACCCTGCTATTCAATATGCACAATGTAATGATTGACAAGGGGGAGGAAGGAGATGTAATTGTATAACAAGTGAATGATGAATGTGTGAAGACGACGATCTTGCATATAGTGTGCAGGAGATAGTATCATGCAAGAAGAGAAGCTGCATGTTATAGTGGAGGAAAAGATATGGGATTTATTGGTACTACACTCTGTCAAAAGGGAAAGTAGCTTATTCTAATATCATTGGTCATCATGCATGGATGCTCTATTAAGTGTGCTGTATCTATGAAAGCGTGCGAGCGTGTTGTGTGTGTGTCGTGCGCCCCTAACAACAATATTTGGCTTCCAGCTTTGCTTCGTTTGCTTTTTACTTCTTATTCCACACACTATTACTTTTTACCACGGTTTCTTCGGAAAAAGAGATAAAGGGAGAGAGGAATGAGCTCATCCGTGGACGACGACATTGAGAAACGACTACTACTCGACGACGACAACCACTCTACACCTCATCCCAACACCAATGTGCATTCTTGGGAATATGATACCAATCAGTATACTCAACTTGAAGTGGACGATTCCGAGACAACTCCTCTTTCAAGGCCTATAGGAACAGCAGTGGATGAAACTGATGTTGATGCTACTGAAGAACCAAAGTCATATCGGTTACCAACCGAAGGTGGTTCTATCTTTGCTAGCTTTGTATATATATCCGTATACTTGATTGGAAAACGAAGGCTTACTTTATCCTTATAGCTTAACATGGCCAACAGTATCATAGGTGCTGGTATCATTGGTCTGCCTTTTTCATTCAAGGAAGCAGTAAGTGGGAAATTAGGTAGAAAAAAGGGGATGGGGTGGGACAAGGAGTATTAGTTTTGTATAGTGCTGTTGCAGACAAGTCCATTATACTCATCATTTCATCTGCCATTGATAGGGGTTCTGGATGGGTATCATTTTACTGCTACTCCTCACATTAGTTGTCGGTAAGTAGTATTAAAAGGTGAAAGGAGACTCTATATCTCTCTCACATGGCTATTTAATGTAGATTGGACAGTACGACTACTCATGTACAATGGGAAACTAGCTGGACGTGCTACTTATCAGGATTTGCTTGCCTTTTCATTTGGACGAGGAGGACTTATTGCTATATCCATCTTTCAATTTGCCTTTGCTTTTGGAGGTACTTGATCACATAACACAATGAACAACAAAGCTAAAAGAAAATCCTTATTTGACATAGGCATGTGTGCTTATTGCGTCATTCTTGGTACGTTATAGGATAATCGGTTATGTGTATTGTTGTGCAGAATTCTTATTGAAACATTACAGGCGACACGATTCCTCATGTGATCAAGTCACTTGTTCCCAGCATCGATCAACTTGCCATTGTATGGATCTTTGCAAACCGCCGACTTTGCATCACGTTTTTCACTGTATTTGTGTCTTATCCATTATCACTTTACCGCGACATTTCGAAGCTGGCAAAAACAAGTGGATTGGCTTTGATTGCTATTGGTGTCATCATTGTCAGTGTCGTGATTGAAGGTCCCAAAATGCCGGCCGATATCCGTGGGTCTCCTGACTTACGCTTTACGTTTGCCAATGACGAAATATTTCAATCTATTGCCGTTATTAGCTTTGGTAAGTCGTTGCACAAGCTGTTTACTCAGAGAAAGTGCTAATTTCCATTTTTAGCTTTTGTCTGTCATCACAATAGCTTCTTGATATTTGGATCACTCAAACAACCTTCGCTCAATCGATTCGCTATAGTCACTCATTGGAGTATGGTGATTGCATTTGTCACTTGCTTCACACTTGCTGTATCAGGTTATCTAGTATTCACAGACAAGACAGCAGGTAATATGGAATGACTGCTACTACTAGGTGTGCTATCAAAGTCTAATTTCTTTACATAGGCAATATCTTGAACAATTTTCCGGCTGACAATGTACTGATCAATATTGCACGACTTGCATTTGGTCTCAACATGTTTACTACTATACCATTGGAAGCATTCGTGTGTCGTGAGGCAAGTCTACTATGATGATGACAAGTATCAATACTCATGATGTAGAAAATAGGTTCTAGAGACATTCTTTTGGCCAAGTGCAGAATTCCAATGGTCACGCCACATTGCCCTGACAACGATCCTTGTACTTGTATCATTGACAGTATCACTCCTAACATGCAATTTGGGTATTGTGCTTGAATTGACAGGTGGATTTTCAGCCACGGCACTTGCTTATGTCCTTCCACCTCTTTGCTATCTCAAGTTGGCTACTGGGTCTTTATTTCAAAGGAGCAAGATTCCACATTGGGCATGTCTTGTTTTTGGCTTGTCTATCATGGTGATCAGCACATTTTACAGCTTGCAAAAGGTGTTTACTCCTCAATCTGATTTGCCTGGCTTGGATGGTGGTAGCAACAGTTCAAACAGTGGAGCAGCTACATGCGACTTATAGTATCCCTTTCATCGTATCGTTCTCTTGTACAAATCATACATAGATTCCTCTTTTCCCCCACTTGCACCTTATTCATGATTGAACTTTTATAAAAACTGAAGCATTACGTCTTTTTGAAATACGGGATTTGTATTATAAATGGTTAGCTCTAATAGTAAAGGCGGGGGGAATTGAAAGAGGCATACAACAACGCAAGAGCAAAAAAGAAGAAAAGCCATATACAAAAAGGGGGGGAATAGGTATAGATAATAGAGAGATGATGATGAATATGGGGATTAGAAAGTAAATAAAGTGTTATGACCACTGATCTGGATGATCATGATCCATGGCATCATCGATAGCAATAGCAGACGTGGAAGAAGAAGGTACAGATTGTGGCGGTGGTGGTGTTGGTGTGGCGGTACGTTGTTGCTGTTGCTGCAAAAGAACAAGACGTTGCAGTTGTTCAGGAGAAAATGATGCAAAAGAAGATGTCGTTGTCGTATCATGTTGAGCATCAGCTGCAGCAGCTGCTACTATTCCCATCCATGATAAATTGGGCGCACTTCCACTTCCAGTACCAACACCTGTAGGAACTGAAGGTGGATGTTGGGGTGGTCGTTGGTTGTTTGGTAATATACTTCTTGGATGTTGTGGTAATATCATGGCAGCAGCTGATCTATAACCATCTCCTGTAGTACTAGTTTGATTTGATGACATGATCATAGAATCCTTGCTATCTTCATTACTCATAGAATGACGTCGTTGTCGTTTGCCAGTGGATACGCGTGGTTGTGCAAAGATAATGGGTCGACTTGTTGATACGCTACTTGTAGATGGATTGCTAGAAACCATGCCTGCTGCTGCAGAAGCACTGTTGGATGTACTAGAAGTGACTGGTTGCAAAGAAAGCTTGCCAGCTGCATTAGGTGCAATGCTGATCATGCCTGTTCCACTGGATCGTTTTCCAATAACACCCATGCTTGAGCCTTGAATACCACTGCTTGTTGAAGATGTCTTGATCTTGCTGCTGCTGCTGCTGCTGTTACTAGTATTGCTTCCCTTGTCACCACTGCTATTGTTAGCTGCTGCTGCTGCTGCTGCATTCTTGGCTGCTGCTGATGCACCACTACGATTACGTTTCTTGATAACGTCAGTCTTGAGACTTAGTGGACGTACAACACCATGTAGCTTGAGAAACAATCCACATGCATTACACAAAGGTTGTCCTTCTGGGTCACGACGCCACAAGGGTGTAGTGGTTGTACTGCAATTGGCGCATTTGGTAGTTGTCCCGTCCTTTTTAGAATCATCCGATTTCTTGCTATTGCCCCCGCTTGATGATGGTTTATTGCTGATGCGTGGTGAGCTAATGTTGTTTGTAGTATTGGATGTTGATGTATTGGTATTGTTGGAGGAGGAGGATGAAGAAGGTGGTGAAGTAGAAGTAATAGGAGTAGTTTGGGGTGCAATAGGATGTGGTATAGAATGTTGCTGTTGTTGAAGTGGATGGATACCTATACAATTCCTATTTCAGTATATGGATAAAGTATGCAGTCAAGTTAAACTTACCAGTAGTCGATGATCCATTAAATGAACCACCATGATGTCCCATAGTAGCAACTAATTGTCCTTGTGTCATATGAGCTAGTGGTAAATTGGCACTTTGACTAGCTTGTAACAAGGATGATAACATGTTGGGTTCAATGTTGGGTGGAGATGTTCCAAGAGTAGTTGCATTGGCACCAGAATAATACATTGCAAGTAATTCTTCAAAGCTCATAGCACCAGGATTGTTGACATTGGCTCCTATGGATGCAGGTCGATGATCAATGGTGGATGAAGTGGATGTATTGTTGGATGAATCATGAATTGCAGAAGACGAAGGGATGTACAAAGTAGAAGGTGACCGCGCCTGCGTGGTATTGGTATTGGTATTGGTGTTGCTAATAGCACTTGTACTATGACGATGTGTAGTTGAAGACTGAAACATGGGATTGACACCTCGTCCCTGTTGTAATGATTGAACCTGGGTTGGAAATGAATGGCTCAGGAACGAAGTTGCAGCATGACTAGTATTGCTTGTTGAATCCACAGAATGACGATTAAAAGGAGAAGGCATTGACAGTGGTGAAATAGGATCCATATCATCTTGTTCCATATCAGAATCATCTGCAGGCATGTCGACGGGTATAGTGATGCTACTGGTACCATTCACTGCGGGAAAGTACGGGTTGCTGATTGGAGTTGTCTCGGCAACGGATATCTATAACGCGCGCGGAGCAAAGTTAAAACTATGGGATGATTCAAACACCACTTTGCCCCGCAGGAATATCCCTTTTCAGCTCTCCCCGCAAACATTACCCCATTCAACCCCTTTTATCGCCACCTTATAAGACTTACATGAGCTGGTTGTGGAGAAGAAGATGTTGATGATGATGATGAAGTAGCACGTGTTGATCCATATACAAATACACTTTTGTTACGTGGATGATTACTGGATGATGATTGTCGATGTTGACGATTGGTAGCAATACCAGGACTTGCAGAACGTTGAAATGGAGGACCACCGCTTAAAAAGTCAATCATGTAAGGTGGTGCAGAAGAAGATAGTAATTGTGATGTATCATCTGCTGGTGGAGGTGAAGATCCTAGTGCTGGATGACTAGAGTCAATGGACATCTGTGTATCATTGTTGGCTGTAGCAGGAGAATCCATATCTGTGGGTGCTGTAGTTTCACTGGATGGTGTAGAAGGTGTAGAAGACCTTGAACGGTTCTTGTTAAGTGTCATGGCCATCATACGCCAAGTAAGATTCTCCATACGGGATGCATTGGGTAGAGTGTCCTTTGCCTTAGTATACAATCGCCATACTTGAGTTGCCAATGGGTCGTTCTTTTCAGTGTCGCCAGTGTCATTGTCAAGTGCTGATTCGTCCTTGGCTGCTGCTGCTTTTGGTTTTCTGGGTGGGAACAAGGAGTCGGATAAAAGTGTTGCAGCAACAGTGGAAGGTGTTGCAGCTGATGATAGCTCCGTTTTCTCAATGTCTTTGAGTCGTAGTGTGCGTTGTTTAGGCTGTTCCATGATGATATCGCATTGCCTGTGTGTTCAAGAAGAGGGGTAAAATAAAGTATGCAGGTAAAGAGAGGAAAAAGGGAAAAAGAGAGGGGATAACCAAAAAGATCAATGTATGTGTGTATGTGTGATGTATTCGGAGTGTGCCAAAGGATGTGCTGTGTGTGTGTGTATGTGTATATACGTACTTGCAGAATGCCTTTCACGTGCCACATGCCCTGGGGTCTCGAATGCTTTATTTGCTTATAGATGAATGAGTTCCAATGATCAAACAACACATGTCTAAGTAGAATATTACTATGCTATATTTGAATCTACCAATTCCTGGTTTATGTATAAAAGCTTACTCTTTTCACACACATGCTATTTTGTGATCGATCCTCTTTACCAAGTCAATGAATTAAGCTGAGTCAGTGCTTTGTTAAAGAGAACGCCGACAATAGCTATATTATACCCCCGGTTCTTCTTCTACCCCCCATACCAACTCATTCCATATATTTATTGTGACAGGTGATCCATGTGCCATCTTACTTCATCCCGCTCTCTACCTTATTGCAGAAAAACAAAGTTCAGCCCTCGCAGCTACTTACTCAATCTGAACTTTGCGTGGGAAACTTTCTGCAATGGATCACTGATCCGTGTTCCCACTTGCAGCACCTTGATGCTTTTCATGCTTGCTGTCCCTGAAAATTCTACCTGACAACGCAAATAAAACGATGAAATACCGGAACACACTACTTCCGACGATCCCGTTGTGATCATTCCACATGGTTTTGTATGTCTTTGGCATCATTCGTATCCACCAATCGGTGGATTCTTTACTATCCTTATTTAAACAAGCTCAAGTTTGGTTGTATTAGTATCATCCTATGACTTTCTAACGACCACTTGTCATCCCATCTCGAATATGCAACCACTTGGGAGCTGTCTGGCATGTTGTGACGACAAAAGGTCGTTTCATTAAGCAGGTATAGCCTATGATGTTAAAGTATATACACTAAATAGGCTCATTGCAAGCT
The DNA here is from genome assembly GCA_008728235.1 of Lichtheimia ramosa. Classification (NCBI taxonomy): domain Eukaryota; kingdom Fungi; phylum Mucoromycota; class Mucoromycetes; order Mucorales; family Lichtheimiaceae; genus Lichtheimia; species Lichtheimia ramosa. The sequence goes on along the minus strand of CP031827.1, from coordinate 523,111 downwards.
TACTTGCATAAGATACATGTGAAAAACGTGAATGTGATCAAGTATGATGTAGTCTATGGATTGTGCTACACTATTGCATTCGCCATTTCAGACTTGCAAGTAAATACATATAGTCATCATCCCTTCATTGACCATAAAAGAATGTGTGCTACACTGGGATCATACAAAAGGATTTACTTCTTTCCATAATACTACATCATAACAGCTCTTGTTCTAGTTTAAGGAATATCATTTCAACTTGTATGCTAAGAGCTAATGTATATGATGGCCAGTCATTGGTGTCTGTCAAGTATGTACAGCACATTGTTGTATGTTGGTCAGTGCCATTGTATCATTTTCTCCAACTGTTCACATCTGAATGTTGATAGGATGAACACAATGTCTTTTATTGCAAAATAAGAACCCAAACTTCTAGCATTAACAATGAGCAGGATGGATGCCATGTGCTTGATTTCATTGGAGGATGGATTTGGACTGCACAGGTACAATCAAGAGTTAAAGCCGCGCTTGGCGATCCTCAATAAGCTTTATCTTTCCGCTTCTTTTCTTTTTGCTACCTGAACGATCGCCGATCCGACTTTTTGTTCCATTCCAGCTTCAACTTGTATGTAAAAAGAGATAGAAAGTCGAGACTGCAAACCCGAATGACTAATGGCAAGGCTTTGCAGAGAGTGAAACGTTTGAGTAACGCTCTTTTTCCGCTGGCCGTGCACAAGTGACAATGGCAGAGCAGCAACAGCAATACGCTTTTGACCCAAGACTACAATCCGGATTGACAACTAGAGCTAATGGTGGAGTGAACAATGGACGACCTTTACATATCATGATACCAAGACCTTCTCCACAAGAAGTATGTTGTATATAAGAGAGGAGATATGGATGTAAAAGGAAATGTTGGGTGTGTGTGTGGGATCACATGAACAACCATCTTGTTAACCCATGTTATTCGACACTATTAGCCAAATGGATATGGAATGACAGCTCCCGGATATGTACAAAGCTACCCTGCTAATCCTGTATATGGTGGAGGATATCCAAGCAATAGGCCACCAGCACCACCAGCATTACCACCAAGACAGCCATCAGAAGGTGGATGGAAAATGTCAACAAGAAGACCACCAATGCAAATGTCAATGCCTGTTCCACAGCAACATCCATCACGACCACCTAATCAAATGTATCCACAACAACAACACCAATATCCATCTATGCCATCACCATCTCATTCAATGCCTTATCCTCCTCCACAACATTTACCTATTAATAGACCTGATGTTGCAACTTATCCATTACATCCACCTATTTCACCAGGTTTTCCTCAAACAATGGATCATCAACGACCATCACCAGTAGAACCAGTATCTCCACTTCATTCATATCCCCCACCAGCTACTCCTACACATATTCAGCATCATCCTCATCATTCAATGTATCCTCCTCCTATTTCAACAAACCCCATGTCACCACATGATCATTCTCAATCGGATACAGATTTGGTATCATCACCACTTTATCCACCACCGTCATCATCATCATCCACTATGGCTATCACTACTACTACTACTACTTGTACTACAGCACGTCCTCCTCCACCACCACTACCACCTAGAATGACAATGCCAATGCCAACACCAAGTCGTAATGGTCATCGTTATCAAGCATTCCAGCCACAAGTTGCTTATCCACCACCAGGTTACTTTCGACCCCCTTCTCAAGATTTCATCAGTCGATTTAGATCATCTACTGTGCAATCATTTCAATCATCAGCACCACCTGCTTCCACTACTGTAGAACAAGCTGAAGAAGAATTAGAAGAAGCATTGAAGAGCACTTTGAGAAGATTCGATAGTGGCAAATACACTACATCGTCATCAGATACCAGCGATGATGAGGAAGAAGAACAATATGATGATGATGATACAGTAGCAACAACACCTACACAATCCAGCATGAAAAAGTTGCAGGAAAAGCCATTACCACCAACACCACCAGCAGCTGCTTCACGATTAACTCCTCCACCACCACCCATACCAGCTTTGTTGTCAAGTGTATCAAGATCCTTTGCTTTGCAGATGAAACAAGTCGTTAGTTTGAGACAACTTAGCTTCAGTAATGAATATCCGAATGCATTTACTGGACAAGAGGCAGTGGTAAGTCAATTCCATGAATGTATAAAGATCAAGATGCTCACATGTCGAGTTAGGATACCATGTTGGATTTGTTGCAGGATCAATTGCCAGATCAAGAGCACTTGCGAGAACATTGTCTAGCTGTACTGAATGCCTTGATGACATGCAAGCCATTTGGATTGATTGAACCAGTGGATGCCACCAAGAAATTACGCAAGCGTATCGTATATGACTCACCTGACGAGACCTATCGACTAAGAACAGGCATGACGATTGGTGTCTTTACACCACTCACCAAGTGTTATGTGGATGGATGTGAACCTGGTCAAGGTGGTTGTTATGCTCCAAGATGTCCAAACAAACCTGCTGCACAGGAAACTGATTTGCTGGCAAGTAAATTACATGATCTCTTGTACATGTGTACTAACATAAGGATGATACATATATAGTCACAAGAACGACTTTTACGAAGCATATCGATGCGTTCATCCATGAGCCATGAAGAAGGAGTAAGTGTCATGGGATCATTAAAGATCAGTCATGGGATGACTAATATGAGCATGATGGCAGGCAATGACTACTGATAGTTGGGGAGCACGTATGGCACCAGACTTTTATGAAACGATTGATGCTCGTGAGCGAGATCGACAAGAGGCAATGAATGAAATCATACATGGAGAGGAGCAATACTTGAAGGATATGGAGCTTTTGCAGAATGTAAGTGTCTCATTATGTGATGATGATGATGATGTACAACAATGAACTTATTGTGCTCCATAGTGCATTGTGAACCCTTTACAACAATCCAGCGTCATTGATCCAAGTGAATGGGAGCTGTTTTCACGAGATGTGTTCAACAATCACCAAGAGATTTATGCTTTGAGTGTGGATTTCTTCAATGATTTGTTTGATGTCTACAAGGAACATGAAAATGAATGTCTTCCTGGTATTGGCAACATTCTTTTGGAGCATTTTCAGCGATTTCGTGATCCATACGCATTATATGTACCCAATGTTCACCTTGCCGAATACATTGTCGCCGACTTGAAGCAAGCCAACACCCAGTTCAAGGACTTTTTACAGTCTCGATTGTCCGATCCACAGCTCAACAGACATTCTTTTCGCCATTTCTTATTACGTCCTGTGATGCGAATTGCTCGATATCCTTTGCTTTTGCAAGCATTGATCAAGAAGACTGATCAAGATGATCCAGAATACGAGATATTGCAAGAATGCTACAAGATCATTTCAGAAGTAGCTGCTTATTGTGATCAATTGGCTGCTGGTGTCAAGACACGTGTGGAAATCTTATTGTTGAACAGTGCATTGACATGTCGTCAAGGCGAATCTTATGATTTGAAGCTGACTGATCCACAACGCAAGATTTACTATCGTGGTGATCTACGACGTGAGAATTCAAAGCTGGATGTATTGGAAGTACATGAAAAGTACATCCACATGATCGTCTTTGATCACATTGTGCTATTGACCAAGGCACGCAAAACAAGTGATGGCACACAGTACAAGATTTGGCGACGTCCCATTCCATTGCAAATGTTGCATATCCAAGGCACTGATAATGACTTTTCATTGCCTACTCAATATTTGACGACTCTTGGCAGCACAGCACACAACATCCATACCAGTTTACGTACATCGACAGGATTAAGAAGCAGCACTATCATGAACAGCACTACCATGGTGCGTAATGGACACAGCGCATTATCTTTGGTCCTTACACATCCAGGTCGTCATGGTGGATCTTATGCATTTGCATGTGCTGATGAAGCTGAGAAACTACAATGGCTGCATGCATTGAAACAAGCTCGTTCTGATATGAAACTCAAAACGGATGCCTTTAACGCCATTAGTCTTGAAAGCACGTTTTTCCGTGATTATTCTGCATCATGTACAATGGAAGGATCTGGCAAAGTGACATCATCTGTTCCTTTTGGTAAGTATTTGAAAGTGGCGCAGTAAGAAGGAAAAGCTCATATGGTGTGTGTGTATGTGTATTATAGTATCTGTGGATGGTGTCAAAATGATTGCTATTGGCACGAGCACTGGTGTCTACTTTAAGCGCTTACCTGAAGGCAGGGCACGTCCTGTTCTCTCCTTGAAGAATGTGACACAACTGGATGTAATGCAGGCTCAACAAATATTACTTGTACTGGCTGGTAAGGTTTATGACACACACATGTGACAAGCAATTCTTGGTGTTTCAGGAATCTGACATGTTCTTGTAATAGACAAGGTGCTTTATGCATACCCCTTGGAAGAGTTGACAAGTACCAAAAATAGCAAAGCACCCGATCGGCTCAAGCAAGAAATCACCGACCCAGTTCATTTCTTCCAAAGAGGTGTTTGCAATGGCATGGAGTTACTGGTGGCTGCTAGACAAAGGACTGTATCGACCAGCTTTATTGCTTTCAAACCAGAACGACACGTTGATAGTGATGGAAAACTTACCACACCCACTTCTACACATCATCACCATACTCGACTACGAACCATCAGTCAGCGTCATTTGTTTAGACATCACGGGTCGCGTTCATCTTGGTTTTCTACTTACAAGGTAATGCAATTCATCAAAGATGGCATCATCACTGACTATGCTTTTAGGAATTCTCTGTGGGAGCACATGCCATTGGTCTTCATTTCTTGAAATCCAAGTTTGCCATTGTGTGCGACAAGGCGTTTGAAATCATTGATCCAGAAGATTTAAGCAGCAGTCGCAGTATTCCCAATGATCATGATCCTCAATTCTACTTTTTACAACAACGCAAGGACAATTTACGACCTCTTGCCATGTACAGAATCCAAAGCAAGTTTTTATTATGTTACAACAAGTTTGCTTTCTATGTCGATAATCGTCGTCAGGGGCTCATCCCTCGTGATCGGAGGTAATCTTTTGAAAGAGAAAAGGATCACAGTTGCTGATGGATCATCTTAGATCGGCCTTGTTATGTGAATGGGAAACTTATCCAGAAGCTGTGGTTTATCATCATCCTTACATCATTGCATTTGATCCTCGGTTTGTTGAAGTGCGACATGTTGAAACGGTAAGGATTGGATGGCATGTTTGAGATGGTATGTGTTCTAAATGCTTCTATTCTTATAGGGAGATCTTGTTCAGATGATACCTGGCAACGACTGTCGTTTGACCTATTACAACTTGACCAATGCTGGTGCTCAAGATGATGGTGATGGAGATGGTTTAGGAATGACGATCCAGGGATGCATTGTGCATGCAAAGAACCATCATTATCAAGATGTCTTTTACCTTGAACCTAACAGCATCCAACAACAAAGCAACAACAATGACGACGCATAATATCACAACAACAACCATTGCACAGTCTAGCATTTATTCATCCTTTCCCCTTTACTTTATACATTGACTATATCAAACATGTAATAGATATTTGTAGTAGTAGTAGTAGTATTATATGGTCTTGTTCATGCATACCCCTTTTTTCACTCTGCTCGACGACATGCACGTGCAGCTGACATTGATGTTTACAGTGTGTCTAATGGTAGTAGATGATAATGTTGGTGATGGTAGCACTCCAAGTTAGAGTAACCAAATAAGAAAAGTTGATAGTAATTAACATGCAGTCAAGTGTACCACTTTGGTCGGTGGTACCGAAGGCAGGTACAACACTGTTGTTGCATGATTGCACGAAATGCAATCTGTAACACTTTGGAAAACAATAACGGCTACTCCTTTTTTTCTTCTTGTCTAATCTCTTTCTCGCTTTAACATTTATCACTGTTTTCTCCTCTTTTCTTCTACACATCTTTTTCCTCTCCTTTCCTTCACGTCTTTTATTTCTGTCAAAGTTACGACTCCCACTCGGCAATGTCAACTACGATCTGTTACGATTGGGTCCAAGTCGTCGATCCCATCTCACAACACACATTCTTTGCCAATCCTGTAAGACAGCAATAACGATACAGAGCCATATATTGATTCATTCATCTCTATAGACTACGGGAGAATGGCTAGCTGACAAACCAGATTGCGGGACAATGTGAGTCAACAAGTAGTAGTAAAGTCTAAAAGACATATCTAACAAAGTGCATGTTAGCAAACCTATCGATCCTGAAGGTGAATGGTGGGAACTATGGGATGATATCCAAAAGATGCCATATTACTATCATACATTGTCAAATCAAACCCGATGGATTCATCCTCCAGCACCTGTCATATCCTTGATCAAGATTCAACAAGAGGTTGGTAGTCTTTTTCCATTTCTCCTACTCTTCTCCTCTTGTTCTCCTTTCCCCCTTCAAAAAGACACACTCTTTTTACATGATCCAACCCCCCTTCTTCTCTCTACAACCCCGCCATCAGGTTATATATATGTATGTGTATTGACATGTCATGCTGATCTCTAGTCCAACATTCAATTACATGTGGCACGGCCCACTGAGGAAAGTTGCAGTTTACTTGATGATACCATTCCCAAACGCAATAGCCGATCATTGGATTTGACACCTATGCGTACAACTGTTGTCCCACCTACCAGCAAACATCAACGTTCACCATCTGATGGCACTGGCAGTATACGACATGCTCCTACTACAACAACAACAACAATGTGTCAACGACAAGATTCACAGAATTCACTATCAGATGTATTACCTGGTAGCAGCTCTACTGGTCTATTTGGCTTTCGATGGGCTCGTAAACAGAGTGTGGTATGTAGTGTGTTATGAGTGAATGATTACAGTAGTATTCATCTTGAGCAACTAGTGTTCCGAAGAAATCGCTGGACCTATGCGTCGTTTATCAACATTTTCAGCTTTGAAGCACACATCACCTTGGAAGAATTTGGTCACTCGATCAGTGGCAGTGAGCTCTCCTGTCAATAATCCAGGTAAGAAAAGTACCATGATGATGGTTTGTAGTGTTAAGCGTTATCATTAGATGCAGCTCAAGTCATGCGACCTGGAGCTTCTTGTTCTTCAACTGATTCATGTATTATGCATGGAGGAAGTCTGCTGGATCAGGCTACAATCAATGACAATGCTACAACAACAACAACAATGATGATGATGGGAGGAGAGACACGTAAAAAGTAAGTGTGGATCATCATTATCGATATTGTCATCTTTAACAATCATCTCTTAGACCAGCATTGCCTACCAACTTGCAACAAGAAATCACCCAGTTTGCTATTGATGGATTCGCCAAGAAATACTTTGCAACACATAAGCGAGGATTGATCTTTCGACGACAAGTACCCATGAATGAAATGTTACAGTGGACACGTGATGGGATTAAGCAGCCTTTAATGATGTTGAATCGCGATCTTCACAAAGACGCTCTCAAGTGTTTCAAGACTATTCAAACCATCATGGGAGATCGACCACGTCATCGACAGTCAAGCGAGATTGATGAATATCAATATATTCTGAGCTGTGGTATTAGCAAAGGCCAAATGCGAGATGAGATCTATGTTCAACTTTGCAAGCAGTTGCACAAGAATCCAACCATGTAAGTGAACAAGATGCAAGTTAGGAGGAGCAAGATATGACTGACACAACCTTATATAGTAAGAGTATTCAGAAAGGCTGGGAAATTTTATGCGTGGTGAGCATGACTTTTCCTCCATCCAAGAACCTGGAATCCTATTTGAACAACTTTGTCGACCAACACAAGAAAATGACATGTGCCAACAAGGTGGATATCATGAGTGAACATGTGTCAAGAAAGTTGGAACGTATATGTGCCCGAGGAGCCAAGGGAAAAGTCTTGACGGCTGCTGAAATTGATCGAGCCAAGGTACATCTCCTAAACCACCTTCCCCTTGTCTCTCTAATTCCCATTTTCTTATGTAGGAGGCACCCTTTAAACCTTCCGTCTTTGGTGAAAGTCTGGATTTGATCATGTCGTTACCGGTTCACTGTGATAATGGGCTCAAGATACCCAAGATTGTACCTTTTTTGGCAGATGCTGTGCTACAACTTAATGGCAAATACTCTGAAGGCATTTTTCGTGTTCCAGGAGATGCAGAAGAAGTGACTGACTTGGTATGGAATTGTATCATGACATGATCAACTGACACTGATGGAAACTTTAATACAGCGCATACGCATTGAGAATGGCAACTACGACGCATGTGGAATCACGGATCCAAATGTTCCCGCATCACTGCTCAAATATTGGTTACGTGACCTGGAGAAGCCATTGATCACTGCTGAGTACTATGACAGATGTATCCAATGTGCAGAGAATCCTCAAGAAGCCATTGCTATTGTGAATGCATTGCCTGAAGTGAATCGACGTATTGTCATGTACATGATTGCTTTTGTCCAGGTTAGTAGACCCGGTGATGATGACTTGCTGCAGCAATCCATTGGACAAGTGACTCATTACGATAATAGGACTTTAATCAAGAAGATGTGACCCAACATACAAGAATGAATGTGCATAATCTTGCTATGGTGTATGCACCCAACTTTCTCCGATGTCCTTCAGACTCGCTTACAACCGTGTTTGAGAATTCAAAGTATGAACAAGCATTTGTCAGGACCTTGATCACACAACTCGAGACCGATAAACATGCTTGTGCTTATGCCGATATTTGTCCTACTGGTATCATCAAGAAGCATTACTAATATAAGAATACCCCCCACCCATATCATCATGCAATCATCATCTTTACCCATTACCGATTTTATTTCATGTATTCACCTTCATTTTCCACCCATATCCTTTCGTTTTTTAATGTAATACGCAGCATATCATTCTCTTTGCAACTCATGTGTATGTGTGAAAATGTAGTGTTGTGCGAGGAACTCGATCTTCCAAAAAGGGATAACTCACGCGCACAGGCTTTTGTTTCTTTTAGGTTCACTTTTTGGCTCTCTCTTATGTGTCGTTTTCTTTCTTCTTTCTTTCTCTTTGTTGTTGTGCCACACATCATTTCACTTTCGTGTGCTCGGCCACGTTTATCATGGATCATGCCGAATATTGGACACCCAACAATCCACATTCTCCCACACATAGATCACCAGAGTTACCACAGCGGACATTAACTGGTATCGTCATGGAGCAATACAGCAACAACGCATCCAGTGGGGGTCAAATGGCTCCCAATCATCATTATTACGCACAACAAGAAACACATCAACAACGCCAATATCGTCATTCATATGTGGAAGAACAAGAAACACATCCTTCTGTACGCTTCCAGGAACAAAGTCCTACTACTCCAGGACCTACCAGCACAGGGGACCAGCCACCTTCTTATGATACAACAGCTTGTTATGAATCCACCACTACCACTTCTTCACTTTCCACTCCTCTTTCTTCTTCAGGTCGACCTACTCGTTATGCTGGTGACCCATTGGATGAGCTCGACTTCACACGCCATGGGTACTATCGCAATGACCAAGACGATCAAGTAGAACGACTACGAAGCACACTTTCAAGTCTTAATACGAATAGTGCTTGGGGCAGTGTATGGGATGGTATATACAAGTTGCTTTCTTTTTTTACTTTGATATCATGTCTTACATAAGCTATTTAGACTATCAACCAGAGTACAAGATGTTGCAAGAGACGTATTACACGAAAAAGAAAGGTACCATGATCAACATGATAAAGCATATACATGTTTTTTACTCATTCATCCTAGATATCTTTGCCAACATGGAGCACACCATCCAAGATTTACGAGACCTGGAAGCCAAGTTTGATAGGACAAAGGAAAACTTTCAAGGTCACCTGGCTACGGATTATAGCGAGTTGTGCCGTGGCCTTATGAACAAACGCAACCGACTCGATAGGGAAAAAGCTTCATTTGAAGCATCGACTGATCACAAGGCTCATGGTAAGTCAGTGACACATAACATGCACACGATCCACTCACCCAATCCTTTTAGGTACAACCACTTTCCAGCATACTGACAAGATTAAGCTGAACATTGGTGGAGAAGTGTATCAGGTAAGATCCTGCTGAATGTGACAAAAGCATGTATGATATTCACATGTTTGTCATAGACATCTTTGAGCACTTTGAAAAAGGATGAAAACAGCTTATTGGCCACCATGTTCTCTGGACGTCATCGCTTGGTAGCTGAAGAAGATGGTTCCTATTTCATTGATCGTGATCCTCATTGTTTCAGGATGGTACTCAATTATTTACGAGATTCAAGGGTAAGTGAACAGCTGCCTCTTTCCTCTTTCAGCTGCTTACTTGGTGTGATAGATTCCACCGGCTGTGCTGCAAGATGATGCCTTATGCCAAGAGCTTTTACAAGAGGTATAAAAATGACTTTGTAGACAATATGGACCTGACACTTTATGCATAGGCCAAATATTATCGTATTGAAGGTCTTGTTCGACTACTTGAACATCACGAGACAACATAACTCCCACCAAGAAAAGTTTACAAGCCAACATATTATACCATTTCTTTCTCTTTTATCTCGTAACGTCATCATCCTATTGTCTACCTATATATATCTATAAAGCGAGTCGATACCACTTTCCATCATTCATAAGCAACATGTTACTGGTGGGAAAAGAGCAAGGGGTGCAGTGTGACATTTTTGTGTGAATGAATGTGATAGTCATTCATGTAAACAAATAGCGAACCGTGCGCACAAAAGAAAATGATAGTTGCAAGAAGTGAAGAATGATACTGTTGATGGTGGAACTAATGCTGCTCACCTGCGTGATGCTACTGCATGCAGCCATATGCAGCATCGCACATATAATGCAACACATTGTGTCTATTTGAGGAAATCAATAGCAGTAGCAGTGTAGCAGTGATGGGAGCAGCTTGCTTACAATGACAGATCGGTTGTACAAGAGAGCATTGACAAGATTGTTGTTGTTGTTCATGGCAAGATTTTATCATGAATGTGTCACTTTTTACAAGTAGGTCATTACTATTATGCTAGAGCTTCCAGATGAATGTATGCAGGGAGCATCATGGAAATGATATCATTTTATACCCAAAGAGAAAGGAAGACCGAGATTGATTGACTGACAGCATGTGTGTTCTCGCTTCTGGTTTGTGTAGATTGGCGGTGTTCCAAAAGTGGAAACTGCATTTTACGTTGGTGTATGGATCCATGGAATTAACAGATCGGAGCATTGATAAGGATACATGTGTGTGGGGGTCCGTAAGGAGACAAGATAACGGTGCAGGTGCCTAATAATCCCATCAATGTACACTAAAAACACGTGGTGATATAGGCAATCAATGACAAGTGTCTTTGTTATCCATCACAATGACAATGACATGGAGTCAACAAGCCGAGGATAAAGTGATGCAGGTCCATGTGTGCTATATTTTCCTCTTGCAATATTAGGTTAAGTGTCGATGGTATCAATTATGGGATACGTGTTGTGTGGAGAGGCGTGTGTGTTGTGTGGTGTGTGCGACCTGGTCAAAAAATAGCATCCCGCGGAAATCAAGGAACCAAACCGCGGAATCTGTCAATCGATTAGGCACCAATATATAAAGAAACAACATTCATTCACGTCTTTTCTGTTATATCTCTCTTTTATTCATTGATACAAATATGGTTGCTGAAGTTGCTCTCTTTGACGAATCTCTTATTTCTCCTCAAGTTCAAGCTGCTTTACCTGAAGGCTACACTTTGCGTCCTTTACGGGCTAATGATTACGAACGTGGTTTCTTGAAGGTCTTGGAAGTCTTGACTGAAGTTGGTAACCAAACCAAGGAAGAATGGATGGGTAAGTGGCTAGTTTTATGACAAGTGGATGTGGATGGCTTACATAGATACTCTTTTCCTTTCAATTAGAACGCTTTAATTATCTCAAGCAGCACAACCATGAATGTAAGTGTCATATCGATCCAGCACAACACACAAGCAAGTCCGACTTATTCTTGTTCACAGATTTCACCATTGCCATTTGCGATGACCGTAAAGACAAGGTGGTAGCTGCAGGCACTATCTTTGTTGAGCGCAAGTTTGTTCACAACAATGGCCTTGTCGGCCATATCGAAGACATTGCAGTAGACGGCCAACAGCAAGGCAAGAAGCTTGGTCTACGCATTATTCAGGCACTCAAGTATATTGGCGCAAAGCGAAACTGCTACAAGGGTAAGTTCAGTCAAAGGGGTAAAAAGAGGATGTTAAGCTCACATCATTACTTGTAGTCATCCTTGATTGCTCTGCAAAGAATATCCCCTTCTATGAAAAGTGTGGATTTACACAAAAGGAATATGAGATGGCCTGGTATGTCACCAAGTCCAACTTGTAGAGAAACAACAGCATCACATATATTATTGTATACACATACGACACATTACATTTCCACTCGTACTCGCTATATATCCCCATCAACCAACATCATGATCGTCATCCCATAATACCAACCAGCTCCCTTCTTGTTTTTGTTTCGCATCATTGATTTTCTCTTTGTCACAATACAACCAAATGCATTTACCAAACAAGCAATGTTGAGCTGCAGATAGGTCCCTGATGATGTGAATGTATGTTCGTGCATCTTCAAGGAGACTGTCAACGCATAAAGCCCCTGCACTTTAAAATCTTCACCAATTGGGTACATTGGTAGTAGTAGTAATAATAATGGTACACATAGTAACAAGTGATAGTATTCATGTGGATCTGCTGTCGCTTATCCATGACAATGAATTTCGCAATATCTCTCCACGTGCGGAGCAACCAGTATCGCTATTGGGAAAGAAAGACATTCACCATCCTTCCAATGCTTTAATTCGCTGCTTACAGATCCCCTTCTCATAGCACATGTTCCCCTTTGCTTTACTAAAACCCCTTTCCTGTGAACAACATTTACTTGCTCTCCCTTTACCCCATCCTCTACTTACTCCTCTTTTTCTTTTGTCACTGCTGTTGTGTGTGTTAAAGTATTCTTCTCCCTTTTTCTTAACTGCAATCTTTTGTTTTGCCACCAAGTTATTATAGACACAAAGATGGATCCCTTGTTTGAGAAACTAGCAAGTTATATGGGTGGTCAAATCACAGGAGATCAGCTCAAGTTGATTACTTGTATCCTATCAACCTATCCAAGTGCACTACTCTATCGGCGACTTCCACCTGATCAGCCTATGATCAAACACTTGTTCTCTATTACATTCACGGTGATATCCATGGTGGGAATATTACGACTATATGAAGGTTTTCTTCATATCAGCATGACATGTTTGGTTACATACCTATTCATGAAGTACTATGATGGCAAGAAAGGTCCATGGATCAATTTTGTGCTGGTAATGACAAGTATGGCTGCATGGTAAGTGCTTAGAATCATAAAGAGGATATAAAGATGACTGATTGTATGTGTGTAGTCATATTGATCGTCAAATGAAAGGAGTGGAAGGTGATGGCGAATTGGATTACTCTGGTGCATTAATGATTGTCTCTATCAAACTATCATCCTTTGGATTCAATATACGTGATGGAAGAATGGGAGCTGTCACTGATTACAACAAACGTATGCAGATCAAGCAGTATCCTGGTTTGATCGAGTATTTTGGCTGGATCTTTTTCTTTGGTGGATTCCTCACAGGTCCAACATGCGAATACATGGATTACATTCGCTACACACACTACTTTTTCTTATCCAAAGATGCACACTTGTCACCATGGCCTGCCACGATGCGTGTGCTTGCAAAAAGTCTGGTCATTATTCTGTTCTTGACAATGGTAGCTCCTTCCTACAGCTTTGTGCTTGCCTTGGATCCCAGTTTCGCAGCACAATCCTTTATGAAAAGGTAAAAGACATTGATGTCATCCCCCAATCTTGTTTTATTGATGCACATCTAGACTATTGTTTGTGTTTCTGGGTGCCACTTCTACACGATGCAAGTACTATTGTGTATGGTCATTGTCTGAAGGAAGCTGTATTTTAAGTGGATTTGGATACAATGGGATGGATACAAAGACAGGTCAACATCGATGGGATAGACTAAGCAATTACAATCTACGCTACTGTGAACTTGCTGACTCTTACAAATCGCTCACCAACAACTGGAATATTGGCGCCAATCACTGGTTGAAGCATTATGTCTATGTGCGTCTGGTTCCTCCTAATACCAAGCCTACCACCTTTGCCATGGTCATCACCTATATTGTTTCCAGTGTGTGGCATGGATTTCATCCTGGCTATTACTGTAAGTGCATGTGTGAGATCTCTTCCAGAACAATGTTGATAACAAGGATGACTTGTAGTGTTGTTCATCAGTACAGGACTTTATCAAATGTTGGGTCGTCGTGTTCGTCGCTGTGTACGTCCTCTTGTAATGTCACCTGATGGCAAAGATCCACTTCCAGTATTGAAGCCAGTGTATGATGTATTGGGTATCTTGTTCACAATGGGTACTGTTGGTTTCTTGGTGCCACCTTTTGATTTGCTGTATTGGTCGCGTACATATCAAGTATGGCGTGCATTGAATTTCTTCCATGTATGGGTGTATGTCATTGGATGGGCATTGGTACTCATGGCTGAACCTATCCTCCTGGCACGTCAAAAGGCACGCCAACATCAAGTTGTTCCACAAAACAAGCAATAAAGTGTGTGTCCACATATCATCATCAAATATCCACTTGCATTTTATTTGGCCTTTTTAGTCTGTGCATTCTTGCTTTTTGCCATAGCTAATCCCAAGAAGGTAAAGATCACCGTCAAGCCGACAATAAGAATCACCAATGGTATACGAATTGCATATTCCCAAGGTGGAAAGTAGTTTTGTAATGGATGGTCTTCATCAACAAATGGCTATCACAATATCAGTTCCTGATTCCTTATCCTTTGCTCTAATATAAAACATACCATTACAAGAGACCAAAGTGTATAATATACAAAGATAGCAATGGCTGAAAAGAATGCTACAGCTCCAACTGCCTTGTCTGTGCCTGTACTCTACATTGTCGTGTCAGGATCATCTGAAAAGGTACCCAATGCACACGAAAGGAGCGATCCCCAACAACAAAGGCTTACCATGACTGTATTGGTAAAGGATTGACAAAAGGATACAAGAGAATGAGAGAAAGAGAAAGAGAGAGAGAGAAAGGTGGTTGTAGTGAAAGTGGAAAGCGCGGCAAGTGAGTGAAAAGCAGATATTGAACACTGAGTGCCAAATGGACTTATTTGGTTGGATGAGACGGTACTCAAAGCGCCCTTTTCAAAATATGCAGCACGCGACTCCTCGCTGTCAAATCATGGACGAGAATTAATCATGCATAGCATCGTTTGTACTGGATCTCCTTGTTTGCTTCAGAACACAAAAAAGAAAAGCACCTGATGTTTATAACATTTGGTTATATAACAGTCGCACAGACTTTTATCACTTTTTATAATGCATGATGATATATTCTTCTTTTCAATTGTCAAGTACAAATACGAGTAGTAGATATGCAGTGGATGGTGGAGAAGGATGGTGGTATATAAAAGTAATTGTGATGTGTGTGTTTTTGGTATCAATGTATATGCAAGATGAGAGGATATACGACAATAAAGAAAAGCAAGAAAACGACCGAAAGACTCTTTCACGGGGTGGTAGCCCAAATTGCAATGATAATGTCCTTCCAAAAAGTAAAAGTGGCTTCCGAATGTGTTGATCGACAAGATAACTCATCTTCCTTGTTATATGCATCTGCGTCAAAGTCCTTGTCATGGTGTCCTTTGTTCTCTAGTTGCTGGGATCGTGTCATTGTCTTTTGTGCAGCACATCGAGTTGATAATGATTTATCCTTGGCAATGATGTTGGATGAAAGGATGTCGGATGGAGTGGTTTCATAAGCAATGTTCATTGTTGTCTGCATGATGGAGGAATAAAGTGGTAAAGAAGAGAAATAAATAAGTGAACTATCCGAACACTTGGGCTTTTTATCACAAAAAGCAGTAGGAGTGAGAAAAAGGAGTGCAAAAAGATAGTCGAAATGTGGTTGGTAGAAAAGCTTACCGCAATTCCGCGCAACAAATGTCATTCCCGGTTCAGCCGCGACCCGAGTTACCGCAGCTGTTGGTTGACACCTCTTGCATGACTCAATCGGAATAGATTCAAACCCGGTTCTCTTTGTTATCAATCAATCATGTTGTTCATTTATTCAATATCACTTGTGAAAGATTGTAAACTATACTACTAGTCTTGGAATAGAAAGAAAGCAGTAACATTATCTGCTGTGGCACATTCCTTGGCATGTAAACATCAGCTGCTAATCGCATTATGAAAACACTGCTACACTTGTATTGTTTCACAAAGAAGAGAACATGATTTATTTTTTGCCAAGTAACATTGCACGAAAATCATCTTGGGACTTTGGTTTTGTTGTTTCTTCTGGTGCAGTAGATCCAGCTGTTGTTGTTGTTGCTTCATCTTGATTTTGTGATGTTGGTCGAGTCGAAGGCATAGCCAATCTGCCAGCACGTCCTATTCCACGACCAAGGTATCGACCTGGTCCTTTGTGTCCTCTTCCTCTACCACGTCCTCTGCCATCTCTAGGAGCTGATTGATTTGATGTGGTTTCATTGTCATTTGATTCAATACGACGACGTTTACTCTGGGGCGATGATGGAGCTGTAACATTGTTATTTTCATCCACATGAGAAGATTCGGTTGTTGTAGCTGTAATTGTATCATCCACACGAGATGATTCGATTGCTGTAGTTGTAGTTGTATCATCAACATGCGAGGATTTGGTTGCTGTAGCTGTAATTGTATCATCCACATGAGAAGATTCGGTTGTTGCAGGTGCTGTAGGTTCAGTAGTATCATCAACATGCGTATCAGCTGGAGGATGGTCATTCTCAATGGCTGTATCTTCATTCATCTCGTCAGCTTTTCGTTTGGCTGGTGTTTGTGATGCAGTCCATTCCATCCGTGCTTGTTTCTTGTTCTGTTTTAACTTTTGACGATGTTGAGCTTTCTTTTGCTAGATTCAAGTGTTAGTTCAATGCCATATTACATTACTGCTCCAATCATGCAATAAACATACCTTTTCTCTGACTGTTTTTTCATATTCTTGTACTTGTTTGGTTTCTTCCATCACAGTGGCAGCCTATAGAGTGACGCTGCATGAATTCATCCATCCATTTGTGACAAGTAAACAACATTTACCTGCCATTCTTGAACCAGCTGTTTAGTCTTCTTGTTTATGCGGACGAAAGCATCTTGAAGAGAATCCAAGGATCCCATCTCGTGTTCCATGCTTAACCATGCGTGCATTAATCGATCAGGATCATCTGGTTGTTTGGCAATGGCACGCTTGAATAAAGACTTGCACTTGGCGAAATCTTCTATGGATCTTAAAGAACAATGTTAACCTTCTCATAAGCGTGATCTCGTGTAAGCAATGTTACCTTTCAAACTGAATATATCCTAGCCATGCTTCCACTGATTTGCCAAACTTCTTGACGACTTTCTCCCAGTACTGCCTGACGTTGTCATAGTTGCCATGTGTGGTACATTTGACCTATAGACATGGTGAGTCAAATGCTAATTCATATACTTGATATTACATACCTCCACAAAAGAATAGTAGCGTTCTAGGCGGAAGTAAGGATCCATGGATTTGAAGCCTGTAATCATGATGTGAATATCTGCATCAAGGTATTTGCTCCATTTGAACTTACTCTTTTCTTGGTTAGTGATGCCTTCCATAAGTGTCAGACGCAGTTCGCTCAATGGATCTCTAGTAATGTCGTCAGAGTCCAAGCCATCTATCAGAAATCATTGTGTTATCACTATCCAATCAACAAGGACATGATCATCCTGTGTACTTACGATTTTCCATGCCAACACGTCGTCGAAAGTAATCACTTTTAGCGAGATAAAGAGCAATGTAATCCTCTTGACTTGACATCAATGTTTCATTCGTCTTTGCAGCATCGAAAACACCTATAAAAGAAAAGTGAATAAAGATGCTTATCCTTTGTTAGGTACCAAGAGTAACATACGAAGAATGTCCAAGGGATTGGCATCGCGAGCTTCCTATATGAGCAAGCACTTTTATGAGCAAAAGTCATCTTGATTGATCCATCCATTACTAACCAAGCTTCTAACATGATGTCCTATCAAAACACCTGACCATGGACAATTACGGATGGCTCTTTTGGTGACTGTTTCCAATACAACAGGTATACGGGCACGATCCAGCTAAAAGTTATTGTCAGTATATCATGAACATTCACTTGTACCTTTTTGTAAGCGCAACTTACCAAGAATACAATATAGTCATCCCAAAGAGCAACATCAGTGCAATACAAAGCAACAGCTCGTTCATAGAGATTCTGGGTATAGTTGAGAAACGCCTTGTCTTTGAGCTTCATAGTTTCAATATACTGGTAGAACATATCCAAGCTGTAACCGCTTTCGGCCTAAAAGATGCATAAAAGTTACATGTTAGCTCATATAATAAATCCCAGCCTATCCACTTACCAGCCTAAGCTCATATTGCTCCAATTCATTCATAGCTTTCTTTGTTTTTGCATAGACTTGGTTTGCCTTGACCATGTTCTTCTCATAGTTGTCATTATCCCACTTTGTGTTGAATGTCGAATACTGGCTGAATGTGTTCTCATGATCTAGATGTAGTGTGAATACATTAGTTGTTGACTGGATCTTGCTCATTTACCTGTATGAAGTGTGGCCAATCGCTCAATATAATCCTTCATCACTTGTTGAATCTGCTCTGGTGTTGGACTATATCAATGTCTTAGTATCCAAACTCGTATGGGAACCTTTCTTCATCCATCCAATACCTTTCAAGGTGCTAAACAGATATGTGAATCAGTTGTAATGAAAGAAAACACACACATCCCACTTGTTTACCTCCAACCAGTTGACTTGGAATTCAATATATGAGTTCCAGATTTCATGACTCTGTAAAAGGATCATTAGTTTAGCATCAATCGTCTTGTAGCAATACCATTACTTACCTGAGCCATATGCCACTTTGTTGCTGTTACAGCTTTCTTGAGATTGGCACGAGTTACATTGACGCGATCCATGTTCTCCCACTGGTTGTCAAAGAGTTCCACAGTATATTCCACAAAGGACTTCCAGATAGCGATAGCTATAAACATGATGTTATAAACAACATGTCTTGAATATGTAAGCATTTACTTACACAAGTAGTCTGCACTGGCTCTCTCGTATAATGATAACACCTTGTGAATGCCATCTGTGTCTTTTGCGTCCCGTTTGGCATCCTTGATCCAATCCAACCACATGCCTATAGATATAAGTTCAATATGGAATCATCAGCATCAAGGAGTCACTCACTCACTTTCTGTAAGTGGATACAGCTTGTGCATCTCTTCACGTATTAACTCGGTTTCCTCTGGCATATTGAGATATTTCAAGCAGTTGACCAACTTGTAGTTATTCTCATAACTTGTACGGTCTTTCTCATACTACAAAGACAACTTAGCCTGCCATGGAGTGTCAAAACAAGTCATGCTGTATACCTGCTCCATAACAGTATCGTATTCTTCAATGGCGTTCAGGATTTCTGGAGGAAGAGACTCTTCATCCTCATTTGCTTGCTTCTCTTCTTCTACTGGTTCGATTGCTGTGTCGTTGGTGATCTGCCAATCTCCAGGAGCGGCTGTTTCTTGTGGTGTATCAGCTTCCATCATACGTGTATGAGTATATGCGAAGGAGTGACCAGTGCCACTTGAAAAATCTCGTCAAGTCCTTATCCAAAGTCAGTCGCTGTCTCTCTGTTGTCTTGATGTGCCACACATGAAGGATAGCTGCATGAAATTGCCCATTCAGTATATACCACACTTGTCCCCTCCCTCTCAAGATATAAACAATATAGTCTTGTTG
This sequence comes from Lichtheimia ramosa, assembly GCA_008728235.1. NCBI lineage: Eukaryota > Fungi > Mucoromycota > Mucoromycetes > Mucorales > Lichtheimiaceae > Lichtheimia > Lichtheimia ramosa. Next base: position 503,175 of record CP031827.1, on the reverse strand, counting down.
TTATGTGTACCTGTGCTATATAAAGATACTCGATGTGGATTTGTTTATTCTGAACAAGTACCAGCCTAATCTAAGAATGAGAGCCATATACAAGCTAGATCTGGATGATGAATGCCAAGTGTTTTTGTTGGTTAAATGACAATCTATGAAGCTGTTTTCACAAGGATACAGCTGTTAAATGCCTTTATTGCTAAAGGAACGCTTGTGTTGTTAAAAGGAGCCAGTCTTGAGCCTGTAATTGAATCATTGAACTTTGCTACATGACACACTATAACACATGCATCTTCTTCAAAAGTTTGGGTATGTGATTCATTAGCCATGTATAACAATAGAATCAGCATTTATCTTCCTACAAAGCCAATATCATAATGAAGACAACCACGACAATCACAGTAGTAGGATGACAATGAAACACTATAAGATCGCAAAGAACCCTATCTAGAATGGTGTGCTTGGTAGCAATATTCCTTTATTGTTGCATGAACATGTATCTTACTGTGCTTACAAAAAGGAAGGGGAGATTACACATAAGCTGGCAGAGTGTTGATGCCCAAAGCAGGGCAGGTAGTATCCATTATGGCACCAATCTACTATCAAGGTATCTACACTTTCAGTTATCTACCACTTGTCCCATTACAAACGACTATCTTCATTAAGTACTCCAGATATCATGGCAGAAATGGATCATTAAGCTTGCGTGCATTGAAAGCCAAGAGGCAGCAGCAAATGCCAGTGGCTGGTCTGAGTTAAAGTGTTGGACGGCAACTTTTTTTTCAGCAGCTCTTTCAGATCTTGACACTTTCACAATGGCGTCCGTATACAAGTCAGTCGAGAAGAAAGTCAATGGCTCCAGCAGCAGTGGCAACAAAGATAGACGTATCAATAAGCAACGTGTCTTGATGCTTTCCTCGCGTGGCATTGTGTATCGGTAAGCGATCTCGGCTATAGACTTGTTTGTTTGATCGATCTACTAACGACTTGTTGGCATAGCTATCGTCACTTGCTTACCGATCTCGAAGGTTTGATGCCTCATGCCAAAAAGGACTCCAAATTCGACACAAAGAACAACTTGTTTGTCTTGAATGAGCTCGCAGAACTCAACAACTGCAACAACTGTGTCTTTTTCGAGGTGCGAAAGCGACAAGACTTGTATCTATGGATGGCAAAGACTCCCAATGGTCCTTCAGTCAAGTTCCATGTTCAAAACTGTAAGTGAGATAAAAAAGGGGACTAGAGCATATATTCATGATTCATATTGGATAGTGCATACCATGGATGAGCTCAAGATGACTGGCAATTGCTTAAAGGGTTCTCGTCCCATTCTTTCATTCGACAAGTCATTCGAATCAGCACCACATTGGGCATTGCTCAAGGAACTTTTGGCTCAAGTCTTCAATGTTCCCAAGGGCTCTCGTCGATCAAAACCCTTCTTCGATCACGTGCTTTCATTCTCTATTGCAGACAATCGTATTTGGTTCAGAAACTATCAGGTATAAAAAGGAGAAATGGTGTTGAAATGATATGAGCTAACTCATTCTTTCAAAAGGTTGTGGAGAAGAACAAAGAAAATACACCTGGATTCACAAACAAAGATAAGGGTGACATTTCCCTTGTCGAGATTGGTCCTCGTTTCTGCTTGACAGTGATTCGTATCTTTGATGGCTCTTTTGGTGGTCCCACTGTTTTCGAGAATCAAGAATTTGTCAGTCCTAACTTTGTAAGTATCTTGTTGGATGTGGTAATGAAAGAGATGACTAACATGGTTGTATTAGATCCGTGCTGCATTGCGTAAAGAAAAGGTTGCAAAGTATCAGAATCGACTTCAAGCTACTGATGAGCGCAAGGCCAGAGTTGCGGATACCACAATGGAAGAATCCGAACTGAGCGATCGCAAGGTTTTCCAATAGATTATCCCCACCTTTTAGCATCACACATTCAACAGCCCAAACAGATGAAACCTCCCCATTTTCTTCTTTCTTTCAATTAGCATGTTAATACAACAATGATTCCACATTTGATGATGTAAAAGCCAGTATCCTTGATTGTTGAATTCATATACTGTTATTCTCATATTGGTCAGAATCGTTGCATAAAGCAAAAGTTGTCTGCAACTTATCTAACAGCCACAATCGATCATGATCTACTCCCCTTATAGATACAAACACGCCACAGCCATTATGGTAAGGGATACTATGACTATACTATACACGAGCACGATATCGCGCTTGTGCTTTTAATTTATTACAAGATTGTTACACCAGCGATGATGGACCAATGTCCAAGTTGATTATGTAGAGCTTGTCAAGGTACTAATGATTCTAGATGCCGGCTTGGCATCATCATACCTGAATATATGTTGTCCTACAGACAATCTTCCTTAGTACAATGCTTCTAGTCAGCAATTGATAACATTTAGGGATCAGTATTATTACTGATCTGATGATGTATGTTTTCCTTATTGACCACGTGGATTTATTTACATGTCTCACTAGATCGCATCTTGCACACGTGTCATTCAATGCAGTGGTAAGCGAGCTGTCATTGATTTGCATGAACATGGAACAGCTGGAAGCAGCATGAAGCATAAGATGAATCGGTACAAGGACGCGGACCAAACAGAAAAAAAGGAACACCCGCCCGATGTATAAATAGAATAGTCTAGTTTTTGACACCGAGATGTCTCGATAAAGTGATTTCATACATGATCAGGTGCATTTATCAGTCACTTTGACATGATAAACTATCATACCTTTTGTTATTATGGCATGCAATAGAGATGTACTTTATTCATCATGTGAGAAGTATACAATGACCGAAGCACACCCCAGCGTGTACTACCACCCTTTGTGCTGCTGGTTTCTATTACACAAACAGCGATCCCAGTAATGAACCCCGATAGGCACTCACATGTTGCAAAATGCCGCCTTACACACAAATACATCAACCCACTACCAACGTGGTAAAGAACATGCATAGAAATAGTAACTAGTGACTAGAACAAAAAGCAAATGTTTCATTTCGCGTTTACATCAAGACATAGTCATCTGATGACTTTCACTTCTTGCCACTCGTATAAGTTTGCAATGTGAACCGGATGATCGCTCTACTGAAGCATTTACCTGGTAACATTTCTGTCACCACGTCGATCAAGTGCTAACATTCTCGGGATATGCGTAATGCCAAGAAATGTTTTTAAAGCGAGCAGGAGATTGCAGATCATTTTGTGTAACAACGAAAACAGGCATGTGCCCGATCCAGGTAATTGCGACCAAACCATATTCTGCAAGTCTAATTTACTTTGGCATATTGTCATCCGCCTACTATGTGCGCGCCAACAAGACTATGCAACATGAAAGATTGATATGAAATAGTGTATATTGACATAAATGAAGGATGTATCTGCTGAATTTTTATTATGGAGTACAGGAATCGGATTTCAAGAGAAAAGGGGGTGATGCAATGATTAAGCGAAAGCAAGAACAGCAAACAAGGCACTAGCGAAAAGAGCACCATTGATGGATGCCATAGGAGCAGCAGCTGATTCACCATTACCAGCAGGAGTAGCGCTACCACCATTGTTCTTACCACCATCCTTGATGTATTGTTCAAAGTTGGGGAAAGTGATAGTGTTCTCAGCATAAGGATTGGTGATGTTCTTGCAAGTAGCAACATCAATGACGTGATCATAAGCATCCTTGAGCTTTGGATAGTTATGCATAGCCATGTCCATAGTCATGTTGTTGATTTCGTGTGAAAGAATCAAAGCACCAGATTGAGAGAAAGAACCATTCTTGCCCATCTCGACAAAGCTATCATAGTTTTGTTGAACAGTTTCAGTAGTGACACCAGGCATAGAGTTGGCAGCCCAGTCATCAGTATCAATGTTCCAGAGAATAGCAGTAAGGTTGAGCTGAGTGGCGATCCAACGAACACGATCATCAATATCACCTTGAGCCTATATTATCAAATGTTAGTATACCTATTGTCATCAGGATATCAAATGATACACTTACAGGACGCCAGTATAAGGGAGTCAAGCCAGTGACATACTTGATAGCTTTGGTGGAATAATAGAGCTCGGCAAGGACTTCTTGGTTAGTAAGAGTTGTCATAAGCTTGTGAGACCAAGTGTGACCAGCAATGTGATGTCCATCCTTGACACCACGAAGAGCACCATAAGGCCAAGCAAGAACATTAGAACCAATGTAAAACATGGATGCCTTTTGCTTGTTTTGCTCAAGGAAGTCATAGAATGCATTGTGCGAGCAGTTGGGACCATCATCAAAGGTCTATTATTGTCAATGTTAGGGAAAAAAGGCTTAAATATGTGGCGCAATAAGTGCTTACCAAACCAAGAGTCTCTGGCTCATCACAATAATAGATATCAGCATTGACATCCTTAAGCTTGGGGACAGTACAGCCAGAGCTACTCCACCAACAATCAGGATCATTTTGAGCATCATAGCCTGTTTGTTACATGCTTGTATAAGTCATCTAGATTTCGAGACAACATTTCAAGACTTACCTGTCATGACAAGACCACCATCAGGACCAATAGTACGGGGCTGAACATTAGGAGCCTTAGACCAGTCAATCGAGTCATAAAGAGCCTTGAACTCGGCACTGGTGTTCATGCCATTGGTGGTGGCAGTATCCCAAACAGTGGGCCACTCGGCTTTGTTGTAAGTGTAATCCGAGTTGTAATAAGTGCATTCTTGAGTGGGATCATATGAAGTGGTTTGAGGAATATCAGGAATGTTGATCTTGGTAGGATCGGTGGTGCTGGTGTAGTTGGTAGTAGCAGCTTGAGCACCAACGATAGCTGTTGCTGCAAGAATGGCGGTCTTGAACATAAGGAACGACAAAAGGGATCAATAAATGAGCGAAATAGGGGAAAATGTATAGAGTAAGTGAAAAAAACAGCAATTGGAGTGATTTGTTGGGCTGTCGTCAAGATTGGCTTTTTATATACTAGAAAAGAACCACAAAAAGAAGGTAAAAACGAGGTGAAGATCTTGTTAGCCCGGTGTTCTTTTTTCGTATGTATCGGTGTCAGTGTTCCAGAGACATTAGAGAATCAGTGTAACACGCGATGGCCTGAAAACTGAAACTTTAGCAACATTACCGAACTATATTAGTCCGCTTACCGCTGTGATCACCCCCCAATTGACCCATTGTCCATACCTGGTTACTGTGCGTTGTCTCAGTTGTTTTTGGAAGCTGTTATATAATCCGCGTATAGATATTTGGAGCAATGTCATCTTCTTCGAAGATGATGGAATATGATATCATCCAATCCACTTTGACAAATGCATCACGAGAGGAAGCTACATCAAAAGAGGATGGAATACGTTATGAGTATACTGTACATTGCTTATAGTAGGAACATTCAGGAGACAACGATCATGACAAATCCACAAGGTTTTGCTTCTCAGCATTATGATACTTACCATAACTCGGGCTCTTGGATGTGCAAGCAATCAATGAAGAGATTTGATGAAGGAAAAGAGATGTGTGGAAGGTACAATATCCTTTTATTGGTGAATTAGGCGTGTGAACTTCTTTCCACAAGGGTACTTGTTTGGGATGATGAATTGTTAAAGGGTCTATAAGCAAAATGGTACATGAGCTGGTAAAGTGAGAAGGTTTCTACACTGGCATCAAGCCTGGTTCTTTATGTCAACATGTCCAGACATGATGATTGTCCAATCATATCGGCAACAAGCAAAACCAAAGTAAGGGTCAAGTGGCAATGATATGCATACATCAGTTGTTGTACCATATGCATATCCCGATGACAAAGAGACTTGTCATTGACATCATATGGTTCCCATGGGGGTGAAATAACGACATGCTTTGTTGTATCCCTAAATTTAGATTGTCTTTAACTCCTTGTCTCCCTGGGTCAAGTCACTTTAGAAGCATCATCTGTAGCATTTCAGTCGATATAAAGCACTTTTTATCAAAAGATTTACAATTGTAGCTAAATGTGTGTATATGTGAATGTTGTGCAAAGGTGGAAAAGGTTCAAGTTTTGAAGAGATCTCATATTCCGAAAAAGAGTCTAGACTTTGTAAACGGGTAAAAGATCCAAAGCGAAAAAGAAAAGCAAGAGAGGATGTGTGTTGTTGGAATGTATATAAAAAGAGGAAAACAAGAGATACAAGATTGGAATATAAACGAGTTGAATATATGATTGCTTGTATGTCATACAATGACACATGTCGATCCACAAATGTATGTGCGTTCCCAGCGCATATAACACATAGGATCTGGAAAAGGGGGGAATACCATGTATGGGATATTTCATCGTTTCAAGGTCGATCCAAACTTGCGTTGAAACATGACAAGGTCATGAGTAATACGATCCATCATTTCCAATGTTGATTCAGGTGAGAATGCTTGCTGTTGTTGTTGTTGTTGTTCCAGAGCTGGGATTGGCGTAGTAGGACTGACACATTTTTGATGATCATCCTCCGCCAGGGGTAAAGTAGATGCACTGCTTAAGGATGATGATGCTGAAGAAGTAGAATTTGATCTCTCCCTTCTCTTGGTTGCCATATCAATCTGTAGTTTGCTGACATAATCCAATATTTGTTTGGCTCGTTTGTTCATCTCTGTAATCGACATTTTTGGATTTGGATATTTGATTCTGGCTGGTGGAGATGATTCTCGTACTGGTAATCCATCTTGATCCCAATACGGTTGATGTGAAGAAGGCATGTCATCTGGTGTAGATAATCGTGGTGATCCCTTTTTCATCCGCCTTTCTTGTTGTTGTGGTGATGGACCATTCCTACTCCTTCCATTATTTGTCTTTTTTGAAGTGCTGAAACTGGTATTGCTTAAAGGTGGTGCTGGTGTTCTTGGTGATGAAGGGGATGACATGGTGGTAGTGGTGGTAGTGCTGTTGCTGGTAGTAGTGGTAATAGTGGTGGTAGTCATTGTGTTGGTTGATTGTATTGTTGCATGGGTGACAGCTGTTGTAGGTATAGATGGAGTAGTAGATGTTGTTGGAGAAGTAGATCCTTCATCTTCAGGTGGTTCATCTTCTGTTGTATCTTCATGCTTTTCTGATGCTGATGTTGAATGATTCTTCTGAGATCGAGATAAAGGTCGTTTTCTACCACGTCGAGTAGTAGTAGTGTCTTGTCGTTTCCTCCTTTTCACAGGTCGATGTTCAGCATCATCGCCATTGGATGGATCTAAAAAAGATGATGAATGATGTATACAAATAACAAGAAGATGCTACTTACATGGATGATCCTCCTTTTTGTTGTTGTTACCATTCGGATCATATGCTCGTTTATATCTATATTGAATAGAACTCAGCACATAATGCTACGTACTAGTGTCTCTAATGTTCCCACAACCATGATTGCTCATCCAACATCCCTTCAACACCATAATATGATGACTTACCGGCCATGACTCTTGTACAAGACATGATTATCGGGCTGACAATGATCGCAGTAATAAAGATCGGGCATATCACTCTCAGTCAAACCCACGCAATCACAGTGTTGCCATACTTCACATCGATCACATTGCACCATCAAACCAACATTATCTGCATATACAACTTGTCAGTGCCACGCGTTTCGAGATAACATGAAACCCAACATGATAACTTACGTTGTTCACCACAAAGACAACGAGTAACAGATCCACCATCCGAGCTTTCTTCTTGGTCAAGCTCTTCCTCGTCGTCTTCGTCTTCAGCAGTTGAATGGGTATCGTGTTGCAACGATGGTGGTGGTTGGGACACAGTAGTCGATCGGGAAGTTGATTTCCTTGGTGGCTGGGTGCGTACGCTACGACGAGCAGGTGCAGCTATACACATACCATGGTCAATGTCGCGTGCCTCCTTTTGCACTCTCTTTACTAAAACACTTACTCATGGTATATATGCTCAAATAAGACAGGTACGACAAGTGTGTATATGTAAATGAGAGTTGGGTTTCCAAATGACAGGTGTGCTTTGTACAAAAGAGCCACGCAAAAGACAAGGTATGTATAGGGCGGAATAAAGAAACAAAGGTGGTTATAAAAGGTGGGAAAAAAGAGTTATAAACAAAACAGTTGAACAAGCTTTCTTGGTATTGAAGAGTGAGAAGAAGGGAAAAAAAAAAAGAGACAAGTGCGGGACCTTGCAAGTCGTCGTTGTATGAACTCTGCTGCCTATCCAGGCCAAGCTATATGCGGCGGACTTGAATGGCTAAATGATGATTGGTCCTCTATCCATGGTAAGCAAGCAGAAAAGCAATAGCCATCGTACCTTGTTGATTTGTGATCTTTCAGGGCAATGTCATGGATGAATGACTTACATAGTCATGATTGTAATGTTTATTCTTATACTTGAACTTCTTTCATATAAACTATGATACAAGCTTTGTGCAATCCATCTTCAAGTAGTACTTTTGCAAAAAGAAAAAAAAAAAAAAGGGTCATCCGATAGCTCCGCATTTGCGTCTTTATTGGGTAAACTCGATCCTAACATGAATCTCACCATGACCGGTGGGATATAATGGAAGCCATTGATCAACACTAGTTACTTGCTCGTCGGGTCGTAACAAATCCCAGAGATTCCATTGGCACTGACCAAGCTCTACCGAGTGACTGAAACGGTTGTAATCTTTCACCTTAATGTTGATAGGCGTTGGCTGTGCAGAAACTTGACATCGGAATGTTTCATTCCTAAAATGGTTCATCCTTCATTAATGAATTGTTCTCCTCATAAAAGTTGCTTCTTACCATTGTGGAGCCAGTGTTTTCTTGATATGCTTTGTCTTGAAGACCTGCTTCTTTCCCAATCGTAGTCGGACATAAGGATCACTTGTGCCGCTCTTATCAACGCCACGTAATGCTCGTGCTTCAACGAGGCATATTGTCACTGTGCCATCCAATCCTGTTGCAGTGCCATCTCCATGTTGTAGCATTTCATCATTCATGGACATAGTATCTACACTGTGACGCTCCTTTGCAGATATAATTGATGATGCTTGTGATGCATTTCTTGTATGACCATTATGACTTGTACTCATGGTTGGAGTACGACTGATGGAGTTGCTGCTGTTGTTACTGGGTGCAAGCGGTGAAGATCGAGTGATTGGTGCTTGTTGTGATGCCATTGATGATTGTTGCTGTGATGGTGCTACATTGGTTGGAGAAGGACGTGCAGCAGCTGAAGCTGGTGAAAGAAAAGAGCTGGATTTGGTCATGGTTGGTACACGTAACGAAGTGCTTGTAAGATTCATATTGGTATATGTACGCGTATCACCAAGTACTGATGTATGTGTCTTCTTTCGAATCAATAACTGTGGCTGCCATAAGAATCGAACACGCACATAGCCACTGACACCTTCAATGCCATCCAATGGTATTTTGACTTGTTTGGCAACAAAACTCTCGACAAAGTCACCACGAATAGAAATACCACCAGAACCCAATGGCTGATCTCCCGTAAATTGATTCCAGTCAAAAACTTCAATTCGGAAACTTGCCGTGACACGAGATTGCTATATACAACAAGTGAGCTTTGATTCACATAATATTATCACTATGACTTACAATTGGCACAACAAATTGCTCATTCTTCCAGGAAGGATTCACTGTCTTCTTCACTGTGGCACTCTTGTGTACTCGCTCACCATTCACTGTAAACACGACATAAGGATCACTTGTGCCTGACTTGTCAGCAGCCATCAAATCTTTTGCATCCAAAAGTGTCACAGTCAGTTGTCCTTGGTTGTCAAGACTCTCGTCTGGATTCAATGTAAAGTTGACAAGAGGTATGTAATCGAAACTGAGTCGAATTTGCCCACCTGGCAATGTTGTGCCTAGTAACTCGAACCATTCACCTTCATCATCATTTTCCATGCTACGACGACGTGCTTGAATCCTTCTGACAATACTGCTCACAGCTTCTACCCAATATCCAATCTTGATATCATCTTTTTCATCAGCATGTTCTGGTTTGATTTCAATGGCGACACGTGAAAAGTCTGCTTCCTTGACAAATGCATCACCGGTTTCATTGAAGGCAAGTGTACGACCTTTCATTTTGGCTGTCTGGAATTGTGGCATCAATGCATCCACCAAAAGTTGACAATAGGCAGTGCTGGCACTTGGAAGTCTCACTTCATGAATCTTGACTTTGAGTACACCTGAATTGTACGCCATCAAGTCAACCAAATCATCAGGTGTATAGCGGATAGGCACATTATGCAGATCATTGATAGGTGGTTCCTCAACAACAGGCGTCTTTTCTTCATTGTCATTCTCCTCTTCTTCTTCTTCATCCTTGGGCTTTGGAAGTGCCAACGTTGGATAAAACTCGGCAGTATAACGCAGTTCACCCTTGTCAGACTTGCGATCAGCAGACTTCAATGGTGTCCATCTATATGATTTGCTTTGTAAGTTACATGTCTATGATATGATGAGTAACACTTACTGATCAATGACTTTGCCAGTTGGCTCGTACCAGCGATTATGACCATCAGAGCACTGTTTGACAATGTCCTTCATACGCAAAATAGTAAAACCAAGAGTACGATCCTTTGTCTTTGCATTCCAATCCATCACTTCAAGCTTGAGATCTTCCTTATCAGAATGCACTGGTACATATTGTGTTTCTCCCCATTCAGGATCCAAATTGTTGTCAATAACTTCAGTACGTGTTCGCACTTGAGCACCTGCCATAACTCGAACATAAGGATCTGACTTGCTAGTGACGCCTTCAACATTCTTAAGATCACGTGCACGCCAAAATGTCAATCGCACCACACCAATAGGAGGAGCTAATAAAGGAGATTAGCTTAAGCACTTGTTCTTTCTTCACTACTTACTGTATAAGCCAAGACCTAGAGCATCTGATAATCCTGACATGACTACAGGCTTCCATTGAACACTGAGACGAATACGACCATGTGCTGGTTGACCATTGTCATACATGAGATCCCACCAGCCATCATTTGTTTGTAGCTGCTCCATCATATCCACAAGATACATTTTGAATACACCAATTGTTGAATCTTCTGCAAAGCTGATGCTATCCTTGACTTCCACACGAATGTAAACAGCAGTTTGGTCAAGTACCACCACTTCACCAGATCGTTCAAACTTTGGATTGGCAGTACGCTTGAATACAGGTGTCTGGATACGTTCAGCGCCATTGATCATCACTCGGACATAAGGATTGACACGTGCTGATTGAAGTCGTCTGCATTCATGGACAGTAAAGCGTAGAATACCAGAATCTATACATGCATGTTAGCAGCTATTATAGCATTTCATGATATCGCATATGTACTTACTTGATTCAGCAGCTGGTTCTATAGTACCATCATCACGTGGAATAGGTTTGGAGACTGGCATATAACGCATATCAACTTTGAGCTGGCTACAGGGTTTGCCATTGTGCAAGAGATCCAAATCACTATTGAAAAGATGATTTAGCATACATCCACATAAAGATACATGCATATGTATACTTACAGGCCTTCCACACTGTAATCAACATCAGATTCCAATTCATTAAGCTCAAAGTGTGCACGTGCAATACGTCGATCCTTGGATCCATTTTGTTGATTACGTAGTTCAAGTGATAGTGTCGAGTTGAGATTGTTGAGCATCAAAAAGTGTGTTTCATTCCAACGAGGTTCAATGGTGTTTTCTTGTACAGTGGATCGTCCTAGTTCTTGTGCCTTGTCAAGATAAAAGCGAACATAAGGATTCAAAGTGCCTGAAAGATCCTTTGCATTGATGGGTGTGGTAGAATACACGGTGACTGCCAAGATGCCATTGGCTTGAGCTATATACAAGAGTCAGTCATCACTGATGATGATGATGATGATGAATCTTCAACTGCACTTACTGATATCCAATTCACCAGAAAAGAACTTGTCGACATCAAAGGAAAATACATTGGGATAATACATCATTGGCCCAAGAATGGCATGCACTTGATCACGTACAAAGCTTTGAAGACCAGGAATCTATTTTTCCATCAATAAGTATACCACATCATGTACACATTCCAATAAACTTACATTGGTGACATCGATACCAAAAGTTTCACCACCAATAGGTTTGAGAACATAATCAAATTTAGGCTTTGACAGGAAACAGGCTTCAACCAACTTGATATGTGGAAACTTGCTCATGAACTTGAGTTTGACACGCATGGAGCCTTGAAAACTCATATCTTCAACAAGAACTGGGATACCAGCACCAACCATGCCCTTGCCAAGACGAATAGTGAGGACAACTTTGGGATTCACCTTGCGCTCCAATTGTTTCTTGGTCATATCTGACAAGTCATTGGGTCTAAAAGAGACGATCCAATCCATACACTAGAAAAGGTGACACATGTTACACCATCATGCAAAATGTACATCCGTGCACTTTTCTTTTCCTTCACATACATCTTCTCACTCTCTTTTATACCACAACACTTACCACTGTATCTGGTTCTGGTTCTGAAATGGATCGGACACTTTCAACACGAAAAGGTTTGGTGCCCAAGGTAAATGTTGTCAGTCGTACTGAATCCAGGAATCCAGGAAGATAATCCACCAAATAGGTATCAATGTTCTCAATCACATAAGCACTCATGACAGGTTCGAAAATGAGCCAGAATCTCTCTAGAAAGCTATTGAGCCATTCCACAGATTCTGCGCCTGCTTCAGTGGATCGTAATCGAGTAAGCTCTCTGTCAATGTCATCTCGTGCTCCTCGTTTGAATCGATCAGTGGTTGTCTTGTAATAGGTAGCTATAATATAATAAGTCATTTGATATCCTTCTCTATGTGATCTAGAAATACTTGCCTACAAAGAGACATCCAATACAAAATGTGACAAATCCACCACCAATTCTGCCAAGACACCAAAAGACGATACCAATGACAAAGATGACTGCTGTATTATTCCACCATCGATTATAAAATAAGGTTGCAACAGCTTGTTCCAAAGGATCATCGAGCTTTTTTTCAGATGCTGCAAGTAAAGGTGGTCCTCCAGGATTTGGTGTGCTTGAAAATGCAGTCCATCCTACTCGATACCATTCTGGTATACGTGATGAAGACGCTGTTGTTGTTGTTGCTGCTGCTGCAGTACCAGATGCACTAGAAGGTGTACGAGGTGTTGTAGTACTACTTTGTCTAATATGTGTCGTTTTAACTGGTGCAATAGGTTTCCTTTGTGCTGCTGTCAGTGCCTGTCGAATCTGGTTCACGTCATTGGTGCCAAGTTCTGTATGAAGACCACCACGCTTGTTGCCCAAGTTGCGGAAATCCGGCAACAAGTCAGCTGGAATGGCGCGTTCAGCTTGAGCTCGTTTGGCTGTTGGACTTGAATGGGGTTGAAACGAATGTACAGGAGCTTCAGCTTCACTTGCAACTTGCTCATGAGCAATACGCGTGGTTTCTTGTTGACTCAATGGTGCTGCATGGTCGAGTTGTTGCTCTGTCGGTCTACCAGCACCAGCACCACCATTCGGCGTTTGCATATTGTATACTCGTGCGTGATAAAAGGAAAAAGAAATGACCCTGTTGCCGTTAACCCGATGCTTTAATCTATATCCTCCTCCCCGTTATTTTCTCCCATCCTATCATGATGCTTATCCCCTTTAAAGTAATTGTCCTTCTTTATCTTGTCATAGTAGTAGTAGCAGTAGCAGTAACATGGAATAAATGGCTGTATTAACTATAGATATTTTCTTCTGGAGTCAATGGTTGCTATCATTCTACCATGTGTCAACATCCATTTTACCTTTTTAACCCTTTCTTTAGGCATTTGCTTGAAAGTAGTGGTCGTCATTGTTCACAACATACACTATCCTCCCTTAACAAAGAGCCCAACACATCACTGTGGCGTCATGTGCACCCACTACAGATTTATATATTCATCCGAACACAACTTCCTATTAAGCGATAAAACTTGTTCACCCATCACTCTATTCCTGTCAATCACTTGTTTACACTTGGAACAATAAACAAACGCAAGCATTGTATCAAAACAAGATATCATATGATCCCTTTACTCTAAAGTAGGTCCTGAATTGGTAGTATTGGCTAATCACTCAAAACACCACTCATTGAAGATAAACAAAAGAGAAGGTAATAAGCATCAAAATAGATACAATTATCATGGATGTAAAAGAACATTTGGCAAAAGAAAAGTTGCATATGCTTTCATGGTCAAATATGTATCAACTGGCATACTGATTGTTGTGCTGTGGAATCCATTAGGATTGCATAAATGGATCCTGTTATGGTGGTCTATAATACATGTTACGCTATAAATAGAGCTTAAAGATCACTTTTCCATCATTGAATAATGTGTCATTGACGATACCATGTTGGACTAAGGAGCAATGATATGATGAGAGCTAATGGTGATTGGATACAGTAATGTGAGTGGATGATGGATAGCGGAGAGCCGGAAGCTGCGAGTCAAAATGCCGAGTTAGGTATGCAAGCCATTGCTCTTCCTTTTCCATCCCCTAAAGAGATACAATGGTAAGTGTAAAAGACACAAGATATCATTCAAATAATGGATGAATGGATGAATCCCATGGATGGATGTACTGACTACTTTATGGATGATAGGGTCGCGTTAGGTAAATGGATGATACACTACACGAGCACATGTGCGAATGGGAACATTGACACATTGTATAGAACCAAGACTGTCAAGAAGGCCTCCCGCGTCTTGATTGAGAAGTACTATCCTCGTCTTACTTTGGACTTCCAAACCAACAAGCGCATCTGTGACGAAGTTGCCATTATTCAGTCCAAGCGTCTTCGCAACAAGATTGCTGGTTTCACCACTCACTTGATGAAGCGTATCTCTCGTGGTCCCGTTCGTGGTATCTCCTTCAAGCTTCAAGAAGAAGAGCGTGAACGTCGTGACAACTACGTTCCCGAGTTCTCTGCTTTGGATACTTCTGCTATTGAGATTGATCCTGACACCCAGGTAACAACTGTCATGATATAGGATGTAGATGGATGACACTCTAATGCTTCTTTTTTACTATAATAGGACTTGCTCAAGTCTCTCAACTTTGAGAACCTTCCTGGTGTCCAAGTCACTCAACCTGTTGCTGTTCAAGCTCAATCTGATGTCCGTCGTCCTCGCCGTGACAACCGTCGTCGTGATTAAGTTAGCTTCTATTGAATTTCAACATGAAAAAACACGACTATCAGTGTGTATCAGCATATCTTTATTGTGGATCAATGATGTTGGGTGTCTTTTTCGAGAGTGGAAATGCCGGATCGGCAATGGGTCTTGATGCAGTAATCCGGTTTCTATTGTGTCACTGCCACAGGAACGTGTATCGTGCCACAGACTACAGAACCCAATGTGTTCCTCAGCAGATGTAGATTCTTCACCAACAACACCACTGTTCTATATTGTTATTTGATGTATTTTATCCCCATGATCATTGGATGCAGTCATTTGTATGTGCACTGGCCATTGTATGATATGCTCATGATTTACTATTCTTACCAAAGTGTCGATGTACAAATCAGGTATCTCCGAAAGCAATCGAGACAAGGCTCAGTACTAGATGTTGAAAAGTCTTGGATGTCTTGGCCATGGTTTACTGCAGAAAAGTACAATGGTGATGAAGAGATGTAGACAACACAATGAAAGTCTAATAAAGCAAATCTTGTCTATAGGCTTGGCACTTGAAAGACCAAAAACAGCAAGGCGCCAAGAACACCATCCCAATGATGAATCATGCATCGGCAGCCTATAAAAGTCTTGGTTTGTTTTATTCAAAACATTTGACTCTCTTTCTTTCTCTTACCTTTATTCTCTTCTCTTTTTCTCCTTGATGGCTACTTTTCCTTCATCAGGCAACAGTTACACATTCAAGGTGACAATCGGCAACGAGACTCGTCGTTTTTCACTACCAAAAAAGTGCACTTCATGGCATACACTTTGCGCAGTATTATGGTCGTCATTCCAGAATCTCGATAATCAAAGCGACTTGGTGCTTTATTATCGCGATAACGATCACGATGTTATTACACTTTCCAGTGATATGGAGCTTACCGAGTTATTACGACAGCCAGAAGCAGTATCATCAAATTCTGTGGTACGACTTTATGGGGAAAGACGACAAGACGATGCAACCATGGCGTGGGTGTTTGCGCCTGAAGAAGATACGATGCTGGGGCACACTAATCATGGTGACAACACATCAACACCCTATTTGGAAAAGGTGAATCAGGTGGATGGTGAACAACAACAACAACAGCCGGCTGTAGAAGCCGAACAACAACGTGATCCATTTTCAGCAACGTTTGAACAACTTGGGCAGCTGATGGATCGTTTCAGGGACACAATCCAAGATAATCCCGAAGTCATGCGAGTCATGAGTCAAATGGCAAGCACTATTACAACATCCATCTCAAACAACACTCGTATCAATCTTGCACCACTTGAAGAATGGCTTCAATCACTCAGTCAATCACAGCATCCATCAGAAAACTTGTATCCAATGCCATCTGATGAAAGACAACAAGAAGAAGATATTTGGATTACAAGAGCATCACAACAACAACAACAACAGCAACAACTTGATGGGGATCATGATCCTCCAAGATATGAAGAACCAACTGAACCTTATCCATTTTACGATACCAAACCAGCAGTAGCAGACTCATCTACAAGAGCTGGTGATGATACAATGTATTCTCATCATCCACCTCCTCCTCCACCTCCTCCTCCAGCACCAGCACCAATGTTTATGGAATCATCTCTTTATCCACCACCACCACCTTTTATTGGTCCATTATGGTCGCGTGTCTTAAGAACTGTTGGTTCATCTCTTGGCTGGAACAATGGTCCACAACATTACAATGCAGCAAGATATTATTCACCACCTGTTACTCATCATCATCATCATCCACCACCTCCTCCACCAATGCCAATGCATCCACCACCATTACCAACACAAATGCCTTTACCACCACCACCACCACCACCAAGACGTTGGGATAGTGTACGTCGTCATCATCATCAACGTCGTCAAGATCATCATTATCCATCACCCTCTTCCCATCATTTCGAGCATGATAACAGATGGAATCATCATCATCATCCACACGGTTCGCATTCTCTTCAAAGTAGTGGAAAATATCATCATCATCATCATCATCCAACATCAATGCAGCCTCCTTCATTTGCTCCTTTTGGTACTGCAGCAGCTTCATCATCCACTGCAGGATATCATCACCACCCCTGGTACAATGCTCAACATGAATGTCGACATACACGATTTGAGTTGAAAAAGATGCGTAAGCAAGAAAGAAAAGAAAGACATCAGTTACGAAGAGAACGACGTGCAGAGAAGAAACGTTTGCGCAAGGAAAAGCGTAAAATTAGACGTCAAGCTCGTAAAGAACGACATCGAAATGTGATGGATGGTTATGATTCAAGTACAAGTACTAGCTCATCTTCAAGCAGCAGCAGCAGCAGCAGCAGTTCATCGATCCTGTCATTGTCAGATGATGATCATGCGCACGAGGAGCTTGCTTATCGTGTGGAACGACTACGTGTCAACAATAATGACTCTTTTAACAAGCCTACTGTGGATGTCAACAAAGAGAAGAAGCAACAATGACTCCTTAGCTAGTTTCTTTATCACACATTGATAGCTCATTATTCTATTATCTTCTGTTACCTGTAAAATATATAAAAAAGTGAACATATATGCAGCTTTGGTGTTACACAAAACTTGGATCCAGCACAGTGTTAAGAGAGTAATTCCAAACGCATGGGAATGATTCTGAACCTTATCACCAGCATTGACAAGGGCATCTACTTGCTTGCATGTAGCATGTGTGCTTTAAGAATAGTAGTCCATGGAAAGTCAAAGATGCATAATGAGCCGTGACTGTGCACGGACCATCGTAAAGCACCTTGGATTGTCAAAAGGTATATGAGCTCGCATTCCTTTCCCTCTTTTTGTCATTATCCTTTTCACTTTTCTCACTTTGTAACAGCAGTACTTGAATCTTGACTCTTTTTTTTTGTCCCAAGCATGCTTTCTCATGCGAATGCATCCTCTTTGGATACAGCTCGATGCTATGCTTCAGATAATCATCATCTCGACAACAACAACAACCAGCAACAACACCACCATGGCTGTTCTCCTGATGTTTCTCAAGAAACGACTCAAGACCGCTGGTACTTTGATGAGTCAGGAAAACTTGTTAGTCCACAAGGAGCCTGTTATACTATTGCGCCTTCCATTCTCAAGGCTCAGTCTCGAGATGCATTCAACTACAAGTCTCCTTCTACAACACTTGCTTTGGTAACATCATCATCATTTCATTGTAATCAATCCAAAAGCAACAAGTATCAGAAACAAGATCATGATGGACAACAACAACAACATCCTATGACAACAAGTCGTGGTAGTGATGATAAAGAAAGACAAGATGAAGGAGAATCACCTCGTATCACATCTCAGCATGCTCATCACAATCATCAATCACATCGCAGAAAGAGATCCCGTCGGCATCGCGGAAGAAAAGGTATATATAAAAACTCGATTTTTCTTTTTGTGGTTGTAACCGATGTGATTTTGGTTTCCCATTCTCACACATATTACTTTCATGCATGTATCAGGCAACAAGGATGTTAAAGAAAACAATGCTGAGATTGATTCACCCAATACTATCACCAAAACTTCATCATCATCACCCCAACACTACTCTTCAGCTACTACTACAGCAGATCAGCTGACGTTTCGACTGCGGACTCTTTCAATGTCTTCCTCCACCAGTTCATCACCAGCACCAACATCAGCATCATCTTCATTCAATAATATCACAACCGATGAATCAATCAACACTGGATGTACTTTTATTGATAAGAATGTTTCATCATTTCCAGCATCCATTTCTTCAGCAGCTGTCGATTTGGCAGTGGAAAGCAATGTCGGTAGCTGCGGAATCGATGATCGGAAACATTCCGAGCTTGGTGGATCACATGAAAGTAATACGCAACAGTCAAAAAACAGCATTACAACAGAAAAGAAACAACGTTTATACAAGACTGAGCTTTGTCGTAATTGGGAAGAGCTTCAAATATGTCGGTAAGTGTTTATATTTGTGTAGTAAGCATGTTTACCCATTATGTGATACTTATGAGGAAAAACAAAATAGGTACGGTGACAAGTGCCAATATGCGCACGGACAGGAGGATCTGCGTGATGTGGAAAGGCATCCCAAATACAAGACACAAGTCTGTCGCACGTTTTATCAAACTGGTACTTGTCCTTATGGAACAAGATGCACTTTTCGACATGATGAAAATGAGTCACACTCTTCAGCTTTGCTTCAACGATCCCAGTTACAACAGCCAAAACTATTTCATCATCATCGTAACAATCGCACTTGTACATACATGACACCAGCAGCCTGGATGACTCCCCATGCCGATGCAGCACAAGTATCACCCACTTGTCCAGCCGACAGTCATAACAATGTTCTGCTTTCTTCCGATGCCGAAAGTTTATTGCCAACCGGGCTCTTGAGCGACCTGGATGAACCACCATCACATATTCGACCCCCTGTTGTAGGTTCATTGATGCTACCTTGTATTCCATCATCACTTGTTTTTCAACATGGACAGCAGCCATTCAATCATAACATTTGGAAACAACATCAAGGAGGCAGTGATTCTCTTGGCAAAGGTGATCTTGGCACATCCACTACTACCTCTTCTTTCCTTTGAAATGTTTCTCGTTGCTTGGATTGTCCATCATGTGTTTTCTTTTTATCTATACACAGCAACCATCTTAACTTTATTAGCTCTTTGATATTGCACATGTCCTTTCGTTTTATATAAGTCATTCTTGCACACAGATCCTCCATTATTTTGCTCTCTTTCTCAAATATGAATTCACTTTACAATTGAAACATGGACACTGCTATCACTTATGATTTGTATTAGTCAGACTCCTTAACATTCTATTGTGAAGAAACAAGCAGCTAGCTGATGGGTAGATATGACAAGTTGACTAGTAAACTACTGACTTAATAGATCAACCATATGGGAACATGGTGAATCCTTCAGGGACAAGAATCATTTCCAAAGTTGGCAAGCAGATTGGATCGATAATGATTACAAGGTTTATTGCAATGGATCATAGGATAAGGGGTGATTGTCAAGTCGATCATCAAAGAAACATGTCAAAGTAATGTCGCTGATATGCAGTCGAATTGTATGATGCTCTTTATTGTCAGTGTAAATAGTCGAATGTTGATGAGATATCATTTTGATGATGCTTTCATCAGAGCATACTCTTGATCCAATTCATCTTCTTCCTTTTGTGATGTAGTCCCATTGATCCCAACTGGATGACTTGGTCGTGCTAATATCATGTGTTAATGATCCATCCATCCAATCTTTTCTTTAAGATTTACCTTGCCGTCGTCTTGAGCTTTCATGGCGTCCTGAAGGTGATGCACTGGCATGATTTCGATCAGGATGTCGTTTTCGAAGATTGCGTTTAGAATGGTGAATACGATGATAAGCATCACGAAAGAGATCCTTGACATCCAATCCATGATCACGATCATCACGCACCAACTTTCTTCGATCATCAATAGCAGCCATGATCGTTTCATGTAGTGATTGTCGCTCAATTTCATAATCTTGTTCTGCTGCATGAATGTCGGTCTGGTATCGCTGTTTGATGCTTGCCACCTTATAATCATACATGCATTGGGCATCCGAAATGGTAGTTTCACGCTCTTTCTCAAGATCGGCTAGCTCATCCATAAACACTTCATGTGTACCTACATTGAATGCATGAATACCAACACTACAGGTCATTCACTTGTTATTACCTTCTTGGATATGACGCAATTCTTCTTGAAGAGACTGAAGCTTGTTCCGGTATATACTAGATCATCCATCACCCCCCAAATAAAGGATCAGCACATGACATTTCCCCCAATTCTATGCGCCATTGAAACTTACACAGTGCTGTGTTCCATAAATTCTCCATTCATGGTGATCATCAATTCATTGCATTCACGTAACTTTTTCATGGTCTTGCTTTGATATACATCAGGTGTTTCTGCCATAAATATCACTTGTTAATGATCCTTTTCCATATTAGACGCGTTCCAATTACCTTGATCCCATTGTGAATGATATGGATCATAATCAAAAGTAGTGGTTGTTGGTGGCTGTGGTGGTGGAGTATGCCAAACAGTAGATGTAGTAGTAGATCTTGGTCCTCCAGAAATAGGTTGTTCATCGCGCCATTTTGGGGGAGGAGGTCGAAACGGAGATGAATGCATAGAATAGGGTTGAGAATGATTTACTGTGGCGGCAACAGTGGTAGTTGTAGTAGGTGGAGCAGGTGATGACATGTAAGGAGGAGGTAGAATCGTATTACTTGATGAAGAAGTTGTTGTAGTTGTTGTACCTGTGACAGCTGCTGTAGGCGGTGGTGGTGGATGATGGGGATGATGCATAGTAACACTTGTAGAAGGAGGAGGAGGAGGTGGTGCTGTTGGATGATGATATGGATGATGACGATGATGATGTGATGGTGGTGATGGTTGTCGATAATAAGGTAGTGGAGGACGATTATCACGTCTTGTATCCAAAGGAGGAGGAGTGTGTAGTTCATGACGATATTGCAATGGCGACTGTTGTTGTTGTAGATTGCTGCTCATGGCCGAAGTTGGACCCGAGTATTGAGACGGAGGTGGTGGTGGAGGCAATCCCGATGGTGGCACTGGTGGAACATGTGCATCAGCACCTGCTTGAGCTACAATGTATCCAAACTGAGGAAGCATAGTTGTTGACCAAGTTGTATAGTGTTGGGTGTGTGTTTGAAAGCAGACACAGCGTGAAAGGAAAAGGGAAATGAAGAGGAGACAACTGGGTGGAGAATTTGTGTTGTGTGTGTGTATGTGTGCCTCCACGCTTTGTGTCACCTATCCAACGAGAACAGACCATCCATAACAACATGGTACATGGTACACTTCTTCTTCTCTTCTATATTGCCAGGTTACTATCATTCAATGATGATGTACACCAATCCATGGTTGTATACCTCTAGGACTTTTCTTATCAATGTGTTCTCTCGTCAGCACAACACCACATGAATACGCATATGCATATCTGTAATGTTTATGTCAACAACCCTATCCTCCTTTCCTCCTTGATTTTGTTTAATTAAGGTCGTTAGACTTAGTCAGGTGCACATTTACTCTACCTTGCATAGCCTTTTTTTCTCCGCATGAATGACTTTCTCCTTGTTGATCCTCTTCCTTCTCTTTGTCAGCTTTCCCCCATAGTAGTACTCATCCTTATCATTTACAACATCTATAAGCTTCAAGCTGGATGGATGTATAAACATATACGCATTTGATGCATCAGTGCTTTTGGCACATCTGTCATGACATTCATCTGTGCCTGAGAAACAAGTTATCCCCTTCACCTAGTTTCAAGTGCATCATGCATATGCCATTGTATACAACATTAAAGTGCAGTGGCGATTGTGATGATGGTGGTGTCATTATCCTGATCAATATATGTTATAAGCTAGCTGAAAATGCTATCCATTCTCACCTACATCATTCTTTATCCCATGAACATCTCATAGCTTTGCATGCTTCCTTAATGCCAGTAAAGATGTTTGAACATTCTCCTCTGACTACTGATCTGCCATGCATAACCACCTTTTGGAATGTGTATGTGATCTGCCAAAGGAAACTGCATACTTGTCAGATGATGTGATAATGACTGAAGCTGCTCAAATACAAGATCTGCTTGCTTATCGCCATTAGAAGTATCCATTTGTGGCATGTGCTCTGTCAATCTGACCTGGGACATGTCTCATTCTTCAGTATTTATATGACAATAGGGCACATGGACAATGAATAAGTCAGAAGCACCATGATATTAGGTGATTGCCTCCTATATTGGCTGGCTTTTCCTCGTGATATCCGATCCAGCTTAATATTTGTTATCATACCTAGATACTCGTTATCATGTTACACAATGTGGATATTATCAACAAGAGCTGTCATGCTTACCTTATACAAGATGGCAATCACGACTCTTTAAATGATGAGAAGTGTAATTGATTGTTATATGATCCGCGGAATGTTTAGTTGACTCTTGTATAATCCGCCAAATGGGTTGGGGATTGTCCAAATGGCGCGGTGTTCCGGATTCACACGTGGATCCACACTACTGGGTCATTTAAACATCTCTTCGCAGTTTAATGCGGAACATGTATCTTTGACTGGATAATCAACTCCCTCTTGATGATAGTATAGTATGGACAAATGGTCAACATCCAAGCAGCCAGTTTTGGGGGGGTTGTATGTCAGCGGAGTGATTGCCAAGCTGTGTGATACCTTAGATTATGTACTACCACTATTCGTACTACCACGCATCTCGATTAAGCCTATCAAACTAATAGTAGGATAAGACAACAGCCTTTCCACTGATGTAACAAAACGTTTATCCGGCTATAATGTATGTCATATCACTATGTGCATAATGATCTAGCTGTTGAATGATCCAGCTCCATGGATAATCTCAGCATGTCTTATTTGTATTATCATCAACATCAATCTAGAACAGCGGTAGTGATGAACGACATGCATTAGGTGAGTGTCAACTGAAAAATCACCGAGGACAATATATCAAAGTAGAGCTTTTATATAGTGCATGTCAAACTATTCTTTTCTCTTTGTTGTTTTATCATGCTACGTACTATCGTTAGACCAATTGTTTATACCAGACCAGTGTGTGGTACCTTCAATCGCCGCTATTGTGTATCTACAGTGCAAGAATATGCGCCACGACATTCATTTGTCAATGCTTCATCACCGTCAGCAGCAATAACGACTATGCGTGGTTTTAGATCCAGCCTTAAGCCTCTTGCCATTGCCACGGCTACTATTGGATCCACTACTTTTCTCAAAAAGCCTGTGCTTTGTCAACAAGGTAATTCGTCAATGTCAACTTTTTGCATCCTAAGCTAAACATGCAATACATAAACAGCATATGCCAACATCCCACCAGCTGCTCCTACAGCTACTGGCATCTTTGATGATGATCCTGCATCAGCAAGAAAGCCTAGTGATGCTGAAGTAAGCAAGAAACTTTTCCACACAGGTGAATTATCCTTTGGAGCTGTTCTTGGTGTCTGTACTGGTTACTTGATCAAAAAAGTTGGCAAGCTTTTTGCACTTGCTATTGGTGCTGGCTATATCTTCTTGCAGGCAAGTTTAACAAGCCAAATCAATACGTACATCATGCTGATTGATGATATTTGCATATAGTACATGTCTTTCAAAGGATACATCACTGTGCACTGGGATCGTCTCGAAGGTGGCTACCAGAGACGTTTGGATGTAGACAAAGATGGTCGGGTGACTCATCGCGATATTCGTAGTCATTGGGACCGATTTGTCGGATTTCTCACACACAACATCCAATTCAAGTCTACCTTCCTTGTAGGTCTTTATACTGGTATCCGCTATGGCTAGACTACATCTACTACTATCATCTTTCAGATAAAGAGTCATGATAACCGGATAAGAGTGCCATTCTTGCTTTGTCAAGCACTTTTCCCACGAATTGTCAATTGCACAATCAATGACTATGAAGGTGTTGATGGGTGGTAGAAAATGTGTGTGTGAATTCAGATGACGATATCTTGGGGATGCCATGGGAGCAATTACACATGATACTATGTACAAGTAGCTAGATATGTCAGTAAAGCAAAGCTTGGGAATCGCATAATGCCATTCATCGTATAAGGATCCTTTGTTAACGAGCTGTATGTTAGAAGACTTTTTCTTTGATGTGCCTGAACATAGCAATGATCCGATGATCCGAGGATACTCTATCACCTATAGAATGTAGCTGATAGTGTATAAAGGATATTCATGGTCTTCCACATATGGTGTTGATGAGAAAATCGAATAGTTGGAAATCGTAATCTTAAAAGAGTAAAAACAAAAGACGTGGATATGGCCAAAGCAATTGACAGCAACATTCTTGGATGGCCAAAGATGGATCGGAGCGAAAGAACTCGTGGGATTCCTGCTTAGAAATATGAGTTTGCTTGGGAGTTTGTCTGTGGTAAATGTCGGATGACACCGGGAAGCGGGAAATTCAAGCTGCATAATGGAATATTTGGTCCAGCTATTCATTGTCTTTGCTGTCAAAAATCAATAGCGCATTGATATACATTGATCTATTATCCTTTTACGTAAAGAAAGTAAGCGTAATATGGGAATATGATCATTTTGGGAAGAATTAGCTCTTTATACTGACATTAACTTGATTTCCCTGACGCTAGATGCTTTTGCTATTGGTTTTTTCTCATGGACAAAGAAGAAAAGCATTGCCATATTGGGTTAAGGCGGAGTGAGATAGTGAATGTGGGGAAATAATGTATCAAGATCAAGGTATCAGCAAATTGCTCACATCTGTACGACAAGAAATGCAAAGCTATATAAGAATAACGCTTGGATCCATGATGCACCAGATCCTTCGCATATTGCAACGCAATCTTCCAAGCCAACAAATACCCATACATAGCCAAAACACACACTACCACTTTATAAATGAGCGAAGTTAAGGCACAAGTCGAATACCGTGAAGGCAGCATCATCCTTGATATGGAGAAAACTGGAGCATCATCAACGTCCAACCAAAGTACAGCAGCTGTTGCTGCTCATGGTAGCCAAGGAGCACCTGTATGCAATGTTCCAGAACATCAGCGCAAGTTTGGTAATCCATTGCCAATTGGCATGGGCGCGTAAGTAGAAAAGTGATAATATAGTCTATCTTTTACATATACTTACTTATGATTTCAGTTTTGCAGTTGGTGGATTCATGGTTGGCTTATATAATACTGGTCTTGTGATTCACATCCCACAAGCAGTCATGGGTGTCGCTCTTGGATTTTCTGCCATGGGCCAATTTGTGTGTGGCATTGCTGAATTATTGCTTGGAAACACATTTGGTGGTACATCCATGTTGACATACAGTGGTTTTTGGTTCTCATATGGCATCATGTTCTCTGGTGGAGGTGGTTTCTTTGACACAGCCATGGAAAGCGGTATGCATGAGCTTGAAATGTGTCTTGGTCTTTGGCAAATTGCCTTTTCGATACCAGCTGCTATCTTCTTTATTGCTACATTCAAGCAGCCTTGGATTGTGCGATGCCTCTTGCTCCTAGTCTTTAGCGCTTTCTTCTTTGGTGGTTTAGGTGCCTTTACAGGTGTTACTGGTCTCACTGTTGCTGGTGGATGGTTCTCATTTGCTCTTTCAGTTGTTGCTTTTTACATTATGGCAGCACTACTCTTTGCAGAAGAAAAGATTATGAATCTGCCAATGTTTTAAGACAATCCAGTCATGTCGTGATCTATCTCTTTACTACGCTGTGCGTATTGTATAATCATTCTTCATTCCTCCCAGTATTATAAAAGATATTCTGTGTATCACTCCCTGCTTTATTGTATATTCAACTTACCACTACGTCGTATTAATACAAGACTTTTACTATCATTGTTGTGTTCACATGAGCTCATAACACCTTTTCAGTAAGTTTTGCATCGCAATTGCTGATTCAAAACCTACACCCAGCACCTTGATGTCCAAATAAACGCTGAGCACCAAACATAGATTACTACTGAAGAAACTTCTTTGCTTCTTGACCAGCAGATGTTATTGGCACCACGTGTTATAGTGCCTTGTAATGCTTATCTCTCTCTTTGTAAAGTGTCCGTGCTCGTGGCATTAAGTGTCATATAGCCTTATGGAGTTGTCAGGTTAAAAAAGAAGGTGGCAAGTAAGAAAGCAAATCTAAATGTCTCTAATCAGCTGTGTGATTACAAGTGGCGGGCATCCGTGCGTTGTGTTGGAGTATGACATGGAACCCCTATTTAAAGAGAAGGAGCAAAGTTGAGAAAGATTGTGGTGTAACTTTGAAGTTGGCTTTTTTCTCACACATGGTGTTTGGAAGAGATGACATTTGTGGCACTGAGTTTCAGAGGAAAAAGGGGGTGATTGCCGTTTTTGTGAACATGTCCGGTACACAAATTGACCAAGAGCTTGCCGATCATTTCACCACATTGGGATGGTATCGAATAAATGGCAACGCAACTCATACAATGATACACTTTAATTTAGTGCCGTATTTCTCCCCATTGTTTTCTTCTTCCCATCCACTGGGGTAAAGCTAGTCAACGTAATGCTGTCGCGCGAAAAAGTCATCACTGACACGCACACCACACTTAATACACAAACCCGCTCTTTCCGCCCTTGCTTTTTTCCCCTACTCCCCCTACTTCTCAATCTCTTTTGCACTCTTTTCACTTCTTCCCACCCCCCTTTCTTTCTCTTTTTGCTTCAACAGCCAACCAGCAGTAACGACAAAAGCTGGTGTGCAACCTATTTTTAACTGTCAAAGAATTGTTAAAGGTCGAATCCTCTCTCTCTTTCCGCTCTTGTTCACTTTCTTTTCTCTCTTTTTACTTCTTGTGTGTCCCAAATGTTTAGTTATATGAGTCACTCAGCACCAGCACCACCACCTTTTCCTCTTGACGATAAGCAGCCACCACCTTCTCATCAACAGCAGCATTTTGTACCCACTACTAGTACTACAACTATCCCAATGACCGAACAACTGCCGCCACCATCTCACTCCACACCTTATTTCTATTATCCATCATCTTCCACATCTTGGCCATCCACTACTGCAATAGCACCTGAGCAACAGCAGCAACAACAAGATCATGATCAATCATCACAGCATCAGCCACATACATTATCTACTTCTCAAGACCACTTGACTCGTCCCAAACTGACCACATCTATATGGGAAGATCAAAACACCATTTGTTATCAGGTGGATGCACGCGGCATATGTGTTGCACGGCGACAAGGTAAACCTTGAAAAAATTTCAAACACGACCAACGTGGCAAAAGAAAGAAAATATGTTGGTCCCCCATTTCTCACACAAGACATACTTACATCTGACTTGCTATAGACAATGACATGGTAAATGGTACCAAGCTATTGAATGTCACTGGTATCTCAAGGGGAAAACGAGATGGTATTCTCAAAAATGAAAGGGGTCGTGTAGTTGTCAAAGTCGGTGCTATGCATTTGAAAGGTGTATGGTAAGTGCACTGTCTTCCAATCTTTTAGTCCCCCAACTCTTTTTCGAAACAGAAAAAAAGAAAAGAACGACAAAACTCAACACACTTTCTCATAGGATCACATTCGCACGTGCCAAAGCACTTGCTTCACAATTCAACATTGACAAAGTGCTTCATCCATTGTTTGAAGATGATCCTACTGTGTTCTTTGGCCATCAGGCGCCTTTTTCATCATCATTTTGTCCACCTGTTCCGGCACCATTTTATCTTGCATCGCAACAACATCATCATCAGCAGCCAACAACATACCATCAACATCATCCACAGCATTCATCCAATGATACGTCGACTATTAGCACGACGACAACACCGCCTGAACAACATGTGCCAATGTATAGCAATAATAGCAGCACATATAGTCATACAACACATCATCCATCTGACGAATGTTGGGATCTTCAGCAATTGGTATTGGGAAACTCTTCAATCTTGTCTGACTCGGCACCTGGTACACCAGATGTGACAAACATGTTTCCTCCACATGATGTTTCAGCTGCTATTTCATCGCCTGCGACTACAATGGCACCTTATCACTACTCGTTTGCATCCATGATGAGTATTCCTTCATCACAACATCAGCAGCAACAGCATCAAGATGACTTGTATTGCTTTTATCAACCTTAATATCCACATTGCTACTTGTTTTTCTTGATCCCACCTCTCATATCGATTGACATATCCAGCACATTACGCGCTCGTAACTCATATTTTCTTCCTCCCCTTCTCACTTGTCTCTTTTTTATTATCCAAATGTCTTGTTACTCTTTGTTGTTGTCTCTTTGTCTCATCATCCCCGTGTCAGTATAGTAGTATACCAGCATCTCTTGTCTCTTTTAATTGCACATCTTTTTCTTTTGCATATGGCCCCCATCATCGTCTCTTGTTTATAAAATCCAAACTCGGCGTGTTTGTTTATATGTTTTGATTCCCAGATGTGTTTAAAAGGCATCTTGTTGTATGAAGCATCAACGAAAGGACATGGTAATGTGGGGAAGATGACAAGCAAAAGATTTGTGTGAGAGACTTTTTCAAGAGGGGGAGTGTGGAAATGTAGGTCAATTGGGGGGAGGAACCCATATAAGTCGGCGTAACATAATGAGAAAAGGTACATCAAGTGGGAGTGGAAAAAGATCTTACGACTTTCGGAAATCAAAGACAGCTTCGGGCTTGTTGCCAAGGATCTAAGCAAAAAGTTAAAAGGATGAAACGTCCATGGTGCCAATGTGGCGCATTACTTACCCTAATCACATCTTCAGTCAACAATGCCTTATCTTCAGTGCATGGATATTCTCTTTGGCTTGATCAGGCGTGAATGCTTCGATAATGACGCTGGGCGATCTTGAATAGGTAAGGTGGGATCACGCCTTCATTGTATTTGCCAATCGATAGATCTATGATGCATAATTCAGTCATCCTTATCCTTGATGCATTCCACATGTCCTTGTCATCCTTACCTGATGCCAATGGTGACCAAACACATGTTCCCATACGAAACTTTTGATACAATGGCAGATAATCCTTTTCAACGCGCTCTCGATTCAACATGTTATATTGTGGAGACTAAATAGACCAAGTCAGCATTCATATACACATAATGAAACAAGGATATCTTTCTTCATTTACCTCTGTAGGTGCAATCAATGTCATGACACTTTTTATTTTCTGTTCATTGACAAATAAGCTATAGCAAGGTGAAGTACGAAAGCAATAGTGATATACAAGAGCAAGGTGAAGTGATGAAAGGCGTCATGTTGGTAATGTTGTCTTCATGTAAGCTATTTTTGATGGGGACTTGTGTAAGAAGACATATGGTCCGTAATCCAGTCTTCATCCCTCCCTTGATGTCTCCTTGCATACTAGCTGCAGTCTTCAATGATCTTGATCTCGTACAATCACTGTCAATGACTTTGCCGTAGCGCCAGTTAGACTCTTGCAGAGATTTGCGCAAGATATAAATAAGTCTTGAAGTCTTTGCTGACAGTTGCTCCAAGAAAAGCAAAACGCATATGTATCTGCCAAGAGCTCATCCTAATCGACGCGTTATTATCGGTTCTTTTCCACAACATAAGCATAGCAATGACTTACAATCATGTGATACAATCCATTTGCCTTCATGAATTGCGCGTATGTAGGCTTGTGTACGTGGTACTAAACCTTCATCATTCACATGCATAATGATATGCGATACTTGTATCAGGTTGGAAAGCTCGTCATGGACTACAATGTGAAAAGGGGCAAGAGATGCTTTCCATTTCATAATTCAATGACTTGCTATCAACATGAAGCCAATATATCATCCCCATCATGTAGACTGGACCAATATCATTTCCAATAAAGATGATGGGAGTCAAATCCACCTTGGCAGATGTTTCACGAGAGGAAGCTACATCAAAAGAGATGAGTATGTTGTCCATCGATTGCTTGTAGGAAGATGATTAGACTTACCTATTTACAAGAGCCAAATACCATAATAATCAATCAAGAGGATTGGATGAAGGAAAGAGATGTGTTGAAGATTGCAAAGCGTGACAACATCCTTTTACTTGTGGATGGTGAGCGTGAGG
Organism: Lichtheimia ramosa; assembly: GCA_008728235.1. NCBI lineage: Eukaryota > Fungi > Mucoromycota > Mucoromycetes > Mucorales > Lichtheimiaceae > Lichtheimia > Lichtheimia ramosa. The sequence continues at coordinate 472,375 of CP031827.1, read as the reverse complement.
AAATCCAGTGATCACGAAAATGATAAAGTAATTGTTTGGGATGATGCATTGATAGAATATGCAAGCATGTGCTGTTGACAACATGATACACTGGTTGGCTCCCATAACGGCTTCCCTATCAACAGGGCCATGCTGAGATGTTGCAATCATGTCGACAAAGAAAAGTCTTCTGAAAACGGTCTGTATCAACTGGGTTCTGGGTGCAAGGGCGCAATAAGTCTCCAACTGTCTACGAAAGTGCCAGATGTCTTGTCGTGTAACCAGGATATTCGCATTGCAGAAAGGATGGAAGCTGTCGAATAAACCTTGGATCATGAGAATTGAGCTCAAATGAACATTTCTTGCACTGATAACGTGTGCCAATCATGTAAGAACTAAAACAGGTACACAACAATATGTCAATCACATACAATGATAGAAATACAATATACACGTACCTGTCAATATCGACCAGTGTTGTTATATCCTTTGGACTTCAACTCTCCTTCGCATGATGATCCATCACCACTTGGAAGTGTTTGACCAACATGTGTGGTATCCAGATGAAAATGCCTGACAAGTAAAGCATTCTTGGATCCAGGTTTTGACGCAAAATAAAGGAGGCAATATCCAGAAAGACTTGTGCATGTATTCACATGGTTCACCAAGCTCACGCACATCATCAACCACTTGCTTCTGCATCTTGAACAGATATTCTTGAACATGGCCTTGTACATCATAATAAACTAATCCATTCTCCTTGTATTGAGGCATTCGTGGGATCACAATCAATCTTGTATAGCTTAGAGCTGTTGATGGCTGCATTGGTGCATGAAGAAAGGATAATGATCAACACATGGCTTGATAGTTGTAGAAAGTGATAAAGCTGCTATACATAATTGTCAACGTGTGTTCAAGATAACGTGTCAAAGACTTGTTACTACTCACCAACACTTGGAACTGCAATGTCGTCGTCAATGGGCTTGACAAAAAGGTTGAGCACCACCATGCACGTCTGTTTCTTTGCTTGCTGATGGAGAATCGTCACTGAAGAGGAGCATTGGTGCCATTGAAGCTGTCAGAAAAGGAAACCAGTTCGTAATGGGAAAGTGAAAGTGTCAAGATCCAAGTTGAGCAAAAGTGAAGTGAAAAAAGGAAGAACAGGAGACTGAAAGAGAACTTGCGCCTCTGTCTTTATTCACTGACAGAGTACTACATGAACACCGACGTTGTATGCGCATTGATCCCACATTCATTACCCGATCCTGATTCAACACCTGGCTATACGAAGCACTGAACAATAACAGGTGTAATGTAGAACAAAAAGATAATGTCTCTTTTGGATGTCTCTGATGACTAAAGCTCGACGTGGCAAGCATAAGCTCACATCAAAGCAAGAATAAAGGATCAAGACCACCATGTTGCAGGAATCGAGTAAAGACATGTATATAGTGAAATGCTAGCAATAAAGGAGCAAGAATATAGAGAGTATATATGGCGAAGCTTGTTGTCAAAGAGGATTGATGCAATTGGACGTACTATGACCCAGAGTCAATCTGAACAAGGATCACTACTGAATCTCTGCTTGTTGGACTATTCTAAAGGATCACTGCCTATTTGTGTATCCATTTTGAATGCTGTTATTGCATATAAAGCATATATCAAGCGTACCTATAAGAAAGACGCCTAGATAAGTGTTATACGCACCCTTTTGAACACAACATCCCTTTATCTTCCACTTTCAAGCTTTACGGTATAGCATGTACATATGACAATCGCATGTTTTGCACACTTTCGGCTTATCTTTGCATAACATCATACGCAGTAGTCATGACGTGATTCCTGCAAGTAACATGATCGTGCCATTCATTATACATGTACAAGGGTTATTAAGGGATGCAACGTTTCACCAATACCACGGCTCTTCAATCCTTATGCAGCAAGCCTGTCGTCACAAAACTTGTTGAAGCTTTGACTTGTACACTACCTGCTGTCATGATTGACATGTACCTTTCTAGTCTCCGTTTAGATGTATATCTTACTAGTCGGGTGAACAAATGCACCTCTGGTCTTTTCCAGTGTTGCCCGTTCTTGACTAGCTTTTGGTAGGTATGGTTCTCGTGAAAACGTAAAGGATTTAGCATACACTTTTACAAGGTACGACTATCATTGTGAAAACCAGCTGTTCAAAAGCGAGAAGGTGTCTTTATTCACAAAAGGCGTATGACAAGGCAATTCAAGTGTATCAAATACAAGGATCACAGCAACCAATAAGCGTAATCCAGGATTAATGCATGGCTTGTTGTGAAGGCATGCTGACTCCAAATTGAACCCTTTATTCTTTTTAGCTCGCATGTTACCTCGTGTGTTGCCGCGCCTTTTTCTCCCAAGGTTGGTCACACATTCTTCCCAACGACTCTTTACTATATCAGCATTCGCAATGGCAAACAAAGTCAACAAGACTGATGCGGAATGGAGAGCCATTCTTTCGCCCGAGCAATTCAGAGTGTTGCGACAAAAAGGTATCCACTCGAGACATTTGTTGCTTCAATGGCAAGTCTATTGAGCCGTTTACTTGTAGGCACTGAACCCCCCGGCACTGGTGAATACAATAAGCATTACGACAAAGGTATGTTGAGAAGTGAGAGTGAAAAGGTGAATCTTACAAGTATGTATATCAAGGTGTGTATCATTGTGCCGCGTGTAATGCACCACTCTATGTCTCGGATACCAAGTTTGACAGTGGATGTGGATGGCCAGCATGTAAGTAGATGAATATAGGCTTATCACTGGGTGACTAATTGGGTATATGAATTATAGTCTTTGATGCTATTCCAGGCAAGTCATAGGGTGAACAATGTCATCACATGCTTACATGATTCTTATAGGTGCCATCAATCGCCATGAAGACAATTCCCTTGGTATGAAGCGCATCGAGATTACTTGTGCCAACTGTGGTGGACATCTTGGTCATGTGTTCCAAGGCGAAGGCTTCAACACCCCCACGGATGAACGTCATTGTGTAAACAGTGTTAGCTTGCGTTTTACCAAATAAATTCAAGATAGAGCAATTAGACAAGCAAGGAGACGAGTTGCAGTTGGGACATGTGTATTCTACGTTTCTAGGCAGTGGATGGACTGACTACTTGATCAATCACAGCATCCTTTTTCATTGTATGAACACCAATTGCCACCAACACATCCATCTTTCTTGTGTCCGATTGCTATCAAGCGCACCATCAGACTTGGTACGAGCCAAGGATAGTCTTGATCTTTGTCATCCTCCATATAGCGCTTCATTGTCACTTGTGTATGTCCATTATCATCATCTTTGCTGCATATGACCCCTTTCTTTGATAGATTCTTTGTGGCATGCATGATTGTCCTTTTCATTACTTGTCTGTTGTTGTGTATTCAGGTAGTTCTCATCTCCTAAAGTAACAACGTGGTGGTATACGGTCTCGTGTCTGTGCAAGCAACAAGGCAAATCCCATTCTAATGACAACCTTACAAGATAGCCCACACTTTCTTCCATCACATATATCAAGTAGTATCCAAAGCCATGTATATGGTATTAAAACAAGTAGCTACACTAAATAAAGCTATTTCTATCTGCTATTCATGTAAAGAGAGGCTGTAAGGCAAGCTGCTGCAAGTAGACAATGACTGCTGCTGTGTTTGGTCGTGTTCAGTGACAAGAAACGCCAGTGCTGTAATAGTGAAACGCCATTCAGTCGAAACGTTGGGTCCAAGACCATTCGAGTATTGACATGACGCACGACATTGGTGTGCTCAAGTGAGAGATGGGCGACAGTTACGAATCGCATGGTGCTTTGGAGAAGAAATAAGCCTGCCCTTTGTTGATAGTAGACGCACTGTACAGATCCATACAAAATCAGTTCCAGCAACACCAGCCCTTTTGTAATGGCTGCATCAAAACTACCAAAACATTAGGATAGTAAATAAGACCCTTATGTATCCCTCCAATCATCACAAAACTCTTGTATAATGAAATGCTAAAGATGGATCACGTGGCAGAAATGTCCGCATAAGGTTTGTGCAACCCAATTCCGCATGATTGTATAGAGCTTGGAATGAAACCCAGCTTTAATAGAGATGTATTTTTTTGTTTGTTATTTACAGCAACTATATATGTATGATGGACATAAAAGAGATATGGGGAGAGGAAGAGAGGAGGGATATGGAGGAAAATGCAAAAGATATGAATGTAAGTGAGTGAGAAAGAGGATTAAAAGTCGGCATCCAAGGTGAATTCCTTTTCAGCAGGTGCTTTGGTCATGACACCAGCACGTTGGTAATCAGATACACGCTTTTCGAAAAAGTTGGTTTTGCCTTGAAGAGAGATCATGTCCATAAAGTCAAATGGATTGGTAGCATTGTAATGCTTGTTGAGACCCAAGGCGACAAGCAAGCGATCGGCAACAAATTCAATGTATTGACACATGAGCTTGGCATTCATACCAATCAGGGACACGGGAAGAGCATCAGTCAAGAATTCTTGTTCAATAGCAACAGCTTCAACAATGATACCAAGAATACGTTCATGGGATGGTTGCTTGCGCAAATGAGAAAAGAGCAAACAAGCAAAATCAGTGTGAAGACCTTCATCACGGGAAATGAGCTCATTGCTAAAAGTCAAGCCTGGCATAAGACCACGTTTCTTGAGCCAAAAGATGGAAGCAAAAGAGCCAGAAAAGAAGATGCCTTCTACAGCAGCAAAAGCAACAAGACGTTCAGCAAAGGAACCATTGGATGAAATCCACTTGAAGGCCCAGTCAGCTTTCTTCTTGATGCAAGGAACTAAAAATTCAGGGGTCAGCAAATCCATGAACGGAAATTGGAAGACCGCGTCGCGAACGCGAAAAAACTCCACACTTACTAGTTTCAATCGCGTCAAAGAGCATTTCCTTTTCTTGAGAATCCTTGATATAAGTGTCAATCAAAAGACTATAAGTCTCAGAGTGGATGTTTTCAATCATGATTTGGAATCCATAGAAACACTTGGCTTCAGCAATTTGGACTTCGTTGCAGAAACGCTCCACAAGATTCTCATTGACGATACCATCCGAACTGGCAAAGAAAGCAAGCACACGAGAGATAAAGAAACGTTCATCCTTGGTCATTTTGTTCTCCCAGTCGTTTTGGTCCTTGGAAAGGTCAATCTCCTCGGCAGTCCAGAATGAAGCTTCAGCTTTCTTGTAGAATTGCCAAATCTAAAAGGCAACATTAGCTCAAGAAGATGAATAAAGACAAGCAAACCATGGTCTTACCTCGTGGTACTTGATTGGGAATAAGCAGAAGCGTCGTGGATTCTCCTTTAGGATTTCTTCTTCTTCATCATACTTGTTGTAAGGCTTGGCAATAACTTGTTCAGGTTCCTTGACAGTCATCTTGGCGAGCTTATCAGTGGTATCAATAGTAGCAGACATGGTAAAAAGAAGTGTGTGTTGAGAAGAAAGAGGAGTAAAGAACGTAACAAGTGCTCATAAAAGTCCCCCTTTTATACACATCGCGTTCTTACAAATGGTCACGTAATTCAGTTCACTTTTTTTTTTCGCGCTTCAAAGCACGACACAACCGCGCAATGTAACCATCGGCATCATCTCCCGTTTACTTGAACCCATGGATGCTTAATGAGACAATGGATCTCACGCGATATGATCGTGGATGATAGTAACGAATACAAATGATGACTTGGAGATTGCATGACAACACAGTGCTCTAATATGATACGCGTAAACACGTATAAAACAACGTGTCGCACGTGCCATTCAATAACATGTATCCAGGGTATTGATTTCATATCTTTTTTATATATCATTCAATGTCTTTTTCTAATGAATGGGGAGCTGCAGCTATGGGACTATTAGTTACATAAATGGTAATTGAAAGAATGTGGTGGTACAATAGGATCTGATCCGATCGGATAGAGACAAACAAACATCGCCATGACGACAAGTTCTCTGTTTGGTAAAGATCATATGTTCTGGGAGTGGTATGCTTTATTCAAACGAATATCATGCATGTAGGATAAACTGTACTTTGTTCCGATGGCGGGGAGCTACGGAAAGGCGGCATTAATTCTACCGCTATTGTTGTTGTTGGTGATGTTGATATATGCAGAATATGTATGGGGAATAAAAAGATTGATGTCTCAATTGCGTTGTGCGATCAAATAGTCCTGTCGAGTAGTGCCAGTAACTTCCAGATATTCAGGTGTACAGCTCCACCAGTGACGATCTATCATGTCATGTTCAATGATGGGAAATCCAAGAGTAGATGTATACTTACCAAAACTGTTTGATGGATCGCATGAGCATTTTTCAACACCTAACCAGCTAGGTTCACTGGGACAATGTGTCCATGGATTGTGGAAATAGCCAATGTCATAGAACCAGTGCACTTGGGATCGCTTGAGCATCAATGCAGCTGCAATACTGTGGACTGGAGCATCTCCCCATCTGCTCATACATGTCAATACTGGATACACATGTCATCGAATCATCATTTACCTTTCATAAAAGAATCCACCAGACTTGTCAAGATAGTTGAAGAAATCCAGGTAAGCTTGTGATCGCATCCATGCCAAGTTTCCAATTTCAAAGTTGCTCCAAAAATGGCATAGGTTGTATGTATCACCACCATCAGAACTAATCCAACCTAATAAGCTCTCGGGATCATCCTTGGGAACAATGTATTGTGGATACTCCTTCATGAATTCCTTGACAGTGTTCCAAAGTGTAGGGATAGTCTTTTCAAATTCCTTGATTGTAATCACCCAGCCTGAGAAGTTGTCAGTGTCTTGTGTTACATGTAAAGACTACACTTACCATAAGTCAAGTCCTTTTCACGCATCACTTGGAATGGATCGTAATCAATGTCGCAAGGAAAGTTGACATGGGGTTCAACACGCCTGGATGCCATTAAGTCATACCATTCTTATAACCATAGTGCAATACTTACCAGTAATAGTCATAGGGATCCAACAAGGGATGTCGAAAGAAGAAACCACTCTGGAAACTAAGACATATATGCTTTAGTGTCCAATAAAGCAATCATGATCAACAACAACAACAACTTACCGGCACATGTGTCTATACGACTCACTTCCACCATAGATAACACCATCCTGTTCCATGGCTTCACGACATTCACGAGCTTTATCTTGATCAATCCAGTCTGGATATCCCCACATGGTGCTGTTCAACGTGCCATAGAATGTCTCACCAGACGCCAAGCCAGAAGTGAAGTCCTTGAACCGGTCATCAAAGGGTTGGTCGTTTAAAAAGATCCAAGGATAGCCATATTTGCGATTGAAGCGTGACTCGAGCTGTTGCATGGTGTCTCGCATGGAGTCAAGGTCTTCGTTACGAACAAGGACGACAAAGGCTGCATTCTCTCGTGTGCCATTTAAGCGTGGTTTTGGATGGTAACGTACTCGTTGCTGAGATGCGACGTCCCAGGATCCACTTTGATAAGCAACAAGTAGTAGTGTAAAGACAATCGAGACTGGAAGCAAGACACGGAGTAGGAAGCGACCTATCCGCGTATTGATCATATTTGAAAGGTAAAGAAAGAGACAAGGAAAAAAGAAGCGTTACTAAAAAGGTAGTAACTCTTTTTTTGGTTCCTCCCTTTGTACTTGATCCACCGACATGAGAGATGCAGAAAACTTTGTGTGTCCATAGCACAAGCACTACTATGCATTGAATCACTGTATCACCATTAGGGAATTATCACTGTTCTGATGGATTAGATTAGTCAAGACAGTACTTTTATATCACTTTTATAAACAAGAGTGAGTGGTATTGCCACCACGTGCAATTTTCGTTTCAGCAATGCTGGAATTCTACCCTGGCTTGTACTTTTATCGCCTTTATAGGCAATGATGTAATATCTACTTTAGTCTCTTTATAAAGTGAATGGATGTCTTTGATATAGCCATTGTCTAAAGTCCATCTTGCTTACGTGTGCCTTGTTCAAATACTGATGGCGCATCAAGTAGCCAACAATGTTTGCTGATATCAGTGATGGGATGATTGCTGTTATAGTGTAGATATGTGATAGCCTGACAATCGCTATTCGCTTTTGTCATGGGTACGTGGTGCTAAAGTTGCTTAACAAGTGATTGACTGCTTGGAAAATGATACTGTGATAGCAATTCGCTCTATTTGCAGACAATACTTCATCTTGACCTGGCACAAGCACTTGAACACACCAAGAATCAATCTGATCCTTTAATTGAACACATCAGGAAACCTGCAGGATACATCTTTATTGTCTTGCACAAGAGAGATGGGGAAAAAGTGTAAGCATGGATGTTAAAGTGTCAAATGTCTTGTAAAGACTTTATTGATCACGAGGTAAACTAGATCATTGGTGATAGATAGGCTGTTTCAAACATGAGCCAGTAACCGACTTGGAGCATCAGCTTAATTTGGCAGGGCAGAGAGGAAATTTTGTTCTCCTTTGTTGGATGCAGCGTTTGTTTTCTTGTTTGTCTGCTCTTTCTCGTCACCCATTTCGAATAGCCAAGACCATGTCTGCTGCTACTGCTGCTGCTGCTACATCCACCACGACTACTGCAACTGATACCACAACAACAGCAGCCATGCCACGCAAATTGGAAGGTTACGAGTTTTTCGAAAAGACTCTTGGTTCTCCTCGTTTGATTCTGGCACCCATGGTCGATGCTTCAGAGCAAGCTTGGCGTATCTTGACTCGTCGTTATGGTGCGTCTGTATGCTATACACCCATGTTCCACGCACGTTTGTTCAGCGATCCACAGAATGGACACAAGTATCGAGCAGATCAGTGGACTACCGACGAGAACGACAGGCCAACTGTTGTCCAGTTTTGTGCCAATGATCCTGATATCTTGTTACGTGCTGCCAAACTAGTTGAACACCAATGTGACGCTGTTGATCTCAACCTTGGATGTCCACAACATATCGCCAAACGTGGTTTCTATGGCTCTTATTTACAGGATGAATGGGAATTGATTGAAAAGATGGTGTCAACATTGCATCGTGAACTTGCTGTACCTGTCACTGTCAAGATTCGAGTCTTCACTGATGTTGAAAAGACGATCAGATACGCAAAGATGATTGAAAAGGCTGGTGCTCAGTTGTTGACTGTCCATGGCAGATTGCGTGAACAAAAGGGTCATCACACTGGTCTTGCTGATTGGGACAAGATTAAAGCAGTCAAACAAGCACTCAAGATTCCTGTTATCGCCAATGGCAACATTCTCTACTATGATGATGTTCAACGTTGCATTGATTATACTGGTGTCGATGGTGTCATGACAGCTGAAGGTGCTCTTTATAACCCCGCCATTTTCATGGATCGCAAGATGCCACCTTGTACTTGGGAGATGGCAAAGGAGTATTTGGAGATTGTGCGTGATTATACCCCAAAGGTTCGACATGGCATCATCAAGGGCCATTTGTTCAAGTTGATGCATTGTAGTTTGCCACATCACAAGGATCTTCGTGAACGTCTTGGAAAAGCAAATACATGGCAAGAATCATATGATGTTGTGCTTCAGTTAAGGGATCGACTTGAAGAAGATCGAAAGACCATTGGTGAAGAACATTTGAATGGTCAACCTGATGAAAAGGGTATTCGTCAATATGGTCATTGGCGTTGTCAGGTATGTATGTGGGACAATCAGCCACAAAAGTATTAACATATTTGTCTAGCCGAAAATCCGCCCTCCTCTTCCTGAAGGATATGGTGAAAAGAAGGACAAAAAGAACAAGAACCAAGAACAAGACAAGGAGAACAATGATAAGAAGCGCGAGAATGATGATTCTGCTGAGCAATCCAAGGAAGGTACTACCAAAAAGGCCAAGGTGGAGGAAGAAGAAGTCAAGGAATCAGCAACTAATCAAGCATCTACAGTCGCTTAAGTCATACATGTACAACAACCCATCACCATTTACCTATACGACTTTTAGATTTACATTACATCGTCATCCCAATACACTTGCATTTAATGATTTAGTACTATTCATCTTTTTGACATGTCGATGCTGCGGACAATGGCAATCTAAAACTTGTTGATCGTGAAACACTTGGCACGTTGTTGTGACCTAGTTGTGTATTACAGAGATCACGTCAATACCACATCACTATCATCATCATTTTGAATAGCACAATCATCCACTGTTAGACATGTATCCTTGCTATACCAATCATGAATAAACGCACATGCTTCATTCCTTTAAAACGATCTCACTTTTTCCATTGACTGAGCAAGTAGCAAAGGTGACACAAGCCTAAACAAGGTAAATACTGACCGACGTTGTGCAAAGGTTATTCAGGTGGCCAATAGACAATCAGAAATGCCAAGACGATTCATGTATCCTGCTGAGCCACCTCTTCCAAAGACAAATATATAAACTACAGCATCGTGCACGTTTGTACGCACATTTTCTATCAGTTCAACATCTTCATGACACCCCAGGAAGCCACTCTTTGTGAGATTTTTCCTCAAATCCATCCTAGTGTGATCCAACAAGTGTTGGCATCCAAAAACTACAATACCCGTGAAGCACACGAGATGCTCTTAGCCATGGGTGATGTAAAGAAGGATACATCATCAATCTCTTCTTCATCCTCTTCCTCATCATCCACACATCATCTTCATCCATCTTCTTCATTCTCACGTAAACCAATGCATGAACAACCAAAGCGTGAAGGATCATCATCAAGTTCTGAAAATTGGCGTTCCACTGTACGTTGTCGGGCAAAATTAGCCATATATGGCATGTCATGCGCTCCACATTAATGCTAAATTGATCTCTAAATACCATGAACAGAGTACTAGCGCTTGTGATTACTTTACTGCCAAAGAGCAAAGGAAACAAGCAAAGCGTGAAAGAAAAGAACAAAGGCGACAAGAGCGCGAATGGAGACGACATTCCAGTAGAGCTTGTTGTGATCACCGTAACGACTCTATGAGCTATGGCTCAATGCAAAGCTGTAGGTGCTTGATATATCTTTTACTCTATAACATCCGACTCATGTGCTCCTTTTAGTATTAGCTTTAAGGGAACAAATGGCAAACACAGCCAGTAATATGAGCAATCAAGCATACATTGCTGCCAATACCATTAACAATCAAACAATGCAAGCAATTAGCTCAATGAACAACACAATGAACAACCAAAAGGAACATGCAAATAATGCTATCTACACAATTCGAAGCAAGAGTGGTGATATTCCACTGAATGGTCCTATTGGCAGCATTGTTGGCTTGGGTATTTGTAAGTGTCACACAAAATGTGTAGCGAGAATGTGAGCATATGATCTAATGCATGTTTTGATAGTGGCTGCAAAAAAGGCATCTTCCGTGTACAAAGAACGAAAGGATAAGAAAGACAAAGAAAAGGCAACATCTAGGCGTTCATCATCGTAAGTACCTTATTTTCTTCCATAATTGCTCATCATGAGTCGTGATGGCTAATATTAGACAATCTCCTTGTTCAGTATCACAAGTGAAGCTTCTTCCACTTCAGCATCACCAGCAAGCCATCATGTACTCCCTACTTACTATACTCAAAAGCCAGATGAACCTGATGCATCAACATCATCCTCCACAACTACAGCGGAGAATAGCACTACTCGTCCACTGATACCTTCATCAACAACAACAGCCAGTGGAAGCACTCTTACACGAGCTGTATCACTTCACAGTCCAAATGAGCCAGACGAGCAGCCCCCTTCTTATGACTCTATTTATTGTGTACAGCTTGATCCCCATGCTAACGAAACACAGTTTCCCCAACCATCAGCTCCCAAACGAACATGTTAGTTATCTACCCAACATTAGCGGAAGCAATTACATCCAATAGCTACTAGACATAATCATTTCTTGTGTTTGTATATACCATAAATATCATTTAGCATCTATTACAAAGACCAGATCAATGATGTATTGTCAATTTGCATGCATCATGTGAATATGATGCAGGTACCCAAAGATCAGGAGAGCTAATAATAATGATGTGTGATCATGATATGGTAACACGATAGTAATTGGGAGACCAATGCGCATTGTTGACATGATTCTTTTATGCTTCTACTTGAGCAGTTTGTACATCTGTACATGCTAGAAATGTAGGGGACTTTGTTGAATGTTGGGCTTGTGGATCGACTTTATGTTGCACATGCCAACATTATTTCATGTGTCACCAATTCATTATCCTGGGTAACAAGGGAGCCGGCTAATTGTCATTTCTGTCGGACGACAGTGGATCTAGGACACTATGGGACATGTTGAGTACCATGTATAAGCGTACCTCCTTAATTAAGTGGCACCATCCAACTCAGCAATCGTTATAAAAAGGGGATGATAGTCGTTGTAGTGATCTATTAAGCATACCACTTGGTAGTAGGCACCCAAGCACATTTCTTTTCTCTTTCATGCGTTGGCAACTTGCGACTCTTGTATTTCAATCTTCCTTACTGCTGCTGGCAACAGCATCCGACAAGTATTGCAGTGGTGAATATTCACATGGTGGTGATCATTGCAAAAAGTTTGAATTCGATTCGACTACGGATGAGGAAAAATGTGGCTCTAGTAGTGGTTCAAAGCATGGCAGTGACAATAATAGCGTCAATGGCATCCAATTAAGCAATTGCACCACGTATGTTATGAGCTGCAGCAACATTATCCTTGGTAGCTGACAATACATGAATGCTCCTTCACAGGTTTTATGACATTTCTGATCTTCCAGACCAAAAGATTGACGATCATACCACTAGAATGGCGCAACTGATCACCAATGTGTATGTAACCATCAGCTCGTTTTAGCTTTATAACGCATTGCTCATCTCCTTTTTTGATGTATTTGACTTTTGGCATATATAGATTCGAGAATGGGGGCACTAGTATTGGTTATGGGGTGAGTAAGGAGGAAGATACGATAGTATAGTGTCAAGAAATGCTTACATATGTCGACTAGTATGTCGAGAATATCAAAGACTGCCGTGGTTACACAAGGCAAGTACCAGGTGTATGTAAAGGATGATGACATGTATCATTTACCCATAACAAACTAGTGGATACATTGGCTTTACTACTGGTACCAATGATGCCTACACAGTGGTGAAACAATATTTAAAGCGCAATCCTAAATCCAAACTTCGCAAGAGTCTCAAGGAACTAAAACGCTTAAGTCAATTAGACTTTGGTGATAGTGGTAGAGCTGATACATCAACACTTGACAAGCATGGATACATGAAGGCATGGCAACATGCAGCTTGCAATGATGCACGTTTCATTCAGACACAATTGGACGTGGGACATGCCATGTATTTGAAACCTGCCATGAAGTATGCTGCAAGTGTAGGTGTTCATTCCAACCTTGGCAAAGCTTTCTTTTATGGTATGTGTGTGTGTTTATTATCTCATCATTACAACAATCATGCGGATGTGGGAATTTAGCCATTGTTGGGTACAGGTTTAAACTGAGTCATTTATGCTGTTTTTCTCCAATCTAGATACGATCGTGCAACATGGATGGCAGGTACTAAAGTTTTGCATTGTTACTGGGTGGTGTGATATGTGTGGCACAGGGAAAACGGGAAAAAGATGAAAGGGACAAGGTGAAAAGAACAAGCGAGAGCATTCTGATTGATTGGCTTGTGTACTATAGTATGTTGAGCCGCAGATCAACCTTCCCAGAATTCTTCAACTAACGGGTGAACGTGGAGCCAATGAGAGTGAAAAGGATTATCTTGCTCGTTTTCTCAAGACACGTCGTCAACTACAATGTTGTTCGCCAAGTAGTGTTTGGTAAAAAAAGTCATCATCATTCATCAAAAGAACAAGGCTAACAAAGATCTCTTTATTCAGGAACGAATCTGCTGACCGAGTATCTGATTTACAAAACCTACTACAAGATTGGGAAAGAAACAAGGACCTGAAACATCCCGTCAAACTAGAAGCATTTGGTGTTCAAGTCAAGGGCACCGAAGATCTCTTGTATGATAGTGAAAACTGCAGGCACAAGCCAAAGCATTCTAAACATGTCAAGCCTAAAGATCTTCCCATACCAGATACGTGTCCCAATCCTTTGATGTCATAATAAAAGAGTAGTAGATCTGCGGATAAAAGTTTACCTTGGTCGCATTTATACTATTTTTCCTTGCCTTCCGTATCTTGCCTACCATTCTTTTTGTTCCTCTCTTTTTCCATACTTGCTCCCATTGACCGATACTGTTCCTCTTGATTGGCCTAGCATGCAGCAACAACAACAGCAACCGGAAATGGAATATCGCTATTTGGGCAACTCTGGTCTAAAAGTGAGCATCCTGTCTTTGGGATCTTGGATCACCTTTGGTAAGCCAATATCCACGCGTACCAATCGCTCTGTGAACCACTCTACTTGGAAGCTCCTCGTCTAACGTAACTCTTGTTCGTGTACACGAAAGGCGGCCAAATTACACCTGGTATGTCGCATATATATAACGCAAACACTAGAAACTGACACGATCGCCACTGCAGAACAGACGACAGAGATTGTAAAGACAGCACTTGAGCTTGGTATCAACCATTTCGACGTTGCTGAGTCACATGCAGGTAGTATTGGGATATGATATGGTGTCTATACCAAGGTTATTCATTCTCTATCTCTGTTATCAGGTGGTCAAGGCGAGATTGATCTGGGACTTGCACTGCGTAACCAAAAAGGGCTCAAGCGTTCTGATTTCGTATTATCCACAAAAGTATTTTGGGGAGGGAAAGGGCCAAATGACCGAGGATTATCACGAAAACATGTGTTTGAAGGAACAGTAGCGTGTCTTCAACGACTTCAGCTGGACTATGTCGATATTCTTTACGCGCAACGACCTGGTATGTATCAAAGCGTGTTGAAATCAAGAATGATCCACTAATATAGGTGTATGACAGACCCTGATACCCCTATGGAAGAGATTGTGCGTGCCTTTAATTGGTGCATTGACAAGGGAATGGCACTTTACTGGGCAACTAGCGAATGGCCACCTTATTTGATCATGGAAGCACATGCTGTAGCCAACAAGTTACAATTGATTGCACCTATCACAGAGGTAAATGAAATAAGATATCCTGGTTTCATTATGGCTGACTTACGGTATTTAGTCTCCACAATATAACATGTTGAATCGAGAGCGCGTTGAAAAGGATTATCTGCCATTGTATCAAAAGTTTCGTATGGGGACTTGTGTTTGGTCACCATTAGCATCAGGTAAATAAGGACATGTGGAATGCATCAAGGATAACGATGACTGATTTATGCATCATAGGTCTATTGACTGGCAAATACAATGAAGGCGTGATCCCACCTTACTCACGGCTTGCTATTCAAGATCACCCTGTCATTAATCGGTTACGTGCTGGCTTTTTCAGTGAAGAAGGAAGACGAAAGATTGAAAAGGTGAAACTTGTTTGTGTAAGTGATTTATTCAATAGGTGATATTATACATGGTAGGCTAATGATGCATATCTATACTATAGCAAATAGCACAACGCTTAGGATGTACACCTGCTCAACTTGCCATTGCTTGGTGTTTATGCAATCCCAATGTTACCAGCGTCATTATTGGAGCATCCACGCCTGATCAAGCCAAAGAGAATATCCACGCACTAAAGATACGGCACTTGTTGACTGAAGATGTGATTCTTGAATTGGATAGGGTAAGCTATGCAAGACATTGACACCATCGACGTTTCATCCTTTTTTAACTTTTCTCACTTTAGATCCTTGGCAACAAGCCTGAAGCTGTCTTTGATTTCCGAAAGTCGTAAGATCCTCTTGATGTCCCTTTTTTCATTATGTTACGCCGACTTATGGGTTCCTCCCCCCAATTGACCTACATTTCCACACGCCCCCTCTTGAAAAAGTCTCTCCACAAATCTTTTGTCATCGTTTCCCCACATTACCACGTCCTTTCGTTGATGCTTAATACAACAAGATGTCTTTATACATCTGGGAATCAAAACATATGAACAAATACGTTATGAACAAGAGACTATGGGCACAGATAGCGTGGATGGGGGCTATGGCAGCCGATAGAAGTAACTACGCTGCAGAATAGTAGAGCTTTGGCCAATGGGAATGGGGAAATAGTAACTGAGTGGTTGTGCAACACTGTAGTTGCATGAAACGCATTAAAAATAGCCACAAGGCGTTCTCCCTCTTTTCATTGTCATTTTCTTTCTTATGGGTAAAAAGGTGACGCCCAAAGGGACAGAACAACAAGGAACGACATGAAGCTGGCCGTCCCAGAACAAAGGAACCTGGCACACAATTGACACTGCAATTCCAGCTGACAACGTCCAGCATTCCAGTCTTGTCAACTCCTCCTCCAACAACAACACATGTCCCTACTGCCAATGGCGTTTTCAACGACCAAAAGCAATAGCAATCTTGAAGCTGAGGAAGCAGGTGTACCACTCTTGATTCACTTGTGGATATTGTGCCACAGTCAAGCACTGACGACAACAACAATGACGATGATGATGATTTGGAGGATTTGGATGACGACACAATGCATCAGCAAGTGCATGATGATGACAGTGAAGGATCAGCTCAAGTACCAGACCATGTTGAAGAATATCTGTTCAAGATGCAGAAGCAAGTGGTTGATGTTGTGCGTGAGCTTGGTGAACCATGTCAATAAGTCTTTCTGGATATATCCACCAGATGATGCCTCCTTTGTTTTGCGTCAAAACCTGGATCCAAGGATGCACCCAGAATTCAGCTAGTATAAAGCGTTCTCAGAAGATTCTTCTTGAACTACAGCATTGAAGATATGAAACGACAAGCGACAAGCCAAGTGACAAGTTGGAAGCCGTTATATCCCCACCATGGGAGTCAGCTAGTGTATCATGTTGCCAACAGCACAGGGAATGTACCTTCTATCAATGCATCATCCACAAACAAGTACTTTATCATTTTCGTGTTCACAGGATTTCCCCATGCCCACCAACATTCACATAAAGGATGTTGTCACGCTTTGTTATCTTCCACACATCTCTTTCCTTCATCCTATCTCTTGATCGATTGTCATCCTATTTGACTCTTGTAATAAGGTAAGTGTAATCATATTGTCTACAAGCGACTGATGGACAATATACCCATCTCTTTTGATGTAGCTTCCTCTCGTGATGCATCTGCTAAGGTGTATTTGACTCCCATCGTCTTTATTGGAAAGGATTCTGGTCCAGTCTACATGGGGATGATATATCGGCTTCCACATAAGCGCGATTCATGAAGACAAATGGATTGTATCACTTGATTGTAAGCCATTTTCATGTAGCTATGTAAATGGTACTAACATCATGATGAAAGGGCTTATAGATTCAATCCCGAATGGTGAAAAGCAACAAGAGGACATATCTTTTATACATTTATACATCTCTGCAAGAGCCTGACTGGTGCCACAGCAGTCCCCACGGTCCCCAAGGCATGCACTACAATCGACCATGATCTCAAAGCCCCTAGTATTGATCCCAAGGCATTGACAGTGATTGTACGAGATGAAGATCATCTTAAGAGTGCAGTCAGTATCCAAGGAAAGCATCAAGTGAGAGATGAAGGCTGGATTATGGACCCTATATCTTCCTATACACGTTCCCAGCAGAAATAGTTTTTTAAAGACACATTGCCAATATCATGCCTTTCATTAGTTCACCTTGCCCTTGTATATCACTGTTGCTTTCATTACTTTTCCTTGTTCTTGTATATATCACTATTGCTTTCATTACTTTACCTTGCTATAGCTTATTCGTTACATGAGCAGAAAAGTAAAATGTGTCATGACATTGATAACAGAGGTAAATGAAGAGAAAAATCCTTGTTTCATTGTTGATGCATGAATACATTGGCTCATTGCATGAATCTAAAGCTCCGCGTGGTAAAAGGGACAATCTTGGCACACACGAGCACTTGTAGAAGATGTGCTATTGTTGATTATCACTGGATCACGAGAAAGAGATAAGGGCTGTGTCAGTGTTGATGCGTCACATATATTGGCTCCTTGAGCACAAACAGCTACTAAATGAATCAAATGAAATCCCAATAGAAGAAGGACGTGTCAAAACTTGTATCTGATCCCACATGTTCGCGTATACGTAAGAAAAAGGTATTGTGCTATTGCTGCATTGGTTTTGCATGAATCTGAAGCTTCACTAGCCGAAAAAAGGGCAATCTGGGCCCACCTGAGCACGTGTGTAGAAAAAAGAGGAGAATGTGCTATTGTTGATTGTCATTGGGTCATGAGCAAGAGATAAGGGTTGTGTCAGTGTTGATTCATCAATACGCGGGGTCACTGAGCACCAAAATGCCTTGCTGGAACACCAGGTGAATCAAAAGGATCTCGGATAAGGACGTGTCAAAGTTGTTTGTCTCGACTACATGAGCACGTGTATACATAAAGATTGTGTTATTATTCATGCATGAATACAATGGAACGTTGGACTTGTTGAAGCGTTGGGACACTGTATGAATCTACATTCCACGTGCTGAAGGAGTAAAGTGTTGTTACATGTATCCACATTGTCACGAAAAGAAAGGAAATGAAACTGTGTCGCTGTTGAATAGATGAAGGTATACGTGTCGTGAAGAGAGATTGTTCTTGTTGTTGCTCGATATGAGGATCACGCTAGAAGTAAAGGGATAGATGCATTAAGAATACGTCACGTGCACCAGAAACCAATATGAATGATCCTGTCATCTTCTTCAGGGTTTATGCCGACCACTTTAATAAACAATAAGACTACACTGATACAACTAGCGAGATGATAACGTGCTTGCTACTCCAAGTACTGTCTTGACGTATCCACGATTATGCCTTGATCCACGATCTTCAGACTGCCTAAATACACATAATGAACCCTGATCCTCTTTGAATAAAGCATAAAGATCCATAATCAAAGCCTACCTTATAAGAATCATCGTGATTGCCTGCAACACTTGAGCGTCAGAGATACCAGAGACAGCATGATTTGCAGTACTGTAGCACCAGACGACACATGAGGACAGAATATTGACCTAGCTGAACAGCTTACAATCATTCTTTGCTGCAGCAATCACAAAGAAGTGCGACATGGCTGGATATGTTGGAAGAATTGCCTGTGGAAGATGGACGTTGATGAATAGCTTGGATCAAGTATCCGATGTTTGTATCCTGCCAGTAATCTCCATGATACTCGACTTGTAGGCGACTTGTTGATAACATGTGTTGGTACTATGGTTGCGTTGGCTGCCTTTGGAGTCGCCAAGATGAACAGGAACACCAAAAGTATAACCAGCAAGCTAAGAAGGAGCCCGTTATTAACGACTGTCTTTAAGGCAACATGTTCAACAATGTAGAATGGGTCGTGTACGAGAAGGAATAAGAGGCGGATACGAATTTCCATCTGCATTGAAGACAAGCCAGGATTGCTGCTCAGGAGTTCTAGAATTAAATATCAGAAGTCCTACTGCTACACACTTGTTCTTTCACCAACAACTACTATCCCAGTCCACACTTGACGACAATAACAACACCAATGGCACTCGACATGTATTGACAAAACACGTTTTGGAAGCAAAAGCTTTTATTGCCAACCCAGGTTCTTTTTTCACTGCTGTCTATCCGGAACACTGGCAACAATGTTCGCATCTACTACTTTACACTTTTGAACGACAAGAGGATCCGGTCTAAACGCGTTGTTGTCGCTTTGTAGCCTAATGCTTCCTATTTTCACCTCCAACAAGTTTCCCCTTGTCAAAAGACTTGACTGTATGAATGACAAGCTCCAAGTAGTTTTACGCCTGAAACAAGCTTACAACACTTGAGCACAATGATGAGACACTATTGAAGCGCATGTTTATTCGGCTGAGGATTATCTTTCTGTTTCAGTCAGACTTTTCGTCGTGTCATTTACTCTCTTTATGTATGAAAGTCATTGCCAGGACAAGGACAACAGCAGGGATGATGGATAACAAGGTGAAAATACGAGATTGTGTTCCTAAAGTTACGGATGCAGAAGATTGGATTGATCACCAGCAATGATACTTATCATCGGCTTTCTATGAAGACTATTGACAGGTACTTGGATGAAGGAAAAAGTGTAGAGTACAAGATAGATATACTAGTTATCCCAATTTATATAAAAGAAGGATCATTTGTGTCAAAGAAAAACAAGACTGTCATGGGAGATTATGAAAAGAGGAGATGAAGGAGTTGATGATAGAAGCACAATTGGCACCAAGATTCATCAGGATAAGAAGAGGATTATCTTTGGATATACAAGAGAAATCAGGTAGTTTCATGGAGTATGGGCTGATGTTTTATGTTAAGAGAAATCCTTATGGGAGGAACTATCATTGTTGATGACACCTTTTTGTGATTTGGAATTTTTTGCATAATGGTTTGGATAGCAAAAGTAAAAGGATCACAATGTAAAGGGCGTGAGTGGACTTGGATGGTGGAACAGGAAATAGATGTGGGAGTCTATATGCTAGGTGCTTTCCACAGACAAGGACAGGGAACAAGGAATAGATATGATGCCTACTGGTCGGGACAGCAGTACAATGACAGGATGTGATGGGACACAAGAAGATATAAGAGACAAAGGATGAATCAGATAGAGAACAAGATAACTGACTGACTAGCTTATTGCTAAAGACGAGCTGGATATATATATGTGTAGAAAGTAATACTAATAGATATATATTCGAGAAGAAGCAATAAGCAGGAAGAAAGGAAATATAAAGGGATGCTGTAAAGGACAAGTGTCAATCATGACACACAGGGACAACTGCTGGAAACAAAGAAATCATTTGGGAATTCCTGCAGTGAAATGCTTACAATGAGACATGTAAAAGGACACAATCATCCAAGCAACTTGAAAAGAGAAGAGACAATGACAAAAGGAAAGCATGCACAAAAAAGACAATAAGCACCCCATCTTTTGACACATTATACACATACACACTTGCCCATTGTTTTTAGAACCTATATAAGGACAAAATGAATCATCATCTTTATCTAATTGCTGTTCCTAAACCTGCTTTGCAGCCATTCTTAATCATCGAAACTTCAAAAACGACAATCTAGATCACGTGATCGGTCGCGTCGGGAAAATTTTGCAAAAGATAAATGTTTCCAAGTGAGGGGTTTGAACCCTCGCCCTCTTTCGAGGATCAGATCTTAAGTCTGACACCTTAGACCACTCGGTCAACTTGGAGTCCGAAAGCTGTCGATATGTTCCCTAAGAGTATCCATAGGGGAACAAATTTCCTTTTTAGGAAGGTGAATCACGTGATAAATGGCTTTGCCGTGAGCATGATGGCCTAGTGATGACCTGGTGATGACACTGTGGTAGTCTTTTGTTTGCTGGTTTCTCCATACCTGCCAGTTTTGTTCATCCCTTCCACCATTCTATCAATCCATCCTCTGGGACTTTGTGCAAAAAAACAGAATTTGTCTACTGCATCCGTGGAAGTTGGGAGAGAGGAAATCAATTTTAGTTGTAGAGGAAGTGGAGTTTGGGAATGCAGGCTCCAATTTTGGCTGGCAACACTTGGCTGCTGTAGCAACGCACAACTCCCTTTTTGCACTTTCTTTCAAGTTTTTCCTTTATCCACACTTGCTTACTGCCTTTTATCTCAAAGTTGAACATAGCTCTCGTGCAATGCAACACTGAGCAGCTTCAGCATTTAGCCATTGACCATTAGTATGTATTGGCTTATGTGCTTATGCTTTATATCTTTTTCTTTACGTATACTCTTTTAGCCAACTGTTTCTTCTTCTATTCAAGTATCCAACATCTCTTATACTTTGTAGAACACACCAGGATTTACAGCGTTCAAACAGCGTTTCTTATTCTCTTTTTCCTATCTAAGACTACACGCTCTCGTCAACGCCTTCTTGAAGTTGTTAACAACTCTCATATGCTCCAGAATACTACAGCAGTTGGAGTAGCCAACGATCGGCTTGTGGAAAGCATTGGTTATGTACTTGTATACTGTTGTTGGTGGATTGCTTACCCATGGGCCTGTATAGTTTTCTCATGACCTGTTACGACACAACTTGAGTATCTTGCAATACCTACCAGTATTTAGCAGTATTGAAAGCCAAGTGCAAGCGAATGCAAAAGAGAACTGTGGAAGGGAAAGCTAATGGACTGAAGTATGCTTGCCATGGCAGTTTCAGCAAAGACACCTTTGTAAACGATACTTGTATGTATCAACACCAGACAGTATACAGCACTTAATCAACAGCAGTATACAGCACTTGAGCAACAGTAGAATGCGTATATGTTATATATGATGGATGAACTATTATATCGTAAGCATACTATGGAATCCTTCTTCATTGGTATGTTCTAGAGCTAACTTTAGCTATTGATTTAGTGCTCTTTACTATCTTTGCCCAAGTTTCACTCGTTATATGGTTGTAGGTATGTTCTCTGGCGCGTTTTGTAGCTATTCTTTCAAGAAAAGGCATCCATCATGGCAAGATATCATACACTTGTTAGTTGCAGCGCTTCTTCAGGCATCACTTAAGCACCCTGTTCCCTCTGTCAAGACTCTTATACTTGCTTTACAAGGCTAATGTTGCGCCGTGGACATGGTAACCAAGCTGTATGCTACGTCATACATGTTTGCATATCAATCGATGGCAATCGTTATCGTGCTGTAGTCGTGCAGCAGCAGTTACAAGGTAATGTAGTATTACATAGACTAGATAGCTGCTATATATCGTTGTCATTTGAATCAATGAATGAATACGTATACAATACATCAGTTTATTGCTTTCTGCTACATTTGCTATACCATCACGGAAGGTAAACGCGTTTCAGAGCGGCATTTTTATTCTCTCTCTCTCTCGTTTGCCATTTCCGCCACTTGTACGTTTGCACCGTGGAAAGTAGTATACGCAAGGTTCATACAAGCGACGGTGTGCATCTTGCCAGAGAACACTGTATACCAAGGGACAACGCGTTAGTCAAACTCTTGCTCTTCTTTCCTTTGCCATTTCCGCCACTGGACATTTGCACGTTGGACAGCTTTTCTCATTGACTACGTGCCTTTTGTACTTGGTCAATTCAAGCAATAGGGCGTTCTGCAAGACAACACTTTGTTTCGAGCAAAAGGCACTATGTCAGCAAAGAAAGACGACGACATGAGCTGATGCTGTACCGTGGTATGGTGATAACGAATATATGGATTCAAGGATAAGCATTTGACACTACTTTGATCAGACACAGGTATACAAGGAACCAAAGTCTTGAGCCATATACAGTACAAGCAACCAGTCATCTGAAACTGACCATCATCCACAAGCAAGAGCAGTAGTCTAGGATGATTACATACGTTGAATGAGTCACGAAGCATGCTGTGCACTTGGAATGATGCAAGCTTACACATGACCATGATGGGATATTGTTGTCGTGCACAAAGGTAAGTGTGTTTCTTTGTCTTTTCATGCTGGGGATGTCACATTTACATGTGTGATGCTTATTTTAGTCTCCTGCCTCTTTGTCAACTCTATGACTTGAATGGTGCAAGCTTACACGTAGCCATGATGAGATGTTGTTGTTGCGCACAAAGGTAAGTGTACTTCTTTGTCTTTTCATGCTGGGGAATGTTCACATTCACACGCATGATGCTTATTCTAGACTCCTGGTTCTTTGTCATCTACAGGACTTGAATGGTGCAAGCTTACACATAGCCATGATGGGATATTGTTTTTGCTTACAGGGGTAAGTGTACTTCTTTGTCTTTCATTTTGGGGATGTGAGATTGACATGTGTGATGCTTATATTAGTATCTGGTTCTTTGTCAACTACAGGAACAAATGCGCCACCTTCCTCCTTACATGTACAAGGCCTTCAGCTTTCCAGGATAATATCCACTTTTCAAAACGTGTTGTTGTTCTTTGTCGAATGCAATTTATGGTAATTACAACCCCTTTACTGATATATGAAAGACAATGTATCATACTAACGGCTGTTTATCAAATTTGTAGTTCTTTGTTTATCATCACATCCATCACATCTATATAAGACCATGTCTTGTCATCGAGTTTATCAAATTGCTACTTGTCTTTATCAAAACCATCCAGAAAGGTACCAATCTATCAAGAAACCATAGTATCACACATAGTACTAACTTTGGTCTTTTCGTAGTATTTACAATGTCTGGTAGTGGTGGTCAACAAGCACAGCAGGCAACTGAAGCTGATATTACCAAACAATGGGAGCAACTTCTTGAATTGATAGAGGAGCGAGTCGCCGACAGTCAGATCAGTATCCGAAGCGACATTACCGACATTCTTCAAATGCTTTCTCCAGTAAAATCTCAACCAGTATCTCGGATGTTACAACTGGCTCAGCAGTCTGAAAGGATGAGTGATGATGAAACCAGTTCTATTTTATCACTTGATGAATTACATGGATCAGCTTTGTCCAAATCATCCACATCGACATCAGCTGGAGCGAGATACTATATACGATCGATCCAGCTCTCAGTGGCAGAACTTCGTCGAGCTTTACAGCAATATCGCAAAGACTATTTTGACGACGACTATTGTGATTCATTCACGGCCCAAGTTCAAGATATGAAGCCTGAAGATCCAGTTTGGCTACGTTATATTGGATGCACCTTTGCTTCTACACCACTCGATCGTCATATGGATGATATTGCAGGACAACAAAAGTCAAATCGATTCAGCAACTTTTATTCCATCCTTGAATCCACAGTTGGACGTACTCTGAAAACTCGTGTCTTTGAATTCACCTTATTGCAAGCTCCAGACAAACAGTTCAGGCGTTCTGCAGATCGTGATCTTGTTGATAGCACTGAACAAGTACTCATTCACCTTTTCGGGAGACATGTCCTTTTGAATTCTCAACCAGGTGGATATTATCGATCATATGTGCCCAACAAAGATGAACAACAATGTGTCAGCTCTTTGAATCTTGATAAAGCCAAGTCATTCTTATTGGAGGAGTCAACTGAGCACCCCGTTGATATCGCAGCAACAATCAGACGACAACTTCACAACCTGCATGACCAACTTTTGAGAGAGGATACGCCCAATGCAATTGATGCTGCCAAAATGTTGGATGATGAGCATATCGCTTTCATTGCGCGACAAGCAACTTCTGGATGCACTTTACAAGGAAAGGTGGACACTCTTTTGATGATGTTTGGGACCAAGATCACAAAGGGGGACCATGACCTAAGACGACGCTTCTTTGACGGATCACGTTCTGGTGCGATCACAGCCGACATGATTCAAGATATTCTCTCGGCACAGCAATTGAGCAACATCCCACTCTACAATATGTGGCCCGTACCATCTCGACATCAATTGAACGATGACAACGACAATGCTTACTTTATTGAGACATCAGCAAACGTGATGCGTATCTTGAGAAGTCAAATCATTGTGACACTTGGTTATGAAACAGCAGCTGTTGCACAATCAAAGTTTCGAGATCGGTAAGTAACAGCTTTATTGTGGTACTTGACATCATCATTAACATCTTCTACTATGATAGATATGGTCTAGGTCAACAAGAGTATAGCACTTTTATTGGTGAACCGGTGCTCAGCAACTATGATACTGCCTTTGACTATGAACAAGCTGACTTTGGAGCTGTACCATCTACTGGTTGGACTATCACTATCGCACATCTTGACCCTGGATCAGCAAGTTATGGAGCGGGAGATCCAGTTGTATTACGTTTGATGTATCTTACATGGGTGCGTACACTCCTACTCCTTGATTGTTTGCTTCAAGTGCTTCAAGATCCTCCCATCCACACCATTCGATCCATGAAGTTTTCTCAACACGTATTGGACCAGTTGCATAAACGGGAAGAAGGATCATCATTGCCACGTCTGCTACAAGAAGCACGTAAGGCTTATCAAGATATGCGTCAGACAAATGCATTAGGTATGTGCTACGACCAGTCATCTGAATCATTCATTATACTAACAACTTTAATTATAGGACAACGTGAAAGGTCAGCTACTCGTGGAGTGAAACTACGTGCGTATACATCAGAAGAAGCAGCTGCATTGAGACAGAAACAGTTTCAACGTTATGGGATGACTATTGGAGAGCCATTCAGTGAGGAGCGTGATCGTCAATGCAAGCGTCTTGAAGCAAGAAATTACGCCATGTTTCGCAAACAGCGATCTTTCACTACCGACATCAAGAAATGGCGTCTTTGGTTTCGTTCTTTGCGCCCAAACACCAACATTCTTCAAGCTGTCCTTCATGATATTATGCTCGACAAGACAAGCGCTATTGGAGATTTGACACCTGCTGATGTTGCCTATTTGAAGACATGTCCTACACCACCACCATATGAAAAGGGTTCAACTGAGTGGATGCATGATCCTGAACTAGTGGCATGGGCTCGACAAGCTACAATGGAGAATGTACGTCAAGGTATCAGTGACTCAGAGAAAGTTCGCGCTGCAAATCAACGCCGGATCCTCAAGTACTGGTATCGTGATCGCGACATAACTGCAATGTTCTATATGGTCAAGAGCAATTGTGATGGTCATGGCCGAGTGCGTTTTCGAGTTATACTTGACGATGGTACCAAGTATGCAGCACCTGATGGAATCTACATTGGCGCAAAGTTCAAAGGCACCTGTTACATTGATTATGATCCTGAGATATACAAGGATGGTCTGGTAAGTGAATTGAAGCTCTTGTATATATCAACTTTTTCACTCACTTTATATAATTAGCTTGTCAAGGATGCAGAAGGTGTTCCATTACCATCTATTGAGGATCCTCGCACCATCAGTGATGTCTGGCTACGAACACGCACTCCACCCTACTTTGAAGTTTTCAGAAGGACTGTCGAGCATTCAGGTGGCACTGTAAGACCAGAATTGACAACCGATGAAGACTTTTCTTTTGATCGATTGGTGCCATATTTCTTGGAGGATCATTGTTCTGAACAAGGCAAGGTTGTTTCGACAGCAAATCACAGCAACACACATCCAACATTCGCAAAGCTTTTATCTTCCACACTCGAGAAGCATGGTACACCACTTGAAAAGCTGGCATGGAAGGAGTTGATTGATCAAAAGAATTACAAGTAAGTTGATCTATTACTACTGCTCAATCTTGTGTCTAATCTGTGATTGTCATTGACTACTAGGTATATCAAGGATCGATTTGACCTGGTTCACAAGACACCACGTATTGACCATAACAAGAAGCTTTGGGCTATTTCCAAATATGGCGGTGGCAAGCAACAATCGGCACAACGACTACGACAACGAAAGCAATCACCACCACTAGTGCTTCAACATGAACGTCAGCAACGTCAACAACAACAAGCATCGTCTTCAAAACAGCAGCAACAACAAGCATCGTCTTCAAAACAGCAACAACAACAACAACCATCATCATCATCTTCGTCTTCAGCACAAGTACAAGTACAATCACCACCACCAGCACAACGACTACGACAACGAAAGCCATCGCCACCGATACAACTTCCACGTCAACGTACTACCGATGATGATCCTGTTACAACATTCACCTATCGCAAAAGAGGAGAATACACCATCAACGATCACAATCCCTTTCTGTACTGGTGGCATGAACACAGAGACGACTATTCAGTTGACGCACCATTGAATCTCGATTACAACGACCCAACTACTGGCTTTTGGCAAGAATTCGATGTTGCTGTCAACAAATGGGGTGCTGAACATCAATCCATTTTACCTTATTTGAGATCACGAGATGCCAAGAAGTCCCAATCACTCAATGCTGTTTTTCGTAAACATGGTTGGAAGGTCACACCCGCCAAGAGAGGCAATACAGTCGTCAAGGGCCAGTTTGTCGCAGTGCCAACTAAACCATCACCAGCGGTCTCCATTTTTACGCATGAAAGTGATTACCAGACTCATCGTTAGCAGTATCATAGTATGAATTATATCAGTGTTCCACCCCTTTCTTTATCTCTTTTATCATCTTCAAATAAAGTGCAATTATCATTTACTGTATTCTGGATATGTTATGCTTGGGAGCTATTGATCAATTCATGGGCTTGTTATCCTATCGACTTTACTGAAAACAAGCAGTATCTACGCTAATCCCATTTCCCAACACACCTTTCACCTTATACTCGACACTTTGTATCAATTGTCAAGTCCTTCCCACATACACAATTAGCTTATCATCAATAAAACTTTATCCTATACCATCTGGTACCTGCTCTTATCACTGCCAACTTTTTCCCACTCGACTCCAACCCTATCACGAAGAGTATAGGTGTGTTCCTGAAAAAGGGATAGTCGGGGCTGCATAACGCTATTTCTCTCTTTCATTTCCCATGAGTCCTACCACCACCTTGAGCCAACAAGCCATGACGATTGGCAAGGTAGACTTTATTCGACGCATTCCTACAGAGCTATTGTGCAATGTGCTTGAACAACTCGATCTGAGTGACCTTGTTACTGAATGCTTACTGGTATCGCGACTATGGCGTGAACGACTATTGCACTGTCCCAAAGCGTGGTCTCATATCAGAGTGGATCGTATGGAATTCAGTCCTCGAGCTCTTGTATTGGTTGGCAAGCATATTCAGCTTTTGAATGCGCATCATTGTGGTGGACGTTGGTTTACTATGCTCTTTGAATACATGATTGCTGGTGCTTTTCCTCAGTTACGGACACTGAAACTATCACCAAGTATGTTGAATGCATTCTCTATTATAGATGGATAGCTAATGTTACAAGTGGGAAGATATCACATTGATCAAAGGATTACCGAGGAAGGCTTGCGACATTTACGAGGATCATTAAAGACACTATGTATTGAATGTCCAGCAGGCACGCTTATCAATTTGCAATCCATCTTTTCAAGTTGTCCTCAGCTCATCACACT
Organism: Lichtheimia ramosa; assembly: GCA_008728235.1. Classification (NCBI taxonomy): domain Eukaryota; kingdom Fungi; phylum Mucoromycota; class Mucoromycetes; order Mucorales; family Lichtheimiaceae; genus Lichtheimia; species Lichtheimia ramosa. The sequence continues at coordinate 443,458 of CP031827.1, read as the reverse complement.
GGATTTCTGGCATACAGCTGGTCTTGGTATTCATGATGCATTACCCAACATGCCTTTCTTGACAACATTGACCATTGTGCAAAGAACAACTGTTTTATCTGAAGAGCCATTACAAAGGATTGTGGATGCATGTCCTAATCTTCAGCGTCTCAGCTTACGACTATGTGAACCATCCCAAATGGCTTTTCTTGTTCGCAACTTGCCCAAGTTGGAGATTCTTTATTTCAACAATTATGGTGCATCAGCATTTGCAAAAGATCCAATCACCAATGATCAGTCGACCAGTGGATTACAGCACCTTGTAGCTGATGCTATGCACATTCCTGATTTGATCCAAGTATTACAGACACATTGCAACACTTTGGAAACACTTGTTCTTGACATGTCAGGATGCACAGGCAATGAATGGAGACAAATTGAAAGGTTATTGAAGCGTCCTTTAAGGATGAGCAAGTTGCATACATTGGAATACGACGCACAGTATATGGATCATGGTGAAAATGTCTTGGAATGGCTGCTGGCTGGCTGTACAACACTTGAAAAGGTCCAAATATCACGTGTATATGACGATGACGAGAGTATCAATCTTTTTCAGCATCTTTCTCGCATGTCACGATTCAAGTATCTTTCACTTCAAGAGATTGACAATGTGGATGGACTGGAAGAATATGCTGAGCAATTGTCAAGTCTTGAAAGTCTTATGCTTCATGAATGTACCTTGACTGACAGACATATCAATGTGCTTGGCAAGATACGAACGCTTCAAAACATCAATATTCTGTATCCAGATGATTGCATTTCCACTGCAGCATTGAATCGATTCTTTACAACACATCATGATAGCTCATCCGTGCTGGCGCGAGTCAAGCTATTTGCTGTCAATTGTGCGACACGAGAGACACTGGATGCCATTGGCAAGATGCCAGCACTGAACTCATTGCTCTTGTACTTTCATGATGGAACAAGGATATCCAAGCAAGATGCTGTAGATTTTGCTGAGCAACATCCACACGTCAAGCTTAAATGTTTTGGAAGGCATTTTGAAAAGTCCTAGTTTTATCAATGTAGATGTTGATTCAAGCAGGAATAAAGGGTTGTTTTTTATTGATCTAGTACTACTACTATCTAAGATATAGATGTATGGTCAAAATGCCAGCATAACAGCATTCACGACTTGTTCAACACCTGGTACGTGTTCACCAGCAACTCTATCTTTACTCGATCGACAATGCTGTACTTCCATCCCATGGACTTGGACCCATCGCTTGACATGAACTACGACCCATTCCTACTGGCAAACGACCCCAACGTTTAAAACAGCGAGTATAAAACCAAGATCTTCTCACGGTCGAGCGTGGGTGGAATTATGCATGTCGCGTATTAAACGTCAGCAATAAAGTTCCTAGATTTTCTCACGACTCGTACTCCTTTGTTTCTCTTTTCTTCACACAACAATGTCCTCTACACTTGAAAGCTTTGTCTCTGTCGCTCCTGAATCTCATTTCCCTATCCAAAACATCCCCTTTGGTGTCTTTTCAACTGCACAAAATGTAAGTCTTCATCAGGTGTTGTTATCAGTGTGATACTCAAGTACAATATTAGGAAACCCCTCGTGTTGGTACCGCCATTGGTGATATGATCCTTGATCTTCATGTTGTTGCCCAAGCAGGTCTTTTGGATGGTATCCAAGGTTTGAACAATCCCACTAGTGTATTTGGTCAGGTAAGCAAGTGGATAGGATCATAAAGTATATAGAGTCTTATACGAGTATAGCCTGCCTTGAATGATTTCATGGCTCTTGGTCGTCCCACATGGCGTGCAACTCGTGCTGCTATTCAAAAACTCTTGTCCAAGGATAACGCACAATTACGTGACAATCAAGAATTATTGAGCAAGGCTCTTGTCAAGCAATCAGATGCACGTATGCACCTTCCTGCAAAGATTGGGTAAGTTCATTGTGACAGTGTAACATTCTTGTTTACTCATGTACCATTCATAGTGACTATACTGATTTCTATTGCTCCCGTGAGCATGCTACCAATGTCGGCATCATGTTCCGTGGCAAGGATAATGCTCTGCAACCCAACTGGTATGAAAGAAAAAGGATGGATCGATAAACTGGTTGTTTGATTGACATGTGTATTCATTAGGCTCCATATCCCTGTTGGCTATCATGGTCGTGCTTCCTCCATTGTTGTCTCTGGAACTGATCTTCACCGTCCTGCAGGTCAACGTATCACTCCCCAAAACAAGACTGAACCTTTCTTTGCCCCATCTGCTAAACTTGATTATGAACTTGAAGTGGTAAGTAGCAAGTTGGAAACAGGAGCAATATGCTTAAATTGATGATAGGGTTGGTTTGTTGGTACTGGTAATCCTCTTGGCAAGCGTATCGACGTGGCTGATGCAAGTGAGCACATTTTCGGCATGGTGCTTGTTAATGACTGGAGTGGTAATATAAAGCAATGATGATCATGTTATGCATCCATGCTCATCAATATGTCTTATAGCTCGCGATATTCAGGCTTGGGAATATGTGCCACTTGGTCCATTCCTTGGTAAAAACTTTGGCACCACCATTTCTCCTTGGATCGTCACTTTGGATGCTCTTGAAGAATTCCGTGTTAGTGGTCCATCACAAGCATCCCCTGAGCCACTTGCTTACTTGAAGGAAAACAAGGATACTGCATACGATATTAATCTTGAAGTCCAAATCAAGCGTGAGTTGTATATGAACCATTTTCATTACTAGATCTCTAACTCTTATCCATAGCATCCAACTCGACTACATTTGAGCGTGTCACCTTGTCCAATCTCAAGTACATGTATTGGTCTATCACTCAGCAACTTGCACATCACACTGTCAATGGCTGCAATATGCAACCAGGTGACATGTGTGCCACTGGTACCATTTCTGGACCTGTAAGTGACACAAGAGACTGCACATGACAAGTATTCTCATTCATTATGCTTTTAGGAAAATGAATCATTTGGATCCTTGCTCGAATTATCATGGAACGGCACTAAAAAGATCCAATTCAAGGATGGTAATGAGAGGACATTCTTGGAGGATGGTGATCAAGTCAACATGACAGGATATGCCAAGAGTGCTGCTGGTTATATTATCGGCTTTGGTGATTGTCGTGGTAAAGTCTTGCCCTGCTTATACCAATAGTGTTGTTTGATATAGCAATAAAACTTGAATGTATAGTATCTTTTAATAGAGATCGAGTATTTGTTGCAATCCTTAAAGAGTCCAAATTAAGAAGGCTTGTTTGCATCAAGGGGTAGATACATGACATTCTCATCCCAACACAGTCCATCACTCTCTGCTATCAAGGTGTAAAACCAAACCCAGTTGCAGCTAAACTACTACAACAACAGCACTTGCGAGTTTGTTTTCCTCTAGTTTTAGCCTGAATGACATGTGTAGTGACACCAAGAAACATACATAATGCTGTAGGTCCAATGAATAGGGCAGAATAGGGGTCTAGCCTATAAATATGTTGGAAAATGCCTGCCCAAACACACATCTTTCTTGACCGAACCTGTAAGACATGAAGAAAACGATTCACCTTGGTCTCATTGGTGGACAATTTGATCATCAATATACCTTTGATCTTCAAGATTATGTATGTATATCAACAACGTGTAGCACAGCAATCACTTGGCTTACATGTCATTGTAGTTGACAGTGCATGACTTTCACTCTACATTATGTCTTTTCAATGAAGCTGCTAAAAGGGATCCACCACCTGGTCACAAAGGTTTATGGTGTACAACACTATTTGCATCTTGGGCCTTGATGACTGCCATCACATATACAATTTGGATATACGTTTTCAACAAGAGCAATGCATTCATTCTATTGATAGTACCGAGTACAATGTTTCTTACAACACTGTTATGGGTATGGCGATATCGACATGTGCAGCAAAGGGTAAGAGAGCTTGACAATTGTTGTTATGTCATGTAGTACTAAAATCTCCCCCAGTTCCAAAGCAGCATTGTGGAATTGTGTACTCGTATCAATGCAACTGAAAACATTCGAGGAGTCAACTATCGTCTGATGAAACGTGGATTTGACCTGGTGACACAAGTCGATCAAGCAAGGGCTGTTTGGCATGCTTCTTATGCAAGTATACACACAGACCATGATGATGCAGCATGCAATCTAATATTCCCCCCTATTTACACCTCCTTTTAGGCATTACTGATTGAATTGGATGATCGTTATCTTGCACTTGAATCGACTTTTCAACGCATAGACATGTCATCGATTCCAATCCCACCTGTTGCTTATTCGTTGAAACAAAATGATCCATATAGTAGTGATAGCAGCTTGTTTTATGATAAAGAGAAACAATAACATTTGACATTCATAGATGATTATATATTGTGTCATTGATTGAAAAGCATTAGAGTACATCCTATAGGATAATACAGAAGGGAAATGAAATACTAAATGTTGAGAAGAATGCGAGAAAAAGGGAAGTGTGTGTATCATACAATGATGCGTCGTCGTTCAAGCAGGCGCCGCTTTCTTTTGGGCATAGGCAAAATGGACATTTTCAAAAGTCTTGTATTCATCAGCTTCGCGCCAACAGGACTCCATCTTGTCTTCGTATTCTTTAAACGGCATATTGACTGATCGACATATCTTGGGACCAAGTGCATGATAATAAGCTTGCCATGATTGAAGAGCCAGTTGACCAAGCTAATAAGAGCCATGAGTCATCCACAAATGCACAATAGAATCACTTTTGATTACCTTGCCAGCCCACTGTCCCCCAGGACAAGAAATAAAAGTACTTTGGATATCTGTCAAACAGTTGATCTTTTCAAGTTTTGACTTGAGAGTACGTCCAGCGTAAGGATCAATATGAAGCATCTGCATGACTTGAATCAATTGCTGATTCAATTCTCGGGTATTGGGACCAACACGATATAGCTCGGCATCCACTTCGGTCAATTCGATCCAACCACCTGGTTTCAGCACACGCGTCAATTCAGTTAATGCAGATTCCCATTGCTCGGCTTTGATACCCATGCTAATGAACCTAAAATACCACATGCATGAATCATCCCCATCTGGAATAAGATATATACAACGTACCGCATAAAGACATAGTCAAACGTGCCATCTTCAAATGGCAAGCCTTGATGGAGGTCAAGCTGGTGGAATGTACAGTTGGAAGGCTTAATGTCGTTGGGGAACATTGGACTGATATCAACGCCAACCACTTGGGACTTTGGGTATTCGCTTGCAATCTCCATTGACCATGCGCCTGGACCACATCCCATGTCAAGCACTTTGGCACCTTTTCGTAAAACTTCACTCACTGGGGCTAGATAGTTGCTAAATAAAGAAAGAACGGTGAAATTCCTTTCTTATGCAAGGGGGTCACTCTTTCTTATTTACCCTTGGATAGCAAATCGCACCATGAAATGTAAAAGATGTAAACGACTGACTTCATCCTCATCACAAGGGAGCATATAAGATGATGCTGGCACCAAATTATACTTGCGACCAGCTATCCACACATATTGATCACTATTGGCATTGTCGTCGCTATTGAAACTACTCGTCTGACCTGTTGTTGGCTCTTCATTCACCGCTAATGGATGTACAGCCGTACTTAATGTTGTTGTACCACCTGCTGTCATATTACTTGCTTCTTGTTGTTGTGCTGATGAGGATACAGCATCATTTGTTGTACAAGATGTATGACGAGGAGGAGAAGAAAACACTGGTGTGTGATCGAATCGGAAAGTAGAGAATGCACGTAGTGGTTTAAAGCGAGCACGTGCTGGCTTGCTGTTGGTATGTGATGTAGTGCTAGGTGATGAATTTTTTCTCACTTTGACACGACCATCAGATGGCATCAACACTGGTAAAGGATACTCTCTTTGATATGGATTCTGATATGATGATTCTTCACCAGGATGGTGCCATGAAGATGATTGTTGAGACGGATAATAGGTATTGGTTTGGCTAACAGTGCTTGGACTTCGTGGACGAGATTGTTGACTGCCCATGATATGTTGATTGTGTTGTATGGATATGATGGAGGAGGAATCTAGAAAAACATGAAGGGGTGAAAGTGAAAAAGAAAAGAGGTAGAAAAAAGAGCGGAAAGGGGTTCACCGAGGAACAAGAGAGTAATAAAAGCGTATTTCACAGTGTGAAGAGAAAGAGAGAGAAGGGGTATGTGTAAGAGCGGGAAAGCAAAAATGTTTTATTGCACACTTCATGCATGTTGTACAATCGATCAATCAAACGCTCTGCCGGGTTTCGGTGGCAACAGCATCGTGTCCAGTTGACTTTAAGAGCAGCATGTCCACATCAATCCCCTGCTTCTCGGTAACAGGTCTCACTCATTATCCACTCATCTTGCTTCATTGTCATTATATCATTTTCTTTGTTGTAAGAGTAATAATAGTACAGTAGGATTTATATCAGAAAGGCTGTGTGTGAGCCAGGGTAGCTTTTGAATCACGAAGGATCATAGAAAACCCACAATTTCATCATTTGAGAAAAAATATCGAGAGGTATGCACGTAGCATCCTCTACAGATAAGTTTCCTACTGTATGGATAAAGAGAAAACCAAGGGACCTGGGTTGCACGCTCTTTTATAAACATGTTTGGCGGAAGATGAAAAATTTTTCACAAAGCTCTTCCGACACAGTCCCTGCTGACCCAACTTGCAATTGGATGATGGTACCAGCTAATACTTTTTGGGTACTTTTGACTCCAGCTGTGTGCTAAATTGCTGCTTCCCAGATGACAGATTTGACGTTTGCTACAGTCATCAAGTATGTAGTTGTCAAAATCAAGATTTGGTTGCAATGAAAGGATTCGTGAGCGTCTTGAATGCATGCTTTGGCTCAATATACAGCTAGACAATGGCACAATGTTTATGATCTGGTATCGCTATTAGCTACTATGTCATCATCATCTTTAAGCTTTTATAGCAAGTCCAATGGCTCTTGCCAATAAAGTGCTGCATGTGCCTTGTTGTAGGTACCTTTTTCTTTAGAGAACTAGGAACGTCAATGAATCGGCTTTACATATAAGCTCTATCCATGTCAGCTGATGTGGATGTTGCTATGTATAGCTGGTGGGATATGATCAAGTGTCAGCTAGAGACATGAATACCATGTTTGACTTGATGTGGGATGATCTTGCATCACACTGATCCTAAAAGAGAACACTGCCTATCCACGTGATGAAAAGTGATAACAGTATATCCACATCGGCTAAATGCTACTAGTACAGATTATATAAGCAACAAGCAATAATACTGACGCACATTCCAAAAAGATTGCATGGCACATTTCGAAGAAAAGGGTGATCAATTAAGCTGTATACAGAAATAGCTTATCGGCAAGCTGATCCCGGTGACTGGTGATGCTTTTTCTGCAGCGAAAGCAACAATCGGGTCGGCGACCCTGATCAACAAGATCGATTGGGTAGTGCATATCCGAAATGTCTTTTTGCATTTCTATTGTCGAAAACGAGATTTTGGTTCTCCGGTTTATGCAACTGTATAAAAGTACTACATGTCATGCCAGCTTGACATTCATACATTGTTTCTTTCTTTGCATTCATACAAGAGCTTTTCAATCATGGAGATGCCTGCACCTATTCCACGTTCACCTAGTGATCAAACTTTTGTCAATATGGCAGGAAGTAGTCGACCTACTTCTCCCAATCACAAAGGTGGTGATCCATTTTCTCATCATTACAATGACGCCATGCGCTTAAGTCCAATGCATCTTGATCCCGGATATTTTGATCGCTCTCCACGAGGAAGCTTTGATCCAATGTTGCCATCACCTATCATTACTTCTGAACATCAAAAAGGCCAAACCAAATTTCATATGGGCAATCCTGCGCCATTGGGTAAGTCAATTCCACCCCTGCTTTTTATCACTATCATGCTAATGCACATGGGTTTTCAGCTCTATGGTCATTTGCCACTGTTACTCTTCTCCTTGCCACATTCAATTTGTTCTTGCCTGACCAGTCAAATCACATCATCCTCCCAACAGCTCTTATGTTTGGTGGTCTTGCACAATATATTGCAGGATTCCTTGATCTCTTTTATGGTGGAAGTTATACAGCTATCATCTTCGTGTCTTATGGTGCCTTTTGGGCTGGCAATGGCCTACTTATGCTCCCAAGTGTTGCAGCAAGTCTTGAAGCCTACTCATCTGAATTTGACGTGAATCGTGCCAATGGCATCTACCACTTTATTTGGGCAATCTATACACTTTTGCATATTGGCATGTCCTTTAAGATCAAGAATGGCACTTTTATGAATACATGGCAAGTATATGATATCAAAAAGTAGTCATGGATTGTCTTTCTAACATTGTTATTACAGGAACCTGACATGGGTCTTTGTTACTATCTTTTGTGAAGGCGTGTATTACATGACAAACATCACTGGTATTTTACGCTTTTCAGGTGTATCAGCCTATCTTGCAGGTCTTGGAGCATACTATGTTGGATTAGCTGACCTTATGCGAGAACAAGGTGTCAGGATGTGGGTTGGCAAGTACAAGTGGTCTGCTAGTAACAAGTAGAAAAAGTGGATTGTATTATAATACATTGTAAATATTTACACGGGTGGAGATTGTTGTGAATGTAAATGGTCACTTTGACTAAATACGATGGGTTCAGAGGATGTCCAATTGTGCTCAGTGCTTGATGTGCTTGCTTGACTTGAATCATCATCATTCATATTGGGCTCTTCATCTTCTCGTTCGTGCAATGGTGGCTCAATTGTGATATTCAAATCCGACAGACGACGCATATCAACTCCTGATGGAAAGTGGTGTTTCAATCGTTTCTTTTCAATCTATAAGATATATACATCAGCATATTCATCTTGTGTGTACATCCATCGTATTAGCTTTACCAAAAGCGCTTGATTCTCCAACTTTTCTTTCATGTCTTCAAAACCATAAAGGCATTCATGGATAAAGTCGGCCAGATCTTTTTTGATGTTAAATCATACATTCTTTCAACACAATCATGCAAGTCTTACCAACATCATGTGATTCTTGATCATCCTCATCGCCTTTACCAGCATCATACTTGACATCACCATCAACAATACCTCTCCAGCCATCACCTAAATCAACGACTTCATCCAGATCCGAATCTTGTTGAGAATCCTGCATTGGTTTCTTGACAGGTGCGTTCAATGCACTGATACTGCTTTCAATGCCAACAATACGCTCCAATGCTTCTTCCACATCATCATCAATGGTATCAATAAAGCCAGTGACAGGTCCAGGAGATACGCGTACGTCATAATAAACATAAATCTGATCCTCAAAATCCACATAGAACAGACATGGTACATTATGGCCTGGTGCTACAGCATAAGAGCCTAAAGTCCAATGTCAGTGACAACATGTACATGTATTCAAGATAGAAGGAGTACTTGCCTGCAGTGAAAGCACAAACACGTCCTTCAAAAGCAAACTTGACCAACTGGAATTTGACTTTGGAATCTCCTCCTTGTTCCTCGACACGTTGACTCCAATCAATAAGATAGGTGACACCATTCCAAGCACATGCAACAAATAACTCGGCTTGTGTCTCCTTTTCTTGTTCATCATATTCAATATCTTCATCACTCCATCCTGATGTGGTATAACTGCTACGTCGACTACTGTTGGGATCAGTGTTGGATTGATTTGCTGATGACAGACTTAGATTATCGACACCCAAAGTTTCAGAATGCTGTTGATGTCCCACATCTTCATCGAATTGCTGCTGCTGCTGTTGATGCTGTTGAGGTGAAGCCTTACTGGTTGGATGATGATGATGCTCATATTCACTTGTGTCTGTAGGAACTCTGGATACTTTGGATGTTGGACTATATGCTGGTGAACCAGTATTTGAATGAGGAGTGGGTCCTGTTGAAGGATATTGTTGCTCAGGTGCTACAGGTGGTGATGGGAATCGTAGTTGGGGTGAACTAGAAGGTGTTTGGAAGGCAGATAATTGACGAATGGATGACTGTGCTGTGGGAGGACTTGGAGATAATAATGAAGACTTTGAAATGTCCAATGTTGCCAAACTGAATAACTTGTGTGTAATAAAGAGATTGCGCTCTGATATCTCCCTTGTGCTCAAGTCATAGATGCTGAATTTGCCTATGTACACATATCAGTGATCCATTATCTTCTTTACAAAAAGAAACTTACCATCCATACTCAGCATTCCAACATGGGTACCTTGTTCATGATCATCATCCTCTTCTCCATCACTATCCAATGCCAATCGTTTGCCAATCACAATCTCTGTAGCTACAGCACCATTGTCTTCACCCATAATATCATCACCATCGACATCAGGCCAATTTTGAACCACATAACTCGATCGATTGATATCTTCTCCTGCCACATCATGGATCTTGCCTTCACAATTGACAATGATATTATCCGCTTCCACATCAGCCTCCACTTGTACAGGCACATCTTTGGTACTGCTGTTGCGTTGTAAAAAGGTGCGGATTGTTTGTGTCGCCTTTCTCAAATTGGACAATGGACCCTGATTGGCAGTTGAAGCTTTGGGCGTGGTTGACATGTCATCTTCATCTTCCTTGTTGGCAGTCGTCTTGGGCTTTTCCACATTGACAGGTGTTGTTGTTGCAGTGTTGGCTTTGGGAGTTGGCATCTCTTTGGTCTGATCAGGTGTACCAGGCTGTGATCCATAATAAGATGGCTTTTGGTGTCGTCCATAAAATGTCCTGGGTGTATATTGTGGTGTGAAATCACGGTTGTAGCGATTGCCATGACAGTCGATGATAGTGAAAGTGTTCCCTGGTTGTGCAACAAGTAGAATAGGTTCATTGGGTCTCTCTGGATGACTGGCAATAGAAAGGGATGTGATCTATGACCCAGCGTGTTAATAACAATGAATCAATGCACTTTGATACATACCTGACCATCAAATATCCACACATCCTTATCCAATAAATGTGCCTTTTCATCCAATGTCTGTGATGATTTGCGTGCCATGTTGTCATTCTCTTTGACGTCCTTGGATCGTGAAGACTTGGACCATGCCATACTTTTGCGCAACACATTCGTCTTTTCTTTTGGATCTGACATGGGACTCTTGGAAGTAGTGATCAGCTTAGGCCTGTCTTTACCAGATGATAATCCAGTAAATGATGAATGCAATGATGTGGATCCATGTCCATGTACACTGTTGCTTGCTGATGAAGATGATGGAGTGTCAATCGCCTTGAGAAGTTCTGAAGCTGCTGTTTGTAACTGAAATGCATGCAAAATACGATCCGTGCGTGCCAAAATCAACTCATTCAACGAATCACCATCTACCAAAAAGTTAACCATCATGTAATATGTGTGGCACTGTATCTTACCTATATCAGCAATAAGTACCTTGTTGACATTGACAGGTACATTCAGAGTCAAACTTGGCTTTTGTAAGTTGTAAATGGACTGCTTATCATTCCTGAATCCTTCATCGAGACCAGCTCCTTGTGCCATCATTGTACGTCGAAATGCTTGAATACTTGAAGTCTCTGATGTACGTCGACCATGCTTTAGATATTCTTCTGCAGATAAATGCTGTCCCAAATGATCCATTGCAGCACCAGCAGGATGACGAGGGATATCCAATACGTGTGCTTGTCCTTCAGCATTGATACACACCACAGAGTTCTATATCATAGTCAATAGAGTGGTTCATGGATCAATCCAATGGTACATACCCTTCCCCAGTTCCTTATATCACCAATAGCAAGACACGTGATCTAAACAGCATATCAGAGGATGAGAATCACTTTGCAACACATTCTCCTTACCGTTCCAAGACCTCGGCACACAAAAGTAGGTAAGCCATTGGCACATTCCCCTTTAAAGATAGCTAGATCGCCACTCAAGTTGCCAATGACAAACTCGTTTTCCTGCAAAAAGAGCGTGTTGGTCTCATCGATGGGTGTCGGATGAAAAACAAGAGAGAGAGACGACTTACACCGTCATTGTCGACATCGCCAAGCACCAGGGCGTGTGGGTTCATGTTGCCAGAAAAAGACCATTTGAGACGATTCACCAGCGAAATAGTTCGCATAGTTGTTGGTGGTGGTGGAAAGGAAACAAGGCCTTGTCGCTGTTATGCAAAGTGTAAAGAGAAAAAGATGGAGAAGCTCTTCTCCGCTCCCTTGATTCCTCATATCATATCGTGTTGACAACACCCCATCATGTGATATAATATACACAATAAACATGTTATGATGGAATGAAATGATTTATGCTCTGTATCTTGTTAAAAAAAGTACAACAAATGGATGATATATGGTTACTATAATGCTATACGACGACATGTCCTTCTAAACCCAATGCCAAGTAGCCTTGACACGGCCATCGTCAAAGTCTGCTACTTTTCCAAAAGCTGCAGGGGATAAATCCAAGTCGCCAGATTTACAAGGAGGACAAGTATCAACCTACATAATAGCATTATTAGCATATGATGTGATACTATGATATCCAATGTGATACTTACAATTGTGACAGTAACAGATCCTTTTGGTCCTATATAAGAATACCAATATGAATACACTTGTTTCTATCATTAAAGACGTGTTATAGTAACCTGTCACTTTCGCCTTGCGTCCACATTGCTTGTTATGATTTGGATTGTCTCCATTTGCCATTTGTGGAGCATTCAAGGCTGCAATCAAATCTTTTGCTGTACTTTCGATACCGCATGATCCAAGGCCAGGAGTAAAGTATGTAATATCACCTTCTTGCTGACTACTTTTACGCTTTTCGATGGGTGCAGCCAGCGCACCAAGAAGAAAAACAACCAATAAGCAAAGCTGGTAATGCATATTCATAGTGTCAAGTATAAACGGCCTGCGTTGGATGATGATTTAGAACGAGAGGAAGGGGATGAAAGAGTTAAAAGTGTAAAGAAACATAAGTACGAATACAGTCTTTATATAAAGATACCGTTTCAGGTCTACATCTAGGATAAAACATCATCATCATCTTACATGACAACCTTTCCCCCCTTTCTCCGGACATCTTTAATGACTTTATACCAAAAATGAGCTAGTTGAGCGGCGTGTGCATTAACAATCAAATATAAAATGTCAGCAAGGAGACATTTTTTTGTCAACAGAGGATGATGATCCATGGTCTCTTTGTGCTTTTTTTATTCCAGCACTAATAAATCAAGAATGAAGGAAGGCATTGATAATAAATGTGTGATTTCGGAGATAACATTTCCCCTCTTATCTAATACGCGTGTGACATGGAAGGTGCTTGTGCAGCCACGGGACCTGTATATAACGAGCTGTGTCGATGATTGATTTGTTGTTGTGGTTGATTAGGAACAAGCTGGGATTGTTGTGGAGGATCAGGGACTGTAGATGAAACTGCAGGGCCAAGACATTGCATAGGGAACATGCCATTTTGTTGACCTGTTGTCAAGTTGGTACCCATACACCATCCATCATCATATTCAGCTAAAACTTGTACATGATCACCTATTCGCACTTCAATCTCATCAGCTAATGTAGGCGTATATCCTGCAGCTATTTGATAAGTGCCAATCACATGCTGTTGTGGGGGTGATGGCATAGCAGCTACCATTGGAGGAGATTGTTGTTGTGGCAATTGTTGTTGCCAAAGAGTATCAGGGTGTTCAGGAGTGGTTGGTGTCGTGATAATGGTTGCAGACATGGGTTCAGGGGCTGATCCAGCAGCTACTGTCAAAGGTTGAGCACCAAAACATGGTTGAGATGCAGAAGTAGGAGGTGCCAACTGCAATGGCTCAAGTGTTGGTTGTTGTTGTTGTTCCATCATGGGTGGTGCTGGTGGTAGTGGTGCTACAGCAGCTTGTTGTTGCATAGTTGGTTGAGTAGGTTGTGCCATTGCAGGATGCGGTGGTGAATATGGATTTGGCATAGCCATTGGTGCATTGTTGGTATTGTAATATCCACCTGTTGATTGTCCCATATTATTATATGTCTGGTGTTGTTGTTGTTGTTGTTGTGACATGGCAGTAGCGTTGGTAGTGTAACCAGTGGCATTGTAAGTGGGACCCATCATTGAGAATCGATTCAATCGGTCATTGCTGTTATTCAACGTTCCATCAGCTTTCCTCTTCTGTCGTCGCTTAATAAAAAAGAAGGCAGCAAATCCAAGTATAATAATGACTACAATGGCAACAATGGCTCCAATAGCTCCTCCAGATATAGCACTTGATTGATCATCTTGCCTATCTGATGCAATTGTTGGTGTTCCAGTACTGCTGCTACTTGTTGTTGTTGTTGGTGGATCAGCACTAGAAATAGATGCTTTACTTGTTGAAACTAAGCTGCTACTACTACTGCTGGTAGTTGGGGTAGACGACGTCGTCAATGTGCTGCTGGGTTCTGGAAAAGCAATAACCGATTGAGAAGGGTCATTGGCAAAAGAGAATGAGCTTGGAGATGGTTCTGCATTGGTTGATTGAGTTGAAGAAGTTGGTGTTGGTGAAGCAGAAGAGGGTTTGTTCACTATGAAACAGCCGAGAGATTAAATGCTTGTTGCGGCGCACTTTTGCCCCTTAATTCCATACCTTCGGTCTTGGAAGAGTCAGCTGATGAAGGAGCAATTGATTCTTCAATGGGAGCACGTTTGAAGATATCAACATGCTTTGACATGGAACGACGTCGTCTCACCATATGAAAGGAATGGGAAGGGGAGGAGTAATGATGGAATAAAGGAAACAAGGAACAACGGCACACAACACTCGAAACTTGTTGCAAAGAATTTGCTCGTGGCACATCGCCTTTTTTTCATCGACATGGAATTCCGCTCATTCATTGCATGCTTTTGTATACGTAAAAGTATACAACACAGCAAAATATATCCTTTGTTAAAGTCATGTCATCCATGTGGTGCGTGCGCAATCAATCCAGTGCATTGGCAACTAACACACTAAAAAGCTACTTGTACTATACCTTGTTTGCTCCCTAATTATCTTATCGTGGTTACAATGACGCCTTATATACTTCCCACGTGCATATGCTTGTATTCTCGTTTCATCACCCCAGCCCTTTCCCTTCATCAAGTCGTTAAAACTACCGATACAGCCTCCGACATATCACTTGAATAAAAAAAGTACCGCTTTCTGCTTGTACCGCACTAAAATCTCCTCATAATTGATGCCAAAATGTCAATCATGGCACTAAGATTCAAGAATCCACAAAAGGATAGAACAATCACTAACCATATACGGCTAACAAATGTCATCCCATTGACATTGTCAACATTGAAGGCAAAAAGGGGGGCAATTGTGCATTGGGGATAGTATCGATGGAGCTAAAAGTAGCACCGGTGCAAAAGGCTGAGATCGATCTACTATAATCACAACATGTATGTCTTGTCAGACCCTATTCCACACAATGTGCATTCACGTATACATGGTGTGTTTGGATCATTGTTGTCCAGCACCAATGCAGACTAGAATAGACTTTTTGACACCCTGTAATAAAGCTACAGCAATATGCTGTGAAACGTGCAGTATCATCGTCTATAAAGTGTCTTGACCAAAATGAGAAACATAATTGACATGCTCAAGCAATACAAACAAGTCTGCTTTTTCCTTCTGACGTCAAGTGCATGATTCGAGTCTTGGATCATCAATTACTAGTCAAATTATCTAACAGCTTCTTGTATCAAAAGACTTGATGATGTTTAACAGGTAGCTCCAGTAGCATCACTGAGCATCACACGATACCACGTGTCCATACATGTCACATTCAATCCACATGACTTTATGTCCAATATCAAGGATGATGTATTGTATAGCACTTTTATTCATGATAGTCTACTACAGTATCTAAAGCTATGTATCACCATGGGACAACTAGATGATGTAACGTGCACGATGCATGAAAACAAGTCAAAGCGTGTCAGTCGGCTGCTCTATTTACCAATGTTTCAAGTCATGGATTACCCCGATGCTTATAAGTCCATTCCCTTTACTGTGTGCATAAAACCAATGCAGCTACATGTCACACAAAGCATCGCATCACCATCACCAACGCAAAAGATTCAGACGCTTTCTTTCTCAGCGCTTACAACAACGCGACACACAGGCAGACGACAATGACCAGCCCAACAAGCCATTGACCAAGCATCAGCAAGAAGCCATTGATACACTGCAACACTATGCTCAACAGGAGCTTGGATTGACTTCGTTGGATCGGCATGTGTACCATGTCATTTTGGAAATGTGGTCTTGGGATATGGCCAAAGCTATGGAAGAAGTTGTCGACTATAGAGAAACTGAACGAGGGATGCTATGGTCATTGCCACGACAATTAGGATACATGGCTGGTAGCGAGAATGATGCCAAGACAAGTTGTTATATCGATAGCTTGCTATTTGCCATGTTTATTGGATTAACGGCAAGTATTCAGCTTTCTCTCTTTATGTCATGCATAGCTTATGCGATATATGATTAGGCATTTGATCCTCTATTGGCACACAAGATACCAGAAGATGATGCCAAGCAACGACTACTTTTATTACTGCGATTGTTCGTCAACAAGTTACGCAAAGGCCACTTAATCCGTACCCAGCTTGTACGACAATTTCGTTACGCCTTACAATCAAATGCATGGATTGGTGTGGATGAACGTGGCATATGGACCCAGGAGGATGCTAGTGAATTGTTCATGTTTCTGACACAAACATTTGATATGCCTTATTTACCAGTAAGTACCTTATCCTTCTTGATGATCCACGACGTAGACTTGACATAATATAGTTTCAAAGGCGACTATTCCATGGTGCAGAACGTGACAAAGAAGATGACAGAGTGACGACAGATCGTACATTGGCTCTTTCAGTACCACCTGACATGTCCAGTACCACAGTGGAGCAACTACTTGATGATCATTTCTACAACAATATGGTGACTGATATCCGACGTCAACAACCGACTGATCCTGAAAAGAAGCGGATGGATGATGAGGAACCAGTGACAGTAGCAGCATGGCAAGTGCTTGAATTACTCCCGTTTTGCAGCTTCCAAAGTGAGCAAGGTTATATCAACTTGGATCCAGGACAGCAACAGCAGCAATTTGTACTTCCAATAGTACTGAATCGATACCAATATCAAGTGGTGGATGGTAGAACGACATATCGCAAAATCAAGACATTGGTTGACATTCCACAGACTATCAGCTTTCGTCAATTCATCAATCAGAATACAGATGATCCTTATTGCCCAATCTGCAAACATACGACTCCCTACTTGCTACGTTTACGGAGTGCTGTATGTCATAAGGGTGATTCAGTTCATGCTGGTCATTATATTGCTTATGCAAGAACATGTCATGATGAAGAAGTGGATAATAATGATACATGGCTCAAGTTGGGTGAGTAGCAAGGGTTTATTATGGTACATGTAAGCTTACTTCTATGATAGATGATATGGATACACGTCAACGAGTCATGTCCCTAAAAAGCTACGATGATGCACGAGATGATTTATCCAAAGATGCTTATATGCTGTTTTACGAATTGATCAAGTCATGCAGACATACAGATGATCCCAAGAATGGTCCCTCGGTTCAAACAGTAGAAGCTGTAGCCTATCCCTTTCCAGAACCCTCCTCCCCATCATTTAAACGACATCATCATTCATGCACCATTAGTTGAGAGATATATAGATACATTTCATTAAAAAGATAGAGAAAAAAAGGGCAGCTTTGGTTTAGTCATGAAAAAAAGGAGAAATGTGTGATACATGTACAAGATCAGAAGGGAGAGACAGAAACGTTCACAAAAGGGAAAACATCCTTGTTTAATCAATATCCATGAGATCACGTAAGGGACCTGATCCACCACCACTGCTATCTGCAGCATCCGCTTCTGCTTCTGTTGATGATCCTGAAGGGACACTGTGAGTAATACGAGAATTACGACGTCTTCTGGATGGATCTGCTAACAAAGAAGATGAGGATGATGATGATGGATGGTGATGATTGCTACTGCTTGTGTTGTCAGGATTGGATGAATGATGATGGGAAGTGATTGAATGATGTGTTGTTGTTGTGGTATCATTGTTGGCAGGTTCAACATCCATGTCATTTTGTTGATTTGTGCCATCAAGCTGAATCGGCAAGACATCCGGTGCCGTGCCATGTTGAGTGGTATCCAAAGGCATCACTTGATCAGTATCTGCTGGTGGTGATGCAGTAGTCGTTTGTACTTGCGTATTGGTTGTTGTTGTTGTCGCTGTAGGTGGAATTGGTGTAGCTGTTGCTACTGCGACATTGGTATTGTTGCCATCACCACCTTGTGTAGCTATGGTTGTAGCATTTGTAGCAGTGGTTGTTGTTTGCTGCTGCTGTTGTTGTTGATCTTGTGTTGCTGTGGCATTGTTTGGTGCATGATGTCGTTCTACACACCACCATCGATGTCCTTCAGCCCATGCTCTTGATTGACATTGTTTGGAACAATACTTTGCTTTGCGACTGAAGAAAGATGAATTAACAACAAATGCCATATCCCATAATCATCCTTCTTCTTCTTACCATCGACGACACTTTGCAAATTCGCGTGGAAATCTTTCCCATTTGCCGCAATGCATATAAGCACATTGACGAATTCCACCTCGTGCTTCATCCTTTCTGCAAGCATTGCGCATAATAACACTTGCCCAATAAGTGACATTGGTAGGATGTAATCGATGAGTGAATTTCTCGACAACAGAAAAGATATTGCGACGATAGTTCTTGTGAAATGATTCTCGAATATGGGGGTATTTGGAAAGATAAGCCAAGAGTTGTAATGACAATAAGATATCTTCTTCTCGATGTAAGATAGCATCTGAAGTCAAATTGTTGAGCATTGGTATGGATGATAAAGATGGATCAACTGGTTTGGATTTCTGTTTTGGACTTCGAGTAAGAAAAGTGCGTCGTCTTGGTGGGGATGCAAATGGTCTTTCAATTGAAACAGATGATAGTGATGATGATGATTCCTCTCCAAGATGATTGTTCAATGCAGTAGCACTGAAAAGTGAAGTAGATGTGATAGTACTTGAAGTGATGATAGGTGTAGATCTTGATTGTGTCGGTGGAACAGTAGTAGTAGTTGTAAGGGATACATTGGATGATGGTGAAATAGGCTGCTGTTGTTGCTGTTGTTGTTGTTGTTGGCTATTGCGTTCTTGCTCACTGCCATTCCTTGTTTGCTCCAATGCATGTAGAAAGTTTTCTAGGATAGAAAGAACTACTTGTACTGCTCCAGTTTCCACCACACGACTGCGTATAGCTTCAGTGCCTCTCACACCAACATTGACTACACACTGAAACGCAAGAGACCACTTCCATAACGAATGTCGGTCTGTATGCTGACAAGTCGCGAGTATCTTGACAAGTCGTTCCAACCCACCATCAGCTGCAAGGATCTCTCGTATACGGGGTGAAGTTGACGTCATGTAGGCAAGATGTGTAAGTGAGTTGACAAGTGGTAATGTTGCTGTACAGTCCAACGCCCTTCGATCGTAAAGTGCAGATGAGATGACAACGGTTGCTCTGTTTTGTGCAGGAAAACTAAAGTTGGGCTCACGCATGACAAGGACTGGTTGTGCGTGGGAGTGAGAAAGAGAAAGAGAGAGATAAGAGTGGAGTGGAAAAAAAAAGAGAGAGAGAAAAAGAGAGAGAAAGACCAATACACACACACACACATACACACAAACGCACACATACACACACTTGCACTGCCCAGAAAAGGAGTTAACTTTCCCAACATCAACAGCGATATTATCTCCGAATAAAGTGTACAAGTTCATGCGATGGATCGATCAAGACTTTATTCATGTGCCTGATAAGAGAGAGAGAAAGACTGTATATGTCATGGATCATTTATTTGTTCAATGCTGCATGTATGGGTGGCGTTGTTTTTCCATGTAGGCTTTTCTAGACGGAATCAACATTAGTATTCACCTTACAATCAACCTGATTTGTATCAAATTCTTGTTCATGCAGTGTACACAAGGCAAGGGGACGTGTTTGTATTAGAGTTTCCTTTCATGTCCATATTGGGCGGAGGACTTGTAAACCCAAACATGATATATATTCTTCATAAATGACTACCTGGGAATAGCATTTATAGCATAAGAGCCATGACAAATCCAATCATCTACAAATGATCCCTCTTTAAACAAAGTAGACCTTTTTCAATGCTGTTGGAATGCAATACTACATGGGTAGACTTGAATGAAGGACACATATACATTGATCTACCAATGATGCCTACTACGTCATGATGACAATGATTGTCATATCCCTGGAGCAGTAATAGACAATGGCATTGATTTGTTAACACCTTGTCATCCACCTTGAAAAGACAATTTAATGCACAGACTGGATCCACAGCGATCATCTTGAGCAAGTATAACAGGTCATGTGACATGTCATGACAGCAACAATAAAGATGTAGAGTCATTGTCATGCATTTATTGTCAATACAACAAGTAAACTACCACAAATGACACTGACAAAAGAATGATGAATGAAGAAACGAAAGAACTATTGGATGATGATATAATAGTAGATAATAGCCGGGTAAGAAAGATGACAAGAGATCATCATAGGGTACTACGCGGACAAAGACGGGAGTATTATCGGGATTAGCCGGCATCAATGGAGCGTCAAAATTGTTTTCCAACCTTTTCCCGCACAATTCCACCTTTCTTCCATCTATCATCAACCATGTCTTGTGCTAGACGTCAGCTTTTGAGAGCTACTTCCAACCTTAGATCCACTACCATTCGTGTATCCTCAAGAGTCACTCCTTTGTTGGCTCGTCAAGCAACAAACACTGCACGCGCTTTCTCTTCTTCAAGGTATATTTCACAACAAAACCAACGCGAGAGAACCACTTGTTGATCCCATTGTCACTGCAGCCAATCCAAATTTGTTGCTCTTCGTGTTGTTGGTAACTCCATTGCTTCTGTCAATGCCAGACATTACAGCTCCAAGAGTAAGTATATCAATTGTTGGGGAGGTATATGTAAAAGTGTCGTATATACTCAGACACCATGTCTTTGTGTAGCCTATCCCGAGCATCAGCTTATTGCTATGCCAGCATTGTCCCCTACGTAAGTGAATCAATACGCGTTAAAGAATATGTATATTCATAATTGATTGATAGCATGACCCAAGGTGGTATTGGTGTCTGGCAAAAGAAGGTCGGTGATGAAGTTGTTCCTGGTGATGTTCTTGTCGAGATCGAAACCGATAAGGCTCAAATGGACTTTGAGTGTCAAGAAGAAGGTTATCTTGCAAAGATTTTGGCTGATACTGGTGCAAAGGATTTCCCTGTTGGCACGGTATGGGATCATGATCAAGTTGAAAAGGTGCATTCAGCTCACATGATCATTTTACTACTAGCCTATTGCCGTCCTTGTAGAGAATGAGAGCGATATTGCTGCTTTTGAAGATTTCACTGTTGAACAAGCTGCTCCTGCTCCTGTTGCTCCTGCTGCTGAAGAAAAGCCTGCTGAAGCTCCCAAGGCTGAAGAACCTGCTGCTCCCAAGCCTGCTGCTGGTAAGTAATTGGAGACAATGTTACATGTTGGATCATGTATCTCTAATCATGCTTGTATTGTTTATAACAGCACCCAAGCCTGAGCAACCCAAGCCTGGTATGTGATTGACATGAATGTTGATTATCAATGACTAACACGATTGACAGCTGCTCCTGCTCCTGTTGCTGCTGCACCTTTGCCAACTGCTTATGCTCCTCAATCCGCCACTGGTGATGCTTTCACTGATATTCCTACTACCAACATGCGTCGTATCATTGCTGATCGTTTGACTGAATCCAAGCAAACTGTTCCTCACTATTACGTTACTACTGAAATCAACATGGACAAGATTACCAAACTTCGTGAAGTCCTTAACAAGTCTGGTGATGGCAGCTACAAGCTTTCAGTCAATGACTTTATTATCAAGGCATCTGCTCTTAGTTTGAAGCAAGTACCTGAAGTCAATGCTGCATGGCAAGGCGACTTTATCAGACAGTGAGTTTTATTTAGAGGAAATGATGGATCATTATACTGAATGTGATTTAGATACAACAATGCCGATATCTCTATTGCTGTTGCCACACCTACTGGTTTGCTTACTCCCATCATCACTGGTGCTCAAGGTCGTGGATTGTCTGATATCTCCAACACTGTCAAGGATATGGCTGCTCGTGCTCGTAATGGCAAACTTGCTCCTCATGAATACCAAGGTGGTTCTTTCAGCATTTCCAATCTTGGCATGTATGGCGTAAAGCACTTTACTGCCATCATCAATCCTCCTATGGCATGTAACCTTGCTATTGGTGCTACTACCCAAAAGGTTGTTCCTGATGCTACCAAGGAAAAGGGTCTTGCTGTTCGTAATGTGATGGAAGTCTCTCTTTCCAGTGATCATCGTGTCGTCGATGGTGCTGTTGCAGCTACCTGGTTGAAGGCTTTCAAGGGATTTATGGAAAATCCTCTCAAGATGCTCCTCTAAAACCCATTTGACAACACATCCAATACCATGTCAACACATCTTTTTATTCGCCAATCACCCATTATCCTCCTCCATCCCGCCTTAATTTAGATTGAATCAACATTTACTTTAACATGTTGCAACATTGGTAGATGCTTCTTGCATTCAATGTTGCTTTTAATAAAGTAACATCATATTATGATTGATAGAGCAGCATTGTTTTGATCACTGTTTCATTCTAACTTGGCCATACACATGATCATTATTGTTCTCCCCCTTTTCAATGTCATTATCTTCAACATGAGCAATAAAATGCATTGTATTTCAGTCATTTGTGCCAAAGATGAAGGTTTTAGGATTGTCTATGAAAGATGAACTGCTTGATCTTGGGCCAAGTTTGGTGATTGTCATAAGTGAAAGCTGTCAGGATGGGATGGGTGGCAAGTATGTAATTCATGCGTAAAGCTTGCTTCATCACGTGAGCCAACTTTCACACGGAAGTATGACAGCAATGATACATTGTAAAGGGGATGTGGAGATATGTGGTGGTATAATGGGCGAGAACACCCTTCCATATGCATCAACATGTAGATCATGTGCTCTAAAAAAGGAAAAAGTGATAGATATCTGCATGACCTGATAAAGTGTAGGATGATTTACACCAGGATTAGACCTGATTCTTTGTCAATGGGCCAAGGTGTGCTCATTATGCATGCATGAATCAGTTATTGCATGACTAAATTAGTGCAGCTGGTAGTACCATCATCAAAACAATGTCCTTTGTTTTCCAGTTGTCTATCACTTCTCGTGCCATACGAAAGAGGATAAGCTGGTAACAGAGGTACCTTCACCATTTTATCACTTCATGCATTATCACCAACAAGCTTTTAATCACTCTTTCTCTTGTTTGTTGTCACAGAAACTCCCACGCCCAATCATGCACATAAACGAAAACATGTTGTCGCCTATCAGACTCCATACCTCTTTTTCCTCTATCACATTTCTTTGATTGCTTACACTTTCAAGATCCAAGGAGCTTCTGCATATGATGATGAATATCCTTTTTACAACCCTGTGGATAAAAGCGATCCATAGTGCTTCATTGTTCTCCTATTTTCATTCTGTCGCGGTTGTCATTATGATATTTGACTCTTGTAATGAGGTAAACCTGATCATACTGCTTGATGAATCACATACTCATATTCAAATCGCTTTTCATTTGATGTAGTTTGTTTCTCAAATCTATATATCGAGTTGGATTGGGTGACAGGGCCAAAGATCAAAGGCGCCTGTTACATTGGTCATGCAAAATGCAAATATGGCATCTTCCCAGTCCTCGGTGAAGTACAAGTATTGTACATCTTCACATGAATCAACAAGTTATGGAGCGGGATATCCCGTTATTTCACTTTTGAGTATCGTATATGGGTGCATACAATCCTACTCCTTGATTGTTTGCTTCAAGTGATTCCGGATCTCCCTATTCACTGGCTTAGATCAGGAGTGTTTTCTTCACTGCAGCAATTACACATACGAGAAGGAGGAACATCATTGCCAAGTTTATTTCAAGAAGCACACAAATCAAGATATGTGTCATCAGAATCAGCCATCAGAAGAAGATCTTCAAAGAGGAAGCTTGACAACGTCATATATCTTCGATAATTCGAAATATCATGTATCGCATCATGTATTTACATCAGAGAAAGCGGATAGACTTGCTCGCTTACAGATACCACCAAAATACGCGCCCGGAACCGACCTGATGAGCAAATGGATCTTGACTGACAAGCAGATCGTAAAGCTGATAGTTAAAGTACTATTGGTATGTATATCACTTGCTTTTCAAGGACTTATATTGAACACTTTTTGTGTAGGCCAACATGATCGCCAATACAAGCGTCTTGAAGCAAGAGCCTATTGCAACAAGAATGCGACTTTTTCTCTTTCGTTCACTTATATGGACAATCAAGAACTTCCAAGAGAAAGCTCCACCTTTCGTTTATCATGATATAGGCATCATATATAGACATTCAATCAGTCATTGCCTTAATAAAGTGCAAGTAGGATCATTGTTCTTATACATGTCTCGAGCACGTCTTCCTATATGGTCAAGTGATATGTTACACAGACACTTTCTCTATCTATGTATAAAGCAATCCACATGGCATGTTATAATTTGATTACAAATGTGTATCTATATCACTGTGTCTAGAACAAAAAAAGAAGAATGGATGCGTGCAAGTGATGAAATGCCATGCAAACGAGGCGGACACATCCAGGGATGATGATCGAATAACGCGTAACGGAGATTGGGAGCCAGCACCACATGGTGCACCGTGATTCGCTCATGCTAGTGTGTTTAAAGAAAGAGCGCGTTTACAAAGCGATTAGCATAGCAAGTGGTCCAACTGGTTACTTCTTTTTCTTTTATTTGAAAAGAGAAATGGCGTTCTTTCGAAATCTATTTCTACTACTGCTTGTAGTCAACGCTGCGTTCCTCGGATACGACCACTTTAAGGGCGGCGATATTGCTGTTAGTCTTGTTGACAATGCCAAACGCTTGGATGTACCTACCGTACAGAACCATTTGCAACAAACTTGGACTTCCATCAAGTCAACCAATCCTGAAAAGCTTGCTGGCCACGTCAATGCTGCTTTTGACCAACTCAAGGGTTTCAACTCGTTCTCTGATGTCGTTGACCACGTCCGTGCCAAGGTATCTGGTGCTGTAGGCGGATCTGCTGATATGGGACGTATCATTCTTGAAGACAATGTATTCGTATTGAACGACAAGAACTTTGACAAGGTGATTGATGGTTCTCGTCCAGCACTTGTTGAATTCTATGCTCCTTGGTGTGGTCATTGTAAGAAGCTTGCTCCTACTTATGCTGAATTGGGTGAAGCATTCTCCACTGTTCAAGACCGTGTTGTTATCGCCAAGGTCAATGCTGACGAACAAAGAGATTTGGGTGCTCGTTTTGGTATCCAAGGTTTCCCTACATTGAAATGGTTCCCCAAGGGTGTTACTACTCCTGATGGTATCGAGGATTATCGTGGTGGACGTGATCTTGATTCTCTTAGCAAGTTTGTTCATGAAAAGTCAGGTATGTGTGTCTGTCTACTTGTATCATGCAACAGTGTACTGATCATAGGATTGATAGGTGTTCGTCCTCGTGTCAAGTCTACCAAGTCTGATGTTGTTGTTCTCGACTCCCAAAACTTCAATTCCATTGTCAAGGATCCCAAAACAAATGTCTTGGTTGAATTTTATGCTCCTTGGTGTGGACATTGCAAGAACCTTGGTAAGCAATCAACCATTTTAGGAAATCACATGAAAGAGACAATATTCACCCACCCATCTACCCAACAGCTCCCACTTATGAAAAGGTCGCTACTGCTTTTGCTAACGAGCCAAACGTGAGTATCACTTTATTATATGTCAACTTTATACTAATCATGATATCAAATAGTGCAAAGTGGCCAAGATTGATGCTGACAGTGAACGTGCTATTGGTACCGAGTATGAGATTTCTGGTTTCCCCACCATCAAGTTCTTTGCTGCTGGTGAAGATAAGGAGCCTGTTGCATATGAAGCTCCTCGTACCGAAGCTGGTTTCATTGAATTCTTGAACAAGCAATGTGGCACCCATCGTCTTGTTGGTGGTTCTCTTGATGCTACTGTATGTATCCTTTTCAATACTGCATGGTGATGATGACGATGACTCATTTGTGTACATGTCAATGTATAGGCTGGTCGCATTGCTGATCTCGATCAATTGGCTATCAAGTTTGCCTCCACTTCTGATAAGGTTGCTCGTGAAGCCATTCAAAAGGAAGCTACTGTTGTTGCTGGTGAATTGGGTACTCGGTAAGTGCTAAAGTCAAATACTTGCATGGATGACCCATCCTCTAACTTTTTTGTAGCAATGCCAAGTTTTATGGTATCGTCATGAAGAAGGTGCTCGAAAAGGGTGATGGCTTTATCAAGACTGAGAATGCTCGCCTTGACAAGATTATCAAGTCCAACACTGTTACAGCTAGCAAGGTGGATGACTTTACTGTTCGCAAGAACATTCTTGCTGCTTTCGATAAGAAGGCTAAGCCTGTTACCAAGGACGAATTGTAAATATATCTCTCTCACACATATCACAACACATCTTTCTGTTCCTCTTTTCTCCAACCAAATAAAGCAGGGTGAAGTATTGTTTAACACAAGCTTTTATTATGTGCCTTATCTCCAGCCAAATAAACAAAGATTGAAATACTGATGATCCATGTCCACAACGCTTGATTTATTCTCGCTTGTTATATGATATCGTTTATGCGTAGATCAAACGGAAAATGTCATTGAACACCCAGTAAGAAGAGCCTTCAGGAACCAAATGGAAAGTTTGCATGAACATTTGGGGGTTTTGCTCTTCATCGATCTATATGAAAACATGAGTGATTGTCGTCATTGGATGATAAGCCATGTCAAGAAAACATACCAAGAGTTGACCAGTGACAGTGACAAGGATGGTACCACTGCCAGGATTAGCAGGTTGAGCATCGATAGTGCTGATACGGTGAGCGACCTTTTGGAAAGGAAGACCCTGTATAGACGCGAAAGAGAAAGCAAGCACGCGTGACATGGATGAGTAAAGAAAAACCAATAGTAACCATATTAATGATACAACTTACAGCAAGCTTTTCGATGATAGCAGCACCACCAGAACTTTGTTGGCCTTCAAAGGTCAACATGGACTCTGGTCTCTATAAGCGTTGGGATGTTAGTTCCTGATTGCTCATCCAACCCAGATTGTAAAGGATACTTGCGTAAAGGGGAGCCAAGTTTTGTCTACCGGTATCGAAAGTTTGGTAGTAGAATTCGACGAAAGCCTTAGCAACTTGGTTGAAATCAGCCATTGTATAGAAACAAAAACAGAGAATAAAATAGAAAGAAGCGAAACGGACGCGAGGAGTAAAGTAGTATAGCAAACTTTTCCAGCTCAGTGTGTGTTCCAATTGGCGAAACTGTATTCCGAGATTACTGACTGCGGCAATCAACATGTGCCACCATCTACCACTCTAACTAGACACTTTCCACATCCAGCAACAAACATAGATATCACATTGATCCATCAAGAGACATGAATAGTCATAATAGAATCACTAGTTTACAAGATATGCTTTAATGAAGGAATAAAGGTGGATCATTGGTATAGATATGAGCGTGAGAGATAATTGAACAAGAGAGTTAGTGTATAGGTAATCTTGGGCAAGTTGCTTGTTCATGTTTGCATAAAGGAGAAACATTGTACAAGTAAATTGATGATCCAGATTAGGAGGACGTTATGTATCACATTACTGTCATGCATTAATACCTTTCATCAAGGGCCCAAGGCGATTGTCATAGAAACAAGGTGATGATGACAGGGAAAAGGTGTGTCGGTCATGCGGCACTCACCGAAAAAAGGCGCGCTGCTTCCAACAATTCGCATTTGTTCTCCTTCTTTCCCTCTCGTTTTTCTTCTTTTATCATTCCCTACTTGACGCGTCTTCTTTTCCGCTTCCTTCATTTCAATACCTTCATTCTGCGTCTCCAATGTCGCAATCCACCAACCAAGATGTTGCAGAGGTGAGTAGAAAGCTGGCTTATCGGATGTTGGAAATCCAGGCACCACTCTATGAGCACATAACACGCGTACACATACACTAGTGTTACTGATACAGCATAATTCATGCAAACCATATTTCTTTAGATGATACATCGGTTAAAGACAAGACTCGCTTTAGCCAACTTTAAGCGTCAACATGGATATGAAAAGTATGATCTCCACACGCTTGAATCCAATCTCTTGCTGCACCAACATAAACGACCCAAGAAACAAGATGATACTCCTCCTCCCAACTATTACCGCCGTTACTATCATCATCCACAACAACAACAAGACGATAAGATCCCTTCTGCAGCTACTGTGCGAAAAGTGGCAGCAACACGTAGTACGCCATTGTATCCATTATCTGCAAAAAGAAGCACATCGCCTAGATTCCCACACAAGCGACCATTATCGTCTTCATCTTCATCCACCACTCATAATCGAACAACATCTACTGCCATAGGATCAACTAGTCCTATTCATCATACCACTGAAGATATCAATCCAATGCCATTTTCCTCTGATGAAGAGGATGCAGCCAATCTATTAGTAATGCTACACCATCATCATCATCACCATCATGCATGATTTATTATACCAGTACCACTCCTTCATGTCTTGTTTTGCATCCCCATTCATTATATTTTACATGATTCACGTGTTCAATGTTATCTTGGGCACGAGATAACCTTTGCATTACACCCATTTAGCCTGTCATTCACTTTTGCTCCTTCATGCAACAACAACTCCATTTCTATTTCCGTTTATATAGCCCGATGATCGACAATCCCCCATTTCAATCCTTCTTTTTCTCTCTTTTTTTTATAAACATATTGGGGAACTTTGACTATGCCTGTGCCTGGAGCCTACGAACCAGAACTTGAATTTTCTGATCCTTCGGCTGTACGTGAAACAGCTCTTTTCTCATTCAATCCACTCGTGTACTTATACTTTATGTTGTCTTTTCTGATTGTGCCATATCCACTTTATTGGTGTATTGCCAGGCGATTGAATTGGGAGACAAATGAGAAATCAATGGCGCGACACTGGAGTGATATGTTCCATGGCTTTTCTTATGGCACGCTTTTGTTTGTGTTTGGTAACTATACGCATGCATACAGGTACGTTGTCGTTGTCATATCATCACATACACACGACTCATATACACATAGCTGGATCACTGTAGTTGCCTTTTACCCGATGTTATTCGGCTATGGATGGATTGCTGAATTACCTTTTACCAAGACTTCTTTGCCCAACATTAAGAATTGGCCATTTGGTATGTGGGCTGTCTTCTTGACAGCCGTTGTGTAAGTCGTTTCGTGTGTGTGTATGTAGTGAATGTGTGTGTGAGAATAACACAACAAACACGTAGGATCATCCTTGCTTTTGCAGCTTTCCACATTTATTGGGCAGCCATTCATCCCTTACCTTTTGTGATTTACTATGTATGTGCCTTGTTGATCCCCATCTTCTTTTTTGTCCTCTCGTTTGCTATCATCAAGGAAACCAATGAGAACTGGTCAAGAACAAGAATCTATCGCATGCGTGTTTGGCTCTCTGCTCCCAAAAAGACAGCACCAAAACCATCATCTTCTGATGATGCACAAGAACAAGGACAGGCTGATTCCGCTGCTGCTGCTGCTGACGGAGCACAACAAGATGCATCCCAAGAAGTGCTTGTGACACAAATCCCGGAACCCAACAACCCATACACCAAAAAAATAAGCATGCATTTACATCACTGGCAGATCTTTTACATGCTTGCTTATTTCACAAGGTAACTTGACCATTTTATCACTTGTTTGGATCACTGATGGATATAAAATATAGATTTACACATCCTGTTTCTCAAGTGGGTGCCGGTATTGTGCTTGCATGCTATATGGAAGGCATTTGTGCATGTACGTATCATGATCCAAACTACACAACCCCCTTTGTCCTACTCTTACTTTAGTGTCAAAACGTACTAACTCAGCTCCTTTGGTGCTATTAGATGGATATGATCAACTCCTGAATGACTGATTTACACAACAGTGATGCATCATTCTATCCTAGTCATAGTTGTATTGATCAAAGTGGTATCTTTATTTTTAACAACGTAGTTAAATATACATATGTAATTGTGATTTTCGATGTACAAAGAAGAAATGGAATGTCGGCAAATGCTATATATACAAAAAGGAGGGATGAAATGATATACGGATGGGAGAATTAGAATGGCAAAAGATGATTTGACTTTAGCAAGTCATGTTGCACCAGGCGGAATCAAGCACTTGACGTGCTGTAAGGCGTTGTTGTGGATCCACGTGCAATAAACCAGAGATCAAAGAAGCAAGTGGTGGGGATATATGGGATGGCATTTCAAAATCACCTGACAAGATCTTCTGTTGAAGACGTGCATCATATGTATCATCAAAAGGAAGTCTACCAGCGACCAAAGCATACAATATGATACCAAGTGACCACATGTCAGTGGTTGGAGAACTAATGACCCAAGGTGTACGAATTTGTTCAGGTGCAGTGTAAGCAAGAGAACCACCAGCATATTCTTGGTTGTCATCATTGTGTGATACTATTGGTTGTTGGAACACGGCAAGACCAAAATCACCTAGTTTGATAGTTTTCTTATCATCCAAGAGTAATACATTATCCAGCTTGAGATCCTTGTGCACAACACGAGCTTCATGATGCAAGTATTCAAGAGCACTAGCCAACTGACGCACAATGCATCGTGCTTCAGATTCATCCAATTGCTGCTTTTCTTTTACAAGGTCCAATAAGGTGCCTCCGCCACAGTATGTGCATACAGCATAACACATGCCAGATTCAGTTTCGAGTAATTTTTCCATAGAAAGCACGTGTGGATGATCTAGTTGCTTCCAAATGGCAAGCTCACGTTCTTGGCTTGTTACTTTGACTGCCACTTTTCGTCCATCAGAAATACAATAGCCGCTACGCACACGTGAAAATCCGCCATGGCCAATCACTTTCTCCAACACGTAGTCATCCAATTCATCCCCATCCTGTTCTTCTTGATCATTTCCCAATGAAGATGGTAGTGATGAAGGTGGGGGAGATGCAAAACTAGCCAAAAAGGATGCAGCAGGGGATTTGATATGATCCCAAGACTGTGCACTAACAGGGGGAGAAGCAATAGATTTGGTGTTGCGACGTATCAAATGGCATTTGTTGTGTGGAGTGTCTTTGCGTGGTGAACCATGACCAGGAGAGGAGTTACAGGATGAATAACCAGAGGGGGATACAGGTGGGGAGTACTTTTTGTCGTGATTGATATGATGTGGAAGAAATGGATTTTCATTGATAGGGTCGAATGTATTTGCTCCAGGATAGGAAATCCCAAGAGGATTAGTGTCAATATGGAGAATGTTGCCTTGCGTCGTCACTTGTTGAAAGTAAGCGTTCTTTGTATGCATTCGATTATCAAATAGCAAACAAGGGGTGAAAAGATAAGGGGCAAAAAGTGAGAAAAGATAAAGAAGAGGAAAAAGAGAGGACGAGGAGCAAGATCAATTGATAAAGAAGTTTCTGTACCCAATCACTCGTTATGATCCCCTTTATCTTACCGGGCTTTATCAACGATCCTTCTTATCGTCCAATCAGATTGCTTCCTGATCCGATAAGACGGCAAGGTTTGATTCCTGTAAATGGTAATGGTAGGGTCTGGTGACACGGGATGCTTCTAATGGCAGAAAATAAGCACGAAAACAATGGATCGTCATGGGATTATCTCTACTTTTACAACGGCAAAGTTATCAGCTTGGTTATTGTCTTCTTTTGTCCATGGCATTTTGGAAAGGAAAAGCCATGTCGGATGAGCCGGAAATGTCAGGGTCTCAGATATAAGGATTCCGCGTTATTCAGCAACTAATGAACCAGGGCCATGATCACTGGGTTATTGCTTGACATGCGACTTTTTCCTGCATTCTCAGCCCACTTCCCACACATACATTCTCACATAAACATGCAAATACATATATATTTAGTCAAGTCACCGAAGAGTTAATCATGTTGGGTATAGTCAAAAAGGGACCCTGGTGACTTTTTTGTTTGTTGGCAAGCATCATTCTCAACTCCCCCCTTATTGACTTCTTCCGGTTGCTTCCGATATTGAAAAAGAAAACTCGTGTGTTGTGTGTTTAATTGAAATTTCTGCATACATGCAAAAGACAAATGCTTATAGACGTAATGTAATTGGGTACATGTGAACTATCCTAATATCTAACGTCTGGGCATACCCCGACCACGTCCACCACCACGAGGCATACCAGCAGTAGGCTTTTCACTTTGTTGGTTCTTGACAGTTTCATCCACCGACAAAATCAAACATGCTGCTTCTGTTGCTGCTGCAATGGCGTTGGTCTTTACCAATGCTGGTTCCCAAACAAAGGCTTCAAAGTTATCTGCAATTGTCTCGTTGTTGATATCCACACCGTACCACGTTTCACCTGATAACCAGAAAAAGAACAATTAACATCTTTCATTTCCATAAACATGGTTCATCACTCTTCTTACCTTGAGCATGCTTCATACGAAGTTGATTAAGGATATCAGTAGCATCAAAGCCAGCATTGTCACAAAGTTGTCGTGGAATCACTTCAAGTGCCTTGGCAAATGCACCAATAATAAGCTGTTGTTTGCCTTCAATAGTACGTGAATGAACACGCAAATACTTTGACAATTCCATCTCAGTAGCACCACCACCTGCAACAACAAGGTTGTTCTTGATAGCACGTCGGACAATCATAATAGCGTCATGCAAGGATCGTTCTACTTCAGCAATAAATTGCTCAGCACCACCACGCAACACCAATGTACAAGTCTTTGCCTTGGGACAGCCTTCAAAAAGATTGAATCGTTCGCCACCAATTTGCTTTTCTTCAAAGGATTCGCACTGACCAAGGTGCTCAGGACGCAAATCAGAGCATGTAGATTGCAAAGAACCACCAACAGCTTGAATAACACGATCCATATCATCCTTTGCAACACGACCAGCACAGAAAATATCACGATCAGCAAAGTACTGAGTTGCAAGATCACCAATAGGAAGCTTGGAAAGAACAACCTTGGCACCACTGGCAACAATTGCTTCAAGCTTTTGGAAAATGATCTGCCATTCGGCATCGACAATAGCTTGGTATTCAGAGACTTCTTCAACACGCACTTCAGCATTGTCCTTTTCTGCCTTGAGCTCCAATTCAACATTGAGACACAAAATCTTGGGATTCTTGAATGATTTGGGCTGTTGTTCGAAACCAGCATAAGAGAAAGTCTTTTTGAAGGCAACACCATTGACCAACATGGAATCTTGCATAGCACCACCTGGAATGCGCTTAATGCCAATCATCTTTTCATTAAGGGTATCCTGATCCAATGCCAATACAGCGTCGACTACCATCTTGGTGAAAAAGTCCTTTTGCGAATAGATCAACTTGGATGACATGGCTGTAGCAGCACACTTGGACAATAAATCACGGAACTCTCTGAAATGCATTGACAAATCAGTAAAACACTGTGTTATCCATCATCATTGTTATACTCACTCTTGATTGTCCTTGTTGATTTGTATAGCAAGCTCCTTGACCTTGTTGATTGCCTGTCAAATCATGTCATGATCAGTTTACTGTTGCTGCATTAAGAACACACATGACATACCAAACGAGCAGCATTACGGTATCCTTTGATAATGACATGAGGACTGACACCATCTTCAATATATCCCTTGACTTCCTTCAACAATTCGCCAGCCAACAATACAACACTTGTAGTACCATCGCCAACCTAATGTCATGTCATAAGTTTCCTTTTTCACCTGTTTCTCTTTAGTTGGATCACTTACCTCGGCATCTTGAGAACGAGCAATGTCAACAAGTGTCTTGGCAGCAGGATGAACGATATCAAGCAACTTCATAATAGTGGCACCGTCATTGGAGATAGTAACTTCGCCTAGAAGAGATGTGTAAGTCATATGCATATAGCGTATCATTGTGTACATACCTCGTTCATTGACCATGAGCTTATCCATACCACGAGGACCAAGAGTGGTCTTTACAGTGTCGACTACTGCACAACAAGCATTGATATTGGATAACAGTTGTCCTTTGCCTTGCGATGCGTCTGTGCCTTCCTTGAGAAGGATGATTTGGGGTTGCTAGCCAATACAGATTAGACTTGGATACTACAACAACACGCGTCATGTCTCTAGTGAAGCTAGCTTTCAAGTGGATCTGATGTACAAGACCGAGAGCGACCCAGCATCATGACTTGAAGGTGCCATCTGCCAACAACCACGTGTACTCTTTTTTTTTTCCAGCATGCCGATCCCTCGAGAACGCGCAATCCAGTCGAAACAGATCACGTTGTAGACTAGCAAGAGACAATAGAGTAAAGAAGAGATGCTTACCATCATACGTCCTGCCATGGTGAAGTCGTAGTTTTGTTAGAAGTAAAGGCGTGCGCTTTTGACAGTTGAAGAAAAGCCCCTCTCGTTCAATTTGACGGCGAAGTCGTGGCTCCACGCCAACACCTTTGTATTCCGCTCAGCAGCCATTCCATCCCTAATCCCTATCCTTTCTTTCTTTTCCAATGATATACAGCTATCAGAATAAAATAGTCTATTTGATCAAGACATCTATACTGTTATCATTGCACAGATACCATGAATAAGCTACAATTCGAGATATACAACATCCACGTCATAAAAGTCATCCACCAGTCAATGTCAGGAAAACACGTGCTTTTATCCATACTGATCACTCATACATGCATTCAACAACCACTGATGTTCTTACATGTGCCATAAATTAGATAGACAACATGAACATTGACTCCAAGTCACATGAAGCACACAGCCTGTCATTGCTCAACTCAAAATCTGACGTCGGGGATCTGTGTACGACGTTGTTCCTTGACATTCTCTGATGCACAGTGTTCCTATGAGCAGATCCACTCTTTCTAGACAATGCGTATTTCTGCTGGAGGCAAGCACTTTATATACAAGGAGGAATCAGTGTCATCTTAATATGTCTTTTAAAGTACGCATGAAACACACCATGTTGCAGGTAAAGGGGGTAGGAATTGGGCAAATCCAATGTCAACTAGTCAACTGTATCTATGCAAGTTCCTTATTTCTAGGTTGGATCACTTATAGACATTCTCTTTTATGTGTTCTGTTATGCATAATAATCCCCATATAACATCCCAATCCAATGTATAATCATATGTTGCAAGACTGTAATAGTAGTACTTTACTACAACGAAAGGTGTATCTGTTTACAATGATTGAAAAACATGAAGAAAAAGGGGAGGGAGATGCTGTTGCTTTTTTGGTGTAGTTGGATTATGAGCTTCGGGCAAATTCGACTCTCAAGATAAGGTTGTCATAGCCATAGCCGTTGATAGCTTGTTGTGCGCGTTCGGCATCTTCTCTGTCAGTGAATGAAACGAAAGCAAAGCCCTTGCAAAGTCCAGTTTCCCGATCACGTGCAAGATAGACGCGAGCAATATGACCAAAGCGGTAGAACAAGTCATGAATATCACCTTCAACAACATCTTCAGACAAGTTGGTAACACGAAGAGTAGCACTATCATCACGTCTAGAATCACGCATGGATTCACCAGCACCAGCACCTTTACCACGAAGATGAGGAGGTGTGTATTTAGATCCGCCGGCATTGGTATCTGCTGCTGCTGCTGCTGCTTCGGGAGTGCCTAATAGTCATAATACCCAATATCAGTATCTTGATGATCCCTTTTCCAAATGATATGCAATATTTACCTGCTTCGAGCTTGACATTTTGGATCGAGTTTGCAATTTCATCCAAGGGTTGCAAAGTATCCTTGTAAGGACACTTGGATGTGAAATGCTCGCCTTTACAGATACGACACATGATGTTCTTAGCCTTGGCTGCACGACGCACCTTGTCTTGTGCTTCTTCAGCTGCAACAGTGTCAACACTCTATATAACATTCCATATGTTAGATCCATTTTATATGATCCAAGCCATCCATCTTACCTTGCCAGTAGTGCTACCAAGCTTCAATGGGATGTTTTCACCAATAGTAGTAGTGGAAAGATCAGGTCCAGGCTTGTTACCAGTCTCATCACCAAACTTGACCCACTTTTTACGTTGAGCAACGGCCTTGTTGACATGTTCAGTAACGAGTTTGGATCGAATCTTGCGTGTCACCTAATATGACATATCAATATCGCTGTTGTCTCTTCAAGTACCCAATTCGTCACTCACCTTGACACGCTTGCCATCTTCATTGTCTCGATATACAACAATAGTCTTGACGCCATTTTCGTCAGAGATAACCTTTGGTTGGAATACGTCTATCGTCCATGTCGAGCTATCGTTAGCATCGTTGTCGTCGTGGTAGATCCTACTCGTTATATCGTCACTAACCCTCTTCTTCTTCAATCTCGTCAGCCCAAGAGTGCTTCGACTGTGGTCTGTATGTAATGTATAGGTAAGTCTATAAGTCAAATCGGCCAATGCGTGGATGTTACATACACAGTGTCGACGGCCATATTGTATAGTTCAAGCAGAAAGAGCAAAAATTTTGACCTAAGACCCACTTTTGGCACCAGAGCAGCAGTCTCGCCTCCGCTTCCTTATGGCTGTGATGCAGATAACACCTTGGACATGTCAATCCCTTCATCCTATCTAATCCTTATCCCTATGATATGCTTCTTCCTCAATAAATTGCATGACTATTTCGATATTCTACGCCTGGGAACACATGACAGATACCTTTCAGTGATAAGAAGACGTTGATAGCTTGCAATAGATCATGTTGCAAGTTTGATTCATCAGTTACCCTTATACAGTTCCTGTCTCATACATTGGATAGTTGAAGGTATTCTATATCTCAATCATGCATGTAATTGGTGTCTTTAAAGTACCCAATGTCATTTAAAGTGACCAATAAGTCATTTTGGATAGAGAATGAAGGATGCTCCATGGTCGATACTACATTCTAAGATGAATGATTGTTGGTCGTATCACTGAAGACCAATGATGAAAGCTCACCCAAGATACACCTGCAGATCATAAACATGAACGACCAATATGGCTTCTCTGCAACAAAGAAGAACGACAAACAATAAGATATGACTATTGGATAACAAGCTGCTATAAAGCTTGGGATGTTGTACGTAGCAAACAATGAAGGAATCAGGTGACGGATGTCAAATGGCTTGTCTTCACTAAAGTGGCAATGTGCTCAGTTGAAGAGTGTCACGAGATCCAGCTCGATTTAGTCAGAGGATAAAGATCATGATGAACAATGAAAGGACACTGACATGATGACGATGATAACTTTCTTTTTACAACAGATGACTTTCAGGGCCAA
Source organism: Lichtheimia ramosa (assembly GCA_008728235.1). Classification (NCBI taxonomy): domain Eukaryota; kingdom Fungi; phylum Mucoromycota; class Mucoromycetes; order Mucorales; family Lichtheimiaceae; genus Lichtheimia; species Lichtheimia ramosa. The sequence goes on along the minus strand of CP031827.1, from coordinate 405,890 downwards.
AGAGCAAACAAATCAACTGATGGCATTTTTTCCACGCTAAATGGACGACCCTGTTCCTTTTTTTCTCACAGTGTTGCAAGTGAAACCATTTACGGGAGCTTTAGGGATCTAGATATACCAGATATGGCGAATTTTCCTCAGTCAAATGTACCAGTTATAAGCAACAATATGAATGAAAAAGAGAAAGGGATAATAAACAAGACATGTTGTATCTAATAACGGCGTGGGTAGAATTGAATGCTGATGTAACCGAGATGTAAAGTTGCTCTTGGCAACGTGACTTATTGAAATGTGTATTAGCGGAACCTAAAGAAAGGCAGCAACAGCAGCAGGCGCGGTTGGTACCTCCTTTCTTCCCTAGTGCAAGTTACAAGGCCAAAAGGGTTCTTTCGCTACAAACCCCCACTTTCTTTTATTTCACCAACCAACCAGCCAGACCAACTTGCTTATTGCGTTATTTAATGACTCTCAACTGAGATGACCAGCACGTCATTCTTTAAATGGATGGGCTTGGTGCGTTTTTGCCCACTTTTTATATTGCATGTCGTCTCGTGCTAACTGCTTGCACATCACTTCCAGGGCCAGTCAGGCAAATCGGTGGCAGAGAATGAGAACTATGACGAAGGCGAACGATACTTTGGTCTAGAGAATGTTAGTACAGGTCAAAAGATACACTGTCTATATACTTGTATACTAATTATCTTGTCTTTAGTTTGGCAATACCTGGTAATACGCATATGGGTACTTTATAGGGAATATACACACTGACAATGGTTGTTTCTTTCATGCTGTCCTTTCAGCTATAGCAACTCGGTTATCCAAGCCCTGTACTACTGTAAACCTTTCCGGGAATGCATCACCAACTATCCTTATCCAGCTACACTTCCAACATTAAGTAATGGCAACAATAGTATCAATAGCAGCAACAGCAATGGTGGTGGTGCATGTATCAATAGTCCTGGATCTCCTGCACCCCATTTCAACATTTCATCATCATCATCTTCAGCATCCTCCTCCAATAGTCGATTTCATTCAAGTAGTGGTGGTATGAATGGCCATGCTAGTCAGCCATCTTTGCATCATCGGCCATCTTTAACTCCACGTGGAACATTGAGCACGAGTAGCAGCAATAACGTCAATAACTCAAGCTCAGCAACAGCAGCGAGTGGCCATGTTATTTCTTCGTCACACCATGAGCGAGATAGCAATGGCGACCTCCGACTTTCACCAGGCATGGAAGACACTTTGTTTGCTGCATTGAAAGATCTCTTTTGGAAGATATCAACACATCGAAAGAAGACTGGTGTCGTTGCTCCTGTTAATTTCATCAACAAGGTCAAAAAGGAGAATGGTAAGTATAAAGGCGCAGTAGCATTATCCATGTATGGTACTCTTCTAACAGTAATGTGATACATAGAGCTTTTTCGATCAAGCATGCATCAAGATGCTCACGAGTTTCTCAACTATCTGCTCAACAGCATTGCTGAAGATGTCGAAACATATCAAAAGAAGATGTCAGAGCAACAAAAGCCAGCTAATGGGACAATCAAAAGCAATGGCAGTATGGATCATGATCAACGTATGTCAATGATTGCAATACTTTGCTTTATATGATTCAGGAGCTAATTTGGACATTCGTAGAATCCGAATCTTCAGCAAACAGCTCTCATCCATCCACATGGGTACATCAATTATTCGAAGGTGTCTTTTCGAATGAGACAAAATGCCTTACATGCGAGACGGTAGGATGACATGCAGTTGTTGGAGATGCGATATCACTGATTCTCCTTTTATGTTACTAGGTCACCAGTCGTGATGAATCATTTATGGATCTATCTATTGATGTGGAGATGAATTCATCTGTTACGTCTTGTTTAAGGCAGTTTTCAGCCAGTGAAACCTTATGTCACAAGAACAAGTACTTTTGTGATGAATGTTGTGGACTTCAAGAAGCCGAGAGGCGGTATGTTATCACGGGAACAAGAGTTTCATGGGAATTAGGAGGGATCTTTAAGATGTGACTAACATGTAGCTTATAGTATGAAGATCAAGAAGCTACCCAATATTCTGGCGCTGCATCTGAAACGTTTCAAATACCAAGAACAACTGCAAAAGTATATCAAGCTCACCTACCGCGTAGTGTTTCCATTTGAACTGCGTTTATTTAATACGGTAAGCTTTTCTTTATTCATTGGGTCATGGGATATGTTTTGGGGGGTTTATCTCACACACATTGATCTCGTGTTAGTGCGACGAGACTGAAGATGCCGATCGACTTTATGAATTATGGGCATGTGTCATTCATATCGGTAGTGGTCCCCATCATGGTCATTATGTCACTATTATCAAGAGCAATGGCCAATGGATGCTTTTTGATGATGATATTGTTACAGTAAGTGATAGCTGCATGTCATAGAACACAAGGACTGATGATGTTTTTTTGACAGCCAATACCTGAAGAAGACATTCAAAAGTATTTTGGTGATATACCAGGCAATGGATCAGGCTATGTCTTATTTTACCAAGCAGTCAACGTCAACATGGAATCACTCAACATATATAACGGCATCGACTTGAAAAACAGCAATTACAATCATATGCAACATGTCAACGGCAGGCCGTCGGCAGCTTCTTCTCCTATAGCCATCAACACCAACACCATATCAACTACTGAGCAACAACAGCAGCAGCAACATCCACATTCTTCTGCTGTTTCTACTCCTACTACTACCACATCTACACGTTTAGACTCTTCCCCATTCTCTCGAAAACCTACTTTATCATCCAATACTCCCATTTCCTCTCCATCAGCACCAACACCTGTATCCTCCCTAAGTACCACTGTCGAGGAGAAAAAGTCTCGTTGGGGTATTGGCAAGATACGAGAAAAACGATCCAACAAGAGGTGATTTTGTAATCAAATAACAAAATAACACTTATGTTTAATTTAAACTTGTGTCATTGAGAATGTTGTTGGCTTTAATGTGGATTGGGGAATTGATATGGGAGTAAAGATCACATGACTAGCTGAAAGTAGCGGTACTTGAACTGGAAAGCATTGTTGCAGTGAGTGAAATCAAAGACGACATCCGCCAAGTAGTGAATCCTCCTCTTTTTCCAGAAGCTAATCATGGTAAATAATCCATCCATTCATCCATCCATCCATCCTATTCTAACAAGATCCATCTATTTAGTCCAAGCGTGCTGCTACCAAGAAGACCACTGAAAACGTTACCCTTGGTCCTCAAGTTCGTGAAGGTGAACTTGTCTTTGGCGTTGCTCACATCTTCGCCTCCTTCAACGACACCTTTGTCCACGTTACCGATCTTTCTGGTCGTGAAACTATCGCCCGTGTCACTGGTATGTAACCAATGTCTTTTTTTTGTCGAATACATACTCATTGGGATATTGCTTTTCATAGGCGGTATGAAGGTCAAGGCTGATCGTGACGAGTCTTCTCCCTACGCTGCCATGTTGGCTGCTCAAGATGTTGCTGCCAAGTGCAAGGAAGTGAGTAACAGGATTGTCTTTTATTGTATTGGTTACTGATAAAGGATTGATATATAGCTCGGTATCAACGCTGTTCATGTCAAGATCCGTGCTACTGGTGGTACTGGTACCAAGACTCCTGGTCCTGGTGGTCAAAGTGCTCTTCGTGCCTTGGCTCGTTCTGGCTTGAGAATCGGTCGTATTGAGGATGTTACTCCCATTCCTACTGATAGCACTCGCAGAAAGGGTGGTCGTCGTGGTCGTCGTCTTTAGATGCTTTACTTTATGGTTGTTTTCTTGTACTATCAACACCAGTAAACATCAATTCATCTTTGAATATGATAATTTGTCACATGATCTACTTGGAATAATGATGTATGCAGTGATGTTGATTGAAGAAGGATGATGAAGGAGAGGATCGGCAAAATGTAATATCGTTATACCGTGAAGAGCGATCGGCGTCACAATTGCCTACAACTGTCGTCTCGTTATTGTTGTTGACATTGCTATACCATTGCAGGCAATAAGTGCTTCATGTTCTTTTTTGGTTCTCGCTCAGGCCATATGCAATAAATGAGCAAGATATTAGGTCCATGATATGACTTTTTCATGTTCTGTTTTCACTTTCACACTTTAAAAAGGGGCTCATGAATGATAACGTCATGATGACAAGCAAGAAAGGTTGCACTACAGCTACTTTCATCTTCCAGAGCGCGAAAAAAAACACCTTATATCCGATCCGTGTTACCAGATCTTGTTTGTTCAGCCGAGCCGACAGCTATAGGAGACTTTTACTACTATCCAAACTTTCATTTATTAATTTAACTTTCATTGAGAGAGCGCTAATGTGGGAAGAGCGGAGCAAATTGCTCTTGTATGATCTTCAAAGTTGTCAATAAAGCACAAGGCATGTTGCCAAGGGATTATAAACAGTGTTGCTTTTCATTTTTGAGCCGCGGATACACAAAAGTGGAGTATAGCCGATAATGACGGAGACTCGGGCTCCAATGTTGCCGTAGCAACATACAGAAGAGTCATCATCAACCAAAAGACTTTGGATGATTTGTGTTACCTTGCTCGCGTGCTGATACTGCCTTTAATGTCGTGGCTCATGTCAACTCCGATCATGGCTTTTAAAAAAGGATCAGGAGCTATATAATGGATTGCTTATTCTTTTTGTCATCTTTCTTACTGTTCTTTTTCACTCTTATTCTCACCCATTTCCTTCCTTTATGATTGACCACGTTAATACTACCAAATCATCTCATTTTCATCAACAACCACGTCCTGCACGACGATTAAAGAAGATCTTTTGTCCTCGACATAAAGTGCAAGATGAACACGAGTTGGCGATTTCACCACCTATTATTGATTCTGTATATTCACCACTTGCATCACCTACAAATCTCAAGAATCATGGACCTTCGCCATATCAACAACAACATCATCAACCTTTTGTATTGAATTCAGTGCCACCAAGAGTTAGCAGCATGCCTAAACGTACAAGCACAATGCCTACACCATCAAAAACAACATCCACATCTCTTCATTCTTCACTTCCACGTCCTCCTCGCAAGTCAATGTCACGTCCACGTCCAGCACCAAGTCAACAGGATCGTCGTCATTCTTTCCATTTGCCACCTACCAATGTATCAGCCACATCTGTACGTACAGCACCACCTGCTACAACATTTACAACTCCATCAAGTAGTCGACTTGCTGATCTTGGCAACAAAACAAAAAGACAATCTCGTGCTGCAGCTAGTGTTGCTGTTTCAGGTGCTCCTGTGCCAATCAAAAGTCGATCAACGCCAATGCGTGTCAAGACATACAATGTCAACTATAATCCACAAGCAGAAATGGAAAGAGTGCGCAAACAGAAAGAATTGGAAGAATTGATTGCTGGTGGTCGTCGTGGAAGTACTTTAAAGTTGAGCTTGACGCCTCGTGGTCTTTAAGCTGTATATCCCATCTCCTGTGTTGTATTGTGTTTTGCTTGTGCATATGTGCTACACATACACATAACACACAGACATGCGGAGTACAACTAACCTAAATCTTGTTTTGCTTTCTCGCCCATCCACAGATCATGCAAGGAAAAAAAAGCCCCAGGTCCAGCCCAATTCCAACCCCAACACATACACTGTTATCATTACGTCTTTTACACAACCTAATTACTTCATATGTATGCTTTACCCTATAATGTTACCATCATCCCACATTCAACCCCCCTTTTATCCCCACACATTATTGTAATTCTTACTTTCTCTCTCTCGTATATGGCATGTTTACTTTTTAATCATCATAAGCTAATAGATTCAAACATTATATCCCTGTGAAAAAGATGACTAGCTATCATGTTGTGATACAATCTTGTTTATGCTAACGACCCATCATGGTTGTTCATTATTCTTCTTCTTGTCTTCAGATTCCTTTTCTTCTTGTAGCACTTCTTCCTCGTCACCAACAGGTGCCATATTGACATCTTGGTTTTCTTGCTCATCATTGGCTAAACCAGGCTCATGATTACGTACAACTTGAAGATCTGTTTCCCCTGATTCAAGTTTGATCACTCGGACTTTGGCGTCTTCACCAGTACGCACACCACCATCAATCAACAAGCGTGCTAATGGATTGAGTAATTTCTTTTGGATGAGGCGATTCAGGGGTCTTGCACCATATGCTGGGTCATAGCCACGTTCACCAAGCCAATCTCTTGCTTCCAAATCCACATCCAACTTGATACGTCGATCACTGACACGATCTTCCACTTCTTTGAGACGTACATCCACAATATCACGCAATGCAGGACGAGAAAGTCGGTTAAATACCACCTAAAAATCATTGGTATGATCCAGTTAGACTATGACACAAGAGTCAAATAACATGTCCCACATACCATTTCGTCCACACGATTGATAAACTCAGGAGAGAAATTATGGCGCACAGCATCCATCACCATATTCTTGGCTTCCCTGCTCACATTTCCATTATCGCTCTTGTCACTGACCAATGCTTCAGCACCCAAATTGGATGTCATGATGATGATGGTGTTCTTGAAATCAATCTTGCGTCCCTTGCCTGAAGAAAGCAGAAATCAGTATCAATATATGCATGTTAACATGATAGTATACTCACTGTCAGTCAATACGCCATCATCAAGCACTTGTAGTAGAATGTTGTACACTATGCACGAAATGTCAATATGCTGCATGTGATCCAAAGATAGAGACTTACCATCTTTGTGTGCTTTCTCCATTTCATCAAGAAGTACGACTGCATAAGGTCGACGTCGAACAGCTTCTGAAAGCTCACCAGATTCTTCATAGCCAACATATCCAGGGGGTGCACCTTTTGTCATCATATTCATTAGCCTTATCCCAATAGCACATCATGTCACTGCTTACCAATAAGTCTGCTAACAGAGAACTTTTCCATGTATTCTGACATGTCGATGCGCACAATGGCATTTTCAGTATCAAATAAGAACTGTGCTATAGTCTTGCATAACTCGGTCTAACAATAAAAGCATGTGCATGTCAGGATGATCGTATGTGATACAAATTGATCGGGATGTTACCTTGCCAACACCTGTCGGTCCAAGAAATAAGAATGATGCAATTGGTCGGGAAGGATTCTGTAAACCAGCACGGCTAAGACGCACAGCTTCAGAGACAGCCTAATCATGTTGACAATGAAAATGTCAGAATCACATGCACAAGTGCATGACGATAAATACTTGCCGTAATAGCTTCATCTTGTCCCACCACACGTTTCCTTAACACATCTTCCATATGCAACAACTTTTCGCGTTCACCACGCATGAGATTCTAAAGAAATGGTCACATCATCATGTTGCATAGGTTGCCATATCAAAACACTTACTCTAACAGGGATACCAGTCATACGAGACACCACACGAGCGATATCATCTGATGTAACACGTTCATGGACCAAGGATTCTGAAGTGTCCTCCTCTGTATTTTCTTTGGGCAACTTCTTTTGCAGATTGGGGATCACACCATAACGTAATTCAGAAGCACGTGAAAAATTACCAGCTCTTTGGGCTATAACAAATGTTGGTCAGTGCAACTGGCAATCGTACCAAAGTGGAAGTATACATTACCCGATTCGAGTTCCACGCGTGCTTGGTTCAAATCTTCTTTAATCTTCTTGATCTCGTCAATCTTGTTCCTAAGATATGTGTTTCAGTAAGGTTGCAATGAATATATCAGATGTAGTGGAGCTTTACCTTTCTTCATTCCAAATGCTTGATAAGCGTTCACTTTCCTTTTGCTTCTCCTCGAGCTCAGCTTGTAGCTTATCACGACGTTCCACTGAAAGAATATCCGATTCTTTGCGTAACGACTCCAATTCAATCTGCATGGTCATGATTTGACGATCAAGATTCTCAAGTGCTTCAGGTTTGCTTTCTTGCTGAAGTCGTAACTTGGAACATGCTTCATCCACAAGATCAATCGCCTTATCAGGAAGGAATCTGTCATGGTATTCATGTTAATGTCTGGACCCCTGATCATTCAGAAAATCATGCAACACTTGCCTATCAGAGATATATCGATGGGATTGAATCGCAGCTGATACAAGTGCTGAATCCTGTAATGGTGCTGTCAATAAACCATGCTGACAAATATCTTGATGATTCGAATACTTGCCGCAATCTGAACACCATGATGCACTTCGTAACGTTCTCTCAATCCACGCTGTACACGTATATGTCAATAAGAGATTGCCATATGATACCAGGTTGTAGTCAACATACCAAAATAGAGATAGTGTCTTGAACCTTTTTCAGAATCCTATGTTAGGTATCATTCATATCATCACAGGGCTTTCATCACCACTTACAGTTGGCTCCTCGACCTAAAGAAGAGAATAAGCAAATCGTTAATCGCTTGATGATTCAAATGGTGGGATGAAATCAACATACCATTACTGATTGGAATCGTCGTGCCAATGCAGGGTCTGACATGATGTACTATTTTGGGATAAGCATTAATGCATTGTTGACACAAACATTACTGCACCATTTTCACATGCCTTTCGATACTCGTCAATGGTTGTTGCACCAACACAACGCAATTGTCCACGTGCTAATGCAGGCTAAAGAATCATGTTAATCCATGTCAAGTAGCACTTGCAAACCAGAAAACATACCTTTAAGAGATTTCCAGCATCCATGGCACCTTCCGATTTGCCAAGACCCAAAAGATTGTGGATTTCATCAATGAATAGGATAATCTTGCCTTCTGCTTCAGTCACTTCTTTCAAAACGCCCTTTAATCGATCTTCGAATTCACCCCTGCATCGAGGAGAAAGCAAGCACATTAGCAACTTTTTCGCATAAACTGCTTCATGACATACCTGTATTTGGCACCTGCAACAAGGCCCTATCATGACAATGAGTGGCATGCATCATATTATCCAAAGGACATGAATTACTTACTCCAAGATCCAAAGCAATGACTCTTCTTCCTTGAATAGATTCTGGCACTTCATTGGCGACAATGCGTTGTGCAAGACCCTGAGAAATTCATGCAAGTCAGTCCATTTATCCCATTCTCCCACATATCATAACCTGTACCTCTGCAATGGCTGTTTTACCAACACTAGAATTGATGTTAAACTACAGTATCATTTGTATGTGTTGAATACTACTTACCCCGCTTCACCAATCAGTACTGGGTTGTTTTTGGTTCGGCGAGCCAACCTGGCATAAAGATCCAAGTGTCAGAAACGTATACGTGTTTTCTTTTCAACTTTCCACCTGATCTTACACTATACAAATACATCAGTAACATAGAATCAAGTACATTATCAAGTCACTTACCTTCAATGGTACGTCGGATTTCTTCATCACGGCCGATGACGGGATCTGTCAAATACATTTGGCATGGGATGAGTCAAAAAAGTCCGAGCATACATGCATATACCTAAAGCCAACCCATGCATTGACTTACCAAGCTTGCCCTTTTCAGCCATAGAAGTAAGATCAATACCCTACAAGAAGTGTAATTAGAATAAACATCTATCATCAGTATCATCATAGTAACATACAAATTGTTCCAATGCTTTGGGTTGTTCTTGCTCTTGGTTGGGAGCCATGCGAAATCCACCAGGAGGCATACCACCACCTAAAGTTTTTGCCAATGAGCGAAAGCAGTGTATTAAAGAGTTGTAATGTTGCTACTTGCCACCATTGTAGAAGCGTTTAGCGGTATATACAGTAGCAGCAGTAAGACTGGGTCGCAATTGTTGCACCGCAACAACACGAGCTGATCTTGCCATTAAGCCTGCATTGGCCGAACGACGAACGAGTAGAGTCTTTGGATAACGAGAAGGGAGAGCACGTCTTAACATATTCGAGTGAAAGAGGTGTTGTATTCGATAGGTGGATGTGTACAGAGGGAAATGAAAAGAAAAGAGAACGAGATGCGACGAGAATCTTCCCGAAATGGGGGATGGTGTCAGATGACTCTATCGGGCGGAACACGGACCGCTGTCAATCAGACAGACCATGAGACGCATTCCATGACAGCTCTTAAGGTACATTTTGGGTTTTTAATTCATGCATAAACGAGATGGGGGATATTGTTAAAAGTGGTAAAAAGAGATCTATGTTGTTATGCTTCATCGACGACTATTCCATGCCATGCTGACAGCAGCATCTCTTGCAGCACTGGATCCACCAACACGACTGTAAGCTTCATCCTTGGCTTCCTTAAAAGTATGACCAGCTGCCTTGTAATGCTTGTAGGTACTGAAATAGAGATAAAGTGCCAAGAATCCCATACCAAGCCAACAAACAGATGCCAAGAGAGCAATGATACCCGTAATAATGTATCCATCAGTGAACAATGTCACCACCAAGATCAAACCAGCACCACCCCTTTAAAAGTATACATTGGATTAGCCATGATTGATTCCTTGAATATAAAAAGACTTACGTGCTTGGAATACCAATAGCCATATAAAAGGTGTACAAGATATGGAAGCCATTAAAGATAAAATACAAGGCTAGTACATAATTAGTGATGGATCATCTTTAAATGGGATATAACAATGACTTACTGTAGTACAATGAAACTTCCTTCATATATGCATTGTACACAGGTCGATACCAGAGAAAGAAACTTGCCAATGAATGAGTAAACATTTGAGTAAGAGCGATGCCTAGATCGGTTGGTGCACTTGTAACTGAAGCTGGATGGGAGAACAAGAGACAAAGACAAGCAACAAAATTAAGCACCAAGGTAAGTTCAAACCAAAGCCATTCACGATATAACCACCAGACTGTAGACTGATGATTTAGAGGAATCTCGGTAGTGATATCAAGGTACATGATGGGAAAACAAGGTGGAAAGTTGTTTGCATGGGGTCGTTGACGTTCGCCTAGTCGTGCTTCTCGTTCTGCCAGTTCTCGTTCCTTTCGTCTCAATGCTTCCTCTCTTGCTTGCAAATCGTTGTTGCCAGGCGATCCACTACTGCTACCACTATCCACCATGCCTTGTTGTGTATCATCCACAAGCATTTTCTGATCGTGTACTGTCTCAAAAGGGTCATGGCTATTGTCTTGGTATTGCCGTACAGTGGTGAAATTGTCATGGTCGTTGACACCATCCTGTTCTAGTTGCAGTGACGCATCTTGACGGTTGGAATTCAAAGCAGACGTGATAGAAGGGTCTTGAAATGGGTTGGATGGGTCGTCAAAGGGGTTTGCTTGTTGATGAGCCATGGCGTTCCAAAAAAAGGGCACAAACGGTCTAGTGCACACCTAAAATGAAGCGATCGTCTCTAGGTAACCATGTCCAATGTTGGATTAATCCAAATGACGTAATGCAGCTTGATTGGCTTCTCGTCCTTTCCTTATCTTCATCGGCCAAGTTCAGGATTTAGCAAGGCATCATGCATCACCTTTTCTATGATTAAAGACTCTACAAGTTTCCAGGAGCCCCTGCTGCATATCATCATATAAGGAAGGAGATCTTATTTAGTTGCATAGTCAATGAAATCAATAAAGAGAAAAGTGATCTTTATGTCAATATCCTTCGGATGCGATTCCACGTGCTGGTGAATATGTCTGTGCGGAGGATTGTACAAGTGGGTCAAGTGGCGTCTTTGTCTGTATGCAAACACAACCAATAGCTCCATGTCCATGATACATAACCACGACCTAATACTTTAGCATGAAACTGCGTTGTAGTTGATATGAAATCTTCTTTTACTGTATATCTCTAATGTATCAAAGGTGTCAAGGTACAAATAGCTGTGGCAAACTACGTCTAGTAGTACTATGTACTATCATGAATGATCCAATGAAATGCATTCATGTTATATCTTCATTGCATCTGTATACCAGTCCTAATAGATCATGCTTGTGTATAGTGAAAGTGGCATTGATTCTAAAAGGTATCAGTGTGGGTGATGGGGCGGCTTCTGATTTTAAGTGGCTGATTCAAGCAGCTGGGATGCTTCTTTGTTAGCTACCACCACTGTCTCCGAGCCATGTCAAGTCTAGCCGATCTCATTAGCAGCGTCAAATCCAACACAAAGTCCAACACACTTTTACAAAAGAACCTTGCAAGCAAAAGGAAAAAGTCAACGACGTAAGCTACATTCGAGATCGACACAAAGTGTTTGTCAAAACTTATGCGAATGGGTACTGCAGTGACTCAAACAAACCAGTCAAGAAGCCCAAGCAAATTGATGCTACTCAAGATAACAAAGAAAAAGGTCCTCAGGTGGTCGTTTTCGATGGATCAGTATTGAACAAGAAGGCAACAATTGAAGATGCCAAGGCTAAAAAGGCGTTCATGGTAAGTGACAAGTGGAAAAGGAGCATAATGATCGCATATTGATTGTGTTTCTAGTCATCTGATATATTCAAGGAGGACAAGGTGGTAGAAGCTGTCAAACCCAAGAATGAAAAGGAGCAAGCTGAAGAAGAGTAAGTAATGATCTTGTGGATGGATATCAAAGACCAATGTACTGACAAGTTGTCTTTTCCAGAGAGAATTTACGCAAGGATGCTGAACTGCATCAGCTTCTTACTACATCCAAACTGCTTGAAGAATATCGTAAGTATACAGTGTATGTAATGGTTCTCGGATATGTGATTGATTCATGATGTATATAGATGTTGAGGAGATGACTGCCAAAGAACGAAGGAAACACATGATGAATAAGCTCGAAACATTGGGTGCCAAGGTATGTGAAAGCAATGTCGTCAATCTGAAAGCACTTTGTATTGATGATTGGGAATAGAAATCAGGCAATGCAAATATGCCATTGACTATGCATCTCGGCATGAAAGCCAAGGAACGTGAACGAGAAAAGAAGCGTGTTCAAGATGCCAAAGATCTTGGTTTATGGGACAGATCGCTCAAGCATTTATATGCATCCAAAGTGGTCAAGAAGAAGGAACGTAATCGGGATCCAGGCATCACTAATGGTGTTGGTCGTATGAAAGGTGGCACACTTCATATTGGCAAAAGCGAACTGAGGAGGATTGCACAAGATGGCAGCAAACGTCCTGCAAGAGGAGGAAAGAAGAGAAGATAATCGCTATCACTTTTCATATCCACATTTACAACATTGTACATCATCACTTTTACCATCATTTCATCGATTCAACATTACCGCCCTAGACTAGTTCATTTGATTATCCATATTCAACAAATATACTCCTTCGCATTTGATGACATGTCACCTATTCATAATGAGATCATTTCATGGATAGACATTGGGCACAGTGAGAACATTGTGCAACATGACGTGCTCAGCTAACACTACCCGCTTTTGTAGTATCCAAGCACAATGATATGCAAATGCCTTAGTGACTCAGCCATTTTCTTTGTCCATCCTTTACGCCACTCGTACCTGAAACCATCCTTCACATCACAATCCAGTCCTACATATGACTACAGTATCAGCTTTTTGCATTGTCAATGATGTATCTCTATCATATCCATGTGAAATCACTCATGCTTTTAGCTTTATCACCAATCATGAAATGTTGTACAAGGTGATATCTTTTAAGCTTTTATTCACAAGGTACACATGCTTGTTTTCTCTCCCTCTTCACAGGAATCTGTGTGAGTATAATAGGTGACAAGCTTTTTTCACAAGTGATATATCTCTCGGCACAATCGATCCCGACACACGATCCAATACGCGGATACACATCTGTGCTTACAGGTTTGGATTCTCATGAGTAATTGGTGACAGTTCTGCTCGGCCAAAAGAACAACCAGTGAATGTCTCCCTTTCTTGTACGTTGCAGCGTTTTACTTGCCTTGTTCATTTTCCCGGTTCCCATCTATCTTGATCAACTCGCACCAATGATCTACACTGCGCAATGTACGCAGCTTCTTCTCAATATAGTCAAAACGTGGCTGCGTTGACCCTTTTCATACCACATGATGTAATCTTATAAGGTGAAATTCTTGTTGCATTGCCTGTTTCAGATTGGCCAAGAGGGCCAAAAAGGGATTATTCATTCAAGACATGAGACAAAAAAGAAAAAAAGAAAAAAGGAAACGATTGTATCATATTCAAATAAGGTTTTGTAATCAAACTCATGTCGCTTTAGAGCGGCCGAGACCGAAAGTCTTGATCATTCACTTCATTGGCTAAAGATGAGAATAAAGCAAAGCTGTTGATAAGGAAAGGGGAATATAAGAGTCATGTCGTACGACTACACGTATAAAGCAAGAAGGAGCATGTGCCTCTGTTACGTGGATTATCTAACTTTGCTGATGCCTGTTATGTGTTAAAGCGAGATTTTTCAGCCAATGATCGTATTGGTTGTATTGTTTATCATCTGGTGTACAACGCCAGTGTTAGAAAACTCCGTCAGATTGCTCTCTTTCTTTGATATAGTAATCTTGGCAAAAACCAGCGTGAATGCAGGTGGCTACGCATGATGTACAAGATCTTTACTTTATTCTCCATATATGATGTATTGGACCATGTATCACCAAACCCTTGTTAAATCTCTCACATGCTTATGTTTTTTCTGTTTTCTGCTCATATCCATCATGTCTTATGTGTACCGGCATGTCGGATCGGATGTGAGACATATACTGCAAGCAGTTATGTAAGAACAGGGGGATGGTGATGAAAGTAGTTGATTGAAAATTTCTATCCCCGGGTATACGTCTTTAACATAATTCTTGGTTTTTGCCATCATGGTGCTTATACATCGGCTAAACAAAGGCGAGCCAAAGAGATTACGTGAAAGTGTGCACCAATGGGACATCATGTCTGATTTAGAAACAAAGTGGAAAGCTCTAAATTTGCTCCCTTGCATCATTTGGGTCATGCACACAGATCTACCCAGCAAAGTTGATTATTGTGGTATGATGATTATGATTGTGGGTCCTACTTTACACGGTGGTGGCTACGCAAAATGCGTATCGCAATCTTAGCGGCTGGTATCGTGGGAAAAGTTGCGGAGGAAAAAGGGGGGCCTCGTTCCAACATTTAGAGTGTACAAAAGCATTGTACAACACAATGTCGCTCTTTTTCTCTTTCGGTCATTGAATTGGGTATCTCAAAGCGTCATAGACCTCTATATGGAAACTGGTTTCGTACAAAAACAGAAGGTGTCAAACAAGGGATCGGAACTCAATCTGTGGAGAAAGAGACATGTCCGCAATATCATCTTCAAATCAGAACCCCCCTGGCCGTTGTCTTGGTGAGTGGCAACATCCTGGTTATAAATACAGACTTGTTTCTTCCCCACCGTTTTGATTTTTTTTCACTTTCTCTTTACTTCCCCACACATATCATCTTTTTTTATCCTCCCCCACTATAACTTAATATGTCAACAGACGAACATAGTAAATACCAAGTGGAGGCAAGCCATTATGAAGATGGTGGCCATCCCGATCTCGAGAAAACGACATCAAATGAAATCACGATCCAACACGCTCCAGAAGGAACTGCTAGTGTAGGCAAGGCGCTTTTCATGTTATTGAAAGCTTTTATCGGCACTGGTGTTATCTTTTTGCCAGCATCGTAAGAAATCACATCTAAAAGAGTGAACAAAAGAACAATGTTCTTACCGAAACAAATTTTCTTTCTTCTTTTTCTTTCCGAAAGGTTCAAGAATGGTGGTCTTGCTTTATCAGTTGCATTGATGGTCATTCTTGGTCTCATCTGTCTTGTTGCTTTCCATCTTCTTGTTATTGCTCAATCAGTTGTTGGTGGCTCTTATGGCGATATTGGTTATAGACTTTATGGACGTTATTGCCGATATGTTGTCTTGTTCTTTTTGTGCGTGTCCCAAATCGGCTTTGTGTCATCCTACCTTATGTTTGTCTCTCAGAACATCCATTTGGTCGCAGAAGCACTTTCAGGATGCAATCCTCCTTTTGAAAGCAAATACTGGATCTGGATTGTACTTGCTATTGTTATTCCCATCTGTTGGGTCCGTAAAGTAGCTCGATTGTCTTACGCAGCCGTCATTGCCGATATTTTTATTCTCTTTGGTCTTATTTGTATCCTTTACTACACTGGCAAGCAAATCAACGAAAGTGGTCCCGGTCCTAACATTATCATTTACAACCAAAAAGACTTTGGTCTTATGATTGGCACAGGTATAATCTCTTCACTGACTCTTGCAATCTCTCCAACATGATATTGATCTTTTATGTTTTAGCAACATTCTCCTTTGAAGGCATTGGCATGGGTATGTTTGATAGAAGACACTGCTTTCCTATAAACAACATGCTAACATCTTGCTTATTTGCTTAGTTATCTCGATTGTTGAAGGCATGAAAGAGCCACGCAAGTTCCCTATGGTGCTCAACATTGGTATGGCCATTGTTATTGGTATCATGGTCCTTATTGGCACACTTGGTTATGTCGCCTATGGTGAAAACATTCAAGCCAGTGTGGTAGCCAATCTTGCTACTGAACCACTCTCTGTCACTGTACAATTGCTTTATGCTATTGCCATGATCTTGTCATCACCTTTCATGTTGTGGCCCCCACTTACTATCATTGAGCGTGGTATCTTTGGTACTAAGCGTAGTGGCCAAATGAAGCTCAAGTACAAGTGGGGCAAGAATTTCGTGCGCTCTATTGTAGCATGTATACCAGCTGCCATCAGTTTTGGTGTTGGTGCTGATAATCTTGACAAGTTCGTCTCGCTTGTTGGTATTGTAGCTTGTTTGCCATTGTGCTTCATTTTCCCAGGTATGATTTTTTGCCGCCTTTTTCCCGTCAATCTGTGACTCATTTTGGATATACACTTAGGCATGTTCCACTGGAAAGTTACAAAGAACTGGATGTTGAAAGTTGTTGATGCTATTCTCATCATGTGGGGCTCTGGTATCCTTGTTTACACGTATGTATTACTTTGTTACCATCATTGCTAGATCAAATGCTAATCTAATGTCTTTTGATAGTTTGTACGTCAACATTTCATCATGGCTCGAACCATCTACCAGCACACCTGTTGTGTGCCATTCCTTGTACGAGTAAAATCACTCAGCTGTGGTGTTTCCGACATATTCCCTTGTTTCCACAACATCATTACTTTCTAAGAAATTCCCCCTGCTCCTTTCCGTTTTCATCAAGCTGTTCGTTGATCGAGCAGCAGTTGTATATAGTGTAATCGACATCATATTCTAACCCAACTTTCTCATTGTTAAAGAGAGATCAATGAATCTCTTTATTCCCCAATGTACACTATCTTTCTAGACTTATATAAAGAGCCAAAGTGTAAATGATATATATTGTTGTTATTGTTTGTCGCGTGCTAATATGTGGGGTCTGGAGACAATTTGCGGGGATTACATGATGTGGATGTCTTTTTGGGGGGTAAACGTCAATCAAGGAGAAATGTTTTGATGCTGTTACGCGGCATGTGTAATCTCTGGATGCTATAAACTTAATCTGAGGATCGTGAACCTTGGTTTGTATCGTTGTTCGATTCAGTCGGAGACATGCCGGAGATGGATGTAGTTGGTGTTGTGTTGGATGTATTGTTGCTGCTATCTTCTGGATTTTTGGCTGATACCGGCTGCTTAGACCGATTCTCGGGTTTGGGCACACCGAGTTCATCCGCACGCGTCACAGCCAAGTTGATAGTCTATTCCACCGCGGTAAAGATTCATCATGTTAGCTTTCAAAGGAAAGAGATAAATGGGGACCATGAAATATCACACGTGTAATCCCTATCTCCAATCTTCTTATCTTACCATTGCCAACCGGTATTCGAAATCATACTTTGTATACTTGAGCGCATTAGTCCAAAAAGATCTTGCACGCGTCTTGTACTCGAGTCCCCATGATGTAACACCTGCTTCCCAAAAAGCAAAAGGCACCACCCATTTATCAGCTGTCAGCTTGTCTTTGTGATCGATAATCCAATTCAAATGAATAATAGCATCACGATGTCTTCCCATGGCATTGAGTAAAGATGCTTTGATAAGTAGTAATGTGCCTCGTTGATCAAAGTATTGTGGTGGTGGTGTTTCAGGCAATAGTTCTCTAGTGCGAATTCCATATTCCATGCGCTCTGCATCCAAAATGCGATTCAAAGCTTCATCTGCTACACCAAGGCTGTGTTCCAACAATGCTGTATCCATAAAGTAAAAGGCATTGTAGATGCACAAGTATTCAAGTGCACATAGATTCATATCCATATCTTGATAACCAGTCTCTTGGAATCCTTTGACTTTGCGCAATACGTATTGTTCCATCATAGCTGCACTTGATGCCTTGTTGGATGAAACAAGTTCAGGCACTTCAGCAAATGCAAGAATGGCTTCTGTTCTATCACCCATCATGTCAAGACACGCTCCTTGTAGATATCTGAAAATGGCTGGTGACCAGTAGCGGTCCTTGTATAACGTTTCAAAAAGCTTGGCAGCTTCTTCCCAGTGATGTTGCATCATATAATTGAAAGCGATTTCATAGCTGCATAGGTGCATAACTTCCACTTCAGCCCATTCATTTTTGCTGATCTCCACTGCATACATAAAGGATTGTGTCGATAACGTCAAGTTGCGAGCAAGTCGGGATGTGCGACCAGCAAAGTACAAAAAGATTGCTGAATTCGGATAAGTGCGTTGAGCATCCAGTAGCGTCTACAACATTCAGTTAGTTTAGATGTTTCTCATTAATACACTAGATGTGATTGTACTTACCTCGATAGCAGGTTGTGTATATTCATTAGCCAATGTCTGGGGACAAAGTGACGTCAAAACGGTATAATAGGCAAGTAACCTACTCTCCAATGTCAGTAACTTGTTCCATATTCCTCCCATATCCACCTGTAGGAACATACATGAGTGATGCTGTTGGTGATCGAATACGTCGTCCTTCAAGAGATAGCTTCAATAATGCAAAACCGAGATGCTTGTCAGCTTTCCATCCAAAGGCTGAAACCACGCGTAAAATCTTTTGGGGCAAAGAAGATAGCACAAGATGCACAGTGCCAATACTAACAGGACATCATAAATATAACAATCCCATGATATGAGAGATACACACATACCCAAACTGAATACCAGATACTGTGTCTTGATCAATAAAGTCATTGTATGTCTGTCCCATGCGCTTGTATTCTTGCCACACAAGACTATAGCTGGTGTAGGCTATTCAAATTGCCGTAAGTGAGACATATTGGATCTCATCATGAGCTATCACATGCACTTACCACGTCGCAAATTCAATCCACATTTGATGTATCCGACTACAGTTTCTTGTAATAATTGCAAGATGGCAATTTGCAAACAACTCTCTGCCTTGGCCACGTGTGCACGAAGGATGCCATTAGGAACAAATTTGATCTTTTGCTTCTTGATGCTTTCACGTGTAGCTGGTGTTGGACTTGCTGGCAGTGCAGTGGATCCTCTCGAATACTTGATATAGTTGTAATAGGATGTAAAGTACTGCAACACTGAATCACCCACGTTACGTTTGGTGGCAGCATCAATCTGAGCTGTTGCAAGGCTGTAGGATGCTAAAAGCACTTGAATCGCATTATCCGTGGCTGTAGGATCCATGGTCTTGTAACGCATGTTCATTGTCAGTGATGTACATTGCATGATATCATCAAAAGAGACTCACCATAACAGCTAAAGTTACACAAAGAAACATACAATGAGTCCCATTGTCTTTCTCCAATGACACAATTCCTTACTAACCTTTCAAAAAAGCCATGCTTCCTAATCCCAATGCAGACAAAGGATCACTATCATCATCATATTCTTCATTTAGCTTACATTCCCATTTCATTATCCCATCTTACCTTTTTGCGTTCTGTTCGAATAAACGCTTGGCTTTCATGAATCGATTGTTGAACAAGTGTCGAATCGCACGTAATACAGGCTCATCTATGACATTCTTTCTGTGAATACACAATGAAATATGACACCCAATCAACTTACCTGCTTTCTCCTGTTCCCTTGGTGACAAGTTGTTGGCTTTGATATCCTTAAGATTGATGTCATGTAAAGCGATCAAGTTTGCACTGCTGTATGCTTCAACATCAGGCAAGTCATCACTTGTACGTGGTTCAAAAATGGGTGGCGGTGTTCCTGGTGTAGGCGGTACGATTTCACCCATTGATCCATCTCGTGAAGATGCTTCGTCGTATTCACTTTGTTCTGATAAAGTCGTATGTCCATCATCATCTCCACTATGTAACTCTTCTGCATGATTGCCATTCATCTTTCCATGATCCTCTTCCTCTTCTTTTTCAGCTTGTTGTTCATTGTTGTGTACTGGATTCTCTGGTGTTGACTTTTGAACAGTGTTCTGTAACGCGCTGATAACGAGTCCTAGCTCTTGTCGTGGTGTTGTTGAATCCTTGTATGTCTCGTCTTCACTTGAATCGCTACCAGTGGAAATGTCATCTGCCATGCCATGGGAGTGGTTTGGTTCTGGAGATCGCGAAGAAGCTTGTTCTTGTGGGGATGACTCCGACACTTGTAGTTGAGCAACTTGAGTAGTCAATGGCTTGTCTTGAGCAGACTCCAATTTGGTGTTTGTCGCGTCTTCTACTTGTGATGTGTCCATTGAGGCGGGAGAGAAGGAGAGAGAAGAGAGAATTGTTGCGTGAGGAAAAAGAGGCACAAATCCAATAGGCTGTGTGCCTGAACCAATCCATTTGTCAATCAGCTTGGTGTTGTGTTACTTTAATCAGTCTCCTTGTTGAGTAGATCCCCTTTATGTTCACGTGCGCTTCACATACACCCATTCATGACCCTAGTCAACATTTATATATATTGATTTTGACACAAGAAAAAGACACGTGCATTCCAAGATGATCTATTATAATCAAATAAACCATCCCCTTTTCTCATTGTACAAGTTGTTGTACAAGTAGTACTACTACGCATCAATGAATAAACACAAACAATAGCGCGTGTGTGTGTGTACTAGAGTACTCGGACCGAGTGAGCAACACAAAAATGCAACAACGCCTTCCATCAACAAATCAGCATATGCAAAACGCCTCTCCTATGACCTAAACTTATAAGTGTCCACATCATTGCATCTTCTGCCGCTCTCTTTCTTTCCCATCAAGAATCGTTTACTACCATGTGTGGCATCTTTGGGTAATGTCTCCTTATCAGACGCGTATACAATATCCATTTCATTGACTTTTGGCTCTTTTAGTTATTGCAATTTCCTGATTGAACGTGATAGACGCTTTGTTCTGGATACTTTGGTCAATGGATTGTCTCGCTTAGAGTATCGTGGATACGATTCTGCAGGTTCGATCGTCATACATTTGTGTAATAATTTCATATGGTTGACATGACATATCATTATTATCTAGGTCTTGCAGCAGATGGCGATGAAGAAGGTGAAACGCTTATTGTCAAGCAAAAAGGCAAGGTGGCTGCTTTGAAGCAGTTGGTCGAAGAGCAACAAATTGACTTTTCAAAGGTGTTTGTAAGCCATTGTGGCATGGTAAGTGAAAGAAGATTGTATGATGGATGATGATGGTAATGATAATGTTACACACTAGGCACATACACGTTGGGCTACTCATGGTCAACCTTCACAACTAAATTCTCACCCCCATCGATCCGATCCTAACAATGAATTCACTATTGTGCATAATGGCATTATCACCAATTACAAGGAAATCAGGACTCTTTTGGAAAAGAAAGGCACCACTTTTGAAACAGACACCGGTAAGATGACAACACACAATCTCCAACATGATAAATGCTGATATACATCTCTTTCAAGACACTGAAATCGTGGCAAAGCTGACAAAGTATATCTTTGACTCGCAAAAGGAAAAGGTGTCATTCACCGTACTTGTGAAACAAGTCCTCAAAGAATTGGAAGGAAGTTTTGCTTTCATCTTCAAGAGCAACAAGCATTTTCCCAATGAAGTCGTAGCAACGCGTCGTGGTTCTCCTTTGATTGTTGGCGTCAAGACAGCCAAGAAGCTCAAGGTGGACTTTGTTGATGTAGAATTTGGCAATCCAGCTGAAGCTCATGCTCGTAAGTAATCCCATCATACCATGATACAGCATGTTGATTAACACCAAGGGCATGATGTAGTCTCTGCTAAAGAATCCAACAGCTATTTGACTCCCACGCATCCTCAATTGCAGCGTAGCCAATCAAGAGCCTTTTTGAGTGAAGATGGAACACCCCAACCTATTGAATTTTTCCTGGCATCTGATGCATCTGCTATTATTGAACACACAAAGCGTGTCTTGTTCCTTGAAGATGATGATATTGCTCATATTGCTGAAGGAGGCAAGTCTTGAATTTTCTTCTTTTTGCCATCATTGACTTATACAACAAAATAGAGCTGCAAATCCATCGCCTAAGACGTGAAGATGGTGATTCATCCACACGTTCTATCCAGACTTTGGAGATGGAGTTGGCAGAGATTATGAAAGGCTCTTTTGATCACTTTATGCAAAAGGAAATCTATGAACAACCTGAATCTGTGGTGAATACGATGCGTGGACGTGTCAATTTTGAAACACACAAGGTCACATTGGGTGGTTTACGTGGCTACTTGCCGATCATGCGTCGAGCTAGACGTATCGTGTTTATTGCATGTGGCACATCTTACCATAGCTGCATGGCTGTAAGTACTATTTGGACAATGTGTATGATACAAAGCTAAATGCTACTATTACTTGTAGACACGCTCCATCTTTGAAGAGCTCACTGAGATCCCTGCACAAAGTGAATTGGCATCTGACTTTTTGGATAGACGTACGCCTATCTTCCGTGATGATGTATGTGTTTTTGTATCTCAATCGGGTGAAACAGCCGATACTATTCTTGCCATGCGTTATTGCTTGGAGCGTGGTGCACTGTGTGTTGGTATCACCAATACAGTTGGCAGTTCTATTTCTCGTGAGACCCATTGTGGCGTGCATATCAATGCTGGTCCTGAAATTGGCGTTGCCAGTACCAAAGCTTACACTTCCCAATATATTGCTTTGGTGATGATGGCCATTCAATTATCTGAAGACCGTATTTCCATGACACAACGACGTCAACAAGTGATTGATGGCTTATATCGCTTACCAGGTCATATCAAAGAAGTGCTTGCTCAAGATGCCAACTTGCAAACATTGGCACGTGACACACTTTCCAAGGAACGTAGCTTGTTGATCATGGGACGTGGCTACCAGAATGCTACTTGTTTGGAAGGTGCGCTCAAGATCAAGGAAATCTCTTATATGCATAGTGAAGGCATTTTGGCTGGCGAGCTTAAGCATGGTCCATTGGCATTGGTGGATGAAAACATGCCTGTCATTCTAGTCATGACCAAGGATTCTTTGTATCCAAAGGTGCAAAGTGCATTGCAACAAGTGTCAGCACGTAAAGGCAATCCAATTATCATTTGCAATGATGGTGATGATGACTTACAAAGCAAGTACAAGACCATCCGAGTCCCTCAGACGATAGATTGTCTCCAAGGACTGCTCAACATTATCCCATTGCAATTGCTCTCTTATCATCTTGCCATTCTTCAAGGTGTCGATGTTGACTTTCCCAGAAATTTGGCCAAATCAGTTACTGTCGAGTAGAAGATAGGCACATCATTTTGTATCTCTTTTATTGTTTTGTTGCAAAAAATAAGCTTTTGGGATTGTATGAATCTTTATAGTCACTGCTAGAGCCACTGCTAGATATAGAAGATGTTGGGGATAGGGATACAATGAGAAGGGATATCTAGTATAGTCGGCAATAAGCTTATATCTTATCAAGATAATCAAATGCACTTTATCCAACCCATTTTGCAGCAACATACTCTAATAGAATCAACACCATAGCAATAGCACACTATAGTGACTTATTGTAGGTGCCATGCAAAGAGGACAAGTTGATGATCTGAGACGGTGGTCTCTTTCTTTTTTCATTTGAAAGCCAGCAGCAAGTTCACTTGACTCGTTCTCGTACACTCGGTTCCATTTCAGCCCCCCAATGTCCACGAACACCCCGTTCACAAGTGTGGCACGATGCTACGTCGACGCCAATGCCAAGATGCCTGCAAGCTACTCAGATTACGACAATCTTCAAGTACAGTGGGGGTAAGTTGTTTCGGAAGTAGGAAGAGTGGCAAACTTGGGATTTCCTTTATTGAAACGACCATGGGGACACTATCTATAGACTTCAAGACAACTATGAAATCATACGCAAAGTTGGCCGTGGCAAATATTCAGAAGTGTTCGAAGGCGTCAATATCACCAATGGGGAAAAGTGTGTCATTAAGGTGCTCAAGCCGGTCAAGAAGAAGAAAATCAAGCGTGAGATCAAGATCCTACAGAACCTTGCTGGTGGACCCAACGTAGTTGCCTTGTTGGATGTTGTTAGGGATCCTCAGGTATGTTGGAGTGTTTCTGTATATGTTGCCAAGTGATAAACATGTCGTTATCTCTAGTCCAAGACTCCAGCTCTGATCTCCGAGTATGTCAACAACACGGATTTCAAGATTCTTTATCCACGATTTGTCGATTACGATATTCGATTCTACATGTATGAATTGCTCAAGGTATGTCATAAAAGGGGGTGAAAAAGAGTCATCCATGATGATGGTTTTGCCAACAATGATGTGAGATTAGGCTCTCGACTTTTGCCATTCTCGGGGAATCATGCATCGTGACGTGAAGCCGCATAACGTGATGATCGATCATGAAAAACGTCAGGTAAGAAGATGCATAGGATGACCTGATGACATTTCTCATACCTATTGCATGGATAGTTACGGCTGATCGACTGGGGCCTAGCAGAATTCTATCATCCTGGGACCGAGTACAATGTCCGTGTTGCATCACGCTACTTTAAGGGACCAGAATTACTTGTTGACTTTCAAGAATATGATTACAGCTTGGATATGTGGAGTTATGGATGCATGTTTGCAAGCATGGTATGTACAACAGGACAACGACGTGTATATGCAATGTATACTCATCCATGTATACTAGATCTTCCGCAAAGAACCCTTCTTCCATGGACATGACAACTATGATCAATTGGTCAAGATTGCTAGGGTATTAGGCACAGATGAGCTTTTCGCATACTTGGACAAGTACGACATAGAACTTGATCAACAATATCACGATATTCTTGGAAGGTGAGCAAAAGGAAAAGATTAGTTGTCAAAAGAGTGCTAAGACTTGAGCATTTTTAGATATCCACGCAAGCCATGGTCAAAGTTTATCACCAGTGACAACCATCGTTTTGTTTCTGATGAAGCAATGGACTTTTTGGATCATCTTTTGCGATACGATCATCAAGAACGACTAACAGCACAAGAAGCTATGGCGCATCCTTATTTTGGTATGTATAGTATATGCTTTGGAGATCTCTTTATTAATACATGTTATATAGATATCGTAAAGAAGAAGGAAGGCATTGCCTAAAGTAGTCATTATCATCATCTGTAATATGCTGTGAGGAGAGAGAGAGGAACAGGTCCCATTTTATAAACATATCGCGATCTACATCATTATCAAAAGGAATAAGACAGTAGTTTTATTATGCAATGGGAGTGGGGGACGCAGGGTATATAGTATCAATTAATTGCGTTGTAACGTTCACGTGTAATCCTTGGGATCTTTGTTTTTGGAGACTCATAGCCTAGTGGTTCGCTTGCATTCTTGCCGAGACCAGCTCGATGTGTTTGTGTTTTTGGTGTGATGGGGACAGTGATGCCTTGTGTGCCAGTACGACCCAATGTTTGACCTTGTTTCCATCCCATTTTCCTCAGCATGGAGTCACCAATGCCTTTCACTGGTGTATGGACTGTAGCACGTTCAATGATCTTTTCTTCATCCAAGTGTTGTTGTTGTTGTTGTTGTTCTGATGATGGTGTTGGTGTCTTTCTCAAATAACTGGGTACAGTGGTTGATGCAAAAAGTTGACGTCGTCTTTCAGCAGCATCATTGACATTCTTTGCAGTATTCCCCTTGGGTGCAAACATCCGTTTCCTTCTCTTCAATTCATCCATCCACTCTTTTTCTCGCTGTTCTTTGCTCTTGAAATCAATTGTCGTCATATTGGTATCATGTTGATTGCTGTAATCAGATGATTTGGTATTCTCTCGAGTGCCTTGGCTGATATCCACAATGTTGTCTGGTCCTGCTATGCAATAATCACACTGCCATCCATGTTTATGCTGATGAGCTTGGAATAAAGATGATCCAATTTGTATCCTATCAAGATCTCGAATGACTCGTGGAATACTGCTGGTCTTTGGTTCACAAAGTCGTTCATTGTTGATAAAAGTGCCATTCTTGGATCCTTGATCAATGATATGATATGATCCACCATCATAATAGATTTGACAATGAAACTTGCTAACAGCCAACTCTGCAAGACGAAGACGATGTCGATCCCAAGAACGATCACGACCCACTGTTAATCCTGATGAATCCACTTCTACCACGTGTCCAGCTGTTAACAATGTCGATTCAAGTACTACAAGTCGCAGCAATGGTGCATCCTTTAATGGCTTCTCATCATCATCGAATGGATCATATTCTTCCTCATGAATAGATGGTGTATCTTCTTCTTCTTCTTCCTCTTTGCTGTTGACTACAATGTACACTTGGTTGTTGGGATCGTAACGAGAAAACTCGCCAGTGGTCCAATCGTACCATAGATCGTCATGTGTGTTGTAAAGATAACGTGAAACGTCGTCTAGTGACGCATCGTAAGCCGTCATTGCATGTGTAGTGAAGAAGCTGATACTGAAACGTCAATATAGTTGGGATCGTCAGTGTCTTCCTGCAACTTGCTCAGTGAATTCGTATTGAAGAGCTGCGCAGACCAAAATCCGGAGCATGATCTTTGTTACGTTTCACACACAGCGCTGCCTAGCTAGCATAGTATCCAATTGTAATGTCCCTTTACTTTTAGTACACAGTAGCTTATACAAAGCAAATAAAGGACAAAATGACAGCAATGACACGTCATCCAACATGGTGCTGGGTACCAAGTACTCGGTGTTATATCAGAAAATCATTGCAAGATCCCACCATGACACATCATATGCCTCCCCATGACAATGCAGGAACTGACGTTATCCACTGCTCAGCAGATTACCCAGTACAAATGTTGACCGACGATGATCTTGTCTTGAGCACATAGAATACATGATCATCAGCTATGATGCCGATCCATGTCCTTGCAACAGAACAGAGTAAAGAACACTTTTGCAAATGAGCTCAATGATAAAGCAGAAACTGCAGTGATTAGAACCAAAGAAGCAACAATTCAATGTATGATTGTCTTTAAAAAGACTGTAATGGAAGATCCCAGGGAGAAACCAAGCTTATAAGAGACACATTAATCAGCTACAGCCACAGGTGACAGAACAAGGGGTGGAATTCACGGGTACAAAGACACAATTGGCAATTTGGCAGCAACTTATTCTTAGTACTTTTTGATATATGACGAAAGATAGAGCATCTGCTCAATCATGGGAGGAAATGAAGCATTGAACTGACTGCTAGTCGTCTAGGTTACACATAGATTGCTGTTACTTGCATAAAGAGAGATCAGCTCTGATATAATACGTCATCGTGTCAAAAGCATAAACTAAATGGTGGAAAAAGTTAATGCCCAGCCAATGACTAGAAACGAATCATGATCTCAGCAAACAACAAACGAATCCCTTGCATCAAAAAGAAACTATGTCGGTGTCTAAACAAGCACAGACCTGCATAAAAATAGTGATCATGTCGTATCTAATGCAATGATGACCATGCTAACAAGTAGCCAAGAATCAATAGGATGGGGGATGATGACTAGATTCATTCGGAGGAGCAAGGTGATACATCATGAGTTGCACACACTACAAACATAAGGAATTTATGCAAAAGCAATAAAAGGGTGAAACATGGCTGACGAATTGGTTTCGCTTTTTTCTTTTTTTCTACCCATCTCTCTCTTTTGCCTTTCATCGAATCTTTCTCTTTGTATCATGTCTCGACAACGCATTCCAAGCATCAATCCAGATGATCCAGATGTACATGCACCTGCTTCTACTTATTATACCACTGGCTTAAATGCAAGACAACGTACAAGAACATATACTGTAAGTTTCCACTTTATTTCCCCATTGTCTAGATCCATGTCCATTGAGAAAGCTCATTCGTGAACCTTGTATAGAAAGGGCGTTTACAATTGCCATCCCAAGGAATGGAGATGCCACCTTATCGTCGAGCTTCACACGGTATGTGCTATATTTCATGACGTCAAATGATGGCACGCTCATTCATTGTTTCCTTCCTTTTTTGATACATTCATGTGATATAGATGATAAGAACAAAGCAACCAAATTCCTCATTGATGTGGAAGAGACTCAACGATTGATCTTGGAGCAAGAAGATACGGATGGCGACTTTCAGATCACTATCAATGATCTTGGTCCAAAGACATTGCAACTTGGCACTGCAGATTCTGGTGGCTATCGCAAGATTGATATTCGTGGTACATACATGCTTTCCAATCTATTGCAAGAATTGGCATTGGCAAATGATTATGGAAGGAAGCACATTGTCCTTGATGAAGCACGTCTCAATGAGAATCCAGTGGATCGTCTTTCACGCATGATCAGGTAAATATTGAATCAGGTATGATGCTATATCCAGTGACTTATTGTGTATATGTAGACATCATTTTTGGGATGGACTTACTCGTCGTATTGATGCTGATACCATTGAAGTGATTTGTGCAGATCCCAAGAATCGATCAGCCAACCATAATCCACGCATCTACATTCCACATTCAGAGACTGAAGTGTATGAATATTACCAAGAAGTGGCACGACAGCGTTCTCATTTGAATCTGGAAGTCATTTATTTGCCCAAAGACATCACTCCAGAATATGTCAAGAGCATCAATGATCGACCAGGCTTATTGACATTAGCCATGAAGCCACATATTGATCCTTTTGGCAAAAAGACATTGCATGGTGTTCCATTTGCTGTTCCTGGTGGTCGATTCAATGAGATGTATGGATGGGATTCTTATTTTGTGGCATTGGGCTTACTAGCGGATGGTCGACGTGAACTTGCTCAAGGCATGGTGGAGAATTTCGCATATGAGATCAAGCATTATGGGAAGATATTGAATGCCAATCGCTCTTATTATCTTACTCGATCACAACCACCCTTCCTGACTGATATGGCATACAAGGTGTATGAGCGCATGCCACAAAGCAATGAGCAAAGGAACAAGGATTGGTTACGCACTGTGCTCAAATCAGCTATCAAGGAGTATCATACTGTATGGATGAGTGAGCCACGTCTCGACAAGAAGACCATGTTGTCAAGATATCGTCCTGATGGTCTTGGCATTCCTCCAGAGACTGAAGCATCCCATTTTGACCATATCATTGCACCCTATGCAAAGAAACATGGTGTGTCCATTGCTGAATTTGACCAATTGTACAATGATGGCGTGATCAAGGAACCAGAACTTGATGAGTATTTCTTGCATGATCGAGCAGTACGTGAATCTGGACATGACACCACCTATCGTTTTGATCGCGTATGTGCCAATCTTGCCACTATTGACTTGAATTCCTTGTTGTACAAATACGAGGTTGATCTCGCATATATCATTGAACATGTATTGGATGGTGACTTGACCGACTTTGATGGTGAAAAGCAGAGTGCTAGTGTATGGAGAAAACGTGCTGAAGAGCGTCGTCAACGTATTGATCGATACCTGTGGAATGAAGAAAAGAGCTTGTACTTTGATTACAACACTGTCACTGAGAAGCAAGAAACTTATGAAACAGTGACTACATTCTGGGCAATGTGGGCTGGTTGTGCTAGTCCACATCAAGCAAAAGCCATGGCACAGCATTCATTGTCCAAGTTTGAAGTTTTGGGTGGATTGGTATCTGGTACAGAGGAATCACGTGGCAACATTTCTATCGATCGACCCAATCGTCAATGGGATTTTCCTTTTGGTTGGGCACCCCATCAAATCATGGCTTGGGAAGGATTTGAACGTTATGGCATGAAGGATATTGCTAGAAGATTGGCTTATCGTTGGCTTTACACGTAAGTTTTCTTTACTTTTATACTTGATTCATAAGATTCACACTACTTTTTTATTAGCATCACCAAGAGTTTTGTCGACTTTAATGGTGTTGTACCAGAGAAATTTGATGTAGTTGGTTTATCACACAAGGTTGAAGTCGAATATGGCAATGTTGGTGTGGATTTCAAGTACGTTCCTCGAGAAGGATTTGGCTGGATGAATTCATCCTATCAACTTGGTCTTGGATACCTTAATACACAAGCACGTCGCGCTCTTGGCACATGTACAGTACCTGAATTACTCTTTGAAAAGGCGCTTGCTCGTGAGAGCCAGTTGAGAACACCCGAAGAAGAAGAAGAACTTATGCGACGTCGTCGATCATCAATCATGGTGGCACGTAATCTCACACGTAATGGCAGTGTTTGTGCAGCAGTGACACGTATTGGATCGACAACAGAAGGCATGAATCACAGTCCTACACGAACACCTTTAGGAAGTCCTAGTCGATCACCACTTGGCACTCCTTTCCGATCAGCTGAAGAAACATGGTTGGCACCTCCCCCACTCAACAATGATGAGCATTTGTCACCACCCGTATAGTTGTTCTTTTGTTTACATCCCATCATAATCACAAATATAAAATTACAATATAGACATCAAATACATGTGTATACAATGTAGCCATCATCTTATTATATCCTTTCAATTTACAACTTGGCCGTCAATGAATCCATTCTAACAAGTTTCACTACACGTTCAGCAGAACCCCAGCTTGATTGATAGCCTATTTGTAAAGAGTAATAAAGACATTGAGTGAAATGATCCTTTCCCTTAAAGCACGCTATATGATATGCTTACCATGCGAAGAATGACCATAATTGTGCACTACGGTGTACTTCTTGCCGCTAACAGCATCCACTACATGATGCAATAGAGTTACAGCATTGCACGTATTGACAATCACATCATAACATACCTCGAGTTTCTCTTTCAAGGCGGATACCACCATGACGGCCAGGTCTGAAACCGACATTATGGGAAATGATTTTGTAGCCATCAACACCTTTGTTGTATGCAACATCAGGACACAAGTCATAGCATCGTTCCAAAATGCCCTTGGTAATAGCTGGATCAGGATTAAGGTCCTTGTTGGCCTTGTCGTATGTACCACCACAAATGAC
This sequence comes from Lichtheimia ramosa, assembly GCA_008728235.1. Lineage (NCBI taxonomy): Eukaryota > Fungi > Mucoromycota > Mucoromycetes > Mucorales > Lichtheimiaceae > Lichtheimia > Lichtheimia ramosa. The sequence goes on along the minus strand of CP031827.1, from coordinate 374,691 downwards.
AGTACCATCACCACGAGGAATAATGTATGCCATCACATCACCAGCTATCATACATACATTAGCTGATCCAAATCACTCGTACACAATTGCATCATCCTTACCATCACGATAGTATTGCTTCTTGATATGAGGAGCATCAACAAGAATAGTTTGACCACGGATGGTATGCATGTTGCTGTCACGAACATCACTGAGTTGACCTGCACCAAGACCAGTACAGTTGATGACAATGTCACATTGATAGCGATCCACCACTTCTTGAAGACTTCCCACGCGATGATCACGTAATACTTTGCCACCAAGTGCTGTGATTCGTCCCACGAGCCACTTTAGATATTTGGGAACGCTCAGTGTATCTATGGTACACAAACATAAAAGCGTGAGAATACATAAAGCAACATATTTTTTCTACTTGCATGAATCAAAGGTATAGCCTGACTTGGCACCAGCAGGAAGATCGGATTTGGGAATGACTGCAAACTGTGCTCGTAACAATACATCAGACATATTATCAATGTTGGATCCCAATCACAATAGTAGACATACGTTGGAATAAAGCTGGCGAACCCAAGTGTTATCTTCACCAGGCTGATCATCAGTATCATAGTATTGAATGCCAGGGCAATGTTGGACACTTGATTCGGGAACATTGTTAGCAAGGTGCTTGAAAACCTTGTGAGAATCAGTATCTATCTCTATCACGACATGTGAGTAAAAACAACGTCTTTGCATCCTCCAATTTCATTGAATTACCGATAAGACGTTTATCCATGACTGAAGCAAAAGAAAGAACAGAGGCACCAGCCCATGGGGAAGTGTATTCTGTAGTCATATCACCAGGAATGTATTGACCAATGACAGTGACATCCTTATAACCAGCTTGCAACAAGGACACGGCTGATGTCAATCCACTTACACCAGCACCTATGAAAAGAATAACAATGAGTCTGATACATATACAATGGGGGATAATCAGTATTACCGAGAATAACAATCTTGGACATGGGTATTGCTTGTAGAATATCAAAAGACAAGGAAGCGAAAGAAAAAGATAAACATCCCGAACAACCTGGAGTCGATCTAAACCTTGTTTAATGCGGAGATCTATTCCCCCCACACCAAGCCGTAAGTAGTCAATGTGACACATCAGGTCCCTGGTATGTATTCAAACACTTGCCAAAACATTCATGCACAATGTCTTTCTTGGTCGATCCACAGATCCTATAAGATGTTGCTGGACAAGAGCATCCTATAGTCGTTATTTTCACTCTGGATACGTTTGTTGTTCATGTCTACAGGTAAGTTTATTGAATCATCACAAGGATATCTACTCTACACGTCTCTAGTCTCTCTACATTGCACTGTTCTGATTCGCTGGAATACACCTTCACTTCAGCTGGACTGGCTCTAGATAACAGCAGTTTCTATATGCTTATTGATTGACATGCTCATCATACTTCATTCTACTATCTACATATAACTTGAATGACTCGTGTATGCTCTGTAATAGTATACGGTGTCGTAGTTGGGTGTGCTTGCAATAGAAGGAAGGAGAAAAGTAAGCCCTGGCCAATCGCGATTGTTGACGAATCAAAAGACAAAGGCAGGTTGACCCATTGCTGCTCTACAATGGCATTGGCTAGTGCACTTGTGTTTGGGACGAGTGTCGATGGAAGGAGTGAAGAGGGAAAAGACAGAGAAACGTAAAAAGGTAGTAAAGAGTCGAGCTTCAATTACGAGTTCCCCAGCACGCTTTGACCATGCTTTTCGTTTCCAGACACTTGATAACCTTCTCTGATTTTGAAAGTGAACCTGCATGCAGTTTTCTTGGCTTTTGGAAGAAAAGTTATGGTGTGACTTATATCTTATCGTTATACAATAGTGTGTTCTTGTAGTGCAGCCGTATGTGTTCCTTCTTGTGCTATGAAACACAATAAAATATGCGCTCAGATGACTTTTTTCACCTTTTCTACAATATGCATATGTAGCTTATGGATGATGCAGCATGATGCAATATGACATATATGACAGATTATGCAATATAAGAGTGCCTTGCTTATGTATAATATGGTAAGACCATGTGGCAAAAAGAAAAGGTTCGTGCATCGGGCTGATCCGTGCATGGCGGCATGTTAACTTTGGAGCATATATGTACAACATGGCAGGAGAAAAAGTTTACCAAAGCCTATTCTCTTCAAAGAAAGATGCATACATGATCACCTGTTATAGGCAATGCGATAAAAGTAGATGATACTATAAAGGAGTCAAGAAAATAGCTCTAGGATTATGTACATCCAGATGTCTTACTGGATGGTCAATGTATTTACAAGTGAGCTATTTGTGAGACAAAGATACAGAGCGGCGTTTTCAGTATCCCCCACAACCTTCTCAAATTCAAAGCATCGACATCTTCATTGGTCGAACAAGGCGGCGCTATGTTGGATTCAGGTCAATCTTAGCTGCTGTAGCATATATATCATATCGCTATCAATGTTGTACCTACCGGATGTTGACTCCGCGAAAAATAGTAGATGTTGTGTTGTTTGGCATGGATCTAGATCACATTGAGCAAATGGCAGTACGAAAACACCTCGTGTTTTGCCGATTGTCATACATCCAATAGTCAATGTTGGCCCAAAAAAGGCATTTACAATGGACATGCAATAGGCACGACGTTTCCCTATAACTTTCCTCATGTTTATTTGCTCCCTATAGATGTCTTGTGTCTCATTCAGTAATCAAACATTGATCCCATGCTAATGGATGTGCTAATGCAGGATGCTGCATCAGCTGAAACCAACAATCTGGTTCTTATCTTGATGTTTCAAAGCTGTGTTCCCCACCATACTCCACTAAGATGAACAAACAAGATCACAAAAAGCTAAAGATGATGGAAAAAGATATACCAAAGTATGCAACTTGATTGAAATGGGTATCTATAAGGTGTTGAATGTACAACACCCGAAAAAGCATATTTTCCTGGAAGGCTACACTTGTCTGACATTGGTTACGGATATGCATTTCACCCAAAATATACAACAGCTTGCCAGCACATAACCCATTTAAGCTTCTTTCTTTGGCCCATCGGAGATATTATCACTTGTCTTTTGGTCCCGATCAGTGCACAATCCACCACCTTTATACTGACAAAATGTAAACATGGCTTGCTAGTCATCTAATCTACAAGTGTACTTGATAAGATATAGGATGACACGATCTTTTGGGATTGCTTTAGTAAATCAGGTCATGAAAGAAATGAATGCCAATGTATTGCATTTCTGCATGGTGTTTATTGTGTGAAAGATGCAAGAGACACAAAAACGACAAGGATAGGCATCATTGTCACGTTGACAAACCGGACGAATGGCCTTTTTTTGTGTATCCAAAGATTCCATTTTTCCCTATCCGCAAGTGGCACCCAGACTTTATATTGAGTGTTGCACCGGGTTTATTCGATTCTTCTTGTTTGCATTTCTGATCTTTCAAGGGCACTTGTAACCTTCCTCTTTCCACTCCCTTATTTCTCTCCAAAACAACACATATGGGCTGGGCTAGTTTGTCTGAAAGAATCAACAATGCTGTCGCTGGCTCAAGAGTCGGTCGATTCTTTCAGCTTGAAGGATCAGGTGCTTATCGTGAGCGAGAAGGCACACGTTTCTTGACCGAGATTCGTGCTGGTCTTACAACATTTTTCGCTATGGTAAACAATCATCACTTGTCAACATCTTGCCACATGTTTGTATTGACATATATATACTCTTAGGCCTATATCATTTCAGTCAATGCCAGTATCATCAGTGATAGTGGTGGTCCTTGTGTCTGTGAACCAACAGCCGATGATCCCACTTGTGATGGAAATGCTGACTATATGAATTGTGTCTTCCAAGTCAAACTTGATATGATTATTGCTACTGCCATCATCTCCATGATCTCCTCCTTCTTAATTGGTGTTATGGCTAACTTGCCACTTGGTATCGCCCCTGGGTAAGTATACATCATCTTATTACTGCTTCCAGAAAACAAACAATGTGCTTATCTGCATCTTATAGTATGGGTTTGAATGCTTATTTCACTTACAATGTTGTCGGCTATCATGGCAGTGGAAGCATTGCATATGAAACTGCAGTAGCAGCTGTGCTTATTGAAGGAATCATCTTTTTGATCTTTTCAATCTTTGGTATCCGACAATGGCTGGCTCGTATTATTCCAATGAGCATCAAGGTCTCCATGGGCTGTGGTATTGGTCTTTATCTATGCTTTATTGGCTTGCAATCATCAGCTGGTATTGGTCTTGTTGGTCCTGACCCATCCACACTTGTTGCTTTAGGTATTCTCTTTCATCAACTCCTACTTTTATGAAGTATGACTTACACAGTATCTTTACACATAGCTGCTTGTCCTGCCGAATACAAGGATGAAACTGGAGCATGCACTGGTCACACCATGGAAAATCCTACCACATGGATGGGTATTCTTGGTCTTGTCATTATGGTAGTCTTAACCATGTACCGTGTACGTGGTGCCATTTTGCTTGGTATTATCTTTATCTCCATCACTTCTTGGCCCCGTGTCAATCTTGTCACCTACTTCCCTTATACCGAAGCTGGTGATCTAGCATTTGATTACTTTAAGAAAGTGGTCACTATCCATCCTATTGACCAGTAAGTGTATACATTAGCACAAAAAGTCATCATGTCACTGACTTGTCTTCTTTAGCGTCCTTGCAAAGTTCCATTTCGACCTGTCTTCACGCGAGATTTGGATTGCTCTTATTACTCTTATTTATGTCGACATTCTGGATACCACTGGCACAATGTATTCCATGGCACGTTATGGTGGTTTCACTGACAAGTCTGGTGACTTTGAGCACTCTGGTAGTGCATTTATTGCTGATGCCCTTTCTGTGATTATTGGTGCAGTGTTTGGTAGCTCACCTTGCACAGCTTATGTTGAATCAGGCACCGGTATCGCTGAAGGAGGTTTGTATCACTATACACTATCACAGCACATGTTTATGGACATTATACTCATCTACATGTCATTTGTAATAGGCCGCACTGGTATCACTGCAATTACTGTTGCTTTTGGCTTCCTTGTTTCCATCTTTTTCTCTCCAATCTTTGCTAGTTTCCCTCCATGGGCCACAGGTCCAGCATTGATTGTTGTAGGATGTATGATGTTAACATCTGTTCGTCATGTCAACTGGGATTATCCTGGTGGTACGTATACATTTATGATCTACATGTTCGAGCAAGATGATTGATCTTATTATGATTCCTTCAACAACTAGATGCTATTCCTGCTTTCCTTACAATTGCAGTCATGAGTTTCACATATAACATTGCATGTAAGTATATAATACATCATCTTCTCAGTGATTGATAATGCTAACTTTCTACAATCGATAGATGGTATGATTGGTGGTATTGTCAGCTACATTGTCATCAATGGCATCATCCTCTTCTTGGATTTGATCTCTTTTGGTCGCCTTCGTCCTGACTACAGCCTTCGAGAAGACTGGTGGACAGCAGCTTTCAGTCGTTCATTTGTTCCACACTGGATCCGATATCTACATGGCCGTTTCACTGGCAATCCCATTCCATGGCACGAGGATGATTTAGACTTTGGCTCTGATGACGAAAAGGAACATCCTGACGATATCATTGTCAACAATAGTGGTAGCATAGCAGATGCTACTACCGATATTGCTTCACTTAACCAGAGCCATTATCGTGAAAAGACAGCAATGTATTAAGGAACTCTAAACTACTACTACTACACATAATCCCATCTTCTTGATGTATTTCAAAACCCAATATACTCAAGAGTCTATCTTTTTTCATCATCATAGATGTACTACCTTTATTGTAATGAAAGTTCATATAGTCCTTAACAACCAGTGTTTGGCTTATATGTTTTAGAAGATGTATTGTTATGCTCAATGATGACTATCCTATGCAGCATGCCACCGGCCAATATATTGCTATGATATGATAGGGATGGTGCCTTCATATGGGTTGCTGTTGACAAGGAGAAGCAGATTCTTTATGCAGGTTGCATGGTGTTGATAGCGGATTGTCAAATGAATGGCGCGTGGATAAGAAAGAGCGCGTCTTGTCGCGTGCTGTAATTCCGCTTGATCCTTAATTGCATTCTTTTCCTCTCCTGTACTACCTCCTCACCTCCCATTCTTTACTCCACTCTTTTGCGCAATGTCGAACCGTGCTTATACATCGCCAACGTACAATATAGCCAAACGACAACGAGTCTATGGTAGATATAAAACAACTGTGTTTCACTGGTAGCATTGCTCACGCGTAGCCATTTAAGGTACCACCAACAATACAGAATGCAAGACTCCCAGTCCTTTGGGCAAAAGCCGTAATGCTTCTTCACCAATGCTTGTTGGGTAAGTTGACCTGGAAAGGTGTGTAGACGACAATGTAGCTTATGGTTTGCTAGCGATGACCTAGAAAGCCCAAGGCGTGAACATTTTGTCAATGGACGACTACAACCACGACATATCCAGCAACGCTTTTTGCAAAAGCTTAACCAGGAACGACAAGCAGCAATCGATAATTCACCTTCCAGCATCGCTTACTCCAATAATCCACCAGAATACAGCAGTCAACGTGTAATTGAACGCATTGCAGGCAATGCTAGCATAGACAAAACCAACAATAACGTCAATGGTGATGACGATAGTGATATGTTTGGTGATGATATACCATTGGAAGATCTTGAACAAGTACTTGCCACAACTGAAGCTACACATCCAATACGGCAACAATCAATACAACCCCAGCAAAATCCAGCAACACCCATTCCTTCTCAAAGCAACAACAACAACAATGATGATGATGATGATATGTTTGGCGATGATATACCCACGCAGCTTTTGGATGAAGCTTTGTTAGCATGTACAACATCACGTGATGATAAGACTGGTCAACAACCTGGATCCAAATCAAGATACCATCGTTACATGGTTGCTGATCTACAAGTTTCATGCTATGACACAGAGACTGAGAAGGGATTGCCTGAAAAGGTACGTGATCAAGGATTGTACCCATTTCAATGTACTTATACGTGATATACCACTCTAGATCTTACACTTGATCAATGAAAAAGAGCAATCTGCTACTGTGAAACTTCGAGAAGGATGGTTGCAAACTGTGATCAAAATCGGTAAGTCATCTCTCTACTATGAGAATCATGCCTTTGAAGCTTACTAGTCACTATATATCAGGCGACATTGTTCATATACCCACTTTGCACACCAATACCAAAAGCGACATCATTACAGTGATCAACAATACCCAAGGTTTTATCGTTGTGCATCCTGATCGATTACTATCCAGCACTGCTGTCGCCGAAAGCACATTTTGCCTACGTAAATCAGTGCTGCAACAAAAGATCAAAGCGATTGGAGATTACAGTGAGGCACTAGTACATGGCAACATGATTCATCGAATTATCCAGAATGCGCTCAGTACCCAGGATTTCAGTATGAAAGCACTAGAACAAGAAGCACAACGTGTCGTATATTCTTCATTGGATGAGTTATATGCAATCGATCAACAAGAGGAAACAGCACTTCAAATCATACAACAACAGCTTCCTGGCATCAAAGCATTTGGTGATACATATGTTAGTCAGCAACCAAAACCAAATGCACGTGTGGCTACAGATATGGGTGTTGATGTTGCCAAGGTGATGGGATGCAGGAATGTGGCGTTCAGCAAGATTCTGGATGTGGAAGAACACTTGTGGAGTCCAACGTTTGGTCTCAAAGGCATGATTGACGTATCAGTGGAAATGAAGATGCAACCCAATGCCAAAGTGTTGACAGTACCTCTCGAGCTCAAGACTGGCAAGAGCACTCGTTTTATTTCTCATCGTGCTCAGACAACTTTGTATATTCTTCTGATGAGTGATCGTTATGGTAAGTGATCCGGCTTTCACCTGAACGTGGAATGAAATGGCTTACATGAATGTTAGGCATTGACATCGATGCTGCAGCACTTTACTACTCAAAAATGAACAGCCTTTACATTGTTCCAGCAGTACGTAATGACCTACGATTATTGTTAACGACACGCAACAATCTTGCTTCAGCCATGCAATCAAAACACAATCTACCACCCATGCTGAAGAACTTACATCATTGCCAGAGCTGTACCATGAATGATGCTTGCTTACAATATCACAAAGCTGTGGAGAATGGTGATAGTGACTCGAGTGGTCTTGGTGGCTATTTTGACAAAAAGATCGAGCATATGGATGAAGCAGCATGCAACTTTTTTCGACATTGGCTAAGATTGATTGACCTTGAAGAAGAAGATATCGATTATGTGCGTAAGGATATATGGCGTCAACCAGCTGAAATGCGTGAATTGTCTGGAAAGTATGTCATCCGTTTGTTGTCATTGATGGATAGATACTAATGTGATGTTCCTTTATTTAGATGTCTCAATAATATGATTGTCGATCCATCACATAATCAAGATTCAGAGAGTGTATACAAGTTTGTGCGTCAAGATGGCACTGGTGAATTCATTACCAACTCGAGTTTAAGCGTGGGTGATCCTATCGTCATTTCTAGCACTGATGGTGATATCAACCTTGGCATGGGATTCGTTCTTCGTCTGGATCAGCGCTATATCATGGTCAATCTCACTTCACCCTTGCGTCAAATACCACGTCGTGATCATGGCTTTAACAAGGAGACAAATCAAGTGTTCGTACATACACATCATCCAACAACTTATCGCATTGATAAAGACGAGATGGCTTCTGGTATTGCTCTTATGAGACGCAACATTGTTGGATTACTTGCTCCAGATGAAGATGACACGAATACAAGACATAAACGATTGATCGTCGACCGAGAGAAACCAAGTTTTATGCCTTTACCACCTCTGAAAATGCCACCATCATTGAATCCAGCTCAACAGAATGCAGTACAAAAAGTGCTGAGTGGTGAGTAGATCATATCATTGGCTACTAGTGTGTGTATATTTACTGACTTTGCTATAGCCAAGGATTATGCTATCATTTTGGGTATGCCAGGCACAGGCAAGACAACTACCACTTCCCATATTATCCGCACCCTTGTTGAACGTGGAAAAACTGTCCTTTTGACATCATATACCCACAGTGCTCTTGACAATGTTTTATCCAAAGTCCATGCTTCTGGTATTGATGTGCTTCGACTAGGCAATCCTGAAAAAGTAAGTGCATTGATTCATGTCTAAACGGCAATTACTTACATACAATCAGGTCATGCCTTCTCTTCGTGGTTGTATGCCCAATGGGAATCCTACTTTGACCACTGTTGAACGACTAGAAAAGTTTTACAGCTCCAAAAAAGTGGTGGGTGTCACTTGCCTTGGTATTACACAGTAAGTGGACTTGGTGAGCATTATAGTATCCTTGAGAAGCTAAGTCAATTATGATGAATAGCAACCTTTTGCAACGAAGGCGATTTGATTATTGTATTGTTGATGAAGCATCCCAGATTACATTACCTGCTTGTCTTGGTCCATTGCGGTGCGCTGATATCTTTGTACTTGTTGGTGACCAATACCAGCTTCCCCCTTTGGTAAGATTGTGCCCCAGAATGTTCATCCAATTGACATATTCACATGTGTGCCATAGATTCGAAATGATGTTGCCCGAGAACATGGAATGGACAAGTCCCTTTTCCAATTACTTGCAGAGGATCATCCAGAAGCTGTTGCTGTGCTTGAATACCAATATCGCATGAATCGTGACATTATGTCAATATCCAACTCTCTTGTTTATGACCACAAACTGAAATGCGCCAATCCAGCTGTTGCATCGCGTCAGATCAAGTTACCCAAATTAGACCAAGCTTTGGCTCAAATTCACACGGGCTCTCATGAATGTACACAATCACCATGTTGGATTAAGGATGTCATTGATCCAAGGTAAAACACACTTATTTATTTGCTTTTGTCAATGCTCATCATCATCCATTCCAGTCGTAGAGTGGTCTTTATTGACACTGACAAGATTCCAGCATTGGAGGAACGTGTCATGGAGCGTGTACAGAATCCATCAGAAGCCAAAATGGTTCTTCAGTTAGCTGAGACACTTATTGCAGCTGGTGTTCCTCAACAAGAGTTGGCTGTTATTTCCATTTACCGATCCCAGCTGCGATTGATTTCACCTGGTCTCCGCGGAACGCCTGATGTTGAAGTTGCTACTATTGACAAGTACCAAGGACGTGACAAGGAGTGTATTTTGGTATCACTTGTACGAAGCAATGAACAAGGCAATGTAAGTATATCTCTCTTTGGATTGTTTGTGATGAATATGGGCATATGGCTTCTCTATTATTAACCATTTGTCTTTCCAGACTGGTGATCTACTCCGAGATTGGCGTCGAATCAATGTGGCATTCACACGAGCAAAAAGCAAACTGATTGTATTTGGATCGAGACAAACATTGCACACATCTGCTCTCTTCAAGAGTTTTCTTGATTTGATGGAGTCAAACCAATGGGTAAGTCATCCTTTTGCATGTCTTACAAGATGACAACTAAAGGTGTCTATGTGTTAGATTTATCAATTGCAACCCAAAGCCCATGAACTTCACACTATCGAACCATCATCTCCACCCAACAAACAACAGAAAGAACACAAGACATTTTCATCACTGAACGCATTTCTGAAAAACAGGCCAGTTCTTCGAGACGTGTACAATTCAACATCATGATTCTCTCTTTTTTCATATTTGTATATACGCCTTGTTCATATTTATATTTGGTTCTACGCCTCTTTTTGTTATGCAACTTTTGCAAATGAATAGATGTGTTTGTGTATATACAACAATGGTTATGATATGTGTCTTATGCTTGAATGTGGGATGGGGAGAGGGGTGAAAAGCAATAATGCACTAACTAGCTGTCGATGACGTTGACAATGTTCTCAGAATACAGGGCGTCGGCTTGTGGTGCAGTGTTACCCGTGTCAGAATGAGTCATGCTTGCAAGTAGACCAAGTGCTGTATCGATGTCCTGGGTTGTTTTGGCTTTGGGATGTTGTTGTTGATGGCATAGAGTGGCAGTTTCCTTAAGATGAGCACAGTACCTTTCCAAAATACTGTACAATGTGTCGGCAGTAAAAGGTTTTGGAAGAATATCAGTCATGCCACTACCAGCATATAGCATAATGTCCTTATCAGTAAAGTTGGATGTCATAGAAACAATGGGAGTCAAGTTATCATATTGTCGAATGTTGCGTGTAGCTGAAATGCCATCCAAATTTGGCATCATAATGTCCTATACAGCATGTCAGTAACAAGTTAAAGTCATGGCATTGTATAATTACCATCAAGACTAGATCATATTTCTTGACTGTAAGCTTGTGAAGAGCTTCGACTCCATCCTTGGCTAGATCAATGGTACATCCCACCAGTTGCAAAAGTTTGCCACTTATATCACGGCATACACGATCATCATCCACAAGTAGTACATGAGGAGGTACTGTCCACTCGACATTAGGAGATGGTGGTGTAGTAGGTTGTGTAGAATCATTGCGAACTGATGTCATTGGGTCGTTGTTGGAGTTGTCATCAATGCAAGTTTGTGCAGGTGATACAAGACCAGGTGGTGTAACACACGCTGAGCCCTGGGTTGTTTCTGGTGTCTCAGGCGTCATTTCTTCCCCCACAACACATGTAATCGGTTGTGATTTTACCGATGACGGAGAAGATGGATCGTTGCATTGTGATTGAGCCAAGTGCTTGACAATTGACTTTAGCTGATCGAATCCCAACTGTGACACCTTGTCGTACGCATTTGCAAGTGTATGTGTCGTCAATGACACCGATACATTGTTGTGCAACAAACCAGAAAGACTTGTATCTGCAATTAGGAGTATATCAGCACACATGGTCTTTTTTTTATACCCATACTTTACCTTGATCATTTGTATTGCTCACAAGTTTCAGAATTTGGCGAATCAAAGAGTCTTGAGTGGCCATTGTCTTTTCAAGTTCTAGAAATTCCTTTAATACAATCGCTCCTCTTTCACTGTGCTGCGCCAAATTAGACTCCATTTGATTGTGCGACTCCTGTAGTCCATCAAGCCTGTCGTTAAGCTTTTCCACCATATCCCGCAGTATCTCAACATCCTTCTTGCAAGGCTGTTCATCATGATTCACTTCTGAAGCAGTGGTACGTTGTTGTTGTTGCTGCTGTCGTTGTTGCCTTGTAGGATATGGATTGCTAGTAGTAGTCGTAGTGGCATACATTAGACGTCGCTTTGTCTTGTCTGAACATGTTTTGCGACGAATGGTACCAAGAAGGTCTTTACGATCTCTTCTAAAGTTGACATGTGCAAATTCACAAATCTATAATAGAAAAGCAGGACATCTGTTCTGGTTGGTCAAAGTGAACAATGATACAAAGAAATAAAGACGGCTAATTGGATAAGGGCGCGGGAAAGTAGGAGTGTAATACAACTTGTAAAAAAGAAAAGGGGGAAAAGGGTGCATGTAGTACGCTCACCTGATCACGGCCTGTCGTCCTCATACGCCGTCCATGAACATCTGAATGACGAACTTTGTGAAAGCCATACTTGTTTAATTGACGCACAAAGCTAGCAAAGTTGCCATGCTTAAAATGTCTTGGAAGCATTGTCCTTGAAAACTCATCAACATCGTTGACAATGAAAGAAGCACCATCTGCACCCCAACATAACGTATCTTGATTTGAAGTGCTTTCTTCAAGCATTCTATATGGTACAAAAGCGATAAAAACAGCAATATAAGGAGTGAGTTGACAAGATACTTGATTGTAACATTGCACGGGCCTCTCTCCCATTCTTTTACCGAAAAAGCTTTTGAACAAATTCAGAGATAGGACCAGGACTAGCATGTTTAATGATTCTTTCACGGGGAGCTGTAGTAGTGGTGATAGGTACAACAGCAGTTTGATGCCGTGATTTATTTGAAGAGATGCCATGAAGGTCTTGTTGCTCTATGCTAGAATCATTTTGATGCTGCAATGTCTGCTGAAGTGCTTGATAAGGACAATCATCCAACTGGATAACAGCCTGATCTTGGTCCATGGTAGTAGTAGTAGTAGTATCTTGATGATCATTGCTACATGCAATAGAAGCAGCTTGACGATGTAATTGCATACTTGAAAAGCTGTAAAAAGAGCAAAATAAAATAGTAGAGAGAAGGAGGAAGAAGGTTACTTGTAATATGAAAAGATCTCGATAGAAGCACCCCACTTATATCCACTGATTTTGGGCCTATATATGGCTCCAAGGAGCGCCACCTGTGCTCAGAAGTCTCTCTTTCCGCCTCAAGTGTCCCCCCATTTTCAGTCTTGCTTCCACGGAACCACAGTGTCTCATCATGGAAGGTCTAGCGAGTGCATCAAACAAGTTCATAGTTGCCTATAAACGCGACACGCCTACCAACCTAAAGATCGTCGACATTTACCTCGCCTATATTATGCTTTCCGGCATCTTTCAGTTCATCTATATGCTAGCAGCTGGCACCTTTCCTTACAATGCTTTCCTTTCAGGGTTTATTAGCACTGTAGGCAGCTTTGTGCTTGCAGGTACATGACACTTGAGCATTCTATATCAATACACTGACACGTGTATTCATTATAGCCAACTTGCGTATCCAAACCAACTCCCAGAACAAGGACATGTTTAAGACTGTGTCACCTGAACGGTAAGTGCATTCATGGATATGCAGCATCTTGTAAGAGACTGATGACTGGACATTACACCTAGTGCCTTTGCCGACTTTGTGGTGTGCTCTCTCTTGTTGCATTTCTTTTGTGTCAACTTTTTAGGATAGACTTGTTTCAATATATCAGCCCTATACCAAGCGTGGCCATCTTTGATTCGCCCAATGTCCCGATGTTGTAACGGATGAAATGTTGTCAATTCGGATTAGTTTATGCGTACCCAATGTAATGGATGTACTAGAGGATGCAATTGTGGCTGGATATGACAGGAGAATATGTGGATTGACAATCATTGCTTGTGTTAGTCATATGGCGAGAGGTATCTATCATCCATCGACAGTACCCTTGGTGTACTTTTTACAGTATGGATATCTGGAATCATTGTGTAATCCACTCTATCATCATAACAAAACGTTGGCAACATACGCTGTTTGATATACCCTAGGATCTCTATCAAGTCTAATCCATCATGAAAGCAATCAATAAAGCATACAACATCATTCATTAGATCTAGTTCCTTTCCAATACAGTTTACACTTTGATGATTGTATTCCATGATTACAAAACAAGAAATTGGATAAAGTGATGAATAATGCAGCATGGTTGCTAGGGAGTAAGGGGTGTAAATGGATCCATGTCATTGGCTACGGGAGTCTAAATTTCACAGGCTGCCATCGCTTGGTTGTGTGGGATGAATGAGAGGGCAAAATGGCTTTCTTGACCAGACCAACACCGTGAAAGATTTTCCGCTTTTCCTTCTTCCACTTTTTTTCTTTTCATAACAAGTAACCATGGGCAACGATAACAACAATTCAAAAGATACAGAAATCCAACCACATGAGACGTCACTTGATAGTAGCAATACCAACAATACCGCCCATCCTCCAAGTGACGAGCACCAAGCCGTGACTAGTAATAATCCTACGTCCGAGTCGATCCAGCAACCCTCCTATCAGCAACTGCACGAAGCTATGCTAGCAGCTGTCAACAGTCACGGGGTGGCATCTCTTTCTCCTCATGGTCTTGTTGCAGCAGCAGCAGCAGCAATGGCAGCTGCAGCGGCAGGAGCAGCTTCTTCTTCCAACGCATCGACAATTTCACCTACAGCAAACACTTCCATTACCCAGTCTGAAACACCAACACCACCAGTCCATCACAGCAAACATAAACCTTTGCACGAATTGGATGTCACCAAGAGAGAAAGTATTCGAGCTGCCAATAGAGAAAGAAAAAAGAAATGGCGTATTCATAATGAAGAACGAAGTGAGTTCAGTTTACAACAGAGGAGGGGTCTTGGATGGGTTGATTCACCGCTTACATTGCATTGACACTATGTATTTAGACAAGGACAATGATTTAAGATGCCGAGTCAACAAGCGAGCAACCAAGTTGTATGGCACTGCTGATACTCCAGAAAAACGAGCATGGGCTCAAGAAGAGTTTGAAAAGAGACGACAGAAAAGAATGGAGAAGGAGAGACGCAAGAATGCTATTGACAACGTACTCAGTGTTCCTGGTAGTCCACACATTGACAAAAACCAAGATCTATCATTATCAGAAGCAGTATTGAATGGTGTCACAGATCAGCTTGGTTATTACAACATGCAACAACAACAACAACAGCAGCAACAGCAACAAACTGCACCATTAGTGGATCCTGCTGCTGCTGCCAAGATGTTGGATTTTCCTCCTGAATTACAACGACAATTACTTGAACAATTGAACAACATGATTGTAAGTATGAACATATCAAAAGACAACATTGTATTGATTGTTTACATGTATAGGCTATGACAAACAATGGGGGCAAGTTACCATCATCAAGTACTTCCAACGATGCATCGAATCAATCTCAACAACAACAACAACAACAACCAGAACAACAACAGGAAGAAGATCAAGTGGCTCCCAATAATCCAGAATCAACACAAGAAGAACAAGGTTTATCATCATCTACCAGTGCATCCAACAGTGCCCATAATTCTCCATTACAAGACAAGAGTGAAGAGATGAAGGAAGAAAAAGAGGATCAACAACAACAACAACAAGATGATAAGAAGCCAGAGTATCCTATGGATGCTGTTCTTACATTAATGCAATTGAATGCTGGATGGCGAGAATAGGTTATTCACTCTCTTTATACTATCATTCCCCTTTCATTCCCTGAACTTGATCTTTGCAAATACATTATGCATAAAGCATGTCATCATCATGAACTCCGCGAAGGATAAAATGGGAGCAGATCATATTGGGTGTGTAGATGTAACTCTTTTACTCTTCTTTACAATGAAGACAACCTTGTTTGTTGCAGGCTTTGGACCAAGGACACGTGCTAGAAATCTCGCATGTGAATTCGAAAGGTATAGAGTCCTTTGTTGTCGACAACCTTTTCCCTTTCCACACATATCCACTATCGTCTTTACGTGTTGTCAAACGACTGCAATGGAGAAATGCGTGCCAATGGAGACAGAAACAGTACCTTCTTTTCGCCAATGAACGCTCTCGATCGAATACTATATCCTGACAACAACAGCAACAACAACGAGCACGAACGAAACTTTCTTCCCTTTCATTTATCATGCTTCCTTCTCGTATACTTGATGACGATACGACTAACGACATGACCCGGTAAAGATATGGTCGTCTAGTGCGTTGTGATATTCCAGCACCCAAGAGTGCAAAATCCAGGCAGTAAGCATCTTGTATATGTTACATATGGATCATGACTCTTATAAATCTTAGTTTTGCCTTTGTCGAATTTGAAGATACACGTGATGCAGAAGAAGCTTATAATAAGATGCATGGTCGGCGTATTAATGGATCTCCTATCAGTGTTCAGGCAAGTTGGATATACTTGAGCGCTTTATCATGCTTATATCATTAATATAGTGGGCAAGGAATGCACCAAGTGCTCGTTGGCGTTATGACCGTACTCCTTCACGTCGTCATAGTGGTCCTTCTCGTGGTGGTCGATCACGTAGTTCACGTTCACCTTCTCCACCAGCTCCTTCTCGCTATCGATC
Organism: Lichtheimia ramosa; assembly: GCA_008728235.1. Classification (NCBI taxonomy): domain Eukaryota; kingdom Fungi; phylum Mucoromycota; class Mucoromycetes; order Mucorales; family Lichtheimiaceae; genus Lichtheimia; species Lichtheimia ramosa. The sequence continues at coordinate 357,926 of CP031827.1, read as the reverse complement.
ACGATTTCGTTCATCACCACCACCACCACCAGGAGTTCGACGTGGTGAATATTCTCCTGATGAGATACCTGCTCTTCCTCCTCCTTTATATGTTTATTATTATGATTTTACTTCATCATTGCCACCATTCATGCCATATCAAAACTCAAGCTCCCCTTAATCTAGCACACATGTGATATAAAAGCTACTTGCATAATGGCTCTTAAAGGAATTTATGTATATTGGTACAAGCGGATGAATAATTGGTTTTACAGAAAGGATCGATATCTTTGTGAATGATGATGATGGTTGGGGAATCTTAAAATACACGTCTTTTAGGCTTTGATCTTGAAGCCTTCAGAGTGGAAAGTACAATCTTCCTCTTGGTTCTTGTTGGATGTGACAGTAAGAGTGTAATAGTAAGTAGCGTCGTTATCGATATGTTCATCATCAAGCACAAAGTGATCAGAAAGGGTGAATTCTTCAGTGAAGCTAGAGCTGCCAGTCCACACAGTTTCAACAAATTCAGCCTTGTTCTGATCATCAGAAGAAGCCTTGTACAAGTCAACTTGCTTGACATAACCGGTTTGGGATGTGCTACGATCGCGTTTGGCAGTGATGGAAACATGCTTTCCAAGTTCAACAGTGCTATCCTTGCTAGGTGAAGTTACTTGAAGACCAAAGCAGCCCTTGAAGTATTCAGGGTGATAGAATTGAACATCATCCAAGGACTCGGTATAATAGCTGATACCAGCAGCATCTTGATGAACACCTGATGTCACCTTGAAAGTGTGTGAAGTTTCAAGACAATCAGGACCATGCATGCCATTAATTTGGTTGGTCACCCAAACGCTATATATATATATCAGATATGTATGTTGCTACATGTGCATTTGTGTCACTTACCGATAGTAGTAGAGACCAGCCGTGGCATTGGATGGCATCGTATCATTAATACTGGCTTGCTTGTTCAATTCAAAGTTGCCTGCCCAGACATTTTGTACATATTGAGCGGTGCCATTTGGCATAACTGAGTATAACTATGACATAGGAGTTAGCTTAATGACTTTTTCAAGACCAGTGAAACAAAAACATTGGGCTCAACTTACATCAAGGCCAGTAATGGTCTTTTGGTGGTCATTGGGTTCGCGAGCTATCATTCCCCATATAAGTAACACTAGATTTATTTGTTTGTGTTGCGAATGTACTTACTGACAGTAATGGTGGCATTGCCACCAGCTACCACGACAGTCTCGTTGGTAGGTGTGGTCACATTCAAGCCTAAAATCAAAGGATTAGTGTCGAATTTGGACTGGGAGTCATCAATTAAGAACGACTAGATACCATTACACCACTCGGCAATGGCATCAGCGTAAGCGTCAGCACTAGCCAAAGAAGCAAAAGCTGAAAGTAAAAGAGTCGTAGTTGCAGCAAGAGAGAACTTCATTGTGAAAGTGAAAGAAAGAAAGAAGACCCTTTCGTGTTTATGTGCAGCAACAAGGAAGAACAAAGAGAAAAAAAGAAAAGGAGAAACACCACCTGTTTGTAGAAATAGCGCATGTTGACCGCCCTAATGTTGCACAAGTTGGGTGACATGCACAGGTGTGTTAATTGGCAACCGACAATGACAGCATTGCAATTATGGTAGATTGTTTCTCAGCCATTGCAGTTTTCTTCAAGTCGCCATGATGCTAACTTTGAATGTCGTCTTATGATATGGAGATCATATCACTTGGCAATCGATCTGATTAAAGCTCAAAGGGGTTATGTGTGTGTGAAAGAGAGCATGTAAATGAGAAAAAGATAATGGCCATGTCGGGATTGACATGGATTGTATCACATTGAATTTTATGGTGATGAGATATAAAAAGATCAAAGGCCGACTTCATTGCCTAGCCTTTTACCATTACCATTGTTGTCATTCATCAAACACGACGATAGTTTATGCTAATCCCACAAGATTGGTAGACTAGTTTTCCTATCATCACCCTGTTGTAAACATCCCTGAAAACCCTGCTGATGTTATCATATGCTAATCAAGATTTATTCAGCAGGAATAGTCATGTCAATAAAGCTAAAGTAGTGTTGCGCAGTAGATGTAAACTTGTTCAAGGTATGGGTATGTATATCATAAACACTAGTCTCCAAGTGTAGCAAAGGCAGTGCCGTGGTAAAGAATAACTCGTAGATGGATATGATGATGTATGAAAAGCAATTCAAATACGCGTTTCGAAATGTCCTTGTTGTCTTGCAATGAATGATGTGGAAGATACCTGAAAAAGAGATGCTTAATGTATGTACACTAAAGTATCATGTCCACGCACAGTAGAGTTACATGTTGTCAATGTAAAAGTTCATCAAGATCGTCTTTGGCATGATGTATCTGATTCAGTTTTGGTGACGATGATGATGATAATGAGATAGGTTGCATTGATTTACTGGTAGTTGGAATAGGTGTTGTTGGAGAAAATGAGAAAAGATCGTCGTCCTTGGAGCCGAGATTGATCAAATCAGGTAATTGTTGTGAGCCAGGCCGTCCAGCGGCAAAATCCGCCCATCTTTCAGATACTTCTGATTGTGTAAGTTGTTGTATTTCTGCTTTGTCCACACGTTTGTTGGATCGATAGCTGGTATGTGTTTTGCTGGAATCAGTTCTTGTTCCTGTTGATGTGTTGGAAGTTCCCATAAGCTTGAGTGGAGGATATTCTTCGACTCTTCCCATCCGAATGCGGGAAAGGGGCTCTCTTCATCATTGTAGTACTTACGACGTGATCGAGGAAAATGACTAGTAGTAGTAGCAGTAGTAGTAGGAGCTGGTTCATCGGTTGCCTTGATCCATCCTCCATCATCACGTTTGATCCAGAATGTTGTACTCTTTTGCTTTTCCACTACATCATGTGCATAGGCAAGACGAGAATCATCCCATTTCACCACTTGTTTCGGTGTTCCCCAGCCATCTGGTATCACATCATCAGCCATTTGTACACGTTTAGCAGTAATGATAGGTGCTTCTTTAGCCACTTGACGCCATGCATGTTCATAATTGGAAGCACGAGCTGAAGTAGTAGTACCATGTCCACTGACAGAGGATGATCCATTAGAACTACTATCACTGGATGACCGAGAACCAAAAGATGATCGTGATTGCCATGATATGTCAAGAGTGGATCCCCAGCCACCAAGATCTCCAGTTGATGAAGAAGCAAATGTGGATTCATCATCTTGATGGATGCTGTCATCGGATGGTGAAGTGTTGTTCTCTTCCTGTTGTGATGGTTGTTGTTGTTGTTGTTGTTGCACAATCGTGTTGTCAAGTCGCTTTGTGATCGACTCGTGATCCTCCTCCTCCTCTTCATCTACTGTGGATGCTGGTTCAGGTGTAGTGTTCGACGTTGCTAAGCATAAGCTAATCAGCATCCAGAGTGTTTCACCCATCCATGATGATAGTTTACTTACGATCAGTATCCTCTGACGACTCCATATCATGTATTGCATGTTGGATACATTCCAAAGAGGATGCATTTGATGCTGGTATCTGATTGGTTGCTGTTGACTGAAGCATGCTGCTGGTATCTTCTGGAATGGTTGATGTTGTTGTCAAATGATCTGGCTTGTGTGATGGATCGTCATGTTGTCCTGATGTTTTCTATAGCATGCAAATAGGTTAGACAACAGCATCCATTGTGTGACAACAAAAATCTTTAGCATCCTACCTTGATATCATCCAAAAGTGATTCCAACTGAAACAAATCCATATTCAATGCCTTTGCCAATTCCATCAGCTCCTTGCCTGTCACCATACGATCCTCTGGTGTATGTCCTTCTTTAGCCAGTCCCAATATACCATCACGATGGAATGTCAATGTCTCCATATTCGAGCGTGCATGTCGATAAATTTGAGCGTGTCGAGCCAGAAAAGGTACATCAACCATATGAGAATATCCACGTAAAGTAAGATGCTCAAGATGATAAGGAGCAGCAGATCGTACAAAGTTGAGAATGTCAACAGGTCGAACATCAGTGTCATTGCCAATAAAAGTCAACGAATGTAAACTGTGGACTGAAGGTGAATCTTGTAAGACTTGAACTGTTTTAGCTCCCACACCTTTGCAGTAAATGATGGTCAATGATTCAAGCTGAGATATATGTTGCAAGAGCTTTGTAGCGATATCATTTGTGATATTGGGACAGCCAGACAAGTAGAGATATCGAAGATGAGTCATGGATTGTTCGAGTATTTGACACAGTTGTTGATCATCAATGAGAAGATGTGTAAAAGTAATCGATCGTAAACTGAATGTCATGTGCTGAATAGGTGCCATGTGATCGTATTGTTGATAAATAGCATGTCTTTTTGCAGCATCAGGATGTTGTCGTATCATCAATTCTGTGAGAAATTGTGCATCCTTGATAGACAAAAGAATCCCCTGACCTGTGATATATCGAGCATCTTCAAGGCAAAAGGATCGCAAGTTGGGGAATGCACCAAAGACTTGACGTAAATGATCATCTTGTATATCAATGGCATTGGATAATGTCAATTCTTGTAACGTGCTCAATCCACCTTGGCAAAGCTTATCAAAGCTAGTTTGTGATGTATCAGCCATTGACATGTATAGCACTTTGAGAGCTGGATAGCGTGATGGATAAAGAATGTAACTGCCAAACAACTGAATATGTGTAACTGATGCTGGTAAGAGTGGAACTGTTGGAATGGCTGTGGATGATGATGACTGCTGACCACTTTGTGGCGAACCAATGATACAGATACTCTTCAAACGCGGTAGATGAGATGCAATGAGTCGTAAGTGTGTCGATTGTAAATGCCAGCCATACAAGCTTAATGTGTCCACCATTTCACATTGTTGTAATACTGCAAAGATAATCTGAGGACTGGCAAGTGGACATTGAGCATGAGAAGCGTGTACTGCTTGTACAAGTCTCATAGCTGGACGGGTGATACTGTTGGGTTGATCTGACGATATACAAAGATTCAAGTCTCTCACACGTAAAGCAGTTTGCTTGTTCTTGTGTATAGCTTGCAAGAAACTTCGAAACGCAACAGGTCCTGCAAACTGGGGTTCTCTCCAAAGAACATTCATGGCAGCAATGGTCCAGGCCCGATGGACAATACAAGTCTCGCGGAGATCGCGTTGAGTTGGCAGCATGGCAAAGATCCTTTCAAGGACAGCATTCGGCAATCTCAAACACTTTGGACCTTGCAATGTCAAGCCAGAAAGCAAGCTCTCTTCAGTGATCATTTTTGGTAAAGGAAAAAGAAGAAAAGAAGAGCAAGAAAGTGAAAATGTGGTCGACGCGTAAAAAATTCCAATGCATTCACTTGCATGCACGTCCTTGTTTACTGCTATGATGCAATCTGGATTTCATTCTACTAAACATACGTAGCACTTGCTCGTATCGAAGGATTTATCATGTCTTTTCTTATCCTTCATGATCCATCATCTAATATCAAGTGAAATGCCTCTGTAGTAATAGTACAAGTAGTGTAGCCATCATCCTTTACCCACTTTTTTGTCACTGTAACTGAATATAAGAGAGAATCTCGTTTCATGTGATTAAATGCTGTTATAAACATCGTCTTGTATATCTGTCATGCAACAAGCTGTCATTCATGCATTAAAGGAGGTACTTGTAAATCACTTCATGCCGCTCAAAGCCCCGCATACCTCATTGGCCAGTGCGTAATAGGCGTACAATTCATTCTCACATGTCATATCTTGCATGTTCATATCTTTTCGATACACTATTTTGGTGGTTTAATCACTGGTGGGTGTCACTGAAATGAAATGAATGTTAGAATAACGTGCAGGAGTGATAAAGAAGCATGCAGGAACTTGTGATATACGTGTTACAAAGATCCTTAATCCAGAAGGTTGTCCCAAACTTGCTCAAATATGTATACGCGTGGGGATCACAAAGAGAAAGCTGTTGTCCAGCTAATCCTATCAATAAGCCATAATGATCAACACCTTTAATGGCAAGCAAATGATGAATCGGAGCTAAAAGTCGACTGACATTTGTGTGTGTGAGAGAGAAACTATGTATGGCTGGTGTAACAAAGCATGGCTCGTGTGCATAAGCGAATCCGAGGAAGCACTCCGATCGACTACTCATGCTACCAACAAAAGCCAACTTGTCAGCCACTCTATATAAGCCAACCAATACTACAACACCTCTTTTGTTCAGGTACATAAGATGATAGAATAAGATTGCTAATCATGTGTGAGAGATCAAATGACCCCGTATTCCTTATGGATCGCCCAGACGTGTAACATTGACACAAAATTACAATTCCAATTGCTTTTTCTATATTCTGTTTCTAGCATATTTCAATAGGATAATGAAGACTAAAATTGGAACATCTTCAAGGGGGTTTGATCTTGTTGAACATCATATTCGGCAAGTATATCATGGCATATCCTGCTTTGTACGTGGATGTAAATGTCTCGTGCGGTACAACCAAACATCTTTTGATGTCTCCTCTCCTTACAAATAGGTCTAATATTCAAGGGACCGTTCCTGTGCTCGGATGAAACCCGAAAAGCGAGATGAGTGGCAAAAAGAAGGTCCCTAACTATTTGTATTGTTTGATACCCACGATTCCATTTGTTTTGAAGCACATGTTATAGTGTAGTTGAAAGCAAATACTTTATTACAAAGTGACAATATATACTACAATTATGAGAGAGAGAGATCACAGTGATAAGTGGTGCAAACACACGTGTTCTCGGTCTGAAATACAAAAGTGCTATTGGGTAGCTACAAGAGTAAGGGTCATGCACAACCAGTAGCGTGTGTACAGATCAAGTTTGGTTTGCCGGAGATACCAAGTTGCGCATCTCTTCTTTCTCTTACAAGTTTCCTAGCACCACTTTTATCATTCTCCTCTCTTTTTTTTCTTGACAGTGTTCACATATTCTCCTCTCCTTCTGTGGTTCATTATCCACTCTGGTACGCTTCCATGTTGGCTGCTGAAGGTTCTTGTTCCAACTCGACTGCGTCCCAGTCAACACTGGATAGAGCTACTGCTATTGCTGTTGGAAAGGATAACGACCTTGCTTCAAACGACGATTCCCATAACGACCCAATCGACTCTCTAGTAGAACAACCTAATGCAACAACTACTTCAGCAACACCTGAAACCAGTCATCGATCGTTACGTAGGTCACTACACGCTTTGGGAAACAAGGTTTCTCGACAGCAACAACGCACAGTTTCACCTCCTCCTCCTCTATCACCTAATCGCGCCATTTATAAACGACCATCGGATGACTCGATACGATCCAACTTTTCTTCGACAAGTTCAGTCTTCAGTACAGCCAGTAGAATATCAAAGCTTCCTCATGCTGTCAAGTCTTCGCTTGTGTCAGTCAAAGACTATGTTGCTGCAAAGTCGCACCGTAGTAGACGTACCATGATTCACAGCCCAACTACTACAAACACCGTTATCAATGGTCGACAAAGCCAACAGTCATCATCCAACAGTGAGCATCATTCATTCGCTTCACGATTTAGACGAAGAGCTCCAAGTGTGATGGGTTTATCAAGCATGTTCTCCAAAGAAAATGCTCAAGTGTCCAATGTCAGTCCAAGTGTTTCTTCAATTCATTCTCCTGCTAATGAGGAACGACCACCTTCATCATCAAAAAGACGATTGGCTGAAAGGAGGAATAGTGTACTTGATGTGGCAGCCAGATTATTGCATACACGCGATCGACCAGTATCATCTGCTATTGGCGATGTCAAAGTTACACCTGATGATGATGATGATGATGTCAAAGTGGAGCAGGAGGAAACAAGTGGTCGACTTGACAATATGATTCAGCAAAACAAGACAGCCACTTATGATGAAAAAGCCATTGGAACACTATTATTTGGAGTCGACATTGAAAACATGGAATTCTTTGATCAAGATCCATCAAAATCAAGAGCATCCAGTATCATTTCAGGTAAAGTTTCATTGGATTGGATACATGACAATAAGCTATATTCATACGTCTATATGAACAGATGCCAAGAGTGATCATGTTACAGCATCGTCTTCATCCAAAGAAGTAATCTGGGATCAACATAAGCGAGCAAAGTCGTACCAGGTAGGTAAAAAAAGGGAGGAGTCATGCAGAATTATTGGACGAAGCGCGCGATAATAGGGCAAAGGGGGTGATGATCATGATTCACAAACTTATATAAATATATCACTACAGGAAACTGGCAGGATACCTTCTCTTAGACAACTTGCCAACGGACAATATCCAGCATCATCCAACAACACTACAGTATTGGACACGCATATACCACCTATCCCTACTCCTGTGAACATGAAGTCATCTTCAACAAATGACAATGACCATGTTGTCCCTCCCTTTGTTACTCAAAAGACAACAGTTGCCAAACATAACAACAACAATGCTTCGTACCACACCATTCTTGTCACTGCTACACTCACAACATTACACAGCAAATTGATCAGCGACTGTGACCACTTGCTAGAGACGACAATGCTTCCTTCTCCTTCTTCCAACTCGGAATCACATCGGGTCTTTCCCGAAAACGCCTTGTTCAGTATTGCAAGCGACTTGCGCAAAATGTCAGATATGGTCACTTGGGAATCATCCACTGATGACAACAGTCCTGTCAGCCAAAAATCCGTCACACAGTTCTTTCAAGCACTCAATGATCAGATTTCCCAAGGTGCATTATGTGCTTCTTCAACAAACAAAGCACATAAAGGAGAAAAGAAGCAACATGACACCCAAATACTTGTCAAGGAGATTGTAAGTTTCCATTGACCATTGGGATACCATGATGACTGATGGGTTTATTTAGATATCTTCTATGAAGCAAATGGTCGAATTATGTGTTTGTCAATATCACAAAGTATCTGAAAAGGCACTGGTGATCCCTTGCAAAGGATACAAGGTCGAAGGCAAAAACAAGTTTGGATCTACAGCAGATGACTATGTGGTGGATCAAGAGACAAGCCCCTTGTTACAAGAGTATCTGGATGGCAAATTGGAGCACATGGATCAAGATGCTTGCTGGTTCAGAAACCATTTCGTCAACAAAGACTATGCAACATTTCTTGGCTATCGCAGTGAGAATGAACCCATCATGTTTTCTGCTCTTTGTGATCAAAACGAGAAGCTCTTTCGACTGATTGTGCGAGATAAACAAGTATGTGTTTACGATGGATGACAACGTATCTTGTATTCATTGCTCTACTACAACAGGGGCCTGATGTACGCAAGACAATCAATGATGCATTGCTTTTACGTGCAGTACCAGCCAAAAGTCTACATGTTCCTGATGGTACTTGGAAAACGATTGCAGAGACCATGCTCGATTTACCATTTGATCGTATGAAGAAGATTGATGCTGCTACCATGGTATCATCTGGATTGGAAAAGGAATTGCTTATGCTTGATGAGCAAGCTGTAAGTAACATCCATACGCATTGCTATATATGCTCATCATGATCTATATCCAGGTACATCGTCGTTACAAATGTGGAGTGTTATACATCAAGGATGGGCAAACCAAAGAAGAAGAATGGCTCGCCAATACAGATGACTCGGAGGCATTTGACCGATTTCTAGACATTCTTGGACACAAAGTGGAGTTGCATGGATACACAGGATGGGCTGGTGGTCTTGATACCAAAAGTATGTGTACTACTACTATTAGATTGGATACCATTTGGACTGATTGTGTGCTTTTTTAGGTGGAGATTCAGGGGAATATACCTATGTCAATGAATGGCATGGCCATGAGATTGCGTACCATGTATCCAGCTTGATTCCATCCCGTCCAGGAGATAGGCAGCAAATACAAAAGAAACGACATATCGGAAATGGTGAGCAAATTGGCAATATTCAATGTCTGCAACATATCACTTACACGTGAGAATCTAGATATTGTCTGTGTTGTATTTGTCAAGGGGCAACAGCCATTCAATCCTGCAGCTATCAAGTCACAATTTCTGCATGTATTCATTGTTGTGCATGAAGACACGTGGCAAGGTCAAATCGGATGGAGGTAAAAGTATAAGCTATATGCATTCCAAACTATGATTGACTTTTATGTGCATATTACAAGGGTCGAGGTGGTGACGATTGACAGTGTACCCAACTTTGGTCCCCCATTACCTACCAATGCTATCTTTTTCGATGAATCTGAGTTGCAAGCATTCTTATTGGCAAAATGTAAGTCATTTAATACAATGTCTCTATTGGTACATAACTCATATACTTGTATTAGTGATCAATGCAGAGTATGCCGCATACAAATCACCCAAATTCATGCAACCTATGGCTCGAGCACGTGAAGGCATTCTCACACGAATTGTGGATCGTGGATACAAGATTGCCAAAGATCCTGAGATATCATGGTTTTCTGGATTCAACAAGACACCATCCACATCATCCGATCGTAGTTCAAGAAGCACACGTAGCAATTCAAGTGATTTTATTGCTCCAACACCATCACGATCAAGTATCTTGAGAGATTTGTCTGAGAACATATCAGCAGGTATCGCTCGTCGACGCAGTGGACATGAACCATCTGAATCTAGAACACAAACTGCTAAAGCTGTCAAGTTACGAAAAGGAAAGGCAACACGATTATCCAATGGTAAAAGCAGTGAGAGTGAATCACAGTACAAGGATGCTAATGATGGCTATTATTTAGTACCTTCCCAACAACAACAACAATCAAGGAGTCGCTCAGAGCAGGATCTCATGCAGTCTCCCATGCTGACAGCATCTCGATCCAGTGGGGCCATTATTCAGAACACGACTAGCAGAGCAGGTATGTACCTTGTTTTTCATTGATGTTTTCAATAGGCTCATTCATCCAATTAAAGAACGACAACCTATTTCGTATCGTTTCTTTACTTCTATCGGAGGTGCAAGTCGAAGACGACATCCATCGCATCAATACGAGTCTTCCAGCAAGACCAAGAGGACCTGATTTATTATTATTTCTTTTAAGCATCATATCACTTTTGTCCCTTTGTGAAACGAGTATATCCTATAGATCATTTGCTAGTACTATTGTTTCCTCATCCTATTATGTATTTTGCATTCATATCATAAAGTAGATGTGACTAATCTGCTCACGCATATATAATAATCCATCCACTGCTTGAACTATCCAGTCATTGTAGATGTATCTCATTCAAGTATAATCAAGATTCACTGTTTCAGCCAATACCAGCAAGGGGATCATAAATAGTCATAGTGATCGCATAACATCATTGTTCAAGAAGAGTAAGGTCAAAACCAAGTTACAAAAAGGGGATGTTGTTGGATCAAAGGGATGGGGGAGTACAAGGAAAGATGATTGGCCAATGCAGCTGCTGCTGCCTGTTGGGTAATGTCAGCTCTTGACTGCATGTTCCGCGTATGTAATAGCTTCTTTCACCTTCTTGTTCTACTATTATGAGACTCGTTGTCACAACCGATACCGATCAGCTTTACAACCTTGAAATTGACAGCTCCATGGCTGTTGAAGACTTGAAGGCCTTGTTGGAAAGTGAGGTAGGTCAACATGGAAAGAGTGAGAAACTTGGTCATGTTCAATACGAACCGCATGCCAAATATACACGTCAAAGTCAGGAATCCCACCCGAACAACAAGAGCTTGTACACAATGGTCGAGTGCTTGATGAAGCCAAGAAACTACTCCAGGAGTATGGTGTCGCTCAAGACGATCTCATTCTGATGCAACGTAAAGCAGTTGGAACACCTGCAGCTGGTGGTGCTGGTACTGGTGCTGCTGCTTCTCCTGCAAGGTACATTTTCTTGATTCATTGTCTTGTTTGAACAAAGAACACAGAAGGATATACTAATTGATATGCTATAGTAATCCCAACTTTGATTTGATGCGTCAACATGTACTTCGTGATCCAAGACTTTTACAACAACTTGCCAATGTAAGTTTGACTATCCAACAAGTGGGGGAGCATGACATGATGATCATGTAACTAATATCGCGTTGAATCATGCATAGGCCAACCCCGAGCTTGCACGTGCTGCTCTCAATGATCCCGCTAGGTTTTCATCCATGGTGCAACAACTTGAACAAAGCCGAAGACAAGCTGAACAACAAAGACAAACCATGATGGCAGCTAGTAGTGATCCATTTGATATTGAAGCTCAAAAGCGTATTGAAGAAGCGATTCGTCAAGAAAACATTGCTGCCAATTTGGAAGCTGCCATGGAATACAATCCGGAATCATTTGCTCGTGTAAGTATACACTGTGGCTGAGAGAGACTTTTGTACCCTATTCTGATCACATATTGTGTCCTAGGTCACACGTTTGTACATCAATGTAGAGATCAATGGACACAAGCTCGTGGCACTCGTTGACTCGGGTGCACAAAGTACAGTCAGTAAGTAGTCATACTTTTTTTCTCCTTACTCTTACTGATGATAATTCTAGTGAGTCCTGAAACTGCTGAGATGTGTGGATTAATGCGTTTGGTGGATACTCGATTCAGTGGCGTGGCAAAAGGCGTTGGTACAGCAAACATTCTTGGACGTGTTCACAGTGCACAAATGAAATTGGCAAAGGACTTTTTTATTGCATGCTCGTTTATCGTTGTCGAAGGAAAGGGCTCGGAGTTGTTGTTTGGTTTAGACATGTTGAGACGGCATCGTGTAAGTCATCTTGAATACTTTTATTAGATGAATGTACTAATTTATCATTCAATATAGGCATGTATTGATCTACGGAGGAATGCTTTGACCTTTGATGATTGTGAAATACCCTTCTTGAATGAGCATGAACTTCCAGAGAAGCAGAGAATGATTGAGGTAAAGGGGTGGCAGGCGGGCTTTTTGAGTGTGTTTATGCATTATTGGATCCTTACAAGGAGTACGGGATGCGGGATTATATAGATTCATGGCAGTGCAGAAGATGAAATGCCGACTGAAGCACGAACTGCCGGTCCACAAGCTGCAGCCAATGCTGTAGGGTCTTCATCCCGAGATGCAGCATCAACATCATCAGGAGGTACCGCCCAAACACAGCAGCAACAACAACAAGCACAACAATCATCTCAACAACAGCAACAAACATCATCACAACAAGGCAAGTGAATCCATATACAAATTGAATGATTTATCAACTAACACTAAGGAAATAGAAAGCAAATATCCAGAAGACCATATCAGTATCTTGATGAATCTTGGTGTCAGTCGTCAGGTACGAATGAATGAATGGTGTGAGCTGATATTATGGATGACTGATGTATATATACACACACTATCTGCAACCATATATAGGAGGCAATCCATGCGCTTGACATGGCGTCAGGAAACCCAGACTTGGCTGCAAGTTTGCTATTTCAAATGTGATCATTTCCGTGTTTTTGAAATTCCTCGTTTAGATAGTTTACTGCTCCTTCTTTTCTTTCTTATTTCCAGGTCCCTTTTTTCACTTTCTTCCTCTTTTCTTTCTTTCACTTGACTCATATTTCCCACTTTACACGATTCTCTATCTGGTCACTGCAACGCCAAAATAAACACGCCATATGGTCAGAACCAACACTTTAAACTATCCTCTCGATAACTAATATGTGCCTATTCCAGAATACTGCACGACATACAGCTGATCCCGAAGAGTTTTATGCCAAACACGAACGCATCGGTAAGAAACAACCTTGTCCAATGCCAATGCCATGAGCCAACACGCTTTATACTATAGGCAAGGGATCGTTTGGTGAAGTGTTTAAAGGGTAAGGGCAAGGAGATGACTTACAGGGGTGCGCGTAAATGAAGGAGAGAAAAAGAGACAAGCCAATGGCAATGAAGAAAAGGGGGGTGGGAACAACTGTTGCTAACGACACACACTTGTCTCTCTTGTATAGCATCGACAAGCGAACACAAAGACCTGTTGCTATCAAGATTATCGACTTGGAGAGTGCCGAGGATGAGATTGATGATATTCAGCAAGAAATAGCTATTCTCTCGCAACTCGACTCACTCTACGTGACAAAGTATGTCTTTCTATATTACATAATGACAACGCATTGACCTATTCTTATCATGTAGGTACCATGGATCATACCTTAAGGATAGCTCACTATGGATTGTGATGGAATACTGCTCAGGTGGTTCATGCAGCGATCTCGTAAGTGAAACATTTTCGCCGTATTTGTCCATGTGATGGCTCAATCGAATGTATAGATGAAATCTGGACCCATGAAAGAAGAATATATTGCCATCATTCTGCGTGAATTATTGCGTGGTCTCGAATATCTCCATGGTGAAGGCAAATTACACAGAGGTAAAAGATCAACATACCCAATCTTTTGGTAACATTCTTTTTCTGACAAAAGTGACTTTTTAGATATCAAAGGTGAGCAAGGAGGAAACATGTCAAAAAGAAAGGAGAACCAGAGTGCGAGAGTGAGAGAGGAGATCAATGGGATCGTATGATTGATGTTTCGTAATTCATTATAGCTGCCAATATCTTGCTTGGTTCCAATGGCGAAGGTAAAGCTTTATTTGATGATGATGACACCTAAATCTGATGACTGACATGACTTGCTATAGTGAAATTGGCTGATTTTGGCGTGTCTGGACAGGTACATACTCTAGGATCCATATTATATTGAACAACAAATTGACCTCGTGATTCATTCTATTCCAGCTCACAGCAAGTTTGACAAAGAAAAACACATTTGTCGGCACACCGGTAAGTCCAATTGTCATTCTGTTGGGGGGTCGGGAAAGCAGTTGGAGCATATGATTTTGGGGATACTGAGAGCACAGACATGTTTGACGTTGATTCATGATCTTCTTACTGACTTTCTCTTTCACAATGATAGTTTTGGATGGCACCTGAAGTGATCAAACAATCAGGCTATGATTACAAGGTGAGCAAGGATACTGACTACTTTTGGACATATATTGATTGTGAATGGTATATCTTTATAGGCTGACATTTGGTCCCTTGGTATCACAGCTATCGAACTGGCCAAAGGAGAACCGCCTTATGCTGACATGCATCCAATGAAAGTTCTTTTCCTTATACCCAAGAATCAACCACCCCAATTGACTGGCAATTACAAACAAGCATTTCGGGACTTTGTTAATGCATGCTTGCAGACTGATCCAAAGCAGGTGAGTAAAACGAAATGTATCACACAAGGTTGTTCTAGAATACTAAAACGCGTGCTTTTTTCTTCTTTGAATAGCGACCAACAGCCAAAGAACTCTTGAAGCACAAGTTTATCAAAGGAGCCAAGAAGATCTCTTATCTCACGGAATTGATTGAAAACCATGAACGATGGGCATCCAAGCATGAGTCTCGAGAAAGTGATGGTTCTGAAGATGACTCAACGTAAGTCTTTTTTTTTCGGTTGAATGGGCAAAAAGGCAAAGTAGCGGATGTTTTTATATGTCTAACCATGTTACACAAATCAGCATGGAACCTCCCGATGATGATGGATGGGATTTTGGTACTGTTCGACAATCTTTACCACCAGCACCTAAGCAAACAATGGGTCTACCAAGTTCAGCAGCTTCAAGTCGTTATTCGCTCAATTCATATGGTGGCAGTACTCAATCGATTCTTGGTAATGAGCGTCGTCCACTTCCAGCTTCTCCATCAGGACAATTAGGTGGTGCACGACCTATGAGCAAGTCACCTGCTTTAACTCGTACTAGTGATTCTCGGGTAAGATTGAAAATAATTGACTCTTGGGACAACAAGTAACATGTTTCATTATAGAGCTCCATGTCAAGCAATACCTTGTATAGTGAATCTGACGATGGATCAGGCCAAAACACTGTTCGTGCAATTGATTCCAAATTCATGTCTCGCAATGATATCCATCACCAGCAGCACAATTATACCCATCACCAACAACTTCCCAGCAGCAGTCCTTCTACTCGAAGCATGCATTCTTTGAAGAGTGAATCTATTCTAAGAGATGCTGTTGCTCCAGCACTTATCAAGGTAAAACATCACTTACATGAAAGGGATCTTGACTCATATCTATGGGATGAATAGCTTCAGAATGGTACCAGGAGTCACAAATCGCAAGCAGCATTGGAAACACTACGACGATCATTTCAACAAGCTGAACGAGAATGTCCTGGCACAACACAGTATCTTTTTGAAGAAATGTACCGTTGTATGAAGAATAATGGATGAATGACATTGATATATCCCCAACACGCATACGCATATCACGCACACTACTACACAAACACACACCCAACGCAATTGCACATGCCTTCATCCTTACACACCACAATATGGCACAAGAAAAGAAACAACGAATGTGATTTTTTAACGCTTTCAATGCGATCCTTTGTACACATACATACGACTATATTGGAGAGTGATGTGATCAATGTGGAGAGTGGGGGCTATTGTTGCATATCATGCAAAAGATCCAGTATGGTAGCAGCTGACCAAGCTTGCGAAAAGCATGAATCCCAACATGTCTCGCCATTCTTATTTGTAAGTTCTGGTAATCCAGCCCAAGTACTCTTTTCAATCTCTTGACGATGAGCATGCAACACACGAGCAATATCCAAAGAAGAAAGAGCACCAAATTGATATGCAGCACGTAAATAGTAACCAACAGGCCATATCCATTCTGGTCCTTGATGATAATTACGCCCTTTAGCAGTATCAAAGTCATCAGAATCTTCACCATTGATGTAATATGGGCGATAACGCATGTCGGCTGGATCAAGTGTACGCATGCCTAAGGGGGCGAGCAACACATTGTGCATCAATTGTAGGCATTGTTTGGCATGTTCTCGATTAAACAATTCAGGTGCAACAACCATGGCAACACACAAATTGGGCCTAAATTGATATTCTGTATATGGTTCAGTAGCTCCATAGACATCCTTGTATATTCCTCTCTTGTGAATAATAGATGGATCAACAGCATAGTTTGTGTCTTGTTCGGGTTCTACAATTAAGGAGTTAAGACATCAATGGGCTAAAAAGAATGGGAGTTTGATTTGGGGGGAAATACATACCTCTTGGCACATAATAGATGCGTTCAAAGTTACTTTGTAAGAGATCATTCCATTCAGAATACGTAATTGTTTTTCCGTTGGCTTATTGTATGCAGGTCAAAGGCAACAAGGAGGTGAAAGTGAGCGAGGGAGAGAATGCAATGTCAATAAAGTGAACCTTGTTTACATACCTTGGTCAACACCCTTCCATGGAAAGACGTGAGTATTATCACACAATGATGACAACCAGCGCAGTGTGCTCTTGAGTAATCCAGTGATTTCAATGGGAGCTCCATCACGTGGTGTGCCAGGATACCCCTTGTTGCCAGCTCTTTCACTTTCGCCCATTTTATCCATCCACGTGCCACAATTCCAGATATTGCCGCCGATCAACACACCACCTGATGACCAATCTACTTGAATATCAATATTGAAGCCTTCATCCTTCATTTGCTGATCAATAGCAGGTCCAGCATTATGTTCTCGAAAGTGGATCCCTTTGGCATGTTGTTGCATGATCTCTTGTATCAATTCAGCAAGTGTACACTCCCAATTGTATCCATGATCATGTGATACCCATTCATAGTCGCGAGGAAATCTACGTGGAATCATAGCACCCAAGATTGTTTTGCCATCAGGTGCAAGTGTATAATAGTCTTGAACTGATTGCATAAACCACCAAACAGCATCACGTGCATTGTATCTTGGATTTCGCCCAGCATCTAATAGATTTGGCAACAGCCCATAGCGTAATGTTGATGCAAAAGAAAGAATATGTTGTCGAGCAGCATGCCATTGACCAGTGACCATGAGTAAACCACGTAAAGAAATGAATACATCTCTTCCCCAAGTGCGCATACAACCATGTGTAAAGTGTGGCAGTCCAGCAGCAAGTGTAGGCGTGATGTTGACTGGTTCAAGAGAAGTGGATGGCACAATACCCAACATCTGCACACTACAAAGTGCAAGCTGATGGATGAAAGGATCAAGACTTGAATGTACAAATGGTGCCATACATTGCAGAGCATGATCTCGTACATGTTCATATGCAGTATGCACAGCCATGCTAAAGTACTTTGGAACCAAAAAGTCAGGCAATCCTCGAATCACATCAAAACGTGAGCTGAACCAGTCAATCAAGGGCTTCAAATGATGATGCTGGAAGTTTTTCTGATACAATTCAAGCCGATTTTGAATATAATCCATAGCCCAATGGCCCTTGCGCAAGTTGTCACAGAATGGATGACCAAGATCATTGTCACGAATAATAGGACGCAATACAGCCATGAATCCTTCCAATCCAGCATATGTCATCTCACCATATCCAGGAATGTTGTAGACACCACCACTACCACCTGTGGAGTCATATTCTTCCCCTTGGCATCGATACAACACCACATTACAATCAAGCAAATCGAGTGATTCCAATACTGATTCCGGCATGTTGGTGACCAATTGTGTAACGTTGCTCTGATCATGGATCTGTGCAAATGTTTGGAACACAAGAATGGATCCCGGTGTAAAATCAGATGGCAATTCAATCTCAATGTAATGATCATCTTTGTCGTGGATACATGGCTCAGGCAAATCTGCAAGCACACTTGGTAAGCCAACAAGATACTTTGTATCCAAAGGAGTTGCAGCTGTGTCAACATGTATAGATGCTCCAAATAGATATGATAAACGAGTGCGATGCAAGCGAATGGGATCAATTGGACCATGTTTATCAGGAAAAGAGCATCTTGCCACCAACAAATAGCCATCATGTGAATGTGGATGCTGACGATGCACCAGCACATAATCGCCTTCATGATGTACATGCACTTCTCGATATCCTTCCACTGCCATTTTCATGTGCAAATGCTGAAGCTTTTCCTTCATGCGCATAATACCTGTTGTAGATGCATCAATATGTGGCGAATATTGTCGCTTTTCAGCTACAAGGTCTAACAAGTGTGGATATATCTCATCATATCCCTTAACACTGCCTGTTGCACAATCTGCAAATGCCACCAGTGCTGAATTGGCCAATGCATCCTATTACACAACATGGATCAGCATGACTATTTCATGTCATTGATATGATATTACTCACTTCTGCAGTACGTAATTGGAATGGTGTCTTGTTATCGTGTGTACAATCCATGAATAAGGCACGAGGCATGCTACCATGCTCAATTGGGATAATCATATATTCATCACCATCTTTGATGATCCTTTTCCAGCGAATGAATTGATCCATGCTACCCACTGGTTTTCCACCATGACGATGAACAAGTCTTGACATTTCATGTGGATCCCAAGCTTGCATGGCTTCACGAATAAGTGCATGAATACCAAGACGCGATACGAAATGTTCATCCATATCAGGTGATCCTGTGAACAATTCAGCAATGACATACAAGTCTGGTCTTACACGACGTGCACAATCCAACAAGTATTCGGCTACATGCAAAGGTGTTGAATGACAATTGTCGATACGAATACCATGGAAGAGTGATGCTACTTGTTCTGTATACTTGCGCATGTGATCCCATAGCCATGGATTGTCATTGTATGATTTGCCATAGCGCAACTTTACACAATCACCCCAACAAATGACTTGTCGCCGGAGATAAGCACGAGATTGTGGACTTGCAAAGTCTTCTAAAGGATCCGCATTCCATATCCATCCATTATTGGCTACCTGAATAGTCTTGCTTACACGAGTAAAATAGCTTTCTACCAGTGGAGAGCTAGATATAGGATCTTATCAGTCATATGATGTGCCCAACACAACAACAATTAGATCATACCTTGCACTAATCTCACCCCATTTTGGCCCATTGTTATCGATTCGGAGATACATGATCCGGTTCTTGATGTTATCCAATGCAATCTTGACGTCGTCGTCATACAATTCATACCAAACCAGGTTGTATTGTTCGATCAGCTTCTGAAACACAGCTTTGTATTCATCTTGTTTTGCATAGGATTGTACAAATGCAATGGCTCTAGAGATATCCACTGATCGATGAAAGCGTGTTCCAGGAGTGCCTTCAGTAATTGCATATGCACCAAATAACTCGGCTTGTCGTTTGATAGGCTGTCCTGCTACATCCTCTCCTTTATATGTGTTATCATATGAAGATGATGACTGCAGAATGGCTGATGAAAACTCCTGTATCGCCAAATCAGCATCAACAATGTCATATTCCCAGAGTTTAAGTGGTGGAAAGATATGATCCTTGATATGCGACATGACGTTATCAACATCCTGCTTTGTTTCAAGACGCTTTGGCAATCCATATAGGTCTATGCTCTTCGACAACTCTAGTAATGCAGTGTCCAATTCATAAGCTGGTACCAAATGAGGTGAATTTTCAAGATTGTAGCCTATGGAAGTACATTTTTCCATGTTAGAAGAAGGAGTATACTATTTATTGCATATGCATGCATCCGACATTTGAGCTTGTTACCTGCATCCGGATGATCATGAAGGAAATCTGAATCATGACTTGTATGGTTCCACACAACATCTGACAAGCAAAGAATGCCATGTTCATGTTGGATCTTGAAGATGGTTTGGCGAGCTTCTTTAAGGCGATCTTCACGCGATAAGAGATTGGGATTGTCAAATAAGTCATCGGCAAAAAGTAATTGATCGCGGATGCTGTAAGGTGAATCAGATGATCCACGTTGTTGCATGGGAGCAAAATGAATCATATTGTAGCCAGTTTGCTGGACAAGATCGATATGCGACTGCCACTGAGCAAGAGGACCCATCCATTTTGGGATCATTGTTTCAATCATAATGGCATCCAGTGGTAATTGTTTATGTGGCGACAATTGGTACAATCTTGGCTCTACCACAAAATATCCCACATGCTCACTCTTCATGTTATTCCCAAAAGTAACATGGTACTCGAATACACCAGGTGTCGTCAAAGAAATGTCACATACGCCATTGGCATCAAATCTAAAAAGTTGTCATTAGTAACACATCATTGATCCTTTTCACTATGAAAGAACATCTGCATCACATCCATCTTGCCCCTTATTGTATGTGCGTCAAGGTTGAAGACTCGCGTGCTTCAACTACTGGAGCTCAACCGGAAATTGAAAATATAAAGAAGCACAGCTATGTGCATGTAATCCAAAAAGAGGAGAATAAACTTACTCTATGGCATGGAACGTTGCTCGATCAAACGATCTAACTCGAAAAGAAGAATGTGTCAGCTGCAAGGAAAAAGGAAAGATTAAAGGCCATTGGCACTAATGATTACCCTTGGATAGGATATGTTGTATGCAAGCGTGGTAGTATCGATGATGTAGCAACAAGAGATCCTTTTCTTAACACAAAACGTAAGATGCAAGCCTGATTGCTAAGCGGGATTCGGACATACTATGAAGTAGAGGAGAGCATAAAGGATCAATATATCATCACAGGGAGTTATCGTATAGGACTTTTTCTCTTTTTTGTATATGCAGATGCTCGTTTCTGGAGAGAATGTTCCCATGCAAGAGTTTGCAGAAAGCGGGGGACACAACCAGCTTATCAAACTGCAAGAGAGAGAGAGAGTGAGAGGGGGGAGGGGTATAATGGAAGTCAAAGAAAGTAAGACAGGCTGTATAGATGTGAATGTATGTGTGTATATAGTTGAAACTGCATGTTGGTGTGTCAACAACGTGCATCAACCTTCCCATAGATCTGGCTATACTTTTGCCACCCAAACATAACAAAACATGCGACAACATCATAGCATGTATCCACAACAACAACACTGCAAAAACATGTACACGGAATAGATCAAATGAAAGGCAATAAGATAAGGGGATGGGGAGACCATGAAAGCGCGCAATCATCATATAATAGAGAATAACGATACTCACTGTATTGGATTTATCGGGTGAACCATCATCGGCCAGGAGTAAGGCGTATAGAGGAGGAACAAGGGGTAATGTTGAAGAGGATTGGCCAGTCGATAGGATTGTATTCTTTGATGTGGCGGCTGTGATTGTCATGGATGTTATGCACAAAACAAGATGCGGACGTTAAATGCGTAAAGACGATCAAAAAGAAAAAGAAACGAGAAACATGGATGCAACAGCCATTTTGATAAACATCTGTATCCTGTGGGAAAAATGATTGGGTCAAAAGTAACAAAAAGTGACATCGCCATTTGCATAACTGACCTTTTTCCCATCCTATCCCTCTTGTTCACTCACAGATCCCCCAACGAACCCCCCATATTGGGAAGATCTCCATCGTGGCTTTCTTTTCGCCCTTTTTATCTCTCCCATCCCTTCGTTATTCAACTCCTTGATCTAATCCCACCCCCCAAACAAAGAGCGTTGAGTGGCATGCTGGTTGTTTGCAGCTTTTATAAAGGATGTCTTGATTTGCGCTGTCATTGCTGCCATTTCCTTGTCATCTTTTTCACTTTTTCTCTCTCTCGTGTTTCTTAATCCAGAGGAGAGAGAAAGATCACCCCTATCTTTTGTTTCATACTATTACACATATATACGCACGTACTCACTTTTACCCAACAATAATCACACGACCACGACTACTTTTATCTAATTATATGCAAATATGGATGATTCGAGATTAAAAGCAACAGCGTCATTTGCAAGTGAAGCCACCCTTGGTCATAATAAGGGATCTGGTCTGGTTTCACCTTCACCACTATCACAAAAGCCATCATTGCCACCATCTTACAATGACTCGACGACACTTGCTGCACAAAGTCCAGCACCTACTGATGGCAATACCAATGCTGAACAAAGCAAAGGTGCTAAAGCAAAAGCTCTTTTTAAAAAGCTCTTTAAGAAATATTGGTTTTTGCTTGGTCTTGCTATTGTCATTTCAGTTGCAAGGGCGGCACCCGATGTTGCCAGAAAAGGCGGCTACATTCATGCAGAATGGTCTATCAAATGGGGTAAATATACATGCGATTTGATTGTTGACATGATCAAGCTGACATCCTGATGTTACAGGTGCTGTTATCATCATCTTTTTGATCTCGGGACTCTCACTTCGCACAAAGATTTTGACGCAAACATTGCTACGCGTACGGCTGCATTTGCTTGTGCAGATTATCAATCTTATCATCATTCCTTTCTTTGTCTTTGGTTTGGTGCTATTGTTATTCAAGTTACACACGCCAATGAATTCATTAGTGTTGATGGGTGTTGTCATTGCTGCTAGTACTCCTACAACTGTCTCATCCAATGTTGTCATGACAAAGAATGCCAAGGGAAATGAAGCGACAGGTAAACATGATCCAACATGCATGCAATACACAAATAGAAAGTAACTCATCACTCATCCAAATATTTGTCTTATAGCACTGATGAATGCAGCTTTGGGTAACGTGCTCGGCATCTTTATTTCTCCGGCTCTTGTGGACACTTTCCAGGAACCATTGATTGAAGCTACACCCGAAAATGAATCAGCCCAAGCTGGTGGATCAGTTGATTTCGTCTCTGTGCTCAAACAGCTTGGTCTTACTGTACTTGTGCCTTTGGTTGTTGGTCAAATCATCCAGCTTATCTTTACAGAACAAGTTGCCAAGATCAAGGTCAAATGGCGATTGTCAGATGTCAGTAGTGTCTGCTTGCTTCTCATGGTGTGGTCTGTTTTCTGCGATGCATTCTACGCCGGGTCTTTCAACTCTGTTTCGGCCACTGATATCGTTGCTGTCGTTATTATGAACTTTGGCTTTTACATTCTTTTCTCCTTGCTTGCCATGTTCTTGTCATACATTCCTTTCCCATCATCACTCAAGGAGCCACGTTGGGTCAAGCGCATGCGCTTCTCTCGTGAAGACACTGTTGCAGTCATGGTAAGCATCATATATTGAACACTTTATATGAATAGTGGATTCATTCATGTCTTTATCTATAGTTTTGTGGAGCTACCAAGACAGTTGCCATGGGAGTGCCATTGATCAATGTCTTGTATGAAAGTGGTGATCCAGGCACAGTGGGAGTGTTATCTACACCTCTTCTCTTGTATCATGTTGAGCAATTGATTCTTGGCAACATTGAAGTCGACATCTTGAAACGATGGGTCCAAAAAGGCAATGAACGTGATGCAGCTAAAGAAAAAGAGATACCACCTGCTCGTGACGAAGAAGATCATGTCGATATGCCACCACGTTCACCTTCACCTGTCGAAACATTGAGCAACAAGCCATACACCTTGTCAGCTGATCATGGTGGCAAGCATCATAGTACTTTGGATGAAAAAACACAACAAACGTATGATGAGAAGCATCAACAACGACATGATGATACGATTGAATATATGCATCCAGGAACAGATACCAAGACACATCACATGGAAACGATTCTTTTGGATGACGAGATTGATCCTTCACGACCTACATCAGCAACCATGATTGAAGATCGCTCAGCAATCAATGAATCAAGACAAACTATGCGTCAAAGTAGTGATATAACCAGTCAACAACATGGCAATCATACCAATTCAACACTATTTGCATCTGAATTCTCATTGGAAGCATCTCATTTATCAAACGATAGTCATTATTCCAGTTCGCAGCATACATCATCACGGCAGCATCCACAGTAATCTGTTCTAGTGTGTGTGCACAACAAGGGCTTTGTAGAGTAACAAGGAAACAAACATGACATTCAAGCCCATCAACATCACAGCATCTTTTGTTGGCAGAATGGTTACAACAGACGCACAAGCACATTCTCATTGTCACCACATATCGCATCATACCACTCCACATTCCACAACAATGCCTTTTTACACCCTTCCTTGTTTACTTTTCTTCTACTATACATAAAAGCATTTACCATTACGCATTGATGAAGCCTCTTTGTATTAAAAAAGCCATACATGGTCAATAATAGAATTGTTACTATTACATGTATCAATGATATAAGAAATGACTCCTTTTGATAAGCTCGTAAGACATGATATACATATGGCTGCTGTGTCAACTTGAATGCAGGGGGAGCTGCAGTCGTCGGAAAGGAAAAAAGAACCCAATGTGGGATCCATAGCACGACATGTTTGGGGGAAAAAAGGAGTAAGGACGTGGCGGTTGCGGCGTTGGCGGTTAACAAGTCGTTGTTCCATACATCTAACCTAATTTCACTTGTATTCCTTGACGACCACCACTAACAAACATCATGTCCCCTTTCCTATAAGGTTGAGCTTGCTCCTTGAAAAAGTCTTGGCATTTTAGTCCCTTGTGCACAACATACACGTCTATATACCATGTAAAAGAACCTTAACTCTTTAATAGTTGGGGGATGATAATGGATGAACAAGGAGAGAATGATGAACCAGCAAAGGGGAATCAAAGGGAGAGTGGTCTATTATACAAGAAGGGTCCATCACCGGACAAGAAGATACATTTTGTATTGAATGAAACGGGATCCTTTGCTGGCCTAATTTCCTGTTTCAGCATTCCTTTTTTGACACTACGCTACCTTTACAATGAGCACTCCAGAAGAATCCACTCCTCCAACAACAACAACAACGTCAGCTCAAGATCAGCCTATTGATAAACTGGCTTCTGTTCGTGAACGTCATGCAAAGGAAACCAAGGCATTGGAAACCAAGATCGCGTCACTACTCAAATCAGTTGAAAAGGCGTCCAAAGCAAAGAAAAGAGAAATGAACTCTCGGATCAGTGACATGCAGTCGAAACTGCAGTTCAAGCATGACGAAGAAATACGTAAACTGGAGGTATGATATGCGTTGGGGGGGGGAAGGTAAAAAAAGGGGGATTGTGCTTGTATGTGTGATGGATTGCAGCTTGTTGCACGTTGAATAGGAGACAGGATTGAAGACACACTACACGCGCCATTTCTTTTATTTGTTTTCTAAATATAAGATAGGATGATGATCAAGAAGATGGTATTTCACTTGAACGAATCAACGCCTTATCTTTGGACGACAATGACAAGACAACTTCAGAATCATCTTCCACACCAGCACCAGCAGCAAATACTCAAAAGAAAAAGAAGCCCAACAAGGCAAAGTTGAGATTACAACGTCGAGAAGCTGAGATGCAACGTATGCGAGAAGAAGCTGAAAAGGAAGCCAGTGGACAAGTGGATATGGGTGCTGTTGAGAAAGAAGCTATTCGAGAATTACTGGGCCCAATGAAACTTCGTGTCAAGGAAATCACAGCTGATGGTCACTGGTAAGGATTTGGTCTAGAGTGGCTGTATTAAGGAGTCAATCATGGATGTGGCGTCTCACGTTTTCTTTTTCTCTTTATGATAGTCTTTACAACGCCATTTCAAATCAATTGAATGAAAGATACAACCAAAAGGTACACTGGATATCAGATACACAATTGGATACTGATAAAGGATTATTAGGTATCACACCAGGAGCTTCGGCAGGCCGCAGCTAAATACATGAGAGAGCATCCTGATGATTTCATTCCTTTCCTTTATAAGGATGATGGTGACATGTTTACTGCAGGTACGCAAGAGAGAAAGAAGAGAATCATTTGGTGATATTGACTCCTTTCAATAGAGGACTTTGAGCAGTATTGCAATGATATCGAAAACACTCCTCGATGGGGTGGTCAATTGGAGGTAAACCGGATATAGTGGGTAAAATAGTAGGTATAACATGCTGATGCGATGATGTATAGATTTTGGCATTGTCAAGGGCCAAGGAGGTGCCTGTTCATATTGTTCAAATGGGTGCTCCAGTACTCAAGGTCAATGAGGAGGATTATCCTGGCAAGGAGCCTTTGAAGCTTGCGTAAGTGACATTTTTCCTTGTTTGGGTCATTTCAATACTAATACAAAGTCTTGTTTCTTATCATAGCTATCACAAGCACTTGTATTCACTAGGTGCCCATTACAATTCCCTCTTGGATTTATGAGTAATATAGACTACCAATACTATCTATAAACAACACTACAAGCGAATATGGTATTAGTGATGGGTGATGTGTAAGAAGGATGATGTGTGTATCGTACAAGTGTTGTCGGATAAATGTGTCAGTGCTGGTGTGTAACACTGTGCTGCATTAATATGCGTCACCTATCTCTGTTCTTTCCTTCAGCCAACAATCACCAATGTCATCCACATCACTATATCCCTTTCACCTTTTACACACGACAAGTTCAAGAGCATTGATACGAAAATGGGCAGCAATGATACGTTTGATCCCTTCACTATTGTTTCAAGCTGATCACTCTTTGTCACGTGATCAAGACCACGTGCAATCACTATTGTCATCCAGATTCATATTGCAGAGATGCATGAAATGCAATAGCTAAATGCATGACATGTCTATTCATTCAAGTGATAAAGCTTTTTATTGTATATCCAAAAGTACACTAATCCATCATGATCTATGGTTGGGTGCCTACACGTTGGCAATTGCTGATGTGATGAATTGCATGATGGTACTTGACGTCAGCTCTGCATAAACGATACTGATGGACCCAAAGCAGTGGTATCTTGAATGCCTGATTCCTCTTTCTTTCCTTTCAGTACTGTTTTGTCAAGCATGGTTGAAATCCTTCTTGCACCTTTTCCTGGTGAAACACTCTCTGTCCCTTATCTTGGCTATGAACCTGTCAGCTTGCTCATTGAACGTTTCAAGAATCTGCTTGGTGACAAGTACACCATTCAGTCTGAAGCTGTTTACTTCAACGGCATTGGCATTCGAGACACCAACAGGACGATCGACGACTGCAAAGTGTATGGCGACGTGATCAGTATCAACTTCCATCATGATCCAGTACCACCTGTGGACCGTGAAATGCTTTTACCTGGAGAAAAGTCATTCATCATCGTGATCAACACTGGTGGAACACAGTATCAAATGGCTGTCTCTAGCGCAAACACTGGTGAAGACATCAAGTGGAAGATTCATCAAAAACTTGGCATTGGATACGATGAGCAGCTCTTGATCTTTAATGGACAAGTCATCACAAATGATCGTCTTGTCGACTATGGGATCCAAGATGGTGTGACGCTTCATGTGATGCCAAAACTGCGTGGTGGTCTTCAAATGGTGCCAAAATCGCGTGGTAGTGGATCTTTGTTTGCTGATTTGGAGAATACGTCTATGGATCAAGTGGGATTTTCTGATGATGCTCCTGATGGTCGTGTCGTGTGCAAAGGGATGAACATTGAAGCAGACTGCAAGTGTACTTCCAAGTATCGCGTTATCTGCATGATTGGTTATGGATTGTATGAGCTTAACCAGGATGTCCTTCATTGCCCAGTATGCCATAGCCAAGATGTTGATCCAGTTACAGTTGGCTTTCATCAATGCGAGTATCGGACTCATGGTATTCGTGCAAATGGTACACAATATTCATGCGATTGGATCACTATCGACAATGGTGACTACAACTTGCTCAACGCAAAAAAGCAGTGTGAATGGGAGCGATTAGTTATCCAAACACGACCCCTTGAACAAGATTATGACAAGGAACTCTGTGTTATTTGTCTGGAAGCACTAGGAGATGATTACATGATCTACGAGTGCAAGCATCGTTTTCATGATGAATGTATCAGCAAATGGCATGGAGATTGTCCCATTTGTGAAGCTAGTCGTTTGTAGTAGGAAGATTCATCATTGTAGTAGTCTTTAGCGTAGCAAAAGTAATGAATGAATAGCTTGAAAAACATTAAATCATATCCACATTGAGCATTTTTATTATTGCAATCCATCATCATTGGACTATGTCTATCCCTTCCAAATGTGCAGTATTAAGCTGCATGATAACTTGAATGTCAACTTTGCGTAACGACCCAAATTGGTGGTGCCTTTTGGACGCTTTTTTCTTTCTTTTCAACACTGACATGGCAAGCACAGCTGAAATCCTTCTTGCACCTTTTCCTGGTGAAACGCTTTCTGTCCCTTACATTGGTTATGAACCAGTCAGCTTACTCATTAAAAGGGTCAACAATTGACTTTGTGACAAGTATGTGAATGAAGGTGTTTACATAATGGTCTTGGTAATCTAGACACCAAAAGGACGACCATCATGTATGAAAGATACCACCAGGTGTTTGAAAGGGTTCATTATGTATGAATATAGAATTGATGTGGTGATGATGATGCCATGTCACTTGACAGCATTCCTACCTATAATAAAAGCCTATTCCTTTCTCTTTTCTTTCTCTCTGTTTCTCACACGTCTACTTTCTTCTTTTGACAATGGTGATACACACTGGATTTATTTCTTTTGAACTTGGTCATTTTGTCATGCCTGATGCTGACATTAACTTTGTCTTGTATCCTGAAGACAACCAACAGTAAGCATACTTCTTTTCATTTACACAAGACATCCTTTAATACTTGTCCAGTGCTCCAAGCATGAACTGCAAAGCTAGAGTGGCCGATGTCCTTGACTCGGATCTGCGTGAATATCTAACACAAGGTGGTTTGTGTAAGGCAGTGGTGCAAGGTACCAAGTATGATGCAGGCCATCACGAACCAGGATGGCTTAAAAACTCAAACGAATATCTACGGGTGTCATTGTTGATGAAGGAGCCTGAAGATTTGGAAGAACAAATAAGACGACGTATGCATGAACAAGGACATGCCTCTGAAAATGAAGCTGAAGAAGATATCATCACACGTGATGATGAAAGCCATGATCAAGATGACAAGCCTAAAGACCAATAAAACGCATGCTATTATCCTACAACAATCTCACGATCAATGTATTAGCAAATGGCATGGAGAATGTCCCATTTGTGAAGCTAATCGTTTGTAGTAGGAAGATTCATCATTGTAGTAGTCTTTAGCGTAGCAAAAATAAACGAATGAATAGCTTGAAAAACATAATGTCATGTCTACATCGATCACTTTTATTGTTGCATCCATCATCATTGTACTATGTCTATCCCTCTTAAATGTGCTGTATTAAGCTGCATGATAACTTGAATGTCAACTTTGCGTAACGACCCAAATTGGTGGTGCCTTTTGAACGCGTTTCTTCTCTTTTCAACACTGACATGGCAAGCACAGCTGAAATCCTTCTTGCACCTTTTCCTGGCGAAACGCTCTCTGTCCCTTACATTGGTTATGAGCCAGTCAGTCTTCTCATTGAACGTGTCAAGAATCTGCTTGGTGACAAGTACTACATTGAGTATGAAGCTCTTTACTTTAACGGCATTGGCATTCGAGACACCAGCAGGACTATTGACGACTGTAAAGTGTATGGCAACGTGATCAGTATCAGATTCCACCATCATCCAGCACCACCTGTAGGGCGTCCAACCCCTATACCTGGAGAAAAGCCATTCAAAATCTTGATCGATCATGAAGGTGTAAGAGTGTATCGGATGAATGTTTCTGAGTCAAACACTGGTGAAGATATCAGCTGGAAGATCTATCAGAAAGTCGGCATTGGATACTATAAGCAGCGATTGATCTTTAAAGGCCAACGCATCACCAATCAACGTCTTGTTGACTATGGAATTCAAGATGGCGACATGCTTCATATGCTGGTGGAAATGCGTGGTGGTGGATCTTTGTTTGCTGATTTGGAGAATGCATCTATGGATCAAGTGGGATTTTCTGATGATGCTCCTGATGGTCGTGTCGTGTGCAAAGGAATGAACATTGAAGCAGACTGCAAGTGTACACCTGATTACCATGTTATTTGCATGCGACGTTATGGGCTGTATGAGCTCAACAAGGATGTCCTTTATTGCCCTGTATGCTACAGCCGAGATGTTGTTCCTGTCACAGTTGGCTTCCACAAATGTGAATATCGCACACACGGCATTCGATCCGATGGTACACAATTTTCAACAGACTGGATCACTATTGACAATGACAATTACAACGTATATGATTCAGAAGACAAATCAGAATGGGCGCGATTAGTCATCCAAACAAGACCCCTTGAACAAGACTATGACAAGGAACTGTGTGTTATCTGTGTATGGCATCTAGGATCTGATTACGTGACCAAAGAGTGCAAGCATCGTTTTCATGATCAATGTATCAGCAAATGGCATGGAGAATGTCCTACTTGTAAAGCTAGACGTTTATAGATAGACATCCATTGTAGTAGTTTTTAATGTAAACATGTAAATGAAAAGGAACAATGATGTGTAGCAGTGTTGGTGTAATGGAGCTCATTGTCATTTGTGATACGCTGTCATTATCAATAGTAGTTGTAGTAGAAGCACCATCTTAAAGAACAATGACACCCTTATCTAGGATAAGCCAATAAGCCTTATCTTCCAGTCATTCTTTATTAAGTAAGGTATATGGTGTTCTATCTTAAAATGGTTCAGGAGTACGACTGCGATCAGGAGTGGTTGAAGTTCTTCCACCAAATTGAGCAGAATCTCGTCCCATAGAAAGTGAAGCTGTGGAATCACGCAACTTGGATGCAGAAGAGTTTCGGAAGCTCTTGCGACCTGCATGAGTGGAAAGTGCACTTGATTCGTAATAATCTGGTGTAGTCAAATAAACCATGCTTGTACGGCTGTTGTTGGGGGATGGTGTTGCTGCGCCTGTATTACTGTTTGGATCATCACCAAAGAGTGGCATGGCGTCATTTTCCAACATGGCATATTTGGCAAACTCTTCATTGTCACCAAAGAATTTAGCAATCTTGGCACGTTCCTTTTTGGATTGATATCGATGCAAGAACCATAGCAAAACAAGCACAACAAGAATAAAGATCACAATGGCTGCACCAACAACGCCCCAGAGCCAATTGGGAATAGTATGGAAAACATCTGGACCATTGACACACACACCATCTGTACTGCAGTATTCTGAAATACATTCACGATCTTGTTCACATTGAGCTCCTAAATCTTTGGAATCGATACATCGATCATTGACACAATAAGTGCCTGTAGTGCAGTTATCACGTACAATCGTTTGCTGGATTGCATAATTGTCGGCATCATAGGTCACATACATGGTGCTGGTGGATGGTAGTACAAACACATTTAGTATTTAATGCTACTAGCCACATAAAGACAAAAGAAGAAAAAATAGATGGAATGACTTACATGTCAGCACCACAACTACCACCCAACGGGGCTGCCTTGACATAGCATGTTGAATTCAAGCAGATAGGATTGGTGCCTGCACATTCATCATCACGTTGCTAGACACATGAAATGTTAAAGATATGTTATAAAAGTTATCGCTTGCCTACCAATTCACAACGTCCACCAGGTGCAATCCTTTCTTTGCATTGAGAATTATCATCTGGACAATATGTGTTGCCTGTGCAGCGAGATGGAAATGGATGTGTGTTGGTATCCCATCTAAATGAGAAGGTGTCAATACAAAGTGTGGCTGGTTGAAAAGGATCTTCATAACTCACCCTGCCAGATAATCCGAGTTGGTGCATCCTCTGTATTTGCATGTGTTGCTTGCCGGATCACAATATAAGTAAATATTTTCACAAGAGTCATCGTATTGCCATGTTGCGCTGTGATATGTAATATGAGTGAGTCGTGTTCCTGATGCTGTAATAACCAAGATTTACGTGTAGATAGGGCTGGCATCACATTGTTCACCAAATCGTAGAGCAGAAGATGATGGTATGTTGGCTATCAGACTTGATGCTATAAGGCCAAGATATAGTAACAGTCGCATGAGATACAAGATCAAAGAAAGGAGGAAAGGAAGGATAAGAAAACAGAAAAAGAAGTGGTGGAAGTTTAAAACATTGATTGAAAATCCAAGAGCCGATCGATAGCTGGTAACACAGTGATAAACCTTAAAGCCATGTCGATCCCATTGTTATCATGTTTTGGGGCGAAGCAAAAAGTGTATGTGGCGCAAGTTTATTGTTTCATTCTATATTCTACAAATCAACACATGATGCGCCATCCTGAGTGACTTCCAACACTTGATATGAGCTTTCAACACCATTCTCCTTGAATACAGCTTGAGCAGCTTGACCAATGGCATCATAGTTACCAGTAGCCAAAGCAAGGATAGTAGGACCAGCACCAGAAAGGAAAATACCAAGAAGACCTTCATATTTAGCTGGAGTGATACTTGAAAGAATAGTAGGAAGACCAGGAATCTAATAGACATGTCAATTACCTTGTTCCTCGATATCAAGTATCACTTACAAGAGTGGTGCGATATGGCTGATGGATACGATCTTGTACAGCATTGTAAATCAAATCAGCATCTGGTGGAGAACGACTCAGTGCAGTAGTGACAACAGCCAAACGTTGAAAGTTGTAAATCTATGATACATAGTGTCAACATGCATCCAATCCCAAAGCCTTCATTCAATACATACCACATCTTGACGATTGTAGGTATCTGGAAGTACTGCACGTGCCTTTGCAGTGGCAACTTCAAAGTTTGGTACAATAGCAATTGTCTTGATTTCCTTTGCCCAACCAAGACGTAAATAATGACCAATACCAATAGGTGGTTGTGGAGTAGTGTTGTTTCTAGGAGATCCATTATCATTGAAAGATTCTGAAGCAGGAACACCTTTAGTAGCATCTGGATCCAGATCACGGAGATACGAAGCGACAAATCCACCGATCAATGCAGCTGCCACATTATCAGGATGACGTTCAATCATCAAACAATAGTCCAACATGCGATCCTTGGATAATTGAAGATTGCCAAGTGCATCACCAAGTAAAACACCAGCAACAACAGCTGCTCCTGAAGAACCAAGACCTCGGCCCAATGGAATAGGATTGTCAACATGGATCTTGAGAGGTTGTGGCAAGTTTTCAATCCCATTCGCCGAAAGGACGTAAAGAGCGGTCTTGGTAATCAAGTTGTGCTCTGGAAAAAGTGGAACATCCTTGGCCCCTTCGCCCGAATAGGTCATTTCAAACGGTGCCGTTGCATCCTCATGGTACACTTTGACATCCAGCGTCAAGTAAAGTGAAAGTGATATGCCGAGTACATCGAATCCTGGTCCAATGTTGGCTGAAGTACATGGTGCACTGATACGAAAATGCCGTGGTGTTTGTGCCGCCGGCATGCTGTAATACTAAAGTGATAGAAGAAGAAGCACGTTAAAGGTATTCAATCTCACCCCTTGTAATGGCTGATCTTGCTCCGTCCGTGGCTTTTCACTTTGACATGGTATGACATACAAGATCCAGAGATGCTTTATCCCTATTGGTTAGTATCCCAGCTACCTGGTATGCACTTTTGGTGTCACAATCCACACACTTGTAACAGAAGCTATAATTCAACAACACAGATATATATAAATGCATCCCTTTATATATTGATTTGAGCTCTATTCCCATTGTTGCAAAGGATCAAATGGATAATGTGGATAATAGTAATGATAAGGGGAAGGTTGATAATGATGGGGATGACGATGAGGATGGGGACGACGACGTGTTCCTCTATGCATTGGCATATAAGCAGGATAATGGTAACTAGTTGGTGTGGATACGCTTGGTGAAGGTCGCATAGGTCTATAGTGATTCCATCGTGAATAATATCCTCCTCTACCAGAATGTCGATCCATATAAACATCCCATGCATCATCTTCATCATCATCTTGTTCTTCAAAATCAGGATCTAGTTCTTCATGATCACTTTGCTCTTCATCATCATAGATTGAATCTTCATGTCGTGAGGATCGTGAACTACTACGGCTTTTAACACTAGTACGACGTCGATGTGGCATCATGCGTGGTAAAGAATGTCCACGTGGTCGATAATGTCGTCGTTGATACAAGTCTTGCTCTTCTTCTAGATCATCATCTTCTTCTTCATGTTCCCAATAGCCACTATCGTTGGCAGATCGTGGTCGTACATAATGTTGCTGCTGCTGATGTTGTGCCATAAGAGCTTGACGTAGTTGTTCCTGTGTTTGGCTGATCTTTTCAAGCATTTCTCTTTCACGGATACGATGTTCATGTTCACGTTTTTCCCATTCAGCTCGTTCAAGCTCACATTGTTGTTTGATCATTTCAACTTGCCATTGTAATGCTTCCACATCAGGTGTAACAGATGAATAAGCAGTAGTGACGTTGTTGTTGTATTGCATTGGTGCAACATTAGTAGTAGCAGCAGCAGGTGGATGATGTAGTGTTGTTGATGCTGTCACTTGTTCCGAATAGGGCTGTGGGGGTGGGGGATGTTGTTGTTGATGTGAAACGATCAATGGGGCGGATGATGATAAAGGTGCTGTGTTTGTAGTGCTAATAGTAGTAGTTGATGGTGCTGATGTTAACATGGATAAAGCAGGTGGTATTGATAAACAAGGTGGAGCTGGTGATACTTCTGGTGATTCAAGAGCTGATTCATAAACCCTGTTGGAATCTTCACTGCTTGGTACAAGTGGTGAATGTGATGAAACTTGTGTTTCGTCGTTTGCATGCAAATAGAACAGGTCAGTAAACATTTGTAAGTATGCATGTAACACTTTTACCTGGAAGTTTACTATTATTGGATGGTTCGTGTACAACAACATCTTTATGATTCTCATTTGGCAACAACATGGAAGGTGAAGGTGTCGTATTCTCAATCTGTGTCTTGTCGTATTCATGTGGATTAAGAATATTGCGTGTGGGAGGAAGCATGTGGCGTGGTTTTGGCATCATGAGTGCTGGCATCGTGCAGTCGTCTAATGAGATACTTCGCTTCAAGTCCTTTTCACTAGTCTGTATTGGCTGTTGATTGTTGTTACTCGTAGTGGTAGTTGATACGCTTTTAACGAGCATTGGTGTATGAGTTGATGATAACGTCTTTTTCTTCTTCTTATGACCGAATAACTTGAGCATGGAATGATAAAGAAAGGAACAAGAGGAAAAAAAGGAGTAGAGAGAGAAAAAAAAAGAGCAAGTGTATACATAATAAACACACCAAAATGGAAACACCGTATTTGGTCTTACCGATGCACCAGCATCATTATCACATTAGCAAAAGATTGACAGGGTCACATGATAGTAAAAAGTTCTCGATACAAAGAAGATTGGAATATATTCACACAGTCTAACAATACAATGCTATCTCTTTTACTGAGCACCCATTTCCTTGGCAAGTTCCTCAGCACGCTTGATGACATCGCTGATATCACCTTGCATGTAGAAAGCAGATTCAGGAAGGCTGTCGTGCTTGCCATCCAAGATTTCACGGAAAGAGCGAATGGTGTCAGTGAGCTTGACAAGACGACCTTCATAACCAGTAAAGACTTGGGCAACAGCGAAAGGTTGAGACAAGAAACGTTGGATCTTACGAGCACGTTCGACAACGAGCTTATCTTCTTCAGACAATTCATCCATACCCAAAATGGCAATGATATCTTGAAGAGACTTGTAGTTTTGAAGGATTTGTTGGACACCAGTGGCAACAGAGTAGTGCTCATCACCAACAATACGAGGATCCAAGATACGAGACTTGGAATCAAGAGGATCGACAGCAGGATAGATACCCAATTCAGCAATGGAACGAGACAACACAGTGGTGGCGTCCAAGTGAGCAAAAGTGGTAGCAGGAGCAGGATCAGTCAAATCGTCAGCAGGGACATAGACAGCTTGCACGGAAGTAATGGAACCATTCTTGGTGGTAGTGATACGTTCTTGCATACCACCCATGTCAGTGGAAAGAGTAGGTTGGTAACCGACAGCAGAAGGAATACGACCAAGCAAAGCAGACACTTCAGAACCGGCTTGAGTGAAACGGAAAATGTTGTCAATGAAAAGCAACACATCTTGACCCTCTTCATCACGGAAGTATTCAGCAATGGTCAAACCAGTCAAAGCAACACGAGCACGAGCTCCAGGGGGTTCGTTCATTTGACCAAAGACAAGAGCACACTTGGAGTCACCTTCAAGCTTAATGACACCAGTGGCAATCATTTCGTGATACAAGTCATTGCCTTCACGAGTACGTTCACCAACACCACAGAAGATGGAATAACCACCATGAGCCTTGGCAATGTTGTTGATCAATTCTTGAATCAAGACAGTCTTGCCGACACCAGCACCACCGAAAAGACCAATCTTACCACCACGGGCATAAGGAGCAAGCAAATCGACAACCTTGATACCAGTTTCAAGAATTTCTGGAGTAGGAGATTGATCAACGAACTCTGGAGCATCAGCGTGAATAGCACGAGTAGCCTTAGACTTGATAGGACCACGTTCATCAATAGGTTCACCAATGACGTTAATGATACGACCAAGGACTTCGTTACCAACAGGAATGGTGATAGGAGCACCAGTGTCAACAACCTTTTGGCCACGAACAAGACCTAACATTGTATGTTATGAGTACCTGGATCTATATCATCACTAATGTTTCCTTGATACATACCTTCAGTACCATCCATAGCAATAGTACGAACAGTGTTCTCACCCAAGTGTTGGGCGACTTCAAGAACAAGACGACCACCAGTGTGATCTTGGACTTCCAAAGCGTTCAAGATGGCAGGCAAGTTCTCTTGGTCGAATTGGACGTCAACAACGGCACCAATGACAGAGCTATATATCACTTGTAAGTCAAAACGTTCAGTTGCTGATACTCGATTGACAAACATACCGAATTTGACCAGTGCTAGCAGCTTCAGTGGCATAAGAACGAGCTAAAGTTGAAAGGAGTTGTTGGTCAATGGGAAGAGCAAAACAAAACAAAAAAGTCGTGTTACTCACCCTTCACAGCAAGAGGCTTGGAAGCAGCACGAGCAAGGAAACGAGTGTTAGCCTTGTTGGCACGAATGGCGTTGCGAGAAGCCGCAATGACACGAGGGAGGTACATGGTTTTGGGGTGTTTCTCAAAGAAGAGAAAAAAGAGAGGAAGGGAGCAAGTGCAAAATTGTATTGTGCGTCCGACATGTAGTTTTGGCAGGGGTAGCAAGCACCCTTACCTCCACACAGTTTTTTTACTGTGACTTGTCCTTTGTTGAATGACTGAACTAAGTACAATGACTCTTTCATTCTATTGACTCTATACACTTTTTTAAAGGATTCGTTGATATAAGCATATACATTGCTATGGACTTGTTCCTATTATTGTTGTCTACTATAACATTACAACTACCAATCAAAGAGAAAGAGAAAGAGAGAGAGAGACATGTTGCATAGTGATGAATTGGTGTAACACTGTTGTTATGCTATATACGTAATGACATTTCATTGTTACTAGATACTATAAAGGGAGAGAATACTTTGTAAGAAAGCAAAAGGATGTCATGGTCATAAATGATGATGTCGTCGTCCCTTCAAGGGGTGATATTTCAGCCATACGACACACAGCCAATCCGAATGAGGGGTGGGAATTGAACTGGGAGATATTGTTTACATCTTTCTCTTTCCCGTTTCATCACTTTTTCTATTCATCCATCCATCTCCTTCTTTGTATATATCTTCTCTCATCAACGTCAAGGTAATGCCTTTTTCCACTGCAAGTTGGGGAATATACCGGCTCTCTCTCTTTTGGCACCATCCATTGCCTTTTCACGGCTGAGCATCATCATCATCATCATTATACAAAACACACTTTTCTTGGGTTATCTATCGACATTCCCCACTTTATTCTCGTCAATGTCTGCCTTACAATGCTCTATTTGCGTTTGATGGGAGTTCCATTGGAAGCATCGGGAAGGAAACGGATATCAAGATACGTGAAGTAGCAGCAGCAGTGAATTGGTTCGTCTATAGGATGGGCGTCATCCAGAGTTATCGACGTTGCCGTCAACACAATGTGTGTTTATATACGCTACGACAAGTGAACAGCAATATCAACACCAAACGATGATGCCGGCTATGAGAAAGCGCATATGGATGAGATGCTGTTGGAAGGAGTTGTCAACCCAACAATAAGCGTCTTGATTACAATACTAAAACACTGTCCTCGCACTATCAGTTTATAATCCACCATGTCTACTGCCGACCACGCCGATGATCTTATTGACTATGAGGAGGAAGATGATCAAACTCTTCAACAAGAAACAGCTGCTGTAACTACCGCCACTGGTGATGCCGATGCTGATGGCAAGGCTGAAGGCGATGACAAGAAAGACAAGAAAGGTTCCTATGTTGGTGTCAGCTCAACTGGTTTCCGTGATTTCCTCTTGAAGCCTGAATTACTTCGTTCTATTGTCGACTGTGGTTTTGAACATCCTTCAGAAGGTTAGCCATCATCATCATTATCTGCGGATATGGCCATTATTTTGAACGTGTGTACCAACCCACTCGTTTCTCTCTCTCTTATCAGTGCAGCAAGAATGTATTCCTCAATCAATCTTGGGTATGGATGTCCTTTGTCAAGCCAAATCGGGTATGGGCAAGACTGCTGTCTTTGTTCTTGCTACTCTTCAACAAATTGAGCCTGTCGATGGTGAAGTTTCAGTTGTTGTTCTTTGTCATACTCGTGAACTTGCTTTCCAGATTCGCAATGAATACAATCGTTTCAGCAAGTACATTCCTGATATTCGTACAGAGGTGTTTTATGGTGGTGTTCCTACTGCCAAGGACATTGAAATCTTGAAAGACAAGTCAAAGTGTCCTCATGTTTTGGTCGGCACTCCTGGTCGTGTCTGGGGTCTTGTTCGTGACAAGCACATGAAGCTTAACAATGTCAAGCACTTTGTTTTGGATGAATGTGACAAGATGTTGGAACAACTTGGTAAGTCATTGTCATGGATACAAGCATAGTATGGAATCCAACACATGATATGTTAGATATGCGTCGTGATGTTCAAGACATTTTCCGATCCACTCCTCATCACAAGCAAGTCATGATGTTTTCAGCTACACTTGCCAAGGAAATGCGTCCCGTTTGCAAAAAGTTCATGCAGAATCCACTTGAAATCTATGTCGATGATGAAGCCAAGTTGACTCTTCATGGTTTGCAACAATTCTACATTCAATTGGAAGAGCGTGAAAAGAATCGCAAGTTGAACGATCTGCTTGACAGTCTTGAATTCAACCAAGTTTGCATCTTTGTGCGTTCAGTTCCACGTGCTATTGAGCTCAATCGTATTCTCACCAGCTGCAACTTCCCCAGCATTTGCATTCATTCTCAAATGACTCAAGAAGAACGTATCAAGCGTTACAAATCATTCAAGGATTTCGAGAAGCGTATCATGGTCGCTACTGATATCTTTGGTCGTGGTATTGATATCGAACGTGTCAACATTGTCATCAACTATGATATGCCTGATGGTGCTGATACTTATCTTCATCGTGTTGGTCGTGCTGGCCGTTTTGGTACCAAGGGTCTTGGTATCACCTTTGTCTCCAATGAAAAGGATACTGAAGTCTTGAATGATGTTCAAAGCCGATTCGAAATCAACATTACTCCTCTTCCTGAAGATGTCGATGTCAACACTTACATGGCAGCTTAAAAAGTCTTTTTTTTTCCCTTGTTCACTCGCTCGTTGTACCTTTCACCTTTCTTACATACATTTTTGTACTGGATTTGCTCTATTTCATCACTTACACAAGCCAAATAACAATTACAATGAATCTTTATTATCTTGTATTCTTCATGTGCTCTTGTTAGCTTTATACAATGATGTGTTCTAGCGTGTTTCTTGATAGATATTGCCACCTGCTCTTATATGTCATTCATGCAGTAGACTTATGATTGATATAATACGCACACACATTGGATCTTTCTTCATGACAAAATCCATGCGAAGGATTAAAGTACTATGCACATATCTCATCCAGAAGGCGTAATCGCGGCTGAACAGCTATCTTCACATTGATCACCACCGGACATTATACCTTTTCTCACTTCAAAAGCCGTAGTGCATAAAAATTTATTATAGTAGATGATATAGATATGCAGGAGCTCACAGCATCATTTCTTTTCCTTCCATCCTACCCCTGACTCGGATGGTTGCAATGTACCATAAAAGAAGACATTCAACATTGCTCGTGTCATTTGGCATTACAATACATGAAATCAATATGTTATGTGTTATCTTCATAACTTCATTGACGATGAAGGCGATTGCATATGATTGCGCCATCATTTGGTATGCAGAGGAGATGTTTGCTCCTAATTGGCATCTGCATACTGTAAAGATGTTATAAACCTAATGTAAGTGATCTTTTGGCGTAATTGATCTTAGAACACACAATTTAAGAAGGTAAAGTTACCGAAGAAGCAACTAGTGTATATAAACTGGAAGATGTTGGTGGTATTCATCCCAACACAACAACACCAATCCACTCTACTTTCAATGAACTTCTCTGCTGCAACACTACTTCTTGCTCTTGCCTCTATCCTTGCCGCCACTGCAAATGCCGGAACTGTCAAAGCTAGCTGCGCGGAATACACGGTAGAAGCCGACTGTAATGCGGACTACTCGTGCGTATGGGACTTGAGTAGGTTATATACAGTGATTTTGCTACCATTGTATCTGATCACTTTTTTACCTAGATTCAAACACTTGTGATTATGATGATTTCTAGATTCAAACACTTGTGATGAAGATGATTACTAAAACCAATAACGGTCCATCAAAGATCATCCCATGGTCCTTCTCTGATCGCTCAATGCATTTACAAGTCTTTGAACACGACTAGATAAAGATGTTGATTCATGATAAAGAGAATTTTAATATCAATAGAAGACAAGTGGTGGTGCAATGTGTGCTTAACCAAGGTGAAGACACTTGGATTATAGTGTAGAGCACTTTATAAGAAGACCAGAGTATTGAAGGGAGATTGGATGATG
Organism: Lichtheimia ramosa; assembly: GCA_008728235.1. NCBI lineage: Eukaryota > Fungi > Mucoromycota > Mucoromycetes > Mucorales > Lichtheimiaceae > Lichtheimia > Lichtheimia ramosa. The sequence continues at coordinate 316,306 of CP031827.1, read as the reverse complement.
TGTAATGGAAATCAGAGGCACACAAATAAAGTCAACTACTTCTTGTATAAGACTGAACAATGTAATTGTCATATCTTATCCTTCTTTGTTAGCTATAAGTAAAGGGAAAGATCTTATGAACAGTGGTGGATGATGCACAAGTGGGATCTGCATAACCTAATCAGGCGAATCTTTCCGCATTGGGTGTTACGCGGGTGTTGGATTGTCCGTGGCAGCTTCATGAACATGAACTTTCAATTCTTGTCAAAGTAGTTATCACCACTGGATACAAATAGCAATAAACTATCATCCATAGCTACTCACTGTGTATAGAGTCGCTTGCATTCATTGATTCAATTCATGCGACATTGGATGTGTTGTATGGCGTATGATCCCCTATTTTGTTTCCGCTTCAGCAAGAGATAAGCAACGTCTTTCTTTTTTCCCCTTTCTTTACTTCACACGATCCCAGCATGGCGCGTTATTCCAACAGCTTGGGGAAAACCAATGACAACTTGCCATTGCTACGACCAACACAAAAACCAAAGACTCGTCGCATTCACCTTGGCATTGTCGCTGCATGTGTTGCTGTCTTTGGTGCCAGTAGCGTGTTTTATTTAAGCGGCTATCTTCCAACTCATACAACATTTGCAACTCGAGATATCCGTGATCAAGGATTATGGGATAATGGCAATCAACAAGCTCAAGTTGTCAGTCCTGGCATATCATGGTCGTCTTTCCAATATGGACTTGAGCAATGTCAATCAATCCAACAACATGACAGTGATAAACAACAACAGCAACAACAACAAAGCAGAAGGAATCCTCGTTCAGCTTATCATGGCAAATTGTTGATCAAGAATGGACACATGTGGTTAGGCGATCGATACTTGGATGGTGATTTGCTTGTCGAAGATGGCATCATTCGTGATATTCAGCCTTCAGGTGTGATTGATGTGAACAGCAGTGATCAGGTGATTGATGCAGGAGGACGTGTTGTCACACCCGGAATCGTGGATATGCATTCTCATATGCTGGCTGCAAGTTTCCCCGGTTTGGATGCATTGGCTGATGAAAATGAAATGACTGATCCTACTACACCTTATGTAAGTATCAAATGTGACACATCAAAGACAAGTATTCATTTGGACATCTAGGTACGTATCATTGATTCCATCAATCCTGGTAAGATTGCATTTTATACTCCAAAAAGGGATCCATGAGCAATATCTTATATCATCACGTGCAATAGGTGATCCGGCTCTGAAAGTAGTTGCAAGTGGTGGTATCACAACATCACTCATTTTACCTGGATCAGGAAATCTTATGGGAGGCGAAGCTGCAGTTGTCAAGTTACGTCCAGTACCAACCTTGTCAGGTCAAGATATGCTCATTACTGCCAATATTACCGAACAAGACCATGAAAAGATATGGCGTTACATGAAGATGGCGTGTGGAGAGAATCCGGTACATATCGATTTCAATGGACCTTAGAATAACATGATCCTTGGCTAATTATCATTTATGTAGACGGGTTACTATGGAGGAGAACTCAATCGTATGCCAAAAACACGCAAGTACACACTTTTATACACTTGTTCTGATATCCAGGATCTAACATTCGACTATATTTAGGCATGGGAGAAAGCTGGTTGTTCCGTCAACGATTTGAAGAAGCAAGAGAGATCTTACGTGCTCAAGATGATTGGTGTGATGCTGCAATGCGTATCAACAACACAATGCCTGCTGATGTGACTGAAGACAATATGATCCGCTTATCTGAACGTTTCCCTGAATCTTTGAAGCATGAAAGTTTGATTGCGCTACTGCGACATCAAGTCAAGCTCAATGTGCATTGCTATCTTCCACAGGATTTGGAGGCAATGGTGGATCATTCCTTGGAGTTTGACTTTGAAATTGCAGCTTTCCATCATGCTTTAAGCGCATGGCAAGTACCTGATATCATCAAGCGTGCAAAGACCAATATCACCATTGCTACATTTGCTGGTAAGTCTATCTTGACTCGTTGTTGTCTGCAAGTATACTGATAATATATATCTTTTTAGACATGTGGGGATACAAGGTACATGATGCATGATTGATATATACTTCTCAGACTGATATTCTTGATGTGAAAAGCAAGAAGCCATGGATCAAAACGTGAATGCACCCAACATTCTTTCTCAAGCTGGAATTCCTGTCGCTTTCAAGTCAGATCATCCCGTCATGAATGCAGTATGTGGTATTGGATAGTGAGACTGGATCTTGACAATAGAGCTAATCTTCAGTTTATTTCATCAGCGTGACTTGGTGCATGAAGCCCAAAAGGCTTATCATTATGGATTTGATGAACACAAGGCGCTGCAAGCTTTGACAAGTGTGCCTGCTGCAGCTTTAGCAGTGGATCATCGTGTTGGCAGGTAAGAGATGAATCAACTATTCCATATAGATATAAGCTAATGTTGAAATAGCCTTCAAGTGGGAAAAGATGCAGATATTGTCATTTGGCACCGCCATCCTCTTCGTCTTGGTGCTCGACCAGAACATGTCATTATCGACGGCCAAACACTTGATTTCAAAGCGTCATGGGGCAAACATGTTGAAGATGAAGACCAATCTGATGATGAACCTGTTGAAGTATCTGATGACAATGATGACAATGAATTTCTTCGAAGCTGGTTACCACCACGACCCACAGGAGCAATGACACTTGACAAGCCAGATACAATGGATCAAGCTTGTACACCTGAAACAGATTCATTTGTACTACGCAATATCAGTCGACTTTATATGGGACCTGGACAAGTGTACAATGGATCAGCTTATTTGGTTGTGGAAGATGGTCAAGTCGTTTGTGCTGGTCCTGAATGCAGTCATGATCAAGTTCAATGGCCAACTTCAAGTCCTGTTTTTGACATGGATGGTGCAATTGTTATTCCTGTAAGTATAAGCATGTCCAATTACTACAATCATGGTACTGATGATGTATTGGATATAGGGAATTGTCTCTAGCGGAGCTCCTTTAGGATTGGGTGAAATTGGATCTGAACAAAGCACCTTGGATGGTTATGCTGAAAATGATATTTCAAGTCCTGATCTCGCTCAAAGTGTTGTTCGTGCTGTTGACGGTCTCAAATTGGATGGTCTTCGTTTGAAAAAGGCATTTAAAGCTGGTACGTACCACATGTAATAGAGAATAGAGCCATGACAAACGGTACTAAACAAGAGGATTGATTAGGCGTGACAACTTCAGTATCCCAGCCAATAGCTTATGGTGAATTACTTGCTGGTGTATCAGTTGCTTTCCGCACAGGAGTTGCCAACACATGTAAGTAACCAAATTCTTACAATGATTCATTATGCTAATGTTATCTATAGTGCTCGATTCTAGCGCTACCATCATCAATCAAGAAGCAGCACTGCATTTTACAATCAACCATGGCTCAAAGCTTACTGTATCTCAACAAATTGCAGGCATACGTGAACTTTTGCTTCGACACGCTGACAAGAATGACGATTCAGATGTGTTTGCACGTGCAGCTCAAGGCAAATTACCAGTAGTAGTGGAAACCAACGACAAGGACGAGATTGCATCCATCATCCAGATGAAACAACAGGTGCTGAGCAAAGTGCAGTTTATCATTTTGGGTGGAGCCGAGTCTCATTTGGTGGCCAAGCATCTGGCACGCAATCATATTCCTGTCATTCTCATGCCAGCTCGCTGTTATGCATCCACTTGGCAATCAAGATTATGTTTATATGGACCACCATTGACGCCAGAGACAGTATTGGATGTTCTTATTCAACATGGTGTCAATGTAGGTCTTGCCAGCACTGAATTTGAAAATGGTGATTCGCGCAACTTGATTTGGGAAGCTGGTTGGAATTTGGCACACAATACAAAGTTGTCAGAAGAAGATGCAATTGGTTTGGTTACTTGGAATGTGGCAGAGATCTTTGGATTGGATCGACCAGAGAATCCTAGTCCTGTTGGTGTGCTTCGTCAAGGTCGAAAGGCTGATTTTGTTGCATACAATGGCAATCCTCTTGAATTTGGTACCAGTGTGCTCATGGTCTATGGTGGTGGACATTCTGGCCCTTTATGTTATCCCAAACAAACTTAGTATGAGAATGTCGCTTTTGTATATTATATGGTCTGATGTACTACAAATAAGATGTATTTGGCTAGCAAGCTTACTTTATTGAAAACAAGCATTGGGTTATAGTTGATGACACGCATGTGACACAAACGTTATGCATATAGATGAAACCATGTTAAAAGTTTAACTGTGCATTGACCTTGTATGTATCATTCACTTGCTCCTTGAAAACGATATGACCAAGTATAGAACACTAAAGCTCCCCACATATTCTCCTTTTATCGATGCGCCATAGATGCAATTCATTCAACACATAACATAATTCAAGAGATATCAGAGTGTCATTTGACGACTTCAACATTGTGCATATGTGATGAGGAGGAAAAGCGCGGCATACATCCTTGCCTTCCAAAAAGAGAAAGTTTCATCTCGAGATAGTGGTGGGAAACATCTTATCCCTTATTCTCGTCATTAAAGTCATCTAGTCACTTTTGCTACCATGTCGGTCAATAAAGCACGAGCCTATTGGTCTTTGCACAATGAGATTCCTGAGAATAGCCATTGGGTGCTGCATCCCGCGTATATATAACCAAGAGCCTAATGCTTATTTTGCATCTCTTTTTGGAAATTCAAGGGGTTTCCGAGATCATCTGTTTCTTTCCATAACACTGTCAAGTTTCACATTCCAGCACCATCATGCAGGAGAAAGCATTTACTACATACTTTTTCACACTTGTTTCGTCCACTTTTTTAAGGAGAGAGAATCAATCTGTCAACACCATTGTATCAATCTCAGATTGAGTGTAATGCAGGGTATGCAAGTGTTAGAGAATATATGTTCATGGGAGAAAGGATGTTGCGCAACATTGGACGGCTCACTGGCATATGTTATGCGCTAATACCTCGTGTAATCGGAGCTATTGTGTGAAATAAGAGCGGGAAATACCCATATTCTCCTTTTCAGACCTTTACATGCTTTCTTTGTCATGCTTAACTCCTATGATGGATGACTTGTAGCAGTGGCGGATGTTTCACTTTTTGGATTGTAATATGAAGAAGGGAAAGGGAATAGATGATACATAAGCGGGGTCAATTGATTGTCTCCTTCTTCCCTTGGGTAGATGCTTTGCAAAAGATGGATGCTTACTGGAGTGCTTAAAGGAGAACATGAATGCTTCCATGACATGTTCCACTTTGATTACATAGAATCTAATAGCTCACATTATGCTGCAAACAACAATACTACGCTTTTCAAAGTGACATCTTATCCCTTACTTTGGACATTGGATACTCGTATACGAGTCTTCAAAAGTATCTTCACATGAATCGACATTTCTAACAACACAAAGCATACATTCTCCTGCTTGAAATGTCATATACGCAACATGTCCGTTGTGTGCTTATAGCCAGTCAGCCGGATCTGAGAGTGATTGCAAAGGAGTAGACGTCATATGCAGCCAAACACCGCCCTTTCAAGTATCAGAAGGGCATAAAGGAGATGTGAGAATGGTAAATAGGAACATGTTTAGTGCTGTCAAACACACGAATAAAGGTATTCCGGTGGTTAGTGCTCGGAAGGCATCCTCATTTGCATAGATGTTGATGATCCGTTACGAGCTTTTGGGACAAATTGGCTCTTGAACCTTGTTTATACGCTCAGACACACCTATCTTGACCAATTTTGTTATCCTGGCCTTGTTCCCCCCGAAAAAGTAATCGGGTTGTGCCGATCATTGTCAACTTGCCATGCGTAAAATCGATCATGTTACAGGATAATTCACATCTAACGTGGTTGTAAACAGTTGTGCGTGTCTACATCATGTTTATAAAGTCATCATATACAAGAAACTCTCTCCTTCCTCCTCTCTTTTCCCCCCAATAGCACTGAAAGTACACGTATATCCATATGTATACAAGGTCCAAGTCAAGCAAGTCTCCTGAAACAAGGGATTGTACTCTTGGCCCGACCCATTGTTTCCTTCCCTCTCCCTTTACCCCCTTCTTTACCCCAAATGAGATGCATTTACTTTATTAAAATCTACCAGCAAGTATATATAAGCCGGTACACCTTGCTCACCTTTACACTCTCGTCATTACGATCTTTTTTTTTACTCTCTCTCTCCCTTACTTTCTTCTTGTACTTTGTGCCGTTCCTTTCTCTTGCACTTTTCCTGTATTCACGCTCCTTTATCATCACGTGTTTGCATTGTCAGCCATCATGATACAAAACAAAAAACGCGGGCTTTTTCGCAGCACCAGTCGTCTTTTCTTACGTCCCAATAACGAGAAAGCTGCTGACCAAGCACTAATTAACGCGGCTTTCATTCGTGCCAAGGCAGCAGTTCAATATGATGCTGAAGGACAAGTACAGTTAGCTTTGGAAGCCTATGCAGAAACAATTGGGCTACTTTGTCAAGTAAAGCATGAAACTACTACTACGCCACTACAACAGATTGTAAGAGCCACTGTTCTATCATTCTCTGATTGTTTTCTAACACCAATCGATATTATTTTGGGATTAGCATGATGCATATGCAGATCGGATTGTCGCTTTAAGCAGTGCACATACAATTGAAGAAGAAGGGCGTACACCTTCCCTTTGTAGCAATAGCCAAGATTCTATTACACCTCCTTCTTCACCAGTTGCATCATGTTGTCCTAATGATATACCATCGCCACCACCAGCACAAATCCATGTGATGCCATCTCGATCATTGCCACTTCCTTCATTGACCGAACACTTGCATCATTGGACACTGATGAAAAAATTACGACAAAGTATGATTGATGGTGGATATATCACTGGTCGATTATACGCTCCCAAAGAGTTATGGCATCAACCAGAGATGGGGATGCTTCCTGATCTGGATAAGAAACTCGCCCTTGCTGAATACTTGTTGTCTGTTTTGAAATCCACACGACATGATCCCCTTGATCCCGCTTTGACAATGCAAGAATTACATCGACTTGAAACAGCGCTTTATGTTAATCCATCTGATATCACAACTACTACATCTACATCTACAAATGGTACAAGTAACCATGTCTCCAGCACGATGGCATCAGCTGCATCAAGTATTAGATCAACCATGGGATCCATGCAACATTGGCGAGCGTCTTGGAAATGGTCCAAGCGACCTGTCGAAATAATCCGAAATGAAAGATCCATGTATGTATGTGCTTGTCAATCTCTTGAACACATGTTCATTGACACATAGTCATAGAGATGACCGATATCCAATGTATATTCGCACCTTGATCAAGCTATTTTCAAGTGCCCAGTTCCTTGGTAAGTGTTACTCCTTAACATGATTTCCCAACATGGTAATTCCCCATGACTGATCTATCATCATTCCACCATGTGATTCATAGATGGCTGGTACAGCGAATATAGTGATCTAGTTGCCGTGTCTCCTGCATCCACTGTTGATATTTATCAGCGTATCCTTTGTAAAATCAGCATGTGTGCTGAAGCTCTTGGCCGAATAGTATGCACCACTGTACTAGGTGACTTCCAAATCATATGGGATGCATACATGGAAAAGAACAATCGATGGATCGACGAGGATCTGTAACATGCAGGGGACAATTAACAATCATTTGCAACACATATTACAACATGTAAATGCTATTGGATAACTTGATTTTATATGTATATAGCTTACATTGAAGTTTTTTTTTTCTATTTGTAAACAATGCAATCTTTTCTTTATACTATGCTGTACACTATATATGAATCACTCGCCCCCGTTATTTACGTGTCGTTGTTACTGTTTTACGCGGGATCATCCGTGCATTTTGTCCTGCAGCTGATCGCATGAAATTGCTTGTACCACCATTGCTGCTAGTCATATTGGATGATGATGATGATCGGCCATGTTCGTTGCTTCCATTATTGCCACCAGTGAATCCACTTGCACTTCCCATCAGCAGGTTACTGTTGTTTTGTTTCAAATGAAGGAGATGACTGCTATTGCTTGTTGATCCATTTTTGGGATGTACGCCATTGGAATGAGGAGTTGGATGATTGCCATCGTCACGTACATACTGGAAAGAAGGATCACCTATACTATCATGTTAACATGTAGTTCTTTCTTGTGATTCGTCATTGTATACTTGCTATTGTATCGTGATCGCCGTGATTTAAGGTTGGATCGTGGTGCATTTTGGATAGCAGCTGTATACAAGGTTATTAAGCTTTCACTTCCTTCTTTGACTGATAGACCCGAAGTACACACTTACCCAATTTCCTTTGTCGCTCATGCCTTGATTGTACCAGCTTGAAATGTTGTAACAATTCCTGAAACTTGATACCATCATCTGCTGATTTGGTTTTGCTGGATCTTGTTTTGGTAGTAGTTGGTTCTTGGGATCCCTTATTTGGCATGACATGAAAGAAACCCAAGGATGATACACTGCTCAATCGATTACGCAAGGTGGAAAACGCTGAAGATTGTGGAAGAAGCATCAGGATACCATAGAGACACTTGAAGAGATAAGGGTATTTTTCAGGCTCCAAAAGTTGCAATCTCAAGTCTGATTCATTGATCAATACATGTTGCCGTGTTCTCTATGATTGTAACTTACATGTAAACACTGGGGATTCCAAAAGTTGCACCAGCTTATCCACCTGGATTAACATGCTGACTGTGATTTCAAGTTCGGCACTGGATGAAATATAAAGATGTTAATGCTTGGTTCCTGATGCAGTATCGTCAGCTACATACAAGATCTGTAACATGTTGGCAGCGTGCTCATATGCTTGGGCCAATAAGCAAAGGGAGAATGTCGCCACTGCATTGTGACACCATGATCGATACAATGTATTAAACAATTGCTGACCATCCTATTAAGCATCCAATGAGAAACTGCATCCCAAAACAAGTTCATGCTCATACCTTTTGATCCAAATTGCGAAGTCGTTTGCGTAGATCACCCAATTCAGAAGATGTAATAAGGATAATGTTAAGGTTTTGAACCATGATGCTTGCAAATTCAAGATCCTTTATGCACGTATCAGCTTATCAGATTTCAAAGTGCCATCCACAATCCTTGTTTTTACCTCATCATTCGCCAAGATATCTGCAAGAGTGGTATAAATACGCTCGGAATCCAAGCTAAGGCATAATTGTCGAATGATAAGGCTTCCACGAGATTCAAGTAGGCCTCGATCAGTGCTGAATAGTGATAGGAGATTGGTCATGAAATCACGAAAGTACTCATATTTGGAATGGGATGAGATTTGTGCTAGTAATTGCAGATCACGTCGAACCACCTATATCCTGTTTTAGCTGTTGATCCACTTGTCTCTTGTATTTCCTTTTACCTCATCAGATGAATCGGACAAGGTCTTTAGCAATGCTGGGAATGTTCCATCGTCTGATACAAGGATCTAGTCATACACATATCAGTATTGTCATGGTGATTTCAGGCATATGCTCAAGTCTAACCTTTGTTGGTGCTTTTCCATGCAACATCAATAACCATTCCAAGGCAGCTACTCTGGTATCTTCATTCTCATTCAGAAACTGCAAGCGTAAATTGGATACAGTGGCTTGATAGTCAAAAGGATCTTCTTCAGCAGCTGATGATTCCATTGCTTTCTCATCATGATTCTCTTGTTGATCATCTTGCTTGTTGCTGGTTTTGTCGGATTCATTGACTTCAGATTGTGATGTTGCTGTTGTTGTTGAAGGAAGTGAAGTTGCTACTGCTGCAGAAGAAGAGGATGACTTTGGGATAGGTGATGCGTTCAGAACCAATTGCTGCAGTTTCTTGTTTGTGTCCTTGGCTGTTTCTCGAATAACTTCAGTTGGATGAGCGAGACAAGGAAGCACATCAAAGATGATGCGTGGAGTGAACTTGATGACAACATCAGGAGCAATAACAATGAATTGACTGATCCACTGTAGTGCTGTCTTTTGAATATGCTCTTCCTTTGATGATAGATGTTGTACAAGGATTTCTACGAGTCGGTCATATTGAACAATCACACCTTGACCAGGTACATAAGTGCCTTTGCTATGCTCATCATCAATATCTGAAGTTGTTGTACCAGCACCTTCACCATGTTCATCGTCTCTGATGTTATTTCTTGTAACTGCAGCACTCTGTTGGATCTCATGTAGGAATTCACCAAGGAGTACACTTGTAGAAACACGAACATCTGCACTTGGATCACTTAGACAATTGAGTAATCCATCAAAGAATTCTGGTAGGAATGAAACCAATTCGAGATCTGGAATAGAGTCGAGTACGGATATCCAAGATACAAGGTATTGTCGAGTGAATGAATTACGTGCATAGATACGTTGACTGAGGACTGGGATGAATCGTGGTAAAGAGAATGCAGTATTGCGTGGTAAAGATGTAGGCACAACAAGAGCATCTGTTTCTTCTTGTGATTCGACTGGGTTGTAAGGTTGCTGATGAACTGATACGTAGGTGGTAGACAATTCTGAGACGATATCCCTGATCAATCGGTCAAGCAAATCTGCTCCACTTTTGACTGAATCTGCTGGATCAGCTGCCAACTATGGTAAACTAGTTAAGTACTTGAACTTTTCTCATCAATACACTTGATTACCTTGCATAAAGCATCAAAGATGCTATTGAAGAATCGTAATACTTCTCCCTTGGCAACCTTGGCAATGTTGTACATACATTCGCAAGCATAATATCTTACGCGAGAATCTTGATGGCTGAAGCAGTTCAAAATAGGTGGTACGATGATATCAAGATAAGGTGCAACGCCCTACATGATGAAACATTCAAGGTGAATCAGTGCATATGATTCCCAAACATGGTGCGTCTGTGCATGCCATACCGGTCCAAGAGCAATAGCTGTAGCTGCTAGGCCAATAAGACCACCATTTCTCGCGTTTGAGTTGTTGGAGTATACAAAGTCTTGTACAAGCGTATCAATGATTTCTGTAATACGAGCTGGCGTTGCTTCATTGTCGCGGACAAGCCTTGATAAAGGAACGTTTCAATGAGCTGTTCAAAGTGCAGGATGGGAAGACTTGGCTTACTTTTCAATCATTAAAGCAGCTGCTTTCCGCTTGTCGTAAATCTTGTCTGTGAGACCTCTTACAAGGTGTGGTGAGAACAGATTGCTGTTGTCCATGGTAAAAAGCCAATGGGCAGAAAAAGGTAGGTGATATGCAGAGGAGGATGAAAGAAGAGGATGCTATGTGTGCTCACAGACTTTACTGAAGCAATGCCCCTCTTTTTTTTTCTTGTTCATCACTCCGCGTTTGGCAAATGGATGTAACCTTGCTCGATGCAGGTATGCATGACAACATTGGATTGACTTTAGTAGAGCATCATGACAAGAGTCGTCGGTGATATCCATTTGACATCAATGCAGTACTAAATGCTATCGATCAATCCGATCCAATCGATGAATAGCTTGGCAACCCTAGTGACGAGTAATGCACGTCAACCACCATATACAATCGTACAACCGACCATTATCGGAACTGGTATGCGTCATATGAGCTCCGTTGTACTCCAACTGGTGACACATTGAATCATATATAAAAGGCCAATGCATGGTCTACGTGGCTAGTTCTTTACTTTTTTCTCATATCATCTTTTATACATATGTTGTCTCGTCAAGTCGCTTCTTCTGCAAGAACCATGTCCTCCCAACGTTTCTTTAGTACTGCATCTATCGCTGCTTCCGAAGGCAAAGGTCAACCTTTAAGCGAGAAGGAAAAGGCTCATGAAAATCAGTGGGCACAGAAACACGTAAGTCCTTTATCAATCATCATACAGCACACATTCTCACTTTTATCCCTTTGCATATCATGTAGGATGCTGAAAAGTTACAAGCATTGCGTAAGGCTCTGGAAGACCAAGAAAAGGTGACTCAGAACCTTAAGAAAGAACTTGAAGAACTTGAAAAGAGCAAATCCAAGTAAAATCATCTGCATATCGTCTACAATAAACACACAATTAACTTAATGCCATAAGGTGTATATGAAGTTGCTATAGGTTGGTTTCAGGATAGTGTCATAAGGAACATTGTTATGGATTAGGATAAGGTCGAGAATGTAAGGTTAGAACAAAGGCTGAAGCTTGGGATTTGGGTAGACATATCAGTCATAGAATATTGTAAATTGGCTCTATTTATTCACATGTAGTATCTACTGTCATGGTGACAATGGGGCGTTGTGTCTATGTGATGTGTTCTAGTGTGCAGTGTACAGGCAGTGTAAAGAAGGCAGATTATGCTGGCGGGATTTGATCGTCGAACTTTTGGATGATGGGGAGACAACTGCTTCTCTCTTTCTTTCAAGCTCATATTCACTTTACACGTACACGACTCCCATTGACGCCATGCATTCAAGGTATGTGTTATAAAGAAGCTCATGTTGGTTGTTGTATTCATACAGTTGGGTACATTCATAGGCAACAAGTGTTCAAGCGGACTGAGTGGTTGTTGTAGCCAGACGTGTCGCTGTTCTGTTTCGTTGTTATGCCGCTTCAAGTTTGGTGCCTACAGGTACATTCAAGGAGCTCAATGCTGTAGCAGAACGTGTTGCATTAACCGTTTAAGCTTTGTGTAGACTTCAAGAACAAAACGCAACAAGACTTTGGCTGTTTCTTTTGGTTTTGGCTTTTGACTATCACTATGGCTTCTGCTTCGACACAAACAAGGTCTCTTTACGTTGTACACGTTACCATGGTGCTGTTATATATGAAGAAAGGCAAGTAGAATAAAGGTGATGGAGTGAAGCTTGTTTATTGTGCTAATAGTGGTGCTATTGAATAGTGGTCTAGTACTACTCGCTCTATTCTTTGGCCAGTACTCTTTGGTCAGGCAGTGTGCAGCTTTGGGCATCATCTTCTTCTTGGGTTCGACTCCCAGCCTGTACCTATCAGTGACGTTTATGACTAGAAGAGGATGGATGACAACAGCTATGAGCTTGGAACATTGCAAACGTGGTATTCGTCCTTGCTATGGATCGAATTGGCTTTTGGTGATCGGATTATGTGAATCTTGCAGAATGGCTTTCTTTTATCGATATTGACGACAACATCGAGAATGATACATATATGACACAGGCAGGCTTCAGCTTTCACCCAAATATGCTACGCGATGAATCCCATATCTTTATCAACATCCGGCATGATAGATGCATCATCAATATACATAGTACATACTATTCTTTCCACTTGTAACAATGAACTTTTCTTTGTGATTACCAGGTTTATTCTTCAATGTTGGAATGGATGTGGTTTTAAATGGTGGTTCAATTGAAAGCAATGAGTCGGATGATCAGACAACAGATTGTAATCCACATCTGCTTATGATAGAGAGAGTTCATTATATGTATCGAGTAGCTTGCATACTTGAAGCTGTCGATTCACTTCTTCTTTGGTTCATAAAGTCATTCTTCTATCGCGCTTACCAGCAACTAGTGGAGTAATGCTCTTATCCACTTTTTCTTATTTCCGGTTCTATATTCATCCGATAGTTAAAGCAACTTTGCTCCGCGGATGAAGCATGGGAATACTGGTGAGCAATCGAAAACGTGTATGTCTTCCGACCAATGACATCAGTGCCCTGGAACGCTTATGGTTGGTTCTTGGATAGAAAGGAATCTTTCTTATTCCAGAGCTTTGATTGGTAGTTGAATGAAGCTAATGTAAAGCCGCTAACTTGGTGCATTTGATCAATTTCGCCAAGAACACCTTGATCCACATACATTGGCCAAAGAGAAATGTATGTTCTGTATACCTAATCAAGGCTTTATCATGACAACATCTTACATATTGCATCGGAAGGAAGATTTGGGTGATAGACCGTGGTCCGTGTTCTCGGTAGAACAAAGAGAGATGAAACATGTGAACTCAACAAGTCTAAATGTAATTCCGCATTGGGGTGATGGGTTTAAGCGGTGTGCGTTTGCATATATCACCGTTGTCTAAAAGCTGGACAAACTACAATTAGGGGACATGGCCGATGCAAATATCATAAAGATTAGGTGATGTCAATACAACTTGAAGCAGAAGCATGATGGTGATTGTCGTAGCATCAGCCATGACATAAGAGTTGTATTACTTGTTATGTCACGGGAAATGAAAGGAACGTGGAGTCATCTTTTATCATCATCCAGTCGGGCTGTGAATCATTCACCCATCCCATCGGCTATAAAAGCGCAGTGATGTTTCATTGCAGCCCTTTTTTTTTCTTTTTTCTTCTCTTTGGACACTTTGTCCCAATCCACGCTCTCCCATGCTCTGCACACGATCAGCCATCAACCCTTTGGCAACCAAACGAGGCATTCCTCCAGGATTCATTGGTATGTATACACTTTATTATCAGCTATTGCCTATACTAAATTGTTCCTGTCATCATAGATTTTGCCTCCACTTCCTTTGATGCCATTTTTCACCAACGACCATTGTCATCTCGTCGAGATTCACAACAAAGCGATAGTGATGATGATGAAGAACCTACACCTTCACCCCATCGACGTTCATCACATCTTCCCGATTTCTTACCTTTCATCCAATTGATCACTGAAAAGTGCAATATACAACCTGTACAACTTGTGATGGCACTTATCTATGTTCAACGATTCAGAGCAACACTACCAGCAAATTATAAGGCTGAAACACAAGCAGCACATCGTATCTTTGCAGCCAGCTTGTTGGTGGCAAGCAAGTACAGCGAGGATTATTCATTATCAACAAGACAACTTGTCCGTGCTACTGGTGATGTGTGGACTATCAAAGAAATGGCTCGTATGGAGATGGCATTCTTGCAATTCTTGCAGTGGGATCTACATATCGACTCTGACGAGATTACACAATTCTTGCACAGTCTCAACTTTGATGATACAGCATCCATTTTGGACAATGACCATGCTCTTTAAGTGCTGCGACATACAGTTGCAGTCAATGTACCCGATCCCTTCCATACCCACGCCACCCCTCCTTTCTTCACCTTTTGTACGCATGTATTATCTCCTTATTCTCCCGTTGCTTTGTGTATAACACCTTTTATAATATAATATGATGTATATATATCCTATAAACTGCATGTATTGTGTGTGTGGGAGTAATCACTTGACGCTTTGTTGCATAAGAGGAAGATGTCAGCTGTCAAACCTAAAGTCAGTGTTGCAAGGGTGATATGGATGAGTTACTCTTTCTTTTTCTAAAAGCAAAAGCCAAACAATGAACCATGTTTATTACTTTACTTCGACAGTAAGCTTTCTATCTTACAATAGAGTACACTAGATACTAATAGGAGACCAAACAGTGGCGAAAGTGAAGGCAACATGTTGCAATGTTGGCAAGGCATTACCGATGGACCGTAAGCAAGAAACGCATTAGACACAACGACTCAATCTAAGATATGACGTGGCTCAACAGGTTGACAATGGTTGGACAAGAACAAGCAACGTTAGCTGCACAAGAGTTGAAAAAGTACAAGGTATGTATTGTGTTGTGTATTACATCAAGGACGTACATTAAACCCCTTGTATAGTTCACTCGTATCTTGACAAGTCCATTACAACGCGCATTGGAAACAGCCAAAAGAGTTCATGCAGCCTTACCGGAGCCAAGACCAGAGCTTCTTGTGGAACCATTATTGACTGAATTGGATATGGGAAGTCTTGAAGGCCAGCCATGGAGTGTATCTTATTCCATCCATACACGAGATACTCCATTTCCTGGTGGAGGAGAGTCATTGAATGATGTCTATTTACGCGCTACCCATTTCTTGATGCAACATTTAAACCAAGTGGAAGAAGAACAACACATCTTGGTGATATCCCATGGGATGTTCTTGACTGAATTAGTACATGCTCTATGCAGCCGTCATGGATACACTTGGATTGATCTAAGATGGTCTAATACTGGGATTGTCACTTTGTATTGTAATGTCAATGATGGATTGGAATTTATTCGAGTAAATGATACACAACACTTGGTGCTGTCATAAAAAGCAATTTTATCAGCTATTTGTGGTTTTGATATGGAAAAGAGTGAAGAAGGAATGGTCATAATTGTGTTCTGAGCAAATGGCATATGCCTAAAGTGTACTATATACATGATAAAGGGATTGGAAATAGGAATATGATTACCGGCGTGGAAACTTGCCACCTCGTCGAGCTACAGGGCGTTTGCTGATATGATGATTACTGGTGTTGGGGATGATGGGTGCTGGTGATGTTTCCATACATAGAGCAGGACGTTTACGCTTGTGCAGTAAACTGTTGGTATTGATGTGTGCTAATGTAGACTCCAACAAGTCGTCATCTTCTTCATATTCCTCAGTGTCTGGTGTCAATGATGGTTCAGCAGGTGTACGAACGTCAGCAGGTCGCAAACCCAAGGTATCCAATTTGTTCTCAATCCATTGATAAGCAATTTGGTATGCTGGTGCTCCCATTCTAGGAGGTTTGCTGTGTACTTGGTGCAGAATATGGGCTCGGAGCTCATGGCAGTCTTTGGAAAAGTCTTCAATTGACCGGTTGAAACGACGTGGCACTTTTGAGATATAAAGACCAAAGCAGACAAATTCAAGTGATAAGAATGGCCTCTGCTGACCATTGACATGTGTATAGCACCAGCAATGTGTTGATCTTGCAATCTCTCCAATAATATCAAGAACATATCTCATCTTCTTCTTCAGATCTTCAGTTGGTGGTGTCTGGTCTTGTAAATATGCTTCCACTTTTCGTCGAGAGGCTGGAAAAGTTGGCGAGTCTGCTTTCAGTATCAACATGAGGAAGACAATGTGTTGGAATAAACGTGATCGTATATCAGCGAATAGCAATGACAGATCCTTTCGATAGATGGTGTAGAGTTCTTCACCAAGATCCTTGGTTGGCGACATGTATGCTTTGAGCTTTTCAGCATTGGTAAGCGGTACACCAAGTTGTACTCGTGAAAAGATCTCAATCTAAAATGATAGCTGTGATTAGTCTCTTGTCATATCTTGATCCACATGTCCTTTATATCTTACCTCGGCTTCAGGACTCAAATTGCTGTATTCGACTATGATGTAAATCATTCAATGTTAAAGAGATGTATGTGAAACAGTCATATACAATGCTTACCAGCATAAAGTTCGGCTTCATCAAAGCGTCGGCGAAGATCTGGAGGCAAGTATACTCTACCTTAATACATCATACACCTAGTTAATATTCATGCATCTGATCCCATAACTTCATATCATACCTGTCCGATGTCTCTTGTTTCTGTCAGTGGATTCAGCATAGTAGTAATCTTGACTCGTGCCATCTGGATTCACGTGGGTGTATGGGAATTCATTGTTCATGAATCTACAATCATGCATCAATATACATTGCTCCAGTCACTTGTAAAGACTTACATACCCCACAATCGATGATAGACGTTGCTTGCCGTCAATGCAATATCTGATCACTCGATTCTCCCTGTTCTTTCGTACAGCAAAGATAAGAGGTGGTACGTAAAAGTTGTTGATGATGCTGTCGATCAAAGCTGCCATTTTTCGAGTCTGCCAAACAACTTCACGCTGATATGGTGTATCCTATTAGTCAGAGATGGGGTCAAGGTTAGTACGCTTGATGGTAGACGCTTGTAACGTGATTCAGGGTCGTACCAAGTCGATCAGCTTCCTGTTGACCATATCTGTCAAACGAGACCAAAGACTCTAATTAGCACCTTATTCGCATATAAAATAAAGCAAGCTTTACCAAATAACTTGGGTGCTGGTACTTGTTTGCCATTGGGTCGGTCAACGACTGTTGTCATTGTAAGGTGGAGTGGAGATGTGAAAGAAGAGAGAGTGGAAAATCTGGCTTGTGCTGCTTCGTGACTTGAATAGGATACTCCAGCAGCTTCATCACAATCAAATCGGAATAGCCCCGACTTTTCATGCCTTCATTGTCCCGTCACTTGCTTGTTTAAAGGAACTGTTATCGCTAAAAACATTGATGATCGATCTATTTGTGGAAAGTGGTCAATCAATGCTTCATTCTTGACATGGATAGCTGCTATTTCATTCATGGATCATTCGCTGTTGTTGTTGTTGTCATTGATCTTGTTATATAAATGAATTTAAGTATCAGGATCAAGTGAAAGCATTCCATGTAATATATCCCTTTGCATTATCAACAAGGGAGAAGGGAGCAGTCCATATATAGACACTTTCATATCAATATCATCATCCATATGCTTCTATCGCCAGAGCGATGATTTGGTCCTGTCAAATCATATTACAGCTGTTTGATCCTGTCTAGATCTTGTATTCTTATCATTGATGATGTGACTATTGACCAATATCATATCCTTATACCAAAAAGTAACGTGTGATCTGGTGACAAAGAGTACACAAACAAGGGTTCTTGCTCCTTTTCATCTGTGCTCATTGTCATGTGCTAGAAAAGCGTTACGATGAAGAAGTGATGATGGGTCTTTTTTCTAATCCAAATTAGTGACAAAGTCCAGGGTATTGGAGTAGTTGAATGGATTTGAAGTGTTGCCCAAAGGGGAGAGCTATTGCCCAATCAGCATAGCGGAATCTCTGTGCCACATCTTCATGTAAATGCAGAATCAACATGACTCTTATTCCTTATAAGCATACTATCAGCATAACACGGGATGCATGCTTTTGTATACAAGCCACGGGCCCAAGTGGATGAGATGAAAGGGGTGTGGCCATGAAATTGTTTGTTAATTTCCTTTTTAGACATTACCATGATACCAAATGCGCGCCCAAAGCTTGTCACATCTATTTGGCATATTAAAACATATGGCCAACCTTGTGTGTCAAGGTGAAGTCATATAGTAAAGTGAGCGAGAAGATTAGCGGAAATGTGCTAGTGAAAAGGTAGCCGGCCAATTTGATACTGGGGGCAATCATTCAATCCATGCACATGTTGCATGTACATCGATGGGATGGTTTGGTATTATCACTAGGCATGATGGCATTCGGAGTCATTGCATGCAAAATAAGGAAAAGAAAAGAATCTCGACTCATAAACTTGGCTGGTGTGCACTGACCACGTTCACGCCGCCCAAAATCATCAGCCGGGATTGCTGCTCAAAAAGACAGTCGTCAATACCATATTTGTAGTATGGTGCAACGTGCAACGCGTCAATCCCGTGCCTTAGTATTTCAGCTCCCCCCTTTGACGCCTCATTACACCCCATGACTATTTTGCCCCACATACTAACACCGCATCATCCATTTTCACCTTTTATGACCGATATGTGGAATGCTCTAATGAATGATCATCACTATGTTCCTCATTCACAATGCTGGATGCAGATCTTATCATTATTAACTCGACAATGTCGTTCAATGATGACTTATGCAATAGTATAGTCAAATTGTGATTGACATTTAAGCCATCAGCAGCAAGTTAAGCTCATATCAAACCCTGATGTTCCAAACATTAGGACTAAAATGACATCAGCATCTACGTCAAAGAAAAATCAAGAGCGACCAACATACATCAAATGGTAAAAATGATGACATTACACCGGCTGGTCAAGTATATTAGGCATGTATCAGCTTTAACGTGTTATAAAGGGAGGAAAAAGGGGAAGTAATCGAAAACACGTCTCTTTCTCAGACAAAAGGATTGCAACATAAGGCGTTGAACGTGTTATTTGGTGTTTGCCCCTGACATTGGTATCTTAGTGCATGTATTCAATATACACAAGATGTAAGTTCACTATCATTGGCTTTGCATGCATGTTTACAGATATAGTTGATGTGAAAGAAGAGTTGCCTGCAGTGTGAAAATAGCACTTTTTCTATTGTGCAGGTGTTCGAATACCATACTGTAGGTGTTTTTGTACTACTAATGCAGATCTTTCTCTCTGCGAATCGCCATTTAGCGTTACCGAGGAATTGGAAAAAGACCAACACAAAACTCCCCTTCTTTGTATAATCCGCTCCGTCTCTCCCCCCAGACATAATGCCGTGTAAGCAGGGATTATACACAATCGACATTTAAAAGCTCGACCGATCACAACCTTTCTCGTCCTTCCGATCATTCCTTCGTTTGATTTCACTGCTTATATTCTTTTTGTTCCTCATCAAATATCACACATTAGAGAGTGCATGGGCATCAGCTCTGTGTATTCTCCCATTGTTTCTATACGCCATTGACACTACTTGATATCATCCATCGCATAGGAGTATTCCCAACCTTTATATGGATAATCGATCTTACTACAACACAACATTAGTTTACTCTGTACTATATTCACACATTACACAATTCAGCAATCCAATGTCACGCTCAAATCAGCAACAAACACCAGGCCAAAGTGCAAAACCACGCAAATATACTCGACATCCTTATAGTAGCCGACGTGCTTCTACATCTTCAAATGCTAGTACTCGATCTGCTGTAGCTTCTGGAACATTGGATGTCAACACATCAACATCACAATCTTTAGAAACATCACAAGGGACATCTACCAATGAGCCAGGCAGCAGCAGCACCAGATTGACAAGTTTGCAGGATGCATTGGACACATTGTACGACGAGTGGATGTCTGTGGAGATTGTATTTCAGTCGATGCAAAATGCCTTTCCAGTGGCTCCGCTAACACCTTTATCACAAGAAGAGAGATTAGATGATATTGACCGTGAGCTCAGTATTGCATATGATGATTTAATGGTTCAAGTGCGTCGTATTCATCGCAACTTGAACCGACTTTCAAGTGATATGACTCAATTCAGGACAACCAGGCTACACAATCAGCATGCATCATCATCAAGGTCTGAGCAACAGCAACAAGAACCCAAGGACCAAGCACATGGTGACAACACCGGTCACACAACAGATTCACAATGACATGCTCGCGTGGTGTGGTCAATTTCCTCATTTCTTTTACATACATACACACGCATGCATGATACATTTTCATGACAGATGACCGAGATTTGCCGCACACTTTAAGCAGTTATGCATACGCACCTTTTCACTATCGTATATGACCCTTTCTAAGCAAAAAAGTATACAACAGCCAACATACACCACTATTAACAAGAGCTTTGTAATGATTTCGTAAGCACTTTTCTCTTTCTTTTTACAGTACTTTGTCATTCAATCTTTTCTGTATTGGTCCATGCATATCGTGTCCCTTTTCTTATATTGTCTTTTACCTTTTCCCCGTCACTGAAACCAGTGTCTGGCTACATATGCTCTCATATGTCAATTCACTATTTCCATTTTGGGTCGCTGCTCCGAATGACGACTCTTGATCCACCCTTATGTTAATCGAGATTGAATGGCAGCCATTCAGATGCATGCTGCAGGAATAAACAAATGTTTGGCCACCACTTTATCTTTAACTATTACAAGAACGGGTACTGGCACTTTTAGATATGCAAGAGCCAGTAGGGGGGGGAGAGAAGAAGATGTGTTTGTTGCAGCATCATGCATGCAAGCTTGTAACCTATGTCGATCGAAAGAGCAGAGTCAAAGCTTTTCTTGTGATAAGCATGCTTTCTTGATTACAGCATCAACTAGCGTTTGTGTGAGTATGCAATAGATATGAGCCTAGCCCTTGGGCCCATTAGGGATGCTCTTGAATGGAAGACAAGTGCGTAAGCATTGTTGCATTCTCCGCCATGTTCCCAGGCCCCCCATTAGTTCTCCTACAGGATATCTTCTCCTACAGTAGCGTTACAATTTGGATATTTTCTGTCACACGAGAGAACAAACATCTTCTTTCTCATTTCTGGGATATGCATGATAGTCATCTATCTATTTCTTATAGTAATGGAATGATTGACAAGCTTCTTGGTTTGATTCAGCAGTCAAGTTCTTTCCAAAAGAACAACTTTATCTCCCACCATGCATGTTGTTGACATTGTTGGTGTTATTCTTTGTCATTATTATTAGTGGTCTTGTAATCTTCCCCTTTTTGAATACAGGTGTTTTCTCCTTGTTTATTCCCCTCGATTTGCCGCTTACGTCTTGGTTGTTGGGAAATAGTAGTGCACGAGCAAATTCTTCACCACTCCTGAAACGCCAAATTGGTTGCATGCACCCGATCAAACGATGGGCAATAGGGCCAAATGCCGGTCAGACCTTTATCTCCTCCTTATCTTTAGATCGACATTTGTGCTACATTCATGATCCACACTTGGTTGTTTATCAAAATGTGTATGCAGATGACTTTATTCACTACAACGGGTCTCCTTCTACTCTAAAAGATGTACATATAGTGCAGCTGCTTGCAAGGAGCTGATTTGACGCGTTCTGTTTGCGTATGGCTTAACAAGCTTCACTCATAAGTATGTTAGTCCTAATACTACTGGATCACGCACTGGTATCAACAAGGTGATGCTTTGTTACAGATACTTGGAAAGAGTGGACTTCAAGCTGGAATCAATGCATTTTTGACACCTTTGTTCCGCCCCCACTGTCTCTGACCTTGCTCTTCCTCCTTTTCCCATGTCTACGCCAAACGCGAATCCATCGTCACCAAAGAATAACGGGTACAGTCAACGAAACAACAGCGATGCTACAATCCCCAACTCATGTGTGCTTTCTTTGATCCAGTGACAATGCACAAACAGCCATGTCTGCAGCAGTACAAGGAGCTCATTCAGCGTACACAGCTTCCTACACTGTGAGCAATAACGACTAGTGACACAAGCGACCATTCTACTTACAAAAGCATGTTTGCAGACACTCGTTCATCTATCACAGCACTTTCAACAAGGACTACAAGAAACACAGGCCATTATGAGCAAGGTGTTACAGTCGAGTATGCGAATAGGTAAATGCCAACAACCAACACGTAAAGATATCTTGCCTGTTGCTTATGAATGTCTCTATAGCAAGTGAGATCGAATCGACATCTTCTAGTGTGCGTCTTACTGCCAAGATTTCCAATATTGGACCTGTACCTTTACCCAATGCAAGATGTCACTTGACATTTGAACCTCCACCAAAGCGACAGCAACCCATCACAGATGATGAAGTATCGTGGATCTTTATATCAGGACATTTGAACAAAGAAGGAGACACATCCAATGTCTCTTCGCTATTTGACAACCCATTGACGTTGCAGCCAGGCACTCAGTATATCCTAGTGGTCGACATTAAAAGCAAAGCACCTATGCAGTATAACGGCATTCTCTCGATCACTTTCTCTGGGATGGATCAAGAACCAATACAAGAAAAACATCGATTTGGCATATATCTGATCGATCAGGTAAGTGTGTACATTCTTGCATTACAAGTACAAGCACTAAAGTGGATATAATAGATGCAAAAGTTACATGTCGAAGAAACGCATCTGGACGTCATATCGCATCGACATTACTGGCACTCCTTTTTACAACACATTCTCGGGATGGAGACTGATTTAGGCAAAGATGTGATGTATATAGCACTACAACCATATCAACAAGGCTATGAAAAGGTGAGTCTTAAATGCGAATATGACAATGGGATGACTGAAACATGTTTTGATAGCATCGTATCATAAGCAGAATACAGCCGAATGATGGACAAGAGGAGTTAGCCAAGATGACGTTTGGTGCAGAGACAACTGATGGGATCGAATTACTACAACTACTTGTGCAAGAGTTGGATATGCTTCATCAAGGTGCTTAGCAGCAGCCGAGAGGGAAAAAAGTTCCGATGGGAGTTGCATACACGTGTTCGATGGGCCATCGAGGCAGATTCAATCGATTGTATTATATAGTCTGGATATACAACACACATTCCATCCATTTCATGTTTATAAAAAAGTTGAAACTTTGCACAATCGACAACTTTTGCACTTTCCTTTTCTTCTTTCCACTTTTACAATGATGCTATTACCTACGGCAGCGATCATATGCAGTGTCGTTACAACAGGACTTGTCAACGCCTTTGAGATGCGTGTGGAATCCATGAAACCTGCACAAGACTCTGGAGATACCAAACAACATTGCTTAGTATTTGAAGACCACTTTAATCGACTTGATCTCAGCAAATGGCAACATGAAATCACCATGAGTGGAGGTACTTTTTGCCCCTTTGTTACATCACAATGTTACTCATATGCTATTTACAGGTGGCAATTGGGAATTCGAGTGGTATGTAGAATGTATACACATCATGCAAGTGCTTTTTATTGACATGTATTATTGCAGGTACACAAATAATCGATCCAACAGCTTTGTTGAAGATGGTATCTTGTATATCAAACCCACGTTGACTGCTGACGCTATTGGACATGAAGAATTGAAGCAAGGAGGATATTTGAATCTATGGTATGTGAAACAACATTGGCTAGCTGACTAGAGCGTAACAATGAGTCAATGCGTGTGATGTATAGGTCAGGCGAACCATCAATGAGCTGCACAGATAACTCAAACTATGGTACATTGTATTCATATACGTCAACATGGTGTTCTAAGATATCTTCTTTTGATATCCAGGTTGCGAGCGATTAGCTGGTGCAGGTGGCAATTACTTGAATCCTATTCAGTCAGCACGATTGAGGACAATTAATTCTGCAGCTATCCGATATGGTAGGGTGGAAGTCCGTGCACGATTACCAGAAGGTGACTGGCTATGGCCTGCGATCTGGATGATGCCCAAATACTCAAACTATGGTCTTTGGCCTGCAAGTGGTATGTAAGCTATAGCTATTATGCCTTATTTCATGTTACTGATATACATTATGAGAATAGGTGAGATGGACATTGTATGTATTGAAAGATCCGTCATCTATGCTACATGTTCTTATAATGAAATATGTCCTTTGTAGATGGAATCACGTGGCAATAGGAATTATCCTTTTGGCAACATCACCAATGTAGCATCTACTCTTCACTGGGGTGTTCATTATACGATGAATCGATTCAACATGACACGCGCTGAAGCAATTCTTGAGGATGGGACTACATTTGCTGATGATTTCCATACATACGGTATGAATAATGCATGTAGGAGAATCAATCATTTGATGCTGACTTGTATCGTATTAGGATTGGAGTGGAATGAAGATGGACTTCGCACTTACATTGATGGCAAGACTGTTTTACTGCTCAACTTTGATCAAAGCTTTTGGGATCGTGGTGAATTTCCGGAATGGTCAATGAATCCTTGGAAGTCGGGTGATATTGGTGCGCCATTTGATCAAGAGTTCTATTTGGTATATAGAAGAAGTTATCTGCAATGATACAAGATGCTCATGATTGGGTCTTTATGTAGGTCCTGAATCTTGCTGTAGGAGGTGTTAATGGCTATTGGCCTGATGGACATGGCAAACCATGGCGAAACGATGATCCACATGCTGTCAATGCTTTTTGGGATAGTCGAGATCAATGGCTTCCAACATGGGGCGAAGGCAACAAGAGAGCATTAGCAGTAGATTGGGTGAAGATGTGGAGTGCTGACACTGATTGTTAAACAAAAATGGAAACAAGGATTTTGTACAAAGCATTGTATTACAGTATTTATTAGCAAATGATGATACTTCATGTGTATGAGTGCCATATGGGAGATGATTGATACTAGAATAACACGTAATCTGATTCAAACAAGACATTGATACTCTCGCCATAATGAATACGCCTGATAGATTCTGCAAACAAAGGTGCAATACTGAATGTCATTATCTTGTCGCATGATGTTGTGCATTGATCTTGATAGATTGAATCGCTAACAATAACACGATCCAGGTAGCTGTGCTCAATCCTATCTAAGGCATCGCCACTGAATATAGCATGTGTCACCAATGCATAAATTTGAGTAGCACCATTTTCATGCAAGATTTTGGCTGCTTTAGTGATGGTGTATGCTGTGTCGATGATATCATCTACAATGATACATTCTCGATCCTTAACATCACCAACTAGCAAAAAGTTGTTGTCTTGTCGCTTGTTCGTTTTAGCACGTGTCTTGTGAATCAATACGAAATCCATTTCAAGATGCTCTGCGATAGCTGTTGCCCTATTAAATCATTGAATAAGATTAAGAGAAAGGTCATTGTTCCCCCATTGACTCATACCTTTTGGCTCCACCAGCATCAGGAGAGACAATTATGGCACTTTTGTAATCAGGGATATGTTGTTGAATGTATTTTGTGATTATCGGCTTGGATGATAGATTGTCGACAGGACAATCAAAGAAGCCTTGAAACTGTGGATCATGCAGATCCAGCGTGATGATATGATCTACGCCTAACATGTACAATGATAGGATATATGGTCAGCTCAATGTTCTGTAGATGACACTATCCAAACTATGACTTGCCTGCGCACATTAAGAGATTCGCTACCAAAGTGCCTGCTCTTGCAAAACGATAACAGTAACTTGACTTGAAATCATCGATAGTTGTCGATGGTGATAAAGATGGTGCTCCTGTCGCTGTATATGGTGTGCTAGGTTGTCGAGAATAAGGAAAGAATGGTAAAACAGCTATGATTTTCCTTGCTGATGCAGCCTTGCAAGCATGCATCATGGTGAGTAATTCCATAAGATAATCATTGACTGAATGTTGCTGACTAGATCCAGATTGTACAATAAAGACGCTCTTTTCTCTGACATCTTGGTGTAACTCGACCCGAGTTTCATTGTTGCTGAATTTGGATAAACAGCTTTTGGCAGGAAGGCAGGAAAGTTGTTGGCAAATGTTATCAGTGAGACTTGGATGTGATGATCCTGAAAAAACAACCATGCCACGTCGCATGATGATGATAAAGTGAGTTTTAGAAGGAAGAGAAACTGATAAATAGAGCCATGGACATCTCATCAGTTTGTGTGTATTTCGGTAGCTGCGCAAAGGTGATCCGGTGATACTGATTTGGATCTGCTGCTATTGGAATGTGTGGCAGATGATAAATTGGTTGTATCTAAATCAGCCATTTATCAAGACACAAGACTGCGATCCTTATAAAAGCAAATAATTCACCATACTCTGCCCTTCAAAAATGATGCTGGAAGTGAATGACTACGACACATGATTATCGAGCTACCTTGCACAACATCCTCTCCTGGCACATGTTCACACAAACACGCACATACGCACATACACATACACATCTAGCTACGTGGTTGAGTATCAAGGTGATGAGATATCGTTTACAATGGGGTCTGTATTAAAGCAAATGTACATAATGGGGGGATGATAAAGTAATAAGGGATGTTTGCTATTCACGCGATATACGATCATACGAGAAGGAGCTTTCACTCCGAGAGCTACCAATTTTGGTGTGCTTTCTCTTCTTCCTTGCTCAACTACTTGCACAACAAAAAGAAAACAAATGCCAAAACGCTCAGGTTCACGGATCCCTTCCGTGGCTTCTTCTCGTGCAGAGACATCGGATCACACTAGTATTGGAAGCAGACAACGTCAATCGAAACGTGACGAGGTACACATTAGCGACTTTGGCTTGGTTCTCACTTGAATCGCTCTAACAAGTACCTTTGTTATTGGTGTAGGCTATCCGTAAGAAGCTTGAACAAGAGCTTTCCAGAAAGCAAACGAGTACATCACGTGTACGACAAACGAGGAAAATTGCCGGCACAGTATCAGCTTTGCGACCTACCCAAGCACTCACTGTCAAGGAAAACTTGCTTGTCATTGAAGCTGCACAACTGATGGCTGCTAAGCGAAGCAATTGTGTTCTTGTGGTGGATAATGAGGATCATTTAAGTGGTATCTTTACTGTAAGTGATATACAAGTCGATGGATTGGCTTGATTCATATTGTATCTATAGGCCAAAGATCTTGCATACCGAGTTGTAGCTGAATCACTCGATGCCAGGTAATAAGAGAGAAAAGGGGTAGGGGGTAAAATATCTTGACGCCACTATCTGACACACGTGTTATCCATGCAAGGGCGACTACTGTTGCTGAAATCATGACACAAGGCCCAATGTGTGTCACCGCTGATACTTCCGCTACTGATGCATTGAACTTGATGGTCACTCGTGGTTTCCGCCATTTGGTATGTTTCATCTTGTTTATATTACTTGGACACAAGGCTAATCATGATGAATGTAGCCTGTCTGCAATGAAGAAGGTGATATCTTTGGCTTGTTGGACATTACAAAGTGTTTATATGAAGCATTGGACAAGATGGAACGTGCTTATGGATCCTCTCGCAAGTTGTATGATGCATTGGAAGGTGTTGAACGTGAATGGAACACAAACAGCCCTGCTCAACTTGTTCAATACATGGAGACACTTCGAGATCGTATGTCATGTCCAGATTTGGGATCTGTTATGGATGGTACTGCACCTGCTGAAGTCAATGTCAAAACCAACGTCCGTGATGTGGCTCGTATCATGAAAGAGCATCGTACAACAGCTGTTCTTATCGCTGATAGAGAAGGATTAGCAGGTATCTTTACAACGTAAGTTGATGTCATTGGCTGTATCATTCTTTTATGACTAACTTTTTATTCAGTAAGGATGTTGTTCTTCGCGTGATTGCTGCTGGTTTGAATCCAGAAAACTGCTCTGTTGTGCGAGTTATGACTCCTCATCCTGAAACAGCACCACCTTCAACAACAATCATGGATGCCTTACGTCGTATGAACGGTAAGTGAAGACATACAAGAAAAAGGTGGATGTTGCTAACGATATACTGCTTGATAGATGGTCACTTTTTGAATCTTCCTGTGATGGATGCTGGTGTCATTGTTGGAATGGTCGATGTCCTTAAGCTCACATATGCAACTCTTGAACAGGTAAGAATCATTGTTGTATCAAGTGATTGTTCATATCACTAACAGATGTTTATAGATTCATAGCATGCAAGGATCAGATGGTGAAGGTTTTTTATTACAAGTTACATGAAAGAACACAGGAGCTGACTATTTGTTTATAGGTCCAATGTGGTCTCGTTTTTGGGATAGCTTTGGAGCAAATGAAGCAGAGAGTGAATCGCAATCTTCTGATCCATCAGCCAATCATTCTGGCAATCATTCAAGATCACCTATACACGGCATTTCACCTGAACCATCTGGCTCGTTTTCGCAACTACAAGGTTTCCCTGAAATTACACCAAATGAATCTGCTAGCATGGTCAATCATGAAGATACTTTATCAGCAACATCCTCTCACCAAAGTCCAACACGTATTCAAAAGGAACCAGTGGATGATGATACTTTTGCCTTCAAGTTTACATCGACAGGAGGAAAGACACATCGATTCACATCACCTATCAACAGCTATTCCCAGCTTATCGAGACTGTGCGCCAAAAAGTGATCAATGAGCATGTTGCAACAGAAGCTGATAATTCAACAGAATGGCTTTCAATTTCATACCTGGATGATGAGAATGACAAGGTGTTGATCAGCTCGGATATGGATGTTAAAGATGCTGTACAACTGGCACGTAAATTGGGCAATGATCGAGTGAAGCTCTTTGTACATGATTTGACTCAACCTGAGGAACGAAGCACTCCACAAGTGGAAACACCAGCAACAATGGATTTGCCTACTCAATTCGACAATAGTGGAGCATCCACACCAACAACAGTGCCAGCACCTTCTTCACCCAAACATGACAATGATCGCAGCATTCGTAAGCGTAGCAACAAGCGTAATTCTAGACGAATGGCATCCGACACTGAAAGTGACGACGATGAACATTATCATCAACCATCATCTGCCTTTCCTCAAGAAGTCATGTTACCAGCTGCTATTGCTTTCCTTGGCGTCGTTATTCTCGGCGTCTTTGCATACTCCCGTGTTAGTCCCAAGCATCGTTAGAGAATTTAAAATACATCATCATTAATCATTTTTATTGTTCTTCAACAACGTTATCATTATTACTACTATTCTGTTCTATATTGGGTGATGCTGGTTCTTCTTCAGTCTTCTTTGTCTTTTTCCTTCTCCTTCTCTTTTTCTTCTTTTCTTCAGTATCATCAGCAACTGCATTCTCTTGTTTTTCAGGTGTTGATTCAATCACAGGTGTCTCCTCCTCCTTTTTAGCCTTCTTTTTCTTTTCTTTCTCTTCCAGCTCACGTTTCCTCTTCTTGGGTGGTGGTGGTGGTATCTTTGTGGATTTCTTGCAACTCAATGGATTGACTCCTTTTGTCTTCTTTTTCTTCTTTGGTTCCTCTTCCTTTGTTGATGCAATCATCTTTGCAGACTTGAGCTTCTCATTCTCCTTGGCTGATGGTAACATCTTTTCCTGCTCAAGCTATTTTTGGAATGAATGAATGAATCCACATGAATGAAGCCATCCACCTACCTTTTTAATTGCTTCCTTTGACTTTTTAGACATCATTTCCATGATAATCATATGCGACTTGACATAAAACATTGGGATACCAGGAATCTCTCGTAGCTTATTTCGAAGCTCAATGTTCTGTGATCCAACACAATAGTTGTACTTGTTTTCAGGACCGATGACTTGAGCAACACAATCAGCACTTGCAATAGGTTGATGCGTATGTGGACATCGACGTCGTTCAAACTTTCTTGCCAATCCATTTGCACCTGCTGCTGCTGGTCCTTGCTTTCTTAGTTCTTGGATACTACATTCGGTGATAACTGTTGCATGTTAATGCATCATCCTCCCATCCTTTTTCGCTCACTTACAAGTCTTTGTAGGTTCCTGGAATGTGTTTTCAAGTTCGGTTGCCATGTCAATCTTCTGCTTGCTTGCTTCCAGACAGAAATCAGCGTCGACTACAGATCGTTGTCAGTAGGTGTTGCAGATCGCTCACGATCGAGCCTTATGAATAGGACTTTACCGAGCAATTGATAAGGTGGTCGAAAACCAAAGCCTAAGGAGTAGGCATGCATGGTGCGCCGGTAAGCGCGTTGTGTCTTGGGACGCATTGGTAGTTGTGGAAAAGGTTGGAAAAGCGGCAAGTCTCTATGGACGACAGCGAATAATTTTCTGGAGCTGAGATCGCTACCTTGACATCCATCATGTGACAACATCCCCAGCTGCATTTATGCACTGGATGAGCCATTTGGACAATCCTATAGGCTAGACACGAACAATGAGACGGTCATTAGATAGCTTGTGTGTATAAGAATTAAACATGTCTTTGATAAATACAAACTACATCATTTTCATGCAAGTTGATGATCCCAACATGTATCCCAAGTCAACTTACCAGAGTTTCGGTGTGATATTGATGTATGAGCTTAACAACTTGGGCTTGATATGGGTGTATGACAATCTATTCGAGCACAATTGTACTGGTAGACGACTTTTACTTTTGATGTACAATCTTCTTTTGGACTATGCCTTGGATTTGAGAACGGACCATGGTAAAGTGTCATACTAGACAGTGCATTATTAAACGACATCATCCATCAGGGCACTAGTCAAAAAGTCATCCCGGTTGTAACAAACATCGTATTATCACACTACTGGTCATATTAGAGACTCGACATGGCATCACCAAGTGTTGTGCTGTCATAATTATACCAAAGTGGATCCTTACCCAAGCAATTTCAATGTAATGCATCACGTAAATGTGTTTATTCGCATGACAAGCATTGTCTAATTCTCATTGGTGAATGAACAATAGCTCTTAGTCATGTGCCGCGGGGAACTGCATATCATTTTCACATGTTGTTCTCAGTCGTTTACCATCTGACGCATCCCTTTGTGTACCCATTTACTTCTTCTATTCACCCTTCTTCTTCTTCTCCCCACTCTTTATTTGCCTTTACAACATGCCTGAACTAAAAGTTTTTACTCGTGATGAAGTAGCCAAGCACACATCAGAAAATGATGCATGGATCATCATCGATTCTGAAGTCTATGACATCAGCAAATTTGCTGCCATGCATCCAGGTGGAGAGGCTCTTTTGCTTGAATACGCTGGCAAGGACGTAACAGGTAATTTGATACTTTCTTTATTGCCACTTGTTCTAATACTATAGGAATGTAGACGACTTTTATGGTCTGCATCGCCAAGAAGTCCTGATCAAGTACGCTCCACGCTTAAAGATTGGCAGCATTGCAAACGAAGTTCCCCAGAGTGCTCTTCCTGCTCCTGATGCTATTTCCAAGGTTCCTTACGCTGAGCCAAGCTACTGGATGGGATTCAAAAGCCCTTATTTCAAGTAAGGCAAACGCGTATACTTACATAAGCAGCTTTTGACACCGCCCATGTTTAGTGAGAGCCATACTCGTTTCCGCAAGGCCATGCGTGCTATCTATGCCAATGTCAAGGTAAGCTGATGCATTGGGATGGTTTATTTTAGATATGTTATTGACATGCATGATAGCCTGATGCTCTTCTTGCTGAAGAAATGAATCAAGCCCCTACTCAAGAGTTGTACAAGATGCTTGGTGAAGAAGGTGTATTGGCATCACAGATTGGTCCTGGTCCATGGCTCAAGGGATTGAAGCTTCCTGGTGGTATCAAGCCTGAAGAATTCGACTATTTCCATGAAGTAAGATGTCTTTTAATGCTTCATGCGATAGATTACTCACGGACAATAGATGATTGCTCATGAAGAAACTGCCCGTTTGGGCACACCTGGTTTTGCTGATGGCATCTCTTCCGGTTTCAGCATTGGTCTCCCGCCTGTGTTCAATTTCGGTCCTAAGCATCTCAAGGAACGTGTTGTACCTGAAGTTTTGCTTGGTCAAAAACGTATTTGTCTTGCCATTACTGAGGTATTGATCGATCTCTTTGTTACTGTAGTACCATGCTATTACTCACACAATGTTTAGCCTTATGCTGGTTCAGATGTGGCTCGTCTTCGCACTACTGCCAAACGTACTCCTGATGGAAAGCACTTTATCGTCAATGGTGTCAAAAAGTGGATCACCAATGGCACTTTTGCTGATTATTTCAGTGTAGCTGTCCGTACTGAAAAGGGCATCACCATGTTGTTCATTGAGCGTGGAGAAGGATTGGATACCAAAGGTATCAAGACTTCTTATTCATCTGCTGCTGGCACCTCGTATATCACTTTTGAGAATGTCAAGGTTCCTGTTGAAAACATTTTGGGTGAAGAAGGCAAAGGCTTCCAAGTTATCATGTACAAGTATGTATCTAGACAGCTTTGGTATGACTCCAATTGACATTGATCCTTTTTTGCAGCTTCAATCACGAGAGATGGTACATTATCTGTGCTATCGTTGCCGGTGCACGTTCGGTCGTTGAAGGTAAGTTGATAATATCATGTGTACTGCTTTCAACTTGACATTCATCATGCTTTTCTTATAGAATGGTAAGATTGACAACACTTGTGGAAGGGTGCAACAATCACGCTAATGTTCTCAATGTTGATATGGATACACAGCTTCAAGTGGGCTCATCAGCGTAAAGGTAAGCACATGACGTCAAGTACATGTTTTCATTGATATTCACTTTGTGTTATTAGTCTTTGGTAAGCGTTTGATCGATCAACCAGTCATCCGCAACAAGCTTGGCTCTATGGTATGTATTCAAAGGTGATGGATATCATGTTGGCTGATAAAGAATCTATTATAGATTGCACAAGTGGAATCTGTTCAAAACTGGCTTGAGAATATCACTTATCAGATGTGCAACATGTCTTATTTGGAACAATCCAAGAAGCTTGCTGGTCCTATTGCCTTGCTCAAATTCCAGGCTACTCGCGTTGCTCATAACGTATCTGATGATGCTTGCCAAATCTTTGGTGGCCGTGGTATCACTCGTACTGGTATGGGTCGTGCCATCGAAAGTTTCCAAAGAACATACAAGTTTGCCGTAAGTGACAATGTCTTGATATCCTCTATATTATATGACTGATAATGGTGCTGTGTAGGCAATCTTGGGTGGCTCTGAGGAAGTCATGGCTGATTTGGGTGTCAGACAAGCAATGAAATACTTCCCCAAGAATGCTCGTTTGTAGTTATACTTTCGTATATCATATCCCTATTTAAGATAAACACGATATCTTTTGCTTTGTATCGCATATTCATAGTCTTTTGTGTTGACGATTGATGAATAAAGTAATGTGCATGAAGCTGGTGTAACAATGACGATCATCCAAAGTGCATGTAGTCTAGTACCAAAGAAAAAGAGCGGAACAAAAGCTCAGCTCAGTAACACGGTATCCATTGCAAGAGTGGCAGTGGTATTATCCGCGAATGATCCACAGACGCATATTGACACTGACACTAGTGATCTGCTACTATTGATGTTCACATTACAAGAAGGCATGATAATGCTTCCGAGAAGCTTTTGGATAGCACAAGCTCTTATTATCGACCAAGGGCGATAGAAACCTTTATTTACCCATACTCATCCACTTTCAGTACAAAACCAGCTCATGCAAATGACGATGTTTATTGATCAGAGAAAGGACCAAAGTTCAATGTAATGGCAACTCAATATCATGATCTTTTTATCCTGCAGACACGATTCTTGTATGCATTCGAGTTGGAAGTAAGCGATGATATCTGGCAACTTGGACAAGTGCTACTGCCATCATCGTAATACATGAGCCAAAGACAGTACATCCATCATGGCTATAGACAAAGCAAACCCATCACTCCATCTGACAATGATTACTACTTGCTTTATAAGCATCCTCTTCTTAATACAGCTGATCATATCAGTACAATGAGATGAAATACTATATCACTGACTACATGTTGTATTACGACTCCTACCATCGTGAATGAGACATAGAATGAAATAGAGACCAGTGCTGATTGGGATGCGATGTGCATAGCAGTAAGCAGCATCAATGCGATATAACATTTTAGTCGTTTGTGTCACAATGATCTTTATTTGAAAAACAGGATTCAGCTATTAAATGCTTGTAGTACAGGAAGGCAAGTAGAGGGATAAAGTCATGACAATATCTTTATTCCAAAGCAGGATTATGTCAAGTGGTATCTATCTAAGACTAGCATACTAATGATAAGAGCATAAGCTATCCTTTTCAGTGTGCTGACCCTGGATATAAGCTATAGAGTACACGCTTTCATTCGGTTGTTCAAAATAGGTGGCAGGGAAGAGCCGAATATGGCAGATGGACACATTATAGGTTTTGCTTTTCTCCTCTTCACTCTGATATTGGCTCTCTACCGCATCCTTTTCATACGACACGTAAAACGAGTAGTCAATAGCCGGCATGATCAGCGCTTTCTTCATCTACAACCAAAAGGGCGAAGTCCTCATCTCACGTCTCTATCGCCATGACCTAAAGTAAGTGTCAGCAAACAAGTACTTACTTGGCCGATGGCTCACTGACTTGATGCTCTTGCTATAGACGATCGGTTGCAGATATATTTCGTATCCAAGTGATATCCAACACAGACGTCCGTTCACCTATTATCACTCTCGGTTCAACTTCCTTTTTTCACGTGCGACATGAGAACCTTTATATTGTTGCAGTAACTCGTTGGAACGCCAATGCCGCTCTCATCTTTGAGTTTTGTTATCGAGTTGTCAATATCGGTCTAAGCTACTTTGGCAAATTCGACGAGGAAGCTGTCAAGAACAACTTTGTGCTTATTTACGAGTTATTGGATGGTAAGTGATGAACTGAGAACTGCATCATGGATCCTGATATTTCCTGCAGAGATTCTCGATTTTGGTTATCCGCAGAACAGTGAAACAGATACCTTGAAGATGTATATTACTACTGAAGGTGTCAAGTCAGAACGTGCCATTACAGATTCGAGCAGGATTACTATCCAGGCTACAGGTGCTATCTCTTGGAGACGCAGTGATGTCAAGTACAGAAAGAATGAAGCCTTTATTGATGTTATTGAGAATGTCAATCTGCTCATGAGCAATACTGGTAAGGGGATGGATGATGATAGTTTCAGGCACACTTTGTGACAAGGAGCTGGGACAAAAGGGGGAATATGATATTGACAGTGTTGATAGGTACAATCTTGCGAGCGGATGTAGCTGGTCAAATTTTGATGCGAGCCTATCTTTCTGGAACACCTGAATGTAAATTTGGATTGAATGACAAGTTGCTCTTGGACAATGATGTGGTGAATCGGCAAAAGTAAGTGTTTTCTTTGTATCAAAGGATCATAGTGAGCTTATTGTTTATATTAGAGCTCCACGTACCAATACTGTTGCTATTGATGATTGCCAATTCCACCAATGTGTCAAGTTAGGAAAGTTTGATACCGACAGAACAATCAGCTTCATTCCTCCTGATGGTGAATTTGAGCTTATGAGGTGAGCATACAAGAGAAAGAATGACCAAAGAAGACATGGTTGATTGTTCAATCATTAGATATCGCTCTACAGAAAATGTCAACTTGCCATTCAAGGTTCATCCTGTCGTGAATGAGATTGGAAAGACTCGAGTGGAGTACATGATCAATGTCAAAGCCAATTTCTCTCCCAAGTTGTATGCCAACAATGTCATTTTGCGTATTCCTACTCCACTGAATTCAGCCAAGGTGGAAGTCAAGGTTGGATCAGGTGGCAAGGCCAAGTATGCACCTTCTGAAAACTGCATTATCTGGAAGATCCCTCGTTTCCAAGGTCAAGCAGAATTCACTCTGAGTGGCGAAGCTGAATTGACTGCCATGACGCATAAACGTGTATGGTCACGACCACCCATTTCAATGGATTTCCAAGTACTCATGTTCACATCCTCTGGCTTGTTGGTACGATTCCTCAAAGTATTTGAAAAGAGTGGCTATCAATCTGTCAAATGGGTTCGATATATGACAAAGGCAGGATCCTATCAGATCAGGGTAAGTGTCATCTTACACAATGGATGTCTTGATGGTAACTCATTCTTTTTATAGTTCTAAAGCACCATGTGACACTCCATCATCATGACATCTTGTATCCATACCCTTTAATGCTCCTCCTTCTCCCAATGCCATCTCGATCTCTTGTCCATCAATCAAAATCCTCTTATTACACACCTACATGCAATCGTACAATAGAATCTCGCTTTCTTACTCATCAATGTTTTAATCCATATCATTTATGCTTTCAGCTAATCTATATGTATGGATGGTGGTTTTATCGGCTTGAAGATTGCAAGATGTAAAGTGTTTCGGCTAAGCTGAGTCCAGAGTTTCGATTTCTTGAATATGTAATGCTGCGCATGGTATTGAAGAGAATCATATGGTCAAGAGTGGTGTTGCTGATACTGGTGTCATTCAGAAAGTCATCCAGCATCATGTGAAATAGCATATCATTGTAGTGGTTGTCATCGTCATCAAAAATGAAATCGATGAGATATTTAAGGAGAATGAACTGCTCAATTTCATCAAGTTCGTCAAGTTCTTCAAGTTCTCCAACTGTTTCAGCAAGCTCCTCATGTGTTTGCTGTCTCTCGGATATGTAAGTCATAGTAAGAGATGAAACAGGTGTATTGTCCCTTCTGAAAGAGTCAAGCTTGATTTATGCACGCTGAATGAATGGATCTTAAATGGAAGAAGAAAAACAATAGCATCCAGAAAAGGTGATTGAATTGACATAAACGACTAGTCCCCTGCTTGTCTTTGTTTATTCTATTAGGATAGAGAATATGAGATTTGTATCTTGTGAAGACAAGGTGAATCATGGAAATGTTTATTGTAGCATCAGATGGACTGGAATAGGGAGCTGCTATATGTGGAATGTCGCATAATGAAACTTGATGTCATCTAAATGTCAGATAAGGGAAGACTTTGTTACGCTCTTTATCTTCCAATATGGCTGTATCTTCTTGGACTTCCTTCGTATTGGCTATTCTGCTAGCGTTTTCAGCTGAAAAGCTTTACAGCCGCTTGACGCGTAAGCCTTTCACTCCTGCAAAGAAACACTGCTTTATCACTGGCGGCAGTACCGGTCTCGGCAAAGCATTGGCGATTGCACTGGTGAAGCGTGGTGCTCATGTGACCATTGTTGCTCGACGCCAATCTGAATTGGACAAGGCTGCTGCTGATATCAAGGTAAAAAGACAAGAATGAAAGTGTGTTTCAAGGTCAATGTTCAAGCAGTGTATAGTCTAGTTGTGTGAATGGTGACCAGCGCGTTGTTGCTATCAGTGCCGACGTTACTTCCAAGGACGACGTTGTACGAGCATTTGACGAAGCCAAAGTCAAAGTAGGATGTGATCCAGACCATGTCTTTTTATGTGCAGGTAAGATAATGGTTCAATGTTATATCAAGTGATATACTGACATGCAAGACAGGTGCCGCTTCTCCCAAGCTTTTTGTTGAACATACGATGGATGATTTCGAATATGCCAATAAGCTCAATTATCTCGGTCAAGTCTATGGAGCTCATGTATGTGAAATCATGTCATCATCTCTTTCTCTATCTGACAATCATTTATAGCAAGCAACTTTGCGTATGAGAGATGCTGGTGTCAGGAACGGCAAAATCGTCTTTGTTTCATCCATGGCTGGATTGATCAGTTTTGCAGGCTATTCAACTTACTCCCCCACCAAGTTTGCTTTACGTGGTTTGGCTGACAGTCTCCGTAACGAGCTCAAGATGTATGGCATTGATGTACATATCTTTTTACCTGGAAACATTGATTCCCCTGGATATATCAATGAAGTAAGTCAACATGCTTGCAAAGGCACCATCCACTGACTATTCCTTTTAAAGAACAAGACCAAGCCAGAAGTGACCAAAGTGATTGAAGGTGTCTCGGCAGCCATGGCACCTGCAGATTGTGCAAATGCTCTTATTCAAGGTTCGTTCAACCTACATCCTGTCACGTGATTATTGACTCATCCATGAATAGGTCTTGAAGCTGATCATTACATGATCACCACTGAATTCATTGCAGAAGTTTTACGTTCGGCAACACGAGGTAACATGAGAATGATTTGCTGGAAAAGAGACAAGGAATGCATATCTAACATCATCACTGATATAGGTGTTAATCCTTCAAACAGTTTCATTTTGGATACATTGATGGCTATCATTGCACAGGTAATCGACACGTCAGAGTAAACCTTTTGCTTTTTACTGATACAACACACATCATAGCCCATTGGATCTATCTACGCATTGTATATGGACCATGTAGTTAAACATTCGAGATAAAATAGAATCTATAGTAATCCAAGTTCATTGAGGAATCCTTCACTTGCACGTGTCACTTGTTTGTAATTGCGCTCGAATCCTTCTGATCCACCATAGTAGGGGTCACGGATGATACGTTCGCCTTGAGGATCATAATCACCAAAAAGCTATACATATAGATCATAAGCTATTGAAAGACAATCCAGAGATACAGACATTTACCTTGATTGTGGCAGTGGTACCAGCAGGAGCCATTTCCTAGTAACAAAGAAAGATAGAAAGCCATCTTAGACTCACGACCAATATACAAGATCCATGTTGTCTGCCCCCTTTCAAGCTCACTAACCTGCAGATTGGTCAAGTTGGATTCATCCATGCACAGAATATAGTCAAATCGATTGAAATCAGCTTTGGTCACTTTGCGTGCATTGTGATTCACAGGTACACCGTGCTTGCGACATGTCTGTGCGCTTCGATGATCCGGTGTCTCGCCCACCTTGGAAACAAAATGTATAAGGATGATGCCATTGGGAAGGGGATATATACAACAAGAATGTTAAACTTACATGATAGCCTGCTGTGCCTGCAGAATCAATGACGCCAAACCGCTCACTGAGCTTCTTTTGGTTGACCATATGAGCAAATACAGCTTCTGCCATGGGCGATCGGCAAATGTTGCCTATGGAATATGTTTCTTAGTTGCTACTGCATGCCTTCAAGCTGAATGGGCCTTACCTAGACAGACAAACAGAACATTGACCTTGTCGGCAGCCATAATGTCGGGATGAGTAGTATAGAGTTGAACAAAGAAATACAACGCTTGCGGAGTCAAGTGCGTTTCAAAGAAGCATCCATGTCACGTGGATTTGACATGCCATCCATGATATTCCAGGCACCTTTCTTAAATTGAACAGATGATCATTACGTATATGCTCAGCCATTCAACTAATGTCCCAAAGTGATGGATAGTTATGATATATGGGAGGAAGAGTAAAAGTAAGAGCGTGAAGATGTACATCGATCTCCTTATTGTGTATGCACAATTGTTTAAAGTTTGTTCTGTTTTTCCTCCTCCCTTTCATTGCCCATACGACATACATACATCTCTTTAGCTGTTCTACTCCTAATAGTATCAACACACGCACACCTTTTTATCCTTGTTTCCCTCCTCCAGTGAGCACATACTCGTACACATATCACTCTCGTCCCTACTTCCCCTTTTCTTTGCTGCAAGTGCTCTGTTGTTTTTATAAGCCTTGATGTGCGCATTGCAAAAAGGGGTTGAAAAAGGGAGAAGGGAAAAACAAGTAAAGTGTGCCACCTATAAAACTTGAAGTATCTGACACATGTACCTTGACATCCAAGTTCTCTTTTTCTCTTATTTCATATTCTCAAAAGCTTAATCTATAAATCAGAAGAACAATGTACTCGCCCGATAGCCAGGAAATTATCTCTGAAGTGATCAGCGTTGCATGTGTTACAGTCATTTCTTTGCTCTTTGGTCGTAAGGCTGCTAGCATTGAACGCCCTGTTTCCTACATTCGTGCTTTACTTCTCGCCCTTTATGGTTCCACTTGGGTATTCAATATCATCGCATGTATGGCAACAAGCACAAACAATGGCAACTACATCTCTTGCTCTCTTTCTCTCTACAACTCCATTGTGGTATATTGCCTTGCCAAAGTCCTTCTCTATCTCTACTTTATTGAAAAGGTATATCATGATCAATCATGTCAATAAGGAAGAGAGAATTGACACATGTACCACATTGTAGATCTATATTACTTCAGTTCCCAAAGCAACTCGTCTTCGATCAGCTTTATACCTCGTTGGCATTGGTCTTGTCATACCATATATTGGTCTTGTTGCTTTGATGGTTGCTTTCAAAGTGGCTCTTGTGAATGAAGAATATCCATTCCATTGTTTGATTGGCATGGAACTTCCAGCATCTGCTGCTGGACTTGCTTATGATGTGATTGTCAGCATGGTCTTCTCTGGCATCTTTATCAAATATGGCTATTTCCCCAATACAGCTCAACAAACTGCTCATCAAGCTTCTTCTCTTCGACTTATTGCTCGACGAAGCTTAGTAGCCACTTTGGTTTCATTGGTTACTGCAGCTATCCACTATTGTGTGCTTATTATGATGGGTGGTCAACAACGTGGATTGATCGGATCAACTATTGCTGCTCTGGTAAGTCATGCTGATGACATATCCCTTTATTGCCTCTCCCCAAAGGAAAAAGGAAACTAATATGATGATCTCTTTTTTTTCTTCCGCTACCTTAAACAGGATCTCACTATTGTCATTTGTGTTGTTCACTGGGGTAAGTTTGACGCGTTGTCGTTCTATTAGCATGACACTGATATGGTTCCCTTTACTTTTAGTCGCTACTCATCCCTCTGAAATGCACTGCACTCTCAAGAGCTTGCAAAAGAATGGAGCTGATAAGCCAATGAAGCTTGAAATCAAGCAGCATCAAGAAGTCGTTGTGCTCTCTGAAATGGCGCCTTAATCATTAGGCTTTGTGATACCCATTCAATTAAACTCTCTTGTGCACCACCATTGTCTTTTCCCCCCATTACTATCCCACTCTATTTCTCTTTAGTCTTCTAATGCCATAGTAAATTACACATGATCCAACACAATAGTAAGAAAAAAAGGAGTATTTTCCCATATGCATCCCTCTTATTAACACGTTTACTTTTTAACAACTTGGACAACATCTTCGTCATGTACTAAGTGATTGATACCGACTCGTTGTGGATTATGCTTGGTAGAAGTACCCTATAAAAAGTGTTGTACAATCCATCTTTAGAATTGGACCTGTCACAGGAGAACATTCAAGGATCAAGAAAGGAGAAACACTACTTACCCAAACAAGGGCGTATCGGAAGCTCTGTGCCAGTGATCTGTGAATAGCGTGGCATACATGCTCAATAGTTGCGCCATTGCGTACAATAAGACCATCATCAAAGTCTGGAAGTTCACCCCTCCTTTTGGTATAGACTCGCATAAGATTCAGCTTTTTCCAAATCGTCTCGACCAAGTAATCCATGTTGAGATCTTGTTCACAGGAAACCACCACGGTATTAGGCTCTCTTGCCAATCGATCCAGCTCTTCCATTGTGATTTGATCAATCTTGTTGTAGCACTATCACGTGTGTAAAAAGTTGATGAGTTGTCAAAACAAGATAATCCTTTTTTCTCCCTCCTCTTGTTGCTCCTACTCCCTTCTTTGCGATTCTCCCATCATCATCCCTCTGCTTTTGTTGTTCCTTTTTCTCCTTGCTCATTTGCTATGCAACAACATCACCCCTTAAAGTCCTCGCGCCAACAAGCATATACTTACGTAGATACATTTGATATAACGTCGATTACCAAGAATCACATCGATAAATTGATCCACTGTAATATCTTCACGAATCACAATATCGGCATTGAAGATCTCTAAATGTGAAAGAGTCAATGTGAAGAGTGAGTTATTGAATGTCGATCACTTGTTTTGCCATCGCATGCGTATCTCCTTACTGTAGTCATGAAGAATATTTTGCACCATCTTCGCATCCAAGTAATTCAATTTAACAGTAGCGTTGAAACTGATGCCTCCTGCTTTTTTGATCTTGAAGGATACATTGGGGAATGACTGATTCAATCGAATACCAACAGCTTCCAATTCTGCTTCCAGTAATTCACTATAGACAAATCTGCTATTAGCCAATGCAATATTGATATCATGTCGTATCCATACCGCTGACGTGATGATTTAGTGGCGTCAAGCATCATAAGGACAACATCGGCTGTTCGAGCCACTGCAATCACTTGTCGTCCACGACCCTTGCCCTGAGAAGCCCCTTCAATGATACCAGGCAAATCAAGCAATTGGATATTGGCGCCCTTGTAAGTAAACTTGCCAGGGACACATGTAAGCGTAGTGAATTCGTATGCTGCAGCAACTGACTCGGTGGTTGTAAGCTTGTTCAAGAGTGTCGACTTGCCAACGGAAGGAAAACCAATCATGACAACGCGTGCATCTCCTGACTTCATAACATCGAAGCCTTCTCCCTATATCCATGGTCAATGCTATGCTATAATAAGAGTACTTTTGTACCTTTTCCGATTTGGTCTTGGAGCCTTCAATGAGCTGTACTCGGTACTTTGCCAACTTGGCCTTGAGCAAACCAAGATGGTATTCAGTGGCTATCAATATGACATGAGACACTATTCCAAGCCAATGACGGTTGTTGCTCTTCTTGTACCCTTGTTCTTTTGTGTGCGACGGATTTCGTTCTCAATGTCCTGGATCTTCTCGAGAATGCCCATGGTGTGTATGTGTGGAAAAAACAAGTGGCACCAAGCAGTTTCTTTTCTCAGACTAGATCAATCCACCCAGATTCTATTGCTACATCCAATCTTTTCTCAAATAGACTTGTTTTATCCTGTCAATGTTGTCAATGTTCATTCTGTGTTTGCACGTGATGTATCAAGACTACCTGCATGTATGAAATAGTTGTTGGGATAGGTCATCATGGTACTGGTTATTGTACAGCAGCGCATGATTGCTTGTTTGCTTACACACTTTAGCTGGTAATCCAGTAGTAGGATAAGATCAAAGTTATATGCTATGTATGATCACATATGGAAAGATGCCATGCTAAAGATAATTGATGATGGATCAAAGAGTAAATGGGATCAAGGATACTTCAAGTTGTGTTATCAGGATCATCACTTTCAAGCCAAACAATCATCGTAAATTAGCATTGATGCAGTGTATTGAATAAAAAAGGTTCTTCTATCTACAGATCACGCTTGACATATTTACGCGCAGCAATGTCCACCACCACTCGATCGCCTTCATGTACAAATTCAGGTACTTGGAGTTTTGCACCATTTGCAAGAGTAGCTGTCTTATATACTGTGCCTTTTGCAGCCTGTCCAGCACGTTCCACTACTGATTCCACAGTATAGGTATGATTTTGGGGCAACTTGAAAGTGATTGGATTTCGGCCTTCTTCAGGTGTTGTTAAAAAGCTGACAGTAAGATTCATGCCATCTAACATATACAAAGCATGTCAGCAAATCATCCATATCACTGTTATCCATGGTATACCTTCCAACATGGCAGCACCATCCTCGCCAGTCTCACAAGTGTTCATGGGCATTTCAATCTGATCAAAAGTTTCTGGATTCAACAAGTGGATGGTATTGCCTTCAGAATAAAGAAACTGCATAGTCTCTTCTTGCATGTTCAAAACTGTCATCACAAGTAAATAAACCTGTTACTTCTATACGATAGAGTCCCAACTTACTTTCAAGCGAATCGCCAGACTTGAATCGCTCGTTGATCTTGGCCTTGTTCATAAGGTCTTCCAACTCGATCTATAAGGGACCATTCAGTATTCTCGTTTCCACCCAAAGCAACTACAGTACCTTGACAACAGCACCGCCACGCCCTGAAGAAGAACTATCGCGGTTCAATACACGCCATGCCTTGTCCTTGAGCTGAACAATTTGTCCTCTCTTGATAGACTGAACACTGAGCTTATAGTAACGCTTTGCGATGGACTGGTTGATTGGTACAGGGTGAAAAGGACGAGTACGAGAAAGGGCGCGTGTAAATAGGCTCATGGTGTATAGGCGGAAAGAAGAAGATTGATATATGCCCAGCATCAAATCACAGTCCTTTGTCTCTCTATCTATTCCATCCTCCCCATCTGAAACT
Source organism: Lichtheimia ramosa (assembly GCA_008728235.1). Taxonomy (NCBI): domain Eukaryota; kingdom Fungi; phylum Mucoromycota; class Mucoromycetes; order Mucorales; family Lichtheimiaceae; genus Lichtheimia; species Lichtheimia ramosa. Next base: position 271,599 of record CP031827.1, on the reverse strand, counting down.
GACAATGCATAAAGTGTAGTGTAGATAATCCTCTTTCTATTTGAAGAACCAATAGTAGGCTATGATAACCGTCAATACAATAAAAAAGATCAAGTAGCACATGGTTGCTCCACTCTCTTTTTCAGCCATGATCTTAAAGTTGTGCATCGTGCGACCAAGAATGGTTCCAGTATCCGAGAATTGGGTATTCTACATGTATTCCATGCATTCAATTGACTCGTTCTAATCCACCACCACCATCATCATTATCCACTTACCATGGTATCGATCAAGCTATTGCCGGATCGAATCTCATCACCTATTTTACCAGTAATCTAACATGGAGACAGGATGATAAGCTTACTGGTCCATGGATTCGTTCCAATACAACTTACACTTTTCAATACTTGAACTTTGGCTGATAATCCAGTTATTCGTTCGTCACTTTGGCTTTCCAGATATTCAAGGTCATGGTCGTTGAGCTTTTGTTGTACGAGTGAGTCGCTACCAGCTGGAGATGACGATCGAGAACTCAGATGTGGGGATGGTGTCGAAAACTGCCTTTCGCCCAACAATGCGGAACGATTGTGAAGGTGTTGGAAGGATCTAGTACATAAGTGTGGATAAGTGTCTGGTACACAGTGTAGTGCTTTTATTACCTTACACTACGAGGGCCAAACTGCCGTGACATTACAAGGAGGAGAAAGAGTTGTGTGTGTGTGACGCAAAGGAAAGGAAAGAATGATTTATGGGAGACCAAAGGCCAGATGCATTTGGCCACGTTATATGAACATTCCTGCAATTATCACATACGTCCCCTAATGAGCCACCATAATATACTAGATGACTATCATTGACAGAAACACTTTATATGAGCAGAAACAATCCTTTTAATATCTTGTTGGCTCATACACACCTTCTTGGTTTCACTCAAATTTACATCCATCACTTTTGACAACATTTCCACTAGCTTCTTTCGCAGCTGCTTACCACCAAATATCTTGTTGAAGCTTGCACTCCAAGTAAAGAGAACATCATTGGTAATGATGAAAGATACAGAAGTGATTCAAATGGGGAGATTCTCCATTGTCCTTGAAACAAAGAGGATCATTCATGCATCTCAGTATGCCATGTCGTTAATGGTGATTCAAGAAGCATTGGAACTATGTGCACTGCATGATCCGGTATCATGATTACTAAAGCAGGTAGCTGGACAACTGTGTAAGGCTATGTACAAGTTGCAATGTCTACAGGCTTTATTGATGCACATCCAGCTCATATACATGTCATTGCAATGCGTATCAGATCACAGTGTAGGTAGTTTGGTCGTCATCCAAGCCTAAAATGGGAAGAACGTGGTAAAGAAGCATGGGTGGATTTCCTTCCCCCATATTATAGGAAGAGCTCTTTGCAATTCTGCCAATACAAGATTGGCATGTCAGTCAAAAAAGTGCCTAATTACAATTCACTAGTCATGTAGATTGTCGTAACGATTGCATGAAACCTTGATGAATGTTGTCAATACTGCAATGCACCACATATGTCAGTGTGCCTGATTCATGGAATACTTGGAAAATAAGATAGCCGGCTGAAAGTAAGGCTAAAAGCGGAGCAGTGGATATCAATCATCTCCCGCTTTAAGACATATATAAAAGAGGGGTGTATCTTGGCTTTAATTGGTGCCTGCACATTTCTTCATCCCATTCCTTTATCTCCTTCTCTTTCTCTTTCAATATGAAATCCTTTGTATCGACTCTCGTTTTTGCACTTGGTACAGCAGCATTGGCAGCAGCTCAATCATCTGCTGGTGCATTCTACATTACAGCTCCACTTGAAGGCGATACGTGGACTGCTGGCAAAACGTATGTTATGAATTACATGAGCAGTAAACAAATCTTAACATTATTTTTGTCTTTTGTCTTGGCAGTGAAACAATCAGTAAGAATCGCATATGCAACGAGAGCAAAGAATAGCATCCAATTGATTAACTCCTCCTTGTTTGGGTCATTTATCTTAGAATGGATTAATGGAATGAATCAAAACATCAGCATCAATCTCATTGAAGGCAAAGATAGTAATAGCATGGTATCCACCGGCGATTCTATCAATGCTAATGGAATTAGTGGAACTGCATCTTGGAATGTAAGTTTTCGCGTGTGATGATGTGTGTGTCACAAATGCCGTACGCACGTGGCATATGCATCTTTTATGGAAATGTTTGGTGTAACCCCGTTTTACAGGTCCCTGCTGATATTGATACTTCTGGACGTTATGCTTTGCGATTCGATTACACTGACAGTAATGGAAATGAGTATGTTACTGCGCCATTACACAATGGAATAGAGATGCCAAGAATACTTAATTTATCCTTATAGTGCATCCTCCTACTCTGGAGCTATTAAGATTGTCAAGGGATCTTCATCATCCTCATCTGCAGCAGCAACAAAATCTTCCAGCATTTCTGGTTCTGTTTCTGGCTCATCTTCTGCCATCATGACAGCTTCCCAATCATACATGCCTCATGCATCCTCTTCAGCTTCCATTTCTGGTGCATCATCATCAACACAGTCATCCTCTTCAGCAAAAGGTACAACTCCTTCAACACCACCCAATCTCAAGCCTTCTCTTGCTGCATCTACTACACCTGAAGCTATTACAGAAGGTTCAGCCATCAATCTCAAGGTGGCTGCTTTTTCAATTGCCATCCCTGCTGTTCTTGCTTGTACCCTTTTCTAATAGAATAGGCATACCATCTCCTCATCCTTCCATATCCATACACATACACATGCATTAATCGTAGCAACACCAATAGAACGTAATTCATGGGCACAATTGATTGTTTTTTGACAAGTATACATGAGAATGAAAGGGGAAATACATGCTGGGCGGTAAAAGTGATAATTGTGGATGATGATGATAGTAAGGGAATGATATATAGGTGATTCAAAGTAAACCATCGTTTCTGAAAAGCATCATGTATTGATAGCCAGTGTGAGCTGAAGTAAAGTCTTGGTTGCTTAAGCCGACATCCTCGTAGTTATATTCGTATTCGCATGATAGTTGAGCTGTGGGATGAACAACTGACTCGACAAATTCGCGAAACAAGTCGGCAGCTACATTGGGAGCTGAACAAGGATGATAACTGATCTATCATTTCTATAAGTCCCAGAAGATCCAATGCATCACATATTCTACTTACTTCTAGTAATAATCCTTTGTATGTCGATCCAAGAAGAATGTTGGCTACTCGTAGTGTAAAGTCACCAATTTCAAAACTAGTTCCCTACGAGAGATGTATGCATGGATGATGAGTAACAAGCTCTATATCCTTGACAACCAACTCTATTCTTACCTCGATCATCACACTTTGTCGCATCTGCCACAAGTTCTTCAACCTTGAAAGAATGATCTCCAGTTCTTTTTCAGCTTCGACAACTACACTACCATCCACCATGCAATAGACTTGTCCTGGTTGCTGTCCAAGAGTCACTTGATACATAAGCTTGTTCTCTTTGCCTTGTGAAGACTGCTGATGGTGCAATGCTGACGATAACGCTGCCGAAGTATTGGCTCGACCTCCATTGCCATGGTTGGCGTCACGATAGACCTTGAATCCGAGAGACCATGGGCCTGTATTCTTTCCATGAAGGGACTTGGTGACATGTTCTTGGATATACGTGAAATCACGCATACCAGTAGCGTTCTTCCACCGCACTAAACTATTCCATGGTCATGTCTTAGTTCTATTGTCTTGTCGTAGCAAGGTATACTTGCCATGTGACCACCATTGGAGAAGAAGAGACGCGAGTGCACTGCTGAGAAGAAAGGAGACAAAAAGTAGTAGACCAGGTCGCACCAGCCATTGGATCAAGCACATTTCCCACCACATGGACCTGTCATTTCCCTTATGAGCACATGTTCCCTTATATTGGTCTTCATATTACATTATCTTTATATCATCTCTCTCCCTATCCTTGCGCTTTGTTCTCATGATGAACAGGAACATGGCTGTGTAAAAGGAGGATTGCATGATGGCGTGGAAGTGGTCTTAGCATAATATGAAAAGGAGAAAGTCTTTGAAATGCAGAGAATACAGTTGTTATGATTCATTGCTGTACATGTGTGGCAAGAAGATGATGCCAATGATGATGCCAATCTCGGTATAGAAATAGACTATCACATGATAACTTATCTTTTGACTTGGGTCCTTACCAAAGTATGTATAATAAAGTTGATAGTTCATGCACGAGCAATATGCATGGGGAACATTATGGAGAAGCGGTAGCTCACGTACAAAGAAATTCCCCCATGGGACTAATGTATGCCATCCACCTTGAAAAGAGGAGTCAAAAGTATTATGTATGCAATTCAATCATCTGCAGGAAGGTGCACAAACCACAAGGAGAAGCCGCGTTCCTTTACAGACCACGAACTTTTCATTGAGGAGGAATTGGAAATTGAGGAAGATCTGCCGCCGGGGCCCGTGCATTCGCTTTGGCTTTTGAAGGTGGTCCTTGCTTGTGCTTTGCATGATTCTAATTCTCTTTTTGCTTTCCCTTATGCTATATTCATCCCTCGTATCTACCAATCATCTCCTCTAGACCTTTTTGTTCTGTATTGCTGGCTGCACAACCATGAGGATTCTTTTGTATGTTGGTGCATGTACGCGTGTGTTCATGCATAAGTTTACTACATCCCTTACTCTCCTTATGTTGCAAATGACTTGATGTGTCACATGAGATCACATAACTTGAAGATGAGCTTTAAAACTATTCTCTATAGAGATAGCAAAGATGTTGTTTTGAACATCTATAGATCGGATTGATTGATTCGATTGATCAGTTGATGTGGTGCGAGTGATCGAAAACCACCCCAATACTTTCCCTTAAAATATAGGAGACAAGGCGATCACACAAGGGAACATTTGGTAGGCGGAATAGTGAAGAAGACTTAGATGTGCATTAAGATGAAAGGGATCAAGGAAGAAGATTGGATTTGGAAACCCTTTTGCCGTATTCGTGAGTAAGCCGATGCAGGTGTATAATATCTTTTGGGGGCGGTTTTACCACCACGGGCACCTGGGAGACCAAGAGGTATAGTAAAAAGGGATGTCTTGTCTTTCCCCCATAATCCGATGAGCACGCACCTCTCTTTGTTTCCTTTCTTTCCCTTTTTTTGGCTCCTCTTCTCTTATTCTCCATGAACTTTGGTGTGTGTACAAAGAGAAAGAAAAAGCGAGAAGGGGCAAAGGAGAGCCTAAAGTACCATCATGGCACCATCATATGCTATTACTCACATAAATAAACATTCAAACACTTTGATTCTGCTCCCATTGTATTATTTGCCTCGTTCCCTTCATATTCACATCCATCTTGTCTTCTCCTCAAGGGCAACTCCTATTGCTTTTTCTCCAAAATATACATCTTCCTATTGTGAACCTTAATGCCTTAACAAAGGAGTAGTCTATGTTTGATTGATTGAGATCTATACTAGGTGATGAAGAAAAGAAGAGAGATGATCAGATGTGGTATAGATGATCAGCCTTGTTGTTTGAACCAATCCAAGTTTCCTCTTGTTGTCACACGTTGTCTGTATTAGTTAACAGTGCATTGCATCGCTTGGCATCAGCAGCAACAGCAACAGTATCACTCATGCATGTAGCTCTTGTCGAATAGAGTCAAACTCGTGATTGGGATAGTAATGAAGGGTTCTTTTGCTCGCATGGTCGAAGCCGAAATGAATTGGGTGGTGCCGATATAAACCGGTTTTCCTATCAGGTGCTGATTCATTTGTTGGTCTCCTACAGGTACAATTATATCCACACGCCATCTACCTACACACCAGAAACATATCCTAATTCGAGTCAAAGGAGACAGCCATCTTTATTTCATGTTGGCTTGCTGGTTTGCCATATCAGGGAATCCAGCATTGAGAGAAATGGCAAACGTGTCATAGGCTGTAGACTGCTATCTTGGCATCTGGGATTATGTGCCATTGTATTGGTTGATCATTGTATGAATCATGCATCTCATTCATTGTAAATCCATATCCATTGTGATAAATCCCAATATGGTAACAACTATAGCACAATCAAACTGATTTGCCCAAAATCCCTCATCCAATACATAAAGACTTACAAAGATCATTGAGCTTTCTCATGTATGTGGAGGTGGTGAGCAGCGTGATAGAAGTTATCCTGCAAAAGCATATACACGACATTAGTCAATGATGCATCAAAATATGTAATTGGATGTTACTCCTCGTGTCTAAACATCAAGAGATGTGGTATGGCGTGGTGTCCATCGTGCAATATTGCTTGCATATACATAACATTGGTGCGTTATGTATTATTGGAAATGTAGTGTACCCTTTCCCTTTAAGTTTGATTTGTCCGTGACATGCATGCAATGTTTCTAAAGTTCGAATATCTTAGTGTGTGCATGTGCAATGTGTGTTAATAGTCATCATTGCTATTCGATAGAGATAGAAAAGACTTGATTGTCAAGCTATGTCATCATGATATTCACCGACATCTTCACATAGGAATAGTGATATCGCTAGGCCAGTGTGCCTTTAACAGTGTTGAAATGTATGTGTATATAACATGATCTAAACCGAGAAACACTAGTCAGTATCTCCCCTTTACTCTTTCGCCCCTTCCCTTTCTTGTTCCACCCATTTTCAGATAATCGCCTCCCACACAATCACAGAACAAAGATCCAATTCACTCCCCCTTTTTCTTTTGAGCTTCAATGTCCTAAAGGTGCAGTGGGGTAAAATAATTGCGCAAGAACGAGTTGAGATAGTGCAAGTGCCTCCCCTGTTCCCCGCTCGTCCCATCCACACACCACCTTGGTAGCATATGTACCCTGGCATAATGGACCTACATTTGAAGGAGACAAACTAATGTGTATTGATCAGTACTAAATATACATGCCACATATGCCAGCCACTATTGCATATTACCACCAAGATGGCATATGGCATGAAGGCATATAAGAATGGCTAGTTGCATTAGTCATTCTGTTGCACATTGGCATGTAGTTTCTGATTACAAGCAATAAACTATGTCGTTTATAACCCCAGATCAAGAAGAGCTAGGCACACTATCCCTAAGATCTGCTTCTCCCCCCAAAAGATCAAACATATAAAAGGTGTGGCATTTGTATTCGGATCGGACACCATCACATCTTCTCTTTTCCGCTCTTATTCATCTGGTTATCCAAAACATCTTCTCTACTTTACATTTTGACTTTCCCACACAAACATTTTCATCATGAACAGTAAGTTGACAGACCTTATACAATGTTATGACAACGCATTGACCCTTTTCCTTATGATTATCCAGTTTCCGATATCTTGAACCCATCCAGCACTTCATCAATCACAAACAATCACAACAGCAGTAGCATTAGCAACAACATGTTGCCAATGCTTCCCAACAATGCCTCGTTAATGCATATCCCTTCTGCTTCAATGCAAGGAGCACCACGCCTACAACATCATCACCAACAACCCATTCTTGAATCATATGGCCATTCTTTGCCACAAGTACATAGCCATGGCAATCATGACTTGTACCACTGCTATGAAAATGAGCATGAAGCTTTCCATTGCAGTGAAGGATATGGCAAACCACGTAATCGATTCACAGAATATGAAGATGCTGTGATTTGTGAAGGTGTTGCCAAAGGCTTGACTTGGGGACAAATCTCTGCACAGCTTCCCAATCGTAAGCGAGCTACATGTTTCAATCGCTATCGCACATTACAAGGTATTCGCAAGTCTCGTAGAAGAGTAAACAGCTTCCGTATGTCAACATCGCCATACATGGTCACTCCACCAGCTTCACGACGTGCTTCTATTGTCTCTTGTTCTACCCGTGGCATCAATACACCTTCTCCTTCACCTCCTCTTCCATCAGCAACATGGTTCCCTTCCAAGAACAATGCTTCAACTCCTTCACGTCATTGGGTACCTGATCTTGTGATGGATCGATCATCTTCATCATCATGGCTTGATGAATATTCTCATCATGGTGCTCACATTGGATATCGCTTCTAGTTCCATATTGCCAACATAGCAGTGTTGAAACGTGCTTGCATGTTTCCTACCTTTATTCATACTTATTTCACACATATCTCATCACTCTTTTCATATTTTCGAAACCTAACTTGACCTATTTTTCTTCTTCACCATTGTTGCATTCTCAATTCATCTCATTGCCCACCCAACGCTCTCACTCTTCCAGTCTACTCTTCCATTCACTTTCAGGCGGATGATTCGACTTGTAGATAGTATTGATACCACATTGTACTTGTGCATGTGTGGAAAGTCCTATGATAATCTAATGTACATTATTCTCCTTTTCTAATCTCTAACTTTCCTCATTCATTGGCTCTTTACTTTATTCTTTGCCCATCTCATCATCATACTTTGCTAATGGTAACTCGGTTCATGATATGCTTCATCACATCCTCGCTTTTGTTTCCTCTCTCTTTCCAATCATTCATGCATCAATCCATCCCCCAGACGCTCCTTGGACAATAAAAAGTTTTGTCTTTTCATCAGTGTATTCTCTGCCTTCCCAATGTAAGCTGGATATGGTGTCAAACAAAGTTAACACACTGTTTCACCCCGATATATGGTGAAAGTATGTATTGAGCAGGTGATTTTACCCCCTCTTTCTTTTGTATATTCACATGCAAGCCACTGCTATAGTGACCAAGAGAATAGGTAACAATGTGATGATCAATGAATGTTGTCGTTGTTGATACAATACATCTCTGATTCTTGTTACTTTCTCCTTACAGTATGCTTTTGGCTTGAAGGACATTACAAGTAAAGATAGCAAGTGTGTATGTTGTGGTGCATTGTGGCGATCACGGCGTAGCGATATTATTATACGTCGGAACAGGAGGTGCGAAAGGGGTAGTACTAAAGAAAGTGCATGTATATAATACGCGTATGTGTAGATGATATGATTGGGGAGTTAGAAAGGATGACTATGTAGTAGGGAGAATGATAGTAGAGGCAAATAGCGCATTGATCCACCAGGAACCAATTGGGTCTCATGACTTTTATCTCCAGTACTTTGCATAAAGCATATTCAATGTGGGGTGCATCATCAATGCCAATCGGACATAAGGTTGTTCTTTCTTGCCAACATGGTTTTTCTCCTTGGCTACACTTGATATGTTGTCTTTTTCGTGTATCCTATACCAATTTGGTATATATGTTTGACTTATGCCACCTCGTTGTTGTAGATCATCACTTTCTATTTTCTGTTTCCTGCTGAATATGCGCTCACCTTTTCACGGAGACATCACTTAAAGTCGGATGATCTATCATGAACGCCGACTGTCATATCTACTAACTCTATAGTAAACGCTTTAACCAGGACAATAAGGGAATCACACATGTAAATCCTTGTGCTTCGCTATATTGGATCAATGCTTGGCATCGATTAAGGTAAACTTTGAAACTATCCAGATACTTGGATGATTAGATTTATGTAGTGAAGGTATAATTTTGCTTTCTCTGTAACAAAGGGAGCAATGTTGTAAGTGTTTTTATCGTGGTAGCATCGGATGCATCTTCAAGTGTTGTTCCATATACGACATGCATGGGTTATTGTAAAAGAAATATATGTGCCAAGGAGAACAATGAATCATAAATCAACGATAAAACAGTACAAGGACACAGGGATCATATTCCTATCCACATCGGAACCAATTCCTCCGGTCGATCACCCCCTTTCTACATAATAGAATACATAACTCCATAAAGCCGACCCCAACTTGTGGAACGCTACAAGCCGATTGAAATACCCAACCTTAAAGAAAGTTTGGCTAACACTGGCAAAGCAAAAAGCCAAAGTACATAAGATCTCCTCACTCCTAACACGCGTACATGTTCCATAAACGGATATTCTTTATGCCATTCAATCACTATTTTACTATGGATATAGGGAAATGTTTCTTTGTATGTGTGTTTTGGAAGGGATGAATGACTAATTGATTGATTCCATATATGATTTGGGTACACTGATAACGCTGTATAATACTGAAAATGATGTGATGGATCTTTTTTTTATTGTGCATGCATGTGCAATTAATCTTGTTTGGGAGGAACTTGGGGCACCATCATGATACCGCCATTGTCGACATTACAATCCTTGTAGACGAAAAGCATCGCACCAGCTGTGAGCACAAGCAGGGTCACACCAGTCCAGAACAACAGTTGAAAGTCACCAATGGCATCTTCAACCTGGCATGCATCACCAAGATAGCTGGATGATTGACATTTGCATACATAACATTCATTGTCGCTCTTGCCATCTGGCACGCATTCACCACGACCACTGCAGCTGGAAGTACCATTCAAACAGGCATCTTCTGTGACATAGCATGTATCACTTTCTTGCAAAGTCTCTGGTACACCACGTTTGCCAAAATGATGAGTATAACGTGTAGGCGTAAAGATGACAGTAATCAAGTTGCGTTCGTTGGCATGAAGCTCCTGGAAATCGGGTATCACAGTCTATATTATGCAAGTGTCCAATCTCAGCAACATGTACATGAACATCAGATATACTACTTGTATATACCTCTTGGATTAAGTCATCGACAACGCGTCGTGCTTCTTGATATTGAGAAGATTGTGTACCATATGCCTTTTCAAGAAGCTATATACCCGGTTTGAATCAATGTATGCTCTTCACTTTGGGTACAGCCATCGTCATTTACCTGTAATCCTTCCATCTTTATAGCAACAAAGTTGGCAGTATCCTTGGCAGCTTTCTTGACAGCATCCACTTCCTTGAGGAAAACGCGATCGGCCTAATGAAGAAAGAAGAATAAGCTCTTTGCCAAAGGAAAGATGACAATGACTCACTTCTTGGGATAGATCAAAGACACCAGTATCATCCGTGACATCGGCATCAAACAATCCCATGTTGGATTGAACAGAAATGCGTTGACCACTCTTTTGAAGAGCTTGTGCGGTATCATCAGCCAAAACCATGTAATCTTCAGCAACATTGTCGGATACATAGAATGATGGTTCCATAGAAAAGGTATCTATAATAGAGAATGTACGTGAGCATATACTGCCATTGGATATGTGTGTAATACAGGGCATATGCCACATCACTTTGCAACATACCTTCAGATGCATCCATGCCAGAGACGACAAGAAACAGACCATTATCGAGCTTTCGTTCAAAGACGTCATCTTGTGCATGGGACCACCAAGCAGCACGATTGTTCCAAACTGCCTTTGCACCAGCAATGGTTTCTTGCTTGTAAGCTTGCTGCATGTGTTGAATGGGATGACAGTCTGCCGTGTCAGTCATGTGGGATAGCACCATTGAAAAGGCGTCCAAACCAATTGTAGGTTTCTCAATGTTGTTGTAGGTATCCACTGCTGAAGCATCGTTACTGGTGACCATATACACGGTAGACCGAGCTTTGTAACAAGGGGGGATACGTGTTAATGTCAGTTTCAGCCAATCTAGGTGCAGCTTGACTCACCCATCACGGTGGCACTTGCTGCCAATAAGCTAAAGACGATGCCAGAGGTCTTCATTGGTGACAAAGAAACTCGGACAAGAAATAGATAAAGAGGAGAAAGGGTTCTTGCACGAAAAAAGAGTCGAAACGCTTGGTTGGCGTATCCCCTTCCTGTTTCATCGGAGAAGAATGGCAATTCCTATTTCACTACACCAGCTTCAATAGTAGTAGATACAAACAGTGAATGATTCAATGTATACAATGCAGGATATAAAGTGTTTATATAAGCTATGCTACAATGTACAATATGTGAATGCATCACACAGACTATGCTATAACTGGGCGGTTATTGTGGAAAGCATTGGGTGGTTGTGGTGGTAATGGTCTTTCTGATGGTGGTAGACGACGTTGTTGTGGTTGTGAATCATATTCATGTGGTTTGGAAGGCATTACAGTGGATGAAATGGGTGGTGTTGATGGTGTAGATTTGGATGTTGATGGATTTTTCGATAAGAAGCTTAGACCTTTAAATACTTTCTTGGCATCACCAACAAAAGAAGATGACCTATTTGATGAAGGTGGCGTAGTGGAAGGTGATGAAGATCCCACGCTTGATGTACTAAAACGACTGGTGGATTTGGAGGAAGATGAATATCGTCGTGGTCCTTCAGGGCGCTCAATGCCCAATTTGCCACCGATGACGTTCATTTTCTTTTCCATGATCATGCTTGTACGCATATCTTGGTAACACACTGCACAAAGTAAGTCAGCTGTATGTACTTTGTCTGGAGTAGGCCATCCTACAAGTGATTGTTGGCATCTTGCACAGTCAAATTCGACTTCAACATTATCCCATTTGCTGGCACCATGAGCTTCTTTTTCACCATACTCGATACATGCAGACTTGAATATCACTTTCCAATCTCTCTGCTGTGGATCTGCTGATGTTGATGATGATCGACGTCTGAAAAGTTGTGGCTCACTGGTACTTCTGAATGTTTGCATAAGTTGGGAACAAGCTTCGATTACTACTTCAGCTTGGTTTTGATCAAAATGGTTCCAAAAGTGTTGTCCTTCATGCAGATAAGCCAAACATTTATCAGCAGCTGCTACTTGTACATGTACAGCGTGTCGTTGTTCCATCTGAGCATCATGCTCTTGCTGCTTTCGACCAAGTAAATTGCCAGCTTGTCGCACTGCTGCTTGTATGGCTTCAATCGATTCACGTATCTGAACAACCTCTTGCTCAGCTGCTGCATTTTTATCTTGTGCTCGCACATACTTTTGCTGAAAGCTTTTGGATACCACTGGGATAAAATAAAAGTGATTATACTGCTTCTCACGTTTAGTTTTCTTGGTACGTCTTCTTTGGGCGTATTCACGAATCCCCTGCAGCTGTCGCTCAAACACTTTAAGCTGTTCCTCATTCTCAGTACGCTGTTGTCGTAACTTTGCCACTTGATGATTCAAATCTGCTACCATGGTATCCAAGTGTGTTAGCTGCTGTCGAGCAGAATATTGCCATCTGGCATATTGTTGGTCTAAAGCCTGCACTGTCAAATTGAATATCCGGATACGCTTCTGTCGTGCCTTGACAGCTTGTTGTATATCTCGAAGAGAATGTAATGCTTGTCGTCGAGTCACAGCATCATTGCTAGATGCATAACGTAAAACTTCATCCGCCTTTTCGCCGTTAATCACAAAGGGTTCCATGTGGGAAAGAGGAAAAACAAAGAAAGAACCAAATTCATCGTTCCACTGCTCTTACTTTTTCATCCTGCCAAGTGTACACAAAACATGGTTCTATTTTTGGAACTTCCGCTCATCAACTTTATTCCTGGTTCATGTCCAGGCGTTTGCATATCAGGTACATTGTTATCATAAAAGTTGTAGTAACATGATTGAATTAGCTGACTCTTTTCACAAAGTTGTTCACTAGTATAAGTGATGCCACTCCATATCAAGCGATGATCACCCTTGTTATGATTGACGAGCCCCTTGTTGTTGATGTGGACCTGCGCCTCATTGTGACCAATACAATGATGCCATTGCATTAGGATGAATGTAATATGTCTTTATGTCATTTATTCATGGGTTATAGCCGATCAGTTCTTGCATTTCAACCCTGCATCTCTTCGACTTCTCATCCTATTTGAGTAACACTACATTGTGTTGCATTGTCATCGTTCTCTTGTTTGCATGATTCTTCACAATGACATAGCTGACATAATCAACAGTATTTCTATATCAGAACAATGACCAGCAATCATCATATCACATGTTTGATAGTATTGCTTCATTGACTCTAAAGGCAATTGGCGATATGCATGTACTTTCCGAATCTTGAATTCTGTGATATGTTGCGATGCTTGGCTCATTATACATTCTCAGGTACGGCTCCATTGTGTCAAAGCCAGGCTGTGATCATCCGACTTTACTTATTATGTACCAAACGAACTAGTCATCAAACTGCATCGGATTAAAGATTCATCATCAAACACTGAGGAATAAAGCAGACAACTATTGCAATAACAAAGAAAGCTCTATTGATACAAGTGGAGGAGGAAGATATGTACTATGGGTGTTGATTTTGCTGCATGTTCGTTTTGGTTGACGCCAAGATATGGGGATTCATCAGGCACCATCTTTGAAGAGAGAAAAGTAGAATTCATGCTTTCCTGTGTCATTGTCGATGTCGTTTGCGTCGTCAAAAGAAAGCAGGATATCGCAAAACCAAATCACCATCCACGAGCATGAATTTCATCCAAGATACACTTCGATCCATGGCAAGGACGAATACCACGTTTGCAATGCTCCAAGCTCATCGTTTGTTCTAATCCATCCTCTTCAAGTATGTCAAATAGTCACTGGATGTAGATACAGGCTGGGAGTCGAACCCAAGAAGATCATGATGCCCAAAGTTGCATGCTGCCTGACCAAAGAAACCTGATCACTTTATATTAGTGTACACATACAAAATAAAGAGCTTTTGCCATTCTACTTGCCTTTTTTCATATATACCAGCACCATGGTAACGTGTACAACGTAAAGAGACCTTGTTTGTGTCGCAAGCAGAAAGCCATAGTGTAGTAGTCAAAGCCCAAAGCCAAAACCAAAAGAAACAGACAAAGCGAGAAGCCAAAGTCTTGTTGCGTTTGTTCTTAAAGTCTACACAAAGCTTAAACGGTTAATGCAACACGTTCTGCTACAGCATTGAGCTCCTTGAATGTACCTGTAGACACCAAACTTGAAGCGGCATAACAACGAAACAGAACAGCGACACGTCTGGCTACAACAACCACCCAGTCCGCTTGAACACTTGTTGCCTATGAATGTACCCAACTGTATAAATACAACAACCCAACATGAGCTTCTTTATAACACATACCTTGAATGCATGGCGTCAATGGGAGTCGTGTACGTGTAAAGTGAGTATGAGCTTGAAAGAAAAGAGAGAAGCAGTTGTCTCCCAAAATTCGCTGCTGGATCCCGAAATGAGCGGAGCCACTGGAATTCACAACTACTCATGCCGGTGTCCTTCTCCCATACACATAATGTCACCTTTCATTTTACCATAGTAAAGCTTTTATGCACACTTGAAAGTAGTAGTATACAATGAAATAAAACTGCAGTACAGGAGATGTTATGCATTTCACTTGTCTTCCTCCAGTGATCACATCATTCGCTGTATACACTGTCTTCCCAATATGTCGGACCATGCTGATGCAATATCAAATAACGTGACAAGAGAAACTTGTCAATCGTGACTATGAATGCATGTTCCATCATTCTACTGAGATAATGAACTATTGGTTTGCTCATCCACGCTTTATTCAATGCAAATATCAAAAGCATAACAAAGCTCTTTCCCTTTGTGTACACCATCAGCCTGCCTTATTCTTATGTCACTTTGACTAATTGCATCATTGTCGCATGCGTTTCATATTTTCGCCAACAATCACATCATGCACGTTTCAGTGGCAGACCGTGTTCTGATAAAGTATCGGCCGACAAGATATATCAGCTCATAATGAGCTTGCTTGGCGTTGTTGGGAAACTGATAACCCAACAGCGAATATACCTGTTTAAAGTTTGTTTGTTTGCCTGTTTCATGCTTTGCCGATATCATGTACATTCCATCAACACCCAAATACGGACACTGTGAGAAGGCGGAATTTCTCGGGGAACAATTGACACGCACAGACAACTCACGCCATTGAAAATGATACGAGACAAAAAAGAAAAATCCAACCTTGTTCAGCTGACAAGAAACCCATGCTTCTGCTTATATAAAGATAGTTAGACCCCATCACTTCTCTTTATTCTTTCTTCACACACATATCTACATAAAACATTATGGGAAATAGCAAAGTTGCTGTCATTGGTGCCGGTTCAGTGGGTGCCACCATCTCGTATGCTATCATGCTGCGTGATATTGCTTCTGAATTGTTACTTGTCGATGTCGTACCCCAAGTGGTGGAAGGCCAAACACTTGATTTGAGCGATGCCAACATGCTCAGCTCCACCAAAGTACGTGGTGCTACCAACAAGGAAGCTGGACAAGCCGACATTATCATTATCACTGCTGGTGCTAAACAAAAACCAGGAGAATCGCGTACTCAGGTAAAATCATCATCATCACACACACAACATGTCCAATTAACACATCCAGTGTCAATAGTTGATTGATCGCAACTACAAGATTCTTGAAAGTGTGATTGGATCCATGCAGCCTATTCGTAAGGATGCCATCATGATTCTTGTTTCCAATCCTGTGGATGTCTTGACACATATTGCTCAAAAGCTTTCTGGTCTTGATCGTAACCGTGTCTTTGGTACTGGCACTTTCCTTGATTCATCACGTCTACGTGGTTATTTGGCTCAAATTCTCAATGTGTCGACACCTAGTATTCATGCCTATGTCTTGGGTGAACATGGTGATTCACAGTTTGTTGCATGGGAATCCGCTACTGTTGCAGGAAAACCCTTGTTGTCATTCCCAGAGATCAAGAATCTTGATTTGAATGATATCGAAAAGAAGATCATGCAAAAGGCATACACTATTATTGATGCCAAAGGTGCCACATATTATGGTATTGGTGCATGTGCTGCCATTTTGTGCGAAGCCATCATTCTCAACAAGTGTGATATTCGTCCATTGTCTGTTTATGTTGAATCGCTTGGTACTGTCATCTCAGCTCCAGCCAAGATCGGTGCCGATGGTATTGAAGGTGTCTATGATATTCCTCTCAGCACAAGTGAGCGCAAGAAGATGGAAGCCAGTGCAAACACTCTTAAGGAAATGTGTGCCAAATACTCGTAAATCTCTCATCATGAACCCAATTGCACATTGTAAATAGCTCACAACAAGAATAAAGTGTATTATGACATGCTATACTATTATGCTAGTAGTCTAATGGATGTGTCCTGCTTCTGGATCTGTCGTTGTAGTAGTAGTAGTAGTAGTAGTAGTGTTGCTTCCACGTCGTAATCGTCTTCGTAATAGAGCCATCATAAAGTACATTGATATAATAAAGCACAGGACTTGCAAGAAGAATGTTGTTGATTCTTCATCTCGCTCAACAGGTTGTGAATCAATCAAAGTAGCTTGTGCAAGTGGTGATGTTGTGAATGTATCTGTTGGATCAGATTGTATGATGGTAGTTGTAGTCGTTGGTGAAGGTGTAGATGATGATGATGATGATGTCAATGCTTTTGGTTTGCGAACAGTAAATGGCATTTCAGGTAGTATGTGATAATTGTCATAATCCAACTAAAGTAATGGGATCATTAGCACGCATAGCAATAGGTCCACATTAGATGTACTTACCACAACCATGCCCTGAACTCTTAGCTGTGTAGATGGTGAATCAATGACATCTTGTGTTGCTGACGACCAGCGTAGCTGCACAGGCCATGTCTTGAGCTTTGCATCTGTATGTCCAATACTTCCTGCCCATCCTTCAGGTCGTTCTACAGCCACATCTTCATCTTCGCATACGACAGGGAAATACAAGTCTTCAGCATAGTCGACAAACTCTCCCACAGTAACATTGTTTGTATTCTTGACTTGCACCAAGATCCCTTGATACGGTCGTCGACCTGTAATAGTGATATCCATAGGACTACTACTATCAGACTGCTCAATGTGTACGCTATAACAGTCGTCGCATGTGGACTGGGAAGGACCATGGCCAATGGTATGCATAAGCTCGAGATTGCACTACAATATACCCCATTAGCTCTTCTGTCACTATGGATCTAAATAGTATAAGTATACTTGCTGTTCCAGGTGCATGTGGATAAGCAGAAACAAGAGTGGATAATGTAGCAAGTAAGGGTATAATCTTCATGGTACGATGAAAAGAGAGAGACAAATGAAACCAAGAAACAGCACAAGCTAATTTAAAAATAGACACAAGGGAGCTTATGTATTCTGACAACTTGAAAAGAAATGACTACTAATGCAATCCAAGTCTACCCTTTTCACTTTCCAATCGAGAGTACAACAAGTACAATGCCATTTGGTTGCTTTCAGGGGTACCAGTAATTGTCACCAATCGTTCATTTGTATTGCCATGTGGATCAGCAATCTTGATATGGCTACCACTCAGCTGGCGAATCTCATTGATCTTGCTACCACCTTTACCAATGATACATCCAACCTAAAGAATACTAGTTTTAGTCATCGATTTCTCTTTTTCCTTTATCCACATACCATTTCATTAGGAATAAAGATTTGTTGAGCTTGTGGATTAGCCATCATGCCACCCATACTGCCATAATCACCTTGACGACCTGATGCAACACCTGGTATAGCACCATAAGCTGCTGCTGCTGCTGCTTGATAATAAAGTTGTTGTGGATTGGTGCTTCCCATAGGCATACCACCCATATGTCCCATCATGGCACCATAAGGATTCATGGCTGCTGCTGCAACTGCTGCTGCTGGTCCACTTCCTCCTCCTCCAGCACCACCAGCTACTGAACTTGTACGAGGCATAGCACCATATCCAGCACCACGAGCACCAACACCTTGGGGCTGGGGACGATAAGGAATCGTGTTGTTGCCACCCATACGTTCAGGATGTTCAGCCAAAATTTCAGCAATTTGATAGATGGCTCCTTGTACAGCAGCTGTAGTACCAACAATCGTCACTGTACGTTCTGTTGACATGGGCAATGGCTCTTCTGAAGCATTTACACGTGCATGACTTTGCTCTTGAATGGATCGAATCACAGAACCACCACGTCCAATCAATGTACCCATACGATTATCAGCAATCAACAAGCGAATTGTAAGTGATTGTTCTTGACCATCATCAGGTGGTGGCATCTCGGAAAGAATCTTTTCAGCAACAAGAGAATAAGCCTAAGGACAACATGAATTAATATACATGGTAGATATCATCCACTTGTAACTTACCTTGGCTACTGCTTTCACAGGTCCTGACACTGTCAAAATACGTTCATATGCACCAGGAACAATGTCTGAAATCGTGACACGAGCTGTAGAGATTTCACGAATATCACTGACATTCTTGCCACCACGACCAATGATAACACCTGCATCTTTAGTGCTGACAAGAGATCGAAGTGAAATGCTGACTTCATTACTGGGAGTAGGAGCAAGTTCATTATCAGGACCCAACATGTTGTTTGTAGGTGCAGCTGTAATGACACTGGGAGTTGTAGTCAATGCAGATGCTGATGCTTGTGCTGAAGAAGAAGTAGGTGATGTGGATGTGTTGTTATTGTTTGTATCAGTGGTTGGTGCTGATGCTGGTACAGATGTCGATGGCTTATCATCCAACAAGATTTGAAGTTCTTCATCATCACTATCCTGTGATCCTTCTTCCCATTTCTTTCGTCGAGAACGTGATGCTGCCTTGTTTTTGTCATTTTCATCATTGTCTGCAGCGCCAACAAAATGAGGTGCTTTTGTCTCAGGATCAGGCACAGCTTGTCTCTTTGGATGACGATCATCTTGGCCATCTCGTTCATAATCAGAATCCCAATCTTCATCTTCACGACGTGGGCGTTTGGATCGATCAGTAGGTGAGCCGTTCATATCTACTTCGGAAGACATTTGCTGCTCGCTATAAGTGTCGACTTTTGGAGAGATTCGGATCAACTTGCGTGGAGGGGGGAGATCAAAAAAGTGACGACAGCCACACTTACCTTTGGTTTCAGAAACAAGAGAAATTAGATTGTACACACGCTATAGAATAAAGAGTCAATCCATCATATCCAATGTCATTCATCATATCATATACTTTACCTATTGCTTTAAGTAGTGCACAAATGAAGTTTGTTGCAAGGGTTGTACGGGAGAATGGGTTAGGGTAAGTACAAATAGAAGAAGTAAAGGCCGTGTTTCTGTGTAAAAATAAGGGGCGAGAGCATATATAGAGAAAAACAATAGTTTAGAAAGATGTGCATGGACAAGTAAAAACATATAACCGGTGCCATCAGAGGAATCGCTCTCGTTTTTTCAAAAGAAAAAGACAACAGATGGACAAGAGAGAGATCGCAAAAATAAACTGCAAACTCAAAGAGGATGGCAGAGCGGTAAAAGATCAAAGTAAGGAGACATGACAGTACCGTGGATACACTGGCAAATGGACCGCTGATGGGAGTGGAAGAGTGGTGGAATGTAGTGGGAGTGGTAGGAAAGGCCCTCTGGGTAAGAGTGGTTTTGGAGTCAAGTAAGTGTGTGAAAGAAAAGAAGAAGGCGGAGTGAGTATCACCTTGTCCACTGTAAAAAAAGCCTCTCTCTCTCTCTGTCCCCCAATGCCATATACATACACTATGTACATTTCATCACTCAACCTATATCATCCATCCCCTATAAAGACATATCCTTTATCATCATCATCATCATCAATCGCTTTATTTCTTTTCCATCCATGATGTAATAAACTATGTCCCGTGTCAGGTCCCATGGTTACTTGATTGGATGATCATCATCACAATACTACTTTCTGCAGTGATAGGTGTTCTTTTACAATTGATATCAAAGAGATGCTTCCTCTTTTGGTTGATTATGGCTACTATTGTCTTCTAGTTGCAATAAACGTCTACCATCTGCTGCAATAGAAAGTGTCTTGTTTTGCAATCCTTTAAGATACCTTGACGATGCCAACATGCGTTTCTTAATTCCGACTCTTGGGTATTTCTTTCGTACTACTTGTGCTGCAAATGCACTACAACTCCCCACTAGTTCAAACTTTTCAGATGGGGCTGTTGTAATAAGGAAACATCCCTTTAGTACTCAAAGCTCCTTTTTTTTCTCTCTCTCTCTCTTTCCCCTTATCATACCTTGCCAACGACAGGGTAAACCTTGGGATGGTGATGGCTGACTAGGTGAAGTGGATAGTAAATTCAGGGGAGGAGATTCACCATAGCGACGTTTGGGTGAGTGGCGTAATACCCATCCACGCATTTTGTGTAAAGATCTTGATACCGATATTTGACTCAACTTGGATTTGGTAGAGGAACATGTAGAAGATGGTGTCAGTTGGGGTGATGTGGTATGTTGATCTTGCACTGATGTTTGAAACATGCTTAACAAGAGCTGTCTGCCATTAGAATGTGGTAGGGTATATTCACCAGGAGGTGGATCAAGCGAAATGGGATGCACCAAAACAATTGGCAGCTCCACAACTGCATCAGCACTAGTAGAAAGCGAATGAATCATCATGCATAAGAAGATGTCATCTTGTATACCTGTTGCTTGTATCAGATATTAATGAAGCACGAATCGAATATGACACATCAATCAATTTTTGACTACGAATCGAGTAGTGATCCCTCTGTAATACAGACATAAGCTCATGTCTAAAAGATGTAATACACACTTACTGGTGATTGCAACATCATGGTAGCTTGATCTTCCATGCCAGAATCCAAAGGAAGTAACCATCCCATATGCGATGCTTGTACTTGAGCCACTGTTTCACATGTGGATGTCACTGGTTTGAGCCCAAAACTGCCTGCCAAGCCTGTTTGTGAGAATGTGTTTTGTCGACGTAACAATTCAAGCTTGATATCTGACACTGAGCGTGTGGATGCATTCTGCACTTTGACATGTACATAAATAGGTGTCTCTGTGATCCAAATCGATCGACCAAGTGATAATTGTAAAGAGACAGCTTTGGAAGGTGATGATGGCCACATTCTTCTTTCTGCATTGACTGGCATATACCAATTGGGCTCAGATAATAAACGACTTTGAGCATTGGGATAAATGACAATATCACGTTCTTTACAAACAATCTTGCGTCTCACACGTTCCACACCATGAATCACATCTGGCCAACGTACCACCAATTCACTATAATATCGATGTTAGGGACATGAATGTCTAACATGCAACAGACTTACGCTTGCAGCTGGTAACGCACAGACCCCTTTTTATCCTTATAACTGCTACCAAGCTCTTGGGGTAGTTGGATAGAAAATGGAATGACAAACTTGCCATATGGCTTAAAACATGTCTTCAATTGCTCTTGACCCAATTGTAATACACGTCGATATAAGCACTGGTGTGTATGTGTGGATGTTTTGAAATGAATGGGTTCAGTGACACCTAACAATAGGTTATACATGTTTGTATATATACATGCAACACAAATTGGACATACTTTCGACGCCACGTAGCTTTAGATCAAGACTTTCAAATCCATCCAACAGATCGACTTGTGATAGACCAAGAGGAAATTCAATCACCACTGTGCCTGTTACCTTACCACCTGCCACATAATGCGGGGCTTTAAGAAATAGTTGCATGTATTTACGATGCATCTTGTTAAGCACATGTTGCCCTGATGATTTTTCCGATGACGATGTTATCGTGGACCATCCATGGGGCAATTTGGGAGATCTATTGAATGTGGTACGTGCAAGTCGTCGTAATAAACGTGTGCTACTTGGTGGTGAACGTGCAAAATGTAACACTGATTTGGATGGTAGTGGTGAAGATGTTGTCTTTGGCTGCATATTGAAAGATTGCTTGCTTGTTGTTGATGGATCCTTTGCATTAGGTAATGTCAATAAGTCTGATGAATCATTTGATTCTTGTTGTACATGATCCATAGACTTGTGTGGATTGATAGGTGCAATACGTGTGCGATTTGATACAAGATTCAGCTTTTTGTACCATGCATGAAGCCATGTACGTTGTTGTTGTTGAGAAGATTTGGATTGGATAGTGGCAGTGCTGTGATCAATAGTGGTATCCATGATAACGTGAGCCTAAATAGTTGATCAATAGTAGGGGCAGTCGTGGTAGAATGGTAGTAAAAGTAAAGCAAGGGAAAAGGGGTACTAGCAATGTGATTCAAAGGAGAAAGAAGCGGTCCATGGAAATACACGCGTGCATACGCGCTCTTGGCTGCATTCTCGGCTGTGCTTCACTGCTGTTGACATTCCAATGATCATTTTTCATCACAACTGTTGCTGTTGCACAGCATAAATGTGTCACTTTAGGTATTTTTTTTTATTCTTGAAGAGTCATTAGATAAAGTGTATTGCACATAAAAGATCATGCTAAAGTAAAGGCATCGCGTTGTTGATCATCCATGAATGAAACAGGTTGCTTGCAATATCCATGTTGTGACTTTTCATCAATGCATAGCTGAATTACACCTTGATTGGGATATTCTTCATGTCGTTGTTCTCGACGCAAAATGAATGCTGCTGCAATGACCATGTAGATCTCCGCTGCAAGTACCAGAACAATCAAATACTTGAAACCATGAATCACATTGACAGCAACACAAGGCCATTCACCATGAATATTTCGATCCAAAAGGCACATATCATGCCATCCCATATACTCTGTCCAACTTGTTACCAGTTCTTGTCCCATGAAGCCACCTTGCATCAACGCCATCATGGTTTTGCGATCAAACATGATACAAAAGGTCCAGCTAAGGGCTAATCCCAAAGGCATTAATACATGGCAGCAGACCAAATCAAATGCCAAAGAAGATGATTCATCGTGTTGTTCTTTTTTCCGATTGTGGTTCAAAAGCAAAAACAGTGGACAAAACACGGATGCTTGTGCTGCCACCAATGTGGATATCAGTCGTCTGTCTTGTACCATCTCCAGTAAGATTGAAGTTTGATGATGGCCATTAACACCGCTACCGCCAAACAACGAAAAGATCGGCACTGTATGTAGACTATACACTGAAAGAGATGCCGCCACAATGATAATGGCAAGTACTAGCACTGTTGTACGTGTCCAGAATACACATGATAGGATCCTTGATGATAATGTAGATGAAGGTGGCATGTGGTATGTATGTGTATGTTATGAGTAAAAGGAAAGAGTAAAAGAAAGAAAAGAAGCGCGCCTATATGTAGTATTGTAGTGCTGCAAAAAACCGAAAACATAAGATATGAAAAAAGGGGTCGTGCAGGAGACACATTTTCTTCAGGGGGTATAGATGACCAAGTACGAAGCAACATGCGAATTAAGACAAACAAGGAATCATAGAAAAGTGATCTATGCGTCTAGCTGCAGCACTTTCTTTATCTACACTCTAGATTGAAATGTCAATAGCTATATTACCCATCTTTAAAAGTGTACATGTGTCTCTTTCTACTACATGATCGACATGACTATAAGAGTTCTAGTATAAGAATAGTATAGTACTAAGAGGAGGAGAGATATTCTCCTGTGCACGTCTAAATCATATGCACATGCTTCTTTATTCCATGTCAAAAGCAACCGGTGTCATTCTGATAAAGAAGAAGGGATGAAGATTGTTTGGGGGTAAGAAACTCGTGACATGTTTGTAACAACAAATAATGAAGTTTCAAAGAGATTCATTTCTTGGGTAAAGGATGATGATGATGATGATGATGATGGATCGACAATGGAAAAGGGATTGATCGTTCGTTGCGGCGACCTAAAAGCACATAGCCAGTGATAGCCCTTGCATAAGTTGTCGAGAGAGAGAGTGCTTTAGCGCGTGAATGAAGGCCAAACATAAATATCCATAAATGGTCAATGTTGGTACTCATCAGCCTTGTACAAAAAGAAACATAATACATATCGGCTGTTGTCTCCAATGCAAATGACATTGACTAAACTACCGAGTCATCTTCATCCTCGGTTTTATCCATGTTGCAATGATGTAATATAATAGTACTAATGACATGATGCCAAAGAATGAAATGTATCAAGGTGATAAGAATAGATAGTGTACGGGATAAGGTGTGTAATAAGAGTAGTAGTGCTATTGTTCTCTATGAATCCAAGATATTCCATCGAGGAGCAGCAGCATCGTCGAGTCACAAGGGATTGGAAGTGAGCAAGCCATATCACACTCACACATCTTACTCGGCACTTGTCAGAAGGGAGGATAAACTTTGTTTCTTTTTCACTCTTTTATCCCTTCCAAAATGTCGTCTCAGAGCCCATCAGCACGACAAGAACAACCACGTTACTTTTGTTACAGCTGCAATGCCGAAGTACCCATCTACATGGCTCCCGATCCGACCTGTCAGCGTTGCAATGAGCAGTTTGTACAAGAAGTAAGCTGCTTACCTTTGGTCTACCTTTTACTTTACTGAATCGTCTTTTGGCTAGATTGATGCAGAGAGTGACCCCCAAAGCTTTCTTAACGGTGGACACGATGACGCAGTAAACGAAGAGGACCAACGTCCACATGCTTATTTTCGATATGATAGTCGAACCGGGAACGAGGATGATGTGTTACAGTTTCTGGATTCCTTTGCACCAAGAGACGAGGATGGTGGTCAAGGTGGCAATAATCGACCATCCATACCAGCCATGTCAGCCATGTTGCAGAATATGGTGACAATGATGTTACAACAGACAACTGAAGGAGGAGGAGGACCTATGGCTGCTTCTGGTGGTGGTGGTACAACTACTACAGGAAATGAAGCTGGTACCGAGAACAATGAACAAGGAGGAGAACAACAACAACAACGACGTCCACAACCTGTACTCTTTTATGGTGGTATGGTGGATGGTAACTTCCAATTACGACCTATGCCAATGCCTACAGCACAACCACGTGGTGAAGGAGAAGAAGATGGAAATACTACTGGTACTGGAGAAGGTGGTGGTCAAGGAACAGGTGGTGGTGATAATCGTATGAATGGTATTGGCAGGTAAACAAAGCAAATAGGATGCATGGATGATATTAGGTGATTAACAATGTTAAAAACTAGTTTATTGCAACTCTTGTATGGCTTGGGAGAAGGAATGGTTGGCAATCCAAATGACTATGTCTTTTCACAAGATGGATTTGACAATATCATTACTCAGCTGATGGAACAAGCAGGAGGGTAAGATGACAAGGGTATCTTGTGAAAAAAAGGCATTTTCATGCTCACGTGTTGTCGTCATAGTCGAAATGCACCTCCACCAGCATCTGAGACTGTCATTGATTCATTACCAAAAAGAAAAGTGACTGATGAAGAAGTTGGTAAGAATGAAGATTCGATGATCATGATAGGATGTATATACTGATTGTTCTTGTAGCACAACAAGTGGATTGCGCCGTTTGTAAGGAGGAATTTGTACCAACTGAAGAAGCTATTGAATTGCCTTGTCAGCACATGTTCCACGAAGATTGCATTAAGCCATGGCTCAAGGTGAATGGTACTTGTCCAGTATGGTAAGTAGATTGGATGACATGTGCATACACATCACTCATCACCTCTTTTATTCTAGTCGACACTCTGTTTCACCTGAAAAGAAGGATCAACCAGAGAATAGTCAAGCATCTGATGGTGGTGATAATGCACGTTCTGGTACTCCCAATGCATCTGCTTCCAGTGATCAACAAGGCAACAACAACAACAATCGATCCACTTTTCAACAAACCATGATGGAGAATATGCGACGAATGTATTTCCCAACAGCTGCAGGTTGGACAGCACGTCCTGCATCTTCGGATTCACCCCATAACAGCAATCAAGCATCGTCAAGCAATAATAATGAAAACAACAACTCTAATACCCAACAACAACCACAACAACAGCCATCCTCCGATTCCAACAACAATGATAACATGGATCTTGACCTTGATTAGAAGAGAAGAAATGACACATGAATGCACATCCACACACACACACACACACACATTTATATATAGCGCTTCCTTGTACATGATCTGATACAGAAGAAAAAAAAAGACACAAATGATCTCTTAGACTGAAAACATGTTTGTGGAGGGGTATCTTTATGGATGCATCTTTAAGATGTATGTTGTTTGGCTAATCGATAACGTGAATTGAGTGAGAATGTGATCAAGGTGACAGAGATGGCGAGAATTCCAATGCAGGTGATAATGGCATATACACATCCGAGATAAATAGTAGTAGATCCATTTAGTAGTGTCTATTGCAATCATCCATGTTAGTACTTGTTTGGTCATTTGTGTCTGTTATCACGACTACTTGCCACATAAGATGCACCAAAATGGGATATCAACACCCAGGCAACTCGAAGCATCCCTGATAGCTGCTGTATGTTGTAAAAACCTTCAAAGGCAACGACCATCCACGCCATGTGTAATAATGAGAACAGCATTGTATCGATAGCTGTATCAGCCAGCATATTAGTCTTTCAGCTTGTATCTTATGTCATGACTTGCCTGATATAAAGAAGCTAGTTGCTTGAGGACATGAAGGACACATCATGACACCAGGGCCAATGGATTCAACAAGAATTGATATATAGCTGACAAGAGATGTCGTAAGAGCATATCCAAATCCAGTAACAAAGGCAAAGATGGATCGATTATAAGGAGAATTCCTGTTCT
This sequence comes from Lichtheimia ramosa, assembly GCA_008728235.1. Lineage (NCBI taxonomy): Eukaryota > Fungi > Mucoromycota > Mucoromycetes > Mucorales > Lichtheimiaceae > Lichtheimia > Lichtheimia ramosa. The sequence continues at coordinate 244,298 of CP031827.1, read as the reverse complement.
TGGATGCAATATTCAACCCTGCCTCTGAACGTCTATGATGTATACATGAATCGGATGTCGCATGAATATCAACCTTGCTCACTACTTACCGCATCAATAAGAAAAAGAACCACCGAAAGAGCTCTTGAATAAGCACACTATAGGCTATGCTCACAGCGTGAAGTGACTGAGTCGTCTTGGCAAAGTACCATATAACACTTGATATCAGGAGTGCAATAAGGCAAAAGAAAGCGCTAGAGCGATCGATCGTTAACACCAAACTATACTCTAAACACCATGCTCACTATACCTTGCTACCATCAGCAGCACGTGCTGTGCATTGCGTCCAATGTACAGAAAGAAGATGGAAAGAATGGGACTATAAGCGACCAGCAGACATCCAAAGAACGTGTATAGTGACATGAAGTTTCATAAGAGGAACAGCCTTGGATTTCCTTGTCGGTGCTTGACATACTGCAGACTCCAGCTGTGTCACATCATTATCCCCTTCTTGCAAATAGCACCATAGCATAGAATGAACAATAAACATACCACAAGGCTTTATTGTAGCACTTGTTCCTTGTCATGACAGTAGATGCTGCTGGTTGGAAAGTTGTAAACAATGACGATTTAATCAAAGTCGACAATGCTTTCTGCTGGAACATTCTTACATGATATTCCAACAACGTATATATGCATTTGATACATGATACATAAGAGATTCATTCTGATCTGATAGTAGATTCTGATCTGATAGTAGCTTAAGTATATGACAATCCCGGGATTTGGGTACCAGATCCACGTGATCCCATCATCATCATCATCATCGTGCAGAATCTTGTCCTTTCATCAACGACTTTTAATGTGCTGGTATGCTAGTATTGGTATGGAATACATTGTGCCATGAACTGTACATTTCTACTTTCTCCCCAATAATGAACATATCAAAGGCAAAAGTAGTAGACTTGATCTCTATACGAGAATAAAGCGTATTGTAAACAATGACAAAGGCATCATTCAAAAGTCAACAAATGGCTATATAGCATAGACTATTTCATTGTTCTAGTCAATGGAGATTGGTTACTATGGGGATGGGTGATATAGTAGTAGTGTGTTACGTCACAACAAGAGCAGATTGGATGCTGCTCGAGCGGGGGGCAAGCAAATTTTCGATCCCATCAACAAAAACTCTTTCTCTCTCTTTGTCCAAGGCAGCTACCAAACTTCCACTCGGCTGTTACATTTCTTCACCTTCCCGATTGTTGGACAATACCCCCCTACTCCTCCCTACTCTTGAAGCTCATGTTCTCTCGCATTGCGCCCGCAACTAAGCGCTCTGTTCAGCAGGCCTTCAAACCTACTGTTCAGGTAAATTGAAAACTTCCATCAACACAATACACGCGCCTTTAGTTTTTCGACACTGCATTGACTCATGTTGTCTTTTACAGGCACGTTTCGCCTCGACCAAACCCCACGTTACTGAAGTATGTGTAAACAGACTTTGAAGAAAGACTAGTTGACTTACGCACTTTTTCTACAGCAACCCAAGCAATTTGCTGCTGTTACTGCTGGTATCGTTGGTGCTACTGGTCTTGCCTACATGTACGCCGACAGCGAGCTTTCTGCCAACATGGCTGATGAAGGTCTTCATCCTCCACACCACCCTTGGTCCCACAGTGGTCCTTTGAGCACATACGATCACGCTGCGTACGTAATTTATATCTATCTGCAACAACGACACGAGCTAACAACATGAATCAATACAGCATTCGTCGTGGTTACCAAGTTTACAGAGAAGTGTGCTCAGCTTGTCACTCTCTTGATCGTATCGCATGGAGAAACTTGATCGGTGTCTCTCACACTGAAGAAGAAGTTAAGGCCATGGCTGAGGAAGTTGAATATGAGGATGGTCCTGATGAGAATGGTGAGATGTTTATGCGTCCTGGCAAGGTATGTTTTTCTTTTATTGGATGATGATGACAATATTCTTATGTGTGTATATAGCCTTCCGATTATATGCCACGTCCTTATCCCAATGAGGAAGCTGCTCGTGCAGGTAACGCTGGTTCCTTGCCTCCAGATCTTTCTTTGATTACCAAGGCTCGTCATGGTGGTGAGGTAAATATCAAGAGGATTGGAAGATAAAAATCCATCATTGACATGTTGGTTTCATTAGGATTACGTCTTTGCTCTTCTCACTGGCTACATGGATCCTCCTGGTGGTGTTGAAGTTCGTGAAGGCATGAACTACAACCCTTACTTCCCTGGTGGTGCTATTGCCATGGCTCGTGTCTTGTTTGATGAAGTTGTTGAATATGAAGATGGTACTCCTGCTACTACTTCTCAATTGGCAAAGGATGTCAGTACTTTCCTTGCATGGGCTGCTGAACCTGAGCATGATGAGCGCAAGAAGATGGGTATGAAGGCTACCATCATCCTTTCTGGTTTGACTCTTCTCTCCCTTTGGCTCAAGCGTTTCAAGTGGTCCCCTATTAAGACTAGAAAGATCGTGTACAAGTAAGTAGTATATGATTGACATGTGAAATCAAGTCAAGATACTAATTCTTATGACTTTTAGCCCTCCCAAGTAAACCAAAAAAAACCCACCCCCATGTTGTGTGAGCAAGTTAAAGTAGACAATCCTATCCTTTTGCTTTTCTTGCCATGTATTCTCAAGAGATACTCAAAACAAGGACATAATTACGATTTTAGACGAGTACAATCGATGACTTTTTGTAAATGTTGGTTTCATGTGTGTGTAACTGGATCAAGTTTCTATGGCGTGACATATCTTGATGGCTGAGCTAATCAGCAGTAAAAGCAGTATGTAAAAGTGGTCGTAGTGACAAAGGATCGGGTGTTTTAATGAGCCAAGCAACAACAAGGGACCCCTATGCACGAGGGTTACACCCGAGCAAGTGCACATTCTTACATCAACTCCGGATAACATGTTATATTAGATCTCCCCCCACCCATACAACCCAATGACAATCCACATCTGATATCAAGAACAAGTGTTTTAAGATTAAATGGCACAGCAGAAACGAGTTTAAGAAAAGAAAGATGACTGAATGATGGGGTTGGGGAGATAAGTTGTGAATTAGAAAGTGACATCTACAACAAAGTGCATTTGACACCACCCTTCTTCTTTTGTCTCACAGTAAGAGCAGCTCTTGTAGCATGTTCAAACACTTCACGAACACCTTCACCAGTCTTGGCTGAGCATTCAAGATACTTGTAGGCTTGGATCTTTTGAGCAACGCTAGCTCCCTATCATAGATGATAAATGGCGTAAGATGCTGAGCCCCAAAAAGCAACCAACATCATCTCCCCCCGAAAATACCTCTTCAAATGCAACAGGTCTCTGAGAGTTCTTTCGAAGTTCTTCAATGGTGGCAGGGTCATTACGCAAATCCTTCTTGCATCCAACAAGCAAAACAGGAAGATCATGGCAGAAATGATGCACCTCGGAGATCCACTATAATCCCCAATGTTAGTTTATGCAACCTTGACATTGAATATCATTATAGTACCTTTTCTTGAACGTTATCAAGTGAATCGGGAGAATCCACAGCAAAGCAGATCATAATGACATGAGAATCAGGATAAGACAAAGGACGAAGACGATCGTAATCTTCTTGGCCTAGATAAACAACAATAAACCTTGTTAGCATGGACAATCCTTTTGTATATCCCATGGATGTGATGCTTACCAGCTGTATCCCAAAGTGCCAATTCAACGTGCTTTCCATCTACTTCGACATCGGACACATAGTTCTCAAAGACAGTAGGGACATAAAACTAAAGATTGATAAGTACCCCATCTTTTACATTGCATGTGCATGATAACTTTACCTCTGGGAAAGTACCCTTGGAGAAGACAATCAACAAACAGGTCTTGCCACAGGCACCGTCACCAACAATAACGAGTTTCCTTCTGATTTCAGACATGCTATCATAGTAGGATGAGTATCATTCATGGGGGGGAAAAGAAAGACTTGTTCTCTTACCTGTGCTATAATAAAAGTAAAGAAAGAAGAAAAAGGAACACTTGAGTCAGCTAGAACACGATAAAGGTCATACCCACGCCCACTCATCTCCTGTTCCCATTGACCCCGCCTTTTGTTCTCGCACATTCTCCCCTTGTCTCCATCTCGCCCCTCTCGTTGTAAATAGTGTGTTTGAAAAGCTGTATCGTATATAATATTCTTTAAAAAGGAAATAGGTAGACTGTACCTTGAAAAAAGTGTATGGATAAAATGATAAGCGTTGACGAGGAACTGCGAGCGCGTCTGCTTTTGAGCAGTAAAGCTTACAAGTATCGTGACTGGTGGACAAAGTAGGCTGTGTTCACTCACGCTCGGACCTTTTGCTCAGCACATACATACCATACAGGTTAATAGGCTTGGCAACAGGTGACAGTAACACTCCGTGCACCCGCCACGCTTATCCAGTCATCAGCTGCGGCACAATACTTGCTGTAATTTGAGCCACACTTCTAAAAGAGTAGGAAGCAGTAATCCATATTCGTTCACTTGTCCGAAGATGATGCTTTTATATCATGTTAAGAGTGTGGCGCCGACATTTTCCTCTTTAACGCCACCATTTATCATCAGAATGATACCACTTTGTCAAGGATACCCAACCCTATCATCTACCAAATATAGTCACCTGAGTAAATCACACCTATTCCATCATCATGACCATATCTCATTTTGTACAAGCACCTATTTGTCACACATATGTCCCTTGCTTTTATCCTATTCTCCCAGAACCAAGTCATGATGGTAGAACAAGTAGTAGTATTACATAAGAAGATCATTGTTTTGTGTTGCACATTACCAATTGTTTTGTTCACATTCAAAATATGGCAAGAAACATGCATAGTACATCACAGACAAGTAGATATATTTGACTATAGATGGGGAATTAACGCTTAGTCTATGGCGTTTTGGGTGTAAATGAGTGCAGAAAACGCTTCAAGCTCTTTGCTATAGACAAATTCCTATCGACAATGATCCATCAGATTCCCTACGATATCCTTCTCATTGATGAATGACTTACATTAAGATATTCATTTCCGGATATCACAAGATGTGCCTGTCGACTGACACCAGGTAAAAGATTGGCCAATGTTGTCTTTTTAGCTGCTGCTTGGTTGGCATCCACGAGTGGTTGTGCAAACGCATGTCGACAAAAGACATCAAAAGTTTGATCAAGACATGAATGAAGGACATTGGAAAATGCATGACTAAAGATAACTACATCAGCATTTGGAAAAGCTATGCAAGTTGCACATTCATCCTACCTGTGGATATATGCCTTTGTCTCATCCAAGAGTGATCTCAACTTGATCAATGACAATCGTGAAAAATCATCACCAACGCCTGTGTTATCTAAAAGCTCTTTTGTGCCATCCAAATCCTGTGGTAGCATCCAAGATCGTATACTATCAAAGCCATGGCTGTGTTAACTTGTAGTATTCTCATTTACTTCACTTTTGCTTGCCTTTCTGATAATGCGCCATCATCATCCCATTCTATTCGCCGTCGTAGTTGTTGTGTGATCAGTTGTGCGTCATTGTAGTTGATCAAACGTTTCAGTGATACACTATATGGGCCATGTGTGAAATGGATTGATATGCATATCCTATCATTCCTATACCTTTTCAGAGTATCATCGACAGCTGCTTTGACTTGTTCGTAGCAAAGTCTCCATCCTTTATGCAACAACCACCAGCATGCACCAAGATAAACATCTTCAGTTTGTGGATCAATGGATGGGCTCTGATGTAAATGAAGCGTTGGTTCACTCCTTGTACCAGCGGACCATTCATAACGATTGCAACGTCCAAGGATATTCAACTGGATTTGCATCAAGAGGATCAGCAAGGTAACAGAGTAGATTGATGTAAATGTGCGTATGAAGCCTTGACAACATCCCAATTAAACATTTCAGTCGCCGACGTCAAGTGTCACCATGGTAATCACTTACTCTTCTCTTTGATTTCCTCCCAAAGTAGATACTTGGTTTCTTTGTCCAAAATCCCTTCCTTGTCCTTGTCATCAAGTGATTGCTGTTTCTCTAGCTTTCTTGATTGTTGTAGCTTTTGCCAACATGTCTCGACATTGATCTCTTGAAAGATTTGTTCACCCAGAGTCGGCAAGAGTGATAATACAGTGAATACACAATCGTTTTGGTGCTGCTGAAACAGACGTCGTAGCCTATAAATAAAGCAACCATTTTAAGCACACTATGGTGCATAAACCCCAAAAGAGAACACGTTTACGTTTCTTTGCCATTCGCTTGTTGTTGATGGTTGCGAATCTTGCCTGCTGCATAACGGCCGATCAGGTAGCTTCCACCGCCAATGGCTGCCGTGACCAGAATGCCGCCACGATGCCGTTTCGTGTACTTTTTCAAGGACTGCAGCATACAGTACAGATATCAATCACTTGAGTATTCTCGGGAACAAAAAGATAATAGAAAGGCGAGAGAGATGGGGGGAGAAAGAGTCTTTGACCCCACACATTTGCCCCTTTGACCCCAATATCACATGGCCTTCAAGAAACACTTAAGCTTTGCATGAATACCAGTCATTGAACATGGCACAACATCTCATTGTCTTTATTTATCCTATATCCAAAGAAGACAGCATGGTATTTCAATGCAGTATCTAATCCTTCCACAACTGATGACACAGAGGATGATCCCATTTACTGCTTATTCATCACCCTACATTGATAGAAAAGGTATCCATGTCTACATCACTAGTTTCTTATAATGAACATCATCAAAGGACACATTATAGTAAATTGGATAAAGATTAAAACAGGAGATTGAAGCAAAAAAAGGAACTCTTTGGAGAACAAAGCATTGGATGGAACAATACTTTTTTGGACAATAACAGTCTTTTTATGTCAATGTAGTTTGATTGTTCCAAATAAATAGAATAAAGGTATATCTAAGTATACAAAGAGTGCTTGATTGTAATAGCGAGCATAAGGCAGACTTCATTGTGTGTTGAATAAGAGAGGAGGATTCTTATTGGCGGAACTTGAATGAGCGGCTGGGTGGAGGGCTAGCGTATCCAATGGATGATTCAAGACATCAAGAAACCTTCTCTTTTTACCACCTAATATAACGGTATGTAACCAGCAACACGATAATGCTCCAGAAATCAATGGATGAGCTCTTGGATCGATGGATGAATGTATTAACATAATGGATGTATAGAAATGGGTCGCGTGATTCGTGCTCAAAGAAAGGGTGCCGGAAGCATCTTCAAGGCTCACACTGTTGGTCGTAAGGGTGCTGCCCAATTCCGCGTTGCCGACTATGCTGAACGTCATGGCTACATTCGTGGTCTTGTCAAGGAGATCATTCACGATCCCGGCCGTGGTGCTCCTCTTGCCAAGGTAAATGAGTAGACAAAGCTTCAGTGTCGACATGGCTTACTTACTTTATATGGTTATCTCTTTTAGGTCGTCTTCCGCGATCCCTACAAGTATGTATATCAACAACAACTATCTCTTTGTTTCCAATAGACTTATCTTTTTTTTCTACAGGTACAAGCTTCGCACCGAGACTTTCATTGCTACTGAAGGCATGTACACTGGCCAATTCGTCTACTGTGGCAAGAAGGCTAGCTTGACCATTGGTAACGTCCTTCCTCTTTCTTCCATGCCTGAAGGTACTGTTATCTGCAACGTTGAGGAAAAGTATGGTGACCGTGGTGCTCTTGCTCGTACTTCTGGTAACTATGCCACCATTGTTGGTCATGGTGAAGATGGCAAGACTCGCATTCGTCTTCCTTCTGGTGCCAAGAAGGTTGTTCCCTCCACTTCTCGTGCTGCCGTTGGTATCGTTGCCGGTGGTGGTCGTATTGACAAGCCCCTCTTGAAGGCTGGTCGTGCTTACCATGCTGCCAAGGCCAAGCGTAACAACTGGCCCCGTACTCGTGGTGTTGCCATGAACCCCGTGGACCATCCTCACGGTGGTGGTAACCATCAGCACATTGGTAAGGCTTCTACTATGGCTCGTGATTCTCCTGCTGGTCAAAAGGTAATTATCCATCTATCTCTTTATCTCTTTTTCTTTGTATTGACATGATGACTATAGGTCGGTCTTATTGCTGCCAGAAGAACCGGTTTGCTCCGTGGTACCAAGAAGGTCAAGGACTAAATGTTTGCAAAAAGTTGCTTTCAATCCAAATACATCTTTTTCAATCGACTTTGTTTTACATGATCTGGATGTTTTATTGATGGAATGTGAATGTCGTGGCATAAAAGGGAGATGGGGATTCAAAGGATATGTTGCTGGATCTCACTTGCCAACTATAAACTCGCCCAAACAGATGCTTTTGCTACAACAGGTCTTTGACTGAAATGTATATGTGTGTATTCTATAGTACAATATTGATCTGATCTCTTTTATTGCTGAATGTTTATAATGCGTACAGAGTGATCTTGTCCTCCAGAAGCAAGTTGGAACACGTCCTTTTTAACTGGATGCAATCGCCATGACAATGATCGTACAACACCAACGTGACACAATCTATCCCATTGTTGTGAGCTATTTGTTACAATAAAAAAGTCATTGCATACATACCTATCGTCAACGTTGGCCCACGATGCCCACTGAGTGGTGTCTTGGCTTGATGCAGCAATCAGCTTGATTTGTCCATTCTCTAAACCAACAGCAAGAAGATATCTAAACGAAAAAAAAAGCAAATGAGATAACCATTGGCACATGATTCAAACATCCAACATACCGGCCATCCATTAATGCTGGTGCAAAGTCAACTGCAGTAATAGCTTCTTCGAACTTGATAGTAGCAACACACTTCCATTCGCCATCAGCTTGTGCCCAAATCTTGACAGTTTTATCTCTTGAACCAGTAGCAAACATGGCATCATCATGTGTCCAAGAACAATCCCAAATGATACGAGCATGAGCCTTGTTCTTGAAAGCAAGTTGATAAGGTGCATCTATGATCGATCATGTAAGAAAGGCGCATAAAGCAATTGATCCAATGACATTACCTGCATCACCTTGCACTCGTTTTGAAAGTGACCAGACACGATCTCTGGATACAGTCAAAAGCCATTCATCATTGTGTGAGAAACGTGCTCGTGTCACGGTAAGTGTATGTGCAGCAATCTTGTTCTTGACTTCCTTCCAGTTGGATGTATCAAAAAGTCGAATGACGGCGTGATCAGGTGTTGCTGCCTATCATACCTTTATCAGTGATCCAATCATAAAAGAACATCATCATTTCCTTGTTACCTTGCATCCAGATGCAATGTACTTGCCATCATGGCTAGCTTCCACGCAAATGATTTCATAGCCGTGTCCGTATCTGAAAAGGTATTAGTCCAAGTGATATAAACAGTAATCGATAGATGATACATACAATTTCTCAACTTCAGGCCAAAGTGTATGTTGCAACAAATGTTCTTCAAATGGTGGATGCTGCATGATTTCTGTGAAACCTGTAGGTGTGGATGAAGAATGAGCAAAGCTTTGCAAAGCAGTGTGATCTTCTTCAGCATTGGCCATTTCTTCAATTTCTCCTTCAAAGACTGCTTTGTTGGATAAACCCAATGCTGGCAAATTGGCTGCTACAGGTCGACTTGACTGAAGGATGGCTTAATACATATATACACACTTGCAACATCTATACCAACTTACTGCTTCTGATGCCATGTTGTTTTCTCCTGTTAAACCAGCGAGACTCTCCACACAAGCTTTGGGAGCATCAAATACGCGCAAAACCTTTTCATCGGCACCACAAACGTATTGCCAATCATGCACAAAAGACACACACTTGAGATCATAACCATGGATTTGTGGACGACCCATCTCATGCCATGAAGTGATCTTGTTGCCTTCAATATCTCGGACCCAGGGAGCGAAGAGTCGAGCTGTTTGATCAAGACTAGACTTGGTATTATTATACATGTTGCTGTCATATCCATTTTCATCCTTACCTTGCTGATAACAAGAAACGAGAGTTAGGATCCCATGTGACACTTTCAACAGGCTTGAAATGACCACTGATAGATACTTGTGGCTCCCAGTGATTGTCATCTATGGATTGCAGTGAGTGACAAGTTCATGATATGATTACTGGAAACTCACCTTCATCATTGGATACATTTTTCCATAGATGGAAGGATCCATTGGCACCGTGTGATAATACATGATGACTATCAGGACCAAAAAGTGCGCCACAGAATCCAAGATAGCTGTTTCCACCAATATCACCCATACGAACCTATATTTCATCACGTGAGAAATCATATCATGTCGATATCCACTTGCTGATTCTTACTTCATTGATCCACACACCAGTTGCTGGATCAGGGCTCCAAATCATCATTGATTTGTCACTTGATGCAGATAAAAGTCGCATGGGTTGGGTATATTGAACCTTGCCATCAGCACCTGTCTTCATTTGTGGACGTTCCCAGCATACACTGTACACCCAGTCATCATGTCCCATCAATAGAGCTTCAAACATGAGAGAGAATTGTTGTGTACTACTGAAATTGTAAGTATATGATCCTCTGAATAACGCAACACAACTTACCTGTTGCCATCATCCACCTGCACCAAATGTGCCTTTGTGCTCAATTCTGCATTCTCTCCAGTCCTATACTTGTATATAAGTATTGTCTCTTGATGTTGTTTCTCCTGTATCACTTACAAAGCATTCTCTTGTAAAGCTTGGAGCAAATCGTCAGTCAATTCACCATTGGATGGTTCTTCCTCTGTGGCAGCAGCAGGAGAAGAAGGAGAAGCTTGATGAGGAGAAATCTTCCAAAGACGAATATAACGATCCTGAGAACCACTGGCAAGCATCAAATCGCCATAACGAAGTGTGTGATTGGTTGCAGTAGCATCTTCTTGACAACCAGTAAAAGTGGCAAAAGCAAGGGATCGTACCCAGTTGTCATGGCCTTGAAGAACATGTGACTTTTCAAATTGTGCTCTTCGTTGTTGGATGAAAATGCTGATCTTCTTGTCGGTATGTCCACATGCAAGAATAGGCACTGACAACATCTCTGGTTAGATGACCGAATCCCATTTCTCCTCTTCTCTCTTTTTTACTTACCCTTTGTACCAGGAAGATAGGAAAGAGCCAATGTTGTTGGATACTTGTTTCCACATTCAATCACTTGCAGCATGGTGACTTGATCTATAGGATGACCTTGTTAATACTGTATCACCAAAAGAAAGGGCCTGAATGAAAGTTACCATTTGCATCATCCACTACTTTTCTTTCCCAAAGACGAATGGTGCCATCAGCACTTCCAGTAGCGAATAGATCAGTTGTACCGGAAATCGAACGCGATCGTAAACATCCAATAGCTTCAACAGCACCAGTATGTCCTTCCAATGTTGCAGAATTCACCCACTTTCCTGCCGCATTCTTCTTCCACACCTTGGCTGTCTTATCAGCAGATCCAGAAACCAAAGCAACATCTTCAAGTTCTGCTTCATGGCCTAATAGAGGCGAAATACAAAGGATTGAGCTGATCATGTCGTATCGATACAAGTTCATGTTGCTGAATACCTCGTTCGATAAAGTCGACACAAATAACACGGTCAGTATGTCCTGGAAGTGTCTCGATAATACCACTATTATGCTTGTCCTATAGAAAGACTAGTCAATGACATGGTGAACCAAGATCCAGGCTGCAAGTCGTTTACCAAAGGGTTGTATAAAGCGATCAGTTGGTTGGCACCAAAAGCCACGAGTCCATTAAGACCCCAAGAAGCTGCATGGGTTGTCCGATTGCAACCGATCGAGATGTGCTCTTTGTAAATGTGTGGCATATCGATGGCAAGAGTCAAAGGGTAGAGGAAATCCAGTCTGGTAACATTTTTCGCTCTCTTAGTCACACCGACCGACATGCTGGAAATCATGCATCAACCATAGTCATGTCCCTTGCTCATTGTTTTTGTTTGATAAAAGATGGATGGATAATACAACTACATTGTTATGCATTTGACGACATTGTTGACAAGTCATATTGTCAAGAGCTGAAGATGCTGTCTTATATTCCTTTGATCCATTTGAGAGTTGTGGAAATGAAGTATTTAGACAAGTGCTTGTAGAGCACAGTTGAGGAGCGCTATCATGTGCTTCTATGTGCAAGGTACCATACTTGAGCAAGATAATACATTCCATGAATGGACCATGACAACGAACATTGACTAAGACTTGATGTCGCTTATTCTCCTATTTTGGTGATCATCCAGTAGATTGCTTTTGAAAACAAGATTCCACTACATTACTCCAACAACGTGATGTATATGATACAGGAATGTCATAAGTTTCAGTCAAGTAATGTATCACATGGATGCTGGTATAGCTCTTAGATGCAAGAGCACACAATAGCTCAATCCTTATGTTGATGTAATTCAGAATGTTCAAGGTGCAGCACCCGATCCTTCATGGCATGAAACATGCCAAACAACAATTCCTCATCAATGTTGACTCTATTACACTACTTTACAAAGACTGTTCTCGACATCTTTGCTTCTTTTGATAACACTGGTTCAAGTCAATGTAGATCACTAGTTTCAAGTAGGAGTAATAAAGTTGATCTTTTTTTATTCTGACACTTAAAGCTTTTACTTGTACTCTTGAACAATTCACTTGGCTTTGTTTCAAAATAGCAGGCTTTTTGGCACATTGGTTTCACTAGATTTATCCGAATGTTGTCAAGGCCTGGAATTGTCTGGACTAATGTTTCACATAGGCTGAGTGGCAGGTGCTGGAGAATTGGCGGTGTTGGTGTTAGCATTGGGATCACTGCTAGCAGCATTTGGATCGCTGCTTTGGGGAGCATTAGTACCATCACTGGGACTAGCAGGTTGGGTACTGGGACTAGCAGGTTGAGCACTAGGACTAGCAGGTTGAGTAGCAGCACCAGTAGCATTAGGATCAGTTCCAGAAGCAGCGTTAGGATCTGTTGTGCCTTGGGTGGAAGAATCAGCACCGCTGGATGTAGCAGGTTGAGTAGCAGCACCACTGGCATTAGGATCACTACCAGTTGCATTGGGGTCTGTTGTGTCTTGAGAAGATGGATCACCACTTGTAGCATTAGGATCAGAACCACCAGTGGCATTAGGATCACCACTTGTAGCATTGGGATCAGTGCCAGTAGTAGCATTAGGATCACCACCTGTTGCGTTAGGATCAGCACCACCTGTAGCATTAGGATCACCACCTGTTGCGTTAGGATCAGAACCACCTGTAGCATTAGGATCAGTGCCAGTAGTAGCATTAGGATCACCAGAGGCATTAGGATCACCACCAGAAGCATTAGGATCACCAGAAGCGTTAGGATCACCACCAGAGGCATTAGGATCACCAGAGGCATTAGGATCACCACCAGTGGCATTAGGATCAGTACCAGTAGTATCAGTTACATTGCCAGTGTAATCACCAGGAATGATACGCAAACAGCCATATTCAGAGCGACCAGTAGGGCAATCTTCCTATATAACATAACAAGATTATGTTAAATGAGCTGAAAAGAAGAAAGTTTTGGTTCTATGCAAGTATTACCTTATTCTGGCAACAACGCATACAGAAACGGTTGCTACTAGGTTCGATCATACCAACAAAGTAGGAATATCCCTTACAAGAAGCACCAGTAGGCTTGCCTTGACCATGGTTGTCATATTGGCCACCACCATCATTGACATCAAGATTGTACTTGGAACGATCAATATAACCAGTTACTTGCTCATAAGTGGCATTCTTTTGATAATGGGCAACAGTGACAAAGCCTGTAAGATGAGATGATGTGAGCAAATCATGATGATGGCGTATCATATATATGTACCTTCAGGCAAATCTTCAGCATCATGTACCGAGGTGGAGCCCATACAAAAAGGTTTGCCTTGTGTTTCATAAAGTGCAACATTCAATCCAGGTTGAGGAGGCAAGAAAAGACAAAAGTTATCTTGATCATGAATAACAATTTCTGGGTTTTGTTGCGAAGGTTGTTGGGAAGGTGCAGGCTGAAGTTGTGAAGAAGAAGCTGAAGCAGAAGGTTGTTGAGCGGATTGAGTGGGTTGCTGAGATGAAGATGGTTGTTGTGGTGGTTGCTGCTGTTGGTCAGGCTGCTGTGGAGTGGGTGCAGCATTAACGGCGGCTAAGCACAATGCCAAACCACAGAGAAAGCGTGCAGAAACCATAATCAATGTGTTTTCTAGTTGAACGAGTGGATAGGATAAGGAGTGATGGATAAAGATGAAGGAAAAGGGAAAGGAAGGCGCGAAAATACGACAATCATTTGAGAAGCTTGAGCTCTTAATATAGGGAAACAACTGACACTAGCTGCTTGCCCATTCCTTTTGTGGTATATTAAGCCTGAAAAGAGTTTAATGCAAAGATTTACCGATGTAAATCACTTAGTGCTTTTGAGTTGGGACCCAAACGTGTATTATCTTTCGGATTATGCCTTGTTGCTTTATTAGTCAAAGTTTCTTTGACGTTAATCTATTTGTGTTCCTATGTGCTTAAAATAAAGACTATATGTCGTCGATCACTTGACACAACATCAGGTTGTCGTCTTTGCAAGGTAGGAAACAATGAACATGATGATGGATACTTGTAACAAAGATACACTTTATTATAAACATTAGCTATTGTTACTTATGTACATTGAATTACAAGTGACGAAAAATGGTATATTGCTCATCATCGCAGTCAGGGGTACAATGGGAGATTCTCCTTGCTGGTCCAAGTGTCGGATGTTGCCAAGTGTCACTGCCAAGAACCAGCCATGTGTGTTGCCTACTTGATTTGTAGCGGTCCTTGAATGAGACGTTGGTTCTTTGTACTTCACGTCTACTTGCACCTTTCCGTTTTCTGTTTCTACATCGTGCATGAGCAAAGTCGTTGATAAAGCGGTGGATAAAGCAGGGCCTATATTTATTGCCATTGGCGTCTTTCTCATTGACCTGTGTGTCCTCGCTTTCTATGGCGTTGTTTTTCCTTACTCCCATTCCTGGTCTGATGCCTCGTTTTTCGGCAAAGCATGGATCGCTCTCGTTTTGACCTTTACGTTATATATGGTCTATTGTATACACTTTCACTACTACATGGCTATAAAGACACCACCTGGTACAACAAGTTCCAGTAACAATTCATCGACTGTTGATGCATCATCCAGCAATCATCAGGTATGACATTGTTTATTATTGAATACACGACAATCATTGGATCTATCTCTAATACAAGCAATGTTCTAGGAACAACAAGATGTGAATGCACGTGAGATGCTTTTGGATATGCAAGAATCAGGAACAGTAAAGCTATGCAAGAAATGTAAGTGGGTGGGGAACAAGTCCGATGTCTGTACCAGATCTGTCATTTTCATGCATCCCAATCCTTAGGCCATTTACCAAAACCTGAACGAGCACATCACTGCAGTGTATGCAATAAGTGTATCATGCGCTTTGATCATCATTGTAAGTCTATCATAACTGTAGCTATGTGTGGAATGGATGACTGATATGGGAGATTCACTATAGGTCCATGGATTCACAATTGTGTTGGCCACTTCAATCATCGATACTTTGTTCTATTTATGACTTATCTGGTATTCTCTGCTGCTTACTTTGTCTACTTTGGTTGGAGACCTTTTATCATTTCAATGGATGTGGTGAACAGTGATGTAAGTTGAAGGAGATCAAGAGAAGGATTGACATCTGATGATTTCTTTGATCCATAGTGGCCATACTACTTTCCACGACCATTGATGGCATTCTGCATCATTCTTGCTATCTGTATGGGATTGGCAATTGGTAAGTGGCTTGTATGAAGCGGCATGGGTTTGTATACCATGAGCTAACCATGTGCTTGGTTAGGCGGTCTTTGTGGATGGCATTATTTCTTAGTACGTATCACCAAACAAAAACGGCATGATTTATACTTATACATTGTGTAGATCCTCACTGGACAAACTACAGTGGAATACTACAATAACGACTACGACAAACGTCAGTGCAAAAGACAAGGCGAGGTATGTGTCCTTTATATACACAATGAAGGTGTCACAAGCTCCAATGATTGTATCCATCATAGGTCTTTATCAACATGTATGATTTTGGAGTCAAGCAAAACTTTTGTTACTTTTTCAACATTAGTGAGCGTTTGTAAGTTGGATGATTACTTTATTTGTGATAGCTTGTATCTCACGCCCTTGGATTGCATCTGTTTAGTCCCTGGTACACTGTGCTTTATCCTATACCCATTCCGCCTCGGGTAAGTTGAATAGCGGAGGATGTTGTTATGCGGAGAAGCTACTGGGGCTGATAAACTTTATTTCTTTTGGTAGGGAAATGGACGTGTATTCGAGAAATGTGAAGCATTTTACCTGTTACCCCGGTCACGACAAAACGAATATATGCAGATGCAAAATGAAAGCCAAGACATTGACGACATGAAAGACTTTTAATCTATCGGCATCACACTTTCCATTTCACTTGTATCACCCAACAGCATCATTCTTGTACACAACACACACACATATTCATCTCCCAATCACATAATACATAACTCTTTTTTGTTGACACCAGTATGTTTCAGGCGCTTTATAGTAAGGAATGATGTACAATGTATGCAGAAGGAAGAAAAGATGATGAAAGATAAAATGAAGCACGTGTATAGTATATGTTCATGATTTGAGCGAGCGGGTGAAACGATTGATCCACCGTTTAGCGATTGAAGGTCGTCGTGACACAGAAGAAGGTGTGGCTGGTGTTGTTGCGGAATAAGAAGAAGAGGGTTCACTACTACTTGTAACACTGGTAGCTGTTGAATAAGGATGATCACTCACAAGAGAAGGACGACGACTGCTGTTGTTGGATGTTGTACGATTACTTGCACTATGACTTGTCTCCATTCTAACGTTACGACGATAAGATGATTGTGGTCTTGGACTAGTTGCTGGAGCAGATCGGATCGACATGTTGCTGGGTTGTGTTGCGGAATAATTACATGGTAGATGACGATGATGTGTGGTAGTAGTAGTGCTAGTTGTGGAACGTCTCTGATAGGTGGGATATCCTTTTCTGTAAGCCAGCATAGCAAGCGGAATTTCTTCATCTTTATCGCTTGGCGTTACACCAAGTGCAGATGATGCACGTTTTTGCTGCTGATGTATTTCTTTTTCTTCAGCAATAGCTGCCATCCGGTATTGTTGTTGTGTTGGAGCTTGTACAGACATTGGTCGTCTTGATTTTCTCATTGCATTAGATCCATTACTGCTATTATTACTATGACTGCTACTAGTACTGGTAGTAGACATACGATGACTATGGCATTTTGATGATGGTGTCGTCATTGTCTGTTGTTGCTGTGGTGGTGTTGCACTAGGGTAGTAATAAACAGGTGCGCACAAGTACTGTGGTTGTGGAGGAGGCTGTGGATATTGATTTTGTGGTAGAAAGTGTGGTGAAGCTGGCGTACCGGATGATGTAACAATAATGGGATACCCATAATGGCCTGAATTAGGTTGTTGCGACCAGTATGACTGTTGTGGATGGTAATTCATGGAAAACGGATTAGATAAAAGAGAGAAGAATGTTTATTCTAATGGGGCGTAAGAGAATTGCAGAAGAAAAAGAAACAAGTAAACTGTTTGGCAGCCAACCCATATGTGTTTTAGTATTAGGCGTCGTCGGCCTGCTACCATAATGCATGTATAGCACGATGCTGTGGGACACTGACAACCAATGGATGTGTCGTGTAACTTTATCCGCGGTTGATCTCTTTATTGCAGCATGTGTGAGAGAAGCAAATCTTTCAGCCCATACATGATATGCATGTAGTTCGATTCGCCGCCTTTTTCTTTCCCATCACCCCTTTAACGTGTTTGGAGAAAGCTCCTAAATCCTCACTTACCCCAGTAACTAGAATCTTGGCATCAATGCATGTGTAATGTTTATGCAATTTTAGCTCACACACATGAATAGCACATACACATTACAATCACGTTCTTCAATGGAGCGGAACAATCTACAAGTGGATATTCACACATCTTTTCACCTGCCTTCCTTGTTTACTATGCCGGATCCAACAACATTCTATAAAGGCGCCGCTGCTGCTGTCAATGAATATTATACCACATGGCATGTGAATCACGAATTGGCTGGGTTATATGAAGATGCATCAAAGGAGCTTTCGTGTAGATTTAAGGCTCCTCGCATGTCCCGATCCTCCTTACAGAACTTGAAAACGTGCTTTGCCACACCTCATCATCAGTATCCATATAAATGTATCATTGTAAGTCTAATTTGCCATAACATGATGTAGAGATCAATGCTTTTTTTATAATCCAGAATTGACACAATGCAATAAGAAATCCTGTAAGCTAAATGCAGAAGGAAGGGGTTGGGAGAGAAATGAGCAGCTTTGAGCGTGATTTGATGAGGAACAGATGATCGATAGGGACATGGAGGATGATGTGACGATGATGAATGATGAAATATGCGATTAAAGTGCCATGTCGATGTCATTATCTTGTCCAAGCTGTTTGTTGACAATTGCTTTCAAGACTTCTTCTTCAATAACAGGACCAGATCCAGAGCATTTGGCATTCTTCTTGATAGCTTCACATAGCTTTTCAACATCGAAATCATCAAATCGTGGATGTTCATTAAGATGATCCCATACTTCAGCACAGGGGATAAGTTTTGCATTTGTCAAGGTGACGGGATCCGGGGTATGATCGAATCGTTCACTGGCACTTTCAGCAAATTCATCCACGTGTTCAATCTTCATATTGTCACAACTTGATCGTCGTTGTTGGTATTCACTGCATGACATGGATGGTGAAGACATGGCATGATGCACTGATCCATTACTGCTGCTATTGTTGCTATGACATGTGTCGTGGGAGCTGTTGGGTGTTGCTAAACATTGTAAATCCGACGATGGTGGCGGTGACATTGTTCCATTGAGTGAGCCAATAGATGGTGGTTCAATGCCTGCTTCTCGAAGTTTGTTGATGGACATTTCAAATGCCATAGCTGCTCCTTTCAATGTATACATTTCTGATTCCATTCGTTTGATGGTTGCTCGAAGATCATCATTTTCTTTCTGAAGACGATCACTGTCTGATGCATGTTTCTCTTGTAATGCCTTGATCTTCTCTTCAAGTTCTTTGACATAACGCTCTTTGCGTTCACGAAATGCTCGTTGTGCTGCTCGATTTTGCTCTTTGCGTTTCTAATCATGCATGAATCATGAGAATAGTAGCATTAAGGATAATCCTTTTACTTACTTGCTTGCTGTCGGATTTGTCAGCACCAGTTGCCTTGCTTACTGAACTCGAGTCCTCTATCATATGCTGTGTTGTCAACATGATATTCTACAAAGGTAATGTATGCTTATATATACCTTCACTGTTGTCTTCAGATCCTTCCTTCTCTGCTGAATCAAAGAGTCGTTTAGTCAATGTACAGCAATCTGCATAAGATAACACGTACGAAAGGGTCTTTGTTGTTGAGATACAGTATAAGGGTTGTTAATATTATTCCACTGTCGAGTGTCGACTTCACTGGCAAGAAATGGTTGTGTTGGGAAGGCAGATGCAGTGTATTGAGCCATAGTAGTAAAGTAGTAGAAGAAAAAGGAAAACTCGGCTGTCGGATCGAATGGAATGTCCCCCACATCTCAACTGCTACACCCCAACCAATCCTCTACCTCTGTCTCTGTATCAAACTTCACTGCTCACCCAGTAGCAACTTAAATAATAAAACTTTTTGAGACATGAGTATCCTCTTACTGATTGTTCATGCTGATGATGCTTTGGAATAGCTAATTGACTCTATGAAACTCTACCAATAGCTCTTCCAGCAGCCAAAGATCTTTGTGAATGGCACTGAAGAGATGTATAAGCATGTATGATAGTAGTGATGAATTTCAACACCCTAGCTGTTAGAATGTCAGTTTAAAGTTATATTCGATCTACAAGCGATTCAGTAGTTCTGCATGGTAGATGCCAATATGAATGCTTTCATCGACAAAAGACTTGCTTCTTCACTGAATGATGAAACATGCATTGATTTAATAGATGGCTTATATTATGTGATGTTCTTTTAATGCTAAGCAACTAGGGTGATGACAGTGAAGAGATTGAATGTGGAAGGATTGGCTTATGCAAGTTGAAGCAGGGAAACATCCACAGGCTGTGGAACCTGAGTTTCAACCACGTAGTGCCTTGAATAATCCACGGACGCGCAAGCTCCTTTAGTATACTCTTACGTCCCGCTTCCACCTTTTGTCAATATGGTAAGCACCGATCAGCAACTATTCTCTGACAGCAAACTCAAATACGATACTCCAATGGACTAGTCCTTCCGCATTGCACCTGCCGCTCATCCTGAAAAGAATACAAAGTCAACAATCGATACCACACATGCCGAGTTTGGTGGACACGATGCACTTCGTTACGGTACACGATCTATCAAGACTGAAGTACTTGCTGGTCACCCCCTTGAACAACGTTTGGATCAGGTAGAATACATGGATCCTTGATATATCAATATGCTTATATCAAAACATGCATGAAAATAGTGGCAAGAATCGCAATGGGAACTCAAGCTGAATATGGCACGTCAAGTACATGGTATGCATGCACCAATCAAGATGATGATGGAAAAGGATATCGTTAGCAAGGTAAATACAATGTGTATCATGTAATATGGTACAAGACCTAAAACGATCCAATTTATTAGCGTCAACGAATGCCTGTGATGCCATCTTCCAACTTGCATCTGGATATCTTGATGGGAAAGGATGAAACTATCGACTTTGAAGACTTTTTGAATGGTATGTTTATAGTGGATGAATCATACTGGATGATGGTGATTAACGATGATCTACAATAGACCCCAACATGTCTACCGACATCATCGATATCCATGGTGCTATGGAGCACAAGTTGAACCTTAAGGTTTAAGATCAATAAAGCCGTTTTCCATCATTGACTATGACATGGTATGGATGTATTGAAGTATGTAGATACGTAGTGATCCCCCACCTTCTCTATGAACAATCACACATATGTCATATCATTGAACTTGCCTTTTGCGACTAAAAGTTTACTTTGTTGGTCATTACTCTTTAACTGAAGTGGGGATCTTAAGCAATTGGGATTATAAAGAAGCTAATGTAAGCTCATGGGTTTCAAGGAGTGAATATGAATATTGTGAGTTGTAAGGGAGAAAGATAAGCACATGACAGTGACTATATGTTTTCATTTGGAGAATCTCCTTGTGTAAGTACATCTGGTTCATATTTGTCCTGATCAAAGTGTAGAGATATCTTCACCTTTTGTCCATCGATTGTCGCGGGAAGACGTTTATCACCACCATGTAGACTGCACCAATATCATTTCCAATAAAGACGATGGGAGTCAAATCCACCTTGGCAGATGATTCACAAGAGGAAGCTACATCAAAAGAGATGAGGATGTTGTTCAACAATTGCTTATAGGAAGATGATTAGACTTGCCTTATTACAAGAGTTAAATAGGATGACAATCAATCAAGAGATAGGACGAAGGAAAAGAGATGTGATGTGGAAGATGACAAAGCGTGACAACATCCCATTTTATTTGTGAATGGTGGGCGTGGGGACATTCTGTGATAAAGTATTTGTTTGGGATGATGCATTGATAGAAGGTATATTCCCTGTGCTGTTGGCAACATGATGCACTATCTGGCTCCCATGGTAGGGATATAACAGCCTCCTTGAACAACACTACTGATTGAAGTTATCCGGCATCTTCATCATCAGGACAATTGCTTATGCATGAGTTTCGCCCCGTTTATTGCTTCTTTGATTGAAAGCTTATTTATATCGTACACAGCATTCTACTACATTAGTGCCTGATGATTCAGTTCTCAAGCGAAAACATTGAAAAACATTATGCAACACTAGGATAAGAATTCACTGTAGCAACTTTCATATAATATGGCTTTAGAAGATCACAGGGACATCACATCCCAAACTACATCATTCCTGTTATAATAGATGCACAAGCTTATCATTCTACATTGTAGATATCCTTGTTCAGTGTTACACGACAGCAATGATGGTCATTATCAAGAAACAATGAAATGGTGTGAATGAAACTTTCTTTTGACGACCAGCTTGTTAAAGAAATTGTATCTGAAATGACTTCATTTATGCTATGGCATGCTCGTTTCCATGATATCTAATGTTTTATTTGACAAGTGAAGAGTAACACGACATGTCAAACGTATGCAACATCCAAACCGTGGGATAATTCTAAAGTACTACGACGCTTATCAGCCAAATGAAGTACATGTCAAACACCCATACCAGCAATAAGCCCTACTTTTTCAATGATTCAAGCATGTTCACGCTTATGTCATAGCAGTGGGATGTCTTTTATGATGCAGCATGTATGTCACACTTTGAATATAAGCAATCGGAGCTTGCTGACAGATTTGGCGTGCAATGGACAACGAGGCGACCAAGCTATACACAGCTTTCTTCTTCCGGCCCTGCACACACCATCACCACATCTTGCTACTTTGTTTTGCACTTTGCATCAATCGACCTTTCTTTTGCCCTTTGATTGAAGCGTTTACCATACAGCACAGTGTTTATTTACTATTGGAGCGCGTCCAGAGCTGAAGCAAATGGGCAAGGTCGCCAGCTGGTACAAGGAATTTGCGTAAGCGATTCAACGACAACAGCATACCTCATACAGTCACCAAACTAACACTTGATATACAATATACAGTCAAAGTCATGAGAACCTAAAACATTCTATTGCTGGTGCAGGAGCTGGTGTCGTATCCTCGGTAGTAACTTGTCCACTAGACGTTGTCAAGACACGACTTCAAAACCAAGGGAAAGCTGAAGCTGGTGTCATCCCTTACAGGGGAACTGTAGGCAAGTATAAAGAGGATGATTGTGGAAAAAAGTGATGTTGATCCGCTGTATTGACATGCTTTTATTTACAGGTACACTTTCGAGGATTTGGAAGGAGGAAGGCATACGTGGATTGTATCGTGGTTTAGGAGTCACTGTAATTGGGTATATGCCAACATGGGCGATCTACTTTACAGCATATGATTACTGTAAAGCACGCTATGGCAGAAACATGGGTAATGGAATACAATGTGGATAGCGTGTATGTATATGACAACTAACAATTGGAATAGATAGCGACAAAGCTTGGTTGATTCACATTGCATCTGCCATGTCAGCTGGAGCAGCATCCACATCATTGACAAATCCATTATGGGTGATCAAGACAAGAATGATGGTAAAGTGATTGAATATACGCATTATCTGGTTTCATCCACTTATTGGCATTGTAGACACAAAATGAACGTACTGCATATCGATACAAGAACTCATTAGATGCATTCATCACCATTGGACGTCAAGAAGGAATCCGTGGCTATTACAAGGGATTAGGATCATCATTGCTAGGTGTCAGCCATGTCGCAGTGCAGTTTCCATTATATGAAAAGCTCAAACGCTATTTACGTATGTGTATGATTTGTTCATCCTTTCTCTTTGTATACTCACGTGATCCATGTTTAGATGCCGATACCTCCTCAGCAAGTCCTGTTTCGATTTTGTTGGCATCTTCCTTGTCTAAAATGGCTGCTAGTATGGCGACTTATCCACACGAGGTACAATGATACTGGATATGGCTTAAAGTAGTGATACTCATGCTTTATTGCTAGGTGATTCGTACACGTCTACAAAATCAAACGACAAAGCCATTCAAATACAAAGGCATCTTCCATGCAGTCAAGGTCATTTTGGCCGAAGAAGGCGTACGTGGGCTGTACAAGGGATTACCTACCAACTTGTTGCGTACCGTGCCATCTTCAGCAATGACCATACTCACATACGAGCTGCTGGTGCGAGAATTGGATTCGCTTAAAGCACAATGACCCTTTCCTCTTAATACCTTTATTGTACATACTCATACACTTCCTCCAATGTGTTACACCATAGACAAAGAATTCATTTAACAAAGATCGATCAAACAACACTTTAATGTTATCAATAATCATCAGCTGTTTCAGCCAATGGAATGACGAGAGATCGATAAAGATGCAGCTATGTATGGCAAAAGTGATACGTGTGCATGATAGAAATGTTAATGCCGCTTGAATCATGAATATGCGTGGGGAAGATTTTACACACAGCATTGATCAAACCATTAGCTATTGGGACATAGCAAATGCATTTGGTTACCAAGCATGTATCGATAACATGGATTGATTCTAGAATGAATGTATCTTGCTATAAGCAATATCATCGAACAAAGGTCTGATGAATATAGGTCTTAATACAAGCGATGGGAGTTTCCGATGTATCTGTTGGGATCAGTAATGGATCCAAACTATAGCATTTGGCAAAATAGCCCTTGGTCCTTTTTTTTTACCACCAAACTTTAAAACATGGTAGGACAGTGAAAGGTGGTTCCTCGGAGCTGTAGAGATGGACGATGATGACATTGACAGACGCTCAAAAGGGTAAAGTAAGCAAAAGAGGATCAGGGGTCAAAGGAGTAAGTAAATAATGAGGATTGAGATAGCATTAGCGTTTGGTCATGTTGATGACGGAAAATAAACACAAGGAATATTCTGATACGTTGGGCATATCACAGATTTGGCATCACCAAGTAGTTCATTCCGGATAGTGGTCCAGGTGCAATAAAGAACACCTTCTTGTCCTCTTTGTCGGAAGAAAGGGACCAAAAACAAGGACTGGTCTCCGAAGGCGGTATATTTATTGTACGACAAGGTATTTTTTTCTGACTTGAAGAAGTGTGAGACCCGATGGTCTCAGCTGCACAGAGATTTGCAAAAGGTACTAAAAGGGCTCAATTTAGCCTACCCCACCTTTCTTTTTTCCTCACCAATCTTTTACACATCGACTATGGTTTCCTACAAGCGTGTTGATCATCAAAACATTAAGCAATCTATCGGCCAATGTGTCGGTTAGTATCAGCATATCAGCATCGACATCTTTACGATCATTATTTGCAACCAATTCGACTCACATACACGCATACACACACGTCATATATAGATTTGGCCACCTATGCTCTTGGTAGCTCCATTGTCGACGTGACCAACGAGTTTTTCGCTCCTGCTCGTAGCATGCTTAACCCCAACCCAGCCATTTCTCAACCTGATAAGTTTGTTGGTATGTATATAAAGTTGGAAGATAAAGAGATAAAGAAAGAGAAATGTTGATAGCAATTGGCTATAGATACTGGCTCTTGGATGGATGGCTGGGAAAGTCAACGCCATAACCACTCTTACGATTGGTGAGTGACACAGAGATTTGTAATACCCATGTTTTTGCTTGAAAAAGTGCTTATGGTGTGTATGTTTCAGGTGTATCATTAAGCTCGGCTTTGCTGGAAAGATCCGTGCTTTTGATATTGATACCAGCTTTTTCACTGGTAATCATGCTCCTGCTGCTTCTGTTGAAGCTGCTTTCTGCCCTGAAGGTGATGTTCAAGCTGCTTCTACCAAGTGGACTGAAATCTTGCCCAAGGTTGAACTTAACTCCAGCTCCCATAATGCTTTTGTTTTGGATCAAGAAACTCCTGTTTTCACTCATTTGAGACTTAACAACATCCCTGATGGTGGTATTGCTCGTTTCAGAGCTTATGGTACTGTTGTGCCAATTTGGCCCAAGGATCCAAAGTAAGTGATGTGACATAAAAGGAAAGTGACTTGCAAGATGTTTATGCATGATTGTTTTTCTTTTAGTGCCATCGTTGATCTTGCATTCATTGGCAATGGTGCTCGTGCTGTTCAAGTTACCAATGAGCATTATACCCCTGGCAACAATATCCTTTTGCCTGGTCGTGGTCAAAACATGGGTGATGGATGGCAAACCAAGCGTTCTCGTGTACCTGGACACAGTGATCATGTTGTGATTCGTCTTGGTGACAAGGGACATATTCTTAAGGCTGAAATTGACACTTCTCACTTCAAGGGTAACTTCCCTGATAGCATTTGCCTTGAAGCTACCAACTCTGATGGTGAAGTGCCTGCTGCTAATGCTCAATGGATCACTCTTCTTCCCAATAACACCAAGGTTGGTCCTCATGGTGTCTTCCACTTTGATGTTCCCCACACAGACAAGGTCTTTTCTCATGCTCGTATCTCCATCATCCCTGGTATGTGTATTTTATTTAAGTGTATATATATGTCTATGGTATTAACAAATTGGTTATGCTATAGATGGTGGTTTCAAGCGTCTTCGTCTTTATGGTGTTCGTCAAGGTGGTCAAATCCCTGCTCTTCCTCTTGCACCTCCCACTATTCACAAGCGTAACTTGATTGCTGAACCTTTGACTACTGAAAAGTACAAGCCTTTTGGTGATGTGATTGAAGCTGATCCTGTTTCCAAAAAGATGTCTGGTGCTAACCAGGGTACTGCTGAAAAGTACCACTTTGTTGCTGATATCGTCAACAACTATCCAGGTCATTCTCGTACCAACATGTGTGTCTTCCGTAGCAAGCCTACTACTGAATTGCCTTTCACTGTTCGTCTTCTTGAACGTCACCCTTACTCTAGCCAAGCTTTCATGCCCATGACTCATGGTCAAACTCGTGGCTATTTGGTCATTGTGTGTCTTTCCAAGGAAGATGGCTCTCCTGATATTGATACCATGAAGGCATTCATTGCTTCTTCCACCCAAGGCATCAACTATCGCCAAAACACCTGGCATCATCCTATGGTGGCCCTTGATGGTGTCACTGACTTTGCTTGTCTTGTTCATGAAAATGGTGTTCCTGATGATGACTGCCAAATCACCACTGTTGAGGAAGAAGTCATTGTTCAACTTCCTGGCTTCCATGAAATCCGTATCCCCAGTAAGATCTAGTTTAATCCCCTTTTCTTTGTACCCCGCATTATATACACCTTCTTTCTTCTTCTTTGCATAAAAAAGTACACTGCACCCAAAAACAATAAAAAACAGCTCTGCATGGCCGTCATTGAAGAAATTTGCCAAGGTAAACGCACCCTTTATTGCTGTAGTATAGTCTATTTACACCAATCTCCCCATTCAAGACCATGTTGAAACAAAACCACCACCACAGCAGCAGCAGCAGCAACAAGAACAACAACAACAACCCAATGCTGACGAGGATGGCGATGTGTTCTTCGATTCAGTAGACTATGAGCCTGAAGAGTACAATGTAAGCAGTCGAGACAATGGACGTTGTTGTTGGTGTACTCTGTTGACTCTGGTACATATAGCGACTACTGAAGGAAGCCACCGAGTACAAACAAAAGGGCAACTTGCACTTTGCAAAGGGAGAATATGAGCAAGCCATTCAGCAATATGAGGATGCACTTGTCTTGTGTCCTGTATCAGCAACAAAAGAACGAGCAATATACTTTGGCAATATTACAGCATGTCATTTGAAGCTTGTAAGTGATGAAGGATGATGATGATGATGGAAGCATGTGTATTCTAATGAATCTATCTTAGATGAATTACAAGGATGCAAGAGATATGGCAACACAAGCATTGAAGTTGGATCCACATTACAGCAAAGCCATATTGCGAAGAGCACAGGCCAATGAAAAGATGGATACTTACAGCTCACTTTCCGATGCATTGGAGGATTATCGAACACTATCACAGCAATCTGATCTTGACACACACACCAAAAAAGAATGTGAACGAGCCAACAAACGACTGCCACCTATCATCAAAGAGCGAATGGAAAAGGAGAAAGAAGAAATGATGGGGAAGCTCAAGGATCTTGGCAACACATTGCTAGGCAAATTTGGATTATCGACAGACAACTTCCAGATGCAACAAGACCCAAGGACCGGATCATATAGTGTTAACTTTGTTCAACGATGATATTGTTATCCAAATGCAGCAACTTTTTGTACAACCATCACAATGCATACGTTTGGGGTCACTGATTGACAGCAGGGGGGGAAAGGATGGCTTATGCAAGGGAAAAAAGATGTTCTGCTATTGTCAGGATCATGTACAGCAACAAATATCAGCTTTACACGTAGTAAAGGATCACAACATTCAACAACCAACAACCGATTTGGACATTGATAAAGCAGCAAAAGCATTTGGGGAATGGGGGAATGGAAATGACAGCACACACAAAAGGCGGGGGACGTGCACGGAAGCAGTGGGGTTGATCCGATTCTTATTCATCACTTTATTATCAGTATATCCAGCACAAGAAATGCAGCAATCTCAATCAACAAAGAGTCATTCACTACAGCAATGAAATGCAGAAGCATCAAGAGAATCCAATGGCAGCAAGACACAAAAACACAACTGATGTTTTTGGGGATGGGTTGGCATTGGTCCTTATTGCAGTTTCACCCCAAAAGGCCAACGATTGAAACAGCGACTTGTGTTGCCCCGACGCAATGGCAGACCAAAACCTTGGCGGGATGGGCTGTCATTGTTTTTTGGTTTTATCTCTTTCTTTTTTTTGTTGGGGGAAGGAAAAAGAGAACATCCAAGGCTAAAAAAGTTTTCCTTTACACTTCTTTATCATCTCTTTTACACACTTTTTACATCCCTTCATCTTCTTACATCCACTTGTAGCGCACAAGGTAAAGTTCAAGCTGTCGGATACTCTTGTCAATGTGAATGCTAACATCTTGTCCTCCGATATAGGCTCGACCATCCTCCGTACCACATACACAACATATATATACAACATATTATACAACACATACATCCTGAGCATTTCCCATCATGAGCCAACCACATCAAGTATTGCGCCCACTTTCTGTTAAGCAGAACAAGACTGAAGTCTCCATTTTGGTGCCTGCCGACATCTGGGTCTCGGCTGAACAGCTTAAAGAAGAATTCCCTATTGAAGAGGATGAGATTGATGAGATGGAATTGGCAGCTCGTTTTATGAGTTTTGCTGCCAAGCGTGCTTCCAAGGAACAACAATTTTTGCCTGTAGCAAGGACAGCTTTTATCGATTTCCGTGGCAGATATCTTAAGGACAATGACGTACATGCTATCACTCGCAATCTTTCATCTGAATCTCGTTCAGTGATCATCAGTGCTTATTTCACTTCTTTGGTGGTCCTCAAAGACAGCAAAGCACTTTCAGCTGAAGAAGCTACTCCTTCCCAATCAGCATTGTTTGCTGCTGCAGCTCGTGGTGATACCAAGATCTTTGCAGCTTTTGGTGGTCAAGGCAACATTGAAGAATATTTTGATGAATTGGCAGACATTTGGACAACATACAATGGTTTGGTGCGTGGTTTCGTAGAAAGGATGGCCATTGTTTTGGCTGAACATGCTCGCAGCTCTGAAGCAAGTGTATTTCATTCCAAGGGTCTTGATGTCGTGCGTTGGTTAGAAAACCCCGAGCTACGCCCTGATCTGCAATATTTCGTTTCAGCACCTGTCAGTTTTCCCTTGATTGGTCTTACTCAACTTTTACATTACTATGTCATGCTCAAGGTGCTTGATCGTTCTCCTTCTGATATCAAACAATATTTGGCTGGTAAGTAAATTGATTGGGGTGATGAAACAATGGGGAGATATTGACAATGCTTTATCATTTTAGGTACTACTGGTCATAGTCAAGGCATTGTTACTTCAGCTGTCATTGCTTCATCCAACACTGAAGAAGATTTTGTACGTAATGCTGAAAAGGCACTTGGCTTACTTTTCTGGATCGGCACTCGTGCACAACAAGTGTTCCCACCTACTACTCTTAATCCAACCATCCTTGAAGATTCCATCAACAATAATGAAGGCAACCCCACCCCAATGTTGGCTATCACTGGCTTACGTGAAGAACAAGTCCGCAAACATTTGGATGCCACCAATGCACATCTTGCACCAGATCGTCAAATCAAGGTGACTCTTGTTAATGGTCCTCGATCATTTGTTTGCACTGGTCCACCACAGTCATTGTATGGTCTGAATCTTAGCTTGAGAAAGCTAAAAGCACCAGCAGGCCTTGAACAATCTCGAGTACCATTTTCTCAACGCAAGCTCAAATTCTCTTCCCGATTCTTGCCGATTACAGCTCCTTTCCACAGTGACTATTTGGCACAAGCTGGTGAGATTCTCAAACAAGATATTCAACGTGAACAACTTGGTTTTGAAGCCAAAGATTTGAGTATTCCAGTATTGGCTACTGATTCAGGTATGTTATTGTGAAGGATTTGGATCAAAGGGGCCACTTTTTTAAGGGGCGGAGTACATACAACACCCAACTGTGCAACAAGTGTTTCACATTTTGGGTCAATGGGGCGTTGGGGGCATGAAATGTGTTATGTGTATTGTTTCGACAACATTTTATGATTGACACTGTATTACTTTATTAGGTGATGACCTTCGCAACTCTAAGGATTTGACACTGGATTTGGTCTCTCTTATTTGTGCACGTCCTGTTCTTTGGGAAAAGGCTACTGCTCTTAAGGGATTGACACATATCATTGACTTTGGTCCTGGTGGTACTTCTGGTATTGGTGCATTGACTCATCGTAACAAGGAAGGAACTGGTGTCCAGATTGTTTTGGCTGGTGCTCTTGAAGGCAACAATCGTGATTTGTCTTACAAGGCTGATTTGTTTGATTCGGATATTCGTGCTGTCACTTATTCACAAGATTGGGCCAAGGCTTTCCAACCAAAACTTGTAAAGACTTCATGGTATGTTTATTGGATTGTTATAGAATGAAATACTGATTGTTTTGTAATAGCAATGGTCGCATTCATGTTGATACTCGCATGTCACGTCTTCTTGGCAAACCCCCACTTATGGTGGCTGGTATGACTCCTTCCACTGTCAGCGCTGAATTTGTTTCTGCTGTCATGAATGCTGGTTATCATGTCGAACTTGCTGGTGGTGGTCATTACAATGAGAAGATGTTACGTAGCAAGGTGGATGAGATTATGAAGAAGACTCGTGCTGGTGAAGGCATCACTTTGAACATTTTATTCTTGAATGTACGCCAATGGGGATTCCAATATCCTTTGATTCAAGTCATGCGTAAAGAAGGTCTCCCTATGGAAGGTGTTTGTGTTGCAGCTGGTGTTCCTAGCTTGGATGTAGCCAATGAAGTCTTGGAGAATTTGCAGAACGCTGGTATTCGTCATGTTGCTTTCAAGCCTGGTAGCATTGAAACCATCCGTCAGGTACGTTTTGAGTCATACACAGTGATAAAGATGATACTAACATGTACACATAGGTTGTTTCAATTGCTGCTGCTAATCCTGATATGCCTATTATCATGGAATGGACTGGTGGTCGTGCTGGTGGCCATCACAGCTTTGAAGATTTCCATCAACCTATTCTCGAGACATATGCTTCTATTCGTCGTCAACCCAACATTGTACTAGTAGCAGGCTCTGGTTTTGGTGGTGCTGATGACACTTTGCCTTACCTTACTGGTGATTGGGCTTTGCAATTTGACTATCCACCTATGCCATTTGATGGTATTCTTTTTGGTTCTCGTATGATGGTTTCCAAGGAAGGTCTTGCATCTCCTGCTGTCAAGCAAGCTATGGTAGATGCTCCTGGTGTTGATGATGACAATTGGGAAAAGACTTACAAGGGACCTACTGGTGGTGTGATTACTGTACGCTCTGAATTGGGTGAGCCAATTCACAAGATTGCTACTCGTGGTGTTCGTTTGTGGAAGGAATTGGATGAAAGCATTTTCAACCAACCCAAAGAGAAGCGTTTGGCTGCTTTGCTTGCCAAGAAGGATTACATCATCAAGCGTCTTAATGCTGATTTCCAAAAGGTGTGGTTTGGCAAGAAGAAGAATGGCGATGTTGTCGATCTTCAAGAAATGACCTATGTTGAAGTTGTATCACGCATGGTGGAGCTTTTGTACATTAAGTTTGAACAACGCTGGATCGACATTTCTCATCGCAACCTTGTTGGTGACTTTTTACGTCGTGTTGAAGAGCGTTTCTCCACTACTGAAAAGGCATCCCTTTTGCAAAACTTCAGCCAACTTGACAATCCCAACGACTTTGTGGAAGACTTTTTGGCTCAATTCCCTGAAGCTGATACTCAACTTTTGACTTCTGAAGATGTGTTGCACTTTGTCACCTTGTGCCAACGTCGTGGTCAAAAGCCTGTGCCCTTCATTCCTGTCATGGATAAGGACTTTGAAGTCTGGTTCAAGAAGGATTCTTTATGGCAATCAGAAGATCTTGCAGCTGTTGTTGATCAAGATGTGCAACGTACTTGTATTTTGCATGGTCCTGTTGCTGCCAAATATGCCACTCGTGTCGATCAACCAGTCGGTGAAATCCTTGGTGACATTTACAGCAGCCATATTGCCAGCTTGAAGGAGCGTTATTACAGCAACAATGATGCATCCATTCCTCAGATTGAATATCTTGGTGGTTCTAACATTCAAGTCAACAAGAGCATTGAGCCTGCATCCCAATCTGCTACTGAAATTGTTTACGCTACTGGTGAAAATGAATCAGCTTTGCACAAGGAGGATGAATGGTCCCAAGCTATTGCTGGTGCAGAATACAACTGGTTGCGCGCTTTATTGACTTCTCAATTCATTGTGCAAAACAAGAAGTTTGTTGACAATCCTCTCAAGCACTTGATTCGTCCTCGTCCTGGTCAACAAGTTGTTGTTTCTCGTGACAATAATGGCCATCCTGTTGCATTCAAGGTTCAAGACAAGCGTCTTTGGAGTGCTACTGGCAAGACAAAGGACTTTGTTACATCTGTTGATGTTGCTGTGTCTGGTAGTCGTATCAATGTCACCATGTTTGAGAAGCGTGGTGATGACTTCATTCCTTTGCACTTGTACTTTGATTACAAGCCTGAGCTTGGTTATGCTCCTATCCATGAAGTCATGGAGGTATGTATACATCTATTTTATTGGCTCATTCCAATGTATGATACTAATTCTACTTTACTATTTACAGGGTCGCAATGATCGCATCAAGGAATTCTATTACAAGCTTTGGTTTGGTGCTGACAACAAGGATGACTTTTTGAATGTGTCTGTCACTGAGAAATTGATTGGTACTGGTGAATCAGTCAAGTCTGATGAGATCAAGGAATTCTGTCAAGCTGTTGGCAATCAAGCTGAGATTTATGTTGATCGTGGTCAAAAGGTCAATGCACCTATGGACTTTGCTATTGTTGTTGGCTGGAAGGCTATTATCAAGGCTATCTTCCCCAAGGTTATTGATGGTGACTTGCTCAAGCTTGTGCACTTGTCCAATGGCTTCCGTGTGCTTGAAGGTGGCACTCTTCTCAGTGTTGGTGATGTTGTTGACACCTATGCTCATATCAATGGCATCATCAATGGTGATTCTGGAAAGACTATTGAAGTCAAGGGTGTTATTGTTCGTGATGGCAAGCCTATTCTTGAAGTTGTCAGTCAATTCTTGTACCGTGGCCAATTTGATGATTATGAGCATACTTTCCAACGCAAGGTTGAGACACCTATGCAGCTCAAGTTTAAGGATACCAAGGATATTGCTGTTCTCAAGTCTAAGGAATGGATCGAATGGACTGAAGAATTGGAGAACCATGAGTTATCCACTGACAGCACTCTCATTTTCCGCTTGAATACTGAAGTCAAGTACAAGAACAAGAAGGTGTATGCTAGTGTTCAGACCAAGGGTACTGTATCCATGCAAATCTCTACCAAGGAATTTGTCCAAGTGGGCAAGGTTGACTATGAAGCTGGTGAAAG
Source organism: Lichtheimia ramosa (assembly GCA_008728235.1). NCBI lineage: Eukaryota > Fungi > Mucoromycota > Mucoromycetes > Mucorales > Lichtheimiaceae > Lichtheimia > Lichtheimia ramosa. The sequence continues at coordinate 210,553 of CP031827.1, read as the reverse complement.
TCATGGTAACCCTGTTACTGAATACCTTAAGCGTCATGGTCAAGAGATTGAGCAAGCTCATTTCTTTGAGAATGGTGGATACTCTGTCATGCCTGCCAAGTCTACTTATTCTTCCGTTGTGCATGCTCCTGCATCCAATGAGCCCTATGCCAAGATTTCTGGTGACTTTAATCCCATCCACGTCAATCCTTACTTTGCAGACCTTGCCAACTTGCCTGGTACTATTACTCATGGCATGTGGACTAGTGCTTCAACTCGCAAGTTTGTTGAGATTTTTGCAGCTGACAACAATCCTCAACGTGTTGTTGCCTATGATGTCAAGTTTATGGGCATGGTGCTTCCATCTGATCGTCTTGAAACCAAGTTGTCTCATATTGGTATGAAGAATGGTCGTAAGATCATCAAGGTTGAAACTGTCAATCAAAATGGTGAAAAGATTGTTGAAGGAAGTGCTGAAGTGGAACAACCAACCACTGCATATGTCTTCACTGGTCAAGGTTCTCAAGAACAAGGTATGGGTATGGCATTGTATGCTAGCTCCCCTGTTGCCAAAGATATCTGGGATCGTGCAGATGCCCATTTCATGAAGAACTATGGTTTCTCTATCATTGAAATTGTTCGTGACAACCCCAAGGAAAAGACTGTACACTTTGGTGGTCCTCGTGGCAATGCTATTCGTCAAAACTACATGAGCATGACTTACGACGTTGTCGAGTCTGATGGTAGCACCAAGACTTTGCCATTGTTCCCCAACATTACCGATCGTACCTCTTTCTACACCTTCCGATCTCCCAATGGTCTATTGTCTGCTACTCAGTTCACCCAGCCAGCTTTGACTTTGATGGAGAAGGCTGCTTTCGAAGACATGCGTGCCAAGGAACTTATCCAATCTGATTGTGCTTTTGCTGGTCACTCTCTTGGTGAATACTCTGCATTGGCTGCTGTTGGTAATGTCTTGCCTATTGAGTCATTGGTGGATGTTGTCTTCTATCGTGGTATGACTATGCAGTCCGCTGTGCAACGTGATGCTGAAGGACGATCCAATTATGGTATGGCTGCTGTCAATCCTGCTCGTGTATCCAAGACTTTCAATGATACTGCCTTGCGTTATGTTGTCGATTCTATTGCTCGTCAAAGCAATGATGTCCTTGAAATTGTCAACTTTAACGTTGAAAACTGGCAATATGTTGCTGCTGGTTCTTTGCCCAACCTTGATGTCTTGACCAATGTTCTCAACTTTATCAAGAAATCCGACATTGATTTGCAGAAGCTCATGACTACTATGCCTTTGGAGGATGTCAAGAAGCATTTGACTGAAATCATTGATGGTGCCATTGAGAAGACAAATGCCAAGAAGGCTGCTACTGGTCGTGTGCAATTGGAACGTGGTTATGCTACTGTGCCATTGCCTGGTATTGATGTGCCTTTCCACTCGAGCTTCTTGCTTAGCGGTGTTGCACCTTTCCGCACTTATTTGGCAAAGAAGATCAACCCAACCTACATCAATGTTGCTCAACTTGGTGAAAAGTACATTCCCAACTTGACTGCTCAACCATTCAGCATTGAAAAGGAGTATATTGAAAACGTCTACAGCTTGACTTCTAGTCCTCGTCTCGGCAAGGTTCTCAAGAATTGGACTGATGACAAGTATTCTACTCCTGGTCAACAACAACGTCTTGGTTACATCTTGCTTGTCGAATTGCTTGCATATCAATTTGCTTCACCTGTGCGTTGGATCGAGACACAAGATCAGCTCTTCAAGCATTTCAAGGTTGAACGTCTTATTGAATTGGGTCCTTCACCCACTTTGTGTGGCATGGCAACTCGTACATTGAACTTGAAGTACCAAGCTTATGATGATGCATTGATCAATCGTCGTCAAAACTTGTGTGTTTCAAAGAATGCCACTGAGATTTATTATCAATTTGAAGACACTGCTGTTGAAGAAGAACCTACTCCTGCTGCATCAGCTCCTGCATCAGCTCCCGCTGCTCCTGTTGTTGCTGCACCTGCTCCCATGCCAGCTGCTGCTGCACCTGCAGCTCCTGTTAGGTAAGCTATATCATTTATGCAATGCAATGTCATGTGACATAGCTAACTTTAAATTTATAGTGATGCTCCTGTTACTGCTACTGAAATCATTCATGTGGTGGTTGCTCAAAAGCTCAAGAAGTCTGTGGATGAAGTACCACTTAGCAAGAGTGTCAAGGAATTGGTTGGTGGCAAGTCAACTCTTCAGAATGAGATTCTTGGTGATTTGCAAAAGGAATTCCCTAGTGGTGTCCCTGAAAAGGCAGAAGAGACAAGTCTTGAAGAATTGGGTGCTTCTTTGAATGGCAGTTTCCCTGGCACTCTTGGCAAGCATACAAGTGCTTTGGTAGCCAAAATGATCAGCTCCAAGATGCCTGGTGGTTTCAGTCTTAGCAGTGCCAAGTCTTATTTGTCATCCAAGTATGGTTTGGGCAGTGGCCGTACTGAAGGTGTTTTGTTGATGGGTCTTACCATGGAACCTGCTTCTCGTCTTGGTTCAGAAGGTGATGCCAAATCATGGTTGGATACTGTTGCTCAAGCCTATGCCAAGAAGGCTGGTATCAGTTTGTCTGCTGGTGGTGCTGCAGCTGCTGGTGCACCCATGATGGCTGCATTTGCTGCTCCTGCTGCTTCTGGTCCTGCACCTGTTGCGTATGTATTATACAATTGGAAAAAAAGTCATGATGTTTATGTGTACTAATTTATCTTTTATTCTAGTGATGCTCCTATTACTGCTACTGAAGTTATCCATGTCGTGATTGCTCAAAAGCTCAAGAAGTCTGTTGATGAAGTGCCAACAAGCAAGGGTATCAAGGACTTGGTTGGTGGTAAATCCACTCTCCAAAATGAGATTCTTGGTGATTTGCAAAAGGAATTCGGCAGTGGTGTTCCTGAAAAGGCTGAAGAGACTCCTATTGAAGAATTGGGTGCTGCATTGAATGGCAGTTTCCCTGGTACTCTTGGCAAGCATACAAGTGCTTTGGTGGCAAAGATGATCAGCTCCAAGATGCCTGGTGGATTTACTCTTAGTGCTGCCAAGTCACATCTTTCATCTACTTGGGGACTTGGTCCTGGTCGTACTGAAGGTGTCTTGTTGATGGGTCTTACTATGGAACCTGCTTCTCGTCTTGGTTCTGATGCTGATGCCAAATCATGGTTGGATTCTGTTGCTCAAGCTTATGCCAAGAAGGCTGGTATCTCCTTGTCACAAGGTGGTGGTGCTGGTGCTGCAGGTGCTGCTTTGGGCGGCATGATGATCAATACTGAAGAACTTGATGCGCTCAAGGCTAAACAAGATGCATTGATTTATCAGGTATGTATTTATACATTACATTCATGTTGAATTATCACTTACAATGATTACTTTTGATAGCAATTGAACTTGTATGCTCGTTACTTGCAAAAGGATCTTCGTGATGGTCACAAGAAATACGAGGAGGAAAAGACTACCACCCAAAAGTTGCAGGCTGAATTGGATCAATGGCTTGCTGAACATGGTGACATTTATGCTGATGGTATCAAGCCTATCTTCAGCAGCTTCAAGGCTCGTCGTTATGACTCTTACTGGAACTGGGTGCGTCAAGATGCTTTGGAGATGTGGTACGATATCATCTTTGGCAAACTTGCTATTGTTGATCGTGAAGTTACTGCCAAATGCTTGCATATCATGACTCGTGCCTATCCTGGTTTGATTGACTACATGCGTTACAATGTGGAGAACTGTGCTGGTGACAAGGGTGAAACTTACCGTTTAGCCAAGGAGTTTGGTCAAGCTTTGATTGAAAACTGTGTTGAAGTACTTGCTGTTGATCCTGTCTACAAGGATGGTAAGTGAAATCATGTAACGTATATGATTCAGTCAGCTGATTTACCTTTTCATTCTAGTGAGCTTCCCCACTGGTCCCCAAACCACTATCACTGAAAAGGGTGATATTCAGTACAATGAAGTCCCACGTCCAGGTTGCCGTAAGCTCGCTGATTATGTCAAGGATATGGCTGCTGGTAGCAAGATCACCGAGTACTCCAACCGTCTCAAGGTGCAACAGAGTCTCGGTCGTATCTACAAGATCATTCGCAACCAGAACAAGATGAAGAAATCCTCCAAGGTTGCCATTCGCGAATTGTATGGTGATGTGCTTCGTGCAATGTCCATGTCCAACACTATTGTCAAGGAGAACCGTGGTCGTCAACGTCGTTTGTCTTCAACTGTACGCACTGCTGAGCACAAGCGCATTTCTGCCAAGTCTGCCAAGTCAGAAACCATCCCCTTCTTGCATCTTAAGAAGAAGAACGTCAATGATCCAAGTGGATGGGAATTCAGCAGCCGTTTGACTACTACTTACTTGGATGTCCTTGGTGAAGTTGCTGAAGAAGGTATCACTTTTGCTGACAAGTGTGTCTTGTTGACTGGTGCTGGTCGTGATTCCATTGGCTCTGAAGTGCTCAAGGGACTCTTGTCTGGTGGTGCCAAGGTGGTAGTGACTACATCTCGTTTCAGTCGTCAAGTTACAGAGTACTTCCAATCCATCTATCACACTTATGGTTCTCGTGGCTCTCAATTGGTTGTTGTTCCCTTCAATCAAGGTTCCAAGCAAGATGTTGATGCCATTATCAACTACATTTATGATCCCAAGGGCTTGAACTGGGATTTGGATTGTGTTATTCCTTTTGCTGCTATTCCTGAAAATGGCCGTGAAATCGATTCGATTGATTCCAAGTCTGAATTGGCCCATCGTATCATGTTGACCAACTTGTTGCGTTTGCTTGGTAACGTCAAGTCCCACAAGCAGCAAATTGGATCAGATACTCGTCCTGCTCAAGTCATTTTGCCATTGTCTCCCAACCATGGTCTCTTTGGCAGTGATGGTCTTTACAGTGAATCCAAGATTGCTCTTGAAACTCTCTTCAATCGTTGGTATTCTGAAAGCTGGTCAAGCTATCTCTTGATCACTGGTGCTGTCATTGGGTATGAATACATATGATTGTTATGTGTTATGGTTGAATACTTACATTTTTATTTATAGTTGGACCCGTGGTACTGGCTTGATGAGCGCTAACAACATGGTGGCTGAAAACATGGAGAAGCTTGGTATTCGCACTTTCTCTACTGTGGAAATGTCCTTCAACATTCTTGGTCTTATGCATCCTACCATTGTTGAATTGTGCCAGAATGAACCTGTTTGGGCTGATTTGAATGGTGGTTTCCAATTCATTCCCGAATTGAACAAGGTCACCGCCAACATCCGTCAAGAAATTCGTGAAACTGCAGACATTCGTAAGGCTGTTGATGCCGAAAATGCACTCGATTTCAAGATTGTCTATGGTGAAGAAGCTGAGCGCAAGTACAAGCCCCATAAGATCACTCCTCGTGCCAACATGAAGTTTGATTTCCCCAAGCTCAAGGAATATGACAACCTTAAGCATCTCAGCTATCTCAAGGGTATGCTTGATCTTGATAAGGTTGTTGTCGTTACTGGTTTTGGTGAAGTGTCTCCTTGGGGTAATGCTCGTACTCGTTGGGAGATGGAAGCCCATGGTGAATTCTCTTTGGAAGGCTGTATTGAAATGGCATGGATTATGGGCTATATCAAGCATTTCCATGGCAAGCTTAAGGATGGTACTGCTTACTCTGGTTGGGTGGATACCAAAACCAATGAGCCTGTCAAGGATAAGGATGTCAAGGCCAAGTATGAGAAGCAAATCTTGGAACACAGTGGTATTCGTCTTATTGGTAAGTTTTATTGAATTGATATATATGTGGATATACAAAGGTATTAACATGAACACTACAATTAGATCCTACTGTCATGAATGGCTATGATCCTAACAAGAAGATGCTCATGCAAGAAATTGTTGTTGATCATGACTTGGAACCATTTGCTTGCAGCAAGGAAGAAGCTGAATACTTCAAGGCCCAACAAGGTGAACATGCTGATGTCTACGAGAGTGGTGATGGCGAATGGGTTGTTGTTCTCAAGAAGGGATCCACATTGTTTGTGCCCAAGGCTTTGCGTTTCGATCGTCTTGTTGCTGGTCAAATTCCTACTGGTTGGGATCCTGCTCGTTATGGTGTGCCCAAGGATATCATTGATCAAGTTGATCCAGTTTCCTTGTTCAACATTATCTCCACTGTTGAAGCATTTGTGTCATCTGGTATCACTGATCCTTATGAATTCTACAAGTATGTCCACGTCTCTGAAATTGGTAATGCCACTGGTAGTGGTGTTGGTGGTCAACGTGCTCAGCGTGGTCTTTTCCGTGATCGTTTGCTTGATAAGCCTGTCCAAATGGATATTCTTCAAGAATCTTTCATCAACACTGTTCCTGCATGGATCAACATGCTTTTGTTGTCTGCATCTGGTCCTATCAAGACTCCTGTTAACGCATGTGCCACATCAGCTGTTTCTGTTGAAGTTGCTATTGACACCATCCTTACTGGCAAGGCAAAGATTATGATTGCTGGTGCAACTGAAGACATTACTGAAGAATCCAGTTATGAATTTGCCAACATGAAGGCTACTTCCAATGCTGTTGAAGAATTCAAGCATGGTCGTACACCTGGTGAAATGTCTCGTCCTGCAACTACTACTCGTGCTGGTTTCATGGAAGCTCATGGTTCTGGTAATCATATTCTCATGTCTGCTTCTACTGCTATTGAGATTGGTGCTCCTATCTATGGTATTGTTGCCATGACCAATACTGCTTCTGATAAGGAAGGTCGCTCAATTCCTGCTCCTGGTGCTGGTATCTTGACCACTGCTCGTGAAAGCACTCGTAAGCGTGCATCTCCTTTGATGAACTTCAACTACCGTGCTCGTCAACTTAAGGCTCGTCGTGCTCAAATCAATGCTTGGCTCGAGACTGAATATGACATGTTGCGTGAAGAATTGGAAGAATTGAAGGCTGCTGGTGAATTGAATGAAGATGAAGAAAAGAGCTTCTTGGCTGAACGTACCGATTTCTTGCACAAGGAAGCTAGACGTCAAGAAAAGGAAGCACTTGCTACTTGGAATATGGACTTCTATCGTCAAGATCCTTCCATTGCTCCTTTGCGTGGTGCCCTTGCTGTCTATGGCTTGACTATCGATGACATTGGTGTTGCATCATTCCATGGCACTTCTACCAAGGCAAATGACAAGAATGAATCACGTGTATTGAATGAACAACTCAAGCATCTTGGTCGTTCCAAGGGTAATGCATTACTTGCTATCACCCAGAAATACCTTACTGGTCACCCCAAGGGTCCTGCTGCTTCATGGATGGCCAATGGTATGATTCAGTGCTTGAACAGTGGTATCATTCCTGGAAACAGAAATGCCGACAATGTTGATGAGGTGCTCAAGGAATTCGAGTACATTGTTTATCCATCTCGCAGCATTCAAACTGATGGTCTTAAGGCTGGTCTCTTGAAGTCATTTGGTTTCGGTCAAGCTGGTGGTGAAATCCTTATCATTCATCCTGATTATGTTCTTGGTGCACTTGAAGAACATGAATACAACGCTTACAAGGCAAAGAATGCTCAACGTTATGCCAAGGCTTATCGTTACTTGCATGATTCACTTACTGGTGTCAATGACTTTATTCAAGTCAAGGATGCTGCTCCTTACACTGATGAGCTTGAATACAAGGTGTATCTTAACCCCAATGCTCGTGCTCAATACTCCAAGGACAAGAAGACATGGTTGTTTGATGCCAAGTCTGTTGCTCTTCAACCTGAACTTCAAGGTGATGTTGAATCTACCAAGGCAGTACTTGCATCACTTGCTGAACAACAAGCTGGCAAGAAGGGTGTTGGTGTCGATGTTGAATTATGCTCCCATGTAAATGCCGACAACCAAACATTTGTTGAACGCAACTTTACCACTGCTGAAGTCCAATATTGCCGTGGTCGTCCTGATGTTCAAGCAAGCTTTGCTGGTCGTTGGTCTGCCAAGGAAGCCGTTTTCAAGGCTATTGCATCTTATGGCAAGATCCCATCTGAAGGTGCTGGTGCTCCTCTCAAGGAAATTGAAATCATTGCAGATGAAGTGGGTGCTCCTCAAGTTGTTCTTTCTGGCAAGGCTAAGGATGCTGCTTCTGCCGCTGGTATCAATACCATCAATGTTTCCATCAGCCATAGTGGTCCTTATAGTGTTGCCGTTGCTTTGGCACAGTAGTTTGATAGAATTATATACAAAGTTGTGTTGTTTTTTCATATATACTTATAAAATCAATTTGTACAATAAGCTACCATGTTACATTTATGATGCAGTGTTGGTTTGTATTATGAAATAGTGCAGATACTAATCTATTGCTTTCCTTGTCTAAAATCGGCTTGCATCTGATCATAAAGTGAATCATCCAAAAGCACATTGACTCCAGCTTTGGCCAATGCTGCAGCAGCGCGCAAAGTGTGTTGATGAGCCTTCTTTGTACGAGCTGCTTTCTCAAAGTCTATGCTGTGAATAGGTGCATCGATCCCGATTCCAAAGCTAAAAAAAAAGCCATATATTATCATCGTGTTCATGTCCATGCAAGTTGATAGAATGCTTACTGTGGATGTGTGCCAGGTACGACATAAGACACGTTGCCAAAATCAGTACTTCCAGAGATCACTTTTTCTTCATCCACTCGAGACATAAAGGGGACACCTTCTTCCTCCATATAATGTCGATATGTATTGGTCAATGTATCATTCATAAACACATCTATAACCAGAATGATATGAGTATGTACTTGTTTATGATCCTAAACAGGTTTACCTTTGCATATTCCTGATTCATTCCATGTAAGCTTAATTCTACATCCTGTTGCAACTGCTGCTGCATCGAAACAAAGTGCCACTTTCTTCTTGAGTTGGATTAATTCTTCATGGGTGACTGATCTGACAACAACTTCAGCAGAAGCATATGCTGGTATCACATTTGCCTAAAGACAAACAATGTTGGTCATCAAGAAGATTGGGATGGGATGAATCGACTTACTGATGTTCCTGCTTCCACAAGTCTGCCATGGATCCTACATGTTGATGTAAATCAGCTACTATTCACGTTAATGCACCTTACATACCGATTGGTAGGTAGAGTCTGTTGTCGTAACATGGACATATTATCCCATCCTTGCATAAGAGCATCCACAGCATTGATTCCTTCCCAAGGTGCTTGACCAGCATGAGCAGCTTTGCCAAAGAATTCGACCTTCATTTCATCACGTGCAAGCATGACACAGTAATTGATATCATATGGATAAGGATGTCTATAATGAATGTAGGTTATTCAAGAAGATGAATGACTTGATATCAAGATGACTTACAACATCATGCAGAAATCCACTCGAGATTGGAAAACATCCTGATCAACCATAGAAATCTTGCCACCGTGTGTAGTTTCTTCTGCTGGTGTACCAAACAAAACAACACTTGCTTCTTGTAGGATGCCTTGTTCCAAGACTGACTTGACAGCAATGGCACATGCAACGCCACTGATAGCAATTAAAGGGTGTCCACATCCATGACCAATCCTATAAACACATGACAATGAATCACAAAGGATCCAGTTTGAATCACTGTATCACATACCCTGGTAGAGCATCATATTCACTGCAGAAACCAATACGACGACCTGATGATCCACGTTTATACTCGGCAATAAAAGCAGTTGGCATCCCAGGCAATCCAAGCTTCACTTTGAATCCCTTGTTCTCCATATAATCAGCCAATAGTTTGGAAGCATGGAACTCGTGTCGTCCTATTTCAGGGTCGTCGTGAATCTGTCACCCATGAACCACACCAAACCCATTTAGTCCTGCCATGGTGTCAAGTATTCTTTAATACTACAACGTACTTTGAGATTGATATCACGTAGTTCAGCGTCAATGCTGGCAATGGTGTTGGCAATGAGGACACTGGCCTTATCCATTGTATGTCGAGTGTGAGAAAAAGCTGCATAATCAAGTATATAACACAGATCAATCTTTATGGGAGTGTCTTTTCATGCATGAAACGAATATAGGAACTAAAAGTACTCCACATGGATCCAGTGAATTCTTTTGCATGGCTGGCTATCATCCCATCCAAGAATGGCACCAAGAATTGACCATAGTTGATACCATCTTCAGGATTCACTAGTGTAGCTAATGAAGACTTTTCATAATCGAATACATCAGATAGTGTTACTACACAAGGGAATGTCGCATAGATGGAAGTGAACAATGGATGAATCGTGGGTTCAGGGGCATCTGTAGCAATAAACAACACAAGTGGTGATGGTGTTGATGACTTTTTGAATAATCCAAGGCATGTCTCCAATGGTAAAGGTGGATGTCTTATCAAGGATGTGTACTTTTGTAGATCATTCCACAACTTGTTCATTACTTGCTGTGAAAGTCGTTCAAACATGCTATCACCCACGCGTGCATGAATGGAAATGTAAGAACCACTTCCGCCCAATTGCTTCACTACCTTGTCAGCTGCTTGATAGAGAGATGGCAGCTCCTTTTTAGAAAAGACAAACTGGTCATTCACATAATCACGTAGCTCTGATGCATGCTTATTATGTCGTTTGCTGAAAAGTACTCTTCCAGTCCCAAAGAGTGATCCAAAACTGACATGTCGTTCGGGCCGTTGTGCCAACTCTTTCATTGTAATTTCACGCTGGTACTTGCCAAGTACATGACCTTTTTCTTCAACAATGCGATAGTCATACAATAGCTTGTCCTTGATAGTGTATGTGTCATTGTAGGTGATATTGTAATTGCTTTCAAGGTACGCTGGACTATAATCATCTCGATAGCGAATACGTACACGCTGTTTAAGTGCCTTTAAATCAAAGAGTCGATCCCATCGAAGTGATGTGTAACGCTTGGATCGCAAGCAACGTCGTTCATTGGGATGTTGTTGGCAATACATTGGTGATATACGACCTTTGTTTAAAAGTTGGTGATAGGATGCAAGAGCATCATAGTCTCGCCAATGCATGGCTTCTCCAAGTACCACCGGTGGCATTAATAAAGTGCGATTCAAATGATCAGCTAATAAAAGTGCGTTGACAAGTGCAATGCGTTGATTGTGGAATCCTGAATGTGGCAGATAGCTGAGATATCTTTCTTCAGGACTTCTTCCATTACCAGATGGAAGAAAATGGTCATCGGATGGATGTTTGTAGACTTTGTCCTCGTATACACGTGATGATGATTGTCGATTGTTGTCATGAGAGCTCTTGTCATTTGTCACTGCTGCTGTTGCTTGGATTGGTTGCTGCATGATTGTAGTAATATTGCTTCCATTTCCCTTTGTCCAACTTGTGTGTATGCGTTGATGTTGCTGAATAACAAGTGGTGATGGGTGATCGTCATCATAAGAAATTGCTGGTTGGGGTGATCCACAGTGTAGACATGCTATAATAACAAGTGAAAAGACAAGTGAAACAGCCGCCAGCCGCTGTAATGATTTGCTACCAGAGCAAAATGAATGAAACATGAAAAAAGTAAGAGATAAAGACAACACATGCCACCCAATTAAGCATTATATGCATGTCCCTTTTTTCATGTGTAACACTACACCATCACTCACATGCGGAGTCACTGTCTGTCTATCAGTTTACGTGCTTGTCTGTAATGGGCAACATGTAATTTATGACATTGTTACAATGATCACGATACCAAAAAGAAAGTGTACTCATGTTGTAAGCTATTGTCTGAAAGCGTATTCCGATAATGAACTCTATATTATGTTTGTTTACACAACAATGTGCCACGTTTTGATCTGCATTAGGGATAAAGGGAAATACATTGATTGTTTATGATATGATATGAATACTCTATTGCGTACAGATTTTGCTACAGCGAGGATAATGATGATTGTGTATATATGCAGTGTGTACTTGACTCCTTATGTTTAGGATCCATAGGTCAAGATCTAAAGGGAAAAAGATCAGTCATCTTATCCAAGAGAATGAGAATTCAAACTTGCCTCGTCAACGACACCAGCAGCAATGGTTTCGCCTCCTCTTCGAAGCATGATACGTCCAAGTTGTTTGTTTTGCTTGAATGTTTCTAATGGAATTGCTCTGTTGGATAATTGGATTTTGACTTTGGCTGTCATGCCCTTTCCCAAATGTCTATTGACAAATAAAGAATCAGCCTTGTTATCATTCCAATTAACGCGCATACGCTTACCTTGGATTACGCTTTGTAACTTCTCCTGTAGATTTGTCCAGGGTACATAACAACTTGATGATGGATGCTGGTTCGTCAAGACTTTGCTGATGAAGTACAACCTGACATACAAGAGTGAGCTTGGATAGTTGAATACGCTCAAGTCAACTTACAGGGAAACCAGCTGTGATGGGGATTTTGATATCAAAGACAACAATCTGTGCTGTAAAGGATGAAGTGACTGGAACTGGGAATTGTGGATTGCAAATCACGCAGCCATTGCTGTCAAAACAAGTTGTGAGACATTTGTGATTCCTCATAACATGCAAACATTACCTTAAATTCATGATATCCAAACCAGAAAGTGTCATCAAGACAGAATCGCCTGCTGCTGCCCATGTGGATGTTTCATCATTAACTTGCATCGCTTTGACAATGCCAATTTCTCCGCCTGGTACCACCATCACTTGTTCGCCCACTTGCACATGACCAGCATCAATAGATCCTCCAACAGATACTCCTCCACTGCTTCCAATACCACCCTTGAAGAAATCAGTCACTCCCATTCTCAATGGTTTGTCCAAAGCACGCACAGGAGGCTCGAATGAATCTAAATACCAAAGAAATCAATAAAGTCCACTGGTTCCTGTAAAAGAGACTTACCAATCAATTGGAGCAAGGATGGGCCATTATACCAATTCACCACGTCACTCTTGTTGATCAGATTCTCACCAGTCAATCCAGAAACTGGGATATAGGTCAAGTTGGATTTGCGGAAACCAGACTGTACCAAGAATAAATTCAGCTTTTCAACAATGCTGTCAAAACGACCTTGATCCCAATTGAGCTAAGAAAGAAAAGAGAGATCAATCAGTAGAACCATGGATGGCTTTGCTTTTGTTTCTTACAGTATCGAGCTTGTTGACTGCAATAATCATTTGTTGAACACCCAAGCTACGTGCCAAAAGTGCATGTTCCTTTGTTTGCCCATTGGCTTCAAATCCAGATTCAAATCCACCAGTGCTTGCATCCACCACCAATACTGCAGCATCCGCCTATTTCATCCATTGTCAGCTTATTTGTCTTTGCAACTAGCATGTTTTTCACTTACTTGAGCAGTACCAGAGATCATGTTGGGGATGAAATCACGATGTCCTGGAGCATCCAGCAAGGTGAAACTACGATGATCTGTCTCAAAGTTGTTGGTAGCAATATCCATGGTGATACCACTACATGATATAAGTATTCTATCCTTGATCAACATCCTTTTCAACGTACCGATCTCTTTCCTCGCCAGTTTCATCCAGGACCCAAGCATAGGCAAATGAACCCTTGCCAATCTTTTGTGAATCACGTTCATATTTCTTCATGGTGCGATCATTCACATGGCCGATTTCATACAACAAATGTCCCATCAAGGTTGATTTGCCAGCATCCACATGACCTTGACACATACATTAATATGTTTTCCCGCATAAAGCACAATTGTACATACCAATGACAACAAGGTTCAGCTTTGGTTTTTCTCCAGATCGTTTGGCGTACTCCTCAACAACATTCACACGTTTGGATGCAGGTATCTTTGCAAGTGGTGAAGCGGATCGTGGTGTATCAGGTGGTGTACCAGCAGGTGTACTTGTAGCTGAAGAAACTTTCAAACGTGCTTGTGCTGCTTTTTTTGCCACATCCTCTAATCTCATACCCAACATATCCTGTGAAAGCTGATCTTCAGATGGACTGGATGCTGCTGTAGGTGTTTTGGACTTGGTCTTTTTGGATTGTGTTGGTGTAGGACCTAAATATATCCATGTCATGAGCAAATACATACATCACACCCATTTCCCCCCTCCCCATATAAAAAAGCGCGCAAGAGAGTGAGCGAGAGTGAATGAGAGAGAGTAAAAGAAAGAAAAGAGGGAATATATTGAACGTCTTGTCAAGATTTGCGTAGTTGACCACCACTACGTTGACTCTGTGCTTCCATAACAATGTCATCTGGACTCGGTACGTCAAAAGAAAACACTTGAATGGTATCATCCGAAGTTTTGACAGCTTCATAAAAGACCTGTCCTACTGAACTGAATGCTGGAATAGGTGCCGGTGTTGTTGTATTGGCTTGTTCAGGATACATGTGCATAAATAAAAAGTTGGCTGCAGCTGATGGTTTGGCACAAAGAGGATTGGCTGGTTGATCATTGGTAATATGGAATACCTTTGTTGGTGCAGTATCTTTCATTGTCTCTTTGACTGGTTGTTGTTGTTGTTGCTGCTGCTGATGTTGTTGCTTTTCCAAAGATGATGATGACAATGTAGGTTTGTCTGATACATTCGACTTTGCAAGTTTTGCCAATCCAGATAAGCCTTGATTCGAAGATGAAGATCTGGTTGATGTTTCACTTGGACGTGATCGTGTAGCAAGGTGTGCTAAACTGGTCCGACCTTTGTTTGCTGATGACTTTTGAGCAAGTGCAGCCAAAGAGGATGGTTTTGGAGATGAAGATGTAGTAGTACTAGTAGCAGTGTTGGTAGTCGTTGTTGTTGTTGTACGTTGTTGTTGTTGTCGTGAAGCAAGTGTTTGTAATGCTGACATTCCTCGTTGTCCAGCTGCTCTTTGTGCCAATGATTGTAATGAAGATGATTTCTGTGTTGTCTTATTGTTGATACTAGCACGTTGTGCAAGACTTTGAAGTGATGATCCCAATGGTGTTGATGATGATTGTTGAATGTCTGCATAGAGCTTTGAAGGAGGACGTCGATATCTTGGCTTCCGATCTACAACAAGCAAATCCGAAAAACGGATTAATGCATGTAACAATCAAACGAGAAAAAGACAAACTAACCTGCAACATGACCCGTTACTCGCATGTCTTGAAGGGGAAATGGAATGGGGAATGCGCAAAAGAAATGGAAAAGAAAATAGAAAACATCATCTTACCTTTACTTGCTGTTGCTGCTGCTGCTTTCTTTGCTGCTTTCTTCTTTTGTTTCTCTTCTTCTGCTTTAATCTTGGCCACTTTATCTACATTACATAGCCATGCTTAGTCATATACCTGAATCCAGTCAAATATCTTACCAAACACCCAGTTAACAGTTTCTTCTCGATCAAAGTAATAGTACCAAAGAGCTTCTTTTATCTCGGTGTCGGATATGCCAATGTCGTCGCCAACGATATTGCGTACATGTGAAAGACCATTCTCTAGCTCTTGTCGATCCTCCTCATTGAGATCTCCTTCATCCACTATAGTCAAGCTGCATAAGTGTGTTGTGTTGTTTCCTTGTCAGTACTACGCCATTTACATTCGTTCTCGTCATAATCGTCAGAGTAAGTGTCTTCTTCCAAAACGTCTAAAGCAACAAACCAATGAGTCATTCCCCTTGACGCTAAACAGCTAGTCGTCTTACCGTCAATATCCAGATTGCGTACTGCTCTGTGTCTCGACATGTTGCTCAACAGAAAGTGATACCGAGGAAAACGCGCGCTAGAAAATTGGGATGGGCAAGTTGACCACCTGGATTTCAAAGTCAGCCGAGTTGTCTCTTTTTCTGTCTTTGACAGCTTCAGCAGCACTCGACTCGTGTATCTCTTTGATTGTCATCATCCAGTCACTCTTTATATACTCTGATACCACTTCATTTATTTACAAAGATCATTATACAATGTTTTATTCTGATAAAGCCAATTCATCATCCTCTTGTGTAGACGGCAATCTATCTGGTAAGGAAGACTTTCGTCGCACAAATTCCCTTTCTTCTTGATCCTTGATTTCAAGACTTGAAGCAGTTGAAGAGAATGACGCAAGAGTGGGAGTGGTAGTAGTAGGTGTTGTTGTTGTTGTTGTAGGACTTTGGGGTCTTGATCGGTTACAATGTGGATGTGCTGGTAATAAAGTATTCAATGCTACCATGGATATGGATTTAGCCATGCGACTCTTGTACTTTTTGCGTTGTTCAATAAGGCTGTTACGCTCACTACTCGCTTGCGTTCGAGCAACCAATACAGACGTATAGGATACGTCAGCAAATCGCTTATCCATTTGTGCACAATGATCATAGTAATGACTGCAACGACGATGAGCTCGAATATCTGCCATGGTGCTGCTAAGAATGTCTCGAAAACTAGCTTGGGAAAAAGATCGATGGCGACTATTACTACTGGATACATCTTGTGATATCTCTGGCATGGTGCTACAGGGTCGCATAGGTGATACAGTTTTGATAGGACTTGGTGGTGGTGTGATTGTATGCTGTGCATGTGGACGTGAAAACAAACTGCAAGGAAAATGATGATGATGATGATGTTTGGTGGAGGATGAAGTAGAGGATCGAACTACTTTGTTGGCAGTAGACTGTGTTGGTGATGAAGGTGCAGATGACTGTGTTGGTAGATTGTGTAATGAATATTCGGCTAATTGTTGTGATGATGCTAAGGTTGGCGTGATGGATCGATTTGTAACAAGTGTACTGGAAGTGGTACTAGCAGTGCTAGCGATCGATGTACTTTCATCATGCAATTCACGTGAATTCTGGATAGCTTGCTGTAAGGCGTCAATCCACAGCCTTTTTTCTTGTTCAGACATGGCGAAAAACTGAAACACTCGATTGTCACTGCGTAACAACCATGCATAATTGGCGTTGGCTATCATCAACATATAAGTACTAGTTATCATTTGTCACTTGTTACACATACGATGTTCATCTGGGATATCCTCCAACTCCAATAAACCCATAGGGAACCAATGTTGAGGCGTATATTTGTTTTGTCGTTTGGCTGTGCAGATCACCATGTAGGTTGGATAAAGTGCACATCCTAATCTCTTCACCTTGTCGACTTGGACATGCAATATCCGAACGTCCAGCGTTCCAATCACAGTACAATCACCCAGCTCCTTGACAAATTGATCTGATGCTCCCTATAAAGCATTGGATGAATATATGTATATAGCTTCTTGTATCCCCACAAGACATACCACGATAGAATGCCAATCCACCCGGTCATTGAATAGCTTTGTCTTTCGCTTTGTCTCCAAGTTTGACTTCTCGGCATTGATACGTGAAGCAACATGATGCATTACTTGTAAACTTCTGTTCATAATGTCATATTCTTCATCATAAGGCTGAATAGTCTTTGCAATGGTCTCCAGTATGAGCTTATATTTCAATAGCCGCTGTACAGGCTGCATAATGAAAGAGTGATAAGCAAGACATTCAATCAATTGATAGAACATCCTACTTACCATGATAAGATAGTCTTGAAATGTACGTCGATCATCATGAGCGCGTATATGTGCATGCATCTTGTCCAGCAAGGCAGAGAAACGATGATTAGTCGCTCGTAGATGATTGAGAACATCTGTAGCCCGGTCATGATAGATACAATAAGGAATATAAACAGAGAATTGATCCGCCTGTGTCATTCAATATGAGTAACACCTTTTCTCCTTCCATTTTCCTTTGTACACTTACCCATTCGCAAAAGCATTCACAAATGGCAACTACTCTGGAGTCAACAGAGCCATCTTCAGCCACGGGTGTCTCACTTGCTGCTTCCAAGGCAGTTGCAAATCCACGCTGAAACTGCAACACTTGACTGGCGTTTCTCACCAGATCGTGCTTCTTGGCATCCGAGATGCAATCCGTCTTTTGAACAGTAGCCAGAAAGTACTAGTAGGTTTCATAAGTTTAGGTTGCATGGATATCTCTCTCTACCTTGTTTATCTTACGTGAACCAGTTGATCAAGGTCTTTGCAGTAACTTTGTTCAGTGGCAATCAATTCTTGTACAGCAGCTTTGCGCTTGAAAGGGATTCTGGATGCCAAGGACACTGTTTTTTCCTCACTGGATGGTTTATGCGTGGTGCTGTTATTGGGCTCTGGTTCAGGTGGTGGACTTGCTGTATCAATGTCATTATCAAACATGTCATAATCGCTACTAGTTGGTTCAGATGAACAAGTAGGTGTTGAAGGATATGAAGATGGTTGCTCATGCGTTTTAACATCGATGCTAGTGACACGAGGCGCAATAATACGATCAACTGACGTTTGGATGGTTTGGGTGTCGACTCGGTGAATCAAATCTCTTCCTAATGCAGCAGTGTTCACTGTGTTGTTGATATTGCGTTGTCTCCTTTTGGACGCTTTGGCAGCAGCAGATAGCATGGCAGCTGCTGCTGCACACATTTCAGCTTTTCTCAGTCTTGCAGCTACCTCTTCAGTGTGTCCCTGGACTCGGTGAATGGATCGATATATCGCGTATGATGTCGTGTTGGTGCTTGTCAAGTTGTCGTTATCGTTATTATAGTCGTCAAGGATACTATTAGGAGCAATGGATGTTGAAGAAAGGATCTTATGCGTATCAGAGCCAGCTACAAGAGAACCAGTATCTACTAGCTCTTTAGTCATGTATAGAAGAAAAAGGATAGAAGAAACAAAGAAAAGAATGACATAAAAGATGCAAAGCAAGTTTATGGCATGGGCCTGTCGGAAAGTTTTAGTTGCTGGGGGGGAACATCACACACACGATTCTGTATATAATGCCACACAATAAGCCCCCATCACCACACTTGGTTTTACCCGCCTACCCTATGTATGTGTTGCTTTTATGAGCAGTAGCATCGATATGCATGTCAATGTGATACAGCAGCATTAAAAAGACATCAAATTGATATCGTATGGTATGATTGTAATGTTGTGGATAAACATCGAACCCACGTCTTTGGATCACAATGTGTAAGCATAAACAATTCATCTTTATAAACCCAGTTATCCCCAGGATAGTAGCATTTCTCGGATACGTTGATCCCGACCATAATGATGATGATGGGCGCACTTGCTTGTGTAATGTATGACTCCCATGGATCATTCTTATTCGAGAATAGTCTCATCCAAAACATTAATATGTTATATCATTGTTGTTTATCACTGGCAACATGATGATGGGAAAGTCCAATGATGATCAATCATGTCACTGTCATGATGGTCCTTTATCAATGAGATCTTTTTGGGTCAAGAAAGAAAAGACTGATATTTGTATGGTGAGCATAAATGCATGGGCATCCGTGTTCCAACTGCATTTGACAACAAATCAGCACGGAAAGAGATCATCCTCCAATGATGCATGTGCTGGATGTTTTTACAACAATGCGCATCCTCCCAACAGAAAAGTCTTGTGCATTAATGACGATATGCATTTTGGTACTCGTTCTACAAAGCTAACAAAGCATACACATCACAATCCTTATTGGATGATAGACATTATGCGTGTAACTCTTCCATTCCCATGTGTATAGTGCATTGCACTCTTTAGATCTCCTTGTCCTTTTATCCATACGATACAACAGGCCGTGCTTTGCTCCAATCATACACACAAGAGCAACAAGTAAGCAACCAAACTCTTTTCTCCTTATCATCACTTTCTCTTTCTCCTGTATCGGATGGGGATGTGTAGTTGGTTTGTGTCAAATCTCTCCTTTTGCACGTTTTCCCCAACGAACGATATCATGTTTCAAATTTGGCAACATTGTGGCAATTTTATTGGCAAAAGATGTTCCTTGCAATGATTGGTGGTAGTGCTAGTGGTAGTTAGGGATGTGCATAGGATACAATGCCACCAAGTGGGACAGGCTCTTGCATAAATTCATTTCTCCGCGCTGCTGCTGTTGTAGGAACGCAACTTGACAACGCACCAGCCATCCATTTTCTTGTAACTGCCCGATTGCCGAACACCGACAGCAAAGCCATGTTGTAGCAGCAACAACCTTAAACGTTATTGGATTCAAGGGCTCCAATGTCTCCTGATGACCGACTGTTCCATGGGTTCGGCTTTTTGTCTTTAAGAAAGGGGAGATTGACAAGTTGGTCCAAGAGCACCGAGTATATGGAATGGGAGGCAGCCAATGCTCCACAATTGGGGGAAAACGTATTCAACAGGGTCCCAGTCTTTCACGGGTATCTATCTATCAATGGCTGTCAGTTGTTTTTGTATTGATTATACCAATTGTCGGCTATTTTAGGCCGGGGATGAAGGCATACGCAACATATCGGGAACATCATCAACCCTTGATCAATGATGACAATCCCAATACATCAACACCCTGACAAGACCCATCATTAGGATCAGCTGCTATTTCCTTACTGGGGGGATGAATGACAGGCATTGAATCACTATGCTTATCAAGCAAGGATGGATCGATATGCGATAAAGATCAAGGAGAAAGTGAGATCTTGCCTACTCCTCACAGCAACAGTAACAGTAACAGCACCATAGAATAGCAAATAGCAGTAGTAGTTGAATAAAAAAGAGCTTATTTGAAAAGGAGTGAACAACAAAAAGACAAAAGACTTTGTCTCCGTTCAAGATGACGGAGTGAGTGGTGAAGAGAAAATGCAATGTAAGCAAGAGCAAACCTTTTTTTAACCAAGGCGGGGGACAAAGATTTATGGCAGTTCTTTCTCATCTCTCTCTTTCACAAAGTACTCATCCCCCTTTCTCCTTGCTTTTCACTCAATATGGCTCCCATTCTGCTGGAAACTCGCTCAGCTTTTCTTAACAACAATAACAACAACAGCAATCTTTGGCAAGGGCTTTGGTCAGATATCATTAATGCCATTCGTCCTACGACTCCTTCAACACGTCCTCGAAGAAATCCAACTACAACCAACAAGGTAGAGCCGCTGGATTCGGTCACCTTTACCCATCATCATTCTACAACACAACAACAACAACAGCTGTTTATGGATTCAAAGTTTCAATTGGAATACGTCTCATTTCCAAGATTGGCTGAAGAAGAAAAGGATCACAGTGATGATAATGACGAGGAAGATGATCAAGCTGAAAAAACGACAACATTGGATAAAGCAAAGATGCAATCTCGAAAATCATGCAGTAGTGTGGGCGGGTCCCGACGACGATTACTTGGAAGCCCATGGATGTTTTGAACAACATGGCTTATGAAATAGTATACACATCATTTGTTCTCTTTGTAAATAGTGCTCTTTATACCTTCACTACTACTTTTGCAGTAGTAATAGTAATTTACATAAATCGGTTCTTGGAACCATTTCTTTCCTCTTACACATGTATGTTTATCGCATTTACTTTTTCTGGAATCTCGTGGGGTAGTGGTCGAGGCACCTGAATCCAGAATCGTCCATTTCTTGCTCTTACATCATATATCATTGTCAACTGGATCGAGCACTGCTTCGCCACAGAGAGGAATATCATATGTATCAAAGAACAATGTCCCATCATCATTGCAGCGATTCACATTTGCTCAAGACAACATCATTGCATGAAGATCATTATTGCCACTGTGATTCGAGAATGATGAACAAGACTAGTCATCAGCAGATGTCTACAACTTTGTTACCTGGTCTTGTACCCAGTTTCTTTCCTTGCCCCTCCTGCTCTCGATCCTACCACCACCAAACTTCATTAGCATCATCATCTTCCCCTTTCGTTTGTATGTATCATACATACATGTGCATCTAGTAAATCACTCACTTTGCTCCATGATGATATGTTATGATCTAATCTAGGTGATAAAGGATGTAATGATCGCCATTTCAGCATGTTTGACAGCTTATCATCGAGTTGTAAGCCTGTAGACCTTTGCATGAATAGCAATTAGTGATCGACAACCCAGTGGTTTGTGTGTGTATTCACGTGTAAGAGTCATATTTTGGGGGAGAAGAAAGGAATGCGGATGCAAAGGTAAAGGAGCAGACACACAATCATCTTGCCTTTCCTTGTCTACATCAAGTTTAGTGACTTATGCGCAATGGATGCCGATTTACATACATTGTTGACAACAATTTATGCATGCATGCAAAAGCACATATCATCAAAAGTATCATACATGCTTTGGAAAGAAGCAGTCTTTTCAAATGACGATGGGTATGTTTATTAATATCATCAGTATGGGATGGGATCAGTTATACGTCAAAGAAGGGGATATATAATGTAGATTGTGAGATTAGATTTCATCCAGGACAACCATATCCCAGCCAGCATTGATTCTAGAGACACCTTTAAGTGAAGACAATAAAGCTGATATATCTTGTTGGGGTAATCGCTTTCGTAATCGGTCATCGTCAGGGCAAATGATGGTAATCGACTCGATCCAGGGGTAAAGTTGCTTGTCACTCAAAATGGGGAGCAACAAGGAGAATTGATCAGCACATGGTAAGTGGACTGTGAGATCCTTTAAACAAGGAAACACTTGCTTAAGCAATCTCCCATCCAAGCCATGTTGCTCCTCCTCATCATTGCCACCTTGATTCACTGTGACAGTGAGCATTTCCAACTTTTCAAAGCAAACATTGCCTCCTTCTTCTGTGAACCAATCAATGGGTAAACTTGGTATATCAAGATGGATTAAACTTTTGTGAGATTGAGCCAACCAGTGGATCAAGTCATGTTTGAATTTGATATTGTTTGCCGCCAGCGGCATGATAGGTTGCTGATCAAGAAGGATAGTATCGGATAGTAAAGGGTCTCTTAGGGTGATGGATTCGATACAGGAGCAAATCCTGTTGCTATTAGTCGACCATGATGATGCTTGAAAAGCATGTTGGATAATGGCTTCATGCATGGATGCAGGTGTATACAATGCCAAACTTTTCATAAGCCCATTGTATCTGCTGTTTAGTAACCAGTGCAGCAAATCTGGAAGTTGTGTGCATGCATTTGCTTTTTCAATGGCAAGATTGACATGAGTGGCACGTGGTGCTCCTGCTAAAGATAGTGAGCCACCAGTAGTATCCATTTGTTCTGCTATAGGTGTATACAAATGGCTTGTAGAGTATGAAGAGCTGTCATCCATGACAATGGTGATAGGCCCTGACCATATTGTCCAGTCGGCAACTAACATGCGCATTCGCTTACATGTGCTATTAATAATACGACTTAATGATTTGCATATGATGATGTAATGCAATATAAATACCTTGCAATTGGGATAAGATCAGCATGATTTTCATCTGATACATACTGCAATACTTGAAGAATCACTTCGCTAGGTAAATGACAAAGCATTATAATGGTAATAGTAGAAAGGAACAAGGGATGATAAGAAAGCAAAAAGAAAGAAGAGAGGAGCTAAATGTCAAAGTGGATGATGATGATGATGATGATGGTGGTGGGGAAAAAAGGAGAATGTCTTTCATAAGTGCTGGGTCATTGTGCCTGTTTTATATCTTCTAATCCCTTATTGTTGTTGTTGCTCATCACTAGCGGCAACGGCGAAAGGCCATGGAATTGGATGCAGCTTCCTTTACGCCCTTACATGTAAATATGGCTCTGTCACGCACTTTTTGCTTTCTTCTTTTCTGTCATATCTATAAAAGGCATTGTGTCATGCAACACTTACACATTGCATGACACTTCACATAACACTACGCATATACTCTCTCTTCTTCTACATCCTGAAAATCGATATCCATGTGCTGCAGCGCATTATCAAAGAGACTGCATTTGATAAAGTGCTTCATTAAAGTGATACGGAGATGCCACATATGTTATACCGCGGAAGTATCTATCTGTTTCAAGAGGATGTTTTGTATATTGTGTATTTAGGGAACACAAACTTAAACAATGAAGGCTCGGTTCCTATTTCTAAATGTCAAGTCCTCTATACAACCCATTTTCTGTCGAAGCAACGTGGCAGGTGATGTTCATGTTTATCCTGCTACGTGGCGTAATGTTTACAAATGTTTTGACGGAGCACGTCGTAGGGTAGTTCATGTCAGCTGGTATCTATTAGAGGTGTGAAACTCATCCTGCCATGAAATATGAGCCAACAACAACAGAGTAGCACTCTTTACTTATTGGTCATAGTGCCACTGAGTCACCATTGTATAATAGAACAAGGCACAAAAGATGGAATAACAAGTCTGGTTAGCCATTTGCACCTTATACAAACAAGATGTCTGGATTGTCCCGATCCATTGTATTGATCCGTGCGCTTATGGAAGTAATAACGCCAATCGTGATGGCATTTTGGATTTTCGGGAAAACAATACTGACGTGCCAAGGCAACGGATCAGCAATATAGTCTCCTTTCCCCGCATTCATCACTTTCTTCCCAAAGAGCCCTTTGCTGTTTCATGCATATGCCTTTGTAGCTGCAGGTAACAAGTGCAGGGTAGATGACTTTCCTTTTTCCCTGGCATATGTCCGTCAATGTAAACACGCATGATGTCTTTTATGCCGTTGTTACAATAGTAATAAGGCTGAAGATACAGGGCAAAGTATGATTGTGAAAACACGTCATTCAGCTCGGTGTTATGACATATAATGAGCACTTTATTACACAGAAAGGACTGTGCACATGATCATGATTTAAAAGTATAGCATCTATGTACCTATTTTCCACATATAAAGAGAAACAGATGCTGATACAGGGCTGATCCAATGACATGCCACCTTTCGCACGGTCACACCGTGGTAATCTCCACCGAGTTAATTCAAGCCCGACAAAGAAAAAAAAAAGGTTCCTCGACTGTGGTGCCTTGAAGTTTCACTATTCAGCTCTCCTTCTTTTCTCTTTCTCCCCACCTTACCATGTCCACCGATCCCTTGAACAAATCACGGCCAGTCATGCCATCGCCTTCAGAATCGTCAGTTACTTCTACCAGCTCCATTGTCAGTCGTCAAAGCACACCTGTGGATATGGACGGCTTGAGTTATCCAAGTAAGTATTAGAATGTCTTGCATAAACAAGGTATTGATCGTCTGGTATTTGAAAGGTGTTGGTGCTAGAGAAAGAAGAGATGAATCACCTGAAGAACGTGCTCAACGTCAAAAGAAGTTGGCTGAAGCTGTCAAAACCATCTTATCATGCATTGGTGAAGATCCAGAGCGTGAAGGCTTACTCAAGACTCCTGATCGATATGCCAAGGCACTCATGTTTTTCACAAAAGGATATGAAGAGAATATTCGAGGTAGGGTGGTGTTGTAGATCATTTAACAAGTGTCACTCATCGTTTATGCAGACGTCGTCAATGATGCCATTTTCGAAGAAGGTAAGGAAATCAAGATGGATGTCACTTTCAATGGCTGATTCATGATTGATTGTAGATCATGACGAGATGGTGATTGTCAAGGATGTGGATGTGTTTTCATTATGTGAGCATCACATGGTACCTTTCACTGGCAAGATTGCTATCGGCTATATTCCAAACCGACGTGTCATTGGACTCAGCAAGTTGGCTCGGATTGCAGAGTTATACACAAGAAGGTTTGTGTGTCTTGTCAATTGTGTAGCCATGCATTCTAATTGACATTTGGGTCGGTGATTAGATTACAAGTGCAAGAACGTATTACAAAGCAAATTGCAACAGCATTGATGGAAATCTTACAACCCCAAGGTGTTGCTGTCGTTATGGAAGCTTCACACATGTGCATGTGTATGCGGTATGTGGATAATGGATAAGGATGGTACAACCCGATGACTCATGTATCACTTTTAGAGGAGTACAAAAACCCGGTAGCTCCACTGTTACCAGCTGTATGATGGGTAAGTGCTCTTGGAAACAGTGTTATAAGACATTAACATTGACATTTGCATAGGCTGTTTCCGCAGCAATCCTAAAACCCGTGAAGAATTCCTGACTCTCATCCGCCGATAGATAGCTCAGATACCCATAGATTCCTTTTCTTTATCTGTCATATTCTGTTTCATATATTGTACAATAGACTCTTCATATATAATACTAATTAAGGCGTGTGTGTGTTGATTATACGTATAGGCTTGATCCTACAAGGATTTACTTTTTTCCATGTATCAGCCATTGCTTCTCAAAAACTAATGTCTTATTACCTGTGTGACCATTTCAGGATGTTGCTGGATGTTGGATGTGTCATTATTGCGTGTGTATTTCCACAAGGTGCTTTTTCCAAAAGAATTCAACGTCCTTTTGCTACTTGATCGATGTATACAATTCTCCTTGTCACTTGAACTTGTAGAAACGCTGCGACTAGAAGAGTCAATGGTCCCAGATCTCTAAGATAATATATCAATCCACTGCATGTATCCTTTCAAGTCCAATCCACTTACACTATGATTCTTTCGTGGTAAAGGTCGACCTGGCATATCGATATGATCATAAGACCTTTTGCTGATATCATGTTGGAACCGATTCAGTGATGTGTGGCGAATATCGGATGATGTGTTGGGCAACAGAGCATATGCTGCAGATAGAAGATCGGTGGGGGTACTCTTATTGGAAGCAGTAATAGGTGTGTCATAAGTATGGCGATTGTAAGGATTGTGCATTGTAGGTGTATGTGAGCTGATTTTTGCCATCATTTCCTCTGTGCCATCTTCTCGAGTCAATAATCTTGAACGAACAAGTCCAAATTTCTTGTGTTGGGGCCTTCGCCAAGCTACTTGTCGTGGTGTATAATCTACATTGCATAAAACATGATAAGGTATATGTATGAACAGTCTTGAAAATGGATCCATATTTACTGCAAAGGATGTCAGGTGGTCCTGATCTCTTCTTTATCCATTTGGTAAGCCCGCTATTGGCCCGAATACAATGATCATATGCAATGGCTAATATAAGAGTAGTGATTAGAAAGAGTTACCAAAAGTGGATCATCATAATACATACAATATGTCTCCAATCGCTCTTTAGCATTGACAAGTTTCATGGTATGGAATAATGTAAGCGGATGATGAGTGGGTCCTTGTCTCGAGCTCAAAGTATGGCATGGATGTATCTTGGATGGTGATGATTGAGAAGCCGACGACGATGTTGCTGTTGCAGCTGTTGACCCCTGAATACCGCCATTGTCATCGTGGCGACTCTTGTGTTCCTCCTCATCCCCTTGCTCCTCCGCAGTGTCAAAAAGACTATCATGCAGTTGTTTTGTCCTTTCTTCAATTAAATCGGTAAGACCAAAAATGCTGTCATCAGGCTGATCTGATACAATAGTGTCGAATACCATAAAAGATAGCACAAGGTCAATGTTGGATGTATCATCAAACCATCGGATGTCACTGGAAGGATCATTGCAATACCCAGTAGATGATGCTGGTTGTTCTTGACTTGTTACTGCTGCAGGCTTCATGTGGGCGCGATAAATGCTATCATTGGGCGAATAGGGTGGACGAGGTAGATGCTTGTTGTAAGATTGAATAGAAGGTCGTTTTCTTTGTATCATACTTGTTTTATGTGGTTGTTTTTCTTTGTTGTTGTACTGCTTTAAACCAGCATCAATTCCAGAGTGCCAAGAAGAATCCTTGGATGTCGTTGATAGCTTATGATGATGATAGCAACGTGTACACTGATAGCAAGTACATGAACTGGTACCTGAGCAAACTGTTGACACAAGAGATGTTGTTCTACTCACGACGAGAGCAGATGTTGTACAAGAGGATGAAGTTGTGGCTGTAGATGAAGATACAATAGAATCGAGATCAGCACCCATATCATCTGGCTGTGACCTGTCATGTAAGGAGGTAGAATATATATAATGATATATATATTTGTGATGAGGAAGGGGCTGTATTTGAATGGGGGATGATAAGCCTACCCTTGAGGAGGAGATGATGTTTTTGGACAAGAAGAAAAGAAACTCGGCTTTAGCGGATGCACTGTTGACTGAAAAGAATATCTTCCTCTTGCTTTGATGACGACCAACTCTCCGGCTGCTGCTGCTGCTGCTGCTGCAGGCTGCTGCATCTTATCTATGTAGACGATCCCAGCTTAGGTTAGCCATATTATCCACATTTGTACATGATAGCTGAGTATCACTTACTGCTGCAAGATGGATTCACAGTCAGTCGCCTAGATCCATTCACCTATGCTACAACGTTAATACAATATAAAGGCTATTGTCAAACAACTTGCCAGCAATGGAGAAAGGGGCATGAGTTGGAATGGCAGCAATGGGATTGGAAAAGAGCGATCGGGAGGTTCAGGTGTCAAAAAGGAATCCTGTCGAACGACAAGCGAGTGTCGCTTATGAACCATGTGGTCTTTCTACAGCATGCGTGTACGTTAATTTGGTGTCACAATGCCGCACAATTACAATTAAAAGGCTATTCTTACGTGTATAATCTCCTGTTTACCTTGTAATGACTCTACTAACCATATTCATTGATCATTGTTGCAAAAGAAGATTTGGATTGAAAAAGGAGTGGAATTCACTGAACTGGACACTTTTTCTTTTATCTCCTCTTTTTTGCTCCCATCGTTGGACAGATCTCTTATTGCTAGTAGACGAAGATGACAATGCAAGTAGTAGCTTGATTCAAATGACAAGAAAACAATGACTCCTCTTTTATTGGTGCCACCAATGCGTGATAACAATGAGCCTGGATCAAGTGTGGTACAAACTGAGCAGTTCGCATAGTTGATACTACCCAGCCAATGTGATGATTGGATGAAGCTCGAGTCGCAACAGAGAACACGTACCACGCAAATTCACGCATTTGTTGTCTTCTCTCTTTTCTTATCCCTCTCTTTTATCTACGCGTTTACAACCAACACAACTACCTTATGGGTCAAACACTTTCCGAACCAATAACAACCAAAGAGTCTTCTGAAGGTGGAGATGCACGTGTCAAGTATGGAGCATCTTGCATGCAGGGGTGGCGAATCAGTAAGTCGTTTGAAGCATTCCTTTCAACTAGACAACTTGCTCATGGGCTTTGTTTACAGCTATGGAAGATGCTCATACCACTATTCCCGAATACAAGGATACAGGTGCAAGCTTCTTTGCTGTATTTGATGGTCATGGAGGTATGTATTATCAGACAAAAGAGTGGTGATGGTGGTGTATCACTCATGATCCACAGTTCAATACCCATTGACATGAATGGATGTAATCATAGGCGCTGCCGTGGCAAAGTACAGTGGTGAACATCTTCATGACGTAGTGTTCGAATCAAAGTATTTCAAGGAAGGCAATATAAAAGAGGCATTTCGAAGTGGATATCTAGCAATGGATGATGCACTGCGGAAAGGTATGTCTTAAGGTCCATTGATATATACAAAGGCTCATCGTTTTCTATAATAAGATCCTGAACATGAAAACGAGACTTCTGGATGTACAGCTGTATCAGCTTTATTGACAAAGGACAATGTTCTATATGTGGTATGTGTTTCAAGGGTCCTGTTATCTATTGGTCATGACTCAAAAAAAAGATTTATAGAGCAACGCTGGTGATTCAAGGGCCATTATCAGCAGCAATGGTCGTGCCATAGCCCTATCCCAAGATCACAAGCCTGTCAATGAAAAGGAAACAGCCCGTATTGTTGAAGCAGGTGGTCATGTTGAATTTGGAAGAGTGAATGGTAATGGTTGGGGATATGGGAATGACAAATGATGTGGCGCTAAGCCCACGTGATGACACATTTACTCACACACATATGTTGGTAGGCAACTTGGCTTTATCAAGAGCATTGGGTGATTTCGAGTTTAAAAAGAATAAGGATCTACCTCCAGAAAAACAAGCAGTAACAGGTAAACAAGCCAATCAATCAATCAATGATGATGATGATCACTGACAATGGTCACTTTATTAGCCGAGCCTGATGTAACAGAACATCGATTGACAGCCAATGACGAGTTTGCTGTGATAGCATGCGATGGGATTTGGGATTGTATGACAAACCAGCAAGTGGTCGACTTTATTCGTGAAAAGCTCAAAGAAAAGGTGTCTCTGCAGACTATTTGTGAAAACCTGATGGATGAATGTTTAGCTGATCAATGCGATATTGGTGGCGTTGGATGCGACAACATGACTGTTATCATTGTGGCGTTCATGCAAGGCAAATCATGGGATGAATGGCGCGATTGGGTAGCTGCCAAAGTACCTGAGCCCACTGGTGTCGTTCTCAAGGAAGAAGCTATAAGCGAGGATAACAGTACTGATGAACCAGAACCCAAAAAGCCTAGACAGGAAGAACAACAACAACAACAACAACAATCTAATGATGACAACAAGGAAGACAAGGCTTGATTATATCGAGATCATTTCTTTAACTACATATATATGCATACAACATATTTGTTTTCTTATCATGGGGAGTTTGATGGGATATGGATAGTGGTGGATTATGATACATCAATGTTAAAAAGATGTTTGTTACATGTTACATGGGTTTATTTACATTAATGCTTATTCATTCTTCCTTTTGCTCAATGATTTCTGCCATGGCAGACCACTCTTCACTACTAAGATGCTGTTTGTTCTTGGGCGATGTAAGCAAGGGTGATGGACCATGACTAGTTTCCGATGTGGCGATAGAATGCTCATCTTCGGATTGGAAATCAGTCTTCACAGTGTCTTCCATGCTTGATCGTCGTGCTGCAGCATCTTCTTCCTCTGAAATAATGTTATCATGGTCAAGAACACCTGTCAATTTGACATCACCTTCCATATCAGAAGATGTTGGTTCAATGTAATCGGCTGGGTCAAGTTCGTGGGCTTCTTCATACAAACGTATCATCGTGTCGTCTTTCTGGATTCCAGGTAGACCATCAATACTAAGCCAGTTCTTGAGTGGTGTCTTTGGAACATCTGCAATGGTACCAGACAGTGATGTGAGCTCTTGTTGCATATCTTCCTGCACTTGAATAAAATCAATTGGAATATCATCTCCAGGATTGTCATAAATGAAACGCGATGATTCAGTGGTTCGAATACCAGGAAGAGCGCTTGTGTTGAGCCAGTTTTTGAGATGTACATTATCATCATTCTTGATTCCAGGAAGTGGTACAGGTTTACGAAGCTGTTTAAGTTCTGACTTTTTCAGCTTGGGTGGTTCATCCTTGACATCAACAGGGTGCTCATACAGCAAGTCATCTGCAAGTGTGCCAGGTAATGCACCTGTATTGAGCCAATTCTTGAGAACCTTGTCATCAGAGTTAATCATACCCAACATAGGTGAGCGACCATCATCCATATCTTCGCTTGGTTGGATATAATCTTCTGGCATGGTGCTAGCAGGAGATTCATAGAGTGATACAGCAGATCCAACAGTACCAGGAAGTGATCCGATATTGAGCCAATTCTTCAAAGTAAGTTGTGAATCACTGATGACACCAGGTAATGGGAATGCACAACGAAATTGTTCAAGATCCACTGGTTGCTCCACATCTTCCTTGGGAATATCCACAGGTGCTTCATAGAGTGATACTTCTTTATCTGCTGTAACGCCAACAAGATTGCCAATGTTGAGCCAATTCTTGAGTGGGACATTGATTTGCTGCTGCTGTGACATGCCAGTCAATGATATCTTTTCAGGTACAAATTTCATCATGGGCATATCAGATTCTTCCCAAGGTAGCTGTACTGTTGGTAATGTCTCCATCATCTTCTCTTCCACTGATTCTTGTTGTAATCCACTCAATAAAATCTGTCTCATGGCATCTCCAGTCGACTGGATCTTCATATCAGATGTTGTCATTTCCACATTTTCCTCTTTGCTCAATCCACTAAGAGCAAGATGATCCATTTGTTGTCCAAGTGACTCCATGTCATAATGTTTGGGCTCAATGGTTGGAGTCTTGACAAATCCTAAATGTTCCATGTCACTTTGCAAAAAGGATGTCGATGGTGGCTCAAGTGGAACATGTACTGCTTTCTTGTAATCGCTTGGTTCCTTGACAAAGCCAAGATATTCACTATCTTGTGTACGTAAAGACTGGAATTCAGGTACTTCAAGAGTGACAGGCTCAATATCACGCTCATAACCAGCAGCATTGACAAATTCAGCATATCCTGCATCAGTGCGTAAGCAGTGCATTGGTACAGGTTTGGCACATTCGTCAAGATTGATGGGCTCCTTTTCAATAGTGTTGGCAAT
Source organism: Lichtheimia ramosa (assembly GCA_008728235.1). Taxonomy (NCBI): domain Eukaryota; kingdom Fungi; phylum Mucoromycota; class Mucoromycetes; order Mucorales; family Lichtheimiaceae; genus Lichtheimia; species Lichtheimia ramosa. The sequence goes on along the minus strand of CP031827.1, from coordinate 178,571 downwards.
GTTCTCATCCACAAAGCTAGCATAGCCGATATCAGCGCGTAAACATGATAATGGCACTGGTTTGGCACATGCATCCAGATCCACTGGTTCCTTTTCAAGGTCAAGAGGTGCTTCCACAAAAGAGGCATAAGTCTCATCATCACGCAAACAAGATAAGTGAACTTGATCCAAATCGGTAACTGGTGTCTTTGGCTGATAATCCAATGGCTCATCAACAAACCCAGCATGCTCTGTAACAGGGCCTGTGCGTAAACAAGAAATAGTGACAGGTACCAGATCGACAGGTGTTTTTGGTTCATAATCAGCAGGTGTGTCAACAAATCCCAGATATTCGGTACCAAGACCTGTTCTAAGACATGACATGTCAACAGGTGCCAAATCATAAGCTGGTGCTTTAGGCTCATAATCTGCTCGTTCTTGAACAAACGAGCTGAATTCCACAATCTCACGTAGACCACTTAATGCCACTGCAGTAGGCTTGTCATCCTTCAATTGTAAAGAAGAAGCTGACTCTTCATCATCCTTGATTGGCTCTTGTATAAAAGTGTCATCCGATCGAAGGCCAGAAAGCTGCACAGGTTCCATATCCACCACATTAGTCTTATGGACATTGTTGTTTGTAGGCTCTTCAACAAATGTGGCAAATGATCCATCATCCACACGTAGACCAGATAATGCAACAGGCTCAATATCTTCAGCAACTTTGGTGGACTTGTTCTTGATGTCATCCTTAGGCTCTTGTACAAATGGAGTGAAAGAATCGACTTGTTGTCGTAAGCCAGATAATGTAACAGGCTTGATATCCATTTCACGCTCCTTGTCAAACACACTATCTTCTTCAGGCTCTTGTACGAATGGGCTGAATTCCTTTGCAATCGTGTTGGTGGCTAGACCAGTCAATTTCACAGGCTCCAGACTCATCATTTCACGCTTTTCAAGTGCAAAATTAGTGGATGGTTCTTGCACAAAGAAGCTGAATCCTTCATCATAAGATGATCGAACACCAGTCAAAGAAATAGGCTCCATTTGCACTGCTGTTTTTGGATGATCCATGTCAACAGGTGCTTCAACAAAACTGGTTCGTGTGTCATCATCATCAGCTCGCAAGCCTGACAAGGTTACTGGTTCCAAAATCATTGCTGATTGCTTGTTATCCTCAACAGTACTGCTCAAAATAGACGTGGTATTGTCACTGGTATCATGTCGTAGTAGACCAGATAATGTAACAGGCTCAATCATGGCAGATTGATTGATGTATGCTTCATCGTATTTTACGCCAGTCAACCCAAATTTGGTATCCATCAACCTGTCAGTTACTGTAGACTCTTCCTCATGCTGACGTAAAAAGTTCGAGAGTGGTGACAGAACATACTTAGATTGGCTGGTTGTCTCTGAAGGGAACATGACGATTGACAATGATCCCATACTGCTTCCATGATCAGATTTCTCTGCAATGACACCAGAAAGGATCGTAGGCTCCATCAAATGTGAATCATCATCATTGTCATGAAGATCTGCCATCAAATCCACTTTGCGATTAGGTTGCATCATATTGGGCGATGGTGTTGGTGGTAATGCTTCTTGTGCACTACGTGCCACACCTGAAAGTGTATTATCACCAATCCAATCTTTGATGGGAGTATCACGATAATAATCCATGCCATCTGGACAAAGACCACTGAGCATGACTGTAGGCAATGTGCTGGTTTCAGTCGAAGGTGTAGATACACTGTCGCTTTCATCAGAAGTATAAGAAGATGTAGTGCCATGATAGCCTTGTACGCCTGTTAATGCAAATGACTGATTATCCAATGAAAAGTATTTGGTGCCAGTTAAATGCTGCTCATGTAATGTTGATCGCCGTCTTGTTGATGCCAATGAGGGAGATGACACATTACTGCTGCTACTGCCACCCAATTCATCATCACCCCATTCTACCATTCGACTGTGTTGTTGCATAACATCATCACCAGGTACCCAGCTGTGGAAACGAGATTCAATCATTGACAATGTAGAACGTGGTAATGTATCCAATGCTGCATTCAATTGTTTCTCCAATGTACGCACTGCACTTTGTGGCAACATTCTTGCAAAATCAGTAGGATGAATTGCACTACGAGTCGTGTTTGAAGATGTGGGAGCACCTTTAATGGTAGGTCGTCTCGTTTCTTTAAGCTTGAAGAAAAGAGATCCCTGTTTGAAGAAACATAAGTGACATGGCCAATCGATACGTGTTATCATCCTACTTACATCAAAAGCAGCACGAATATCATCCTTTTGAAATGCACCTCCTCTTCCAATCAGTAAATAAAGTGCACACCATTCGACAACAGCTCGTGACCTAATGCATACATGATTCGTGAGAAAAGCAAAATTAAGGAGAATGATCACCAGACATACCATGCGGTGGGACTCACACCATACGATCCTTGTTCACTGGCCATTTGAAGTACTTCAGATAATGTGATGCTGTTGCCACTCAGATCCCATTGTGCGTATTTGTCAAAGAGTTGATCAAAGCTGTCCACGTCAAAGTTTCCATATTCGTCATACAGGGATGATCGCTTAGCACGACGTCGCTGTCATAGGCTATGTAAGTGGATGATATGCAAAGGCGCGGAGAAAAAGGATGTTTACCTTGGAACGAGCAAGATTATTCACATTGATTCGGCAACGTGGATCAGGGATCCATGAAGTATGAGTAGCATAGGCAATAAGGACACTGAAAAAGGTACCAAACGTAAGGCTGAAAAAGACACTGTAGCCAAGGTTCATGAAGCCTATCCTATTGTCAAATGACTGGATACAATCATGTTTCATTCTTCATACCTGTCGCTGTATCAATAGGTGTAATGTACCCTTTGTTGGTGCGATCCCAGAAACGTGTATGTCGCCTGAATGCCTAATAGAGCAACACACGTCAGCCTTGTCATGGAAAACCAACATTACTTGACATACCACATTCTGTGTTTCCAAAGATGATCTACGATCGACTGCTGTTGTTCGACTCTGCTGAGAGCGTTCTATAAAGACAAGACGTCAATAAAGACAATAACGCTTTTCATGAATCCATCATACCTGCAACGCCCGTGATGGGGGACATGCGAGAAGAAGAGATGGTTGGTAAAAAGAAACCAAAGAGGTAATAGAGTGGGGGGGTAAAAGTGGTTGGCAATGAAGAAGTTGAAGAAAGAGAGAAAAAGGAATAAAAAGGAGTTGGATGTGTTCTTTTGTTCATCATGCATTGCATTCCTAATGGTGGCATTCGGCTTTTTGCTTGAGCATTATTTGTCACACAAGCTTCCTCGCGACTTACCATTTATCCATTAAAGGCTAAGCTTGCCACCAACAACCTTGTTTTTCCTTTCAGTTGTCACCACTAGCTGATGATGTTGTTCTTGTTGCTGCCCATGATGATGCTGGGTTAAAAGAGATGGACTGAATGTCAAGAAGATCACAATGCAATTGAGAAAGATAGAACGGATTGCATGTTGCTGCAGCAAGGAAAATCAATCTTATCATCATGCTGTAACTCTTCAGTGTACGTGAATGTGTTGGAAGATGACTGAGATGTAATTGAATCACACTGCAGGATCATGAGAACAAAACAATGTGTATTGTAAAATTGTAGGTAGATGGTAGTGTTGAAAACTGCTATTGTACATCATAATACAAGTATGCTAATGAATTCTGTCTGGTGCTGTAACGAGTGCCATCATCATGCCTTGTAACATGTGAGTCGTGATATGGCAATGAACGGCCCAAGCTCCAGGATTAGTCTATTAAAAGAAGATGAGTTTCTTTATCAATAAAGATGCATGATCAAGTTACACACTCACCGTTTGAATTCGGATCTTGGACCATCCACAAAGCTGATCGCCTGGAGTCTTTGGAGGAGGACCAGGTTGTGCAGGATAAACAAAAGAAACATCTCGAGCAAATGCAGGATTCTGATGTGTGCGTAAATCCTTGTCACGTTCATGATTGTATTCACCAGGACCTGAAGCCAAAGTATAATGCACCATGCCATGTGTATGCCATGGATGTCCAATACAAACACCATTGGCAAGTGTCGTAGTCTCAATAACAAGATCAACGATTTCATTGTAGGCTGTCACATAGGCACCCAGATTGGAATTGTAACCATCCACTGCAGATAATGACGAGTTGAGAATGTCGAGTCGTTCATAATGCGATTGCTTCATAATGCGATTGAGAATAGGTGCATACGTCGACTCTTCATATAAACGATCATTCAAGAACCAGCGTGTAGTGTTGTCAGGCATCACTTTTTCTGATGGTCGAATCACCACTGTACGATCAGGTGGTCCACTGATATCAACACCTTGTCCATCAATTGGCTCCAAATGTGGAAAGATCCATTCTGATTCAGCTGCTGGTACATGTAAAAGTGTCGTATGAGTAGCTGACATTGCTGTATCCGCTGGTGTTGCAATGGCTGATTGGTGTTGCTGACACTTGTCTGTGTATCTTAGAATGGCCCGTCCATTACCAGAGGAGACTGCTACATAGCGTGGAGCTGAATTGATAAAGAAGCTTTCACCATCCTTTGCATCCAATGTATGTAGTAAAACTGACATGCGTTGACCAGGTGCAACTTCCAAGTGAGACACATTGTATGGCTTGACAAGGTTGCCATCGACTTCAATCACAGTGAAATTGTGTTGATAGATGTTGAGACTAAGCACTAAACAATCCTTCTTTTAGCATGATCTTGTAGAGATTGTCTTTTGTATCTTACCAGCAGCAGTGACACCACCAATGAGACGAAGTCGATAAACAGAATTGGGTTCCACATCGATCACTGAATAACCAGGACATTCACTGTCACTTTTACTTGGATTATAGACTGTACGTCCATTGAACAAGTAACTATCAGCAAGTGCGATGCCTCTGTAGCTTGTACCAAGTGTATATGCCATACGATCCTCATCAGACATATGCCAATATTCAGATAACAGCAGCACGCGTTCGTCGTCATATTCATAAGGTCCATCCTTGAGCTTCTTCTTGTTGTCACACTCGTCAGTAGGCCATGCTTCTTCTGAATCGTATACAATAAAAGGACCAATGATAGTGTCGTCACCAAGTCCAACATGGGCGTGATAGTGGTAGGTGCCAGATTGGTTGACGACTTGGAATCGTTGGTGATATTCCTCCCCTGGCTTGATGGGTTCTTGTGTTATTCCAGGTACACCATCGGCTTCGCAGGTACCCAATTGAAGAATGCCGTGATAGTGTATTGTTGTGCTTTGGTTGGAGTCAATGTGGTTGCGGATAATGATATGGACATGGTCGTTCTTTGTAACTTGAATAGGAGGAGCTGGAAATTGACCATTGACCAAGAGATGTGTATAGCTTTCATTGTGACAGTCTGGGTTAATCTTTTCGGATGTGATATTGAGCTCAAATGTCCTTGTCTTGCCACCATGAGCCCATGCTGCATGATGGCATGAAATCAAGCATATCAATGATATCAAAAGAGTGACAAGATGCATAAAGATCTATAAGATGCTCATTCCCCCATACAACATCATCTTTTTATAACAATTCTTTGATCCCGTATTTCGGACATGGTTCGATTTTCGAATCAACGCAAGATAATAAATTAACTTGTTCTTATTAAGCAACTGCCTATTGTTTTGAATTGGGAATCAAGTCTAATACAAGCTTTACATCAGCTAACTATCTTCAAGTAGCCTGTATACCCATCATCCTAGCCACTACAATGAGCTATAAACTTGATACCAACATGTCCATCACATCAGTCACTGGAGTACGATTGGCAATCTATTGTTTACTAGTTCCAAATAGAATATGATGACCCTGGATTGCCCTTGTTGTCAGGGTATATGGTATGCATTCATCTTGCTATCTTAGCATGGGCTGCAGATGCATTTACTTTAACGATCTTTCTACAAGATGAATCTTGCCAAAAGCGGGTTTCTGCTATTATTCCGATCTATAAGGACATGATGATGACATGTTGTCAGTAGCGTCAAAGATACATGCTATCGCTGTTACATTCATTTGTTGTTGTTCCACCTGTCAAATTATAGCTTTCAACATGACATGTGCAACTAGTAATAAATAGCTTGTCATTGAAGACATACACGTATATAGTAACTGATTTGGTTAATCATCCTGCATAGGTACTTGAAGCTTGCTTATTACATGATCCTCTTCTGTGCTATAGACAACGGTAGTCTATATCAGCCCAGTTGCATTCTATAAAAGGGTCATGGAGATCATCCCGAAAGGCTCAGACGATATAAAAGCTCAATACATGTGAAACAGGAATCACACAGGTAGATGCGATATAGCATATTAGTCTTCGGATATCATACGTCTTGTTATTTGCGCATTATGCATTCTTTTTTCCGGTGATGATCATCAGGCATCCTTATATTACATGAAATCTCTCGTATACACTTTCAGCAGCTAAAGCTCTTTTCTATTGCACACAATAGCACCAATCCGTGCTGCTTTAACAAACATGGAAGACAATTCCAAGAGTGTTGATGCTCAATGAATTCAGAAGATTACATCTTACAGCATGTGAAAAGACTTGTAGGCTATGATGACAACAAGTGCTAGTAAACAATGAGTGAATTTATCAGATGATGCATGACACTGTGTGATGGTATGCTCTGCAATCGCATGGCATAAGTAAACAGCCATACTGTAATAGGTACTTTCACGCCTGTGCCTGGGGTTGGTCACATTACCACGTAGCTAGAAAGACATCTAAATACGTTGTATGTGTCTATATCCCACGCTTTTGTAATACTGGTAAGTCTGGTGACTGAAAGATCCACACCATATTTGTAAACGTCATTGGTGGATCAGCTATTCCTCTATATGGATAAAAACCTTAGGGGTTTGCATTCATTCTACAAGTCCATTGATATGGGTAGTGTGCCAAATTGCATGATAAAAGTCGTACAACATTTGGATGTGCAGCTTAATGAAACCGATACAGCAAATGTTTTATTGTTGTTACATATGTAAACTACATTTCTTCTATCCAAGAGCTATAGCGTGTCATTGGAGTGTCTTGGGATGGGTATAGAGTTGCGTATTGTTACGTCTTGAAGAAGGATCACAAGCAGTCTACTCTATGGAGTAAAGTGAGTCATTGGCCAAGTCCAAACTGGTGGCATTGACAAGTATTTAGTGCCATACATAGCAGTTGTTGTTACAATGTGCACTGGACAAGGATCATTCTTGTGTCCCATTAGTCGTCATTGTTATATAATCATCACTTGAAAAGCTTTGAAACACTTTATCATCCTGGATTGTATCAGAAAAACACGTTTACAATGTATGTTGCCCTGGTAATGTGCATATTTAGTAATTGAGAAGAAAAGGGAAAAGGGGGGAGAGGAGGTCCAAAAAGAGAATTGAACTGCAGTGTGCAAGAAATGTTTTTCTTTGCCTCTTTTCTTCCATACTTCCGTCTGGAAGCACTTGATCTCGACTCGATTGCCAACTTATGCAATACTTTGATTCCCTGGCTCTCTCCAACTTGTTCACCAAAGTAGTACCTAACGGCGGCAGAGTGTCGTTTGCCATTGCTTTCTGCGTCGCTCAATACCCATCCGATACAACAGAAGGAGGCTAATTTCAACAAACCCAACGTTCCTCTTTTATACATTTCACTTTCCAACTGACTCTCTTGTTTCTTTCTCTTTCTTTCTCTCTCTCTATTCCTTGTTCTTCTTTCACTCTTTTTTTGATCAACAACAACACTAGCAAACCATGGTCAGCCCCTATCATCGCTCTGATTCACCCCTGGGACGCATGATTTCTTTGATCGAGACCCCTGGCTCACCCCTTCGTTTCCTTATTCTTGATTGTCCCACTGAATCAACATTACCCTATTATCTCGACGAGTTTAAGCGATTTAATGTCACTACAGTTGTACGATGCTGTCAACAAACCTACAATGCCAATCGTCTAAGTGATCAAGGTATCCAAGTACTTGATATGCCATTCAAAGACGGAGGTGCAGTAAGTGTTATTTTTGCAATAGGATTCCCTTTTCTGGTAGTTACTGATATACTTTGCACGAGTTTAGCCACCTCCGACAGTGGTGCGAGATTGGTTGGCTCTTATCGATCGCGAATCCACCAGAGCTACAAATCATCCTGAAGATACTCCTCCAACTGTTGCAGTACATTGTGTAGCTGGTTTAGGAAGGTAATTGTGATATCCTAACTGAGAAGAAAAGAACATGTATTCATTGTATTCTTTATAGAGCTCCTGTTTTAGTGGCTATTGCTCTTATTGAATTTGGTATGGAGCCATTGGATGCTGTTGAATACGTGAGAAGAAAGCGTAGAGGAGCCTTTAACAAACCACAGATCTCTTACTTGGTATGTTTATTTATCCATGTCTCTTCTTTTTACTTATATTTCGATTAGGATACATACAAACGATCATTGAAACCAAAGGCTAATTCTGGTACATCACTCAAGTTCTCTTTGGGAAAGATGTTTCGATTTGGAGGCAGCGGCAACAAGAAACAGCAGGAAACAGTAGTTACCCATTGAATACATGGTAGATCATTGATCTTTATTGAACCCTTTTTGTTATCAATACACAACATGTTTTGGATTATACATCATCTTTCATTGTTCGTTTATATACAAATTGTCATCCGGCTTACACCGTGCACTGTGTAACTGTAACGGTAATACACCCTTTACTTATCATATCACACATCTCGGACCAATGGCGGTAATGTCTTTACCAGCCACAGTAGTACACGCCCTTTTATGTCGATCCTTTCAACCCCATAATAAACATCCGGTTGTTGTTTTCTCGTCATTTGTATCAATAAGACATTGGCTTAAGAGAGTGTTTCAAGGCATTGTTTTAAAGATAAACACATCTGCTGAAAGGATCCCCATAATAGTAGTCATACAGGAAGCTTGATGAAATGACATTCAGGCATATAAGGAACATGTATCAGCAGACGTTATCAAAAGGATCACAACAAGGATACTTAACATGGTACAAGAGAGCATATGCTTCCAGCAAATCATCCATGTTGGCGTATATTCTTGAAGCTGCCGACATCACCATATGATTCAATAAAGGAAGTAAAGATGTTGACACTGTCGCTTATTATTGATTGCTGATATGAGCACGAGGAGCAGGGCAATAAACTTCATGATCCATTTGAGTAATGATCCACCAACGTATAATACAAGAGACACAGTTGACCATAACACCAGTGGGACAATACTTTGTCGACCAAAGCTTTGTGATAGTGGATAAAGCTTGATTTCTTCCTTGATCCAGATATGTCCTTCTAATGAACGAGTGTTGGCACTGTACTTCCAATGTAAAGCAGCAATCCTTACAGTAGTCATATCCACGACATGATCATATATAGCTTGGAGAGGCACGATCCAAATTGCTGTGGAATGATCCACTAAAGACATACACTGTTAATAGATGTCCTTCACAGTAATGAATCAACCAATGCCAGACAACGAGATGATTGAATAACGCTGATACAAGTAGCTTGCACTTGAGTCAAAGGAGTCCAATACTGGTACACTATTTGCTTCAACGTTCACTGAAAAGTATATCCATTGGTCCTGACACGCCATTGACCCACCCATCGTGTGATGCGCACCATTGACGTTGTGAATTGAGGAAGAAATAGCTTTTCATGGTTGCAGTGTGTAACACAAGTTGGACCTGGCTTATTTTGCGAAGGAAAGGTGGTGTAGTGCAGCTTTGGTTCCTCGATTGCCTCTGGTATTATGCAGATCCCCGCCGACCAATCCTTATTTCCTTGTTGATACACTACTCTAGCTAATTGCCTTGTACCAATAAACGCGTATAAACATGTTCGCTTTGTCTTCGTTATAGCTTTGATTCACTGTATCTTGCTGTACTTGATATCCCTGATGTCTGTGCACATCCATTGATGGTTATGTAAAGGAGCTTGTGATCTCCAAACACAAAGCGATTAGTGATTCATGCTAGCCTTTATCCTTGAATGGGCTTACATGACTTAATGGCAAAGAATACTCTGATCTTGTGATCATGGTAGATGAACATTCACTTTCTTGTACATTAATGGAGTCATTGTGCAACCTATCAATCATGTGTAACCATTCCAGTAAGTCTTGACGTATTATGCACAATCAGCGTCGCATGCATATTACATGTTATCATTCAGATGTTTTGACAAGCGTATACGTTGTGTTGCAGCTTATAGCACTTGATGAATCACTTTGTCCTTAGGCTCGTCATGCCCATAGCTATCTTTAGAGTGCTTCCATCGTCCTGATCCAGCACCAAAAGCCCTTTATGTTAGCACAAAAAAATGCAGGTTGTAGAATACTTTCTAGATAGTCATCCTTATATCCAACACCTTCAATCAATCGCAATGCCGAAACGAACACTGAAAAAGTCACGTGACCCAGAACGAAAAAAGTAGAAAAAGGTATACAAAGCTCATTTCAAGCTATTGTTAATTAATCGAGGCTACCAGGGGTCGAACCTGGAATCTCCTGATTCGTAGTCAGGCGCCTTATCCATTTGGCCATAGCCCCTCGACTTATTTTTTGATTTTGGATGCGCATGATAGGTAATAAAATTTCCATACAAAGAAGGTAAACAAAACGCAATGTTGTTTGGTGTCATTCAATAGAGAAAACAGTGCTAAATGCAATGCTAAAGACGGAGAAGTGTTTGGGAGGATGGATGTCAAGTAATTTGGTGCTAAATGTGGGCTGAGCTTTTCAAAAGTCCATATTCAAGGTCAGACAGTCACCCAGCAGATGCAGGCTGTCATTGTTCATAGATGTCATGGGTGTATAGAATCATACGCAGTTATGTTTGATGTGATATAATACCAAGTGACAATAGCAACCAATATCATTGTTCTCCATCATCATAGTCAGAGGTTCATTGTAAAGTAGTCAGAGCGAAATAGGTATATTAGGTGTAAAAAATCATAAAGATGATCCTTCATTTTATCTTTAAGATAATATCTATATACTAATGATGCTGAACATAAGGATAACAGATGTATTCTTCATCACGATCATGTCGCCCAAGTTGTATCATTTGTCCATGTATGCGTATGCTTCCTTTATCCATCTGAAAAATATCATATTTCTACCATCGTCTATTGCCAAATCGTCCACCACTACCGCCTGGTCGTCTGTTTCCTTGTCCTCTGGGTGCATTGCCACCTCGTTGTTGCTGGACACCAGGTTGTCGACTAAAATGAGCAATCAAACGTTCCTTGATCCACTCTGTGTTCTTTGGACTATAGCTCTAATGATATAACCATGTCAATAAAGAATAGGATGTCCATGTTTCCCTGAATGCTTACTCTTTGGGATGGCTCAAAAACCAATGCGACAAACTCCTTGTGAGCATCAATGAATTGGAAAAGATCCTCTGCTCTATAAGATACACAAGGTCAATGCACTTGTAGCTCACTTTCCTCCATTTGCTCACCTGTATTGGATTTGACCGAGTCTTGGGTTTTGTTGCTGAAGTTCTTGCTCATACATTCCAGCGATAGCTAACGTGCATGTGTTACTCCAATATACATGTTATGATTCCATCATGTCACGTACCATCCATGGCTGCAGCCACTGTTTCAAAGTCGCTGGTGATAAAGAGTGTCAGACAATACCTGCTTGATATATTACCAGTGCTCGTATTGCACTTACTAGTATGTGCGAGATCTACAAAAAGGAGGAAGGGTGCATTTAGACGACGCGTTGCGAAACCAAAAGCGACAACGGATCGTACCGCGGTTGCTGATCGGGTTGAATCAAAAGTATCGTATGTGTCGTCTATAAAGCAGCAGGTTTAGAAGGAAACCTGGTGATGGTTGACTTGAACGTACCATGAGTAAGTGGAGTATATGGGTGGAAGGAAAAAGAGCAACTCACTGGCACAGCCAGACTTGGCGGAGCAAAAAACTACGACCAAAAGGTGTCATGTGATCTGCATGAGCCCCTATACACTCTTTCTTGGTCTATTGACTATAAGCATAGTACTTTTTAGTGAATAGTATACTGAGCAACTAGATCTTACGCATGTCATCTGATATATAGTTTATATTCACCCGTTTCCTCTCAACAAGTAGTCATAAAAGTAAAAGAAAAAGAGACTGGAATGTAACATATGAGTCTTAGTACATGTGTGGATGATGAATAATAGGATATAGTCTTGAATTCTGGTTTCTATTAGCCATCAACAAGATTGATTCTACACTAAGTAGTCGTAAAGCTAGTCCTACAGCTGCTTATTACCACGATTTGAAACTCGACATGTACATTATCAATATAGAATAGCATTGAATCTACATACCAAACTACAGGCATTGAGAATATATTGCCATGACAGCCGACTGAACGCTGTTGATGATAGTAGTACTGTGTTGGCTGCATATTAGATATACCATTTGATGTTAAAACGACTCTGTTTGGTACAAGCCCAGTCATTTAAATGGTAGCACATTACAAGTGTACAAGAAGCTTTCATGTTAAGCACGGTCTGAAAGCAAACAGAATTAAAAGCAATGATGCAATATAAACTTAACGTGAAGCAACAATGCTTTTTATACAGCGTGATATAGTGTAATGATCAAATGTGTCATTGAAGAGGAAAGTGTCATGCATAAATATGATACCAAGGCACGTTGCATGATTGGACAACCAAGTGGCTTGTAGTGGGAGGAGGAGTTGAGCTGGGTTAACAGGCTGATTTTTCTCTTTCCTTGAGTTTCTCTTTCAACAGCAACAGCTATGCTTCGCACAGTGTAAGCAACCTTTACACATTGGTCCTTGTCAACAGTCCATTAACCACTCTACCTATTGCAGTAAACCCAAAAACGCACGTTCCAAACGTTTTCTCAAGAATCGCGAGGCAAAAGTCACTGAGAATCCCAAGACAGCCCTGTTTGTAAGAGGATCTACGACCAGTCAAGTAGTGACCGATGCGCTCAAGGATCTGGTAAGATCTCGAGTCGTTTATGCTTTGCAACAAGATAGCTAATAGTTGAATGATGATAGTATTCATTGAAGCGTGCCAACAGTGTTTATTTTGGCAAAAAGAATGAGATCAAGCCATTTGAAGATGAGACCAAGCTCGAGTTTCTTTCACGCAAGAATGATGCCGCTTTCCTGGTGATTGGCAGCCACTCCAAGAAACGACCACACAACTTGACATTTGTTCGCATGTTTGATTATCAAATCCTCGACATGTACGAGTTGGGTATTCAAGAATCGACATTTTTAAGCGAGATCAAAGGACCTAAATGCTCATTGGGTATCAAGCCATTGATGGTGTTTAATGGTGAGCGATTTGACAATGATGAGACATACAAGAATATCAAGAACTATATGGTCGACTTTTTCAATGGCGAAGTGGTGGATTCAGTCAATTTGGGTGGTCTTGAATATGTCATGAGCTGGACTGCTACACCTGATGATCGTATCTTGTTGCGAACATACCTTATTCAAATGAAGAAGAGTGGCACAAAGACTCCTCGTGTTGAATTGGAAGAGATGGGTCCCCACATGACTTTTGTGATTCGACGTACTGAAGCTCCCAAGGCTGATCTATGGAAGAAGGCTATTCAGGTTCCCAAGGAACTCAAGGTATGTACATGGGATGATGATGTATATAGGAGGAGACTAATGATTGGTATAGCAAAAGAAGGAAAAGAACAAGGAACGTGATGACTTGGGTGATCAATATGGTCGTGTCCATCTTGGCAAGCAAGACTTTAACAAATTGCAGACAAGAAAGATGAAGGGTCTAAAGAGGAAACGAACTGAGGATGGCGACAATGAAGATGATGGCGATGATGATGATGATGAGCCAATGGCAGAAGACGTTTAGAACAACACATTCATCCTATATAACTTATATACACATGTACACTTTTTCGACAACGCACACACACATTCACACAACAACAACAACAACAATCCATTTTGCTTCCATATGCACATTCCCCTCCATCATCACCATCAACATTTTTAACACAATACATGCTGTTCATACTTTATAATTGAGACTTTCTCATCACATTAATGCTTGTATTACGCATTGGAATAGAATGTGATTTAAAGGTATAACAAAGGAAGAATCAAAAAGACAATGAAAAGGGGAATCATTGATTGTGGGACACTGGAAGACGCTGAGTTAGGAGTAGGAGTAGCAGTAGCCGACTGGGAAGAAGAAGCCGATGAAGAAGAAGCCATTGAAGAAGCGGATGCTACTGCTGATGAAGAAGCTGTTGCTGGTAGAGCAGATGAAGGTACGCTTGTAGGCCAATGGGTTTGAATGCAATGGGTGTAGCATGAATTGTCGCGACAATTTTGGATACAATCATTAGCCGATGTCACTACATCATAGTTTATACGTCAGTCTATCACCTTATCACGATAATGTCAACAAATACATACCACAAGCAGCGAGACAGGCAGTATCGGATGGTGCACAGTCGCAAGCAGCTTGAGCAATGGCAATGAAAAGAGCAAAGCAAAGTGTCGTAGTAAGAGAGAACTTCATTGAAAGTAGGAAGAAGGAAGAGAAAGATGATGAGAAAAGCGTTCCTTGTGTGCTTCTTTATATACTGTTGCAATTGCCCTTTTTCGACGACCTTCCGTGACCCGGTAGAATCACTGATGATGTTTTCCCTGTAAAGCGGATGGTCAAATCAGCTCTTGGCATAACAACACCCGTCGCGATAGACAAGGTTTTTCCTTTTCATCATTGTGTTGCACATGTATCGGGGATACTGATGCGGTCCATTGTCTGTTGAAATGCATTGCATCGAGTGATAAAATTAGCATCATACATCATGATAAAGAAATCACGAACAAGGGTTCCCAATTATCATTATGATGTGATTAGGTAGTGTATACAACAGCCGAATCAACATGCTTTTATGTTTTTGTTTTGTATTCACTTGTTTATGGGTGAAATGGCGACTCATGATATCAAATCCAATAGAGTGATAGGGTGCAATATGTAAGAAAGACCACATGGTCACGTTGTCACTTGCATGAAAGTGACAGGAAAGGTGGTAGTATAATCAATGTGCATGTCCGGGTGATGGGGTCCAAAAGAAATGGTGGTGTTCCATGTTGTCCAACATCACATGAATGAATCAAAATACCATTTGTAGATGTTTCTCCTAGTTCTCTATCAAAACAAAGAGTGGTCGTGTGGATTTGCATGTAATCGGAAGTATGAGTTGACCTGGAATTCTGATTGGGTGAACTGCTTTCCACTATAACCTGCCATTCCACCTTACTTCCTACACTTCTATTTTCCCTTTTGACCAGCCCAACTTTTGCTGCGTAGACACACATTCAATGGTAAGCGTCGTTTATTCTTTCAATTCTATTTCTATTGCTAATACAACTTTCAAAAGTGTTCTTGGCTGACTTGACAACGACGTTGCTATGTCCATCTTGGTCCATTGAAGCTGCAGCTCATCCTCTCCAATCTTGACCCTTGCTTGTCTTGTGCAGCATGGTAGAAAGGGGCGTGATGGCACTCCTTTGATGGCTAGATGCGAGCAAGAACTGCATATACAAGGTGATGTAAATATACAAGTGATTGAAGATAGCTTTTGATGCACTGTAGAACTTTTTCCTCTTTGTATATATCTTACGACTGAACATGCCGACAAAAACAATACATGATACATCTTTCTCGCTACGAGTATGTACGCAACTCACTCAATGCTATACAAGTGTCTAATTCATTATCACATATTCAGTCCAACATTGTATCCCATTTTTCTTGCATCCTCTCAGTCTTTGGGGTGATGGCGACTGTTTACCTTTCGTTGTTGAAACGTAACGACTGCTCTCTCCTTTGGCAACATGAGCGTGAGCTACAAAAACTTTTAGTAGTATTTCAAAAGGTGAGCACCATTCCTTTGTCAATATGAGATGCAATTTATATCTAATCCAGTCGCCAAGTGTGATTGTACATATGCAAAAGTCTTTCAATTCTTCTTGAATCCTCTCAGCCTTAGGGGCGGTGGCGACTGTTTACCTTTCTTTATGAAACGTACGAACGACTGCTCTCTCCTTTGGCAATATGGGCGTGATTCAGAAAAAGTTGATTGCTTGTATCCCTTTTTTCCAGCCTGCAAATTATCTTTCTATCCACTGCATTCTTGTGCTCAATACACCTTTGTATTCAATTTCATTCATTGTCAATCAATATAAGCTGTTCATTGTTTGTTAAAGTGCTTTTCTTTAAAAGTTGTATATTGATTTGGATACGATGGTACGCTATGAGTAAAGGAAAGGAGATGCTACAGTCTTTATACACACAATGAAAACAAGGTGTTTACGTTTCCTGGATCTTAATGAAGTAAGGATGTGGTAGTGGATGAAGATGGGGAAACAAAGCTGGTGGTATAGTGTATCATCTGCTCCGGATATAAAACTGACTGCCACAGTATCACTTGCTCCAAGTTTCTCAATAGTAAGCAACATCAACTCTTTAGCTGAATAGATCAATTGTAAGATAGGCGTCAATTGCTTGGACATAAAGTCAGGTGATATAGGGAAGCAGTTATATCACCACCATGTAGGCTGGACCAATATCATTTCCAATAAAGACGATGGGAGTCAAAACCACGTTGGCAGATGCATCACGAGAGGAAGCTACATCAAAAGAGCTGAGTATGTTGTTCATCAGTCGTTTATAGGAAGATGATTACACTTACCTTATTTCAAGAGTCAAATAGGATGACAATCAATCAAGAGATTGGATGAAGGAATAGATATGTGGAAGATGACGATGCATGACAACATCCCCTTTTATTTGTGAATGGTGGGGATATAACGGCTTCTGTGCTTTATTTGACATTGATAGGTGATTTACGTTTCCTGGATGAAGTAGAGGATGTAGTAGTGGATGAAGATGGGGAAACAAAAGCCGGTGGTATAGGCGTATCATCTGCTCCGGATATAAAACTGACAGGCACAGTATCACTTGCTCGAAGTTTCTCAATGGTATGCAACATCAACTCTTTAGCTGAATAGATCAATTGTAAGATAGGTGTCAATTGCTTGGACATAAAGTCAGGTGATATAGGAAACGCGTAGCGATCTGTTCTTGAAAGACGACATACATATCCACAAGGTATATCCATGACCAGCATTGATATCTGTAAACCTAGAAAAGATATCAGTAAGAATCTTTGCATGAATAGAGAGTAACCTACCTGATATGATAAATCCAATGGTATTAATGTCATGTCGATTCTGTGGTGCTACTGCCACCAGGCGTAAAAGCATATTCTTCAATTCTTTGGGTATCTTGAGCACGCTTTCCTTGATTTCCTTTGTCCCACTTGGCCCATCATCATTCAATCCTGCCTCTGTGCATCCTAGTTCCAAGGTGTCATAGGAAAAGATCATGTCTGGCTTCTTTCCTCGTCGTCGTCTTCGCATACTTGTAATACCAGCTGCTTGTCTATCACTGTTTCTTCTTTCAATCGATGCTTTACTATCAATACCACTATCACAAATATATATCAGCATTCGTATATACTTTTACTTTATCTTACCTAAAGATCTTTATCCTAGCTGGTGATAAGCATGATCGTATCATCCCCCAGACATAGTAGACGTAGTCGGTCTCACTCTCTCGAGTCGTAGGAAAGAAGCCATATGCATACATGCCGACAACATCCATGATTGTCTTTTGAATCCATCGCAGATCACTCTTCTCCAAGCTGAATATTGGACTAGCACGTAACTGCTCATCGATTTCTTCAACTGTGCGCTAGAGTAAAATAAGTCTCATCATCCAAAGAAGCATGTGATATGATGAACATACCATCTTTGAAAAGGTACCAAGGTAAGTCTGAAGATCCTTGGGAAAGCTTGGTATAGATACTGCTTGATAGGATTGGATTTGATGTAGCTCTTGTGATGTAAAGTAAGTCTTCCAGCATGGGTCGGTAGGATCCAAGATCAATGAATGTACAGGACTAGAATACAAGTGATCAATCATCTTTCATCCACACTTAGCGATAGAACCAACGTACTGTTCATATTCGCATTCTAGAGCAAACTTTTGCATTTCCTTTTCCACAGCTTTTCCAGTACTCAGGATCCACATCTTTTCAGGCTGCAAATCATTGTACATTTGTTGAACCTTGTCGATCTCTGCTTTGGAGAGTCTACGAGCCGAATCGTTGCAGGAGGTGGTAGTTGTGGTATGAAAAGTCGTAGTCGTAGTCGTTTCATCTGTCACGCTGCTGGTAGTGTGGTTGGATAATGTCGTTGCACCTGTGTTGTTGCTATTGTTGCGTCGTAGGATAGCAGATAATACAACATTCCATGATGGTGAATCATTCTCCTAAAACAAGCTTCATTCAATCTTGATCCATCCATATCATCCTATCCATCAAAAAACTCACCATGGGTATGCTTAAAGATCTTGCCATCTCAATGATACGACGTGTCCACTGACTCTTAAAGTCACCAAAGTCGATATGTGGTTCATATGTCGATGCAATATAGTCGGCTTCTTCCTTCAGATACCAGCTTAGAGAAATGCTTGTTTGCCCTGAATCGCGCGCATTCAAAAGAGTCGAGCTGATAACTTGAAGGTGTTGGTGACGATCGACAAGACCAAGCAATGTTGGCATAGGATGGTACTCACCTTCTTTGTACTTGATGTTGGGAATGGTCATTGCATAGCTGAAAGAGGAGAACAAGTGAGTTGCATGCAGATACAACTGCCACCAATTCAAGTCAGCCCCTTCCCCCGCTTGACAGCTGGTATCCTTGACACAGTCCACGGTGGCATCATATTTGCTTCTTAGACAAGAATCCACATCAAAGTATTACATACATGGCCCATAGCTACTTGTCGAAGCCACTTGCTGTACCATACAATATACAATAAAAAGGAAGATGCTTCAACGAGAAAGATACATTAGACAGCAAAATGTCCCAATAACACGCGAGTGAAGAACAAGATTTCTTTGTCAACTGTCAGAAAAGCATAAGGTAGAAGATATATGAATTAGACTTGACAGGAGAAAGAGACGTGTGATAATGTCAGTGGCAACACCTTGACTCTTATGCGCATGGATGTGAATGTGTGAATTGCTGTCCGTAAAAGAAAAGAGAGCATTCATCACTATTGACCACTATAGCTGAAGGAGCTAGGACATCCACCACTGAAGAATTAGCCCACCATATAGAAAGGGGAGCTCCTTTGCAAAGATATCCCTCTAGGAACGAGCATGAGATTTTAAGAGTCGATAAGATAATGACACCAGGATTGAATCTGGTACGAAGCGTAATTGAACATGACCAGATTAGGCAAGATGACAACGTTTCCCAGCCAAAAATCTCATCATGGAAACAATGACATCGATCTGTGATGCAAGCAGTGTCACAACAACACTATAAGGTGTGCTGTTGATTGTTTTAGCCAACACACCATACTGCTTGCTTGCGTATCTCGTGAGCTTGAAATGATATACATTCAGCGTGATGTAGATGATCCTTATGTGCCAGGTGGTCTGTATTAGTGCTAGATAACATCGGTGGTACTAGAGACCTGTTGGTGGTAGACAATGAGCCCATGATGACCCCAGTACAAGATACTGCATCATGAACAACACCATATCACTTAAAGACAGTGTATGCAGAGCATCTATCTCGTATGCAATATGCTATAGGTCTCATTTTTGCCACAGGGTTCATAGTGACATGAGACAATGTCTCGACATCTTGCAGAGAAGTTTAATAATGGTACGATGTGCTTTTAATGATCAAAAAACATAAGCTAATTGTTACACAGAAGACATTGCAACCAGGGGTGGATACAAAGGAGTCAGTAAAAGAGGATGGTCTTGTGTGATCCAGACATTCAACAAGGCAAATGTACGACATATCTGCTGAGCCACGTACAGCTGGTATCGCATGAATTGCAGTATATAGTACTTTAACATCTTGCCTTCTTGTGTCACATCGCATTGCTTCGTTGTACGATCTGGAGTATGTTGTCATGCAAAAACATGTGCAAACGTGCCATATCTCATTGATACTGCTGTGGAATCGGATGTAATACAGTATATCTATCAAGCACCTTACTCTATTTGGACTCCTTGGCATCAACACGTGGTGCTGTGATCAGAGATAATCCACTTTTTGATCTTTTATTGTTGTGTACAAGAATGTCAAATTGACTTTAGAGCATTCATAAACGCGACAAGATGACATGGAGTAGAAAGGGATGCTGCTAACATGGTGTGCAAATATGAAGCGCCTTATTACAATAGATTGCACAATTCCGCGGTTTCGGTGATGTTTGATACAAATCATGCGATCAATATGCAACATCTACGCATTGTTGTATTATAAATTAGTTGTGTAGATTCATGCAAGTTACTGTAAAATCATGGGGGAGTGTCTTTATGAGCAATCTAGGTGGTATATGTGATACATGGGCCATGATCGACACGCATAATAACCTTATCAGACAACAAATGTTGAGCCAATGATATGGATTTGAAGTGAATGTTGTCTCTCGTTGTTGACGGGTCCACAAGATGGCATGACTTTAGCGTCACACCAAGTAAAAGAAGCGGTAACAGCCTAAATCAAGTCAATCCGATCACAATAAACAGAGCTCTGGTTGGTTATCATTGTACACAGACTCTTGCAAAGCATGTTAGTCGCATGGAGCGCGCGTGGTAAGGAAATTAATTTACTCGATCTTTGAATGTAGTACCAAAACTTTGAATCTAACCAGTGAAAAGTGGGCTTGGATATGGCATATCCTGTCACAAATGGATCTGGGAAAAGTGAGCTTGTATATAGAAAGGTTGGTGGCGCGTGTCGGTCATACCTATAGTAGAATTTGGTAGTCGAGACCTTGAAGAAAAAGTGGGTTGATATGATCACAGATCTACATTAGAAACAAGCATCAAGGTAGTTTCTGTCAAGTGCTAATAAGAATGTTATAATGATAGCTTTTAATGATGCAAACAAGTCTAAAACTGGGGGCTGGGTGACTCGAGATCAATTTACGAGTGATGATGTGATGCAAGCTTATTTACAAATGAAGGACACACAACGCGGGGATGGTAATGAAAAGGGTTGTACACGATCAATTCTTGATTTGGTAGTGTTGCTTGTCTTCACTATGAGATGCCAAAGATGCTTTCTCGTTATCGGATGCCGTTTTAGCTGTCACCTTGTTGCAATTCATTAGTTGAGCGTACTTGAGCGAAACCAGATCTTTGACAATGGACATGACATTATCAGTTATGTCTAAGCCGACTAATCCAAGTCGCTCAAATGCTGGGATTCTTACCGATGCACAGTTGGATTGCAAAAGAAAAGATTGAATCAAGGGTGTCCTGAGTACAAGATGATGCATTGCAGGGTATGGATGCTTGGTAATAGCAGTGGTATTTTGGTGTTGGGTATCTTGATCAATAGTTCTATCAACTTGAAGCGTTGCTAGCTGCGGACAGGATGATAATAAGGCTTCAACACTATCCTTTACTGTCATTGATGCCTGTTCAGTGTCTCCAGCTGTAGCCAAGTGTAATTCTTCAAGATTTGGCAAGCCAAGTGCGCCCACTTGAGCCAACAATTGAGCATTGACAAGTCGAGTATCACAATCCAGTCGTAAATGCTTGATTGTCTTGTGATGCTTGGAAAAGATGCTGTATAAATCATCTGGATTGCCTTGTGCATGCCATCCAGTCACTACAAGTGTCTCTAGACCATAACGATCCTTTGATGCTGAATGCATGTGTAGTTGTTGTTGTTGGAAACGTCGAGAAGAACGTGAATCATTGTGCTTGACGATACAAGTCTTAAGCATAGGACATGATAGACTAGCTTGTCGTATAATAGCACCATGATTGATATAGTCATCAGCATCAAGTGCAAGATGATTCAATTGTGGACATCGTCTAATGATATCCATAAGAAGATGATGATCTTGCTTGTTTCTCCAAGGATAGTCCATTGATAGCTCCAATCGAGTCATGGCAAAAGGAAAAGCTAGCTGAAGGGGTCGTCTTGAAGAGCTACACGTATTGTTGGGTGTGGGAGCACGACGTGTAGTACGTCCTCGCCATGCAGGGTTCACTTGAATAATCACATGTTCAAGATCGATACAACTTTCAAGTACAGTGGTCAGCAGATCACTTTTAGATGCAGGAGGATCATATATAGTGACACGTTTAAGGTGTGGAGTGATGCATTGGATTGCAGCTGCCAGTGATAACAAAAGAGTCTCTAGTTGTGTGTCATCAAGGAAGGACTGATCTTTAAAATCCAAATCTATGTAGAAGATTAGTTACTCCTTTTTTGTATCTCCACACATAATTGCTTCATGATAACCTACATAAGGATTGGACAGCTGAGCTTTTCATGTAGAAAAGGAGATGAATCCAAGTGTACATGTCGGTACAAGTGTCCACAGATGAAACATTAAGCCTGAGCTCATTGAAATGTGTATCAGTCGATGGATCGTAAAGTCGTGGCATGTATGTTTCAGGATAACGAGTGGCGAATGTCTCCCACAGTACAGGCCAGTCTAGAATGTTGTAACACCATTGTCGACAAACTCCCATGCAAGTAAAGAGATCACGTAAGTCAAGGTGCTCAAAAATCATCATCGTAATGTCATATGGTAAGCGTTCATTGGTGTTGTATCCTCCAGTATTATTGGGTGATCTTAATTGTAGACGTGTTGTTGCCTGATATCCAGATCGAAGTAGGCGATAGTATACGTTATCATGTGGTACTTGAGCAAGTGCTTGCTGATATATCTTCAATGCATCATTCAATTGATTTTGTTGACAATAGTGACGAGCCAAAAACAAGTATCCATCAGGCATATAAGGATAAGTGTGGATGTGCGCACGAGCCACGTCAACATGGTCACGATGGCAATTTTTGTCAACGATATAAGGGAGTTGATTTCCAGATGTCAGAGAGGGAAATAGAGTAGAAGCAATAGCCGCCCACATAAGAGTCACAATAGATGAAGAAAAGGAGAAAGAAAGAGAGCAGGAATGTTCTGCAGAGTGAGTTAATATAAGAAACGGACAATGCACCCCTTATTACCTTTTATGGCGTTTCCGCCCATGCGTGACCAAAAAGACGTGACAGCATAAAGTTGCAACATGTGATACCCTACTACTACAGGTTTCTCTCCCACCTATTCAGAGTTATAGACTACTTCTTAACACCCCCCAACATTCCATGAGAAGAAGAGTGGCTGAATTGTCGATCTCCTTGTGCTCAGCATCCGAGTTGGCGGTTCTCATTCTCACGCCATTTACTTTTACTTTCATTTTGACAGTAATTCTTAAGAGCAAACAAGCACTGAAAGTCATCATGACGAGGTAAGCTTATATAGCACATTTCTGAATATCATTCAAGCAAAAATCCAAGCTTGTCATACTACATCCAATACTGGAATTTCTGGTATGACTATAACAATGAAGCCAAACAATGAGCCTTCTTATCATTTTACTGCTTATATCCCACTTTCATGTCAGTCTCGCATATTCAACACTTTTGCATTGTCAGCACCAGCGTATACGTATAGGAGCTGTGTGTTGCATATGCCAGATTTGTTTCTCAGCAGGAAGTACTCCTACGCTTCTAAAGCAATTTGTTGACAACCTGCACGTCTTTATTCACTTCCGACAACTCGATCCACACTCATGTTTCGAAGAGCTTGCCATTTGCACTGCCGTGCTCGTTTTCCAGTGTACAGTCGTCACTTTGCGTCAAGGTAAGCTTGTGGTGCCGTGGGCGATGCGTAGATCCTATTCTTATTGCTGTTTTCTATTACACAAACACTAGATCGGGAACAAGATCGCTGGACGATCGTACAAGAAAGCTTGTTGAAGAAGTCAAGAATCTTGAATACAAGGTGGAATCTCAAAAGAAAAGAGTAAGTATAGACTTTTATGCTATTGTAGCAGAGAAAGCTGATGATTCTTTACTGCATAATGATGTATTAGCAAGAAGCCATGGCTCTTTTAGACAAGCTCGAGAAGTCTGATGCTAGTGTTCCTGCTATTGCTGAAGCCGAAGAGATATACGCACAACTTTCAGCTGAGCCAGTATCCCCTGTACGAAGAATGGTGGAACCAGACTATCTTGAAAAGTTGCGTGTCAAATTCTTGGATACCCGACCATCATTGCAGAGTGAAGCTAGCCAGGAACGAGACGATGCATTGGTCAACCAGGATCAAACAACATCATCATTGACTAGTCAAGATTATGAGCAACTTGTCTATGTGAATGTAAGTCATTAGACGGAATGAGACTTCAAGATATTCATGTATATGTAGGCACTGGCAAAACGGCCCAAAGAAGCTGAGAAAGCATTACAATTGATGGAAGTGAGTATACATTATACTTTGCTGTTATAATCAATGTTACTAACATGACTGTAACACACAGGAGAATGGACATCCACTCACTGTGAAAGCCTACAATCACTTACTGGATGCGTACGCCAACACGCGGGATCTAGATGGTGCAATTGATGTGTTCAAGCGAATCAAAGCCGACGAGATTACACCCGACATTTACACCTATTCAACACTTATCAAAGCACATATCCAAGGTGCCCGATTGAATGATGCATTCCTTATATTCGACCAATTGAAGCAAGCAGGTTTAATACCAACACAGGTAACATTCTTGAATTATCTGATGCAACTAGTAGTACAAAGTTCTCACATGGTAACTTTATATCTGTAGCCTATATTTGCCAATCTCATCAGTGGATGTATCAAGTCAAACCAGACTGAAAGAGCTTGGGAAGTCTTTGATTCAATGCGTTTATCATATCACCAACCGGATGAAGTGACATTCACTCTTATGCTGCATGCATGTGCCAAGGTATAGTACAACTCTCCATATATATCATTGGGGATCAGGAGTCTAATTTGATTTGCTATTGTAGCGTGGTGAAGTGGAGCGTGCTCTTAACGTCTTTGAAGATATGGTTGGAAGCAGTCTTTATCCCACGGATGTCACATTCAATGTGCTTATCAATGCATGCGCCAAACGTCCTGATTATTTCGACACTGCCTTTGATCTCTTGCACCAAATGCAAAACATTTATGGATTCCAGCCTGATCGCATCACCTACAATACCCTTCTCAGTGCTTGTGCAAGAAAGAAACATCTGGAAAGAGCACGTGACATTTTCCAAATCATGATGTATGATGCCAAGGAGCAAGGTCCTGATTCCATGTTGACACCTGATCATCACACCTTTACCAATCTCTTTATGAGTTATGCCAGTTATGATCCATTGCCAGCTAAAAAGAAGCAACAACAACCTGATCAACAACAACAAGATGCACTTGTGGAACATTCATTAATATCCAGCACGCTTCCTGAAAGAAGATCTGAAGTGGTTCAAGAAGCCAAAAAGCTCTTTGATTTCATTACTGCCAACAAGAGCTGTGACATGACAAGTGGGTTGCTTTCTTCGTATCTATCAGTACATATCATGCAAAGGCAGCACAATGACGTGGTTGACATCTATCTCAATGCTTTTGACAAGTATGGTGTTGAAAGGACAGCTCTGACGTATTCAATGATGCTTCAATTCTGTTACAACACGCGTAATACTGAGATGGCATGGCGAGTATGGGAAGATTATCAAGACTTTTTGGAGCAACGACAGGCATTGCCACCACAAGAAACGATATCCAGGCAAATCAAAGAAGGATGGACACCTGATCAGCAAAAACAATCAGCTCTATTGATGATCAATACACTTGCTCGGTAAGTATTCATGATATGTGGATGATGTCCATTTACTGATAAACATGTGGATATAGTGGCAATGACTTTAAGAACGCACTTTTATTACTTGAAACACAATTCCAAAAGGATGAACGACCGACACTGAAACAACTGACAACAATGTACAACAAATGCATTCAGCTAGAAGATCAAGAAGCTTTGGCACAACTTAAAAAGTTATGTTCACAAGAACGTAAATACAAGCCAACAGATTGGCGATTTAGAAAATAGACATCTTTCTTTATACAATTGTGTGTGTTTTGTGTACATAAAAAGTGTGATTCTAATACTCTGTGATATTGTCCTTTTGTACTTTGCCAGCAGCAGCTTGATCGACAAACCAATAAACAGGTCCTTGGGGTTTGACACGTTGGCAAGGAAGTTGAAGATCAGGTTGCTCGAGAATCTTTTGTAACATGTCTTGTTTGCCTTCACCAGCAGTGACAAAAGCAACAGCCTTTGCATTATTGACGACAGGAAAAGTAAGAGTGATACGTTCCGGTGGGGGCTTTGGAGAATCAACAATAGGTGCAACCCAGCGTGTAGTCTCGTTCAACAATGGATGACCAGGGAACAAAGAGCAACAATGACCATCAGGACCCATACCAAGAAGAACCAAGTCAATCGATGGTAATTGACCAAAGTATTCTTGAAGTTGAGCTTGATAATCCACCGCGGCCTTTTCAGCATCCTTGCCAAAAGAAGCATTGATAGTATGAACGTTGTTATCGGGAACATGGTCAAGCAATCCAGTCTTCTTCAACTCGTTATAGTTGGAGTCAGCATCGTCCAATGGTACGCATCGCTCATCAGCCCAAAAGATGTGCCAACGCGTGAAATCGACTTGTTTGTTGTTCTTCAAGTCGGCAGCAAGCAACTTTGGAAGTGAACCACCCGATACAGCAACACTGAAAGCACCATGGTCTGCAATAGCTTCTTTGGATTTCTTGGCGACAAAGTCGTTCAACGCACTGGATAAGGCGTCAGTATTGGCAAACGCGTAAGTTGGCATGGGTAAAATGAAGAGGAGCTGGGAAAAGACGGAAACAATTGCAGTCAGCAAACCACTTGCCGGGCCATTCATTCCTTTGATGATGTAATTAGCTGTAGTTGATTGATCATGCAACTTGACCAATCTCTCTCTTATCCAATCACAATAAACTTTACATGTTATAATGATGTTTATCTAAGATACTGAATGTACACTATGATTTACTCTTCTAATGTAGTTTCTTCTTTCTTCTTCTCCTCTATGCGCTCTTCTCGCTTCCTTTCTAATTCCAAGAGTCGTTCAGAGTCATCCCTTCGTTGTGCTCGAATAGCAGAAAATGATTCACGTAAACCAAGCTGAAGACATGCATCAAGGGCATATGTATAAGTGTTGTTATCGGGACGCACACGCATACTCTTCATATCATGCCAAATGTTCATAATCTGTGATATCTGATTGGCTTGTTTGAGAGCTTTCATGGTCGAATTATAGACTGAGATGGGTAATCGTATCCTTGCAATCTTTGCATCATCATAAACTTGCATGGCATGTCGAATCTGGCCTGCAGACACAAGCGTATTGATGACTGTTGTATAGGTGAGAAAATCTCGTTTGCATCGCTTCCTCATTGATCGATATAATTGTAACATCTCTTTGGCAGTTGCTGACATCTCCACTGCATTACGACCATCCGCTTTCCATAACTGATCTGCATGTTGTTCGTCATCCACAGGTTTCACCATCCGTGACAGAATAGCAAGTTGTGTGTTGTAACTTCGTGTATCAGGCTTGATTCCTAATTGCTCCATCTTGTTCCACAATTGATTCGCTCGTTCATAATCAGCTCGTGTCACGTGGGGTTGTTGTGATAATAAAGCAAAGATAGCATTGAAAGTATATGTGTTTGGCAAGACATTGTAATGTTCCATCTCGCTGAGCAATCCCATTGCCTTATCAAGGCCACCATCAATACGTGAACATGCTGACATAAGCGTAGTGTAAACTGATACATCAGGCTGAATATCATATGACTTCATCTCTTCATAGAATGCAAACACTTGGTCAACAGGTCGATCACGATCACGTGCAAGAGTATCCATGATAATTGAAAAGCTGATAACATCAGGATCCACTCCTCTTTCAGTCATGGTACGAAAGACATCCAATGCTTCTGGGAATCGATTGCGTTTGATATAATGAGTGATGCAAGTATTGTAATCACGTGTGTTGAGTTGCATGTCGAGTCGATGTAATTCTTCAATAGCTTCCTTAGGATCCCATCCAGATGCGAGAAAATGACTTGTATTCATGGCTACACCTGAAGCTTTCATATCTTCAAACACCTGATTCATCTCATCCTTCATGCCAGCTTTTTGCAAGAGTGTAATCATGATATGATAAGTGGCTCCAGATGGTTTACATCCTCGTTTGATCATTTGTTGATATACGCCAAAAGCTGCTTCAGGAAGTTCAGCTGTGCCATAAGCCATCATCATCTGATTGAATACACCAGGTTCAAGAGCGATACGCTTTCTCAAGTAGGTTGCATAATAAGTACGTGCGCTGTCAATCAATCCACGAGATCCAAACATCGAGATCAACATCTGATATACGCTTGGTTCTTCTGGAAACATGCGTCGTTCTTGTAATGTCTCATATATCTCATGCAGATCTGATAAACTACCACCAACTTCCATCACACCTCCAAATAATGTCTTGACAGTGATATCATCAGGTCGATAATTGGATCGCATCATTCCATCAACGACAAGTCGAGCTGATTTAAGATCCTTCTTTTGAATATACAAGTGTACCAACATGTTGCAACCTTTGATGAACACTTCTTTGGACATCTTTCTTCGATGCATCTCTCTCATCACTGATTGTAGTCGTCGAATAGCTTCATCTGGTCCTTGTTCTGTCTCTTTCTTGATACGTCCACATAACATATAAAAGTCTGAGCTTGTCAATCTTTCTTGATGATCCACTCGATAACAGTATTCCTCCCATACTGCTTCAAGTGGTTTGGTAAAGTCAAGTGTAGTTGTTGACGAAGTCGTTGCTGGATCGTGTTTGCTGCTGGATGTATCTGTTGCTGCCACTGGATTCACTGTCGTTAAAGCTCGCATCGGTTGAAATGGTAAAGGTTGTCGGGTCGTAACAGGTCGCCATCGTACCAAGCTGGATCGTACGTGACACCACGATCGTGCAGTACATTGTCGAAATGCCATGGTAAGAAACTATGCAACTTACACCATGTCAACAACCCCTTTGTGTAGCCAAGTGACTGTCCTTACCTTGTGCAAACAGTGGATGGTGCTTCAAAAAGTGGTGGTATTGGTTCAAGCAAACAATGTCGCAAAACAAAAAGCAGTCGAGCGGTGTTAAAAGGGGTATACCAGGCAGCTGTATTTAATGGCTATAGAGCATAGAACTACATAGTGCATACATTGAATAAGTAGTTGTCTAATAGATAATATGACATAATGAAATAACAGATGATAGTCTACAATGAAGGGTTACATGAAGGACATTGGATGATAGGACGTGGTAATAGTGGTGGTGTTGGTGGAAACGATGATGTGTTGTAATAGTAATGATGATGATGATGTTGTTGAGTAATTGGATATAAGCCATGAATGCTGCATTTGGCAAAGCAGCGATCGCAATAATCGTTAGGATCCACAGTTAATGCTCTACGACAATAAGGACAACTTTTTCGGCATTGATCACATTGCCATCCAGGTTTGAGGAGACGTCCACATTCACATTCGGCTATATAGTCTTTGCCTTGTTGCATATGGGCAGTAAAAAGGATGAAAAGAGATAAACTGATTCCTAGAATAGTGATTTCAGAAAAGAGAAAGAAAACATGCTCACTATATATTATTACAAACCACTTTTCGCCCCGCATGTAACATCAACAACCATGAGTGCTGTCTAGGACTGTCATACTTTTCTGGTACACAACTAAAAGCACCCGAATAGCTGGAATGCACGGACATAGCATTGTCAATTCCCGCTCACACGCCTTAAGCTCTTATCATCCTTATCATGTTGCCTTTGCAAGTCATACTACATGTTGATATGAATACATACACACGTGTCATTCACTAGTCTTCTAGCCATCTCATGAGATAATAAGGGGTTTCATGATGATAACATGTGCATAGTGTATCCAGTACAATAGAGATCTTATTGACAAAGGAATGTTTTATCTGCCGCAACTACTGGTGTATCCATGTTACACATATCTCTCGATCTAGCACCTTTTCTGGAAACTGACATGGATGGATGCCACATGGCAAATCACCTAAAGACGGCTTGCACTTGCTTGTCGGTTTATTGAATGACGCGTCATGTAAAGGAAGAAGAAAAAAGATAGCAAGAAAGATGCACAGCCGGAATAAGAGATGTTGAGCTACATCATGGTACAAGGGAGAATCAGGGGTAAATTGATGAGTGATACTGCAATATACCAAAAATAACAAGCATATCGAATGCTTCATATCAACCAGTCACACGCTTTTCATTATCCCACATGCATCTTCACCATGATGATGGATATCCCATGATACCGTTGGCTCACAACCCAATTTACGAATTGACTAAGATGCTGCAACAGAAATGCTCCGCAACATGGGTGGCGCACATGACACTTGCCAATGCAGCAGCAGCTGAAATTTCATGAGTTTTGATGCAAAAGTGCTGTACCTTGCATTGTAATATCGAATGATGTGAATTGGATTACTTGGTACTAAGACTGAGACTGAAAACCAAGAGCCAAGTATATACAACCCACGCTGGTGAGCAACATGTCGATCCCAGTTACACATCTCTGCTTGGCTTATGTGCTTAATCATGTCGATCAATAGCGTGTGCTGCCACAAGGCCCTTTATTGCAAAGTGCACTGAGCCAAAAGTAAGTCTACATGAAAATTATGGATATGTGTGAACTTGCACAAGTGTATATGTCTTTACCCACGCCAACACATCAGCCCGGTCTTGCCCCATTTAAGCCATCATGGTGTATGTTGATTGTCGACATGGAACAGTTAAAAGTCCCGTGGTCATTCAATATAAGGTTCAGATATCAATACAGTGCCACTTCATGCCGAAACGCGGATTGATCATGTTTATAGCATAATTCATGAAGAAGCCTGTCAATCACCTATCAACAACAATGTAAAACAGTTGTCTGTGCACAACAACATAAACATAGGGTCCTCTTTTTATATCTGAAAGCTTTTAAGGAGGTGAAAAGATGTACACAAGCTCTTCGTTTGTTTATGTGTAGTGGGATGGCAGCGTAGCACTTCGGGGTGAGCTTGCCGAGAAGTGTGTGTCATCCGACTAACCATTGATTTGTGGCACCTGCGATTGCAATGTGGGGGACACAAGAATCAGCATGCAACCACGCTCTTGTTTTATGCTTTATTTGGACTATCTTCATCTTTTGCTCATGCAACTTCCTGTTTCATCCTTGCTTCCATCAATATAAATCCCCTTGTTCCATCCCCCAATTCAGCATTTAAGCATTTGTCAAAGCAACTTTTCTTTTCTCTCTTTCATCATTGTTATCAACATGGCTCTTACTGCAGACTTTCTTGCCAGCGACATTGTTTTCCCTTCTGATTCTAATGAACCCAAGCTATCAGTCAACCATGCTTCCAAGCTTCCAGATCCTGTTGATTGGGCATTTCATGATTACTATTCCACTGCTCTTGAAAAGTCATATACTCCAATACATTCATTGTCTGACATTCACAATGAATCAGCTTATCCATCACCTTCACCCATCACTACAAAGAAACAACAAGGCTTGAACAATAGCGATGCACAACATTTACGTGCTGTTTTACGTGGTGCACTTGAACTTGTCGCCAATGACATGGAGCGAAATCACCATGGCGCAGGCATATGCATCAAGACAACCAATACCAATGCATTCAAGAATGATGACATTTCCTGCTGGAAGTGGGAAGATGAGCTTATGTATGATCATTGGTCATTGCCAGTAGAACAAGATGACCATTTTGACCTTGATTCAGGATATGGTCAAGAAACTGAGTCGGTTTTGCTCTCGGATATTCAAGATGACTGCTATGAACATCATAAACCACAAGACAACATGAGAAATGACGACAGCACAAGTGCTTCAACCGTAGCAGCAGCTAGCAGCAGTTATAGCAGCACATCCACCAAATGGTCAGGTGTCGTTGATAAGATCAAGACATTGGTTAAGAAGCCATCATCAACATCATCCTCTTGCTCTTCTATGCAGAAAGAAAAGCGTACTAGTCGTCTTCCATGGAAACGTTTCTTTCGCAACAAGTTCTAAACATTCAAGGCGCAAACTATACCTTAAACAACATTAGCCATCTACAGCATTCACATCATCAGCATCATCATTTACATCTCAACTACCTACTTTTCCATTATATCACGACAAGCCCATAACCCTATAACAAACTACATCCCGTGTACATAGTATATGGTCATATGCGATCGCACAGCTTCTTCTCCCCCAAAGCCGGTCTTGGTGGAGCAAAATATAACAATAGCCCTATCTCTTTTGTCTTTTTCAGTCCCCCAAATAATAATATCAGCACCACATGTCACCAGAAGCATAAGCATTCACCCAATAAAACTTTTTTTACATCTCATATTTCATATGTCAATGCATATTTCTCACATCAATGGATCGGATACAATCCGAGTGCTTCCCGATGGCTGTATTTGTTGTTACAAGATCCCGAAATGTCGACCTGCATTCTTTTTCGCCACCATCTTTTTTTATCCCTTTGTGTCATTGCTCGTTTCATATCACATTCTTATGTTTTGTTGCACTGCAGCACCACATTCCCCCATGACTGTTTTGCTATGGCTGTGCCTTTGCTACAACAACTACCATATGAAAAAGAGAGAAAAAAGCAACGCCCCAACATGCATATAGATGCATGCATGCTCGTAAACGAAGCGAGATGACTGATGATCCCATCTTTTCTTCTCCTTGTCCCCCAAGAATACAATCGACATGCGTAAATGATCCTCAATTGTTTCGTTGCAATGATTTCACAAGGTTTGAGCTGATGATTGGCTTAACGGACGCCACCCTAC
This sequence comes from Lichtheimia ramosa, assembly GCA_008728235.1. Classification (NCBI taxonomy): domain Eukaryota; kingdom Fungi; phylum Mucoromycota; class Mucoromycetes; order Mucorales; family Lichtheimiaceae; genus Lichtheimia; species Lichtheimia ramosa. The sequence continues at coordinate 145,583 of CP031827.1, read as the reverse complement.
TACTACTCCAGTGCAGTAGTATTCTGGACCCACTGATTTCATTGTTTCAGGATACTATCAACACAAAAGTAAAATGTCATATGGCGGGGGACACGATATTGGCTTTGCATATATCACGCCAGCAGCATACATGAACCTTGTTCTTGTCTACTGTCGTGATTCTTGCATCAACATCAATTAGACAAAACTTGCCAAGAAATCCAATTATCCAACATGAAGCATTGTTCTGTTATTCAAATGCGATTTTAATGGAGGAAGGTGAAGCAATGCAGGGCAAAGAAGCTGCCTGAAATGCATCAGAGGGATTCACAAGGTTCCTTTCTTTCTCTTCTCTTTCACACTTTTTCCGACAAGGAGCAATCCCACCACTTGACAAGGAATGGACACGCGTAAGGAATCCTATACACAGTCAACGATGCATTGCAAACTGGCATTGAGCAACTAGCCAGCAGCTTTGCTGTCTTCACTTTCAGCTCTTTCCACGTGAAATGATGTTGTCATTTAGCCTGATCAAGGTGAAGGATGCAGTATACTGATATTGATCAACAAGACCCTTTGTATTATGGATATGGATAGGCAAACAACAACAGCTCGTATTGAATCCATCGTATGAAGCAAGGATCCACTATAGGCTTTCAAGTGACAAACACGCTATCTTCAAGAGTAAGGATGGCTCATCATGCGACGACTACAGTGATTGATGTTGGCAGCTACATTTCCATCTTAAGTGATGCACTTTATGCAGTTCTCATGATCCAGCTTCTTCTTGATACCATTCAACATTGGATATGTATGATAATGCGCATGCAACTTTATCAATCCAGCAAAGTGTTATATACAGCAACTTTGACTTGTACGAATGTGATTAGTAGAGCCCATGTCTTCATTTAGTTAGTCATTTGTCATTCAAAAAGTAAGCTTGTAGATAAAGTCAATAGTTCCTTGGTCATTTAAAGCGTGTTGGCAATCTGTGATGATGTTCCTTTATACCATCCTGACTACAGTAGTGTCAGTGTGCCATTTACAGCTGGCAAGTTGTGATAGGCATGATTAGCTTGGATGTAGTGCATTATACAAATCTCGAGACATACCACATGATGACATTGATATCCAAGTTTCTAATTGTATTCCAGTCTTTATGCAAAGTAATGCTGCCAAGCAGGTTGGTTGGCTGGTATCCAGCAGTTGCGCTGTGGCGGTAGTATAATTGACATTTGCTGCCCGATCACTTATACCATCAATGTCACCCTTTCTCTCTCTACCTATTTGACCTACCTTGCCACATAGCATTATTTCAATCAAAGCCATCAAACTATATCTTCTTCCAATGTATATTGTCATAGTGTATGTTCATCATCGCTGTTGATATCAGGTGTTGGGGATAATTAAGGAACAAAGAAACGTGGTGGACTTGCTGGTGTTTAAACTAAACCAGCCACGCGGTGAAAGCTTCAAAAATTTTCGTCAGGGGAGGCAAGCCCAAACACGTTTCTTCTTCTCTTTGTATATACTTGATCTTTCTTTACTGTCTATACTTTCCACTATGGTCTCCTAGTAAGTGAAAATTCCATTGGCTTTTGGAAATGTTGTTCCTGCATAGGCTTGTATTGTGTATGCATATGCTGCACTTTACCGAATACCCCAGTGTCTGCTATCAGACCTGAAAATGGGGGAGATGGGAGCTATAGCGCTATCATACACGTTATTCTCCTCAAATACATTCAGTACCTTACATTCTGGGAACATGTATGTCATATCATCATCTATATCTACCTCTCATTGGTAGATGAATCTGGATGACTTTGACATTACGCTTTCACCGTAATCGTGTTCTTGCCAGTTTGTTGAGGAAGCTGCTTTTTCATCCACGCAATCCTATTTGATCTTGTCTCCCTTTTACAAGGAAGATGAATCATTTAGTTTGTATTGCGTTACCTTTGCCTTGCATACCATTGGGGAAAAGATTGGCTTTGGAAGACTTATATGGGGATTCACCACGTTTTAGCACTGTACCTACTACTACTGATATCCTTGTGCCCGAGACTCTCTTGAAAAAGCAGACTGCTGATGCACAGGCTACTGCTAATGCTGCTGCAAAGCAATTGGCACTCAAGAAGGCAAGTATTCTTATCATCTGCCATCCCATCTATATCTTCCAATGTTGCATTGTTTGTGATGAATTGGGGCAACCCATCCGTTGGCTAGCTTGAAAGCAGTGATGCCTAACACGTTAACCATCTTTCGGGTCTGATGAATGCACAAAAGGAAAAGAGATGTGGATTGGCATGTATTTTATTGAAATGTCATGATTCTAACCATCTTTTTTGGATCTTCAATAGGATAAGCGCATCAAGCGTCGTGAAATTTTCAATCGTGCTCGTCGTTATCATGCTGAATATATCTCTGCTGAACGCAAGGAGGTGGCATTGCGTCGTCAAGCCAAGTCAAACGGCAATTTTTATGTGCCAGCTCAACCTAAGCTCTTGTTGGTGGTGCGTATTCGTGGTATCAACAACATTCCTCCCAAGCCACGCAAGGTGCTTCAATTGTTGCGTTTGCTTCAAATCAATTCGGCTACTTTTGTCAAGGCCAACAAGGCTACTTTGTCTATGCTTCAGCTTGTACAGCCTTATGTCACTTATGGCACTCCCAATTTGAAGACTGTACGTGAACTTGTGTACAAGCGTGGTTATGCCAAGATCAACAATCAACGTATCCCCATCCACGATAACTCTGTCATTGAGAAATCTCTTGCAAAGTACAATGTTATGTGTGTGGAGGACTTGATTCATGAATTGGTGACTGTTGGACCCCATTTCAAGCAAGTCAACAACTTCTTGTGGCCTTTCAAGCTTTCGAACCCCAATGGTGGCTGGCGTACTCGCAAGTTGAACCACTTTATTGAAGGTGGTGAGCAGGGCGATCGTGCCGAGTTTATTAATCGCTTGGTACAATCCATGAATTAGAATGTAATGTAATAATAAAAAGAAGATTGTAAAACACATGTTTGCTATACGAGCCATTGGCTACTACTGTTTTCCAGTCGACTCTTTTCCAGTGCTTGACGAGCTATTGCTATATGACTAGGTGATGATGAAGATGATCCTGCACCTGGATCATCTTGATGTTGTGGTATTTGTTGTTGTTGTTGCTGCTATTGTTATTACAAATGATTGCATTTAGCATACAGCTAGGATGAACCATCATTTAGAGAAACACTTACCCGTGGTGACACTTGGACCGTTTCAGAAGAGGAAGCTGATGATGGATACCTTGCTTGATGTTTTTGCTCCCATAAGTCTAACGCATCAATGCCTCGTCGTCTTGCTGGATCACGTAACACTTCAGATCGTGGCACCAGTGTCATGGGTGATGTATCCATAGGAACAAATGTCCGTGATATGACTGATGGATCATTGTACATTCCTTGTGTTGGTGGTGGAGAAGGTGATGGATGCCATTTACGTACAAATCGTGTAAGACCAGGAGATCTCTTATTATCACTCTCATCATATTCTTCATTAGCTGCTGCTGCAGCTGCTGCAGCAGTCATCCATGGCATTCCAGAAGCTGTATCATCATCTTGATTTCTTGTTCTCCTCCTTCCACGACCACCAGTGCCTGTGTTACGATCACGATCAGCTCGATAAAACCTGTATGCTAGATATGCAAGCAAGCCAAGGATAGATAATAGTCCAATGATGGCAAAGACACCTAATACAGGCAGTAACTGATGTATCCATCTATCATGCTGCTGGTGGCGTGTTGGTTGTGATGGCGGAGATACTGGATTAATTGAAGTGTTGTCAAGTGGATATGTACTTGTCGTTGTCTTGGGATCAATAGTAGCAAAGACAATGTCTGTAAGAGTAATGGTAACAGGAGGCAAAGAATGGTGCCTGAAGGTCGACATGAGAAGGGAGGGAAAAGAAAAAGGGCATGGGAATTTCCATTTAGTCTGGTTTATTGAAAACAAGAGAGAATGAAAGATGTCGTTCAGTTGTTTACACATTCGTGAGCACACACACGCTCATAGATCAGCACATTGTGATTGTCAAAATAGTGTTTATGGACTTATGATACAAAGAAGACTATTAAGGTATAAACATATGGATGAGAAGCAAAGGGCAAAATATATAACACATGAATAGGAGGGGATGTTTGTTATGAAAGTTAATAAATTCAGCTATTACGCATGACGTTTTTCCTTGTTGTCATCGGCAGATGGCGTGTTGCTGCTACTACTACTGCTGCTGCTACCATTTTGGTGCATAACAACAGTGCTATCCCTGCTGCTATGATGATTCTCAACAACAGCAGCAGCTGGTGGTGGTGAAGGTGCTGCTTGTTCTTCCCAATGATGAATACTTGCCACTGATGATGCTGTAATCACATCGTTACCAGTAGGAATCTTGGCTTTAAGAGATCCCATTTCTTTGGATTGTCCATAATCAAGCACAGGCTCTTCAATTAAGGTAGGAACACCCTTGACAACAGTGTGATTATCCACCATAAGCAAACGACGTATATTGTGCAGGATACCACTCTTCTTTGTAGTGTGATGGGATTGTTGATCACTTGTCATTTGGCTGTTGACACGACGCATTTCTTCTTCCCACTGGATGTAATTATATGCTCGTTCTCCCATTTGAGCATAATCAGTACCAATGCGCTCATCTTCATGATGCAATCGGACTTGCATATAAGGAATCTTGTTGATGACAAGCAGGATAATGTATGTAACAACAAAAGACCATCCAGATACTGCAGCAATCATGGCAAGCTGTACAGGTACTTGCATCCAATGTCCATCAAGCCAGCCACCAACTTGAACATCTTCAAGAGGTGTACCAGGAGGACTTCCCAAGCTGATAATGTATCTTTCAGCAAAGACACCTGTGAGCAGTAATCCTACAATGCCACCAACATAGTGCACAGTAAACACATCAAGAGCATCATCAAAGCCATACTTGTGCTTGTATCGAATGGCGTAATTGCATGCAATACTGCCAAGGAGACCAAAAAGTAATGCACTGCTTGGAGAGACAAATCCTGAACCTGGTGTAATAGTGGCAAGACCAGCAACAACACCAGTACACAAGCCAACGACACTCCATTTTCGAGTATATAGCCAATCAACAAGTACCCAAACAACAGCTGCAACACAAGCAGCAAGATGTGTCGCAACAAATGAGTTGGCAGCACGTGCATCAGCTGCAAGACCACTACCGGCATTAAAAGCAAACCAGCCAAACCAAAGAAATGCAAGGCCAATATACACAAATGAGACATTGTGAGGATTGTTGTTGTTGTTATGGTAGTCACGACGTTTGCCAAGCACTAAGGCATAAGCAACTGCACCAAGACCACTTGAAGCATGTACTGTAGCACCACCAGCAAAGTCCATGGCACCCATCTTGTACAGCCAGCCATTGGGATTCCATACCCAGCATGTGATAATGTCATATACAAGTGTAGTCCACACAAAAATGAAGATGATAGAAGGACCAAGCTATTGTGAAAGATTAGAAACATGATAACCAAGGAGGACTTGTAATAGTTAGGATGACTTACCGACATACGTTCAGCAGCAGCACCAAAGGCAAGAGCTATACATGAGTAAGAATCACACGTCAGTGATAAGCAAATTGAATGATACCAAAGCTAGTTTTACTTACCAGGTGTCAAGCAAGCAAACATGGCTTGAAAGATCATAAACACCATAGCTGGGATACTCTGGCCGTCAAATGCAGGGGAAATACCAACACCACGGAGCAAAAAGTGTGCTATTATAAGAGTATTAGTAAGGATGTAAGGTAGAAGCAAGCATATGTTTGTGTATACTCACTTGAATCACCAATAAAAGGACCAGCATTTGGAGAAAAGGCAAGGGAGTAACCAAAAACATACCACTACGAATCAATGTTAGCCAGATCATTCTTGTCAAACTTGTGATCATATACCTGAAATGATACTACGGCAACGCAAAGCATTGTAAGATACATCAGAGACAGCGCATTTTTGGCTAGAAAATGTGTAGATTGTTAAGCGATCAAAGGGATTTAAGATGGTAGAATGATAAATGGTATGTTACCTTGTGCAAGACCAGCATAGAATAAACCAAGAGCAGGGGTCTATCGTTATACTCTAGGTTAGTTCATCATAAAGCAACAATGAAAGTGATACGCACCATGAGAAAGACAAGAGCAGAGCAAATCAAAACCCAAGCAGTGTTGCCTGAATCGATTTCAGATGTCGATGGTGTTGTTGCCGGATCCATGTTTGGATGGGATGTGGTTGCAGTGTGTTAGCAAAGGAGCACAAGTATATAGGGAAAAGAGTGATGTGTGAAAGAAATAGATGTATCCTTTATATCTTCAATGCAGATGTAAAATGGGCTGTTCTTTTTATATATATATGCACATGTAACTGTAAACGAGACAATGGATAAGATAGTGAGAGAAATGCAGGAATGGTAGTAGGGAGAAAGAGCAACTAGACAAGAAAGGCATCTCAAAAGATAAGACAAGTGTTATGCATACTGATAAGCAAGATACATCCTCCGATAAGCAGGGAATAAGCTCCCGTGATTGGTTTGATCAGCAAAGCTGTTTCCTTGTCAGGTTCCGATAACTACCTTGATTCTCCGTTTCACATACGCTGTGATAAGATATCCTCTTTGTTTTATTTCTCTACCTTCCATCAGCATCATTGCATATCCACCCGGGGAAAAAAGGTTTTATATGCTGATAAACTTATGCCATCACATGGTAGAAATCAATCTTATCATGACCATATGTGTGGATTATCAATATCATCATCATCATAGGACGCTTTCTATCTTGATCATCTACATCTACCTCTTTATACGTTATGCGTTATGTAAAGAGAAAGATAGACTCGCTTCATGTGAGATTGTAACTCATCCGGCATATACACAAGAGATCTTTTCCGGCTTTTTATCACTCTGATATTGTCGGCATAATGTCTATGGTACTGCCATAAAGATCATGCTTGCCGCATATTCTTTTTCCTTTAAGAGCTGCAAGAGATATATAGCAATCATCTTTGTATACATAGTTAACAAGTCAACCCAGATGACTTTATGGCGGGATGATTGAAGAGAATATACATTGATGGACCAAACGATAATCCAAAAAAGGTTGAGGAGACGAAAATGGACATGTCAACACTAGAAATTCATTTACAGAAAGCATACATTGCTGATAGCTACTTCCAAATCAAGAAACAATACATGGATTGAATAAGTTATATGTATTCTTTACAAAGTGATATTGATAATGGTCTTCTCTATTCTACTGACGAGTAGCAATGCGATAGCTACGCCATGGTTCATAGCCTGCACGACGATAAAAGTCAAGGAGCTCTACCCAATCCACATAGGCTTTTGTCACACCACGTTCCTTGAGCAACTGATTGGCATATGCTACCAAACCCAATCCAATACCACGACCACGTTCTTCAGATGCTACTCCTACACATGCCATACCACCACTTGCTTTGCCAAAGAGCTTGTCATCAGTCCAAATCAAATCTGTGCGTTGGGTGCTTGATTGACCAGTTGTATAAACCAAAAGGCTGCCAACAATGCGTCCAGTGGTGTCATTGTTCTCACGTGCAACAATCAAATCCTGATAATCACGTAGAGCAGCATGATGTTTGTATGTGGAGAGCCAAAAAGGAAAGTATTGTCGTTGAAAAGTATACAGCTGTTCAATATCTTCAGGACGAATAGCAGCAAAATGAATGTTTTCTCGTTGCATACGATCCATGATTCCTTCTGGGATAATCAATGCATCACCCATACTCTTCAGATCCCATACAGTGTTGTCCAATTTCCATCCACGCCTTTCAAAGAATCCTTCATTACTTGCATCATCTTGTGGAATACCAGGGAAGAAACGAGGAGTTGCTGATCCCAATCGTACAAGTGAAAGATCATGTTGTTGCAATTGTGTCAAAGCTTGCTTGTGTAACTGAGATCCAATGCCACGATTTCTTTCCAAAGATGACACTGCAAGTAACAAGATTTCACCCATTTCTTTGTCCTCTTGATAAGGAGCCATTTGTGTAGCCACGAATCCAATCACATAACCAGCAGCATCTGTTGCCACCCAATGTTTGCCTTTTTGTGTATTGTTCAGCACAAGATCAATCTTGTCTTCAGTCAATGGCCAATCAGTACCATAAACATTGTTCCACAAGTCGACTACTCCTTTGAAGTGATTCTGATGGTTGTAAAGCTCAATGTTGTATACAGGCGTAGTATCAGCAGTAACCAGATTGGGAATTGAGATTGGAAGTCTGCTTGTAGGGGTGGTGGCACCAAAAAGTGTTCGAACAGCAGCTTCATGTGCAGGTGGCGTATATTCATAAGTAACAACATAAGTATCCACATCTTCAAAAACAGTAAGATCATATGGATTGATGACTGCTACTACAGCGAGACGTTCCTTGGCAATCTTGTGAGCAAGTTGTACCATACGAGCTTGGAAAGGATGCAAGTTGGCATTTGCTGTGCCGACAATGATCCAGTCTGCTTGGCTGATAGTGTCTGACATGTCTGGTGAATTCTCATCATAAATAATGTATTCAACATTGTCGTGATGTTGCTGTAGAGCACTGTAAAAAGAGTTGAATGGCTCCTTTTCTGAATCAATAGCAAGTGTAGTGGGAACATGTGCTGCTAAGAATAAAACACGATCTCCTGACTTGGGCTTCATAGGCAACACATTGGTACGATTACGTACAACAGTAGGGATACGATCATAAAGCATCTTGCTAAGGGTGGCACTTTGCTCACGTTGTGGTTGCATATCTTCAAACACATGATCCCATGACAAGAATCGATCCTTGAGCTTGGCAACACGTTCCAAACGAGATTCAATATCATCCACGGTCTCGATCTCTTGTTTCACCTTGGCAAATGCATCACGTTGAAACTCGTATGTGTGTGATATCATGACAATATCATTTCCTGCTTGCAAAGCTAACAAAGATCCATTAGGAACACCAACAGTCTCCTTGACAGCATCCATCTCTAGACAATCGGTAATGATCACTCCTTGGTATCCCATATCCTTTCGTAACAAATCACGTACGATAGAAGGAGACAAACTTGATACGTGTGTAGAAGCACCAAGACGTGGTAATTGCATATGACCCACCATGATTGAAGTAGCAGTTGACATCAAATGACGAAAAGGCACCAATTCCACTTGGTTCAATTCTTCACGAGTCTTGTCAATGACTGGGACACCCAAATGTGAATCAGTAGCTGTATCACCATGACCTGGAAAATGCTTGATGCTGGTTGCCACCTTGCCTTCTTGATATCCTTCCACTTGTGCACGTCCCAGTCTTGCCACTTGCTTTGGATCTTCACCATAGGATCGAACACCAATCACAGGATTAAGTGCATTATTGTTGACATCAACGACAGGTGCAAGGTTCCAATTGATACCCAAAGCAAGTAGCTCTTCAGAAGTTGCTTTGGCTACTTGTTTAGCTGCAGTTGCTGAATCAAGAGCACCTAATCCCATATTCCCAGGCAAATAGGTCCCGCTTTGTCCCAAACGACGAACAACACCATTTTCTTGATCCACAGCAATAAACAGTGGTCGTTCATGTCCTGCCTTACGAGCAATGTCTTGAAGGGAGTGTGTCAAACGACGAACTTGTTCTGGAGACTCAATGTTGCGAGAGAAAAGAATAACAGAGCCGAGATTGTGGTTCTCAATGAGGTCAATGATGCCTGGTGTGGGTTCTAAGCCGTGAAAACCACACATGAACAACTGTCCAATGGCTTGACGCGTGTCTGTAATAGTCATTGTGTTTGTAGTAGTAAAAGAAAGAAGGAAAAGGAAATACACCTCGGAAATGAGATGTCCCTTTTACCCCACCTTTTATCGCGGATTAGCTAACGTGCACCCTGTTGAAAACTAATTCAGGGTCTCGTTTCTTGTACTCCTCTACCATTAACCAATGTCCTTCGTTTGTTCTTGTTCCGCTTAAGGCACTTCTTCCTGAAACGGATTGGCTGTGCTTGGTCACACACATATCCACGCCCTATCTCAGTGGCACTATTTCATTGACTCATAAACCTTTTTTCCTTCCCTTTCCACTCATATCACATTAAAAAAAGAGAAAGAGACAACAACATGGAAGAATGATAATGACCGTGCGAGTATTCTTTCAAGTGAAAGTGGCAGGAATCACGATAAGATCATGTGTAAAGGGCCACTATACAATAATATGTGCAAAAGTGGAAAGGAACAAGTCCATGGATGAAAAACGAGGTTAAATGAGTGTTTTGGGGATCACGGGAAGGGAAATCTGAAACAACAACACGCGAACTGACGGGCTACTGTTCCATGTGATGAAAACACAACGTTTCACGGGATACGGCTGATCCTAGATGACGAGCCTTTCTTCTTTTTCAATATGCCAAGTTAAGACGGAGAATAGGAATACTGGCTCATGGGATCATTCATTTTCACACACAACATCATCAATGTATCTGATAACACGCCATATGCTTTTATGTGGCTCAAACACACTTGCTGTACTTTTGTAACGTCATTTTATAAAAAGGGTAGTTGGGGGGAAAAGGCTGGGTGTGTTTCTTGTCGCAGCTGTTCATTAATGCACCCCTCCAGTATGCATGCATCTTTGCTGTTGTTATGATGGTGCCGTCAATCAGGTCCCTTTTGTATGCAAAAAGGAAAGTTTCTTTGCCAAGGTGTGATCAATGTTTAAGGGAAATCATCATCATATCATCGTCGTCATATGAACAAAGGTGTCAGGTATTACAATGTATCTGTATTGGCGCGCATGCAGCAAGAATGAGGCAACAGCAGCAGGGCTGTCATGGAACACTTTGTTTTAATTTGGCCATATTCGTACAGTGGTCCCCCAACAGCATGTAAACAAAGCAACACACATACACGTCCTCCCTGACATCCTTTTATAAATACCGTGCGACACGATATACACACATATACACGCACATACAGCCTTTCTCTCTCTTTTTTATTCACTATAGCATCTTTTACATCAGACCAAATGTCTTCCTCAGCAGTACCAACAGTCTCCACTGCCATGTCTATTTCAGCCATCACTTCTAATTCCACTGCATCCATCTTTCCCCCTTCACCACCTCCTTCGGCAGGTCGTTCTCGTTACTATCATCATCAGAAACCTTATGATCGACCATCACAGCAAGTTGCCACTAATACTAGTACTACCACTACTACTACCCCAACAATCCATCATCCATATCATCAACATCATTCATATCAGCAACAACCAGTGACAACTAGTACAGCATATCAACATCCACCTTTGGGATCGCCACCTACATCACCTGAAGACAATGATTTCACTTCGCCACCTTCATCACCTTATCCACACCATAGTGATTTGGTACCACTGACGTTACAAGAACGCCGTCTGCGTAACAAAGCTGCTTCAGCCAAATATCGTCAAAAGAAGAATCAGCAACAAAATGAGATGCGACAGATGATTTGCAATCTCAAAGAGCAAACAGCTGTGTTGACTCGTAAAGTGCAGGAGTTGCAGATGGAAAATGAGCGTCTTAGATCGGATAATGACAAACTGCGGAGCAAAATGGTGGCAAAGAAAATGTTACGGCAATGGATCGGGCGTCATCATCAGCAAAGAAAAGATATTACCCCAACATCTTCCTCTGCTTTTCAAGCTGTTTCTAAACGATTGCAAGAAGATGAGGATGAATTAGACGATGAACTTGACTTGGTTCTTGAGGAGGATGATGCTTATCCTTTTGCATAAGTTTCATCTTTATTTCTTTGTTGTGGTGGATGATGATTATTACCATGGTCCCATCTCTTTGTTCCCCCACATGCACCCATACTTTGTATACCATATACCCATCTCCCAATAGTCCAGCAACTCTTCTTGTTGTTGTGTGTCTTATAAAAGTAACATGTCACTATCATTTCCCCCATCCCAATTCTTCTTTGGTCATTGGATCCATATCTTTACATATGTATGCTGTTGTATTGTCGTTTATTATAAAAACATCATTATACCATTATGAACGCGTGTGGTGCCACTCTTTTATATAGTGCAACCTATTTGTGTTCCCATAGAACCTTATCTTGCTTTGGGGGCATAATGTAACAAAAATCCTGTTGCATGAAGCTGTGCCGCGCGTTTCTCTGACATTTAACAAGATGCAAGGGCATAAGCGACCTGACGTACGTGTGTTATGTTTTGGGGGAGATAATAATAATACCTGAAAAGATGTGCATATGGGAGCAGAGGATTGTCTGTGTGTGAGTTACAAATAAACAAAACTTTATGCAGCATGCCGCGTTTATCCGGATGTCTTGTTCCGAGAATGTTAGATGGGATAGTTAAGCTTTCCCGCCTTGGATTGTCATCTAGCTCTCTCTCTTTTGTTCATTTTGACTGGCGTAACATGTCGCCATAAGCCATTGGTCAACGTCATCAGTGACCCAGACATTGTCTATGGTACATCATTCTAGAATGACTAACAAGAGTGCTATGTATGCACATCTGGATCATGTGTATGTGGAAATCTGAATAACAACTGCAGCATAAGCACGTCTTTTCACGTATTCTTTGGTTTAAACAATAATCTGGTTGCTTCTGCACAATAGCCAAAGGACCTGCATAGCCTTTTTCCACTATTGACACTACCAAGTCCCAATCTTATTTCTCATCAATGCATCCAGTACTAACATCCATGACTTGATATGATCATTTTAGTTCTGATAGTGATGACATGTTCACTTGTAGAGCTGTTAGCATGTGTTATTACAAGTATCACCATGTAAGGACGCTCATTGTCTATCAATAAAGCCCTAATCTCGAACATCCACATATGCTACTTGAACCAGAAGGCATCCATTTATGAGCATGAAAGATGTATACAGCAGCTTGTTGAATGCATGTCTGCCCTTTTGGAAAAGTGGGAGTTTTGCATTTATAAGAAGCATTCAATCCTTTTATCCCTTGTACCAGAGTCAATGGCTTTTCCAAATGATGATGTATTCATCAGTGGATGTGTGAAGGATATGTAGCTATGATACGAGCAATCAGCTATGTGGTAATCACTAGCAAGAAAGTTGTCAAAGCGAATGTTGCTTCATATGCTTCATTGCTCGATCTCCTTTTGGCTCTTTTCTGTGTCTGTGATACCTTACACATGGCTCGTGCCAATACTCATCTTGTACTACCATTTTCCTTTCACATGTTGTTCTTTTATCCTCTTCCTCCCCAATACCTTGAGCACTGCACGCTACATCAGCATGGTTCACTGCTACTATGAGCAAGAAGATAGCATCTGTACAAGGTCATTTTATTGTTATAAGGGGACAAGTTGTCTATGGGACTACATATGGTATGTTGTTAAAGGTGAAAATGAAATTAGCTGTTTAAGAAGCATATGTTTGTGGGGAAGATGACAACCCTTTAGTGCCTTGGACTAGGTAATGCTACAGATGTATTCATGCCAAAAGGGGTCAATGGTCGTCAGCAAAAACTGAGCCTATTTGGGTTTCAGCACTCGCTTTACTGTTCACTACTCTCACTCTTCTTTCTCCCCTACCCCTTTATTCCTTTCCTTTATTCACGCTTTCCTCAGTCATGCTTTGGCAAGTACCAATCGACATGCCAGTGGCTCCATTGCCAAGTTGTTAATGCGTATAGTGTACCTCTTGTAGCACTGACTTTGACCTACATTCGCAAATCCTTATGGGTTTGGCCGAAGTGCTGGCCGACTCTCGATCGAAAGCAACAGCATCTGAAGTCGACAAACTCGTCTCCAAGTGTCCCATTGTGCCTATTCTTGATGACAAGGAAAAGACTATCTTTACGCGACAAGATAAGCCTGACTTGGGTGTGATGGTGCGTAGGATAAACGATACATGCATATCTTGTATGCTAATGGTTGTGTACCTTGAATGATAGACCCAACGTAGCCAACAAAGTGTTGCTGCACTTGTCAAGTACGCAGTCAATGCAAAGGAAGAACGTCAGTTGGAGTTGTTGCCTCGTTTGCTTTCCTATGTACGCCATTTACCTGCATATGAGTGGAAGGAAGTTGTTCTTGGAAGAGGTATATTATAGATGATATGGATATGTATGCAAGTGGTACTCATATATCGTATAACAGGTCTTCCACCTGCAGATGCTATTACGTACAGTCTTGTATCAGGATTATTGGAGATTGGTTTCAAGGTGCCTGACGTCTATCATCATATCACTGAAGTCCTTTGGAGTTATGGCGAATCCATCATCAAGCTTATGAAACAAGGCGATGTGGAGCTTACCGTTTCATTCATCTTACCATCATTGGCTGGATTGTCACGTGCATTGCAGTTATCGCCATTCTTGTTCCGAGCCAACCAGCTTCTTGCCCTGTGTCATAACACCCAGTTCTTGATCCAAGATGAGACATTGGACCATATTCGCACAGCCATCACTACTTGTCTTAAAGAACATGACGCCACAAGTTATAGTCGACGTGTACTTAACAAGTACTGGGAAGATGGAACTCCTTTGAGCAGCAATCGTGTCGTATATGATTTACTTGTTATCTTGCGCAACGTAACAACTCGTGTCATTGCTGATAGCCATCCTGATCCATCCACCACTACCACCTTATCTACAACAGCTGGCAGCAAGAAATTCCATTTGACACGTGATGTGGAGCATGCCTGGTCTGAACTTATGAAGAAGACTGCATCTGGTGTGAGACCCACTGCTGCAAGTGATGCTGAAAAAGATGAATTGCTCAACAAGAACATGCGTACCATTTATGTGACCAGTTTGGGATACTATGAAGATATCAAAAAGTATGCCAATGAAGGCGAGAAATGGGCTCCTGATGCTTACATGCAAGAAATCATGGGAACTAGTTTGGTAAGTGATACACTTTATCCTTTCTTACATCATGCTAACACTGGATCATATAGCACGTGGCTGCATTATCTTCTGTTTACCTTCATGAAGTGGATGATGTGCTCATTGATCATATCACTGAATGTCTTTTCGTGGCTCCTCATGGTGGAGATGCTTGGGTACATGTAGCAGCTTTGGATGCAGCTGTTCTTTTGGCTATCAAGTAAGTTGATTTAACCAATTGGTGTTCATGTTATACTAAACAACTGTTTTTACAACATAGTTTCCCTCATTTGAATGCTGATATGACCAACACCATTTGTCGATTCCTTGCAACACCATCACCAGTATTTGAATTGCTTGCTGAAACAGGTCAAGAGCCTCTTAGTGTACAACAATTTGCCATCATTAGACTTGCTCAATGTGTGCAGGTAAGATTGGATTGGGATACCAAAACTTGTAAACTAAGATTATCTTTAGACCAAACCATCCATGCAAATTTCTCAAGCTGCTATTTCGACCTTGTACGCTTTGCTCAATGAGATTACACGCTATAGTGACGAGGAGGGTGCTACAGTTGATCGATACAGTATGCTTACCAAGAATGCCATCTCTGGTGCACCTGATGCCAATCAGTTGAACGAAAAGCAAAAGCAGCAAGTGTGTGCGAATGCCTTGTCAGCTATTGTTGGTGTTGCTGTTTACTTGAAAGATGAAGCAGTAAGTATATTGGTGATATTGTGGATGGAAGTATTCATTGTTCTCCAAATAGATCATGGCTCAGGCATTGTCAATGCTTGCTATGCGTCGTAAATCACTCTCCATTTCGGCTACTGCATCACTTACATCGCGTTTGGTGGATCTTGCACTTGTCAGTCCAATTGGTGTATTCAAGGATATTCTCAATTTGTTCTCTACACTGAGCCGTGAAGCATTGACTATCGATAACAAGCAACTCACAACAGCGGTAAGATATATATAAAGCAGCACTTGAGATTAGGATGCTCATACATGATTGTGTAGATTGTTAATGCCCAAATGAGCCTTGCCAAGCGATTGTCATCACGTCCTGAACTTTATGACACTTATCTTATCAGCCTTTTGAGCCTCTTTGTGGAGAATGGCAACACTATCCAACGTACCATGACCAAGAACAAGAAGGAAACTGAGTATCCATTGGCATCCAAGCTTGGTATGCTTCTTCCAGTACTTCGTACATTGTTGGGACATGATGATTTCAATCCTCATTTGGAGCCTAGTGAGGAAGCTGTTTCTCTTTTCCGCAATACATGGTTCCACTGTGTTATTTTTGGCTTTGTTACTGAATCCATGTGGATCCGAGAGTGGCACGACTCGATGCTTGTCATTGCAAAGAAGACGCCTGTATTGGTGACTGAAAGTGCAACCAAATATGTGGAAAGCGACTTGGAATACAACTCTGTATTGCGTGGTGGCAACATGTCAGAACAAAATGTATCTTCTATGCGTCAAAAGTTGACCAGTTTCTTGCCTTCTCTTGCATCCGAGATCAAGTACTTTTCCTTTGCTCAAGTGGTGTTTGCTCTCAGCTTTTATCATATTGAAATGATGCGTAGTCGTATGGGTGATTGCAGCTATGTTTTACGCTATTTCATGAACGAAGGGCTCAACAATAGCTCACTTGCCAATTGTCTTGAAAATATTGCTGATCGTGTTGTCGGTGCCTTTATCAAGGATGCTGCTAGCAAAGCTGCTGTTCAAGGCATCTCGGTTGAGCTCAACGATCAAATGGCCAGTATTCTCAAATTGACTGGTCATCGACTTCAAAAAGTGCATGATTTGGCTATCAAAACAGCTGAACGTATTGTCGCTGCCTTTCCTCAAGTCTTTGCAGACAAGACGCTTATCACTTTGTTGCTGGAGCTTGTTCAATTGTTGTGGCTCAGTTGTGAATCAGAGTATCGTGACGAGGTAAGGTATATTCCATTGGATGCTTGACAATGATATTGATAATACCATAGTATTCTCCCACTTTCCATTTTACGTCAACCCGTGTTAATGTGACCTTGGAACTTGGTGATTCATACGCTTATCGTCGTGATATTTGCACTCGCTTGTATGAAAGTGCCAAGAAATGGTTACGTATTTCCATGGATCGTGCACCACTCGAAATCAATGGCTTGCTTCAAGATTACCTATCTGAATTTGATCGCTTTGTTCCTGGTCAGCCTATTGATGCAGTTCATATGGGTCGTTCGCTTGCTCTTGAGATTGGTAAAGCAGCATCCAGAAATCAGTTGTCAGTTGGTATGTTTTTCTTTGTATTCGTTGTGAAACAATGTTATTCATGCAGTTTACAGAGTTTGTTCCCAAGGTGCCACGTGTGCTACCTGATGAATCATCTGATTTTGTCAATGGATTCACTTCTCGTCGCTTTTACATTGGAGAGATCAGTGGTATCGAATACCTCTATGGACTTCATGATCAATCCGGTATGTGTTTACGTGTGTTGAATGTATGAGTCATTAACCTTGTTCTTGATAGAAAAATTGCCTGACAGCAGAACTGGTAGTGGTTTGCTAGAACAAGTGTCCTTTGTGCTTGAGAATTTGGAAGCTCTATTGACTGACATCAAGCAAAAACAATCTGCTGTCTCTGTGGAACGTGTTCATCGTACTTTGCATCGTGCTGCAGCTTATGCCATTGCGCTTCCTAAAGTGCATCCGGATTTGATCCGCTATCTTGTACGTATTCCTGTATACATGTTTACTCCTGAATCTCTTGATATTGGTACTACAGTCTGGAATTGGATGTTGGTGGAACGTGCTGATGTCGAGAAACGTCTTATGGTGGAAATGTTGAGCATGTGGCACTGGGCTCAGAAGCATCGTAAGGGCTTGTTCTCACCTGTACTCAAGTAAGTATATCAGGATGTCTTGGGGAAAAAGGATATGTAATAACATAGGATTATATAGTTCCAAGCATCCATTTGTGGCCAAGATGACCAATGATCCATCCGACAAGGCTATGGTTGACAGCAGCCATCGTGTTGCCAGCTTTTTGTTTTCTCCTCACATGTCATGGATCAAGTTTTTGAGCAGCCGATTCTATTCTATTCGTCATCGCAGCAAGCACCTTGTCAACATGTTTGTTCGCATGTTGCAGGAATCTTTCCAAAATGCTCACTTGATGAGTACTCATGCTTTGGCACGCTCTGTGCGTTTCCAATTGCTTCTTCTTGGTACCAAGGTTCTTCAATCCACTCGCATGGAAGCTCTTGCAGAGCACAAGTTCCGCTCTCTTGTCTTTGATTGTGCTTTCAATTGGTTCTCACTTGAGCCTAAGTAAGTGATTTGAAAATGACATGACAAGAATGATGTCTAACAAACTGTTTCTTGTGTAGATGGCACTTTGGATCCCGTAAGAGTTTGGCCTTGATGGAA
This sequence comes from Lichtheimia ramosa, assembly GCA_008728235.1. NCBI lineage: Eukaryota > Fungi > Mucoromycota > Mucoromycetes > Mucorales > Lichtheimiaceae > Lichtheimia > Lichtheimia ramosa. The sequence goes on along the minus strand of CP031827.1, from coordinate 127,230 downwards.
TACAAGATCTTGAACGACTTTTATAATGCCGTGGTGAATGATACGCCCAATCTCAGTTACTTGGTGACCAGCTCTCCACTCAAGAATTCCAACTCGAAGATTGCTTCAGGATTGTACATGTTCCTTAATGGTAAATATCCAATATGTCATTCAATATGCTTTTATTCATATCATGTTTGCTCTGGATATAGACAAGACCAAGGATGATGTGATTCGTCAGCACCATCTTGCCAAAAAGTTGTTGATGTTGTTTTTGGAAAGCGAACTTACCCGTCTTTCAGTTTGGTGCAATCCTCTTAACTCCTTGGGACATGGCAATCCTGCTTGTTTCACTGGCAGCACCGAAAAGTCAATGGTGATGGATGAATCATGGAAGGAGATTGTACGTTTTGCATGGGAACTATCACCACGTCTTGCAGTGCAAATGAATCAGCGATTCGTGCAGCCTATTGTTCATCGTGAGCTTCATCGCTTGATTGCCAACAATACTTTGGACGTCGTTGATGTGCCTGAAGCACTTGTCATTTTATTGGGTGATCGCCTACTTCCCAATGCCAAGCTTGATCTTAAGGTATGTATGACATGATTCTACATGCAATCTTTATTGACATGATCCTTTTATTGATAGCACTTGCAATATTGGGCACCTGTACCAGCCATCACTGCCGCCAACTACTTTTTGCCAGCATACAACAACCATCCTTTGATTTTGCAATATGCCATGCGCAGCTTGGAATACTATCCTGTGGACACGGTGTTCTTTTACATTCCACAAATTGTACAGGCTCTACGTCACGATGAGCTTGGCTATGTGGAGAAATACATTATGGAAGCTGGTCAAGTATCCCAATTGTTTGCTCATCAGATCATCTGGAATATGCAAGCCAACTTTTATGTGGATGCTGACAAGGAATGTGTCAAACCTGATGCATTGAAGCCAACACTTGAGCGTATCATTGACAATCTTGTTGGATCGTTTACTGGTGAAGATCGCGAGTTTTATGAAAGAGAATTCAAGTTCTTCAACGACGTCACTGCCATTTCTGGATATCTGAAAGAATACATCAAGTATGGTCAAACCGAGAAGAAGCCTTTGCAAAAGGTAAAATTAGGACAAGTGATAACAAGGTTTGGTGATGACTGATTTATTCCATTGTAGAAACGCTTGGATGAGGAACTTGCCAAGATCAAGGTTGATGTCGGTGTCTATCTACCCAGTAACAGCGATGGTCGTGTGATTGACATTAATCGTACATCAGGTCGTCCCTTGCAGAGTCACGCCAAGGTATGAGCAGCAGCAGCAGCAGTAACAGGATCATGATAAGGGATATTAACCCTATATCTATAGGCACCTTTTATGGCTACTTTCAAGATTGAAAAGGAAGTGGAGGATGCTGATCTTATGGGCAAGGCCTTGATTGAAAGTGAAGGTGATGAAGTTGAAGCTGCCAAGAAGCGTACTGTACAAATCTGGCAAGGAGCCATTTTCAAGGTTGGCGATGACTGTCGTCAGGATGTGCTTGCATTGCAGTTGATCTCAGTATTCAAGAACATCTTTACTGGTGTTGGTTTGGATTTGTATGTGTATCCCTATCGAGTCGTTGCCACAGCACCTGGTCGTGGTGTGATTGATGTTATCCCTCGCTCCATTTCTCGTGATCAACTTGGTCGTGAAAAAGTCAATAGTTTGTATGACTATTTTGCAGCCAAGTATGGTGGTCCTGATTCGATTCACTTTCAACGCGCTCGCAACAACTTTGTTCAGAGTTTGGCAGCTTATTCAGTCATTTCTTACTTGTTGGCTATCAAGGATCGTCACAATGGTAACATTATGATTGATGAGAATGGTCATATTATCCATATCGGTAAGCATCAGAGAGGACTTGGGAAAAAGAAGCAAATGATGTACTGATTCATGTTTCATTACAGACTTTGGTTTCATCTTTGATATTGCTCCTGGTGGTATTACTTTTGAAAGTTCGCCCTTCAAGTTGACAACAGAAATGATTCAAGTGATGGGTGGTGGTTCTGATGAACAAGCATTCAGACAATTCTCTGAATTGGTAGTCAAGGCATATCTTGCAAGTCGTCCTTATGCTGATCAGATTTGTCAATTGGTGTCACTCATGTTGGATTCTGGATTACCTTGTTTCAAGGGTGAAACTATCAAGCGTCTTCGTCAACGCTTCCAGCTCGATCGTTCTGAACGTGCAGCAGCTGACTTTATCATGATGCGTATCAAGGATTCCTTTGAAAATCAACGTACAGTGCTTTACGACTACTTCCAAAAGTTAACCAATGGTATCCCCTATTAAGCAATGTTATACCACGCATGTTATCACGTTGTAATAAAAAGAGTATTTACTTTTGTCCAATACACGGGAGGATTTCCATAGCTGTATAGTATAGTGTGATCTTTCACGAGACATCACGCAGTTGCTTCTTAATCCAGATCTTTGTCTTTTGGGACATATTTGCATCACTTGCAATGAAGTTTCCTTTTTAAGGGTGATGAATGGATTATTGCTGCAGCTCCTTTGACCTAGTATACCAATGCGCTAGACTACTTTATGATCACGATTTGCCACAGACAACACTTTTCAAGCATAGCATGAATCAAGGCAGTTATCATCAACATTGCTACATGTCTCTATTATCTATTTGATTGCAAAAACCATCAAGAGCTTGATGTTATTTGGAAAGTGGGGCCAGGATGCTCATGCATTGTTCATTGTTATCAGCCATGTACGTAGTGCTTCATTGTCATTTGTGTGTTCATTATGTCTTTGTATGCTATTTGGCCCTATTCCCTGATGGACCCTTTATGGTATGTGTGATCATCCTTGTCTTGATTTGGGTATTGACATGTATTTGAGTAGTGCCCGTCTTCCAAAGTGACTAATATCTCCTCGTAGTATCTCTGCAGCAGAAGCCAAGTGATATGATCATCTTGGTCAACATGCAAGGAATGCTGAAGAACATTATCATGCGTCATTTGATACCTTCACACCTAGAGTCTCCTGTATATTGATTAGCACATTATGCTTATTACACTATAATACAGTATCAACTTCCTATCCAATGGCTTCACTTTGTAATCGTGATGTGTAGACTAAGCTTCTTCTTGCTATTCCCAAAGGAAATCCAACATTTAAGAGATGTAGTCTATCGAGTATGAGCCTGAAGGATCGCTTGGATCTCAGAAGCTGCATAATGGTCCCTTGCTATAAGATTGGCACTGCCATGCATTACAGTTCCGGCCAAACTGATATTCGAACAGCGTCAATCTCCAGCGCCAAAAAGAATATTCGTGCTACATTCCAAGATAGACGATACACTAGCCATTAAGAAGATTCAATATGAGAGAGGCAAAGTGTGAGTATTTCTGCAGCTGGATGTTAAGGACGTCATGCATCATGTTCTCAGCTGTCTACCATCATTGTAAATGGGTGGTCAGCTGATGGCATCCCTAAGCTGCTGACGTTTCACACATCTGGGTTGAATTTACAGATTTCTACAGAATCGGCAAATGATTCAGGTACAGCCAACACGCACATGTTTTGGGTACATTTTTATCCATATCCTCTCCTAAATCGCTGTCCATCATGCATATATCTCCATCGCTGTTAGATAAAGCATGTAGAAAGGTCTATTGGCTTCCTGCGCCTTAATTTATGCCTCTGGTCTTGCAGTCTTATGCATGTATCACATTCGTTGTTTAAGGAACACGTGGGAAATAATAATAAAAGCTGGTAAACAATAAGCTTAAGTTGTTTCTGTACTTGTTTGCGTCACTATGTTAGACATTGTGTACACTTGTAACAAAAGACGTGCCTTAAGCTAAATGCACAACAGCAGCGCCACTTTAGTTCTCCCCGTGACAAGCATACCCAATCATCGGGTAATAGGTATTACAAAAATACGTAACATCAGAGGATGCAGCTGTCTCTTTCTTTCAATCTTTCTTTCTTTTCTACATACCCCTTAGCTTTACACTTACTCATGTCAGCCACTGAATCCACGAGCTTACTGAAAAAGAATATACAAAAAAAGTCAATCACACTTGGGTCTTTATACCTGGAAAATACAGGGGCCGTAGCAAGGGATCACTTGGGCAAGTCATAAAACACACCTACAAACAAGAAACGATTGTTTAATAAGTATTGGATCATAGCTAACGAGCGTACATTTCTTGCATGGATGCGAACAAGCTTTTCCACCATTTCAGTGGGTGTCGGTAAAGTATCTGTGGAACAATAGATAATATAACTTGCATAAGCTCTAAAAGTCTTGTATCATTTGATGTTGCTCAACAGGAATCACACAACTGTTTCGATTGCAAGAGACAGCCATCCAACGAATCGGTCAACTTCTCGGCGTAGGATTCATTTTATTGGGTGCTTTATATCTTGCACTCGGCTGTACTCGCTTTTTCCATGCACAAGTAATCATGTCTGATGAATCACCATGAGGCAGGGTCACAATCTTATTAACTCTTTATCATAGAGTGCCATGACGAAAGGATACTTTCCTGCAACGCGAGGTATCATTATGACCACCTTTGGTGTAACGCTAGCTGCATTAATTATCTTGCTTGTCATTGTGCAATCTGAATCATAAGACAGGTCTTTATAGAGAGAGATTAGATAAACGCTACTATGAGCTTGCTCATGATCCTGATCCAACCTCTTCTAAATGCAGCGTAACTTGAAATCGATGTCTAATAGCGGAAGCATCATGCTTATTAGATGAAGTGACAATTGCTACGTGTAAAAGAACTTGTCCCAGTGGGATTATTGTCATACATCAAGCTGAATGATTAGAATCTCGTACTCCCATCTTATTGTCTCTCTGCATCTTCTCAACATATTCAATGATAGTCCTGTCTCTTTTCCGTTTCGGCTGATACATTGCAACTTTTTGTATGATGATCCTTCCTTTATATGGTTTGGGATGATGTGAATGTGAACAGGGGATATCAAATGCATACTAGCTATCTATCCAGTGAACTACAAATGATATGAGAATAAGCTTGACTTTGCTCTTCAATGTAAGTAATGCTGTCTTACCATTTCAACCACTTTCCAAGCCCTTGAGCTGTTGCCATCCTTGAGCACCCTTTGAAAATTTTCAATCCATCAGTCCAGTATGATCCAATCAAGATCATACGCTCCCACTTACTATTGGAATGGTCATTGATCCATGCATCGTCCTTGACATGCTGCTGCTCCAAATCCATTGTTTTGTCCTTGATTCATATCATAAAAGATTATTGCATTTCCTCTCCTCTGAAATAGCAGTTCTCAATGCCATGTTGAAGTCGAGATACCCTATTTCTCCTTACCATCATAATGATGTTTGCAGTGGCATCCATATTGTAGAACTTGAATCAACGCTGTATATAGTCATTACTCATGGAAAGCTGTGGCGTCTTGCATAGCATACATTGTTGTAGAATGCGCCTTTGGTAAAATAAATGATCGTCCATCCACTATTCTTGGCCTTATCCACGTGACATGATCCATCTTTCCTGCTCACAACGTGTCAAGTTACCACGACAGCATCACTGCAGTTGATTGCATCCAAAAGTCCAATATACGCTGATTGATGGGATGGCTACTGATTTCCATCACTTGTTAAGTGATTGCAACATGAACTATGCATCGTGAAGATGGCTTGTATTGAGTCGTAAACTGGTCGTCTTGTCCATGGCTGACAGATATGGCATCGTCCAAACTGGTCATCATGTTGAACAGCTTCACCAAGTGACACACATGTTAATCAACAAGACTCTTGAACAATGTACTCATCCATTCGCTGCTTACATTGACATCCTGGCACATCATAGCATAACAGCTCTTGCAACAGTATTCTTTGGATAACGTAGCATGTATTGTTGAATGAAGAGATGAAGATGATCAAAGTATTCCATGGTTGTTGTCCAATGGATGATTGCTGCATAACATTGTCGACGTGTTGAAGTATCACGTCAAAAGACCATCATGGTCATCCACTGTTGGAACTGTTATATCTTCATCACCAAGGTAGACAAGGAACTTGAGAAGTACACGCGTCAGTTTCTTTGCTTGTTGGTGGGGAATCGTCACAGAGGAGTTGCATTGGTGCCATGTACAGTGTCAGCAGTTGAAACGACTCGTGAGGAGGTAGTCAAGAGTGACATTGTTGTTCAAGTTGAGCGAAATGGAGTTGAAAAGGAAGACAAAGGAGACTGAAAGACTGCCATCTGGTCATTTTTCACCGACTGCACGTTACACGATTCCACGTCGGATCTGCATTACTCCACATGCACCAGAAATGAGCACAAGAAGTCATAGATAAAAAGCACTGTTAGATAAAACCGGATATACTTTTTTATTGAATGTTAATGATTTCTATTCTATTAAGGATCAATATCAAAAGATAACTATAAAACAAGAGTCAGTAATGCTTCATGTCAATGTTAGAGAATATAAAAGTAGGCAAATTGGCTTCCATGATATAATCATGTACTGACAAGGATGACCAACGCGAAGGTTTTGCCCAATTCATCCTCTCCCCTACGGTGCACCAAGCCGGATAACGGGGGCTGTCATTGTAAAACAATGAGCAACTTCTGATAAAGGTGCCACTTGTGCAAGCCAACATGTTCGGTCTGATAAAAGGATTGATATCCCAAGCCCACAGAGGTAGACTTGCACAGAGTGAACCTAGCACTAGTCGAAAATACATGATTCCCATATCTACCACAGGTCACTGAATGAACAGGCTTACTTCCAACAGCTAAGGCAGCCATTCCTCATATGCAAATGTTAGGGCCAAGATAGGGCTGACCACACTGTCGCATACAAATCATGACTGCCAACAGCACCCCACAATCAAGTAAGGCACCATCCTGTTCTACCCATAGCAAACATATAAAACATTCACTATATCAGTAGTTGCTGCTCTCAAGCGACCTTCTTGGTTGGCGTCATAAGATACATCATGCATCACAACTAGCGTAGGGAACATATAAACCAGGTCTTGATGAAAGATAGTCCAAAGGGATTTGTACAGGTACTCCAAGAAATGATATATCCAGAACCATAACACCAATGACAACATGTTGTTAAAAAAGATCCATCCATGAAAGGCACGGGTTGCTGAAAGCTGATTTCCAGGGCATCGAATGTACACTTGACGGTAGCGCCACAAAATGATCGAATGTCTTGTTGATATCCCAAAGGTTGCTTGCTTGCTGCTGCAAAGAATCCATCCAATGCTAAATCTTGATAGCCAAAAGTCAAATCGAAGGGGGAGCCATACTTGATAAGAAGCAGGTGATTGAATAAAGCTTGATGTCGCCAAAGAGTAAACATGGTGTGCAAAACGTGTGTCGAAAGTGTACCAAGGTGTAGGGTGCCAAATGTGTGGAAACAGAGTACAGAAAGTAGTTCGATATAACGATCCACCTGTATGAATGTGATCATTAGTAATTAATCTTTGAAGTAAGTGAATGATACTTACAGTAAAGCCATATTGTAATTCAATAGCGGATCCACCTAAATGCCAAAGGCAGCTCTCTTGCTGCAGACAAGTTCATCCAAAGATCAATGTTGACAATCGTTCCTCACAGCAGTAGATCGATACTTGACGATGAATGACTTCAAAATAAAGATAAACCTTGTTGGTGCCAAAAGATATACACGCTGCTCCTTGTCGTTGCCAAAGATGTCCGTCAAAGAAATTGGTTGATACTTGGCAAAGACAATCAGATGATCAAATAAAGCTGAATAACTCCAAAGATATGCCTGTTTGCTGACATGATCCTTCTATAAGAGACTTGCGCTGATAGACATCCATGAAAGAGATTTGTCGAGAATGACACATTGAAGATGATCCAATAAGCTTGATGGCGCCAAAGATATGCATGTTTGCTTGAGACAGCTGTAACTCTATGCTATCAATATTGTATCGCTGCTGTTTCCTTGTAAGACTCCTTAATTGATAATGCTTCTTTTGTGCTCCCAATGCCATACATACCAGTGATACAATGTACAGCTTTCTTGTTCCACTTCAATGTCTTGTCGCTGCCATGTATTCAATCCAAGCTGCTCAATCTATAATGAGAGCAATATGAGATAACAACAAAGGCATTTGCTTTTCTTGTCAACATACCGAAAAGTCAGTGGTTTGGTAATCGAATTCATGCCGTGATCGAAGAATCAGGATGCCACCCACAAGTAGATTGCATGATGAAAAGAAGTTCTCCTAATGAATCGAACGTTGGTATGCCTGTTTTCAATGTGAAAGACCAATATGTACGTACGGTGATCAAACACATACAATGATAGAATGATCCTGATCCACTTGTTGATAAGTCAAAACCAGCTTCCTTGATGCATAGGAGTCCTCCTAATAAGTCAGCATTAGCACCTTGTTTTAATGCAAAGGAGAAGTACTCACAGTACCCAATCCACATGATGATCGAATGATGCTGATGCCAACCAAAAGCGAGAGCCAGTGCCCAAACCAGATTTTATTGATGCAGACGATTCCTTCTAATGCAACCAGTGTTGGTAGTTGTTTTTCAATGCAATCAACAGTACATACAGTAGCCAAATCCACAACATGATCCGAAGTGTTCCAGATGACACTCAAAAGCACATTGCAAGATATAGATGACTCTCCTAAGACAACGAGTGTAAACAGGCTGTTTCCGATAAAAAGGAGCCATACTTACAGTAATCAATACACAAGATGATGTCATATAAAACTTGGAGACAAAATGCTAGCTGCTGCTGAAGGGATCCACCTATACAAGGTATACGCTGTTGATGATAGATGTCCTTCTCAGTAACAAGACGATAACTTACCGATACCAGCCAATGATCAAGTAAACCCAATGCCAACAAATACACATGCCTAGCTGCAAGACACTCGATCTGGAAAAGACATAAACGTGCATACATTCTTTCATATCACGGGAACAATACGACACTTACTAAAACTCGATGATCACAAAGCCTGGGAATCAAATAGGCCATCATGGTACAATATCCACTAGAAAAGCATATACACATCAGCTCATGATCTTCAAACACACTGCATCATTACATACCTGTATTAGTACCGCCAATGATGGATGAAGTGATAATAGTAATAAAAAGGATGCAACACCAAAGAATGCCAAAGTATCAAGTACTGCCTACCGACTCACTCCCAAAGGAATGGAACCAAAACACCGAATTCCACGGCGAACCAGTCGACTTTGATCCCAATGATGAGCCGTGGTTCAACATGCTGCCAAGGAGATATCCATCCTCTCTCCAAGCCGAACAAGATAAGGACGTATAAAGATGGAGTCCTACACTTGGTCGCCCGACGCATCAAACCATAGGATGGATTTTTAAATTGGTGGGTTCAATGCCACCATCCCACCGTGACCGATGCCGGGGTACGCTAATGCAACATGATCCCCCAAAAGACAGTACATACAATGACAATCTTGATGTGCTGAAATGATGATTTGATTGCTGTAAATGATGATACGATTGCTGTAAAATGATGATACGATTGCTGTTCAATGATACGATTGCTGTTAAATGATGATACGATTGCTGTAAAATGATGATGTGATTGCTGTAAAATGATGATGCGATTGCTGTAAAATGCTTGATCCTGCTATTTGCTGTATAAGTGCATTGCATGCAACAATCCCAGAGTGGATGCTCTACCTTGGATGATTCCTCGAATGTATTCTTGCATCCAATAACTGCTTCTTGTGCCATCCGATGTTGTGTTGCTGCTGTTTCACTATACGATTCATTAGTCAATGATACATTTTTTGTACTCCCATGACATACATACCAGTAAAACCAATGTACCACTTCTTGCTTCAAGTCATATCTTGTCGCTGCCATAAATGCTGTCATCCAACATGCTCGACCTATCATATACGTGACATGAGAGAACAAGCACATCATCACATGCGCGTATATGACCAAATACCCAAAAGGTACAATGCAAAGACGTGTTGGAACCTCTCCTTGTGGACAGCTTGGAAAGGAATACACGTGACACCCCTTGGAACTTGTAAACGAGAGAACAGCAAGCTACAATAGATATAAGGAATTAGATGGCCAAACGTAAGCAATAAAGCAAGTGCATTGCTTGAACATACGTGTTGCAATGAGATGGAGGTCGACTCATGGGTAGATCACGCGAACTTGTTTGACAGATGTAACTGGAAAGAAGCGCCATTGTAAAGCCAACCATCGCGTCCCATGTCCACCATTGACAACGTGCACTAAAGGGGATGGCCACCGTGAATGTTCTTTGGAAAGTAGTTGGGAGTTAGTGCGTGCTTTGTAGAGTGATTGGAGCTAGTCTTACCTTTGTCAAATGCAAAAGGAGAACAAGGAGCACTTTCTTTGTTCCTCTCGTCCCCCGGCCTTTTTATTTACACCATGCCACCCTGCCTACTACTGTTGCACCTGCTCGATGTATAGCTACCAAAGACTATACGTTTGTATCAATAAAGTACCCTATCACTTGCTATTGTAGTAGTAAATAGTCCTCATATATGATCTTACTGTGGCGGAAGTGGTAAGGTAGGTCCGTGCGTAAGTTTGATATGCAGCTCCTGAACTTTGTACAACCAACCAATCTGTGCCATCACCTACTACTGCTGTTGACATTAATTCATTCTTGTAGCCACAAAGCCTTTCATCATTGGATGTTTCTGTATATTCAGCCAACATCACCAAGGTAGTCGTCATCACCCTTTAGTACAACAATGTAAGCAAACATCACCTGCATTGCATCCTCCATGGTTCGCCTTCGCACCAAAAAGTCGCTGGATGAAACAAGAGTTGCAGAAAGGCAACAAGCATCACGCCAATCTTTTAGACATCAACATAACATACTTGTCAGCTACATACTTTATTACAAATGATCATCTTTTCATGTTAAACATATACTATTTTACATAAATCCATGACTATGTCCATATGCAATGTGTCTACTTTGGAAAAGACCGGGATAATGAAAGCCAGTGACAGTTACGTAAGATATGGGATCGTGCCAATACACTGGTGGCAACCTACATGTCTATTTACTTTCTCTTTTTACAAAAGAATACAAACAGTGCAATTGGTCCTGATTCCAAGGGGGGTTGAATTGGGTCTTTGTTAACTGCTTCTTGGTGCCAAAAGCGACAAGGAGCATCGTACATTATCCAACCTTGATCCTGTTCATACTACTGTAAGCGCCCTGATACCACATTGAACATGGCGTATACTCAGCTTTACGATAGTCAGGACTTCTGGTCTTTGCATCTAAGATGATGCTGGTAGGTAGACAATGATGACTGCAAGCGTGAAAATGACTCGATTTTGCAACAAGATGCTATGACGACTATTTGTTCATGTGTAGTAATCTCTACTATTATGATCACAGTGTGGTAGTGTCTAGTTTCATGTGTTCTGGTGTGCAGTGTGTACAGGTAGTGTAAAGAAGGCAGATTATGCTGGCGGGATTTGAAAGAAAGCTCGATCGTCGAACTTTTGGCTCATGGGGAAGACAACTGCTTTTCTCTCTCTTTCAAGCTCATACTCACTTACACGTACACGACTCCCATTGACGCCATGCATTCAAGGTATGTGTTATAAAGAAGCTCATGTTGGGTTGTTGTATTCATACAGTTGGGTACATTCATAGGCAACAAGTGTTCAAGCGGACTGGGTGGTTGTAGCCAGACGTGTCGCTGTTCTGTTTCGTTGTTATGCCGCTTCAAGTTTGGTGCCTACAGGTACAGTCAAGGAGCTCAATGCTGTAGCAGAACGTGTTGCATTAACCGTTTAAGCTTTGTGTAGACTTCAAGAACAAACGCAACAAGACTTTGGCTGTTTCTTTTGGTTTTGGCTTTGACTACTACACTATGGCTTTCTGCTTCGACACAAACAAGGTCTCTTTACGTTGTACACGTTACCATGGTGTTGTTATATATGAAGAAGGCAAGTAGAATGAAGGTGATTGAGTGGAACTTGTTTATTGTGCTAATAGTGATGGTATTGAATAGTGATCTAGTACTACTTGGGAGTTTTTTTGGTCATACAGTGTGCAATTTTCGGCATCACGCTCTCCTCGAATCCGACCACGAGATACCAGCCAGAATCAAACAGCCTTGGCCATACCACACTATCCTAGTTGTCACAAAGCTTTTGGAACATGCAATTGATTCTCCAAGATTGTGTTACTGCAAAAGAACATGGTCACTGAGAAGGAAGAAGATTGTCGACACATTGCATCGTGATAAGCTGGTCCTTTTCCCCTTGAGAATGCTTTCCTTTTGGCTGTCCCATCGTTTTGGTGATGTTTGTCAAGGTTTCACGTTGACCATGTGTTGCTCTTGGATACGAATGACTCTGTGTGTTAAACAGTGGTTGTCAGATCATCATCCTACTATGGGCAGCAATGCCAGATTCCAAATACCGAGATAGTGCGTAAATATAGTTAGCTTGGCTCTCTTCCCATAGGATAGCATAGCATAGTACAGTTGATACATTAAAACAAGATGCTCTTTAAATAGTAAATTCGTTACACTATCACTCATCTTCTTTATGACTTGGTATAGCATCAATATTTACACATAGTAGTCAACTACTGAAGAGCGTCATACACGTGACCAAAACTTGAAACACCAACTTGCCTACATGTTGAATGTCGACATTATACATAATACTTGTTTTTTTTATTATCATGATGCCAATGATTGCCAAGTGATAGCATTTTCTCGCTTGCCAGGTACTTGTCGAATACTACTTGGTCTGCGAACAAGCCTTAGCATCCCTTGGTACATGAGCCATGTTGCTACCAAAGATGCAACTGATTTTGTTACAGACATCAGTGTTACCATGAGATCCAACGATGCACTTTGACGTGAAGAAGATTTCCATAATCGTGGAGGAAGCCAACTTGAGAAGAAAGATTTCATGTGACCAACAACGCTAACCAGAGATTCCCATAAGGCATCATCATCTTCTTGTTCTTCATCATAGTTGCTGCCTGCGTAATAATAGTAGTACTTTGATCGACAATCATCTTGTTCATCATAGATTGGCCAATATGGATTCCAGCCACTTGGTACCATTCCATCGTCATGTTCATATCCCAAGGATTCTTGTACAGGTGATTCTGGTTGAAAGTATTGCACTTTGGTAGATTCAGGGCTGAAGCGTACACTTGTGCTTTGAGATGCGGAAGGTGGAGTAGGCGGTAAGGATGATTGAAAAATACTGCTGTTTGTGGATGATATGGATGAAAATGAAGGTATCCGGTCATCAACTCCTCGTCGTAGATAAAGTGCAGTGCTTTGTTTCTTCAGGGCAGGCTTTAAGCCATGGGGTGGATGATAGTTGGGTGTGGATGATGATGAAGATGATGTTGGACAAGTAAAACTTTGTTGTGGCTCATTTTCTAGTGTGTACAATGGTCCGTATAACCCTAAAAAGTGGTTTTGAGTCAACAAAACACATCTGCAAGAAAAAAATTGGCGGGGCTCATCCCCCTATAGCAACTCACATGTGATATCAGATTCCTTTTGCCTTTGTGAAAATGTGTCAGCATGCATCATGCAAATAAAGAGAAAGCCAAGAAATGCTTACCAGTTCACTGTGGATGGGTCAATTAATGCATTATCTCTTCCAAGTCGACATGTGCATGTCCTTGACATTTGTCGCCAAAGAGCATTTTGAAAGCGGATCAATCGTTGATGTTCCAGACGTACTGCGCGATTTGATGGATCCATACGCAGCTTTTCTAAAGTGGATCGTATCTGTTTACGGGTCTGGATATGGGCTCGAATCACATCTGTAGGTGACCAATCGTGTGATAGATAGTCTACGTGAATGCTGGCTTTCATTGCGTGATCGTATGTATGTATGTGTTGTTATGTGCAGAATGAAAGGGATAAGAAAGAGAGAAAGATGTGTGATGTGTGTGAATGTCGTCTTGCATGATATTTATAAGATCTTTTTTACTTGCTGCCATCCTGACCTTTTGATGATCGCCCAATTCAGTTTCCTTCCGTCCCCCAAGCACTAGACTCGTTATGGAATCGAAATGACTTCCCACACTTACTGTGCGCTTTTTTTTTAATGTGTATCTTGTGTCGCTGTTTAACTTTATGAAAATAATGGTCGCGACCCCCAAGCACAGACCGTGTTACACGATTGAATCCCTCACCTACTTTATCCTATTCCGCCTCCACATAGCTGGGTCCATGAAAAAAGTGAGCCTATGGGAAGAATGAATGAATACAAAGAGAAATGAGACAGGTTCCAGAAGAGTCCACTGTAACAATATCACTTGCATTGATAAGTACCCCAATTACAACTTCCTTTTTCAACAAAGAGGAGAAAGCAAACTCAAAATGCAATGGCTTGTCTCCCACGCCTCCATCAAATAAACACATAACACAAAGATTAGAGAGAAAGATGAGAGATAGGCAAGTGGCGGCACGCACGTACCTCGTGGTTTCCTCAAGTCACGAAAATGGTGATACCGATGAGGATTTCTTTTGCTACTTGTAATCAACAAGCCGGATCTGGCAAAGCGTTTCAAGACTCGGGCTCCATATTCCGAATCTCATCAACACAGCGGCATACATGGCTAAAAAGTAGATAACAACAAGCATAAATTGAGCCATGTTGTTATCTCTACACTCGATTTGAAGCTTGATGGCTTCAAATCAGTGCTAGATAAGCTTTGCAAGTCTATTGCACTTTTTCTGTAATGTCTTTTTAGCGTGCATTTCACGATTATTACTCGGACCACATCCAAAATAACTCATCTGAGTGGATTCATCTTTGTGTAACACATGCACAGAGAAGGTGCAACACAACCAAGGCGAATGTCTCCACACATAAACACCCTTTATGGTTGTCATTGGAAAATATAACAAACACACAGCGCTAAGGCTTATCCGCTTATCTATTTTCTCATCCAATCATCGTATCCATGTGGCGCCTTATCGACTCTATCCCAGGCTTTCAATGTTAAAGGGGGTAGCTATGATCAATATGTATTCTGAAGTGTCAAGTGAGATGCATGTTGACAATGAGTAAGCACGCGGAGCGCTGTTGCACCAGGTAGTTTAATGATGATGACCCATGTTCCGCTCCCTTATTTTCTGCTCATTTCGTCATATCCTCTTATGATAGATCCATCCTATTATCATCGAACCACTCTTGTCATGCATTCATTACCTAGCAGTATGCTGACACTATGACGAAAGGGACAAGAAAAAACATAAGGTGATGTTATGTTCTCTCCGCCATTTTCATATGCATGAGCAATGACGAAGCAATGAGATAGGACATTGGCTTATTTTAGTAAACAAACAAGTCAAAAGCTGCAGATCGGCGCCAATCTTTCTCGAAAACGTTATCATTTTGTTTAAAGGATGAAATGCAAGTGTTTCCGATCAATAAGGAAGAGATAAAGAAAAAAAAACGACCCATGTGGTGTTGCGTGATGCATAAAGATACTGCAATGTACATTTCTTTTTGAGTCATGATGATAGACTATCTCCCTTTTCTGCTTTACTCCCCCCCATCATCTATTGAAAACCACATGTCTTTATCTTCATCAATGCCGACATGGTTTCTATTAGGGTGAAGACTATATTTTAGTGTCCGTGCGTTGTCGTAATAAGCTTATCATGATGACATGTTACGGAAGAAGCCTTCCGAGCTTGTCTCTGGAACAAGTGCATTCCAAAAAGATGGATCCAGTGGGTTGGTGCAATTGAGCAGCTGCATTTCTTTGCGGAGAGAATTCCACACAGTCCACGTCCTTCCTCCACGTGTCTATCTTGTTATGCCACCACAAACACCACCACAACGCAACGAAATCGTAGACTGGTACCAGTCCATTCCTCCCATTACAAAAGCCATCTTTACTATCTCGGTAGCAGCTACTGTTGCACCTGCTCTTGGCTTGATACATCCTTATTCTCTTGTGCTTAGTTGGAATGCACTTTCAAAACTACAGGTAGAACTATGGTTTCTTTCTCTTTCTTTCTCTTTCTCATTCACGTTTCTTTTTCAAATGTAGCTTTGGCGTTTGGTGACATGCTTCTTTGTCAACAGGCTGGGTCTAGCATTTGCCATGAACTTGTTCTTTATGTATCGATATTCTACACAGTTGGAAACAGAAGTCTTTGGTGGTCGAACTGCTGATTACATTTATTATCATTTGGTCACAGGCGTGTTACAGCTGGTAAGAATATATGAAGAATGAATGCCTATAGACTGATCTTTTCTATGTATAGGCTGCAGCACGCTTTTTGGACCTGTATGTGTTGAGTGATGGATTTCTTTTGTCAGTGGCCTATTTGTGGTCCCAGCATTATCGAGAAGTACCTGTGACATTCATGTTTGGCATCCAGTTCAAGGTAAGTGGTTATAGATGTGGATAAAGGAGATGACTGATGAGAATATGTAGGCAAAGTACTTGCCATGGGTATTGGTAGCATACGATTTCTTGGTCAATGGTGCCATGCCTATTCCATCTTTGGTTGGTATTGGAGCATCACACATTTACTATTACTTGACAACAACCTATCCAAGTCAAGGGGGTCGTCGTTATTTGTCTACTCCAACATTCTTGCAACGCATGTTTCCCCCTTCTGTTCAACAACGTGGATTCACTACAGGTGGTGGCATGTGGCCAGGTCGTCAACAACAGCAACAAACACGTCAAACTACCAATCTCTTTGGCGGACATTCTTGGGGACGTGGTCAACGTCTTGGTTCATGAATTCCTTTTATGCTAGAAACACCTGCCTATATCTACCACTAATACACATTGCAATTTGTCTTTGGTCATTGAATCGCGTGAAAGGGATATGGGATAGGATTGTGTATATTATTATGACAAATCATTGGGTATCAAGTGCTTAAATCATTATGTTTCTTTTACTGGGAAATAGCAATCCTTCATGCTCATATCAACATCATCATATTGTATACAATGGAAAGTTTATTTACGTCCTCTGTAACCAATAAACTGTGATGGTGGTCTTTCTCGTCCTCCTGCAATGGTTGGTCTAGAATCATGCGAAGTCTTCCAGTTGGTATCACTATTATACATGGATGTTGATGCGTCAAATGATCCTCTTCGTTCAGCAAAAGCACGTGGACCTGATGGTGCTTGAAGATTGGGACGATTACTTGTGAAAGCTGTGCCACCTGCTGGTAAAGGAGAAGAAGGTCTTGATCTGCTATTGGCAGCCGACTATGGACATGATATCAATCAGCTATCACATACGATGAAAAAAACAACGCTAGTTACCTGGGGTGGTGGATGACTGAGATGACCAAGATCAACATATCCACCTGAAGGTGAAGAAACGCTATCATCCTCATCACTGCTGCCACTAATACTGCTGCCATAAGATGCCAATTGCTTCAACTTGGATATTTGCTGGATCAATGGTTCTAGCTCACTAGCAATCCGGTCCTGTTGTTTCCTTTGCATGTCATCTTGCACCTTTTCATATTCAGTCTTGATGGATTGCAATGCAATTTTGCTATCTTCCAATTCACGTCGTACATCAGCACAAGTGGACTTGAGCTCATCAATCTCTTTGATAAGCTCTGATCGTTCTTGATGAAATCGCTCAATCTCTGCTTCAAGGACATCACGTGTGCCACACAATTTACGATACACTTGGACCAATTCACTTGTTGCATCATCATCCAAAGTGCTTCGTTTGCCACCATTCTTCATATCACCATCATTGCCAATTTGTTGTTCAAGACGTGCAACAGCCATTTTAACAAGCTCTTCAATCATGCCATACATTTCACCCAGGTATTCAACCATATGTTCTTGCATGCCAGTCATGGATCGATCAATGTATGTTCTTGCAGTCTCTTCATAACGTTTGAGCTTTTCTTCATTCTCCTTGGCAGCATTTTCTTGCCAATTGGCTCCCAGATGACTGTTGAAGGCACTCTTGACAGCTCGACGCACTGTTTCTTCCACACCAGAATGATTATAACGATCCAATACAAGCAATGTACGCTCAATAAAGTCTTGAGTCCCTTCCACCAATTGATGTACTTCCTCAGCTGTTGTATTATCCTTGGATCCATCTTGATACGTCTCACTCTTCTTATCTGATTGTTGTTGTTGCTGCAGTTGTTGAATCATGGCAGAAATCTTATCAGTGGTCTTTTCTTGCTCTTCATGCATCTGCTCCAATAGCTGTGCAATGATCTGTTCTCGATCTTGATCCGCCTGCATATTGTGTTCCACAAGCTCTTGCAATTGAGCACCATGCTTGTCATGCGCTTCACGATTGACTGCTTTGATATCTTCCATCCACTGTGCAAGTTTGGTGCCAAGTGCTCGTTCATCATCATCATCACCATGATGTTCTGCTTTAGTGGCAGTAGCATCGTTCAGCTTGGCTTGGATATCTTCAAACATGGCTTGTACTGACTCCATCCTTGCCTTGTCAATATGAACACCCTTGGTTTCTTGATCGGCATGCTCCATATACGATTCCAACAACTTGGTCTGGGATAGTTGCAAGAGCTCCACCATTTGTATCATGACATTGAGCTTGGCTGAAATGGACATGGGCTTGCTGTCATTGTCGTTGTCTCCATCGCCAAGCAGTTCACGTCGTAATTCAGCAGCAGCAGCAGCAGTGTCTTGGTTGTTGTTCTTGTTGACCAAACATTCACGCACTTCAGTCTGCAAGTCATCCCATCCACGACGAGCATCTTCCAGGATATCAGTGAGTCGATTGACACCTGATTTGATATCAATGATATGGCTTTGTACCAAGGGGCTGTTATCCGATCGCATATGATCCCGTAGTGCTTGTAAATTGTACTTGACGCTGGTAATAGTCTCTCTTAGACTATTATTACTGCTGCTGCTTGACTCGATATTCTCCAATGATTGCTGCTGTTGTTGTTGTTGCACTTTATCACGCCATTCTTGAATCTCGCTTTTCAGTTGTTCAGTTTCTTGTTGATGCTGATGTTGTTGTTCCTGAAGCTCCTTTTCCAATACAGCAGACTTGTTTCGCCAAATGGACACTTCACGTTCAAGCAATTCACATCGAGTATCCATGCTTTGTTGCAAATCATCCAAATCAGCTGTCATATCCTTATGCCGAGCCATATGTTCTTGTCGCATCTTGGCTGCTTCTTTTTGCAATACAGTGATCTGATCTTCAAGTTCTTGATTCTCAGCTTGCAACTGATCAACTGTCATTTGTAGCTCACGATTGGCTTGTTCACTGTCTGCCACACGGGATTGCAATTCACGATTCACTTGATCAGCATCGGCAACACGTGATTGAAGTTCACTATGGCTTGCCATGGATACCTTGCCCATAATAGCTGTCAATGCATCAATCCATGCCTTACGTGTCGGCAAATCATCCGCTGCAAAAAAGACATCATCACGTTTGATCAACATGCGAAACTCCCACTTGACGCCAGGCTTATATTCTTGTGATCTTGGCTCCACTTCCACCACTTGACTCATGTCATAAGTATGGATATGGCTTGAAAACTAGATAGAGATATATATATCATATCAATAGAATGAATATAAAGTGATCCATCATGCATACCTTGTCATCTTTGTAAATATACAATCCACCAGGTTTGACAGCATTACCATGTTTGGCCACTGCATAAACTGATTTCCATTGCTGGGTAAAATGTTAGTTTAGAGTAGACAATGGAGGTATGAACACATACCATAAGACTATTTTTGCGATAAATCCATCCTTCTCTTGCAACCTATGTGATATGTAAGCATAGAGATACAT
The DNA here is from genome assembly GCA_008728235.1 of Lichtheimia ramosa. NCBI lineage: Eukaryota > Fungi > Mucoromycota > Mucoromycetes > Mucorales > Lichtheimiaceae > Lichtheimia > Lichtheimia ramosa. Next base: position 107,387 of record CP031827.1, on the reverse strand, counting down.
GTACATGTTCATCTTGTATTACCCTGGACTCTTGTGAGCTGCTAGTGCTTAGACGACGAATGATGGTTTGCTGGGAACTACCAGTACTTGCAGCAAGTGAACTTTGCTCAGATCGTATTGTAGCTGATGGAGATACAGGTCGATCTTCTACACTTTCTTGTGGATGTTGTAAATAATCCTCTTGTTGATGATGGTTGTTGGATAGTGGTGAAAGGCGTTGTTGTTGAGAAATACCACGTTCGGAGGATGCATTGCTGCGCACAGATCCCGATGGGCTCATGGATCGCTGCATGAAATATTGATGTTGTTGTTGTAATGCTGCCACTGATTTTCCAGGAATAGGACGTCTTGCCAACTTGTGCATCTTGTCATCTGAATGTTCCAGTTCAAGAGCAGTCTTGGATGGCTTCTTCTTCAAAGGAGGACTCGTATTGTATGAAGTAGCGACACTACTTGGACGAATGTTGGGATCATTACGACGCCAATCAGAACGAGAAGTGTACATGATGAAGAATGAAAGAGAAACAAATGGGTTGCGAAAAGGGAACAAGGTGGATTTTGTAGTCATTGCTGGTATATCAACAAGATGTTCATGGGCTGCCATTTTAGGATGGTACCAACAACAAGCCAAAATGGGTGTGCCACCAACAACAAGACAACACGCTTGCATACAATGCCTTTCCTTTTCAATCACTTGTCATGCACTTTCAATGTGGTACATTTCAATGCTCTCTTCATCCATGAATAGGCTGTGGACGTCGTCATTGTCATCATAGAAGTCATTAAAGATCCATGAAAGCAAGTCCTAAAGTGATAAAAGATGTATTTACATTAGTCATGGAAACTTGCATGCTGTTGTTGTTTGGATACGTACTTTACACACTGTTGGCCTGGTATCAAAAAGCAAGCCTGTCAAGGCAATTAAGGATGGAAGCCATATCTGGGAGATGAACAAACAAACATGGCATGTTATTTATTAGAACTGTAACGTTAAAACATATCAAGGACAAGGAGTAATACTTTACAGGGAAGGAATGACTTACGGGTGTGCTTATAGGTGAAACGGGTCGTCTAGGCCAGCCATCATCATCCAGTCGTGACCGTGCGGGCCGGCAAATTTAATGGCTGCTTTGAAGGGCTTGGAACTTTTTTTCTTTGCTTCACTTGTTTGATCATGGACGTCACCGAGATCTTGGAAGCCCATAAGGCTCAATTGTAAGTAGATCTGACAGTATTGTATACAAGGAAACTTACTCTTGGTGGATATATAGTAAGCCAATCACTGTCGAAAAGGCCATTCCACTCGACTTGGATGTCAATTTGCTGACTGCCTTTGATACCAATGCCTTTGACGAGAAGAAACTCAAGTAAGTCTTGTAAAGACGTCTATGATTCTATATATATATACTTACTTTTTCATTGTAGAGCTGATACAGAAGAATATGTCAAAGAGCTGACACGAGACAACACACAACTTCTTGTGAATGAGATTTTCAAGTTGCCAGTGGAAGGAGCTGATGCTGGTGTTCTTGCAAAGTTACCTGCACGCACTTATCAACTACCCCGTGAAAAGCCATTGCCCAAGGATCGTCCTCTTACTCGTTGGGAGAAGTTTGCCAAGGCCAAGGGTATTCAGAATCGCAAGAGAGAAAGATTTGTTTGGGACGAAGAAAAGGAACAATATGTTCCTCGATGGGGATATGCTGGTGGCCAAAAGGACAAGTTGGACGACTGGCTTATCGAAGTACCACAACATGCCGATCCTATGGAAGATATGTATGCAAAGAAGCGAGAAGAGAAGAAGGAACGTGTCGACAAGAACAAGAAACGTCAACGTCGCAACGAAGAAGAAAATGTTGCTGCAAAGATGGCTGGCAAGTCTCAAATCAAGGATTTCAAAAAGGAAGAGCTCAAAGCTGCTATTGCTGCTTCAAAATCAGCTACTGCATCCTTGGGCAAGTTCGATGCCGAAGTACAACCATCCAAGAAGAAGAAGAAGTCCAAGAAATAAGTTCGATTCACTCAACAACACATCCCATCATTACCCATTTCACACACATTATCGCATCTATTCTACGCTTGATCACTCCATCTACACATTTGTAATTGTACAGAAGCAAAAATACATGTCTCCCAAACATTATCATTTAGCAAAACAGTTATTCAATGGTCTATTAAGATGAAGGGATTATGTTACAGAATTAAGGAAACAAGATATATACAAGAGTGATAGGGGGAAAAAGTGAAAGAGAGATATATGCGTTGGTGTAACAATATGGATGCAAATGTTGTTGTTACTGCATTGGCATGGGCGGTAATGCAAAGTAAGGTCCCATCTCGGGATATGTTCCGTAACCCATAAAGTTGCAGCTATCGGGTGATGACGATGCAAAAGAAACATGATCATCAGGATACAACAAGTGTTGTGGATTATGCCATGAGCCATCATGATGATCATGCCAATTGTTGTAGTAATAGCAAGTAGGAGGATACATAAACGTAGTAGTCGAGTCAGGCATCATCATCATCATCATGGGTGGTGGTGCTGGTGCTACTGTTGTATCATAGCAAGGTGGGTGATAAAGCTTGTCTGGTAATTGGAAAGAGTAAATGCTGTTGTTGGATGACATTGTACAAAGGTACAAGGATTGCTCAAATGTTGCGTTGCACTGAGTGACCCATCCAACAAACGCGGGTTTGTCCACGTGGAGCTTGTGATCCACTTGACACAGAAAATCAATTTCCATCTTTCTTAATGCTGAAATAGGGATCATGGATGCTTTCGACCAATAGTTCTACATAAAACCATCCAATGAGTTATTGCCTTTTTCCGCCTACTATACGAATGTGGTATAGGGAGTGTATCACACACAAACACAAACTTACTGTATCAACCGATCCACAGTCTTCAACAAACTTATATGCAAGAAGAAGTGCAATGACAAAGATAGCTCTTTCAGAGCCATACGCCAGCGTAGTTCGAATGCTTGTTGGTAATGACGAAAGGTAGTTCTGCACATATTTTAAACTGTGATGATTTAGTCATTGACTTCTCCTTCTGTGCTCCTTTTTTACATGTTGTTGATAATGTACCTCGTGTAAATGACAGAAGGGGAGATGTTGAGATATGAAAGAATCGATTGGCAATAAGTGTGGAATTCAAGACGACGTGCATCATCCCAGAGCTGCTGTTGTACTGCTTTGGTCGATGAAGGGTGATATTGTACCCATAAGGTGGAAACAACAATGGTGCACAAGCTAGGCAGATCCTGTGGCGGTCGTAGTGATGATACTAGCACCATGTTGTTATTGCTATTGTCGTTTTATGATAATCAAAGTGAACACGGTGTGTAGTGTACGTGTGATGGTGTTGTTTACAGAAAAAAAAAGAAAGAAAAGAAAGAAAAGAGTAATTTGAGCTGAGAACAAGATGCTGGTGTTGCATCGTATTTTAGTTTCTGGGGTGGTCGGCTGTGTAAAAGAGTGGATGTGTATATGTAATGTCTCGTCATGCACGGTACACATACATACACACACACACACACATCAACCCCCCCCCTAACTCCTTCTTCTCCCCCACTTTAGTCTAAACTGGTACATATAGGGTGATACAATGAGAATCGGAAAATTTGGATAGGGTATTCTTTCTTGACAAGTCTTTTGGGACTGATTACTTGACGCATTATAGGATATGTGATATCTTCATGGGTTGATAGATGTAAAGGATGAAACTCTTGGGCGTTTTGTAATTGGCGTATGCTAATGTGATGGGCAACACATTAACGTTTTGGTTGTTGTTTGCCCCAAGATATGGAATCTTTTGCTGCGAATAAGATGCAGCAGGTTTAGGATACACAAGCCCGCCATTATACTTCTAACGTCAGACTCACACTTGCTCTCCTGTACAACATGCGGTGTCAGGATTGGGAGCCAACCTTCCATCTTGGGGGACTATGATCTTTTTGCATCAGTACATGTTATCTTGTGTGCTATATTCTCCTTTCATCATCTTTTTGAGCCAACATTGATGAGGATATGCATGTTTGGAAACAGCAAATAGTAAAGCAGATCTCGAAAAAGAGATCTCTGACACATATACACACCATTTATGGCCACGCGTGTTGTAACTCCTCTATCTTTTTTGATCATCACACCCATACACAGCATAGGATTCTCCAACGTCGTACATTGGATCGGTCCACATAATTTCTCTCAGCCAAAAAATGCCATTCAAGGCCAAAATGGGGTGTATTGTGTGGTGGTCCAGACAAGTTTCGCTAAAGGAGTAGTGAGTAACAAGATCTGAGACAATCTATGTTTCTTTTGTAAAGCGAATGGGGGTTTGTATGTATGCAAGAAGATGAAGAATTGTAACAACATTCCTTTAGTTGGCTTTATCCTTCTTTCTCTCACTCTCCTTCATCCCCGTTGATCAGCAGCACAGCATATGCATATTGCAATGCGTTTCAAATTGCACGCATGACGCCTAACATACATGTAATGCACTAGATCTCTATCATCCATGGATGATCATTTGTTCATATCGACATCATCTTTTGTATTACGCTCTTTTCTTCCGGTATCGGCTTTACACCCTTGTGATATGCAGCAAGGAGAAAGCAACGGAGATGATGGGAGTAAAAAGAAAGAGTCAAAGATGCAATAAAGTATCATCATCATCATCATCATCAATATCAATAGCACAAGGAGAGTGGTACATGGCAGATGCATGCATCTAACAATGAAAACGATTCTTTGTGAAGGTGTAGAGATTGGTATTCTTTCTGGAAAGGTGATGATAACCAGACCAGGCACATTGTTATTCATTATAGCATGCTACCATGTCCAAATGACCCCCATCACCATCAGTATTTCGCAAATTTTGTAATACAACAATCCACGAGATGGTGTTGGCTCGATGGCATTGGCGACACTGCTAAAAACGCAGCTTTAATAATCCCAAATAGACCTATAGTCATATCAGATAAGGGAAAATCACTTTACACATGTTCAAAAGTGCGCGCTGAAAAGGAGAATCAGTGACATAGAATACTTGGTTGATGCGTGGCGGGGCCAAAACGAGTTTGTTTATGCTTTCGGCACACATGCATGTAGTGCTCACAGCCAACATGGCGTGTACTTGTGTTGTATCAACCCCTATTACTACTAAACTTTAATGACTGATGTTTGTCGTGATAAGCAATACAACAACATGAGATCAATATAATAGTCAGCACACTACACATGGCAATATTAGTTTGACTGTGGTCGTCATCCGATTCCCGGGAGACAAGGTTCGTAACTCAGCCGCATATATATATACACACGCCCCACTGTTATGTGCGTGAATGATCTCACAAGATTGGCAACACTAGGTCAGCTGCAACTATGAATGGCGACACACCCTGCGGATTGTTGTTTCTTGCTAATCCTACCCATGCATATATGCATATAGGGCAACATGTCATCATTTTTCTTTCTCTTACAACACGATTCAAAAAGACTTTTTAGATTGGATGCTACTCCCATAAAGCGACTTGTTTGTGCCAGGTTATGTGACACAATACAATACAGGGTGCTCGATCAGGTAAAGAAGCAAACTATGTGGCACCGTGGGGTCAGCAGCACCATGAATTGTGAACATTATACTGACATTTCATGTAGGATGAATCGTAATCGTATCTTGTGAATCAAGAGCATACCTGATGTATCCAGTAGTGCCAAGTGACATGGATGATTGCATTCAAACCGCCAGTATTGCACAACAGCATTGTTGATCCTTGTTTCACGCATGTTGGTTCCACATTCATTTACAGTCAAACGATGCAACATGTTTGTTTTGTAACATTGATTCCCTAGACAACGTGTCACCTAGCTATAGCGACATCAGTGGTAATGTTGCCTTGATGAGTCATGAACAATCCCATCATCAAGCTATATGTAATGACCAGCATAGTGGTATAAGACATGGTTATGGTCATAGCAGGAACATGTTTCAGTGAAACATGATGACAATGGTACAAGTTTCTAACAAATGGGCAATAAATGAGCCGTTGTCTTGGCAAAAGCGATAAGACCTTGCTCTTAGTCACATGTATCATATCAAGCAAGGCATATATAATTCATCCGGTCAATAAAGTGAGTCACGTCAGCATATTTTTAAGGTACTACAGTCTTCAAGTGACGACGCATATCGGCAACAGCATCGGAATACTAGCAAGTGACAATGATCACCACTCTTGACTCTTTATAAAGCGTTACTTGGCCATTAGCAGTATGTATATCACCAATCATCTTATATGAGCACATACAGTCAAAGAAATACAATGGGGATTTAGCCAAGTGACCGGGTTCCTGGATATACAAGAAGATATTTTTCCGTGTCACGAGCGCACGAGCCATCAGCCCAAAGTACAATCCCCGCCTATCATGTCTGCGAAATGCATGCAATGCCTGTACCACATGATGAATAGTGACACTGCATAATCGACAGCAGGTATGATGATACAAGGTGTACAATATGATATAAAGAAGCTTTCATGAATGTTTATATATAATATTGCTTGAAAAGATCTAGCTATTATCGCCGAATGAAAAAGAGTTAATTACATAAACACTGTTGTTGGGGCGTTTCGGAGTTCCTAGATCAGGCGCGGCACATTGTCTGTGTGAAAACGAGTCATGTCACACAATGACGACACTCTTTTCGCGTGCTATAGACCTTTGCAGCATCTTTGTCAACAATACAGCACAAATGGTAGATTGCTCCTAGTAAAAGTAGAAATGATGCTATGTTATTGGTTGTATCAATTCAGACACAGCAATATGTAATAGCAATGATAGTGAAAGAGTCAAACAAGGATGATGTACAAATCAAAAGCTGATGTAAAAGCTTGAATCAAATGGCACTGGACATAGATCTTAAAGATAATGGGTTGTGTATCTTTTGATAGCTGAAGTCATACAAACAAAGCATTCTTTTGGTACATGACAAAGAAGAGCGTTTGTAGATATTCAGACAACAACGCTATCATGCTGTGTTTGGCAAGCTTTATTTCAAACCATGTTGTATATACTACTAGGTGAATTGATGTCCCACTTGCCACAACGTCTATATGTTCTGTGTGATATCATCAAAGATGGCATTCGTCGTGATTCCGGTATGATTGTATGGCATGCTTTGCTGATGATATCAGACAGCTGATGGGAGTTGGTGATGACTAGAGGACTCTTTCTAATGCTGATGATATGACATGATCCATCCTGAAAACTGCTTTTGTTGGTGATGGCGATAACTAATGTGCAGCTTGGCTGATAGCAGGTTGCATTGTGTACCACGAATAAAAGCTGCTGTTGTTCTTTATCCCTTCTTTGGATTGCAGTCCAACACGGTATAATTGATATTGGTCATATGCTTGTACGTCGATTCGAATGCAAAAGCTTCCTTAACCTTGCTTGTTGTGGATGTCTTTAGTGAATCCAATGTGGTGATAGATACCAGTAGAGTGCTAAAGCAAGTCATTGAAGGAAGAAAACGATGACATTTATTCATCAATGGTATACAGTGTTGCTATCCTGGTGGACTTATGATATAGCTAGTGGATAAAGCGTCTTCAGCTATGCAAGGCCTTCTTGAGCGCACTGTGGTACATTCCTCTAGTGATGGGAAATGTCGGGTGCAGAGTAGTAGTCATTGACAGAGCGTTGCATCCAGTAAAGGGAGCCCATCCTGTAGAAGCATAGCAGTCAAATGATGACCATGTTTTCCTAGCTAATACATGGGTGAAAGTAACTTGTAAGCTGACACGGATCACATCATCCATCACACGATGTAAGTCGAACTTCCTTACGCTGGCTGATATCCCACTTCTTCAAGCCTTCCAATTAGTTGTTGAAACGCGTACACTAGGCCATGCAAGTCTAACAAGATCCCAACTGCAATGTTGTCTAGTCGACGTGTCATCTGGTGTGGGGAAAGCCATTGGAGTTGCTGCTGCTGCCACTGCTGATCGGTAGCTCAATGTCAGTTTGACATGGTGCATTGTCAAGTGTATTTAGGTCAACTACTAACCTTCCTATTTCGTCAAGGGTCTTATCGTTTGCTTAGTCTGGTTGAAGGACTTGTTTCGGGATCGCCTTTACTTGCTGGTATCAAGAAGAGAAGAAAGGAATGTGTCATCCTTACGCGTTTCAGATTACGACATTGGCCCATCCATAGCTAGTTTCTTTTGTCCCCTTTCAAGAGAATACAATTCCTCATCCATCAAAAACATATCATTGATATCGTATTGAAAAATGTTTTGCCGTGTCACGAGCGCACGAGCCATCAAACTGGAAAAAGTAATGATTCGCCTTGTTGTCCCATTCAGCTCATGCAGCCATTAATATCTGTGTCACATGAATGAGCATTCTTTTGAAAGGATCAGCATTGTTACCATGGTATTGGAATAGCCATGTAAGTCATTAATGGCTTGCAGCAATGAGATGGTACACAAGCAAAGGTAACAGGGATGCTCATCGGCGAACAAATGGAAAAAGCTTATTGTCCTATCTGATGCGGAGTTGTTGTATTTGCATATGTAGCTTCTCATATGATCTTTTTGTGTACGCGAGAGAGAGAGAGCGCGGGGTGTGGATTGTAACACAAACACGATGAAGCATCTATCAATGACGCCATGCAATTTAGCCCACCTGTTACAAGCAAATTTGCTGCAATATACGCTCATATTGGATGTAGTCGGTTTCCCAAATGAGTACGTAACGCACCCATCAATAGCAACATCACATTCTTTAACTGCTCATCAAAAAAGGCGCACTTTTTTATAGCATTTCATCCAAATTGGGTCATCTTGACTCTTTTTTCAAGCATCCTTCTCGCATGTTACTTGTTTTAGGTTGCATACAAACAATCATGCACCATGGGAAGATGGATGATCTCAGACATACAGCATGCATATTCTCATGTAAGCAACTATCATCCGCATTTATGATAGTGTACGCAACATCCCATGAGCAACATCATTAGCAACGCCATGTATAACCTTGCCATTTGATCCTCGTGTTCAAAATGCTTGCTAACAATAGCCAATGGTGTCGTTGTCATCCAACATGTCTCGCTACATGTACAAAAGCGCACCTGAACTCCTAAATATAACAATCCTTCCACGAGCACCAAGGGTCAGGTGCTTTTCAAGACCATGGAGAATAGCAGTGGTAGCAGTAGGATAGCTTTTTGAACCCTTACGACCCTGCCTAGTACTATGTCTACCCCCCCTTGATATTACATTTGCTCCTTGTTGGTATGATAATCACACATTCTGTATAGTCTAAGAAGAAGATCCTTTGTATAGAAGCACTGATCAGTGATAAAGGTCTTTGTTTTCTCAATGATTGCGGATATGTAGCGTGTGCGACAAAAATATGCAATGCAAACAGCTGTGTCACATATCGTTGCACATACAACCGGCTCTAAAGCTTTGAAACTCATCAGGCTTTAGATCCTCTGCCATCTTTGTCTTCCTCTTTTGCTCCAAGATGACACATTTTGGATCATGAAAGTATCTTGTTCTTCTTTGAGAAGAACAAAGAATCATATCAATGAAATTACCAATCTCCTTATCGAGTACATGTATGACGAAAGACATTTTGGTACACTAGGATTACTGTGTTGTAGCATTGCAGATCAGTAAACAAATCAGGGATATGCACAAGGGCTTCTTGGTTATAAATTTGTAGTGCATCATCAGTATAGGCACGTGTCCCAAAAATCTGTCTCCTTGGCTGAAGCAAACCCGCCATGACGTTTTTGGCTCGGGGTAGATCACTTGAATTAGCTCGGTTTTCCTTCGGGAATAGCACACAATGAACACAACAACAAAAAAAAGTAGATGATTCAAAGTGAACTGGATACAAAAGCTTGGCAAACATCAAGGATATCACTACCATTTCGTTAGTTTTGCATGATGGATGACTAGATGATCTTCCTCCTTGATGATGAGCCACGTATATCTTGCTCCTTGTCTATCGAATCCATCTGCTATATTGCAATACGACCAAATCACTGTCCCTTGCCACATAAAAGTACAATTTGGTGAAACAAGTGTATACAGATTACTGGGCTCCCTTGTTGCTCCTTTTCATTATCACTGCTGCTGGGTACACATCAAGTTTTTGTTGTTCTGATGGGCGCATATTGTATAACATACACACATGCCCATCCTGTTTCTCTTTCTCTTTATCTCCCACACTGATATTTGATTGTCTGATGGATCAAGGCAATTAATGACGCGTTTGTCGGATGTTTCCTCTCTTGATAGTTTCAATGAGAGATCATTGTTGTCCGCAGTTATACCTTTATCGTCTATTAGGCCGCCCTATGCCAATTAACACCAACAAAGTTTTCATTAAAGTAACAGGCTCACGACATTTTCATGCAAGTTTTCTTGTCAGTCTCCCATATTATCACTCCTGTTGCTCCGGTTTGGTTGGGATATTAAAACTACCATCATAAGAAAAGCAAGTGATGTCTAGGATTATATACATCGCCATGGCGTTGATATTGGCTACTAGGCATGAAGTGTTTACATGTTTGTATATACAAGTGTGTGAAATGTATTGTTTGCAGCGCAAAGTGTGTTTGGTTTACTGGACAACATCAGCAAATGAGAACGATATTAGCTTTGTGTTTGGCGTAGGCCTATTATGGTAAAGAGCAAATCTGGCAAGGGAACACGACTTTGGAGCGGAGCCAAGCAGTTATGCACAAGTTGAGAGGCTTTATTGGTGTGTGCAACCTAACGACATCCTTGATTTTTTTTTACTCTTACGCCTTTTTGTCGATATCAGCTCTTTTTTTTTTTACTTCACACCTCTCCCTTGCCAATACACACCTTTTGAAGAGTCATTTCTCTTTGATACATTGAATGCATCCGATTCTTCTTGTTCTTGCAAAACAGTAACGGCTTGCTTCACACATCTTATCCACTTATTTACCACTTATACTCTTACCTGTACATAATACAGTCTTTTCTTCACTTATCTCTTTCTTTGTACAATCATCCCACCCACACACCAGCTCCACTCTTTTCGCACCACCCACGCTTTTCACAAACAACAACTGACCTATTTTATATCAAGTACTTGTCATCCAACCTATCTTCTTTCTTTCTCTTTTCCCCCTTATACTCGCTTTATCACTTCTTGTCGCACACATCTCATTAGAAACGCAATATAAAACATGTCAGCCATGGTACAGCAAACACCTGTTGCACTTCGTGCAGCTACACAACAACATCAAGAACAACATCATGCCAAGAAGTCTGATGATGCTGCTTTGGCAACGTATTTGACTAACAAGCTGCGACTTGACCAGCAGGCAAGTAACCAATGTCTAATTGAGCAGGCAGGTGTAGTTTCCCTATTTGGTAATCAGGGTTATTTTTAAACCCGGCCCTTCTTCTCGCACGCTTTCTTTCAATCTTCTATACCTCCTTTCTTTGATTTGTTTTCTTTTCTTTCTTGCAAAAGAAAGAAAACTTGTCAAAGACATACACCTGTCTTGCTCATATTTCCTTTTTCTATCATTATCTGGATCTAACAGTGAATGGTTGAACTTTTACAGCCCCAGCAAGACGCGTGGGTGTATTCTCAGCCTATGGTAGCCATGATGCATCCCCATGCACAGCAACAATCTCATCAACAGCCACATTACGTTCCTACTACAACATCAACTCCCAACAATGCTTACTACTACTATGGCAATGCTACCCCTTACGCCTATAATGATAATAAGCAATCATCACATCCACCAACTTCTCGGTCTCGTCCTTCACGACCACGTACTCCAAGTGATACCAGTAGTATTCATTCAGCCCCTATTCATATCCAAAAATCAACTTCTACACCTAACAGGCAATTCAATAACAATCGAGCCAATCGATCATCCCAATTACTCAAGCAGCAACAACAACAACATTATGCTGCTGGACGTCGTGAAAGACAAAAGCAACATCATGGTGTTCCTGCTGATAGACCTCCTTCTTTATCATCAACAGCATCTTCTGTGCCATCACCAGCACCATCACTTGAATCAGGACGGCGTTCATCCATCACATCGGTATCTTCGGGAACATTCTCGATTCGGTCTGAAATGTCAGTCAATACCAAGTTGTCCTTATCCAAGCGATTACGAAAAGTGTTTAGCATGAGCCATTTGCGATCCAAGGATAATAATTCTTCATCAAGTCTTGGTATGATACCCTCCTGTAATGGATCCAACACTTCATTGGCTACTGTGCATGAATCTGGAAACACATCGACACCTAGACCAGCTCGTCGACGTTCTTTTGCATCTCTTTTCCAGAAGAATCAAGAACATGGCAACAATAATGAAAGACCAGTGCTTCGAGTTGACACAACTGATGCTGCTATTCGAAGGAGTGTGCTTAAAGGTATGTATACTTTAAAGATGAAGAATCAAGAAAACTTATCACTCTGTATAGGTGATTCACCTAATTCTGCTGCAAGTCATCGTCCCAAGAGTCGTATGATGGAAGCATTGCCATCTCCAACACCATCTGCTACCTCATCCACTTCATCCAATGCTCAGCAACAATCACATGATATGGCACCACCCCCAACAGTAGGAATGCATTATGGCTTGCCATTACATGGATCTCCTCGTTTACGTCCTGCAGCATCATCATCCACAAGTTCCCTTAACACCATGACTAATGCATCGTCATCTACTGACCAACCAAGACGCCGATTACAGTTTTGTCCCACTATTCAAGTCCACGAGACCTTTGCTGCATCTGAATATGATCGTCGTTGTGACTCTAATGCTACATGCCAAAAGATGACTCCCATGATGGCCATGAAGATCAAGCAGGAATTGAATGAGTACAAATTGACTGATATGGATGTTCATGTTGACAGTCGTCAGTACACACACTTTTTCCTGTAAGAGATTTGGCACAAACACTATTATACAACACATTCATTCCCTTTTGTTCACCACCACCATCAACAATACCACATACAATTCATTCCAAACTATCTCTTTTCTCGTTTTTGCTTGATTCTTTCTCCCCTTTCACATCATTACACTTGTCGAGAACAACCATCCTTCACTAAAAAAAAAAGAAAACAACTTTTCTCTTTCCTTTCAACACATCATCCCTTTCTCCTTCTTTCTCTCCAATTCCCTTCTTGTTAATAAAGATCGCTATGTAAATGTGTGATGCGCTTTCTATTCCTTGCATAAACTAAATCAGGCAGTCTAATCGGGGATCCTTTTGTTGACTTGTCGAGTGACACTTCCGACTGTAACTGTTTTCCTCTTGTTGAATCTACACCATGGCCAGTCGTTTGCTGGCACGCACTTGTATACGTCCAACAACAACGCATTCATGGTCCTATGGACGAACATTGTTACGACGCGAATCGACTACACGTGGACGACGACCTGACAAACCATTCCTTTCAACTTATGACGCCAAAGCTGTTGAACAAGGCTGGTACACATGGTGGGAACAACAAGGCTTCTTCAAACCAATCAACAAAGACAACAGACCTGCATTCACCATGATAACACCACCACCCAACGTGACAGGCTCTTTACACATTGGTCACGCATTGACAATGAGCGTGGAAGACTGTATGGCGAGATATAGACGTATGGCTGGATATGCAGTACAATGGATTCCAGGCACAGATCATGCTGGTATTGGCACCCAAAGTGTAGTTGAAAAGATGCTAGCACGAGAGAGAAATGGCGTTACACGACATGATCTTGGTAGAAGTGCATTTGTGGATGAGATCTGGAAGTGGAGAGATGCGTATGGTGACAGGATTCTACATCAAATGCGTCGCATGGGAGCATCTGTGGACTGGGATCACGTGTTCTTTACTATGGATAAGCAACGATCATCAGCTGTACAAGAAGCTTTTATTCGTCTATACAAGGATGGGCTCATTTATCGTGATACAAGACTTGTCAATTGGTGCTGTGCTTTAGAAACTGTCATTTCCGATATCGAAGTATGTATATGGACTTGTTTATAAGGATAGTAATAACTAACATGTAATTAGGTGGATTACAAGGAAATCCCAGGCAAGACATTGCTCCCAGTACCTGGTAGACCAAAGGGGTAAATCGTATTCGAGGAGAAGAAAAGGGGATAATGCATGTATGTGCTAACGTTAGTGGATGATGATGATGATCCCGTAGCGTTGAATTTGGTGTGCTTCACAACTTCTCCTATCCCGTTGCAGACCCTGATCCTAATGGCGTTCAAGAATTGACTGTATCCACCACGCGTATTGAAACCATGTTGGGTGATTGTGCCGTAGCCATTCATCCAGATGATCCTCGTTACAAAGTAAGACCTTTGTATCCAACTTGGATGATGTGATGCTAATCCTTGATTAGAGTTTGCATGGAAAATATGTGATCCATCCAATCCACAAGACGAAGCTCCCCATTGTGCTTGATGAACAACTTGTAGATATGGAATTGGGTACTGGTGCTGTCAAGGTAAAGAGAACAATGGGATAGTTTTACCATGATCTGATGATGGATTCAACTTGTAGATCACTCCAGCTCATGATCCCAATGACTATGCTTGTGCTCGACGACATGGATTACCGATTATCAGCATTTTTGACAAGTTAGGAAAGCTTAATGCTAATGCTGGTGTGGATGAATGGATTGTAAGTTACAAGGGGGATATGAAAAGACAAGGAGATATCTGATGATTGTATTATTCTAGGGCAAAGATCGTTTTGACCTGCGTGAGCTGGTGATTGATAAACTTCAACAGCTTGGATGTTACGAAGGCAAGAATGAGAATCATGCAATGCGCGTGGCACTTTGTTCTCGATCAGGAGATGTCATTGAACCACTTATACAACCACAATGGTACGTACTATAGGTGAATTTGGGACGAAATGCTGATAAGATATAGGTATATTCGCTGTGATGAATTGGCTCAAGTATCCCGTAAGCAAGTTGAAGATGGCACGATGCAAATCCATCCTAGTGGACATACCCAAGATTGGTACCGCTGGTTAGGTAAGGAGAAAAAAGAGAGCAAAGGTGAGGAGAAGGATTGCAAGCAAGCTCACATGTAGCCGATTAGACAACATTCAAGATTGGTGCATTTCTCGTCAATTATGGTGGGGTCACGAGATCCCTGCATATCAAGTAAAGCTCATTGGGATGGAAAACAAAGGTATACACAAGCGTACTAGGCAATCGAACACTTACACATACTGATTGTTTACTTTAGATGATCTATGGGTTGTGGCACAAGATGAAGCATCAGCACATGATCAAGTCAAGGCCTTGTTTGAAAAGAATAGCATTTCAAAGGATAGCGATTATAAGCTTGTCAAGGTAATAAGGAGGAGAGGAATGTAGTAACGTGGCAACTGACATCTTGCAAAACAGGATGAAGATGTCTTGGACACTTGGTTCTCATCTGGTTTGCTTCCCTTGTCAGCTTTGGGTTGGACTGGTAAATCTGACGAGCCTATACCGGTAAGCTTTCTCCAAAATGCTCCAGTATGCTCTTTATTTAACATGTATATTGCAGGATCGTTATCCCCTTCAAGTCATGGAAACCGGTTATGACATTTTGTTCTTTTGGGTGGCCCGTATGGCTATGCTTTCCAATCATTTTGCCAAGAGACCTCCTTTTGAAAACATATTCCTGCATGCAATGGTAATGTCAACTATGCGTGACTTGACTGATTATGGATATCCAACTGATAAGGAGGAAATGACGGATCTAGGTCCGAGATGCTCAAGGTCGCAAAATGTCAAAGTCACTTGGCAACGTGATTGATCCACTCCATGTTATTGAAGGTGTTGATCTTGATACTTTGAAATCCAATCTGAAGAACAGCAATCTGCCACCAAAGGAAATTGAAAAGTATGCAAGGATATGAAAGATACAACTGATATTGATGCTTTTATTCTTCTTTAGGAGTATCCAAAACTTGGAAAAGGAGTATCCATCCGGAATCCCAGCATGTGGCACTGATGCTTTACGATATGCATTGATTGCTTATACCCAACAGGTAAGATGATGAATGATATTCATGAAAGGCAAGCATTCTCACTAAACTGCTATAATAGAATCGTCAAATCAATCTCGATATCAACAATGTTGTCCAAACATCACACTTTTGCAACAAGCTCTGGAACCTATTCAAGTATGGCTTTGGTCGATTTGAGAAAGATGGATATACCAAAGGTGACATTGCATCCATTTCATCATCGGATGTCTCTCAGCTATCTCTTGTCAATCGCTTTATCCTATCACGTATGGCTGAAACTGTGTCCAAGGTACACACTGGATTTGAAAACTATCGTCTCCATGATGCTGCCGATGCTGTGCGTCGATTCATAGTCGAAGATGTATGCGATGTCTATGTTGAATTCTCCAAAGCGACTTTGAACAATCCCACTGTACAGGCTGCTGAAAAGGTGAATACGCATATGAGATTATTGTATTCTTTACTGATACAGGTGCACTAATAATAGAATGCTACGCTGGATATCTTGCATGCATGCATGGACGTATCACTACGACTGGCTCATCCATTTATGCCATATGTCACTGAAGTAAGGGAATAGTGTGGCACTATTTAGCTTTATGAAACTTATATCATCATGCAATAGGAACTGTGGCAACATTTACGAAGCAAGGTGTCATCCACTAGTGCCAATCCATCGCTTATGATTGAATCCTATCCCACAACACAACAACTTGCACCATTACAGGATGAGAATGTGGAAAAGCATTTCAAGGCAAGTATGAAGATCTTCTTTTTTGACTCTATGTTAATGTGGTATTGAATAGGTGGTCTTGTCTATCATTCATGCATCACGATCTCTTCGACAAAGCCATCAAATCAGTGTGAGCCAAGAGTTACCATTCAGCATCTACTGCAGCAATCCAGCATTACGAGAACCATTAAGCAACTACATGAATGAAATCAAGACATTTGTTCGAGCATCTAATCTGACACTTTTGGATAACGAGGTGGGCGTGGGAAGTGGACTGGGCGCATGAAAAGATCATGTGTACTTATTGTTTCAAAGAGTGCCACTAATACATGGACCGTGCGCGCTATTGATGACGAGCTGAAAATCCTTGTTCCCACAGCTGATGTGATGCGAGCCCAATTAGAGAAAGCAGCCAGTACTGGTGTTGACATTGCCAATCTTATCAAGCAACGACACTCTAAAGCTGAAAAGAAGATGATCAAGCTGAAACGCGACATGGAACAGTTACATGCACGTATGAACAAAGAAGGATACACGGAAACAGTACCGGAAGCAATCCAGGAGAAGAACAGGTGACTATTGGTTTCTTTTTTACTTTTTGGAGCATGTGAAAGATGTATACAGATATGCGGAAGGTGGCGGGATGTGCATGATATCAGCAAAAGAGAATACTAAACCAACCAAACAATGTAGACAAAGATCAAGGTCACTGCAACTGCAACTCGAAACACTTGAGAATGATATACGTATGCTAGATATGATATCATCCACCCCATTAGAAAAGTAGACTTCCATTACTGTATTTTTATATATGTGTGATTTTAAAAGGAAACAAAAAGTTGTGTACAGCATCCATAGCAAAAGAAACAAAGAAGCGAGATTAATGGTGATGAATGTAATATCGACAAGAGAAAAGGGGGTGATCGCCAATATGCGTTGGATGACAAAAGAACATGTGTATGTATGGTGGTGATGAAGAAGTATAATGTGCAAAAAAGGGAGAGAATGCATTACGATTGTTGCTGTAATGGCTGCTGTTGCTCCGTGGGATGAAAAAGTGATGCACCTGCCAAGTCATAAAAGCAAGTATCACACACGCGCGACCATTCTGCCTTGCCATTGACTGTATCAAAGAGAGGAAGACGATTGCTACTATGTGAATTGCAAAAGATATGTCCACATCTATGAAAGACAATGAGCATTCATGATACACATCATGACCAATGTAACATACCTTCGACAATGATGGCGTCTTACAGCCCAGTCGAATTCGGATTGGCATTTGATTTGGCCTGATTCGTCAGTGTAGGCAAATTGGCAGCATTGCGCTTGTGCATCTGCAACCCAATGAGTAGGTGGCAACAAGCAAAAGCGATTGGCTCGGTCTTGACGTTCAATGTAGAGAATGTATTGATGATAATATACAGGCTTGGATTCCATGTCTTTGCAGATCAAGTGCTATGAACAATAATATGAGTCTCTAAAACATGGAATGCTTGTGCAAAGATTACCTTTGGCAAAAGCTTTGGTTCTGTGGTAACACCAGTGCCTGCAACAATGATGGTGCTTGTTTGGCCATCTGGACCCATTTCACACTTGACTAGTTGACCAGTGCCAACACTACCACCCACCCATTGGCTCACAGTCCACCGTATACGAGATACACTGTCTTCCACAAAATCACCTAGTGTTTTTGGTTGTTCCTTGTCACTGCTGTTGCTTTGATCATTATTTTGTTCTTGAATACAAGTTTCTTGCTCCTTATCAGATTGGGATGATGATGATGATGATGCTTGTTCTTGCTCCTTGTTGTGAACATCTTCCGATGCTACATTTTCTTGTTCATTCTCCTCATTCTCATTGTTATGATTTGAAGAAGAAGGAGAAGGAGGCATGGATGGCAAAGAAGATGATGAATAATCAGATGGTGATGAAGGTGGTGGTGTAGTCATAGCTTGACGTTGTTGTTCATGTTGATCAGTTGTTGGTGATGATGGCTGTTTTTGTTGCTGGTTACTCTTTTTGATACCGTATTCAGTCAACAGACTTTCCATCTCATTCAGCATCTCACGTTGTGCACGAACAAGAGATTCACAATGGCGAATATTGGTATGATGTTGATCATCACGACGTTTCATCAACTGCTCCATGGATTGTTGAGAATCAATAATAGATGATGCTTGCTTTTCAGTAGCTACAATATCACGAGCCAAACGCTCTAGTCGACCTGATTGTGCCATACAACTTGAAATAAGACGCATCCATTTATCATCATGGTTTGATTGTGTCAATTGCCATTGTTCATCCAATGTAGTAGCAGTTGTTGACATGCCACATGCTGCAGTAGCAGCTACAGCACTTACTACAGCAGCAGCAGCAGCCATAGCAGCAGCAGCAGTTGCTGCAGCTGTAGGTGGTGTTGCATTGTTTTGTGAGGATGAAGATGATGTAGTAGTAGTTGCATGGGTATTTGGTTGCTGTTGCTGTGTTCCAGTATGTATGGCACGTGGATGTTGCTGTTGTGCAACACCAGCCACGTCGTACATACTGCTAGAACGAGACAATGACTTGCGTACTGGATTGGGATTGCATGCAGCACATTGTGTTTGACGACGGAGCCACACTGGTTGATAAGGCTCATTGTTTTGTTGTGATCGGTGATGACGATGACATGAAGATGCATTGCTACGACGTGATTCAGCAGATATATCACTATCCAACATCATAGAAGATCTGCGTCTGATACTGCTGTTGTTACTAATGTTGCTGTCATTGTCAATTTGTACCGATGAGCGACGTCGTACAGGTGCATTGTTGTTGTTGTTTGCCCCTGATTCATCTTTTGTAGGCCGTTGGGTATTTGAAACAGATCTTGGCACAAGTGTGGCTCTTTGTTGATTTGAAGGTGGTGTTGGTGAAGGTGGTGATACTGGACGTTGTTGTGATTGATAAGGATGGATCAATTGTTGTGGTTGTGGTGGAGATGGTTGTTGAGCAGCAGCTAAAGTGACAAGTTTTGAAGAGTCTTTTTGCATAGATGCACGACGAACATGCTGCTGTTTCAATGGCGTTGGTGTTGGGGATGATGGGCGTCTCAAACGGGTAAAGTTGGGCCACTTGTGTCCTCCTAAACAAACGTGGGTGTGGTATGTCAGTTAATGACATTTTTCATACGCGTATAAGGAGCATAGCGCATATATTTTACCCATATTAGATGATGACGATGTTGATGACTTCACAACTAGAGATCCTGAAGGTTGAGGAGTAACTGGTGGCTGCTGATGCGGGGTTGTAGTGTTGTATTGTGATGAAAAAGACATGACACTGTTACGCCGTCGTACCATGAATCCTTCTTGATTGCCTTTGTTAAGTGATGGTACCACTTTGGCAAGACTTGATGCAGTCATTCGAGTCAGTGATTGACGACGACTCACTGATTTTTTAGGCTCTGGTGGCTCACCAGCACTATTGGTGCTACTACTACTACTATGATTACTGGATTGTGAAGGACGACGTAACATCATGCTGGAAAATCGGCTCTTGGCACCTTCAGCAACTGTCATAGACTTTCTACGATGTTGATTGGCAAATCCAGAAAGGCGAGTATGTCGTTGGTCCATGTTGTTAGTGTGTTTGGTTGTGATGGTTTCCACTGGCATGTTGGGAATAAAGGGGGTGGTGGTAAAATGGTGGTGGTGGTAAAGAGAAAAAAGAGCGAAAAGAAGGTTATGTGGGGAAAAAGTGATGAAAAGAGTGAAAAAGGGCGGAAAACCCAGTAGTCGTTGTACTTTTAAACGTCTGTTGTGTATTTGCACATTGCATCATGCCTCAAAAGTGCCTTTTTTGCACGACTTTCATTTACTTCTCGGCTGCATACAGAAAACCAAAGAGTGACAATAACAGACCAATCCCAACTGCATTAGTGCTGGTTCACTTTGGCTTTTTACTGCTTGTAAAGATGCACATTCTCTATGTGTGTATTTCTTTACACGTTGCTTTTGATAGCAGCTTATGCCCCCTTCAGTAGCAAGCCATGCGCACAGAAAAAAGTGCCGCCCCCTCTCCTTGAAACTGTGTGCATGTTAGCTGGCTTGTCCCAAATTGGTAATTGGTCATCTCATTCATATCCACACCCATCACCAACAGTGGTATGATGATAGTAATGATGATATATATAGACTTGACCGCCAATATTGGTAGCTGTATAAATTGTTGACAAGGGGCGGATCGGTTACTCATGTTATTCACCATCATCAATAACAACAAAAACGTTACCATAACCCCCAACTCCCACATCACACGCATCACTTGAATCCCCCAGGTATGCATTTGAAAAAGGAAAAAAGAAAGAAAGGGGTGTATGTTTTGGATCCACCACGCAGACCAATGTAAAAAAAAAGGTGGGGTTGGAATAAGGAGTCAATGTCAATGCCGCATACACATTACATATGCTACATCCATCTCCGTATAGTCCATATCCCTGCAAAACGATCTGCTGCTTGTTACTCCTTTCCGACTGCGACTTGATCTTTTAGCTTACAGTAAGCAATACACTATCTTTTAACCCCTGCTGATATTCACTACCGCCTCTGCACCCGATTCGGACCGAATGGATATTGTCAGGGTCCATCATGTGTATGTATGTGTATACTTTTGCCATCATCATCATAACGTACTTGTTGAAACGATCGAGGATGCTCATGTCGGCAAAGAAACTCTAATCAGCCATTGTTTGTTACAATTGGTGTTTTATGTGCTCTTAATGTGACACTGACCTGTTAGAAGAGGATTGATCACCTTTCATTTTTGCTCATTGTCTTTTAGTATCGAATGATGATCCAATTCGAGCATCAAAGTAGCAGGTAATTATAGTAAATGTTGATCATGCACCAATATCAAAGCAATTTACGGGACACAATGTGATTGAAGCGCCTTTTGGATTTACATACTTATAATCACGCCAAGTCATTGCAGTTTTTGACAGCTATATCAGCAATTAACTTTCTTCTCTTTCTCTCTTTTGGCTCATTGTTGGACTTCCGAGCTACCGATGACAATCAATTCTTCATCCCATTGTGTTTTATTTGATCCAAGATCTACAATGATTGATTGTTTACATGTATAATCGATAAATGAATCCACTATGATATATGGAATAGGAGAAAGGTTGGCTTTATAAGTTAAAAGAGAGAGAGAGAGAGCTGGGGTACTATGTTATGTGGCTCTCGTGATCATTTGGGATGTACTTGGTGGTGTGTTCCACAAAGAAAGCAATAGGTAGAGCAAAAGACGCGGCCCGCGGCATGACGTTGGCTTTTCCTTTGTTCACTCTTACACCCTTTCCACATACAATAACAACAACAACAACAACAACAACTTTGGCCTGTTCTCGAACACCTTGCAGCATATCATTTGAACAAACGAAGCGCACCTTGTCAATAACAACAAGTCTTGTTTCTCTTTCTCACCAACTCCCTTTTCGACCAATCTCGTCCGCTTGATACACTACCACATTTCACACACATAAACGTATCCCAATGGACAGCCAATCACGACGTTATCCTTATCCTTATGGTCAACCAGAAACTAGTCATCAACCTCCTCCTCCATCGTCGGCTGGTGGTCCAACTGCTACAGCCAATGCTGCAGTTCCTCCTCCTCCATCAGCAGCAGCAGCAGCAGCAGCTTCCGCTTCCAAAGAAATATACCAATACGACGCACCATGGCCAATCTATGCTCTCGATTGGTGCAAGACACCTCATGAACGAAAGGGTTTTAGAATGGCTTTAGGCAGTATCATTGAAGAAAGCAACAATAAGGTATATTTCCTACAAGAGTAGATGATATATTTACTCATCAAGGGTAATGTTATTAGCTACAAGTGATTGCTCGTACCGATACATTGGATGGTGGTGCCATGTATGGTGGTATGAATCATACAGTGCCAGATTTTACTGTGGTAGCAGAAGCCGATGTATATTATCCAACGACCAAAGTACTTTGGGAACCATTCAGGGTAATGTAGTCAATCAAAGTGAACGAATAGAGAGTTAACAATGGGTGGATTACAATAGAGTGATTCATCATGGCGATCTGATCTATTGGCTACAACTGGCGATATTCTCAGGATATGGGAATTGATTGATCATCCACGTTATGGCTCCACAAGCAATTCCATCAATAGTTCTAGTAGGCGTAACAGTCCACCATATTACATGCAACAACTTGTCAAGAAAGCAGAATTGGCCAATGTAAGTTGTCAGAAGGATCATCATCACCATCGATACTAATGGATGATTTAGACAAAGCAAACCGACTTTTGTGCACCCTTGACATCTTTTGATTGGAATGAAGCGGATCCTTCACTGGTGGTGACATCCAGTATTGATACGACATGCACTGTATGGAATGTGGAGACAAATCAAGCCAAAACACAGTTGATTGCACATGATAGTGATGTTTATGATGTCGCTTTTATGCATGGATCAGCAGATATCTTTGCTAGTGTTGGTGCAGATGGCTCAGTTCGACTCTTTGATCTCAGGTAAAAAAAGAGATTCAATCGATGATGATGGATCACTTTATTTACATTCTCTATCATAGATCACTTGAACATTCAACCATTTTATATGAAGCACCTCCTAATACAACTGTGGATAATGGTCGATCAGCAGGAGCACATAATGGAAGCAGTAGTTCAGCAGCAGCTATGGTGAATGCAGGAACAAATCCATTGCTACGATTACAATTCAACAGGATGAATCCCAATATGCTTGCTACATTCCACATGGATTCTTCTTCAGTATTAGTATTGGACATTCGTTACCCAAGCACACCAACAGTTGAGCTTGTCAAGAGTCATCAAGGAAGTATCAATGGGATCAGCTGGTCACCTACCCAAGAAGGACAATTGTGCACTGGTGGTGATGATGGCCAAGTGCTTGTGTGGGACATTCACAATGGTGCCAATAACACTTCTGATCACCAGACCAGTCCACGCCACCGCCATCAGTATTATCAACAACAAAATCGGTACAATAACAACAGCAGCAGCAATCATCATCACCATGCTACCCGTTCTATCCAAGATCCCATTCTGGCTTATTCTGCTGCTTCAGAAATCAATTCTCTCGCATGGAGTAAAGGTGTCCCTGATTGGATCGGCATTGGTTTTGGAAGGACTGTACAAGCATTACGTGTTTAAAATATAGCATGTCTTTTGAAAAGTGACATATAAAAAAAGCAATAACAAAGCCCTTTTATGTTTGGTATATGGGTGTGTGTGTGTGTGAATGCATGTGACAATGATGATGATGATGATGATGATGACAAGGGATCTAACTAGAAAGGAGAACGAGGAGGATAATGAATATGGCCAAGGAAATCAGGGTCATGGTAGGGCCCCATTGTCTTAATTTTGCCCAAATAGCTTCGAGACGAGTGGTCTGTGTCTGCATTTCCAGCATGCGTAGCCGTTTATCCAGGTTTCCGCTCCTAATATAACCTTCCACCTTGGAAACAGTCCTCTTTTGACGATCACGTAAATGTTCTAATCTTGGTATCCGATTGTTGGCTGCTCGTAAAGTTTCATACATGGCACTGGTGCGCTCTAGTCGTTCAAGCGTAAGCCGGGTATCAATTTGCTTTATAAAGAGTCAGTGGGATAATGATGCATTGAATATGGCAGATGCTTACTTGTGTATCATTATCCAGTTGTTTAAGCTTATCAATGTAATTGATGATGTCGCCTTGACAAGCCGTAATACGCTGTCGTTCCATATGTATAAGATATTCGAATCTTGCAATGCTATTCTTGAGCTGGTTGATCAATCCTGATCCAGTCCTTTGTCTCCCTCTATTAGTATCCTATCATTCACTTTCCTCTTTTGTGTAATACTTACAGTGGTGGATAACCTGTTGTATCATGCGTTGAATGGTTGCTAGAAGTGTGATGCCAATCAGGTGGAACAACAAAGTTTTGCATTTGGCATTTGATCTCTTGTAGGCTGGTTAAGGGATGAAAGGATGATGATGTACTGATTGCATAGTTGTTGTTATTGCTGCTATTCATGGATCTTTTGGATGAAGTTGTTGGAGTACCTATTGTCTAATGAATGAGACATTGGTCCCTTTTTTGGATGAAAGATGCCTTACCCAAAGGTGAAACAGTAATATGCCAAGGTTCCTCTTCTTCCTTTGGTTTCTTGAGTCGACGTACGCTGTTGACAAGTCGTGTAACTCCTAAAATTGGCTTTTGTCGTCGTCGTCGATGATAATGGTAATGATGATGATGTAGTCTTTTGCTGGTATCTGAGTTGGATGGGGTGGTGCTGGTTGTCATATAATATGTGCCAGAAGTACCTGGCGTTGCTGTATGGGGTGCCACGCCAAATGCAGGATGCCAGGGTAACGATGAGCTCGGCATTGCCCCAGGGTCAACATGGCCAACCTTGATGAGATTGTTGACTTCTTCAAACTCCATTGCACTTCATGAAAGAAAAGAGAAAAGGAAAGAGAAACTCGAGAAGCTTTCTGTGAATTAATATGGGCCTTGGCAACAGGAGAAGTCCGCTGTTCTTGTGTTCAAGATCCCTTTCATGCTGTCTGTGTCCTGATCTTCTCCAAATTTAGAAACCATATTGGCTACTTGCACATGATAGACCTACATTATAGTCACGTGTGTTGCATCCTTTGATCAGATGGCACAATGGATCAACATCACTTGTCTTTGATCTGAAAGCCAGCTTCAATCATTGGCGACTTGACTGATATAAATCAACTTGAATTCATTGTTCCCACTTTAAGCTACACATGCATCATGTTGATAATACACCAAGAACATGCTGATGAAAGAGAAGTGAAGGTGTATAGGGTATTAGCTTCGTAAGCGCCAAAGCTCCAGATACACGTGGATGTGGAAATGCTTACACAGTATGTGATCACAAGGCAGGATTAAGTCAAATCTCCAGTATTTCATTTCTCACTTTATAACTGGTCTACTTTTTGGTGAGTACTGGATCTGCTGTTACAATTGGAAATGATTGAATCCAAAGCATGGGCAATATGACTTTATGTAAGAGCTATAGTTCTTGATTCTTGTTAAGAAAACAATGTATATAAGTGATCAATCAAGGACATGGAGGCATCACCGACACTGCTACTCTATAAAAGAGAGCAATTGGAGCGACAGAGCATACTCAGTGAAAGATTAGCTTTGCAACTGCCCCATTGTCTGATATGAGACAGATGTACAAGTTGGTCATCACAGCACAATTACCATGACGACAAGAAGAATCAATGTATAGGGGAGATGCATCCAGTTTATATCCCACAGACTACTGTACAAACTGGTGTTTCTTTTCTTTTTCATGATACCTAATGGACATCATAGTTGTAGCAAGGTAGGCACACAGCTGCATTATATCCGCGTCAAAGTATATACATCAAAACACCCACTTATATTAATCCAATGGTGTGCTTATATTAAGAAAAGGGATTGGGTGATGGATCAGCAAGGTATCCAATTTCATTGTTTCAGGTATTTGGCGCTGTTGTTAATTTCTCACACAGACGACTAGAAGCGCGCTTATCGGTCTCCTCCCCTTTTTCCTCTCAACGCCTTCTTTCCCCCATGTCTTCTACCGACAATCTCATATCACAACTCAACGAACGGCTTGCTCAATTGCATATCATACACAATGAAATTGGAACGTCAAGCAACAAACAACAACAACAGAAACAGCTTTTATTTGAAGCCATGATTCGTGCTGCCGATCAACACGTCGACCAAGTCGTTCACGAGCGAAATGCCCTTGAAGACAGCATCCACGCCACACACAAACGCATTTTGACTTTGAAACGACTTATGGGTGAATTTGTTACGGACAACGGCTTTGTACGCAAAGACACTCTCTTGGCAACCTTGCAGGACTTGGAAATGGAGAAGCAAGTCGTACAAAAGGTAAGACAAACACTGCAAACATGGCTTTGAATTAATCATTGTATGGGATTGGTTGTAGCAATATGAAAAGCGTCTTGAAGGTGTTTTAGGTAATGTCATAACAGCAGGATGAATGATTTGCTGGTTGCTTACTTGTTTCCTCTAGTCTTACAACAGGAGCTCATACGATTCAGAGAATGTCTACAGAGCTTTGTGAACAGCGACCTGATTGCCGAGCAAGATACAGATGTTTCTACTCCTGCAGTAGCTGCTATGGAAGAGGAAATCCAACGTTGTCAAAATGAATTTGTAAGTGATGGACATGTTTGTTTATGTCATGTTCCTAAGAGATCTATTTGTTTCAGCGTGCACGGACACAGTACCTGGACAAGTGCGTCAAACAAATTGTCGACCTATGGATGATGCTTGGATTATTACCAAAGGATGATCGTGATAGTGACCTATATCAGCTATATGACGCCGATGTAACAGCACCAGAGAAACTGGCATTATACAACAAACTCGTGAGCGATGACAATATACATGACATTGAACAAAGGATCAAAGAGGTATGCTTCAAAATGATAATGACAATACCCAATGCTCAACTACCAATATCAATAGCTGGAGACACTGCAACAAGAACGTGAATTCCGCAAACAAGAGATCGTGCATCGACTTAATCATTTATGGGATCGACTCAAGGTGCCAAAGCATGAGCGAGATGCCTTCCGACAAAAGCACAATGGATTGAAAGAGCAAGACATTCAAGAGGCAAGTATCTATAACACATGCATGGTCAATGTCATTCTTATCGATCAATAGTATGAGAAGCTTGTCAATGATCTCAGCAAACTGAAATCAGAACGATTGGATGACTTTATACAAGGTGCAAGGGATGATTTGGTGCGCTTATGGGATCAGCTTTACTTTTCACGAGAAGAAAGACAACAATTCAAGCCTGCATTTGAAGGTACTTTTTGTGTTGTTGTTCAAAACAGAGAAGCTCATCACTATATCATAGAACAATACAGTGACACTCTGCTGGATCTTCATGAAAAGGAAATCAGTCGATTGCAATTGCTTGTGGAAGACCGAAGATACATCCTGGATCGCATCGAGCGTTATATGAAGCTTACAGAAGAAGTCAAAGAGTTTGAAGTAGGTTAAAAGCAACAATGGACTTGAGATGAAGATGATTCATGATATGTGTTAGGAAATTACCAATGATCCATCTCGGTTGTTTAGCAGAGGACAACGTGATCCTGGTCGACTCTTAAGAGAAGAACGGTTCCGCAAGAGGATTGCTAGGGAGTTACCCAAGGTAAGTTTCAATCAAGAGACAAAAAAAACAATGTAAAGCTAATCATGAAATAGGTCAAGCATGAACTTGAAGGAGCATTACTGGAATTTGAAGTGACGCATGACAAGCCATTCTGTGTATACGGCAAACCATACCTTAAGGAGATCATGAATAACAACAACAATGGATCATCAGATACAGGCAACAGCCGAACACCACGTCGTCATCAACTACAGAATGATATTGAGGAAGAGATATGCTACAGCAAAGCAGCCACTAGTCCACGATTCAAGTCACCAAGCACACGTCGTCTCTTCCGTACACCACAGCCACGTCGTACTTTTGATTTCAATGCACGTCTTGCACAAATCAATCGATCCAATCCATCACAACGACAAACAAAATCAACTGCTGATGAACCCAGTATCCTTCATCGTGTACGTGCTCACAACATTCGAAAACGACGTGCAGCAATAGCAAAAGCAGGTCGTTCAGCACAAGATCGAATTAGTGGAAGCAGCAGTGATTATACATTTGATAGCAGTCTTTTCTCTGATACGGGTGCCAATGATGAAAATACAGCTCCATCTGACAATGGTTCAGAGCACTTGGCAACAACACCATCTCTTCAGGTAAAGAAGAAAAGAGTTGATCCATGCATCTATACTAATCCCATGTTTCTATTAGAAATCAAAACAACGATCAAGTCCAAGACTATTCAGTGATGATGATGATGCTCTTGACTTTGACATATTCGATGATGGACCAGAACTTAGCGAACTATCGGCTGACGAGTCATAACAATCCTTATACCAATATATGTATCTTGTTTTTCCTTCATTAAATATAGCAGTGTGTATATGAATTTGTCTATCTGGGTGATATTGTGGGATGATAGTGGATGTTTTAGGCGAGGAAACGATAATAAGCCCATGCAAGCAATACCACAAGAGGAAGGAGGATGCGTAAAGCACTATGAAAATGTGTTAGGTATCGACATGACACTTTCCAATACATGATGACTTACTTGCCCTGGGGTGCCTGGCCACTGGTGGTAGTAGTGGTAGAAGTAGTTTGCACAGGAACAGACTAAATCATCCATTTTAGATTATCATCCGATTACTCTACACTGTCCCAACTTACAGCAGGATCAACATCACCAAGGTAATACTTTTCCAAGAGTTCACGAGCATCAGGAGAGTGACCAACATCTTCAAAAGGACCAGTAGCATCCTTTGCACCTTCATCAATAAGGACTTCTTCTCCACCAGGGTGCTATAGATAACTTTGGATGAGCAACACGGGCATGCCAAACACACCTACACGCGTCATCCTACCTCGTCAACAAAAGGCGTAATGTCATACACCTTGCCATCGATAACCATCCACAAGTCTTCACGCTTGTTGTGCTTTGCAATTTCCTCGTAAGTGTAAATCTTGGCTGACATGTTGGGCACGCGGAAGAGAATACAGCACTCTACTCCTGTGGCACGGATCCCCGATAATCCCCCAACACTCCGTTAGGAGATACAAGCCACGGTCAATGCTGGTAACACCCAGAATAGATAGATAGTGTAGCTTTTATTGATAAAGATGAGATGTTACTCAAGGCAATGGCAGTGCCAAGTCTTGAATCATGCCACGAATTGTTTGGTTACGCGTATCAACACCGAGCATAGTGCAAACTGTTTCAGATTGACAAATAGACCACAGTCCATCATGTTCCTCAATAATATTACAAAGATGTTGTATCAGGTACCGGCTGACAATACTCGATGAAGGATTCATCCACACAATGTTGTTGATACTGGTAGTGTTCATCAATTGATCCATCAAGCTGTAGAAATGATCCACGTACTCCTCTTGTTGTGTTACAACAAGCTGGTCATCTTTTGACATGACATGTTGCAAATCATCTCTATCGACATGACTGATATTGCTTGTATACGCGATAATAGGAGGACGTTGTTGTATATCCATGGACATTGTAGCAAAGAAGGATTTCAAAACAAGAGGATTATCAGTGGCAGTGACAATGACACAAGGAGCGAGTGCTTGATGACGAACTTCTAGTGGTGATGATGCTACTCGATATAAGCTGGAATGGATAGCGATCATTGTGAGGAAGCAGGTAAGGAATGCAACTGCAATTTGACAAGTGAGAATATGCCGCACAACATCATGCGGAGCTGCTGTCAAGTATCGAGTTGTCAATGGCATTAAAGTGATGCAAGGAGGTGAAAGAAAGAGATCTGCTGCTATTCTGGATTTGAATGTGCCACGCCTGTTTAAAAGGGGCACCCTATTTAATCTGGCTGATGATGGGCATGATCCCGTTTCCCTTTTCTTCTTTTCCTTTTTAACAATATGACTTTTCTCGATCATTTTCCCCAAGGCTTCTTCTTTATACGATGCAAACAAGTACCCATGGCAGTGGATGTGCATGGTGGTGGCATGACAGTATGTTAGGCTATCAAAGTATCATCTTGATCTGATATATAAACATGCGTATCATTTCTCCTTTAGAATGATGCATCTATTATCATTTGGCAACAGGTAAATGGAATCAGATAGCTTTTATGCATATAGCTAAGCTCAACCTATAGAAAATGACTGACAGCATCAATCAAGTAATACATTCC
This sequence comes from Lichtheimia ramosa, assembly GCA_008728235.1. Lineage (NCBI taxonomy): Eukaryota > Fungi > Mucoromycota > Mucoromycetes > Mucorales > Lichtheimiaceae > Lichtheimia > Lichtheimia ramosa. Next base: position 76,707 of record CP031827.1, on the reverse strand, counting down.
AATACATTGAAGACCACTGTTGTATTGAATCATTCTTTTGGCAATGTAGCTTTGGATGCATGAGGATGGATTCCTTATTAACAAGAAATCAGGCCTAGGTACGTGGGAACAGCAAATATGCCTCGTGGATACAAGTAGCTAATCATGTGTTGATATTCAGTACTGGATATCAAAGGAGGTAAACATACTATCGATACATTGCTTGAAAACATCCTAAATCATCACTAGGCGAGATGAAGAAAGACAAGGCTATCATCCAATATGCTCGAAAAGCAGGTCTTGCAACCAACCAACGCTGGTCCTATTTAGACGGCTACATTTTTCCGACATCTGCCCCGCACTTGGTTCTGGATATTCGGGTAACCGGCTATGGATACAGTATGCAATACATGTATAACTAAGATCATGATAGAATGGAGAGGATTATAAGGAATCAAGCCATCTTTATTTGAATACCAAGAATTCAAGTGCATCACAACAGTGGGTGATTGAACCTTTTGAAGATCATCGCTCCAACCAGGATTTGGAATTGCTTAGGCCACCACCTTGTAAGTTGTCAAGTATGATGATCAAACACAGTAAAAAGCTGATGAAGAATCATGCATAAACACCTTGTGCTACTTGTCAGCAAAGAAGCATTTCGAGTTTCCTTCACCAGAGCAACTATGTGATTACTATCGATTGATCTATCTTGAACAAGAAAAACAAGTGTCGGATCAAGCTTTGGCTGGTGCTGCTGCATTCAAGGTACATGATGAGCATAATGATAGGTCGCATGGATGATTAAAAAAGACAAGTAGGGACTCAAGCTGTTAGTAGTGGAGCAGAGGAAAAAGGGTGAACCTATCAATTCCAGTGGTGCAAGAGATATGTTAAGAACCATGGTCATTCAAGAGGTAGGGAGGGATAAAAGAAAGAGAATGTTTTATGCTAAATCACGGCTAAATGGAAATCATTAGGCCAAGCTTCTTATATCCCATTATCGGAGCAGTACTACTGTGTCCCAGCAACAGCTTGCTGATATTATCCGGGGAGCTGAGCAAGCAGCGGCAAGTTACTTTTCCCGAGAATATGAACAACAATAGAGGATACCATCATTGCATTAAAAAACAAGTCGAGTGATGCATCATTAAGTCTTTTCTTGTATCCGCTTGTTTTGGCTGAGATTGGTCATTGGATGAAGATCATCCTATTTCATTCATCAGTAGTTGTATACACTGCTTGTATGAAGGCATAGGATCGTATACATGATTGCAATATAAGGATTTGCGGATGAATGTGCTAGTGAAAGATGAGATCGTTTTTCGTGTTTGGATATTTTCTTAATCAAGATGTGTTGCATATCCTATGTACTACTTGTTGATTGACCAAGAGAAAGTGTTAGGTTGTCAATGGAGTACCAGAAACACAAAATGATCGAGACTTTTTATGCCGCTCCAGTCTTGATGAGCAGCGCCTTGGCAAACTTGAACAAATCCTGTTTTGTCAGTGTTTATTGTACTCCCTTTTGCAAAGCAATATCGCTTTGGTTCTATCTTTAAACAAGTAGTAGTAGAATCAATCAATACAGTGCAGTTAGGGATGATGAAGTCAAAATTGCTCATTGTATGCCTTGATGATCCTTTAAGAAGCATGAAATGGCTACTTTCAGCTGCTCTGTAACAGCATTCTAAGTCTGATCATTAGCGATTGTTTCTTCATCTTGTCATCCGTAGTACAGCATTATAATGCGATCATGATTGATATTCTTCTTCTTGGATATTCTTACATGATGTAATCCTGCTAGTGCTTTTAGATCTGGGAACAACACGGTGATACAGTCAGCTTCACATCTAGTAAAGATCCAGATGCCACTTTGAGATCTAGACAATTCAAATTGATCGCAAGTAAGCAAATGGTGCTCATTTATGTCTCAGGATAAGCGTGCTTGTTAACATCATCAAAGTATGAGCCAGTTTCACAATGATCACTTGGCATGGCATCATTTCATCGACTTGGGCAAAGAATGGCTCGTATCACTTGATGTTTCAAGAACAAGTCATAAAGTGATATACAGCAAGTATAATTCGGATCTCCAGCTTTGCCAAAGTGACTTGACCGATGCGTCGTACACCAATAACTCTTTAGCAGTCAAGAAGCTAAAGACATATTTGCAACCTTCAGCTTCCTTACACGGCTCTTCCGATGTTGTATGTAGATTTGTGCACCCAGAAAGTAGAATTGCCTTTGCAAGTAATATGGTTACAAGCGAAAAGTCCTTGGTTGTATTTTCTGCATAAAGATGGACCAGTCACTTTCTTGGCAATAAAGGCGAATTGGCTGAAAGATAGCAAATGCACACACGATAGCTCAGTTTTGTCAATAGGAATAATGCAAGCAGCAATTGGATGTCATCATTTGGTAGCATAGGTCAATGTTTTGCAAGAGCGTACGATTGTATATCCAAATTATCACATTACACAAGAGTGCCATTGTCAAGCAAGTGATATGCATTGATCATCATGACGATCAGTCATCATTACATAGGATTTGACCAACTACAAGCTTGTATATGATGCTATTTCTCTATCTCTCTCTCTCTTACAGCATCCAAGACAAGACAAAACACAGTGTTGTCGTGAACGATGTTGAACAAAATCGTAACTTTATCTAATTGGATAAATCAAGACTAGCTTAAGAACCAACCAAGTAGTATAAGGATCGATTGAATTGTAAAGTAATATGATTTGCAACGAATAAAGACAACCAAACAGGAAGATAAACATGGTTTATAGAAGTCTTATCAGTGTAAAAGATACGTCATGTTGTCAAAAAGTACAGTGATCATGATGTTCGGAGAAATGCAGTACATGTTGTACAAGTTGCTTGTATGGGGGCGGTGGAGTATTGTTCAAGAAGTATTGTTCCCCAACCAAGTCATGACAGTAAAGAATATCCGGCAAGAAGTGTATTTTGGTTATAAGGAAAGCAAGTGTGTGATAGATGGTAACTTTGATCAAAGCTTGATAAAATATCTGATGAGATGGACTTGCAGAAGGAGACTGTGGAACTTGCTAGATGGTCAATGTGTACCCCATCTTCCCTGCTCACGCACGTTCACGTGAATCCCAGCATTCCACAAAGGAAAATACAAAAGTGGGCCCCGGGTCACCTTTCTTACTCCTCTTTCTCTTTGCTGTTCAACCAGGCACAGTATCGTCTCCACACCTTTTTTCAACAACCAACTGCAATGACAGACTCGACTGCAGCATCAGAGCTTCGTCATCGCAATACTGGTGATAAGGCAGCACGCCGCTTGTCCGACACGTCTGACACATCCACTGTTGACGGTTGCAATGTCGATATGAACAAGACGTCTCACTTTTCTTATGGCAAAACACCTGATGGCAAAGGTAAGTCGTATACTTGTAGTATAGGGTATATCACTCACTGTCTTCTTTCAAAAAGTGTTTCGTGTACCTGCAACGCGTGATATGGTGACAGGGCTTGTCAATCCTCGAGAAAAGAAGTCGTTCTTTGACCTTTTGACATTGGGTACAATGATATTTGAAATCAGTCTCTTGTTCTTGTTGCCTCGATGGGCAAGTCAAGTGTTCTTTATCATGGTCTTTTTCTTTTGGCGTTTGGGATACAATGCTGGTTTGGGTGCCTTGCTCAAGTACCAAAGTGATAGCCGTGGACTTGTTCGCCTTGCCAAGAAATATAAGATCTTTGATCAAGAAGCCAATCCCAAGGTGTATCGATGGCTTAACAACCAGTTGTCCATGAAGATGGGTGACGATTATGACTTTGCTGTAAGTGGGTCCGGATTGGGTAAAGGTCGATCAAGACATTGGATCTCATAGTGCATGTTACACATGGATAGACTGCTCCCATTGAGTACAACACTTGGCTCTTGTATCGTCAATTGGTGGATCTTATCTTGATGAATGACTTTACATCCTATATCTGTGTCGTCATTGCTTGGTTCAACACATCAACCGAATCCAGTTTCTTTTTGGGTGATATGCTTCGTTGGTGTGGAGGAATCTTTATGATCTTATTCAACATTTGGGTCAAACTCGACGCTCAACGTGTGGTGAAGGACTTTGCATGGTGTAAGTAATGGGTACAATGTGAACGACATAAGCTCACATGGTTTTATTTCTAGATTGGGGCGACTTTTTCTTCTTGATTGAGCAATCCCTTACTTTTGATGGTGTATTTGAAATGGCTCCTCATCCCATGTACTCTGTTGGATATATTGGTTACTATGGTTTATCGCTTATCAGTGCAAGCTATGTCGTGCTTTTTGTCAGCATTGCAGCTCATGCTCTCCAATTTGTATTCTTGGCCTATGTCGAAACACCTCGTAAGTGTATCCTCTCTATGTGCATTACTATTTACTCACCATCCAATGATGTGTAGACATTGAAAAGACATACAATCCACCTACATTGCCTAAGCGTCAACCTACAACCAATGTGCCTGTCAGCTCTGATTTGGAAGTGCCTAATGTCAGCAGTGCCTTGGATCAACAAGCTACCCGAGACTTTTACTCCTCCTATTTCCGCCGTGATTTGATTGTATTCAAGAACTTTGATCTTTGCCGTTCCACTGATTTGGCATCAGCAGTGCTTATGATTTACTCTGTTATCACTCCTTTGATCATTGGTGGCAAAATGGGAACTGCCTTTGCTGTTGCACAAGCTATCTTTTGGCGTCTCTTCCATACTTACGGTCTTGGTGCTTTACTTCATGCTCAGTCAGAAAGCAAATGGTTCACAAGACACTTTGTTAAATGGGGCGGTGGTGTCGATCAAGCATTCCAAAACTGGAAGAGTATTTACAACTTGTCACTTTCTATGACCTACATTACCTTTTCGGTGGCATGCTGGGAAATGTACTCTTTACCCACCAACTGGACTTATGGCACTACTTTATTGAGACACACCCTTGGTTTTGGATTCATCTTTTTGCACATTTGGACTGCAGTGTCCATTTATGAAGTATTGGGTGATTATGGATGGTAAGTGCATGTTTTATATGCAAATGTATCTATACAATGCTAATACTTGATAGGTTTTATGGTGACTTTTTCTTGGATGAGCATCCTGGTCAACTCTTGTACACTGGCATCTATCGCTTCCTCAACAACCCTGAAAAGATTGTTGGCCATGCTGCTTTCTGGGGCATGACCATGATGGCAAATAGTTGGACAATCTTTGGCCTAGCCTTGTTTTCACACATTTCCAGCTTTATGTTCTTGCATCATGTTGAAGCACCCCACATGAGAAAACTCTATGGCGATCAGATTCGCAAGGAAGCAGGTCTCACCAAGACTCTTAAATCAGCAGCAGTTGCTTTGCCACATGCTATCCCTGACAAGTTGCAACAAGAAGTGACTAAGCTTATCCGTGAAACATCTGAACTTCAGACAGCTGTCAACACTACCAAGAATGTCGAACGTATCATTAAGGACTTGGTTGAAAAGGTTGAAAAGACTGCCGAGGAAACTGCTGATGCTGTTGGCGATATGATGGATGCTGGTATGTTGTAACTAAACGGGTGGATGACATGTTTTATTGATTTTGAATGATCATAGCCCGTCCCAAACTTCAAGAAGTACTTTCTGAAACCAAATCCATGCTCGAGACTTCACGTTCCCGATTGATTCATCCACTTGTTGCCAATGACATTGATACACTTGATCTTGATCGTTACAGCATTACTATTGAAACTGATAAGCCATACAAGCTTGGTGATGCCATTTCTGTGCGATGGACTGCCCCTGAGAATCACAGTGCACGTGACTGGATTGGTGTCTATAAGATTACAGCCAACAAGGATCGTCACATTACCAATATCAGTTCCCGTGGTCTTTGGGATTGGGTTGTCCCTATTTCTGCTGGTGATGACACTAAAGTGGTGACTGAAGGCACATTGGTGTTCAAGGGATGCAAATTACCATGGCAAACAGGCACTTATGAGTTCCGATATCATCATGATGGCAAACATAGTGTCATGACACGATCTGTGCCTTTTGAAATCACTGCTCCTGAACGTCCTGCATTACAAGACAAGGAAGCTGTACAGCGATGTTTGCTCAAGTTGATACAACATGTACTCGGCAATGATTCTGAACGCATGCCTGTGACACCTGTGGATGAATATATTGGTATGGGTGAAAAGGAAGCCAAGCATGTTGCATACACCATCAAGCTCATGTTTGGTGTCGAATTTGCATGGGAGATTATTCTTGCCGACAAATGTGCTGCTCGTCTTACCAAGCGTCTTTATCATGCCTTGGATGCACTTGCTCCATTTGCTGTTGAAAAGCCATCTTTGTCGACCAGTCCATCATCCACTGTTTCCTCTACTCCTTCTTCTCCTTCTCTTACTTCTGCAGCTTCTTTTTGCTCTCCTTCCATGATGGCCAAGGTTGCTACTACAGATTAATTGTTTTGTTATTTGCCTCTTTGTTTCCTTTCTGCTATTGTAAATGTATATTCTTTTCAGCACATACGCTTGTAAACAAAGAACTTTTTATTTATTTGCTATGAACTACTATTTATATTGTCATTGCTTCTTCCTGTCGATCACTCATATACTTGCTCTTCAAAGACGTGTTCCTTGTATTGGATCCATGTCGATAATCTTTATTACTATTATACACATCAAAACGCTCCATGTGATTCCCACGATCCTTACAAGTATAACAATGATAAACAGTGGATAGATCTATAATCCTGCATTAAGCGTAGTACAAGCTCCTAAACAATGGTTCCATGGCTGAGTAAACTGGAAACAGCGACATGCTGAAATAGACAGTACATCCACATATTGGAGCTGTGTTACATGCTGGCCTAAACGCATCACAGGGTACAAAAACGTTGTCGGATGTCTGGTCTTTCTGCTCTTTTCCACACTTCCTTTCTCTTACTCCTGCAACATGACTGACACCCACATTAACTCTCTCGTCCAAGAATGGCTTCGTTTAGACAAGGTACCTTTATAACTATTCAAGAGTGAAGCATGCCATTGATGCGCTTTTTAGAATGAGGAAACTCGTCAAGAAATCTCGTCGCTTTATGAATCTGGCAATCATGACGAACTCGAGAAACGACTTGGCTCTCGTATTGAATTTGGTACTGCAGGTGAGCCATTCTATTACCCTACAACATGGAGAAACAGCGTTTTGACATGATGTATCTAGGTCTTCGTGCCAAGATGGAAGCTGGTTTTTCTAGAATGAATGATTTGACAGTGTTGCAAGCATCTCAGGTAAGGAGGAAGCATGTGAATCATGTATGAATGGGATCATTGAATAGGATAACAGGGTCTTGCCAAATACGTGCTCAATAACGTTCAAGATGCCAAATCACGTGGTGTTGTTGTTGGTCATGATCATCGTCATCATTCCGAGAACTTTGCTCGATTGACAGCTGCAGCTTTCATTTCCCTTGGTTTCCGTGTTTGGTATTATCACGACTATGTTCATACTCCCATGGTGGTATGTATATCCTATTACAAGACTATATCTTTTATTTAACATTGGATGTAGCCATATACTGTCAAGAAGAAGAATGCAGCAGCTGGTGTCATGATTACAGCTTCCCATGTAAGTGTGTGTGTGTTTTAAAACGTGAATAGATATTCATACGTGTTGTAGAACCCCAAGCAAGATAATGGATACAAAGTGTAAGCTTATGCAGGATCAACATCTCGAATGGCAATGCTGATGTGATATGGTATAGGTATTGGGAAAATGCGTGCCAGATCATCCCACCCCATGACAAGGGCATTGCTGACAGCATCCAGGAAAACTTGGAACCTTGGGTTTGGGATTACAAGCTTGTGGATACCAGTGATCTATGCCAAGAGCCTGTTGGTGTAATCGATAGCTACTTTGAGGAAGTTGCAGCCTTGTCACAATACAGGCAAGTCAATAGGAGATAGGTACCGATGATTCTCAACTAACTTTATGTGTACAGATCAGATAATGAAGCTACATCTCTCAAGTTTGTATACACTGCCATGCATGGTATTGGTGCTCCTTTTGCAAAGCGTGCCTTTGAATGCTTCCACCTTCCAGAATTTGTCCCTGTTCAAGAACAAATCCAACCTGATCCCGAATTCCCTACTGTTGCATTCCCTAATCCTGAAGAAGGCAAAGGTTCCTTGGTAAGTAAATGTGATGATGTTGATATGAGATCGATATTGATGATCGTTTTCCAGAGCTTGGCTATTCGTACAGCTGATCGAGCCAATGCGGACCTGATTTTGGCCAATGATCCTGATGCTGATCGCTTGGCAATTGCTGAAAAAGTCAAGTACGTGTTTTACACTGATGATGGATGTGTTGATTTCTGATACATGCTTTATTACATAGTGGCGAATGGACACTTCTTACCGGTAATCAAATTGGTGCCATTTTGGGTGCAGCAAACTATGAAAAAGCACGAGCAGCTGGTATTCCTGCTGGTAAGTTATGTCATCACCAAATGATATATATCCATAGGCTAAATGAAATGATGCAATAGACAAGATTGCTATGGTGGCTAGTACTGTGTCATCAAAGTTCCTTGCTCGTATGGCTGAAGTAGAAGGTTTTCGATTTGAGGAAGCATTGACTGGTTTCAAGTGGATTGGCAACAAGGCAATGGAATTGGAACGAGAAGGATATACTGTTGTTTTTGCCTTTGAGGAAGCTATTGGATTTACCGTGGGCGATATTGTCAAAGATAAGGATGGTGTCAGTGCCTTGGGCGTCTTTTCAGAATGGGCTGTCCAGCTCAAGAAGCGAGGCATGACTCCCTACCAGTACCTTGAATCTCTTTATGCCAAGTATGGTTACTTTGTATCCGACAACTCGTACTTTATTTGTGGCGACAAGGCTTTGATTGGACAAATCTTTAAGAGGATAAGACATTTTGTAAGTGACAATGGATATCACTACTTTCCTACTCTTGTATTAACATGATTGACTCTTTAGGCAAACAGCGACAGCACCGATGTAAGAGGAGCAATTGTATGGTAAAAGCATGATGGTTAATCCTTTTTATGTATAGTTTTCATATCCATCTACCGTGGCAGGACACAAGGTTGTTGGAATTCGGGATTTGACTGTTGGATACGACTCGACTACCCCTGACAACAAGCCAACATTACCAGTATCTTCTTCATCTGAAATGATCACTTTCAAGTTGGAAAACAATACTGTCTTTACCATCCGAACAAGGTAATATTGGATAGAATGATGTATCAAGATAGCATAATTGAAGAGGTTGTATCTTTTAGTGGAACTGAGCCTAAGATCAAGTATTACTCTGAGTTGCGTGGTACTTCAGAAGAACAAGCAAGAAAAGATCTCGATCACGTTGTACAGGCCATTGGTGATGAATTGGTAGAATACAAGAAGAATAGTTTAGAATGGCGTCGTTGATAGATGAATTATATATATAAGAATCACTTAAACCAATATCCAATGTGGATGGAGTGTTCAAGTCTCATGACAGCATTGTGGCACAAGATTGGCGGCATATTGTTATTGCCATGACGACACATTAGGCTTGTTTACATAAAGTCAGAACCCCGATAGGTCACATCGACCCAACGGCTGACTGAAACAGTGTCTGGGCGTTTTTCTCTTTTCCTTCCTCTCTCTTATGAAACATCATCTTTTATTCGCCTTGCTTTTACTGCTATGGAATGTAGTAACAGGGGAACAACAGTTACAACAAGTGATTTTACGTGATGCACCAAGCTGTGATCGTAAGTAGACGGCAATTTTATAAGAGGATGATCTTGATGGACTGATTCTGGATATAAAGGCGATGTCTTATCTTGTCACTGGCAAGGGAATGTTGATTCATGCTGTTCTCCAAAATATGGATTGGTAGTACTTGCTTTACAATGGGTACCTGGCTATGGACCAGCCGACGAGTTTACTATTCATGGTATGTCAAAAGCAATACGTAATTCTCTTTTTCTCACGTAGTAGTGAATTAGGATTATGGCCCGATACATGGTAAAAGATAGTCACTTGAACATGAGTCGTGATACTAATCATGCCGATGCCTTTTGACTCAGTTCTGGTGGCCGACCCCCATCCCGAGGATGTGACAGAACACGTTCCAGTAACAATGTCGGGAATATTATTAGAAGCACGAATCCAGGGCTTCACCAGAAATTACGCACATACTGGCCAAGTTACAAAGGCGATGACAATTGGTAAGATATGATAAATGATCCTATATGTCGATAGGCTTTACTTATCTTTTATCAGGTTTTGGTCACACGAATGGACCAAGCATGGTACATGTGTCAGTACACTAAGACCTGCATGTTATGGAGATGCTTATCGGAAATACCAAGATCTGGAAGAGTACTTTGAGGTAGATTCTATTGCTTTTTGGTCATCATGGGTACTGACACGTGACATTTATGCAGCAAGTGCTTGATCTACAACAACAATACGATATCTATGGTGTCCTAAAGTATGTCAAAAGAAATCAAGATCCATGTATCATGATGCTAATGATGATCTGTATAGCGTGGCTGGTGTATTCCCTGGTCAATCCTACAGCGTATACACCATCAGGGATGCTTTGCAAAAGTTCTATGGTGCCAAGATCATGCTCAATTGTGATCGTAATGGGCAACTGCATGAAGTGATGCTGTACTTTTACGTGCGAGGACGTGACGATTATGAGATTACAGATGCATTTGGCTGGGGAAGCTGTCGTGGTAGAGTATGGTATCCAAAGAAATAAACACAGCCCCGCTTGCTTATCTCCCACTTTCACGGGTGGCATCATCTATCTGAGTGTGATAAGATAAAGACAGCGATCACGAAAAAGGCATGGTGACACAATGATCTGACCAAGTGTGTGTTGTCAATGTCCTTTGATATGGAGCCATCAGAATTTACCGCTTCCATACCGAACATTATCATGTGCAATCAACTGGATGATAGCAATGGATGCACAAGATGCATCTGCCTAAAATGATAAAGTGTTTTTTTCTGTTATCAAGCAGCAACAAGCAGATTATATAAGGAGAAAGTTTCTGATCTCTCTTTCTGAATCATCTTTTGTCTTTTTATTTCATACATCTTATGGCTGTATTATCACAAGGTAATAGGATCCTGAGCATTGTTTAACAGCATGTCACTCACAATTCTTAGGTGTCGGCTATGGTGTCGTTGTCGGGTAGGTGATCAATGAGAATCTATCGCTTCATTATGCTAATAGCTCATTCTTTTGTAGCTTTGGAGCATTATTCACAGTGCTTATGCTGGGCATTACTTGGCTTCTCAAGCGATATCTTCATGAAGTACAAACATCAGAAATGTTCATGACTGCCAAACGCTCTGTGAAAACAGGCTTGATTGCAAGTGCCATCGTATCTTCATGGACATGGGCAGCTACATTATTGACTAGCACTGAAGTTGCGTATCGATATGGTGTATCGGGTCCTTTATGGTATGCATCTGGTGCTGTTGTTCAGGTCCTTCTTTTCAGTGTTTTGGCCATTGAGCTCAAGCGAAGAGCTCCCAATGCACATACCTGCTTGGAGGTAAGCTTTTGATCTACTGATAGGGTAATTAAAGGGTGTGCATCTAAAAGTTGTTTTGCTGCAGGTCATTCGAGCCCGATATGGAAGATCAACACACTTTGTATACCTCGTATTCTCTTTGGTGACCAATATTGTAAGTGTATATCAAGGGGATTTCATGCTCATTTGTTAATGATGCATGCATAGATTGTCACTGCAATGCTGTTACTAGGAGGAAGTGCAGTGGTCTCCTATCTTACTGGGATGCATGTGATTGCTGCATGTTTCTTGCTTCCAGTTGGTGTCATCATTTACACCTTGTTTGGTGGCATCAAGGCAACATTTCTCTCAGATTACACGTATGTTTTCTCGCCTTGTATGTAGCATAAGCTGATCTGTTTCATGATAGACACACTGTTGCTATCCTTATTGTCATTCTTTATGTCGTATTTACAGTCTATGTGTCATCATCTTCACAAATTGGATCGATTGAACGCATGTACGACCTATTGACCATTGCTAGCACCAACAATCCAATCCAGGACAATGCACAAGGATCATTACTGACCATGTCATCAACACAAGCACTTATTTTTGGTATCATCAACATTGTCGGTAACTTTGGCACTGTATTTGTGGATAATGCTTATTGGCAAAGAGCCATTGCTGCACATCCAATGTATGCTGTCAAGGCTTATCTTGTGGGTGGTTTGTCATGGTATGCTATCCCTTTCACATTGGCAACAACCATGGGTTTGACTGGACGTGCATTGGGTATTCAGTTGACGGATGCTGAAGTGACAGCTGGCTTGGTATTGCCAGATGCATGTGTTGCATTACTTGGATCCTCTGGTGCATGGATTGCTTTGCTGCTTGTCTTTTTGGCTGTCACTAGTGCTTCATCTGCAGAATTGATTGCTGTATCCTCCATCTTCACCTATGACATCTTTCGTGCCTATATCAAGCCTGATGTAAGTGTTGCTGCATGTTGCTAGTTTTGTCATGGATGGTTGCTTATCCTATGATGATAGGCTTCAGATCAATTGGTGATTCGTTTCTCTCATTTGTCAGTGCTTACTTTTGGTATTTTGATGGGAGTATTGGCGACATTGCTTAATTTGACCGGCATCAATTTGGGATATCTTTACAAGCTGGTAAGTGAACAAAAAGATGGTAGATTGGTTCTTAGATTGACACGGGTGGTACTAGATGGGTGTTGTTATTTCATCTGCAGTGATTCCAATCACGTTAACATTGCTGTGGAGTAAACAGAACCGCATGGCTGCTACCATCGCACCCATTTTCGGCTTTGCTGCTGCAATCATTACTTGGCTCACGACTACTTATGGATTATATGGCGAGATTACTGTCGACACTACCAATCAAAACATGCCAATGATGGCTGGTAATTTGGTTGCCTTGTTTTCACCTGTGCTTGTGACAGTGCCACTCTCTTTGTGGAAGCCTGACAATTTCACATTTGACGCCACACGTAACATTGAGATTGTCACAGATGAAACTGTGCCTGAAGAACAACCAGCAGCTATTCAAAAGCAAGAAGATGTTGAAGCAGAACAAGTCCAAATGCGTAAATCAGCACGATTTGCCAAATATACCAGTGTTGTCCTTGCGCTTTGCCTCTTTGTCCTATGGCCATTACCCATGTTTGGATCACAATATGTCTTTTCTTTACCATTTTTCCGCGGTTGGGTGATCGTATCCATCATCTGGGTATTCTGCAGCACATTTGCTGTTGGCTTGTTTCCTCTATGGGAAGCACGTAAAGATGCTGTTATTGTTGTTCGAGCTATCTGGCAAGATTTACGAGGACGACGACAGCTCACAGATCTTCCCAAAGTCACTGTACAAGGTATAACATCTGTACCTGAGAATGCAGATGGCGTGGTTTTCGAGGACAAGAAGATTTAATGTATCTATTTCTTTTATCATATGTATCATATACGACCTTTTGTACTATTTCTTTTGTATAATATAATCTCAAGTTTCATGCAAGTGATTACTGATATGGAAAAGCGTGCTAGTGGCATACATGTCGCGCTACGCCAGAATCGTCAAATACACTTTGTTGCTAGCTCATGTTTTCCCCCTTTTTCTTCCCCCAAAAGTAATATGACTTTGAATGATTCTGTAAGTCAATCTTTCATTAAAGATTCAAGTCATTGCTTTTAACGCATCATAATAGACTGTTGACAGTGCTGAAGCAAACAATCTGGGTATGTCTTTTGAATACATTAGAGAATGTCTTGGCTGACACGTAGATTAGGTGATAAGAAGACAACTGGAGCAGATGACATGAACGACACAAGAAATGATGACCAACAAGCCATTGTGATGAAACAAGAGGAGAATCAAAGATCATCATCAGCAGCAGATATTGAAAACAAGGTGTTGACAGCATCACTGGAGACTGATGACAATAAGCATCAAGAAGAATCAGTATGTATATGACTTGAAAAGTGTATTGATATGTACGTGAAGCACTTAAAAAAGCTATAGGAACATGGAAGGATAGTGGTGATTATCAAATCAGATGCATTGGGTCAAAAGGGTGATATTGTCCGCAAGGTGGAAAGTGAAGGCTTCCTTATTGCACAACAGCGAGAAATCCAACTGACGACATGCCAAGTATCCACTTTATTCAAAGAAGAATCAAATCAAATGATCGGATCAATGTTAAAGTAAGTGTTGTTTATACAAGTAAAAGGGGAAACAAGGGGGCGCTAGCATGCAGCTGTGATGCGTCTTTTATGGGACCCAGGGATCATAGTGTCTAATAGCCGATTGTCACTCAGAGAACCGATATTGGCAATGGTGCTTCAAAAGAATGATGCTGATGTTTTCCAAGACTGGCAAAGGCTTATGGATCATGGGAATATGTCTACATTGGATGAAAAGTAAGTAGAGCGTTATCCTTGTTTCCATATCTATTCACCATCCATCTTTGTTTTGATAGCAAGATCCTCTATCAAAATGTCACGTATAGTAGTCAATCTGCTGAACAGGCAAACAAAGACATTGAGCTCTTGTTTCACGACAGCAGCGTTACACAGCATGAGAACAATGCCGATGACAGCATTATTGAACAACAACACGACAATACGCACCAATCGCAGCAATCATTGTCGGATGATGTAGGTAAAGGCATTGACAAAGCTGGTATCAATACTGTATCTCCAAGCACAGAGTGCATCACAACATGTAACGATGCCGATCAAGTGTCAAAGGAAAAGGAGGATGCATCTGCTGGTTTGAACACCGACAAGTTGCAACCAGTCCAATCGACTGCTGATGATGTCGTTATCCAACATGACTCGAAACGCGAAAAGAGTGCTGAATCTGTGGGAGATAAAGATGATCAACATAGCATGACTGATAACCTGAATGAAAGCAAAGCAGCAGCATCCCAAGTACCCAAAGATACAGTAACTCGTCCATCATCCATCACAGAGCAACCAAAGTCCAAACAACAACCACTATCTAATGTCGACTCCAATATCAATATTGCTCATAAACGTGCCAAGATGCCACGTGTGGCATTGAACAATCAGAAACAGAGATCTGAACCAGAAAAGGCTCCTCTTCCAATTGCCAAGAAAAAGACATTCTCCGGTAAAAGCAGACTTGCACGATTGACAGCACCAACCATATCCAGTGCTCGTAAAAATGTCACTGCTCATGAAATGGGATCCATTGACACAAAAACAGGTTCTCAAACAGCCACCATTGCAATCAAAGCAGCACGTTCACGAATACTTGGTCCCAGAAAGTAATAAATAAAAAGAATGCTTTGCACGGTATATTGATAATGGCTATGATGAAGATGAGGAAGGACTACCGAATGTGACAAACTTGGGATCAAGTGGCAAGCCAGTAGCAGGATCAATGTTCTAATACACGATGACATTAGGTATCATCATGCTCTTGTGACAAAACCCATATCACTTACATTCTTCTTCAAGAGTCGTTGTTGTCGAATCAAACGCGCTTCATCAAAGGATACTTTTTGTTTCTTCATAATCTTGAGGATTTCCTCCTTATCCTTGAGTCCTGCACGTTGGTCGTCTTGGTCAAGATTCGCTTCAAGGTCAAACTGAGAGCTCGTTAAGCCATCTTGAATGTCGTCTTCAAAGGATCCGAGTGTGGTTGGTAGCAAATGGTAGCCAAGTATGCGGTTCATTTGGTCAGCTCCACGGTTGGCAAGATCCAGTATCCTCTTTCTGAGTAACCAGCATACTATAGCAGCATTTAATACGATGGCCGATGGGTGGAATGGGACTAGTAGATAGACTTGCCTAGGATAACGATAACGAATATACCGAGTAAAAGAAGCATTTTGTTTCAGTTTCCTTTGCTGGATGACCAATCGGTCTTTAAGGCACACACACATGTGCATCACATGTTGTAATTTGGCTTGGCAGTGCTGATTATGCAATCATTACGTTCATTGTATTGTCTGATTGGATAAAACACGCGCATAGCATTATCAGATACTTGTGGAAGTAATCAAGTCGACTCTTTCAATCTTTTCGTCCTGCAATCACTTGATATTACTACAAGGGATCATCATCTAGATACCTTCAGTCTCTGTAATGAAGAGTATGACATAACAAGCAATTGACATTTCAAAGAAGTTGTGGACTACTACTAGTGTAAAAGTGATAGGAATTGGATGTTCTATGCTAATGTATGCGAACAGGGGATATCCAGTCAACTGCAAATGATGCAGGATGAGCTTGGCTTTATCCTTGAATCACTGTACAAAGTGTTGCCTTACTATATCAACCAGTTTCCTTGACCTTGCGCAACCATGCTTGAGCATCTTTCATCAATCAATGTGTTTCAACAAAGATCACGTGTCTACACTTACTATTGGAATTCGTACATTTGATTCCTGTGTTGTATCATGCTGATCCAGAATCTTTGGTTCATTGTCTACCAATCGTATAGAGCAAGCACATCATGAGTAAAATGGTGGAAATGCATACCTTGATATCAAAATAAAGCAGTCTCCTGGTCATCTTTTAACAAGACGGAGTCATTACTGGCGTTCCATCACCATCGTATTCATGCAGCTTTCCTTGATCTACTTGCAGCAGTGATACCAATCAGCAGCATTCTTCTTGATCCACTTAATCCTTCAGTGTTTGTCCTTGATATATGTCATCACTTCATCCATCTGGTGCATATCTTTCTCATCAATCATATACCGAAATGCCAGATATGGTCCCTTGTTCATCAGTGTAAAAGAAAAGGGATATAGTGGAACCAATGTCAATCGGTGGAAGCCCCAGCATACAAGACAAAGCCATATCTAAACGATCCTATTGAACAACAGCTAAACGTGGATGCAATAAGCTACTGGATCATGTGGAGTCTGATGACAATTTAATAGCCAAATGCTGTCAGTCAATCCCAGACGCTTCTTGTTTCGACAGCGCTCACTTTCACACATATGACTTCCAAAGGCAAGCATACATACACAGACCAACAACACCATGGAGACTTTATTGACATTGTACACTACTCTAATAGATTCGACCAACCAGTCATCCTTTTTCACCAGTGTCTCGTCAGCATTGTCGTCATGGTCTTCATCATTGCAGAAAGAAACTGAACAGAGTTTCCCAGGCACTATGAAACGCTTTGAAGACCTTACACAACTTGTACAGCAAAAAGCACGCGAGTTTCCATCCAATCTAGCCAATCTGCCTAGTACTTTAGAAGCTGAACGTGAACAGTTTGTCAAGGGCAATATTGTATCAAAACATGGGCGATCAGGTACTACCACTACTACGACAACTACTATGCATGATCCCTAAACTCCACCTTTCAATAGAACTGGTAGCTCCATGGCAAGGTTATGGTGCATATGAAAAACGTATCAAGCAGAGGATATTAGCATTGTCCAAGGTATAAAGACACACATGGATCCAAGGCACGTTTAGGTACTGATACATATATTTATGCAGGATGAACGTAATCTTACTATTCCACCACCTGAAGATACGAGTTTCCAATTTGATATCAAGGCATATAGTCAATCTGCAGCTGCTGCTCTGAAATACGATCCTGAACTAGCCAAACTGCGATTTCAGCTTGTACCACAACAGTAAGTCATGCGCATTTCATCATGGATCATCCTCATTCACACACACACAATTAGTGTTACCGAACCGACTTTTTGGAGGAATTACTTTTATCGAGTCACTTTGGAAAAACAAGCAGTATTAAGTTCCACTGATATTGATCCCAATGATTCTCCCGAGGTACAACTGCATCCACTTGGATGATGGATTCATTCTTGCTTACTCTTTTATACTTTAGGAGCCCCATGATGTATTGTTTGATTATGCAGCAAGTGATGATGAGCAAGACAACACAGAACACGTGCAAAAGGATCAACCATCTGAGGAGAAGAAGAAAGATGATGGTAGCAAGATGCAAAAGGATCAACCATCAGCGGAAGAAAAGAAAGGTGATGACAAGAATGCTGCTCCTTTGGACACTAAACATGACGATCACAACACTTTATCAGAACCAGCAACGACCAGTGAATCAAAGAATGATGATGACATGGAAGAATGGGAACGTGAACTTAGGAAAGAAGCACTTGGATTGAGCTAGATAATAATATCAATTGTATCAATATATCATCTTTTACGCCAGAATTGAAGTTATGGAAGGCATGGGTATCTTTGTTAGCAAGCATGATTGGATGGGCATCAAGTTAGTACTTGCTGCAGAGAACAATGGGTGAAACAAATTGGATACAATGATCACTTTCACTACCTATGACGATTCTCTGCATCCAGCTATCACAACAAGCGCAATCTAGCACCAATTTATGGTAGAAAGAATAATCATGTATCACACATTCACCTTTGTTACACAGCATTGTTTCTACGTCAAGAGCTTCCACAATCGCGCATGGATCCACTTTATCGTCTCTCCTTCAAAATCTTGCCAATGATTGCTGACCAGCTACCCAACAAACCTTGTACATGAGGATATCTTTTCATCATTGCACACCGTAGCTAGTCTCTACTCGCTTTCACACAATCCCAGTCGAAGTCAAGACACTTATATGCATAGATACCTTTCTCAGCTCCATATATCTCTTTAGTGATATGTATTGCACATTTCTACATCAACACCAACACCAACACAGAATAGCATCACCATGATATCACACTTTGTAAAACACATTTGGATGTCCAAATGAAGATGCGTGGGATCATCCTCCTTTTCATTTTGTTACACAATAATATACATCCTTTGTTATGTCCCATGTGGTGTTGTCTATCAAGTAAAAATCTGCTATCCATGTTCTTGTGATTCAAAACTATCTGACGATGGACCAAGTTGTTGGGGTGCAGTATGTATGTATGTTCCCAGCAAGTACAAAGTCGTTTATGCAATGAGCATTATGTACCACTTTCGCCCCCTTACTGCATGCATCCAAGTCTCCTTTGGCAAAAGCTGTTGTATAAGAAAGTTTATTATTGTCGATTAAATGGTACAAGGAGTATAATATGTTCACTACTTTAAATCATATGTCCTTCAATGATATAAGAGCCAATGGTTTTCCTATCTGCTGTACGCACACGCACCATGTAGCGACCATCTGGAAGCTTGAGATAAAAGTTCGAGTATCCAGCACTATGCAAAGTCGATTGATTGAAAGAATGGCTGCCAGTAGTATCAAATGTAGAAGCTGAAGCTGTGAATCGATCATAATTGCCAAGGGTGGCACTGGATGATAATCGCGTACTCGGTATACTGTTGCTGGTGTTGCATGAATAAAACACATTGGTATAGTCACCCTTTTGTTGGCGATGTTGTTTGGGAAATGCTCGTTTGATAAAAGGTAAACGTAAAACTAATGACCAGACCATGATGATGTCGTCTATGTGTATCTTGTCGACTTGCAGCCCATTTTATATATCTTGTCAGCCATCAACAAAGATGCAATGATGGTCGTATCACGCCTCCTCCTCCTCCTCCGCCATCCCCTTGTTCTTCAGGACCTGTAAAATCCAGGAGGTACTATGTGAATTTCAATACGATCTATGTGTAAACATAGGGTGCATCCTTCTCAAAGGGAGGAATATTCTCAAAAGATCCCCCACGTGGTACAATATGCAAAGCAAGGTAAAAAAGTGCGATTTATTCAGCACAAAGAACGTATGATCAAAGTCGTCTCTTTTGTAACCATTCATTCGCTTCCAAAAACATGGCAGCAGCTTCACTTTCAGTATCCTTGATGGCTTCAAGGCCTGCCACCAAACCATCCCAGAAATTGAATGCTTGTTCGAGATCTTGCTTGACTGATGTGCATAATGAAAATGTCGATTCCACAGCTTGGATAGCAACACTAGCATCAGATGACAACGTATGCTCCAAATAGTGCTTAGTCACCAATCCCATGGCAACATTCACATCCGTAGTGTAAGGTAGACTAAGAGAAAGAGTATAAGCAATCTCGGATACTACTTCCGTTGTATGATGCCGTAATGCATATAAGTGACAGTGCTTTGCTTACCTGTCGGCGATATCGAAATAGTCGGTACGTTCTTTTTCAGCCAAATTGTTAAGAAAGAGAGAAAGCACCAACATTTCACACAAGTTGCGATAACTCTTGTTCAATGCCTTGATAAAGCTGTTGAAGACCAACACATCACGATCAAAGGGTCCTTTCCATGCTTCAGGCTATCCAATCAATCACACGTTGAGTCGCTTTTTTGCTTCTACACTTGATCACCTGACATACCTTGATATGCATGGGCACGAGTGACAATGCACGACTGATTAAACGGATATGGCGTTGATCGTTTTCTATGACAGGAGAGGGGTATGCATATTAGCATGCTTGAAATGAATCATAGGTGCGGACATGTTGTTCCGCATTCTATGCAACACGATAAAAATAGCTTACCGTCACCAGCAATGCGAGAATAGGACTTTGTATAAGGTTTGTTGGTCAATACTTCAAAGCGGATCAATTCCATGGCAGTCAATAGTGCTTCTTGGGTGTGGAAGGAAGGCTTGTTCTTGTTATCAGCATCACGAGAGGCAGTGGTAGTCAAGGCTACTTGCAAAGCATGTCCCCATGGAGTGTGTATATGCTTGGATGATGTCAGGAAACTATAAACATAGACAAATGTCAATCCTTGATTGTATATATAAAGTTTAGTTGTATCTCCTTACTCGCGGATCTCCAGTGTTTTCCACAATACATTGGCGACGATCTCATCTTTTTGTTGCAAGACCTATTTAAAAGTCAATAACAAGTATGTGGCAAAAAAGTAAGCTTGTCAAACCTTATCAGAAGGCGTTTGGGAGATGGTTTTGGCTGCATTGGTCTCATTTTCAGTTGCTTTCATGCAAAATGCAATATCCACTGCTGTTGTCTATAAAAGGAAATGATCAGCATCGACAACAGCAACACATGTCATTGTTTGCTTACATTCTGATTCTTCTTTTCAGCATCCAAGACTTCTTGAGTGACGTGCCATGAACGAGTACTTTCAAACACAGTGTTGAGTAGTGTTGCATTTTTGCTGGGAGAGCTGCCATTGCTTGTTGGATTGTAATTGGGATGGTGATGCATGATGTGCTCTGTTGTAGGATCAAAGTAGAAATGGCTGGCGATTTTGCGTGATTGATAGAATTGATGAAGTGGTTGTGTAAGAAGACTGAGCGTTTGGGTACGAATGCCGAGTAATCCAAGAAGAAAGTTGCGATATTCAGTCGTATCACCATTATCCAATGGAGCATTCTCAATCAAAACGCCTGATACAAGCGTATTGATAGACTAATCATTCATGTAAGAAGCAATGCTCATGTTCAAATCAATGTTTGCTTACCTGTGGACTGATGAGACCCCGCATCAAGTAATAATACAATTCATCAGGGAGTCGATATCCAATAAACTCGTGAATGTCGTTGGGTGCATATTCCTTATTAAGTGGTCTGACTTGGCCTTCATCTGTAATCACGGGATGGTATTTGATGACGCATCTTGCACGGCAGAACATGTCAACATAATGACTCTTTGAAACACTGGGATCATCCACATAGGCTTGCACTGTATTGAATCCAGTCTTGTGATGCTTGACAAGATCATGAACATCTATGTGATAATGTCATGTCAATTCCATCATCCCATCCTATCCCCTTTTTCTCTCTTACCTTTGAAAGTAAAGCCCATGCTCACTGCACTGTGATTCAATGGAGGAAAGCTGTTGCAGTATTCAAATCCGGCCAAGAGACAGATATCAAGGAATTGATCATCGGAGACATGAAGATCTTGTAGCACAGTCTTTTTACTCATCCACATGTAATTTCCTTTCTATACCAATAACGTAAGCAAGCTATTTCCTTTGATCCAAGCGAATTACTTACCTCAAAGTCAATTGACGTAATGACTTTATCCACATCAAACATCAATAATTCGGTACCACCATAGACAGCACTGACAATTTGTCTGGGATGAGTATACATGTAGGCAAGCTATCATTGCCATGTGAGCGAGCTGTGATTGATTTCCCTTTTGGCTCGTGCGTTCTTACCTGGGCCCATGCTGAATAAGGTGCACGTATGAATTCAATACCGTGTTCATGAAGGATATGGCACACATAGTTGCAAAGATCGGCAAGATGGATACCACCACCATTTCCCCAAGTCTGTAAAGCATTATCCACTCGATTCTTGTCATAAAGATCCCATCCATTGGCACGTGTCACAGGTCGTCTATCTTCATGAGAGAACGGTTTGTCTTTACGAAGGATCGCCAAGCCGGGAAACACAAAGATGGGCTGAATATTGTTGGCTCTAGTCTCAATGGCATCAGTAACAGACACGTTAGCCCATCGATGGTGTTGTTGCTCACTCACTTGAACGCCTTGATTTCGTTTTCGACCGTGTCTTTCAGCTTCAAAGGTATTCCTCCCATGGCGGTAACAGCAGGATCTTTGCCAAGGATCTTACGAAGCCAATAGTTGCCTTCAATGCCCAGTCTCGTGTCCTTGAGTTGCTGTACACCGGATGTCTGCAAGAGTCGCCTTTCTGCTGTGAATACTATAGAGTTCCTTGTGAATACAAGTGGTTTTAAGACAAGAGTGGCATGGACTTACTGTCAAAATGTCGGATCGGCATAGTGTGTTGTAAACCGCGTATGCTAAAGAGCAAGTGTTGTCGGAACACCCCCCCACCCACTCCATACACTTCTTTAACTCCGTGAATAAAGCATTGCATGTACCAATCAATGTTCATTGTTCTTGCTTCATTGTTATGCTTTCTTTCAGGATCAAGATACCACGCATCAGTTTAGAGCTTTAAAGAATAGATTGCTTTCCCTTTTTCCCATATGATCCGCCATCATTGCACGCCTACCAAGAGCTGCTACTGTAGTAAGGTTACGACACATCTTTTCATCTTTGCAACGTGCTATAAGACACAAGTGTGTTACCAAAAAGGTGATGGGATAGAAGAGATCCATTATCAAAGGCATAAAGTGCCAGTTGAATATCTTGTTCCCTATTGTATGCTTTATGTGCCTAGAGTCAACGCTGTAGTCCCTTTCATTGGTACCTGTGATAGGTACACATGTTTTCTGATTGACAGGGCAGTACTGGGGATGACAAAAAAGTGTTTCATGCATATACAATAGTAGGGATCAATCAATTTCAAGTGCTCTGGAATCAAACGTTCTCTTTCCGACTGACAACTCTGTGTCTTTTGATACCCAACTCTTGCTAAAACAACACTTGTTTCAACATGGCCGATCTACCTGATCGTGAGCTTTATCTTCCTGAAAAGTACAGCCACTTGACACCACACGAATACGTCAAGACACTCATTGCGTTTGTGAAGCAGTACGACCACCTTATCAACATGCACATTGTCAACTTTATTACCATGGACCAGTGGCAACTCATCGATCCCGAGTGGCGAGCTGCTCTTCTACCCGACCATGTCAACAATAAGGATGATTGGATTCAACAGCTTATCAACATTACATTAGGCAATACCGAGCATGTATGTATCTCTCTTTCTCTGCATTGACTAGTCATTCATCCAATATTATAGGATACATGGCCAGCATCATTGAAGGAGTATGTTCAACTGACACGAGATATGGCATTACCAAGAGGATTCCTTTCAGACTGTTGAGTATGCCCAAGCATAAGGAAAGAGAAAAAGTGTCATTTAACATCAGTCTTAGATGATCTTGAAGTATGTCAATTGGAACAAGACTATCAACGTGGCATGAATGATAAAAAGATTCACGAGGTAACAAGGATGCTTTGTATCAAAGAGAGATGTAGTAACTGATTGGATGAAAAAAAAAAAAAAACAGGTTGGCTTTATGAGTACATTGATTGATCGTGTGGCGAGTCGACAAAAGATTGATTCAGTGATGGACCTTGGTGCAGGACAAGGATACCTTTCTCGAGCCATTGCATGGAAATATGGTTTACGAGTACTAGCAGTGGATGGATCTGAAGTACAGACATGTGGTGCCAAACGCATTGATGGAAACATTTTCAAGCGGACTTGCAAGCAAAATGGTCAGCTCCATCACATTACTGAAATGGTGACACCCGACAACATTGCTGGTATTCTTTCAAAGTGGCAATCAAGCCATGATCAGCAACAACATACCAATGCGCCTTGGTTACTATGTGGATTACATGCTTGTGGTGATCTTTCAAGTTTAATGTTACGACTCTTTGCCGAGAGTGATGCCATGGGAAGCCTGGTCAATGTTGGATGTTGTCATCATTTCCTTACACAACAAGAAGGTTTCCCGATGTCTAATTTTGTCGATCAAGAAATTGGATATCATCCTACATCCACAGCCCACATGTTGGCTTGTCAAACACCATCTAGATGGACTGATCGTGCTGAAGAAACGCTTCAATCCTTTGAACATCACTTTTTCCGAGCACTGTTACAGGTAAGAAGAAGGATATAAGAGGAGGATGCAGCATGGTATACTCATGACTTTATAGCATATCATGGTAGAAAAAGGACTTACATCAGTGGATAAGGCTCCTATTGTGGGACGACTCAACAAGAAGAAGGATTTCATCTCATTCCCAATCTATGTGCGTGCTGCTTTGAAAAGATTCGGATTGCCGGAGGATACCATTTCAGCAGAGGAAGCCGAGACTTATTACAACAAGTACAAGCATCACAAACAAATAGATAAGCAGATTGCTGTACTATGGACTATTCGAGTATTACTGGCACCCGTTTTGGAAAGCATTATTCTGATGGATAGGTGGTTGTATCTCAAAGAGTCACTTGCTCACTATCCAGACACAAAGACCAAGGGCGTATGGATGTGGCCGTTATTCGATCCTATCATTTCACCTAGAAATACTGTCATTGTTGCTTCCAAATAAACTCTTTGGTATCTAACTTTCTAGACTTTAACATCATCATCTCACGTGGAAGGTTCAATCGTCATCTTGATGATTGCTCAGATCTTAAGTAGTATTCTAGACAAGGAGTAATAGTAATAGTAGTAGCAGTAGTAAAATAAAATCGCCACATGATTCGGATCACAAGAACTATAAAGCTTGTCCAGCCATGGAGACTGCAATAACAACCCGATTTGTATTAGAGTTGACAAGGACTGTCTCAACATGCCGAGCCAATTGTGTTTAGTGTTCTCCTAGTGCTGATCAGCTTTATCATTGCACTTTTGCCATCTCCTCAGCTGTATCAGTCCAAGTACATTATAGATTGCATAAGAGTGAAAGGGGGTTGTGTAGGGGTTATTTCTCTCCCAAAACAACTGCATCTCGGTCTTTTGTTATTACAGAAAGGGGGCAAAAAGGCGTGAAAGGGGGCATTTGTATATAGTAAAGTTAGACTAGTGTGTGTCATCACACATTCACGTATCCATATCATTCCATGGAAAGTAGACAAAATATCTAAAGACAAGGGTAGGGGCATATTGCATATACTTTGATGATGAAAAAAGGTCCTGCATAGTAGACACAACAACAGTCATCAGCCGAGCGGGACCCGATACCATGTTGCATTGTCTCATATGATCTCGGTTCACTAGCGCCCTTACTTATGCATAATCACCCTTTGTATATGTTCACCCCGTATAATGTGGCGACAACCATTACAAAAATAGTCAAGAGGACCAAGTAATGACTTTGTAATCTAAATTGAACCAATGTCTCTATTGTGCCAAAAGGATAAAGCTGCAACAAGTTGTCTATTACAACAGTAGTCAATGTAAGTGGAATTTCCTGCATGAAATATGTACATTATTCATCAATGTAAGGATATGTATGCAGTTGGATGATCTCTCTCTCTTTCTTTTGCAGCCACTCCCCTTGATGTTACACACATATCATAGATGGCAACGAGAAAGAAAACCACTCAAATGTACCACGCACGTGCTATATGTATCAATGCTTGATGTCCCCTTTATTTCTGTAAGAGAGATAAGGAGTCATGTCTATTGTTCATCCACATTGATCACCCTACTGCAATGCTTGTCATGAAAAAGATGGTACCAATACACAAGGAGAAGAGTCATTTCGAATCAGTACAAGGGGCGTTGTTCGTAGTGACCAAGATGTTGACAAAATGATCTTCTTTAGTATGTGTCACGAGGACAATTGCCCTGAGCAACAACAAGCGATGATGAAAGCGAGCATACATAACCGAGAAAGAGACAAAGCATGTTGATTACATACGCACATGTACCAAAAGAAGCTTTCCCCGATACCAAGATAAAGAGCAGGATGGAAAGGGACAAGACGCAGAATAATGAGCTAAAGGAGCAGTCAGTCTGATGTTCTGTGCACAACAATGACGACAATGATCTGTGTGCCTTACTTTTTTTTTTCCGAAGTGGAAGGAATGTTTTGTGCTTAAAGGTGAAACAAACGCGCCCGCCATGACAAGAACATGTGTGTGTGTGTGAACAAGTGTTTTGTTTTGGATTTGCCTTTTGTTGTTGGCGTTGTGAATTGCCTGATTAGGATGAGATTTGTTTATCATAGCAGCAATAGAGATCGTGTGGACAAGGGTGGGATGAATATCTTTATATAACAAGTGTTGGTATGATTTGAACATCAACTCCTTATTCTTTTCTCTCTCTCTCTTTCTCTTTCTACACTTTTTGTGACCTAATTTGTATATAAATTACTCTTGCTTTAATCTTCCTCCTCCATATTTCACTCTTTCTCCGCTTCTCTTTCATCGCTCAGCAACAACTCTACACGTCGTCCTCGTTGTCGTTTTCTTACAGCCATGTCCCAATCATCATCTGTCAGGTACACAACATGATAAAAAAAGCACCCCTACTCTTACTCATATCCAATATGATAGGGTTGCTGTTCGTGTACGTCCTTTGACAGAGCAGGAAAAGTCTCAACATCATCACCAACAAGGTGTTGTTCGCTTTGTTCCCGACCAACCCCAAATCACCATTGGCCATGAGCAACGATCGTTCACATTCGACTATGCGTATCCTCCAACAGCTGAGCAGCAAACAGTTTACAGTACATCCATCATGCCATTGTTGCACAAGTTTCTGGATGGGTAACACATACGCATACACAAAAAACGCCATCCAACTTTATGCTGATCATATGTTTCCCACCCCACTTTTTTAGATACAACTCGACTATTTTGGCATATGGGTAAGCAATCATATACCCTACATACATATGTACCTTGATCTCATAAGACCTATTATCTAGACAAACGGGCAGCGGCAAAACTTACAGCATGGGCATCGGCATTGATTCGGCTTACAATACAGTTTCCACAGGGGGTGGCATTGTTCCTCGCTTTATCGATTCTTTATTTGAACAAATCCAAGCTCGTAAAAGCTGTTCAGAGGCATATGACGCTCAAGTTTATGTGTCCTTTTTGGAATTGTACAATGAAGATTTGGTGGATCTCCTTAATCCAGTCAAAGGGATGAATCTCATGATCCGTGAAGATGCTCAAGGCAACATTTGCTGGTTTGGTGTGCGTGAAGAACCTGTTCAGAATCCACAAGAACTTTTGGGGTAAGTGCATATCCATGGATAAAGGAATGAGTCACTTAGACAACATGTAGATTGCTTCACAAAGGATCCATTGCACGTACAACAGCATCCACTGATATGAATCGCACTTCTTCTCGATCACATGCCATCTTTTCGGTCATTTTGAAACAACAGATGGATGATGGGCGTCGTTTATGCTCCAAGTTTCATTTTGTTGATCTTGCAGGATCTGAAAGAGTAAGTGGATGATGATATTTCTTTTATTGACATGTTACTGATATGCTATACTAGCTTAAGCGTACCAATGCTGTAGGCGATCGAGCCAAGGAAGGCATTTCTATCAATACTGGATTATTGGCTCTTGGCAATGTCATTTCTGCTTTGGGTGATGAATCAAGAAAGGCTTCTCATATCCCATATCGTGATTCCAAGTTGACAAGATTACTTCAGGATTCGCTTGGTGGCAACAGTCAGACCTTGATGCTTGCATGTGTATCACCAGCTGAAGCCAATTACACTGAAACGCTCAATACTTTGAAATACGCCAATCGAGCACGCAACATTCGTAATCGTGTTACAGTGAATCAAGAAGCTGCTGCAGATGCAACAATGACTGAACGACTGAAAGCACAAATTGTACGACTCAAAGAAGAGCTTCGAGGCAATGATGACTTTTTACATGCTGTGAATGATGAGATGGATAATCTCAAAGCAGAAGTGGAAGCCTTGAATCGTACCATTGCACACATGACTGAAGATTTGGCACGTGTGCAATATGAACGCGACATGTTACGAGATGGGACACCTGACAACTTGATTGCCGAATATGGAAAGACAATTGAACGACTACGTACTGAACTTGCCATGACAAGTCGTGCACAAGCTGCAGCTGTTGCTTCATTACCATCACCAGCACATACGCCTACACATGATATGGTAGATGATACCAAACTCAGCATGTCTCCTCCACTTCCTCCACCAGCAACAACAACAACAGTCAAACCAACCACCACGCTCAAGAAACGTCACAGTTATCGTTTTGGTTCCAAAAGATCATCTATGCGCACTTCACGTAAAAGTGGTGGTACTGGTGCCAATGGAAATGGTGCCAGCAATCGACGTAGTTTTCAATTAACGCCACCTATGCCACGTACACGTAATTTGGATCATTTCAAAAAGACATTGATGGAAGAACGTCGTTTCTTGCAAGAACAAGATGCCATCAACAACTTTGCTGATGCTTTTAATCCAGCCAAAGGACGTGACTCTGTGGTGATGCAAAAGTTACGTGGATGTGTGGATGCCAAACAACAATTGATTCGTATGCTGGAACAACATCAGGCTCAAACACAAGCTCAACATCAACGTGAATTGGCTGAACAGCGATCCCAATATGAAGCACGACTCAAGAAACTTGGCAATGAAGTCACCAGTTGGAAAAGAAAGCATGCACAAGCTATTTCAAGTGCTGAAATGGCTCGTAACAAGAGCAACAGTGTCATTATGGGATTCAAGACCAAGCTTGAAAAGGCAACACAAGAAAAGAAGAAATTGACCAAACGACTGAAACAAGAAAGTGATCGCATGCGTGAGCGTACAAGTCATTATGAGCGAGAATTGAAAAAAGCCAAACGAGCCGAGACACAAGCCATCAATGCCCGTAAGAGGAGTGAACGAGATGCTATGCAACACAAACAAGCTGCCAAACGTGCTGCAGAAGAAGTGGGTCAATTATCCAGTCAGATGAAACAAGTGGCTCTCATGTTGAAAAAGAGTCTTGTTCAGAAGCGTATTGATCGACAAGTCTTGACCAAAGCCATGGCATGTGCCAGTGTACGTGGATATGTGGTACGACAGTCATTGGGTCGATTCAAGAGTGCACCTTTACAGCAACGTGTTTATCAAAAGAAACGACTGATTCAACGTGCTCTTGCTGTCCATGCATCCAAAAGCAATGCTACCATGGATGAATTACATGCAAGAGAACAACGCTTGATGGATGAACAACGTGAACTGCTGGCAGAACGTGAATTGGTACTTGCTCAAGGCGATGATGCTTACATGGATGATCGAATCACTGCCATTACCTTTGAACTTGATTTTATTCGCTTACAATTGGCCAACATTAAACAACATCATAGCAAAGATGCTGATGATCCTGAGCTGGATTCTCCTGAACTTGCCTATCAAGTAGCCCTTTCTATTATTCGATCCCTGGAACCTGATGAAGCCCGTGTCGTAGCAGAAGCATTGATGGAACAAGTACTGGAACTCAGGCAGTTGCAATCTTGTCAAATCATGTCCAAATGTGCTGATGCTGTCATTCTCAAGTTGCATCAAGCTGTTATTGATATGCGTCATTCTCCTTCAGATCATGTTTTACTCAAAGCCATTCAGTCTACTCAAGTCAATACCATTCAACAAGGTCCCATTGTGCCTATTTCTGTAACATAGTCCTTTTTTTTATACCCCTTTTTGCACATAGTTTTT
Organism: Lichtheimia ramosa; assembly: GCA_008728235.1. Lineage (NCBI taxonomy): Eukaryota > Fungi > Mucoromycota > Mucoromycetes > Mucorales > Lichtheimiaceae > Lichtheimia > Lichtheimia ramosa. The sequence continues at coordinate 46,624 of CP031827.1, read as the reverse complement.
TATATAAACTTGTTTTTTCACATGTTCATAACACACACTTTTGTATATTTGAAAAAAAGGGGGGGTATGTTTTAAAGCTACTATTACAACAAGACTATTTCATGAGGATGGTACGTGATCCACTGCTTGTATTTGGTATATTGTCAGCCTTGACAAGCCGAACAGGATGATGATTGCCCATATGATCGACAGCCATGTACTTGTCTCCTGCAAGGTAGCATCCAGGAGTCGTGGTGGATAGTGTCGTAGTGGAAGAAGTCGATGAAACAGTCGTGTTGGTGGTATTACTGGAAGAGATGGTTGAACTTGAAGTGCTTTTCTTGATGATGGGTTGCTGCTGATAAGAGGAGGAGGAGAAGGATGTGGATGAAGATGCATGCGATAAACTGGGACGTCGACCTGTTGTAGAAAAGAATCCTTGTTGTGGTAATCCTTTGCTGTTGTTGTTGATACACAAGATACTTTCTTCCAACAAGGCACGTTCACGAATAAATTCAGAAAGTTCGCACCATCCACCACCAACACGCACCATCACCATGCCACTTTTGAGAATTCGACAATAAACAAGTCTTGGATGACGATAACCAAACCAGTATTTGCCTACTTGACCAGGTACCATTTGTACTCGTACTGCACATTGTGTCTCGTTGACAACACGACCAATCTCTACATCCAATGCATTCGTTGGATCTGGCTCATAATGGGTTGGTGATAATGTTGGCTTTCGTGGTGGTAATCCATTATTGTTGTTGCTATTACGACGTCCACGTGGTGTCAATGGTGATGAGGATGAAGGAACAGTACCACGAAAAGTAGCTGGTTGTGGTATGGGTGATGGTGGAGCATCATTGGTTAATGTTGTAGGAAAAGATGCTAAGCGTCCACGTCGTTGAAGTCGTTGTTTCAACATGGCAATACGATTCTGTGCTTGTTGCTGAACACTTTCCCATCGCTCAACAAGTGCTTCAAAATGCAAATCCACTGCTCGTGGCATATCAACAATCAATTCAGCGGCTGCATCCATCTTGTTGTCAATGTGTTCCTCATAATACTTTTGCTGTGCTTCCATGGCTTCCAATGCACTGGATAATTGTTCCTTTTTGCTTGGTATGGCACCATCGATATGATCCTTGAATATGCTAATCATCAAATCAATGTCATCGGATAACATGAGATATTCACTGATGGTCAAAGCACGTGCTAAACGACATTGTGTATCCTCCACAGCATCATAAAACTGCTCAATGGATGTATCAACAGCTGCTTGTCGCTCCAGTAATTCTTGATTGTCAACAAGATCAGATCTTGATAGTGCATGTTCTTCCAATAATGTTGCTGTACGCTCTGCCAATGCATGTACACGTCTTTCCAATGCCAATGCTTCAGGTTCACGCAACATGGAATCAATATGATGATGATTCTCATCATCCACAAGCTGTTGTCGACATTGATCCAATTGAAAATGAGCACTCTTTAGAATAGCTTCCATTTCTTCGAGTTGTTGTACACATTGCTTGTGTCGTGCTTGCTGTCGAGCCTTTGCATCAATGTCTTGCATCCATTCAAGTAATCCCATCCAAGCATTCTCCACTTTTGCCAATCGACATGAAGCAATACGATGCATTTGTGGTTCAGATGTCGGTAACTTGAATGCTCGGAATCGTGCCATGATAGGTGCATAAGTCTTGACTTGTGCCTGAGTAACAGTACCACGCTGCTGACGTAAATGGATCCAATCCATGATCTCTTCAGCTGCACGCGCATGATCACCAATCAATTTCAGAGATTCATGCATGGATGTCATGTGTTGAATAGCTGCATGTAAGGCACGACATACGTGTACATCTTCAAGATCTCGTTCCAATTGATCACATCTTGCTCGTTGTGTTGAAAGTAGTGCAAGCATGTCGAAATAAAGATCATGAATCATATCAGCATTCTTGTGTTCTGCCACATCCATCATTGTACTGCAAGCATCATCAATGGTTGTAAATATCTTGTCGGCAGCTTTACGTAAAGATTGTTGTTGTGCATCAATTTCTTGCTGACGTTGTTGATCGGCCATTTGTGCAGCATGTTCAGCTTCCACAGCACATACACGATTGAATAATTCCATGTATCGCATACGAGCATCCATATCATCGTCATCCATTTGTGCTAATACGCTTGTAAGCAATTCGCGACAGTGTTGGGTATCTGATAATGACGACTCTGCATGATCAAGCATTTCTCGTGTATGTGCCCATCCTTGCATTTTGGTGACAAATGCAGATGCATCTTGCAATGTATCTTCAAGCAGTCGATATTGCTGATTCACATCATCCCGTGTCGTCTTGGCCAATGAACAAAGTGCTCTCACATGTTCTACTCTGTGTGCATAATCGCATTTGACATTGTCGATTCGTTGTTCAAGTTGTTCAAGGATAGAGCGATCAGTCACCCATGTTGCTCGAACATTGTGCATTTCATCAATGATAACTCGTATTTGATCCATCAAGTCATCCGCTGCATGATTCAGCTGCTGCATATGCTTCTCATGTTGACGTTTTTCATCTGCTGCTGCTATGGCATCCATCCATTCCTGGTGTTTGCAAGATATAGCATCATATTGATTCTTCATGCTGGACACATATTGACTACGCTTGCTGCTTTGAGCGATATGGGCTCGCATCACGCTCAAACATGTCGTATCAATCTCTCGTGTGATGTCTTGTAATGATCGATCCATTGTCTTTAAGCAGTGTTGTTGTTCATCCACATATTGATTGTGTAAGCTTGCAAGATGATCAATCTGCTCCTGGAATGCATTCCAATGCTCCTTATCACATAATGTCTCCTTGGCAAATTCCATGGAACAAGTCAATGCCTCCAATGCTTTCTTTGCTTGAGAATGAAGCTCTTGAATTGTCTCGAGATCATCTGAATCAGTGAGCTCAGCCTTGGCAGTATTTGTTGCATCCTGAATGGCTTGTTCAATATCAAGGATATTCTTTTCTTGGACTTGAATGGGATCCCGTTCTTGACATGCTTGGATAATGGCATCAAGGTCACCACGGCACTTGTCAATGGCATGATTGCATTCTGAACGCCATGTATTGTGTCGAATAGAAGCATCCAAAGCATCCCTTCTTTCCTTTAATGCAACAAGTTTGGTATCAAGAGCTTGACGCACACGAGTATTGGTTTCATCGTCATTGTCATTGTTGGGTGATACATGCAATACTGGATCATGGATACGTGTTGCCATCTTCTCAATCGAATGAACAAGTGTGTCAAGATCATTGACATTAACCAAGTCATCCATTTCAGTCATCAATTGCTGCATCAAGGAACACTGATCTGTCACCAAGCGAGCATGCAATATCGAGTCGACAAGATCCATCTTGCGTTGTTGCAACGAGTGTACTCTTTGATCCATCATGACGAGCGTGTCTTTTGGAGCACCAACAACATCTTGGACAATCCAATGTCGAATACGATCATCTGGCACAGGCACTTGTATTACTGTCTGCTGTAACTCATCAAGGATTGTTGAAGCATTGGATGGTGGTACAAGTGACTTTTGAGTGTCAAGTACAAGCTCAGCGATTCTGGAATTCATTTGATCCACTTTGTCGAACATCACATCCATTTCTTGATGCCATAACGTCACCAGATGCTGATGCTCAGTTGAACGTCGTTGTCGCTCTTGTTGTAGTCTGAATTCCTTGACTTGGATCTCAAGATTCTTTTGCTGTGTTGTGTATGGTGAAATGTCACTGTTGTCTGCTTCAGCAAATGCATGGGCCATAGCAAGATACTGTGTTTCCAGTTCGGTCATACGATCATTCAAATTGTCTCCTTTGCCTATAGCCAAATGCATTAGATATCATCAAATCAATAAAGCGTATCTACTTTACCTTGTATTATATCATTCTGGATGGAATGTAGAGTGGATTCCCAAATCTCTTTGGTTCTTTGTGCTGCTGTATGTAGTACATGTTGTTGGATGTCCTTGTTCAACTGACTAGCTTGCTGACGTAAATGATCCATGATATCAAATGCTGGCTGCAAGCTGATAAACTTGGTTGTAGAAGGAATATGCGTCAAAGCTTCTGAGAGCTCATCAATCTCATTGAATAGATCTTTATGCTGTTGTTCATCATCAAGTGGAATAGATGAAATACATGTGCTGCATGTCGTTGCGCGCTGTATGAATGTGTTGATCTGTTGTTTGACTCTAAATGCTTCTTTGTATTGCTGCTGTAATGGTATCAATGACTGAACAAGATGCTGAAGGATGTGACAAGATTCAATGACAGCGTCATAAAATGAACCATCCATGGACGGCAAAAATGGCTTGGGTCGTGTAGCACGCACTCCATCTGCTACTCTGGTCAAGGTACGTGAATGATGTTGTCGATCCAATGATGCATAAATGTGACAAAATTCATTTGCTCGAGTGACAAAAGTATCCACAGCATGTTGGTCTGGTGCAGGATATGGATGCATCGTATCCAGAGTGGAAGCAGCTTGTTTCAATTCGTGATAAAGAATGACACCTGTCACTTTGATATCCAATGCATGATCCACTATATCCTTGACGTGTGTATGCTCCACTTGCAATCCATGGGTATATTCTACCAAATCGGTAAAGTGCTGGATTTGATCAATGAGCCAAGATGGCATCTCTTGCTCGTCCACTTGCAGATCTTCTTGATAGCTTGGTATGGATGCAGTGTCTTGACGTCCACATTCAATAGGTGCTACAGCATCCCAAATGTTGTGTGTTTGCTCAGTCAACTTGGTGGATAACTTGGCATATTGTTCATGTCGTTGAATCATTATCAGCTGCTCATCCAATTGTTGTCGAAACTGCTTCATTGCATAATCCAAAGTCGCTAATGCAGTGTCAATAGTAGCCATCTTTTCAGTCGTGATCACATTCGCATTGAACAATGGTTCCAATTTTGCAATACGAAATGCTTCAAAAGACGATGCATAGTCATGCCATTCCTGATCCAATTGTTCCCAATGACTACGTGTCATGGCATAATCGATCGTATACAACAAATGGCTTGCATCATGAAGAGTAGATGTTCGAGAATCCAACCATGATATACACATGTCAGCATGAGACATCCATTGTTGAACATGAGCCATGTGATCCAAGTGGCGCTTTTGACGCTGTAATGCTGTATCAAGTGAATCTGAAAGTGACACCAGTGCAGTCTTACGATCATGAATACGTTGCCAAATGGGTTGATTGTCAATATGCTTTGGATATGGAATACGTGCAGCTGTATGTTCAGTGAGCGTAAAAAGGCGATCTTTTAATGTATTGACATGAGCTGTAGCCTGTTCCCAATCCCATGTGTTGATTGCATTCTTGATCACGTGTTCGACTTGTTGTTCCAGCTCATCACTTTGTTGCATGAAAGCATCCACATGTCGCTGTTGTTCAACTTGTTGATGTTGTCGCTCTATCATTTCAAGAGCATGTCGATGTTGGTCTTCAAGCATGCGAAGTTGTGATGACATGTGATGATCAGTCGTGTATCCGTCCAGTTTGGCATAAGCAAGACGAGCTTTAACCATAAGATCCTTATTGGTTGGGTCTGTTTTGGCCACCTGGTGTGCATGGCACCAGTCATGTTGTAGTTGTGCCACGTGTTGTGCATGTTTGTGTTGGCGTTCAGTAAACTTTTGCCTCTCAAGTGCCTGACGTGGTGAAGTAATCAAACGCTGCAGGATCGTATGTGAAAGCATGTCGTTTTTCTGCAGGGACTCTTGTAGTGCATCATGTGAAGGAGTCGTGCTGTCGGTACATGATGACCACACTTTGATTTGGTCCAGCCAGTTGTAAAGATGATCATATTGAAGCTGCAAAGCTGTGTTGGGGGCTTTTTGTTGGAGCAAACTTGAAGCATGTACCATGATCTGTTCCAAATTGTTGAGCCAATCGTCATCCAGTACCGTGGCTGAAGTCAGTTTCAGATGCACAAATTCGAGTAAGCTGCACAGTTGTTGGCTCATCTTGTCATCTATCATAAAAGTACATGTAAGTACTTATCTTCTTTTTGATATAAAAAACATACCATCATTGTTGTTACTATGAATAGTAGCCTTGGCTTGGATATCGTACATGTACTCGAGTAATGATGATGATGACGGAGTGAGTTGCCAATGTTCCTCAAATAGATTCTGAGCGATGTAAAGATTGTCAACGCGCCCGAGTCGTTCGATCAAATCGGGAAGTGAAGATGGAAAGTAACGATGAGCGAGACAAAGTATCAAGTTGGTACAAAGAGTAGTGTCGAGTAAAAAGTCGGGTGGAATAGGTGGGATGATTCGTACAGCTGTGTAAAGAGCAAGTTGTGTCTGAAGCCACTCGAGTAATAGCTCTACGTTGCTATAAACAAAGTATTAGTCATAATGTATTGAAAGTGATGATGAATTACACAACGTACTGTTTGGTAGATGGTGGCATGGATGATTAGACACGACAAGAAGGAGAGAGAATGAAAAAGAGGAAAAGGAACAAGAAAAAGAGAGGAGAAAGAGGAAAAGAAACAGGAAAAGGAATGGAAGGGGGTTTTGTGGGGTGTGAAGGGGTGAAGATGACTGAGCTATGGGCAAAAGGAAGGGCGCGTGTTTATGAACAAGCTTGGGCCTTATGCAAAAAGCAAAGGTGACATAAAAAAGTGTAAACAATAAGGAAGGGAGAAGAGAGATGAGAGAAAAAGCTAGAGTGACGATCCAACAATTGAGGGAGTTTGGTCACCATGCAGCTGCTTCACCTCCTTTGATGGCAACAGGGCACAAGGACTATGGTCAATCAGTTAGCCAATCATATTCCTTTTTCATTTCGATGATAACTATCTCCTCTCGCACTAGACACTACTCGTTACTCTACCTTGTCATATATTGAAAACCATATAGATTGTAGCTAATGTTGCTTCTGTTGTGTGATACATGTGTATTCCCAAAAAGGATATTGCCGAACCACGCGGTATCTCCAATGGCCACTTTGACAACCTTTTCCAATGTACTACACACCCCAATTAGCATGCATACAACCCTTTGCAATTGTCAAACCATCCTCACGTGCCTTTGACGCGCAACAATCAACATCAATCCATATTCTAAATGATACTGCGTATATTCCTCCTCATTGATGAGTTGTTGTAAAAGTGGAAAACAAAAGAGAAACAGAAAGAAAGAGAGTATGATGCTGATGTAACTTGATCATCCACATGTACATGCGTATGCGTGTTGTATACAACAAGTTGTGACGAAAAAAAAGGAGATCGATTCATCAAAGGCTGCAAGCAATCGTTTATTTGGTATCTGTATTGTCTTCAGTCTTTTGCTTTTTCTGCTGTTGTTGTTGTGCTGATTCTTTGTTCTGCTTTCGCTTCTGACGCCTTGCTCGTCTCTTGGCTGTCCTTTCCTCATCCTGTGCTTTCATTGCTGCTCGTTCTTCCTCATAGAGTTTTTGCTCATATTCCTATGATCCAATAAGTATATCACCTTTTCATTTGACCCATCCAATACTCACTTTACGCTCTTGTTCATCCATTTCTTTTAATCGAGCATATTCTCGCCTTCGATGAGCACGATACACGTGAAAGTCGCCACTTCCTGCACCAGCACTAGAACCTATACTTGACAGATCAGATTCTATCCCCCATTGCCTTTCTTTTTTCATATACCTGGCACATTGCGAACAAAGTCTTTGGGTGGTTTGACACTCTTTTCTTTGGGTGGCTCTGGAATGTTCACTGGCTTGTCGATTCGACTGAACATCTTTTCCAACTGTTGCTGTGTCTTTTGCGTCACAGAGAGCTTGTGTCGACTGACGCGTTGTTGCTGTTCGTCCTTTTTCTCGTCTTCTGCCATTGGATCAGTGAAATGCAAGAGTTTGGTAGTAGAGAGAAAGACAGAGAAATTCGGGATTGAGAACCCGTCCCCAGTGTGTCAGCTCTTTGACTACTTTTCATGCGTTACTTGATCCATTGAAAGTGACAGTGGATGGATGTGCCCCTTGATTAACATGTCAATAGATGAGAAACATGCACACATCACTTGAATGATAAACCTCCCTTGCTTTCATGCACCAGCATTGACTGTGTACATCATAAGAGCAGTTTCAAGACAGTACATATTGGAATAAAAGCCTTGATTGAACCCTTTCATAGAATACCATATCCATTGCCTATACTACAATCCTAATTTGAAACAAAAACGATTTGCTTGATGCATTTGAGAAGCCATTGCTATGGCTTCTTGCCATCTGCCAACAATACACCTTGTACTTTCAAGATCCTGGCTTCCACCTATAACGTGTCTTTCTCCTACTCTATGCAATCACGCATATATGCCAACTAAAATGATATCCAAACATCACTAGTTGCTCAGATGATGCATCTTTTGATTCGCTGGACTGCCAATATCTAGCAGCGATGAAAGAGCATAAGGTCATGATGGATAGGCACATTATTGGTATGACGAAAACATGAGTCGGACATCAACACTGCAGCTGGCTTGCTTCATTGTGCTGCAGCAGCCTGTACATCATCTTGGTGTCGTTGGTACAAGGAGATTCTCAGCCATATCATTGCTTTCACAAGCATTTACAACGCAAGTCAGTGAAGGTGCTTGATAATAGTCTTTGAAATGCATATTGACAAGAATAAAGAACCTGATACTAGCATCATCTGCTTCAAACCTAGATGAAAATCTTGCTTTCTTGTGTTACTTGTTTGTGATATGTACGCCACATTGTAAACTTGGGAAAACCAGGTTGTAATTTGATGTTCGAAATGCCAGTGCCTTTGTCAATGCCAATACAAGATGCCTTTCAGCATACTGATAGTGTCTCTTCAACCAATTACCTGCTTGCATCAAGCTTTATTCTTTAGTAGGACCAAGAGCACAACTTAACACTGTGTTTACTCATACGTGGCAATGTTTACTATACTGCTTATCCAAGTTGATCTTCACCTTGCATGAAGTACAAGACATTAAACATGCAATACTGAAAGTGCCACATAGCAACTACCTTTCTTATCCCACTTCATCAATATGACATATGACACTGAAGAAGACAACGACCCTTTTAAAGTACGCACTAACATGAAAACCCTATACGTTGAGATTGGTACTGACAGATATCGCTTTAGATAAGCATACCCTTAGAGACTGTGCCGATGAATTCTACTACGAAAAAGTTCTTTGAAAAAGGGCTTGGTGCACTCTTAGCCGATGAGCACTTTTTGCTACTTTATGTGCCAGACAATGGAACCAAGATGAAGATTATACGACCAGCCAGTGATTCCTACCATAGACAACGCATGATCAAAAGGATCAATGAAGCAAAAACATCTCCACCATCTTTTTATTATGCTTTGTCGCACCTTTGGGGAGTCACAGACGAGAACCAGTGTCAGTGGAAAGATATCAGTCAATACGTGGATGATGAAAAAGGACAACCAGTGAAGCCTGTATCCATGCGACCTGAAAAACGTGACACATTATTGACAATGCTCAGAGACCATCCTGACAGCTATTGGTGGATTGATGTATTATGTGCACGTACCGATACGCCACTTGACATTATGGGCGATATCTATGCTTGTTGCCTTGAATGTGTTGCCATGATTGATTGCAATCCTAGTCTGATATCACAGATTAACACGGCAATTTCAACTTATAGCTTTACACAAGGGTCAGAGAAGCTTCCCGAACTGGTTGCTCACTACTGGGCGATGATGCAAAGTCAGTGGTGGACTCGAGTCTGGACATGGCAGGAGATGATTCTACCTAGTGGAAATGTGTGTCTTTTGTCTGAAACAGGCACATATCTACAAGGAAACACAATCACTCTCGAAAACCTGTGTCAATCCTTTGTAAGCTCGCTAGCCAAAAGCAATTTCACAGGTACTCTGATGAGAATATAGACTATCATGAATGACTCTTACTAATATGTTAAGCAGTAAATAACCAGCTCATGCAGGATGCAATGATGGTAAGAAATTGGGTTCGCAATATTGCCAATGCAAGAGCGGGCTTTCATAACCGTGTCAGCAAGGCGAGTGTATACAGACCCCACATCGTACTTGGGCCATTGAGTAAATCCACCAGACGATGTATGGATCCTGTGGATTATGTGTATGGTGTGTTGGGCATATTTCAAATCAAGATGCCAAGGATGAAGGATCCAAATGCAGTCTGGCAGCTTTTCTTATCCAAATTTCAAGATCATTTGAATGAGCACTGCCGTCCATCGATATTGATCACTTCAAAAATCAGTCCTCGTGCAAAACAAGTAGACTTACTGAACGTGAAGAACATGGGCGATGTATACAAAGATTTCATAAAGTTTTCTTAGATGCTTGATATGAGTGGCAATGAAAAAGGGGTTCATGTATTCTTGTTGTGCATGTAGTGCATGTTGGGTATAACTGTGGATGTCAAGGGTGTAATCTAGCAGCTTAATTTGGTTCCCTTTCTTCCGCTTCAACTGCATTTCACTCAACTTGACAATGACACTTGCTACTCCTTCTTCTACACGATCTGTTATCAACCATTGAAACAGTGCATGGCATCAATGCAGCTCTTCTGTCATAATGCAGCAACCAACAACAAGGGCTGTGTGCTTCCTTCTCATTCCTGTCAAGCATGTTGACGACGACTTTCCACTTTCCAAAAGCCAGCAAGTGTGGTACTTTCTTGGCGTGTTACTGCAGCCTATTGACCATACAATGCAACACCTTTATCTATTCCACAGTACCTGTGACATGGATTGGTCTCTTCATCAGTATACACGACAATACACCACTACATGAGCCTTTGTGTTTGATACATGCATCCACCAAGGTAAAGATGATGGGATGATACTTTATATGTACAATATTGTTAATGGAAGCAGCAGCGATGTATTGAGTCATGGGCGTTCAATTTCGATATTGCCACGTTTATTGACTTTGGATGGTGGATATCTAGGTAACAAAAAGGATGGGATGATTGATTGCAAGGAAGGGGGACTAATTGACATGTTCATGATTTAACGAAACTGCAAGACACACCATGCAGTTTGGATGATGTTATCTATCAGAAACTTTTGCAACACGAGAATCCTCTGCCATTTGATCACAGTATACTCGACATCATATAAGCCCCTTGCAAAGAACAAGCTGTTTCAACAACCATATCGTCATGTCGACCAAAGGATTTCAATTCAAGAGTCATTTTACATTACTGGAATCCAGACAAGTGTCAGAACGACGAGTTTTGATGAATGAATGCCTAATGGTCCCATGCAATGATTTGGATATCTTGATAGATACGTGACAACAACATTGACTGTCAATTGGATGCTGGATCATTTCACAATGACAAGGATGATGACTACGAGCTTTGAATGCAGGCTGGAAGAGTACGAGGATGATAATACGAAGAAAGTGAAGAGATTTGGAGATTGGATGCATGTCAACAGCACTGACCATTTGATTGGATGATGGATACCAACAATGACACCAAAGAGCCAAGCATCTACAAAACGACGGCATCTTCTTATTGCCATTTAAGTTATTGCTTGCAGACAGGGATCTTATTCCACATCACTACTTACTAATGGCCAACATTCGACATCGATCCATCCCAGTTTCTCATTATGCTCACCACGACATCATCTGCAATGCTGCATATCTGTACTCTGGTGGTATTTCAGCCGATGGATTGTTGTATGATATTCAATGCGAGATCTTATAGCAACTTACAGCAACACGATCCTTTTCTCGTTTCATTTGGCAAATCAGCTACGGGTTGTCTTTGTCACAGCATCATTGAAAGGCTTCTTATGCAGCAACACACCTGAATGATATCACTACACGATATTCTTTTGATGGTGAGCACGTGACACATTGGCAAGGAAAAGCAGCAGCTCATTGGATGATAGCTTTCTAGTTTGGCTAATGCATTCGCAGTGATATCGCATTCTTCATTGACGATGCGCATCTGGTGGCTGAACACGCTATAAACACAACTGGATCATGAAGTAATACATTCAAGAGCAATGACTATCATGTACTGGGGCTCAAGGATCATCAAGGCTCAAGAGATCATGCTGGGATGACTGATGAACCAAACAACCAATATTGGATCAAAAGACCTGGATCATGGATGATGCAAGACATGCTGCCACAATGGTGTTCTTACAATGTGCAATACCAACCTTATCAGTAGTCGACAACAGTGAATCAATATCAAGTGAAGCAAGGACGCAGGGAGTGCCATCCACTAGTAATATAGTTTGAAATACTTTCTTGTCAATGAGACTTCCTTTTGTATCCAACAATGAAAGACATGTTTGGTCAAGTGAATTGCTTTAAGGCTTAATACTATTTCTGGTAGATAATGGGGTGATTGAATGAAGGGATTATAATATAGACGTAATGAAATGGCTTGGGAGGCAGATAGAGTGGATGATAAAGAGTAATGTGAGATGAGCACATCACAGTTTTATACAAGAGGGATTCATAATGCATCCTGGCTCATTTCTCGTATATTCATGAAGAAGCTTGACATTTCATAGTCAAATGCTGATTGATCATAGTCTTTGCAATGTACATTGATAAGAATAAAGAACATGATATTAAAGAAGTCTTGATTCCACATGCTAGTTGCTTGTGATACACCACATTGTATCCCAAAGTTTGACTGCATGTTAACTCGGTGTTTACTCATGCATGCACATGTTTGCTTAAGTGCTTGGTGGGAATTGATCATCACTTTGCATGCAGCATAAAGCATAAAACGCCAAGAGCACAAATGCCACATACCACATCTAATTCCCACTCCCTTTTATATCCCAACCCCAATATGACATACGAAACTGACTTATACGACGATGCTTTTACAGTATGTAGGAACACGAGATAGCTAACTAGGTGATAAACATTCACAAATTTCTTTTGTAGATCGATATAAGAATAAGATATAATCCCAAGAATGAATCGGCTGCTAATCACAAAGCTCTTTTTGAAGAAGGACTTGGTAGACTATTGACCAATCCATCCTTTCTGCTACTCTATGTGCCAGAAAACGGAGCCAAGATGCAAATTATACAACCAGCTAGGAATCGTGAGCATCGAAAACGCATGATCAAAAGGATCAATGAAGCAAAAGGCATTCCATCTTTTTATTATGCTCTGTCGCACCTTTGGGGAGTCATAGACGAAAAGCAGTATCGCTGGAATGATATCAGCCAATACGTGGATGATGAAAAAGGACAACCAGTAGAGCCTGTATGCATGCGACCTGAAAAACGTGACACATTACTGACAATGCTCAAAGACCATCCTGATAGCTACTGGTGGATTGATGTATTATGTGCACGTACTGATACGTCACTAGACATTATGGGCGATATCTATGCTTGTTGCCTTGAATGCGTTGCCATGATTGATTGCGAACCTGATCTGATACAGCAGATTAACATGGTGAAGGAGTCGCTTCCTATGTTTTATCCCTTCAATCTCAAGTATGCAAGATGTCTTTTCGATGAAAAGTTTGCACAATTGGTGGATCTCTTTTTGGTGTTAAAGCAAAGTCAATGGTGGAATCGTGTCTGGACCTGGCAAGAGATGGTTCTACCTATTGGAAACGTGCGTCTTATAGCTGAAACAGGCACTGATCTACCTTTAGCAGAAAACACAATCACTCTGGATGACTTATGCCATCCTTTTTCAGAAAGGATAAAGCTGATGGTAGATTTCGCATATACTGCAAAAGTTGTCAAAGGTACGTTGACGAGATGTCTAGAAAGAACCCTACTAATATCTTAAGCAGAATATCATCAGCTCATCCAGGATGCCAAGAGAGTAAAAGAATGGCTTGATCATATCATCAAAGCAAAACTATTGTACAATGGACTTGTCAGTAACAGGTGTATATTTCTTTCACCTGTTTCTGTACTTGTATCATTAATTCAATCCACCAGACAATGTATGGATCCTGTGGATTATGTGTATGGTGTGATCGGCATATTCCAAATCAAGATGCCAAGGATGAAGGATCCAAATGCAGTCTGGCAGCTTTTCTTATCTAAGCTGCAAGATTCTTTGAATCGTTCGGATCGCCGAGATTGTCCAGGATACACAATTCGTATCAGTGATCGTGCACATCAAGTTGATTTGCTCAAAGTTGAGAACATGGCTGACGTATACGAAGATTTCTTAGCGTTCGAAAAGAACAGATTGGATCATTAACCAGAACTTTATATCAAGATTAAAGACAAGAGTCATTTGGATCATGGAAAGGAATTCAGATTAAGAATCTGTCATAAGTGCATGACAACCATGTAATGGAAGCCAGGTATATGGATGATGTATACAATGATTTTGAATGAATGGCAATGAAAAAGGGGTTCATGTATTCCTGTTGTGCGCATAGTGCATGTTGGGTGTGGTTGTGGATGTCAAGGGGGCAATCTGGCGGCTTAATTTGGTTCTCTTTCTTCCGCTTCAACTGCATTTCACTTAACTTGACAATGACACTTGCTACTCCTTCGTCTACACGATCTATTATCAACCAATGAAACAGTGCATGGCGTCAATGCAGCTCTTCTGTCACGATGCAGCAACCAACAATAAGGGCTGTGTGCTTCCTTCTAATTCCTGTCAAGCATGTTGACGACGACTTTCCAGTTTCCAAAAAGTAGCTATGTCGCTTCCTAGGCGTGATATTACCTTATATTGACGATACGATTCAGCAGCTTCATCTATTCCACAGTACCTGTGACATGGATTGATCTTTTCATCAGTATACACGACGATACACCACTACAAGGGACTTTCTATGGGGTAGATGGATTCACCAAGGTAAAGATGATAAGATGACACTTTGTCAACAGATGATGTACAACATTGCTAATGAAAGCAGTAACACAATGTCTCGAATCATGGGTTTTCAGTTTGGATACTGCTTCGTTTATTCACTCTTGATATTGGACGTCTAGGTAACAAAGAGGATGGGAAGATTGATTGCAAAAATAGGGGAGCTAACTGATATGTTCATGACGTAGTGAAGCTGCACTACACAACATGCAGTTTTGGTGATACTATCTATCAGAAACCTTTGCAACACATGAGGATCCTCTGCCATTCAATCACAGTGTATTCGACATCATATACGCCATGACAAAGTAGCTGTATCCACAATCGTTTTGGCAAATCAGTCAATGAGTTTCACTACAAAGGTCACTTTTATTGGAATCGAGACAAGTGTCAGAAGACGAGCTTTGATGTGTGAGCCCATGAAGATCCCATAGGACGATTTGGATATGTTGATGGATACGTGCCGACAAATACGGCAACTGGCTGCCAATGGGATGCTGGATCAATTCAAGAGAATAGATATGAGGAAAAGCTACTATCGACTGCAGTATCGAGCAAGGAGCATAATGAGCGTCAGGAACAATACGAGACGACATAGTAGCAACCGATTACTCAATTGAATGACAATGACCAGCAGATAAGTAATCAACAAAAGCAACAACGACCTGTCATCCTTATCGGTTGGACATATAGGCATGATTCCACATGCGAACTTCATCAACACACGATGCTGGATTGGCCACTGTTGATGATGTAGTATTTGGATCAAAGTGCAAGCTTATCTCCTGATTCGATTTTGGATGAAACGTGATGCAACAATGAACCAGCTTCCTGGAATACGTTTGACACGATGACAACTAGATGACTTTATTCATTTACAACTTTACTCTATTCTTATACCTGCCTAATATCATGTCCTTCTTGTAAATATCAGATGCAATATATATACAATACTATCAACTCTTCAATATGACTAGACTCTTGATTGTTGGTTGTCATTATCTTAAGGATGCAATAGGATCGGAAGGGGATGTCAATTTACAATGGGAAACAAAGAAGATGCTAGATTCTGACATCGTTGCTAGCATGTCATCCATTTGAATCTTGATTCATGCATCAAGAACATTGTGTACATAGATCAAATAGTCGTAAAGTGATATAGGGCAGAGCATTGTCATTATTTCATGGTGGATATTGCTACTTGCCTGATTCATGCAAGGATAACGTATCCATGAAGAGCAAAAAGTCATCGTGGATAGGCACAGTTATCCTTATTACAAAAACCATGGATCGGACATCAGCACTGCCACTGTCATGCTACGTTTGTGCCGCAACAGCCTGTACATCATCTTGGTGTCGTTGGTACAAGGCGATTCTCAGCCATATCATTGCTTGCACAACCATTTACAACGCAAGTCAGTGAAAGTTGATGATGCTTGATAATAGTCTTTGAAATGCATATTGATAAGAATAAAGAACCTGATACTAGCATCATCTGCTTCAAACCTAGATGAAAATCTTGCTTTCTTGTGTTACTTGTTTGTGATATGTACGCCACATTGTAAACTTGGGAAAACCAGGTTGTAATTTGATGTTCGAAATGCCAGTGCCTTTGTCAATGCCAATACAAGATGCCTTTCAGCATACTGATAGTGTCTCTTCAACCAATTACCTGCTTGCATCAAGCTTTATTCTTTAGTAGGACCAAGAGCACAACTTAACACTGTGTTTACTCATACGTGGCAATGTTTACTATACTGCTTATCCAAGTTGATCTTCACCTTGCATGAAGCACAAGACATAAAACATGCAATGTTGAAAGCGCTACACACCAACTGCTTTCTTATCCCATTTCACCTACACGACATACGACACTGACGAAGACAAGGACCCTTTTAAAGTATGCACTAACATGAAACCCTATACGTTGAGATTGATAATCATAACTTTCTTCTTTAGATCAGTATAACCTTAAAGACTGTGCGGATGAGCTATCCTACGAGAATGTTCTTTGAAAAAGGGTTTGGTGCACTATTAGCCGATGAGCACTTTTTGCTACTTTATGTGCCAGACAATGGAGCCAAGATGAAGATTATACGACCAGCCAGTGATTCCTATCATAGACAACGCATGATCAAAAGGATCAATGAAGGAAAAACATCTCCACCATCTTTTTATTATGCTTTGTCGCACCTTTGGGGAGTCACAGACGAGAACCAGTGTCAGTGGAATGATATCAGCCAATACGTGGATGATGAAAAAGGACAACCAGTAAAGCCTGTATCCATGCGACCTGAAAAACGTGACACATTATTGAGGATGCTCAGAGACCATCCTGATAGCTATTGGTGGATTGATGTATTATGTGCACGTACCGATACGCCTCTAGACATTATGGGCGACATCTATGTTTGTAGCCTTGAATGTGTTGTTATGATTGATTGTGAACCTGATCTGATACCACAAATTAACACGACAATGTCAGCTAATAAGTCACTGATTGGTACAAAGCTTTCCGTTGAAAAGCTTCGCGAACTGGTTGCTCTCTACTTGGCGATAATGCAAAGTCAGTGGTGGAATCGAGTCTGGACATGGCAGGAGATGGTTCTACCTCTTGGAGAGGTGCGTTTTATGTCTGAAACAGGCACACATCTACAAGGAGACACAATTACTTTCAAATACCTGTGTGGTTCCTACATAACATCGCTAGCTCACAGCAATTTCAGAGGTACCATGACGAGAATGTAGACTAGCATGAATGACCCTTACTAATGTGTTAAGCAGAAGATCACCAGCTCGTGCGAGATGTAATGAAGATAAAAAAATGGGCTGGCAATAATCACAGTACAAAATTGTACTTTGAGAGGCATGTCAGCGGCATACAAATATATTCACCTAAGCTGGTACTTGATTCATTGAGTGTATCCACCAGACGATGTATGGATCCTGTGGATTATGTGTATGGTGTGCTCGGCATATTCCAAATCAAGATTCCAAGGATGAAGGATCCAAATGCAGTCTGGCAGCTATTCTTGTCCAAATTTCAAGATTATATGAAACGTTACGAGACTCGCCACTATACAATTCGTATCAGTGATCGTGCACATCAAGTAGACTTACGGAACGTGAAGAATATGGGCGATGTATACAAAGATTTCTTAGCGTTCGAAAAGAAGAGATTGGATCATTAGCCAACACTTTATGTCAAGAATAAAGACAAGAATAATTTGGGTCATGGGAAGGAATTCAGATTAAGAATCTGTCATAAGTGCACTACAACGACTTACTGGAAATGTAAGAATGACAATGACGACTAGTGCATCCAAAAGAACCTTATGTCAGCCAGTCATCTTGTTTTCATCTCCCGTCTTTCTTATTCTCTTTGTGTCCCAATCATCATCTCTTTTTTCTCTTCTCTTTGGTCCCTGCTCAAGCTTCACTTTCTCATTCCTAAAGTCCCAGTCTTACTGTGTGCTCCAGATGAATCAGAAAACACACATGATACATGAACCCTGCAATTCACTATAGGATATCTCTTACAAAGTCTTCGTCGTCATGGTTGATTGGGACATTCTTGCTACTGCGCAGCATCACGTCAATCAAAACCCACATGTATACGTAATGGAATATGCATCAAGCACAGCATGATGATCTTATTGTAAGAATGATCCATGTGCCAAGTACTCGGCCTGAGAAGCAATCCAATCAAATCCTGATCTAGAATATTGCTTCCTTCTCCATCCCAACAGCATATCATCCAGCATTACTGGCATCTCCCATACCTATCATATCCTGCCATCCACACAATACACATCTTTCTTCTTATACCACTCTATCTACATTCACTCTAATTCCACTTCCACACACCACACACACCAATTTTCTCCCCCAATTTCTGCCAGGTTCTGGGTAATGTAACATGCTTTCAGCTCTCATCTCGGCAATATAGCATCAGTCAGTTATCTTGGTTTCATGTTTGATCCAATCTTCTTCCTTGTGCTCTTGCACTGTTGTCCCGACAAGTAATCATCATCATTGTCTTCTCCTCGTATTGTCTCATATTGTATCCTTATCCCTGTTGCAAAGCACCTGCTCACGATTGACATTTTCATTCTCATTCTGCATCTTTCCTCCATCATCATCTTCTTCTTCATATCCAGTCTTACAGTTGAATGCCACATGGATCATAAATACATAAGCTGAAATCTACTATAAGGATCTTCCCTGAAAAAGTCATCATCATTGTAGATTGAACATTGCTCCTACTACTTGGGCATCAACATGGATCAAAGGCAAATGATAGTCTTGTGTAGATGGATGTAATAGAATGTGCATGAAGCACAACATGATCTTATTGTAAAAAATGATAATAAAGCTATCTAAATGGCAAATATTGGCGTATTCAGACAATCATTCATCGTTGTCGTGATAGTCGTAGGCATCGTCATTGTCATGGTGATAGTTGTAGTCATTGTCATCGTTACAATCGTCATCGTGATCATCCGTAATAGTCGTTGTCATGGTCGTGTCTACAAATAAAAAAGAAGAAAAGGGACATTAGTGAATCTTGAATTGGAAGGATGATGTCCAGCAAAACCCTTGGCGATCCATCTCGATGGAAGAAAGCAAATCTGCAGGAATTGATTCACATAGCTGAACACCATCATACGAGCAACGCCGGGCGATCCCTTGTTTTTTGAGAAAGCTCTGCACGAATCACGCAAGGCAGCAGTTTCGATCCATGATAGCCAGGAAGAACACACCTACGTAGTGTCCAGGCTCATAAGTGTTCTCATTCATTCAGTCAATCCTTATGAAAAAGAAAGAAAAGAATGTCCCCAATCCTCCCAAAGGGAAAAGAACGAGCCTATCACGGAAAGAGCATGTGGTTTTGCACTTGATGGTCCACACATTCACAGCCAGGCAGACTACAAACTGTTGCAAATCCCCTTTTACCTCCCGGTGGCCATGCTCTTCCAAAAGACCATCTTCATCGGCTTCAATAGCACAGTAGGACCTGTTATGGTAGTGTTCCGAACCTGGTTCAAGGCTTTCACCGATCCTGGCTCAAGGCTTGTGCAGAACTACCAAGTGGCCTGAACTTGATACAGGCTGGGAGTCGAACCCAAGAAGATGAAGATGATGATGCCCAAAGTTGCATACTGCCTGACCAAAGAAACCTGATCACTTTATATTAGCGTACACATACAAAATAAAGAGCTTTTGTCATTCCACTTGCCTTCTTCATATATAACAGCACCATGGTAACGTGAACAACGTAAAGAGAAACTTGTTTGTGTGGAAAGAAACCTGATCACCTTGTATTAGTATACACATACAAAATAAAGAGCTTTCGTCATTCTACTTGCCTTGTTCATATATAACAGCACCATGGTAACCTGTACAACGTCAAGAGACCTTGTTTGTGTGGAAGCAGAAGCCATAGTGTAGTAGTCAAAGCCGAAACCAAGACCAAAAGAAACAGCCAAAGGGAGAAGCCAAAGTCTTGTTGCGTTTGTTCTTGAAGTCTACAGTAGCTCTAAACGGTTAATGCAACACGTTCTTCTGCAACAATGAGCTCTTTGACTGTACCTGCAGGTACCAGACTTGAAGCGGCATAAACAGCGAAACAGAAGAGCGTTACCATTCACCTTGGCTACAACCACCCAGCACGCTTGGACACTGGTTGCCTATGACTGTACCAAACTGTATCAATACAGGCTGTTAAGAGCTTCCTTATAACACATACCTTGAATGCATGGCGTGAATGGGAGTCGTGTACGTCTGAGTGAGTATGAGCTTGAAGAAGAGAAGCAGCCGTCTCTCGAAATCGCAGCTGCCTCCCCAAGATAAAATTCTCGGAGCCCAGTCCATCGACTGATTCCCCGTCCCGTTGCCTCTGCCATCGGGACACACTGTATACACTATACACACTGCACACCAGAATACAACAAACTAGACACCACCCCATTATCATCGTAATAGTTGGATATTCTACACGAGAATAAATATATCTGTCGACTCGTCATTACATCTTGTTTCAAAAACGTGTCATTTTGTGCTTTCAGTGATCTTTCATCCTTGGTTAATCAATCCTGGTCCGGCACATTACATCTTTTTTAATCTTTTTCTTTTATGGATGCTTCAAGCCCTTACCAAATGATCAAAAAGCTTGACTTTGGACATACAAAATCATACTTCCCATCACGCGAGTACCAAATAAGAGCATTTGATTGTCGCTCTTGATTACGCAATCAGGCATATGGTATCTTTGTGTAAGAATGGCAATGACCAATGCATCCAAAAGAACCTTGTGTGAAAGTTTGACTCACTAAAAGCGCTATCTAGTACTAGTTTAACAATAAGAGACAGCACAATCACACCACTTTTGACCCAACAACATTGACAAGATCCCAATATTTTTCCACATAAGCTTGTTTCCAGGATCACTCTCGTTTCTGCCCTATTACCCATGTCATATTTGATCCAACAATCTTGAGCTGAATGTGCTGATTTATACGCGCATAACACATTTGATTGCTTCTGACACATACAGCCGTGTCTGGTGTAACAAGGGATTCTCGCGTTTTTCTGAGCTGCATAAAAACTTAGTGCACGGACCTGCCAGAGTAAAAGTAGGAGGATCATCCTTGTGCATAATACATTGGATCGAAAGTACATGATGTTATTCGAGCATAACATTGGATCAAAGTAGCATGATATTGTTGTTGTATTGTCATGTTTATTGGGATATGATGGATAATAGACTATCATACAGGACCGATAACGGAAGCACTTTTTATACCATACAAGTTACAACCTAAGCTACTAAAATTACTGGATAATAAACAATCCTTCTAAGCTATTTTGGCCATCTTAATCCTGAGAATGATCCCAAAGTCTTGTCCAAGGTAAATGTACATATTGATCGTCCTTATGAGCCCACCATTTGAAACGAAATTGAACCGATACTATACGTTTCCCCTTCGATGTTGTTTTATCCTTGCCACAGTAAGGATACCATACACAAGATCTACAAGTGCATGAGATGCCGTTACCAGGAAAGGATTCCACAACAATACTGGGGCGAGGCTGTTCACGAACAATAACGAGACAAAGGTGGTAAGGCCAATAACACGCACTTCCCATAGCCAGCCTTGTACAGTCCATGGTCCAGTCTAAAGTAGTAGTGCTGGTAATAGACGTCAATGGAGTGAATGAGAACAAGAGCTGTATGACAGAACAAGCGCCAACGTACCTGGAGATCCCAAAAGGTAAAGCAACAAGCCAAATCTACCTTCGAATGCGAAACAAAAGACCCAAGTGAACCAATGCAAGTCTCACAACCTTTTTTTACTCCAACTTGCCTGTTTACACCTCCCAAAGTAGTTGCCATTGACATCGAGTCGTGTACGTTATGAGCTTGAAAGAAAAGAGAGAAGCAGCTGTCTCCCAAAATTCGCTGCTGGGTTCCCAAGATAAATTTCCAACGAGTTGATCCCATTACTTGCCCGTCCCAGTGGAATCTGCCACCATTGGGACAACACTGCCTATTTACACTGCCTGTACACCAGAACACATGAAATTTGACACTGCCACACTGTCATCATAACTACACGTGAATAAATAGTTGTCATAGCATCTTGTTGCAAAATCGATTCGTTTTCACGCTTGCAGCAGTCCTTTTATCCTTTGTTTATCTATCAATCCTGGTCCGGCACATCACATCGTCTTTAACTCTTTTTCCTATGATGGATGCTTCACGACTTTACTGAATGATAAGAATCTCCTATTTGCATATACCAATGATACTTGCCATACTTGATACCAATAAGAGCACTTGATTGTCACTCGTTATTGCACAATCAAGCAAGCATATACACAGTGTCTTTGTGTAAGAATGACAATGACCAGTGCATCCAAAAGAACTTCGTGTGAAAGTTTGGCTCATCCATAAGCGCTATCTATCAAAGAGAGGACAATCACGCCAACTTTCACCAACAAGACTGACGCAACACTCCAGGATCTCATATTTTTTCACACAAGCTTGTTTTCAGGATCACTGTCGTTTATGGCATATTAACCATGTCATGTTTGATCCTATAACTTTGAAGCTTAATGTGCTGATTATGTATCATCCTTATGCTTCTTTCACACACCAAACATCACTTATCCCACAATACACGTATTCCAGTTCTCATTCGGCAGTAAAACATCAGTCAGTCATCTTGTTTTCATCTCTCGTCTTTCTTATTCTCTTTGTCTCCCAATCATCATCTCTTTTTTCTCTTCTCTTTGGTCCCTGCTCAAGCTTCACTTTCTCATTCCTAAAGTTCCAATCTTACTGTGTGCTCCAGATGAATCAGAAAACACACATGATACATGAATGCTGTAATCCACTACAAGATATCTCTTGAAAAGTCTTCGTCGTCATGGTTGATTGGGACATTCTTGCTACTGCGCAGCATCACGTCAATCAAAACCCACATGTATACGTAATGGAATATGCATCAAGCACAGCATGATGATCTTATTGTAAGAATGATCCATGTGCCAAGTACTCGGCCTGAGAAGCAATCCAATCAAATCCTGATCTAGAATATTGCTTCCTTCTCCATCCCAACAGCATATCATCCAGCATTACTGGCATCTCCCATACCTATCATATCCTGCCATCCACACAATACACATCTTTCTTCTTATACCACTCTATCTACATTCACTCTAATTCCACTTCCACACACCACACACACCAATTTTCTCCCCCAATTTCTGCCAGGTTCTGGGTTTATGGGACGTCCAAAAAACATAGTAAAAGTGCCCCTAGTTGCACCTTGAGCGTTCCTTATTATTAAATCCTCATGATTTTTTAACAGTGCATGGAGACAGTGACAATGCACGTTCATGCCAAACGGCATAGCTCTGGCATGTGTGTGGCGCTCGCGGAGCTATCGAGTGTGTTTCTGCACATAGAGAATGCAGATGGATGTGCTTAATTCAGCTGGGCACAGCTTTATGCAGCTCGTGGATCCAAGGTTTCTTTTTCTTTCACGCACTTTTGAATCTCCCACAGGACAACGAACTTGTCTCCATGCTGCAAATGAACAACACCTGAGCATAAGACAGCAGCGACAAACACGATATGTACAGCAAAGACGCGTTGAAAGCTTTGGGGGACACAGCAGTTTTATTCTCTCTGTCATTGCCTGATGCAACAACGCCAAACAGTCGCACACTCTCAATCTTTGAAGCAACCTTTACAGCAGGCTGGAATGCAACATAGAACACGTTTAAAGTATGTAAGCAGGCATGCTTTATATTGATATGAAACACACAGCTAATGACAGGTAAGTCGTCTAGTTGGTTTCCTTGGGTATGGATGGAGTTGTTGCTGGTGCACATAAACGTTTGTTTCAATGCTGATATCAAGTGCAAGTTACAAGAGATGATGGTATGCTTCTATGATGCAGTGGTATAGAGAAAGAGCATGAAAAGAGTATATGGGATGCAATAACTTTGGGTACTTCCTTTTAGTTCAAGGCGTTGGATGAGGACATGTACAAGAACCTGTAACACTTTTAGTGGGATCTCGGTCTAAAGACATAGCTACTGAAAGGTAAAGAGTATGAAAACGAATGCCAGGGCAGTTTATTTAGCTGTTGCTGTTGAAACATAGGCTGAGCATGGATGAAGACTGCTTTACGCGACCATAGACACCAGAGCACAATGCAAAAGGTAAAGTGCTTGGGGATTGAATATTATGGTTGTTTATTCATAATCCATCCCGAGATATAGGCTGAAAATAGCTGTGGATCAGTTCTTTTGATCATTGGATGCCAAGAAGCAGGCAAACAAGGTATCTTGGGTGCACATTGACACTGAAATCGTTTAGTCATTGTACACTATTGAGCATGACAGGACCAACATGACTATGTACTTATATGAGCTAAGTCATCAGGAGAGAATTCACAACAAGTTGAGGATGTAAATGGATGGTGCTACAAGTTCTCCGTGCCACATATAGGCTTACTGTTGCCATAGTTCACTTTTTGCTATCATTGGTATAAGGAGAGCGATCACTATGGTAAGTTGGATGATGATATCGAACCTTGGAGCAGCTTATTCAATGTGTACCTTTGAGAATAGACTGGATATGACTATGGATTATATGTTGGCATCATTGGAATCAGGACACGGGTGACATAAGGTAAAATGGGATAAGATTGGGTGGGGCTGGATCAATGAACAAGGTCTTTGCAACAGGATTACACCAATACACTGGCTACCGAATGAGTGGCGGTTATTAGAGCATGTACAAGTCAAACAAGTATCTCTGTGGATTATGATAAAGGCAGGTGATCTACGAGGCAAGGATGGCAGTATTGGGAACTGAAATTAATGCACCTAGATAGACTGGTACCAACTACGCTGGCTGGTGTTTCTCATTCCACTCCTTCACTCCAAACCGTGGCATCATTCACAACAAAAGCTTATGACTACTCGAGTTGAGAAGGCAGCACAATTGACGAGCAACACGACATCCGCCACGTAGAGGCGTCCAAGGCTTCAAACTACCAGCTGTCTTTATTCTTCCTCCACAACAGCAGCATTCAACAAGGTACAGCGATAGTGGTTATGAACATGGTGTATGGCAACACAATGAGCTTCAACAAACGACAACAACAGTGCAAGAGTGAGTCAAGGTTACAGTTGATACGCGTTATACGGTAAACTAGCACTCAAAACAATGCAACTAGCTGCAGATGGATGCTTTTTTGGATGATACACTTTTACACAGCAGACAAGCTCTTTTCCTCTCTTTTGTGTACCGATAAACAAGGTAGTCCCAGTTACAAATGATGGCATTAAACATAGCTAATGATAAAGGTACACTATAGAAGAATGGGATGATGATCTACCTACCAATGACAATCACTGATGGACCATGCGGATGGAGAAGGATGATACTGGTTGCCATGGCTCTTGCAGCTCAAAACAGGTACTTTATACGACTACAATGTTGATGGAATGGGACATTGACTTTTTTCTATAGCACAAAGACGACCAAGAGATTTTACGTGGATGCAATCATAGGATAGAATAAGGTATGTTTTGTGACAACACTGCTGTGAATGATATCCAATATACTTCACAATTGCTAATTCAACATCTTTAATGCTGTAGATAGTTGTATTGTATGTTCCTGCACAAATATACCAAAGACAATGGACGACATGATCATGTTTATTTACATACAAGCGCTGGAGAGACACGTGGATGGAATACGACTTATGATGATGGTCAGATATGTGGAAATCAAGCATAAAGCGGCATACAGCAAGTGGATATATTAAGGGACATCTTTGGAAAGAGAGAATATGGGTGCCTATTACGCACAGCAGCATTATGAATCTACAACTTTGCAAACATCCAGCAACATTGCATGTTCTATCAGTACTTCCATAACCTTTATCCATCGCTGCAAGCTCCACTGGTAAGAACAGAGAGAAAATGTATAGGCCAAGCAATGTACTAAAGAATGGTATCGATAGATATTGATCATAGCAGTATTATGAATACACACGTCAACAAAAGGAGCATCATCCCACGAGTTGTCAGTAATCATTCCAAGCTATGCATGGGCAGCTTATATTCTTCAGTCATTCAAGATTCAGAAAGACATGATCGAGAGCAAGAGCGTGAATGTGCAACGATGGTAATATCAGCTGTCATTGAAGGATCATCTTGGTGTATATTCGTCACAGCACAAGCATGGAACTGTGGACCAACAAAAATGCAACATCAGATCGCAGGCTTACAGCATGTACCAAGTCATGTATGAGTGAGCATTTTATACCTGCCTCTACAGGCTCATTATTGTAAGGACAAAGACATGATGTTGATGTGTATACAAAGTGTGCTGACAGTTATCTTTGACAAGGATTGACTTGATGGATGTCCCCAAACAGCGTTATGGATCAGAATAGCAACATCATCTACCCAGTGATCAACAAGTACTGTTCTCTTTGAACCAACTAAAAGGGACAAAGAAGGATCAACACGAGCATTCACAAGCTTTATCTGGTAAGGGATAACAACTGGTGCATGAAAGATACAATATATTGAATGCCAGCTTCCTTTACTGCAGACACCTTTGATTCACGTCCTACCTTGTCAGAACACCAGCGGCTGACGTTGACTCTATATAAGTGGTTCATTCTGTATATATGCACCGTAACAAGCTTGACAAAGGTAAGAGCAAGGACGTTGTATGGACTTGAAAGTATGTTTATTGATAATTCGAAAAAGGATGGCACTGGAAATAACTTTGACAAGGATCAACCACGGTGGAGCACCAAACTGACTGGAGACACATCCGAATAGGAACAAGAAAGCATACCATGTAAGTTGGCTGTATCTATGGTGTCAGTGCAATAAATTGTGCTGACTTGGTTCAAACGTGGTAATGGCTAGCTCTTTTGCAACCTGTGGATGACTTGGCTTGATACTATAGCAGCATCAACAATGGATGGATGAAAAGATTGGCGGTGCAGCCTGAAGGACCAGACATGATATTCTAGCCAACACCCAATGTATTTAATCAGCTACTTCATACTCAGCAACTTGAGCAAGTATAGCACTATGATAATGGGTCTACAAGGCGAAACAAGTACATACTGCTTACCTTTTCGTCACAAATGTACAAGAGACAAGTATTGCTTCAAGAGATATGGTGACATCCCAGTTCAATCCTGGATTCATGGTTTTGACTACTTGCCATATGAAGAATCGTTTATTCAGCATTACTGTCATACCCAGGTTAGTTTGAATCATGTGCGTTGGACAAGTGCATTTCCAGGTACCAATGACTTTTACTCCAGCAGCAGCTTCCGGAATTTATGAGTATGTATCAAATCATGTATCAGATGCGAACATATGATTCTTTTTGGCAGGATGCTCAAGAGTCCATCAATCCAGTTTACAGAACAACAGCGCATCCAGTGTTACAGTGCTACAGCTGCCAATATCATCCATCTTCCCCAAGGTTTAACGTTACAGACAACAGCATCAAGATCGTCAGGGTAAGCATGAATAACTGGATGGGTATGACATTCACCTTACATGACCATATCGTTTTAGTGGGTACAAAATTGTATACATGGCAGCAAGATGCATGGTTGAACAAGAAGGAATCCACAGGAATGTCCCATCGAGTGCTGTATTGCCGGTATCCTTAGCAATAGTGTCATTTGTATGCTTGTACCAGCTTTATTCTTCCAGTAAATCATCCATCCAGTCACACAACCATATATGTCTGATGCTTGCAATAAGAAGCTAGGCTATTCATCGCTTACATGCAAATATGTCATCATGAAGTGGAAACATGGGATGTGTATGAACGAAGCTTGATGCATTCTACGACATGTGTATTGGATGATGATGCGAATGTAGACAAATATTGACATTGATGATGCATACGTATCTTAAACAATAATCAGCTCTAAAGTAGCCTAAGACTTTGTTATCACTGCTGAATATCATCTCATTGTTAGAAATGAAATGGAAGCATCAATTGACGCAATTTGATAAGAGGAGGAATGTTGACTCCATCTTTTGATCTTTCAAGTAGTCGATCAGAACATCTTCCCATGTATTGAATCTAGCTTAAAGACAAATTCCAATGCATCACAGCCGTCAATCTTGCCATCAATTGCCACAAATATCAACCTTTGCAAAGACTTATCACAGTTATGATCCATGCGACATGTACACTATGTTTTTCTACTTTGCCAGGAGCGACTGGCAGGTGCAACTGTCTACTTTTCCAAGAAACAAGGATCGTCCTTCCCATGTTAATGCATTGTGTAGTCTTCATCATACTGTAATTGTGCATATCTCGTTTATTAAACGACAACCAGCTCCCAAGTAGTGATCAGCCCAAAGTTCACTAGGCTTGAAATGGTTTATAATAAGAATGGTATAAGGGAGACAGAATATTAGTTTTTAAGACAGGTCATAATCATGGAAATGAATGGCCATCATCAAGTGGAATGAGGAGCACGTTTGTACTCCCTACTGCATATCATGTATTTGTTGTCATGTTGTCTCTCGCGTGTATTGTGACATTGTTCAATCCATCATCATCAGAGCCTTGCTTGCATCATCATCTTTATTAAAGTCCAGTCTCTTTCACATTTCTCTTCAGTGTAGTATATCTTGGTCAAAGGTGGTATTGTTTAATGCATTCGAGGAAATGGAATATGTTATAGCTATCTAGAGCACTAGAGCGTATTGAATTAGTACAAGTGGATTGAATCAGATAACATCCACAGCACTGCTGTCACAAAACATATACCTTAAGTATCCACTATGACAGCATCCTCCTTTACGATCAACATTGTCCTGTAGTGCTTATCGTTATGTAACACTTGATGATCCTACTCCTATCTATTCTGCTGCTTATCCTTCAATCCTATGCCGATAGTCATTCGTCATGTTTACAAAGGAAGATCAAAGCAGTGGGATGTGCATGTAGTGTATACTTGATCATCCTATATTTCAACTGTGCCATGGGTGGAAATGAGGAGACATGAATACAGTAAACGTCATTGATTCCTTGTCTGACATGGGGATTTTGCTCTCTGCATTAATTTCATGCGTGCCTTGGGATCATTTCAGACAACTGCTTCCTTCTTTTACCTTCTTCTTCAAGTTACCGATCTCACTCAGCACACGAATGTCGACTCCATGCCATGAATGAACAACAGCGCCGCGTATAACGAACCATACACGAGAAAGGTGTTTGAAGCTTTGAGCGACTTTACAACCTTGGTACACATTCCCACCGATCCGCGTCAGAAACGACGATCGCAGCAGAGTGAAATGCAGCAGACAACAAGTGAATGAGCCTCGTACGACTAAGGTAGCATATTCCATCAAGTTTCTTTCTGTTTGAATAGCTAAAATGTTATTGCTTTATTAGATACAAGTCTTGATGATGCGGCATTTGGATCCACCTGCGCAACTGGTACGAAGGATGCAACTGGATCGAGCAGATATACATTTGATGATGGCATCAAGCTCAGTTTATGGTATGTAGACAGTGCATGGGAACCAGGATGATGATAATAGCTGAAGACATGAAATGCAGACATGGAACCATTTGTTTGGATTACTGTGATGACGATATGGCAGGATAAAGGTAAAATGGGGAGGATTGAATGCTGGAGTAGTTTATTTGTGATAAACTTCTATAAACGATGAGCATGCCGTGGATCATTACCAGTAGTAGGGATCATTAGACTTCAAGAGCAGAATGGTCAAGGTGGACTGAATACCAGTGGATTCCAAAGTGGCTTACTTATCTTTGGTTAGTGTAGATAGGGTGAACATGACTATGGATATCGTTTTGGAGCAAGTGGCATCCATGACTACAGCAATACATCATCATGATGTCAGGTATGTACATTTGAGTCGTGTATTGATGGATGGCTATTGACAATGCACATAAAATGATGTCTTTATAGTCTTTCTTTGGTTACAGACAAGCAACACTTGTACCGTTTTCCAGCAACAAGCGTAACGAACACTTGACTTATCAGAAACGACACTTGTACTTCCATCAGCACTCTTTTCTTGATTATCTGCTGTTATCTATATCTGTGCTTCATCAACAACACTTGTACCAGCAGTACTCGTTGTACCAA
Organism: Lichtheimia ramosa; assembly: GCA_008728235.1. Taxonomy (NCBI): domain Eukaryota; kingdom Fungi; phylum Mucoromycota; class Mucoromycetes; order Mucorales; family Lichtheimiaceae; genus Lichtheimia; species Lichtheimia ramosa. The sequence goes on along the minus strand of CP031827.1, from coordinate 16,038 downwards.
TGACATCTTCCGCTTGGTCATCGTCAAGTAGCAACACTTGTACCCATATTAGCATTAGTATTACAACACCATCTATAGCTTTATTCAAGCATCATCCTCTTTATTGATAAATTAAGATACCAACTCATCCAAAAGAACATTACATTATGAATGGGATCTTGCATGTGTGGAACCTTTAAACACTATCGCATTACTGCTAACAGCACCCCTACAATGAAGCAAAACATCATTTGCTGCAGCATACACTTCCATGTGCCACGTTGAATCACTACTTTGAATATCTAGAATGCCGCCTGCTCTATCCCTCCTCATAATGATCTCCTCCCCTGTCACAATGATGGTCCCTTTCCTTTTATGATGATGAATTCTTATTACTACATACCCAAGACGAATATCAATTCCACTCTGATTGTCTCCTTCGTGATCTCTTCTCATGTATTCCAATGACAGTCTTCTTTCAACAATTGTTTGACTAAACTCTCTCTGATGATCTTTTTATATGATTTGAGAAACATGATGTAGTATGCTAGCTAACAGGGAGTAGTAAATGTAATGGAGCTATTCTTCAGTGAGCGACAGCTGATAAAAGGATTAGCTTGGCTCGTCATTTCAATTAAGTGCTGCCATACCATTTCAACCACTTTCCACGCCCATGACATGTTTGTCACCAATGAGTTGCTTTGTGATACGTAGCACCTTTGACAGGTGATTCATGGTTTGACAGTACTGTGGATCAAGGTATACGCTGTTGTAAATAGTCACTGGGTTCCTTCACTCGAGTATTGCATGGTTGTAAAACATGTTTTGGTGAAATAAACGATCATCCATGTATCATGATGCATTCTTCCTGTTGACGACGTGCCAAGTAACCACAGCAACATCACTGCACTTGATGAATCCATCCACAAATCCAATGTGTGTGACATTGACCATGCATAGCCAGGATTGTCTGTATTCTTGCGCCAATGAATGATCCATATCGTTAATCCTTTCATCCTTCTGCTGTATGTCATTCTTGTCAATCGTTTGCTTGTATTGATCCATGCGAGAAGATATTGTACCTTGTTCACCAGTAGTAAGTGTATATATTTATCCAAGTTGACAAGCATAATCATGACACATTGTTAGAGTACTCCTTTGATGTGAAGCACCTGTTGCTTGTATCTTCCTATTGCTATTCTTCGGTCAGTTTGTCTTGTAGCTGTAACTTGGAGTTGCCATTCACCTTGTCAAGAATCTTGGTCACCATGCTCTGTTCATTGACCCAGTCGTCAGAAAAGAATAAACAGCCAGTTGTTTCCAGTCGTGTACGTCGTATGCATTGTGTTTCTGTTGCTGTTCAAGTGCTGGCATTGGACTTGTAACAAAGGGTTGAGATTGTGCTGCGTGGAGAGCGAAACAAGCGAGCGACACTGGTGGAGCCTTGTCTGTCAACCTGCATGAATTTCAACCATCCTCCTTTCCTTTTTGACACTGCCAATGATACTTATATCCTTCCCTTTCCCCATAGTGTATCCATCCCATCATTCTATACTGTAATAATAAAGCCACTTACTATGTCGAATTGGTCATGTATTACTAATTGATAAGTTGAGATCTATACGTAGAGTCATCCTGGCTTGAATACATTTCCTGTCATGCTCCTCTTGCTGCTATGCAACCAGTCCAACCCATTTGCATTCTTCGCTTGCTCTTTGGTCATCCCAAGCCTTGAATCGTACACTGTGATAACTCGACACTAAGCTTCAAGTCACGTTGTTCACCATCCATGTATCATCATCTCTTGCTGAAGACATATAGCGTAGTCCATGTTTTTCATCCAGAACGCTGCTTCTATCACATCCAAGCCTGTTCTCATAGTCCACAATAAAAGTTGTCATGGATAATCATTCCTATTTGGATCAATATGAGTTACTTTGCTTGGCTGCAATCATCATGTCACATACCTTGAACAAATCCAATCATCAATACTGTTGTTGCATTCATACACTTGTCAAGAGGGATCTTTGTAATGATGTGTTGGGTAGTCAGACTCTTCAGTGATCCAATAAGGCCAACGGTTGAAAATGTAGCATGCCATATCATCCATAGTTTATGCTGCATCCAGTTCTCGTCAGCCAATCGATCCCACGAACTGTATAATCATAGGCACAATCTCGCTGCAAGCAGGGTGTCGTCGTCATAACAAGAATAAAGCGATCTTCCAATCCACCATGGTGCTTCTGTAACGATATCATGTTGACTGATCCATCATAAGCATATATAGGCACTTGCTTTGATAACCGATATGCGTTTGTTGATTGACAGGTTCTAGCAATAGGACGTCGTTATATGGAAAGTGATATCAAGTTGTACGAATGCGTGGTGACCATGGATCATGTTGCTGGTGATGAATAGCATCTTCCCTTGTAGCTTGGTGTCTCTGAGAATCTCTCTTCTCCAAATGATGCTCTGTTGTGCTTGTCTTGTAGTTCGAGCAGTAGCCATAGCGAAAATGAGTGGGCCAATTACAAGCAAAGACTTCAAGATGTTCATCATGTGATGTTGTAGTGAATCCAAGTAGATAAAGAAGCGCCATTGCCATCAACGATCCCAAGGCTATTGTTGCTTGTGCTGATCATGCTTCTCAAGTAGCAAACATACATAAACTGGTTGCATGTCGGTTCATTGTACTTCAAGCTCTGACTGGTCCAAAAAAGGTTGTCATAGTGCTCATGTTGAAATATATCAGATCAGAAATGGATTGACAATGACTCGAGTGAAAAGTGGTCCCAGCAGACGATATCTCTCGTCTCATGCTTCGTACTTTGTTGGCTTTTAGACACGCTAATCACAATCATCCCAGTCAATAAATCTTGTCTTCTGATTGTCATCCATCCTTGTCACTTGCCTGTAAATGTTGCAGTAGTCATAGTGTCAATGAGAGCACAGCATAATCAAGCGATCTCGCAGTCTACAATAAGTATCGGATATAAGGCTAACAATGGTTGTTTGCCATTGGACATGTCATCTCGTTGATTCTGACCTTTCATCCAAGGACAGCTGTTGATGGATCATGAAAAGTAATAGACAGTCTGACAACGTTCTTGATGACGAAACCATCCATTGGAAGAATCAAGCAAGTACATAGTCGTAAACGCGGTAAAGGTGCAATGTGTTGAAGTGTCACTGTTCGCTTGACTTGGATATGCTCTGCTTTAGACCAGTCGTATACATGGATGATAGCTTGTCACAATACACGAGTGGATTGGATCAAGAGAATGTTGTTGTTGTTCTTGGTAGCCAGCGTCTGGAGTGTGATCGTCATCGTCATTTCTTTTCAAGCTCAAGTGTGATATCTTTCAAGGTGTGCTGGAATGATAGGTGACATGTTTTGCTGAATCGCTTTCAAAGTAGTAATGATTGCATTGTAAAAAGGATTTGCATTGACTGGGATACTGACTGCTTCTTGAATAAGATCATGCATCTCATCATCAACTACAATAGGGATATTAGCTTGCAATAGTATCCCTGCTTTCTATACCACGTACCATGTAAACTTAGCCGATTGGATCCTTTTCCCCTGTCCTCTTGTTGGCCATCCATAAGCAAATGATGACAAGTAAAGCGGTAAGTGATGCTCATGGAACACATGCAAGTAAAAGAAGTTGATACTGGTATCCAGCTGAACACGGATCTTGTTGATGGCATATGTTGGTAGGTAATATTCAAAGCGTGTGTAAGAGCTGGCTCTTGGTCAAAGACAAGTCCTGGTTTGATTGTACAAATAGCTTTGGATCCTTCCATCTAGGCACCAGTAATACATGACGACTTGAGCATGAGATACCCAAAAATGTTCAATGATACCAGTGACGATATAGCATACTACGAGATAGTGTGTCGTTTCCTTCAGCGCAAGAGAGCAATAGTGATAAGCACATGTTGCTGACGATGTTTGGTCGTGATTAAATTGGCTTGTGAAAGAAGCATTGCTGAATGGTGTCATGTCTTGAATGGTAGGTGGACACCAGTGAGTACCATGCCGTACTGTGATGATGATCCAGAATATTCTGTTGGAGTAGTATGTCGATACAAGCATTGATAAATAAGAAAGCTGATTGATATTTCCAGTAGCTGTGTATTTCGATGGCAGGTTGATCCTTCTCCTCCATGTTCATCTTGACGTTGCTGGTCATAGATAATGCTCCAGTGAATAAACATGTGCCCTATTCTAAACAAGCAAACGAGTTAGTAAATGGTTGCAGTACAAGTCACTGATCCTATATTTCTCATGTTTACCTTGCCGAGATCCAGCTTGTGCGTGTGATATAAATGAATGGTGTAATAGATGCATGTGGACAATAGAGTGCTTCGCTAACCAATCCTGACCAAGTTGGTGCTGTAGTCATTCATCCAACAACTGATTCTCCAATCCCAAGTGATCAAGTCGTTGCTGTAGTAATCCAGTAATGTGCAACCATACAACTGCATCTGATACCTTATGTTGACGTGTCAGAGTCATCCCTTTTCCCTCCATATCCACCTTGTGCTGATAGTGTCGTAGAGAATGATCCATGCAAGTACAGACGTGTCGGCATATCTAGCAATACTTTAGCATCGATTGCAACTCGAATAGTAATCCAATTTATACCTTTTCCTCCTTATCCATCCCGTATCATGGATCATGTAACGATTAAGAGTCATTGATATCCTTCCTGCTGCAGTCATCCATCCAATAGATTGTTCTCCCTGTATTCAGTTGACCAAGACATTGTTGCTGCCAAACTTCATAAGGGTGCTCAGGGTGATGGATCCATCAAACGGAGCTCATTCAAATAACATGATATCCACCTTCAACATTTGTTCCAAAGAAGCATGTGTCGACATGAGTAAAGATGCATATATAAAAGGGTGCTGCTATATTTATCCATCCGCAACACCTTGTTCACCAAAGACGTTGTAAGTAGCGACAAGATCAACGTAAAATAGACGGTCCATAACAGGCTGATTGATATCCAGTAGCTGTGCATTGTAATCGCATGTCATTGCTGCTGCATCCTTCTAACAAACAATGTGTTGTTGTTGTTGCAAATGAGTCGTGTTCGAATAAAGATGTGATGACAATGGCATATTCCGTATCCTAAACCAATGAGCTATTTTAGTAGATGCATCCAATATCTCTTGATCTTGTCATTACCTTGCCAATCCTTTGGTACAAGAAGCATCCGCCATATGCAGTGATGATGAGAAAAACGTGTCGAGAAAAGAGGAGTTTATTGCCAGTGGAAGACTTGCTGTAGTGTTGCTGTTGTAGTCACCCTTCTCACAGATACGTGTTTCTGCTTATCCACCTTGTCGTTGCTGTAAAAGTGCTGTAGAAGTTTATCAAAGGCAGGTTCTGGCAAACTGTACAAGTCGGCAACGTTAGGAAGTGGTTGCTTCAAGTCAACCTAGTCATACCTAAGAGTCGTACCCGGTGTTCAAAGCATGAGGTGTTGCTGCTGTTCAGTGCATTTGGTTGTTCAAGTCAATCGTGGTGTACAATGGGAAAAGTTGAAGCGAGAAGCTGAAAGGGTTGTGTTGAAGCGTGTCATGTTGAGTAGCCGTGTGTTGCTTTGACCAAGGTGGTGCCATTGTCCTCCATCAAGTGTTCAAGAAGGTCGCAGTTGTAGATTGTGTCGCGTCGTGAAGGCAAAAGAGAAACAAGAGGCGTGTTCGTGTACAAACAGCGGAAATAAAGGTTCCTGTAGTCAAAATCTTCCCTTCAGTTCCATCGCCTTGATAAAAGCACACGGCTGTTGACAGGATACATGACCAGAAAGAATCAATGCATAGTTCAAGAGGATCATGAATGTACTTACCAACCATTTGGATAAGAAGAAATACATCGCGATCACTTTGGCAGACATATTGCTTAATGTATCCATCCTTGCACAAGTCATCACCGATAGCACCTTCTTCTGGATACAGTGGCTACTTGAAAGTTACATTCCATAAATGTGTCAATCTTTGGAATTCATCTGTTGTCAACTTACTTCCCATGAAATGTTGCACTTGCTCGTTTCCTAGTCCTTGCTCGAGCCAATCCCTTTGTTGAATAGTGACCAGCATAGTGGATTCCTCCTATCTAAACACTCGTCGTCATGGTACTCAATGCTAATCCCATAATCAGGAATGTAGCCATGAATGTAGTAATCGTACTGTGTATAGTGTCATGTGACAATGCTCCATGACATCAAGCCATTGTGCAGTCTGAGTGAGAGATTAAGTGATGGATGATATGCTGTCAACAAGGTTGTATCAGTGATTGTTGTACAAATAGTGATTCGACTTGCTGCATATCTTTCTGCTGGATGCTCTCCAATTGATGTCCCATGTACTGTTTTTGTATGCTGCTTCATGTGTGTTTTCTAAATATCTGACCATCTTCATACAAGCCAATTTCCACCACATGTCTCTTCATTGCTTGCATGTAAGATACAACATCATCTTGACATAGATTGCCTTTGTTCAATGTATTCTTGCAGAAGCATACAATACAACTATCTACAACATTAAAGGTGTTGGATTAGCAATTGTAAAGTATACTGGATGTCATTCACAGCAGTGTTGTCACAAAACATACCTATCCTATCCTATGACTACATCCACGTCGAATAGCGCCTTGAGCATCTGGGTGTTGAAGACGACAAGTTAATACTTGCATCTATCAGCATTGTGACCATAAAAGTACCTGTTTTGAGCTGCAAGAGCCATGACAACCAGTATCATCCTTCTCCATCCGCATGGTCCTTCGGTGCTTGCCATTGGTAGATAGATCATCATCCCATTCTTCTATAGTGCACCATTATCATCAGTCATACGTATATTGCCATCATCTATAACTGGGGACTATACCTTGTTCATCAGTATACAAAAGAGAGGAAAAGAGCTTGTCTGCCGTGTAAAAGTGTACCATCCAAAAAGCAGCCACCTGCAGCTAGTTGCTTTGCTTTGAGCACTGGTTTGCCGTATAATACGTATTCACTGTAACCTTGACTCGCTCTTGCACTGTTGTTGTCGTTTGTTGAAGCTCATTGTGTTGCCATACATCGTGTTCATAACCACTGTTGCTGTGCCTAGTTGAATGCTGCTGTTGTGGAGGAAGAAGAAAAGCTAGTCTCTTGAAAGCCTTGAACGCCTTTACGTGGTGAATGTCGTGCTGTTCGTCATTGGTGCTGTGTTCTTGACTGGATTCGTTGTAGGCTTGGTTGGGAATCGTGCCACGGTTTGAAGCGAAGGAGTGGAAACAAAGAAGCACCAGCCAACGTAATCGGCGCCAGTTGCTCTAGTTAGGGACAACCTGCATTAATTTCGCTTACTTTACTGTTTCCAATATCGCCATCCTTACCTTGTACATCAAATACTTCTGTATCAAAATCCACAGTGTCACTTGTTTGACTTGCACATGCTTTAACAGCTGCCACTCATTCAATAAACAATGCATTGGTGAAATCTTGTTGAAACTACGTTGTTCATTGATTGATTCCTTCACTGCCAACCACCAAAGATTGCATTCAACTTGCATGTGCTGCGTGAATGACGTTGCTGCTGCTGCTGATGTCAATGATCCCAAGAAATAATCCATAGCCATATCCAGTCTATTATCAAAGATACACATTGAATGAGCTATACCAATGTACAATATCATCCACCTTACCATTGTGATCTCTCTCTCCTAATACCACTGATAGCAAAAAGTGATCCATGGCAACGCTAAGCCTATATCTGGCACGAGTAAACGGCAGCACCATCCATTTGCATCCACTGACTTCTTATGAACCCTGTCTTGATGTCTTAGCTCATGAAACGGTACATAGACATGTTGATCCTGTGTACAATGAATAAACAGCCATAGTATTCGATCCTCGAGCACTTTACCTTCTGCGCTTTGCTCTGGTGTTTGTGATCGCGTAAAACAGTCTTCATCCATGCTCAGTCTATGTTTCAATAGCAACAACTAAATAATCTGCCCTGACATTCTTTTCATGCTCTTTACCTTTCAGTAGCTATGCTTTTAGACAGAGATCCCATCAAAAATGTCACAGAGTCTTGTACATGTCCTTATCCAACGCCTTGAACTAAAAGGAAATGTCCAAAGTTAGTGCATCCCATTCTTCATACCACAGCATCATACAAGCATACCTTTGTCTTTTGTAGCTTGTACTTGACACCATCATTGAAACAAACGCGTAGGTGCACCAGCAACAACTCCAGCAATATCCAAGGAAACAAACTTGGCGACATACCTGTCATTAGCTGTGTGTTTCATATCAATATAAAGCATGCTTGTTTACATACTGTAAACGTGTCCTATGTTGCATTCCAGCCTGCTGTAAAGGTTGTTTCAAAGACTGAGAGTGTGCGATTGTTTGACGTTGCTGCATCAGGCAACGAAAGAGAAAATAAAACTGTTGTGTTCCTCAAAGCTTTCAACACGTCTTTGCTGTACATATCGTGTTTGTCGCTGCTGTCGTATGCTCAGGTGTTGCTCATTTGCAGCATGGAGACAAGTTGGTGTCGTGTTGGAGATTCAAAAGTAGGTGAAAGTAAAAGAAAACGTTGGGGTCCACGAGCTGCATAAAGCTGTGCCCAGCTGAGTATTAAGCACATGCCAGAGCTATGCCTCTTAACGTGGGCATGCATTGAATGCCTTTTAGTATTATGATCCAAAAAAACGAGCTGTTTATAATAAGGAATGCCTAAGGTGCCACTATGCTCCATTTTCCTATATTCCTGGTGAAAGATCCATAGAAAACCCAGAGCTGGTGAAACCTTGGTGTATATCATAGGCACAATGGCTTCTACACCTATCCCATTATAATGAAATGCATTTGTCCTTGCTTTATATCCTGATGATAATGTAATGGCATCTATAACAGCCAAGCTTCATCAACGTTACCATTGCATCCCGATCCATTTATCCACGCTCGTAGTATTGTAAGCTCATCACGGGCTCATCCTTATATCCCATCCATATCCTATCCATGACGCTATCTACCTATATCAATACATCCACCACTTTCCCATAAATTCACAGCACTTTATATAAATACCACGTACAATCTAATACCAATTGCGCGCACAACGCATGAGATCTCACACAACTTGTGCAAGATCTGGATGAGAATTGACCACGATGAACATGAATGCTAACAGAAAAAGACACTAGATATGTTTATACCCGACTTTGGCCTTGCTGTAGTACTATCATTATATCCAACTCTGTCGATTGATATCATTCACAGCACGCTTTCAATATCACGCATCCTTTTTTTGGATCTGCTCACACACTAATATAATCATTTGCTTAGAAAGGATCATGCAAAATTACTGGATCTAATCATCCTGTACAGAGAATTTCCTACTACTAATAAGCTATTACGATGATGTAGGTTTACAGCAGCATCAATACCAAAACCTACTGTGCTGGTATAGATGTTTAAGTGTGTGATTGATAACAAGATAGAGTGCGAGACTCGGTAGGGTGTTCGTATAGTCTTTATGTGAAAGATAGAACAAAGAACAATAAATCTAATCTGAACTTCATCTATACCAAGCACGGCGGAGATACAGTGCTAAACCACTACATCACCCTCCCCCCAAGCTCTTATAGCCGATGAAAGCTGAACGCATTGCCTGGAGTATTGTATTTGTCTCTTATTGTCGCTTTTGTTTTGAAGCCAAGCGTTTGTTAGGTGGTCTTTGTGCCACATCATCATGCTTGCGCTTTTGTGTATATGCTGGAGGATTCTTATTTAAGCTGCGCCAGTATTTAACGATGGTGCCGACATCATCGAAATGCTTTGCTGGCTCCCATGTATCTTCTTCTGGTGGATATCCTTTCCATCTGACACGATAAAGGTGTTTGTGTGTTTTGTCAGTCTTGTGATCAATAATACGATCCACCACGTAACGTTGTTCCTGCAATTCTTCTAATGGAATAGCTGCCAGTTTGAGCTCATGTGGTGAATAATCCCTTTTCTCCATTGTATTATCCAGGTCTTTCAATTTGTATGATCCACCCTTAGTTTTGCGTTCCACAATGTAGGGTCCTTCATAATTGGCATCCAGTTTACCCTGCTTCTTGCTTGGGTGAATGCGTATCATCACGGGATCGCCTGGTTGAAACTCCACGAGCTTGTTTGTTTTATCAAACTTCTCTTTTCTGGCTTTGTTCACTTTTCTTGTGCGCTCGTTTATTGCTGGAAAGACAACTTCCTCCATCAGCTTCGCGACATTCAACATTTCTTCAGCACTCATGGAACGCTTGTTGCCGTCTTGTCGGTAGTCAGTAAACGCATTCAAGTTGCGTGCAAACATAAGTGCAAATGGGCGTGTGTTGGTTCTTTCAGATACCTTTACGTTGATTGACAACTGTGTAGCTGGTACGTATAGGTCCCAGTCTTCGATAGCACCTTCCATCAGCTTCTTTATGCCTGCTATGGCTGTTTGTACCCATCTTTCAGCACTACCATTTCCTTGTGGATGATATGGCGTGATCAGCCGTTTGTCGAATCCGGCAGTTTGTGCAAATAGTTCCATGAGCTCGTTAGAGAATTCCAGTCCATTATCACTTTGTACGATGCGTGGTATGCCAAATGTAGTGAATGCATCAATTAGTTGTTTGACAATAGTGGCTGCAGTGTTATCCGGAATTGGTTTCAGCAAGCAGAATCTCGTGCAGACATCAACCATGATCATAAGGTATTTGTTTCCTCTTGGTGTCTCTTGTAATGGTCCTGCAAGATCAATTGACCAATGATCACCTGGTATGGTTGATTCTATGGGACGGAGTGGATTGTATCCATGGCGTACAATGGTGAATCTTTGGCAATCAGGACAAGCTTTAGTTAGTCTTATAGCATCCTTTTTCATGTTTGGCCAATGAAATCCATTTTTATGCAAATCTTTCACGATTGCTTCAGCTCCGAAATGACCAAAAAGATGTGATTCTTGCATTAGTTTGAGACGATCTTCTGCTGGTGGTTCTATTGTGTCTGTTTGGACTTTAGCGGCACGTGCTACGATCGCTTATGTATCACTGTCTTTTGTGCTTGTGTTATTGTTATGGCTTTTTGCATTGTGCTTTAGCTGATCCTTGTTATCACCCTCCCCCAGCCATTGTTCATCTGAAAAAAGGCGAGATAAGTGATCAGGTAAAGTGTTGTCGATGCCACGTAGATGAATAATTTCAAAGTTGTAATCCAAGATGCGATCGAGCCATTTGACGAGCATGGGATTGAGCTCTTTTTGTGTATGCAAGTATACTAGTGCTTTGTGATCTGTATAAAGGCGAAATTTGTTGCCCCAGAGATAAATGTGAAAGCGATTCAGTGCAAAAATGACAGCCAGGAGCTCCTTTTTGGTAATGCCATAGTTTTTCTCTGCTGGTTTTAAAGAACGAGCCATGAAAGAGATATGGCGCTTATTGCCATTGTCGTCTAGTTGATAAAGTACGGCTCCAATGCCAGCATTTGAAGCATCAGTAGCTACTAAAAAAGGTCTTCTGAAATCTGGCTGATATAGCACTGGTGCATGGCGTAACACTCTTTTCAGTGTTTCAAAAGCCATATCATGACATGTGTTCCAAACTTTGCTTAAGTCAGGTGTCTTACGTAAGGCATCTAAGGGCCCTGTAAGTGTAGATGCACGAGGAATGTGTGATCGAAAGTAGTTGACAACTCCAAGGAAGCGTTCTATATCTTTGCCAGTTTGTGGTTTAGGCCATTGTTGGGTATTGGCTACCTTTCTGGGATCTAATGTTTTACGTCCTCCTTCAGATATGCAAAATCCGAGGAGATGGACTGAACGCATGCCAAAAGAGCACTTGTCAACATTCAGCGCAAGGTTGACATTGGTAAGTTTTTGAATGACTACAGCAACATGCTTTGTATGCGCTCTTAAATCATTAGAAAATATGACTACGTCGTCAACATAAGCAGCTGCAAAAGGTAAGCCATTGAGAAGCACATTCATGCAGCGTTGAAATTTACTGCTAGTACTTTTTATACCAAATGGCATGGAGACAAAGCAATATGAGCGTCCATCGACAATGTTGGTGAAGGATGTTTTGATCTGATCTGGCTTATGAATAGGTAATCGGTGAAAAGCTTGTGTCAAATCCAAAGTTGTAAAGACATTGGCTTGACCAATCTTCTCAAAGATCTCATCAATGTGTGGAATGTAAAACCAGTCATCAGGTAAAAGTTGATTTAAAGCTCGAGGATCTAAGCATACTCGATACTTAGTCTTATTGCCTTGAGCATCTTTTTTAGGAGCCATGGTAAGCGGATTGTTCCACTTGCCACGTACATCAGGTGGTGACTCCTTAATAATGCCATCAGCCAACCATTTGGTGATAGTTTCATCAACCAATGGTCGTAATGTGTGCGCAATAGGATATTGATGTCTATATACTGTTTTGTTCTCAGGTGTGTCTAAATGAACAATAGCCTGTGGCAAGGTACAAAATGCATTGGCGGGGATAGCCTTATTGGCTGTCAAAAGGGGTTGAAGTGTTTCAAGGAATGTTGCATGTTCGGCTTTTGTGCCAGCTGGTGACGCGTTAGGAGTAGGCAAACGCTCTTCTTCTTCTTTCTCAGTCGTTTGCTCTGTGTCGTCCCATGTACTGACAAGACCAGTGTACCCAATACCGAAATGAGGCATAAGGTCGGTGCCAATGCTTGCAACATGTCCTCTAGCTAAGTGCATTACTTCAAACACATGCATTCTTGAACGCTTATTGTATCGTACTTCTAGTATGTCTGTTACACCCCTACGCTTCACGATGTGATTATTATCAGCTAGATGGATCTCGCCCTCTGCTTTATTTACTCTCCATTTCATCCTTTTACAAAAGTTTATGTCAATAGACGAGAATGTTGCACCACTATCAAGCAATGCTAAGACCTTTTGATCCTGAAGAATGATGGGAATGAGTATTTCATCGTTGGAGTGTGGATTATGTTTGTTTGCCATTCTGGCTTGCTTACATTGAGGAGTTGTTGCATCAGGCATGGCTTCATCTTCAGTTTGCATGCCTTGTTCATTGTCATCACCATAAAGTTGGCTTTCAGGAGCCGAAGTCAGATTTTCTTCTGGTTCAATGGAGTAGAAGGCATTACGTCCCATAATGGGCAAGGATTGTTGTAGTGCCTGTCGTTCTGCATCGAGCACTTCGTCCTGTTGGATGACGGCTTGGCTGTAAGCTTGCCGTTGATTTTGAGCTTTTGTTGCCCTGGAAATAGAATTTGCAGCTTTGTTGGCCTTGTTCACGATACGTTTGGCCGAACGTTGCATACGCTGACCATATTGGCCATTGTGTTGATGTGGCGAAGAGCCAGAGAACTTGGGTTTAAACCCTTTATAGAATGAATGCTGCTTTTGGTCCGTGTGTGGTCTCTTCTGAAAGTTTGGGCATTTGTGTTTGCTGAATTCAACAATGATGTTTTCCTTCAGACAGTGCTTGCATGGATTAGCAATTTCAGGCAGATTTACACCTGAAGAGGTTTTGGATCTCACAGCACGTCCCGAATGTTGCTCGAACATTTTGCGTTTGCCCATGCCATAGCTAGGCATAACGTCTTGTACATGTAAGCCTTCAATGTCTTTAAAGACTTCAAGCACATCATTTGGCCATTCAGACCCTTGCATTGACAAAAATGACACTGCAGCATGACGTGCATTTGGAAGCATATGATCCAAAAACATGTCAAGCATGATTGGATTATCCTCCGTGCGGATGTTTGCATTATGCAAAACAGTTCTAAACCGCATAGTGAAGTCTTTGAGAGACTCACTCTCTTTTTGCTTACAGTGAAGTACAGCATTACGTCTTTGACGTTTTTGTAAAGCAGAGTCAAAAATTTCCAGGATTGTCTCGCAAACCTGTTTCCAAGTATGCCACTTACGACCTACAGGAACACTGATGTCTTCAAGAGCTTTTTGTAGCTGCTGGATTTGTGCATTATCCATACAGTACTGCAAACAATCTCCCCAAATCATATCAGCATCATGCAAGCGCAAAGCAACTTCCATATGCTCTACCCAATCCTCAGCCGAAGAAAACACAGGAAGTGTTTTGTTGTTCTTTTGGCCTCTCAAGGCTTGATTACGACAACCTTCGAGATTAAAGATGGGCAGATCACTATCTTTTGGTCTGCTGGGTTGCACATCCTTCTTCGAACTCGTCGATCCAGATGGCTGGGTTGACACATCATCTCGTGACGTTTGTTTGTCATTGCCCCTGTCTAAAATCTCATTCAAGACAATGTTATTGGGAAATTTTCCCCTAATAGTTCTCAAATGCTTAAGCATTTTGGCTTCATAATTCTCATAATTAGCCATAGCTTCTTCAACGACTCCATCATCTGCAGACACCTCCAACAAGTGAAAGTACTGAGCATAAAGCTCGTTAGCCTTGCCCTGCATTTTCAGAGCCATTTCTACAACTTGTTGTTCAGTTGGTGCTGCTACAACGTGATTGTTGGGCGGTTGAGCAGGTTGCTGCTGCTGTGGCAAGACTTGTTGCTGAATTGGAGCTGCAGCTTGATCGTTGGGCTCCTGAGCAGCTGCTGGTTGCTGTGGCAAGACTTGTTGCCCTTGTTGTTGCTGCAGGTAGATTTGTTGCCAAAGCAAATGTTGTTGTTGCAAATCAAGATTGCCGAACATATCAGTCAACATTGTTTCATTGCCAGTAGGAGGCATGTTGGCGTTGTTGCTGTTATTGTTGTCGTTGTTGTTGTTGTTGTTGTTGGGAGTAGACATGGTGGACGAAAAATGAGTATTCGCAAAAAAAAAGATGTGCTGGTATAGATGTTTAAGTGTGTGATTGATAACAAGATAGAGTGCGAGACTCGGTAGGGTGTTCGTATAGTCTTTATGTGAAAGATAGAACAAAGAACAATAAATCTAATCTGAACTTCATCTATACCAAGCACGGCGGAGATACAGTGCTAAACCACTACACCTACTTGCTACACACTGATTCATCTGGGATTTTGATAGTAGATACCATGGAACGAACTATGCATCTCGAACTTAACAGCCATCATGCATTTGCTTTGCTGTAAAGATTTGCTGGAGAAAAGCTTACTTCAATTGCACGTCATCCACAATCGCTATCACAAACGCCTTCTTTCCAACGCCGTAATGCCATGAGACTTGGTCAGAACGTACTTTATTGTCTTCTGCATGTTTTGACATCGTCAAAATGTCTTGCTTTGTACCAAGGCTTGCAAGAAAAAGCAAGCGCTTCAATTGCACATCATTCACAATCGCTATCACAAAAGACTTCTTCTCAATGCCGTAATGCCACCAAACTCGGTCAGGACATTCATTACTGTAATCTGCATGCATTATCGTTGTCAACATATCTTGCTTGATAACAAGACTTGCAACAAAAAGCAAGAGTTTCAATTGCATGTAATTCACAATTCCTATCACAGCGACTTCTTCTCAATGCCATACTGCCATGATACTTGGTCAGAAGATACACTATTACTATCCGCATGCATTATCGTTGTCAAAATGTAATCCTTTATATCAAGATTCGCAAGAAAAAGCAAGCATACTTCAACTGCATGTATTGAATGGTTGCTATGACAAGCTGTCTCTTTCTAGTGTCTTAGCATCATGATATATAAACAGCACATACCTTACGATCACGTGTACACTTCAGCTATCAACACAGCTGACTTTATATCAAAAATTGGTGGAAGAACAGCGATTTTGTACCAGCATGCACTGAACAATTGCTATCACAAAGACCTTCTTGCCGTTGTAGTAACGCCATGAAACTTAAACAGCATATAGGTTACGATCGCTTGCTCCATGTCGTTCACTCCATGTTGCTCAATTGGTACATTAGTTTGGTTAGACATCGCCTCGTTTCTATAGTATGTAAATAGACGGATTTTAGGATACAGGATTTAGGGCTTAGGGTTTCGGGTTTAGGGTTTAGGGTTTAGGGTTTAGGGTTTAGGGTTTAGGGTTTAGGGTTTAGGGTTTAGTTTAGGG